>OW203769.1:20841655-22198155 GCA_934045905.1 Leuctra nigra | reverse complement strand
CTCCTCGCACATGAAGCCCATGCTGGCTGTACCCGGCAACATGTAGAGGCCCCCAGTGTTGTACAGAGCGATGTACGGATGTGAGATGTACGGCTCCATGCTTCCTCATCTCTAGAACTTCTCCTCGCATATGAAGCCCATGCTGGCTGTACCCGGCAACATGTAGAGGCCCCCAGTGTTGTACAGAGCGATGTACGGATGTGAGATGTACGGCTCCATGCTTCCTCATCTCTAGAACTACTTCTCCTCGCACATGAAGCCCATGCTGGCTGTACCCGGCAACATGTAGAGGCCCCCAGTGTTGTACAGAGCGATGTACGGATGTGAGATGTACGGCTCCATGCTTCCTCATCTCTAGAACTACTTCTCCTCGCACATGAAGCCCATGCTGGCTGTACCCGGCAACATGTAGAGGCCCCCAGTGTTGTACAGAGCGATGTACGGATGTGAGATGTACGGCTCCATGCTTCCTCATCTCTAGAACTACTTCTCCTCGCACATGAAGCCCATGCTGGCTGTACCCGGCAACATGTAGAGGCCCCCAGTGTTGTACAGAGCGATGTACGGATGTGAGATGTACGGCTCCATGCTTCCTCATCTCTAGAACTACTTCTCCTCGCATATGAAGCCCATGCTGGCTGTACCCGGCAACATGTAGAGGCCCCCAGTGTTGTACAGAGCGATGTACGGATGTGAGATGTACGGCTCCATGCTTCCTCATCTCTAGAACTACTTCTCCTCGCACATGAAGCCCATGCTGGCTGTACCCGGCAACATGTAGAGGCCCCCAGTGTTGTACAGAGCGATGTACGGATGTGAGATGTACGGCTCCATGCTTCCTCATCTCTAGAACTACTTCTCCTCGCACATGAAGCCCATGCTGGCTGTACCCGGCAACATGTTGAGGCCCCCAGTGTTGTACAGAGCGATGTACGGATGTGAGATGTACGGCTCCATGCTTCCTCATCTCTAGAACTACTTCTCCTCGCATATGAAGCCCATGCTGGCTGTACCCGGCAACATGTAGAGGCCCCCAGTGTTGTACAGAGCGATGTACGGATGTGAGATGTACGGCTCCATGCTTCCTCATCTCTAGAACTACTTCTCCTCGCACATGAAGCCCATGCTGGCTGTACCCGGCAACATGTAGAGGCCCCCAGTGTTGTACAGAGCGACGTACGGATGAGAGATGTACGGCTCCATGCTTCCTCATCTCTAGAACTACTTCTCCTCGCATATGAAGCCCATGCTGGCTGTACCCGGCAACATGTAGAGGCCCCCAGTGTTGTACAGAGCGATGTACGGATGTGAGATGTACGGCTCCATGCTTCCTCATCTCTAGAAATACTTCTCCTCGCTCATGAAGCCCATGCTGGCTGTACCCGGCAACATGTAGAGGCCCCCAGTGTTGTACAGAGCGATGTACGGATGTGAGATGTACGGCTCCATGCTTCCTCATCTCTAGAACTACTTCTCCTCGCACATGAAGCCCATGCTGGCTGTACCCGGCAACATGTAGAGGCCCCCAGTGTTGTACAGAGCGATGTACGGATGTGAGATGTACGGCTCCATGCTTCCTCATCTCTAGAACTACTTCTCCTCGCATATGAAGCCCATGCTGGCTGTACCCGGCAACATGTAGAGGCCCCCAGTGTTGTACAGAGCGATGTACGGATGTGAGATGTACGGCTCCATGCTTCCTCATCTCTAGAACTACTTCTCCTCGCATATGAAGCCCATGCTGGCTGTACCCGGCAACATGTAGAGGCCCCCAGTGTTGTACAGAGCGATGTACGGATGTGAGATGTACGGCTCCATGCTTCCTCATCTCTAGAACTACTTCTCCTCGCACATGAAGCCCATGCTGGCTGTACCCGGCAACATGTAGAGGCCCCCAGTGTTGTACAGAGCGACGTACGGATGTGAGATGTACGGCTCCATGCTTCCTCATCTCTAGAACTACTTCTCCTCGCACATGAAGCCCATGCTGGCTGTACCCGGCAACATGTAGAGGCCCCCAGTGTTGTACAGAGCGATGTACGGATGTGAGATGTACGGCTCCATGCTTCCTCATCTCTAGAACTACTTCTCCTCGCATATGAAGCCCATGCTGGCTGTACCCGGCAACATGTAGAGGCCCCCAGTGTTGTACAGAGCGACGTACGGATGTGAGATGTACGGCTCCATGCTTCCTCATCTCTAGAACTACTTCTCCTCGCACATGAAGCCCATGCTGGCTGTACCCGGCAACATGTAGAGGCCCCCAGTGTTGTACAGAGCGATGTACGGATGTGAGATGTACGGCTCCATGCTTCCTCATCTCTAGAACTACTTCTCCTCGCATATGAAGCCCATGCTGGCTGTACCCGGCAACATGTAGAGGCCCCCAGTGTTGTACAGAGCGATGTACGGATGTGAGATGTACGGCTCCATGCTTCCTCATCTCTAGAACTACTTCTCCTCGCATATGAAGCCCATGCTGGCTGTACCCGGCAACATGTAGAGGCCCCCAGTGTTGTACAGAGCGATGTACGGATGTGAGATGTACGGCTCCATGCTTCCTCATCACTAGAACTACTTCTCCTCGCACATGAAGCCCATGCTGGCTGTACCCGGCAACATGTAGAGGCCCCCAGTGTTGTACAGAGCGACGTACGGATGTGAGATGTACGGCTCCATGCTTCCTCATCTCTAGAACTACTTCTCCTCGCACATGAAGCCCATGCTGGCTGTACCCGGCAACATGTAGAGGCCCCCAGTGTTGTACAGAGCGATGTACGGATGTGAGATGTACGGCTCCATGCTTCCTCATCTCTAGAACTACTTCTCCTCGCACATGAAGCCCATGCTGGCTGTACCCGGCAACATGTAGAGGCCCCAGTGTTGTACAGAGCGATGTACGGATGTGAGATGTACGGCTCCATGCTTCCTCATCTCTAGAACTACTTCTCCTCGCACATGAAGCCCATGCTGGCTGTACCCGGCAACATGTAGAGGCCCCCAGTGTTGTACAGAGCGACGTACGGATGTGAGATGTACGGCTCCATGCTTCCTCATCTCTAGAACTACTTCTCCTCGCATATGAAGCCCATGCTGGCTGTACCCGGCAACATGTAGAGGCCCCCAGTGTTGTACAGAGCGATGTACGGATGTGAGATGTACGGCTCCATGCTTCCTCATCTCTAGAACTTCTCCTCGCATATGAAGCCCATGCTGGCTGTACCCGGCAACATGTAGAGGCCCCCAGTGTTGTACAGAGCGATGTACGGATGTGAGATGTACGGCTCCATGCTTCCTCATCTCTAGAACTACTTCTCCTCGCTTATGAAGCCCATGCTGGCTGTACCCGGCAACATGTAGAGGCCCCCAGTGTTGTACAGAGCGACGTACGGATGTGAGATGTACGGCTCCATGCTTCCTCATCTCTAGAACTTCTCCTCGCATATGAAGCCCATGCTGGCTGTACCCGGCAACATGTAGAGGCCCCCAGTGTTGTACAGAGCGATGTACGGATGTGAGATGTACGGCTCCATGCTTCCTCATCTCTAGAACTACTTCTCCTCGCACATGAAGCCCATGCTGGCTGTACCCGGCAACATGTAGAGGCCCCCAGTGTTGTACAGAGCGATGTACGGATGTGAGATGTACGGCTCCATGCTTCCTCATCTCTAGAACTACTTCTCCTCGCATATGAAGCCCATGCTGGCTGTACCCGGCAACATGTAGAGGCCCCCAGTGTTGTACAGAGCGATGTACGGATGTGAGATGTACGGCTCCATGCTTCCTCATCTCTAGAACTACTTCTCCTCGCACATGAAGCCCATGCTGGCTGTACCCGGCAACATGTAGAGGCCCCCAGTGTTGTACAGAGCGATGTACGGATGTGAGATGTACGGCTCCATGCTTCCTCATCTCTAGAACTACTTCTCCTCGCATATGAAGCCCATGCTGGCTGTACCCGGCAACATGTAGAGGCCCCCAGTGTTGTACAGAGCGATGTACGGATGTAAGATGTACGGCTCCATGCTTCCTCATCTCTAGAACTACTTCTCCTCGCACATGAAGCCCATGCTGGCTGTACCCGGCAACATGTAGAGGCCCCCAGTGTTGTACAGAGCGATGTACGGATGTGAGATGTACGGCTCCATGCTTCCTCATCTCTAGAACTACTTCTCCTCGCACATGAAGCCCATGCTGGCTGTACCCGGCAACATGTAGAGGCCCCCAGTGTTGTACAGAGCGATGTACGGATGTGAGATGTACGGCTCCATGCTTCCTCATCTCTAGAACTACTTCTCCTCGCACATGAAGCCCATGCTGGCTGTACCCGGCAACATGTAGAGGCCCTCAGTGTTGTACAGAGCGATGTACGGATGTGAGATGTACGGCTCCATGCTTCCTCATCTCTAGAACTACTTCTCCTCGCACATGAAGCCCATGCTGGCTGTACCCGGCAACATGTAGAGGCCCCCAGTGTTGTACAGAGCGATGTACGGATGTGAGATGTACGGCTCCATGCTTCCTCATCTCTAGAACTACTTCTCCTCGCATATGAAGCCCATGCTGGCTGTACCCGGCAACATGTAGAGGCCCCCAGTGTTGTACAGAGCGATGTACGGATGTGAGATGTACGGCTCCATGCTTCCTCATCTCTAGAACTACTTCTCCTCGCACATGAAGCCCATGCTGGCTGTACCCGGCAACATGTAGAGGCCCCCAGTGTTGTACAGAGCGATGTACGGATGTGAGATGTACGGCTCCATGCTTCCTCATCTCTAGAACTACTTCTCCTCGCACATGAAGCCCATGCTGGCTGTACCCGGCAACATGTAGAGGCCCCCAGTGTTGTACAGAGCGATGTACGGATGTGAGATGTACGGCTCCATGCTTCCTCATCTCTAGAACTACTTCTCCTCGCACATGAAGCCCATGCTGGCTGTACCCGGCAACATGTAGAGGCCCCCAGTGTTGTACAGAGCGATGTACGGATGTGAGATGTACGGCTCCATGCTTCCTCATCTCTAGAACTACTTCTCCTCGCACATGAAGCCCATGCTGGCTGTACCCGGCAACATGTAGAGGCCCCCAGTGTTGTACAGATCGATGTACGGATGTGAGATGTACGGCTCCATGCTTCCTCATCTCTAGAACTACTTCTCCTCGCATATGAAGCCCATGCTGGCTGTACCCGGCAACATGTAGAGGCCCCCAGTGTTGTACAGAGCGATGTACGGATGTGAGATGTACGGCTCCATGCTTCCTCATCTCTAGAACTACTTCTCCTCGCATATGAAGCCCATGCTGGCTGTACCCGGCAACATGTAGAGGCCCCCAGTGTTGTACAGAGCGATGTACGGATGTGAGATGTACGGCTCCATGCTTCCTCATCTCTAGAACTACTTCTCCTCGCATATGAAGCCCATGCTGGCTGTACCCGGCAACATGTAGAGGCCCCCAGTGTTGTACAGAGCGATGTACGGATGTGAGATGTACGGCTCCATGCTTCCTCATCTCTAGAACTACTTCTCCTCGCATATGAAGCCCATGCTGGCTGTACCCGGCAACATGTAGAGGCCCCCAGTGTTGTACAGAGCGATGTACGGATGTGAGATGTACGGCTCCATGCTTCCTCATCTCTAGAACTACTTCTCCTCGCACATGAAGCCCATGCTGGCTGTACCCGGCAACATGTAGAGGCCCCCAGTGTTGTACAGATCGATGTACGGATGTGAGATGTACGGCTCCATGCTTCCTCATCTCTAGAACTACTTCTCCTCGCATATGAAGCCCATGCTGGCTGTACCCGGCAACATGTAGAGGCCCCCAGTGTTGTACAGAGCGATGTACGGATGTGAGATGTACGGCTCCATGCTTCCTCATCTCTAGAACTACTTCTCCTCGCACATGAAGCCCATGCTGGCTGTACCCGGCAACATGTAGAGGCCCCCAGTGTTGTACAGAGCGATGTACGGATGTGAGATGTACGGCTCCATGCTTCCTCATCTCTAGAACTACTTCTCCTCGCACATGAAGCCCATGCTGGCTGTACCCGGCAACATGTAGAGGCCCCCAGTGTTGTACAGAGCGATGTACGGATGTGAGATGTACGGCTCCATGCTTCCTCATCTCTAGAACTACTTCTCCTCGCATATGAAGCCCATGCTGGCTCTACCCGGCAACATGTAGAGGCCCCCAGTGTTGTACAGAGCGATGTACGGATGTGAGATGTACGGCTCCATGCTTCCTCATCTCTAGAACTACTTCTCCTCGCACATGAAGCCCATGCTGGCTGTACCCGGCAACATGTAGAGGCCCCCAGTGTTGTACAGAGCGATGTACGGATGTGAGATGTACGGCTCCATGCTTCCTCATCTCTAGAACTACTTCTCCTCGCATATGAAGCCCATGCTGGCTGTACCCGGCAACATGTAGAGGCCCCCAGTGTTGTACAGAGCGATGTACGGATGTGAGATGTACGGCTCCATGCTTCCTTATCTCTAGAACTACTTCTCCTCGCACATGAAGCCCATGCTGGCTGTACCCGGCAACATGTAGAGGCCCCCAGTGTTGTACAGAGCGATGTACGGATGTGAGATGTACGGCTCCATGCTTCCTCATCTCTAGAACTACTTCTCCTCGCATATGAAGCCCATGCTGGCTGTACCCGGCAACATGTAGAGGCCCCCAGTGTTGTACAGAGCGATGTACGGATGTGAGATGTACGGCTCCATGCTTCCTCATCTCTAGAACTACTTCTCCTCGCACATGAAGCCCATGCTGGCTGTACCCGGCAACATGTAGAGGCCCCAGTGTTGTACAGAGCGATGTACGGATGTGAGATGTACGGCTCCATGCTTCCTCATCTCTAGAACTACTTCTCCTCGCATATGAAGCCCATGCTGGCTGTACCCGGCAACATGTAGAGGCCCCCAGTGTTGTACAGAGCGATGTACGGATGTGAGATGTACGGCTCCATGCTTCCTCATCTCTAGAACTACTTCTCCTCGCACATGAAGACCATGCTGGCTGTACCCGGCAACATGTAGAGGCCCCCAGTGTTGTACAGAGCGATGTACGGATGTGAGATGTACGGCTCCATGCTTCCTCATCTCTAGAACTACTTCTCCTCGCACATGAAGCCCATGCTGGCTGTACCCGGCAACATGTAGAGGCCCCCAGTGTTGTACAGAGCGATGTACGGATGTGAGATGTACGGCTCCATGCTTCCTCATCTCTAGAACTACTTCTCCTCGCACATGAAGCCCATGCTGGCTGTACCCGGCAACATGTAGAGGCCCCCAGTGTTGTACAGAGCGATGTACGGATGTGAGATGTACGGCTCCATGCTTCCTCATCTCTAGAACTACTTCTCCTCGCACATGAAGCCCATGCTGGCTGTACCCGGCAACATGTAGAGGCCCCCAGTGTTGTACAGAGCGATGTACGGATGTGAGATGTACGGCTCCATGCTTCCTCATCTCTAGAACTACTTCTCCTCGCACATGAAGCCCATGCTGGCTGTACCCGGCAACATGTAGAGGCCCCCAGTGTTGTACAGAGCGATGTACGGATGTGAGATGTACGGCTCCATGCTTCCTCATCTCTAGAACTACTTCTCCTCGCACATGAAGCCCATGCTGGCTGTACCCGGCAACATGTAGAGGCCCCCAGTGTTGTACAGAGCGACGTACGGATGTGAGATGTACGGCTCCATGCTTCCTCATCTCTAGAACTACTTCTCCTCGCATATGAAGCCCATGCTGGCTGTACCCGGCAACATGTAGAGGCCCCCAGTGTTGTACAGAGCGATGTACGGATGTGAGATGTACGGCTCCATGCTTCCTCATCTCTAGAACTACTTCTCCTCGCACATGAAGCCCATGCTGGCTGTACCCGGCAACATGTAGAGGCCCCCAGTGTTGTACAGAGCGATGTACGGATGTGAGATGTACGGCTCCATGCTTCCTCATCTCTAGAACTACTTCTCCTCGCATATGAAGCCCATGCTGGCTGTACCCGGCAACATGTAGAGGCCCCCAGTGTTGTACAGAGCGATGTACGGATGTGAGATGTACGGCTCCATGCTTCCTCATCTCTAGAACTACTTCTCCTCGCACATGAAGCCCATGCTGGCTGTACCCGGCAACATGTAGAGGCCCCCAGTGTTGTACAGAGCGATGTACGGATGTGAGATGTACGGCTCCATGCTTCCTCATCTCTAGAACTACTTCTCCTCGCATATGAAGCCCATGCTGGCTGTACCCGGCAACATGTAGAGGCCCCCAGTGTTGTACAGAGCGATGTACGGATGTGAGATGTACGGCTCCATGCTTCCTCATCTCTAGAACTACTTCTCCTCGCATATGAAGCCCATGCTGGCTGTACCCGGCAACATGTAGAGGCCCCCAGTGTTGTACAGAGCGATGTACGGATGTGAGATGTACGGCTCCATGCTTCCTCATCTCTAGAACTACTTCTCCTCGCATATGAAGCCCATGCTGGCTGTACCCGGCAACATGTAGAGGCCCCCAGTGTTGTACAGAGCGATGTACGGATGTGAGATGTACGGCTCCATGCTTCCTCATCTCTAGAACTACTTCTCCTCGCATATGAAGCCCATGCTGGCTGTACCCGGCAACATGTAGAGGCCCCCAGTGTTGTACAGAGCGATGTACGGATGTGAGATGTACGGCTCCATGCTTCCTTATCTCTAGAACTACTTCTCCTCGCACATGAAGCCCATGCTGGCTGTACCCGGCAACATGTAGAGGCCCCCAGTGTTGTACAGAGCGATGTACGGATGTGAGATGTACGGCTCCATGCTTCCTCATCTCTAGAACTACTTCTCCTCGCACATGAAGCCCATGCTGGCTGTACCCGGCAACATGTAGAGGCCCCCAGTGTTGTACAGAGCGATGTACGGATGTGAGATGTACGGCTCCATGCTTCCTCATCTCTAGAACTACTTCTCCTCGCATATGAAGCCCATGCTGGCTGTACCCGGCAACATGTAGAGGCCCCCAGTGTTGTACAGAGCGATGTACGGATGTGAGATGTACGGCTCCATGCTTCCTCATCTCTAGAACTACTTCTCCTCGCATGAAGCCCATGCTGGCTGTACCCGGCAACATGTAGAGGCCCCCAGTGTTGTACAGAGCGATGTACGGATGTGAGATGTACGGCTCCATGCTTCCTCATCTCTAGAACTACTTCTCCTCGCACATGAAGCCCATGCTGGCTGTACCCGGCAACATGTAGAGGCCCCCAGTGTTGTACAGAGCGATGTACGGATGTGAGATGTACGGCTCCATGCTTCCTCATCTCTAGAACTACTTCTCCTCGCACATGAAGCCCATGCTGGCTGTACCCGGCAACATGTAGAGGCCCCCAGTGTTGTACAGAGCGATGTACGGATGTGAGATGTACGGCTCCATGCTTCCTCATCTCTAGAACTACTTCTCCTCGCACATGAAGCCCATGCTGGCTGTACCCGGCAACATGTAGAGGCCCCAGTGTTGTACAGAGCGATGTACGGATGTGAGATGTACGGCTCCATGCTTCCTCATCTCTAGAACTACTTCTCCTCGCATATGAAGCCCATGCTGGCTGTACCCGGCAACATGTAGAGGCCCCCAGTGTTGTACAGAGCGATGTACGGATGTGAGATGTACGGCTCCATGCTTCCTCATCTCTAGAACTACTTCTCCTCGCACATGAAGCCCATGCTGGCTGTACCCGGCAACATGTAGAGGCCCCCAGTGTTGTACAGAGCGATGTACGGATGTGAGATGTACGGCTCCATGCTTCCTCATCTCTAGAACTACTTCTCCTCGCATATGAAGCCCATGCTGGCTGTACCCGGCAACATGTAGAGGCCCCCAGTGTTGTACAGAGCGATGTACGGATGTGAGATGTACGGCTCCATGCTTCCTCATCTCTAGAACTACTTCTCCTCGCACATGAAGCCCATGCTGGCTGTACCCGGCAACATGTAGAGGCCCCCAGTGTTGTACAGAGCGATGTACGGATGTGAGATGTACGGCTCCATGCTTCCTCATCTCTAGAACTACTTCTCCTCGCATATGAAGCCCATGCTGGCTGTACACGGCAACATGTAGAGGCCCCCAGTGTTGTACAGAGCGATGTACGGATGTGAGATGTACGGCTCCATGCTTCCTCATCTCTAGAACTACTTCTCCTCGCACATGAAGCCCATGCTGGCTGTACCCGGCAACATGTAGAGGCCCCCAGTGTTGTACAGAGCGATGTACGGATGTGAGATGTACGGCTCCATGCTTCCTCATCTCTAGAACTACTTCTCCTCGCACATGAAGCCCATGCTGGCTGTACCCGGCAACATGTAGAGGCCCCCAGTGTTGTACAGAGCGATGTACGGATGTGAGATGTACGGCTCCATGCTTCCTCATCTCTAGAACTACTTCTCCTCGCATATGAAGCCCATGCTGGCTGTACCCGGCAACATGTAGAGGCCCCCAGTGTTGTACAGAGCGATGTACGGATGTGAGATGTACGGCTCCATGCTTCCTCATCTCTAGAACTACTTCTCCTCGCATATGAAGCCCATGCTGGCTGTACCCGGCAACATGTAGAGGCCCCCAGTGTTGTACAGAGCGATGTACGGATGTGAGATGTACGGCTCCATGCTTCCTCATCTCTAGAACTTCTCCTCGCACATGAAGCCCATGCTGGCTGTACCCGGCAACATGTAGAGGCCCCCAGTGTTGTACAGAGCGATGTACGGATGTGAGATGTACGGCTCCATGCTTCCTCATCTCTAGAACTACTTCTCCTCGCACATGAAGCCCATGCTGGCTGTACCCGGCAACATGTAGAGGCCCCCAGTGTTGTACAGAGCGATGTACGGATGTGAGATGTACGGCTCCATGCTTCCTCATCTCTAGAACTACTTCTCCTCGCATATGAAGCCCATGCTGGCTGTACCCGGCAACATGTAGAGGCCCCCAGTGTTGTACAGAGCGATGTACGGATGTGAGATGTACGGCTCCATGCTTCCTCATCTCTAGAACTACTTCTCCTCGCATATGAAGCCCATGCTGGCTGTACCCGGCAACATGTAGAGGCCCCCAGTGTTGTACAGAGCGATGTACGGATGTGAGATGTACGGCTCCATGCTTCCTCATCTCTAGAACTACTTCTCCTCGCATATGAAGCCCATGCTGGCTGTACCCGGCAACATGTAGAGGCCCCCAGTGTTGTACAGAGCGATGTACGGATGTGAGATGTACGGCTCCATGCTTCCTCATCTCTAGAACTACTTCTCCTCGCACATGAAGCCCATGCTGGCTGTACCCGGCAACATGTAGAGGCCCCCAGTGTTGTACAGAGCGATGTACGGATGTGAGATGTACGGCTCCATGCTTCCTCATCTCTAGAACTACTTCTCCTCGCACATGAAGCCCATGCTGGCTGTACCCGGCAACATGTAGAGGCCCCCAGTGTTGTACAGAGCGATGTACGGATGTGAGATGTACGGCTCCATGCTTCCTCATCTCTAGAACTACTTCTCCTCGCATATGAAGCCCATGCTGGCTGTACCCGGCAACATGTAGAGGCCCCCAGTGTTGTACAGAGCGATGTACGGATGTGAGATGTACGGCTCCATGCTTCCTCATCTCTAGAACTACTTCTCCTCGCATGAAGCCCATGCTGGCTGTACCCGGCAACATGTAGAGGCCCCCAGTGTTGTACAGAGCGATGTACGGATGTGAGATGTACGGCTCCATGCTTCCTCATCTCTAGAACTACTTCTCCTCGCACATGAAGACCATGCTGGCTGTACCCGGCAACATGTAGAGGCCCCCAGTGTTGTACAGAGCGATGTACGGATGTGAGATGTACGGCTCCATGCTTCCTCATCTCTAGAACTACTTCTCCTCGCACATGAAGCCCATGCTGGCTGTACCCGGCAACATGTAGAGGCCCCCAGTGTTGTACAGAGCGATGTACGGATGTGAGATGTACGGCTCCATGCTTCCTCATCTCTAGAACTACTTCTCCTCGCACATGAAGCCCATGCTGGCTGTACCCGGCAACATGTAGAGGCCCCCAGTGTTGTACAGAGCGATGTACGGATGTGAGATGTACGGCTCCATGCTTCCTCATCTCTAGAACTACTTCTCCTCGCATATGAAGCCCATGCTGGCTGTACACGGCAACATGTAGAGGCCCCCAGTGTTGTACAGAGCGATGTACGGATGTGAGATGTACGGCTCCATGCTTCCTCATCTCTAGAACTACTTCTCCTCGCACATGAAGCCCATGCTGGCTGTACCCGGCAACATGTAGAGGCCCCCAGTGTTGTACAGAGCGATGTACGGATGTGAGATGTACGGCTCCATGCTTCCTCATCTCTAGAACTACTTCTCCTCGCATATGAAGCCCATGCTGGCTGTACCCGGCAACATGTAGAGGCCCCCAGTGTTGTACAGAGCGATGTACGGATGTGAGATGTACGGCTCCATGCTTCCTCATCTCTAGAACTACTTCTCCTCGCATATGAAGCCCATGCTGGCTGTACCCGGCAACATGTAGAGGCCCCCAGTGTTGTACAGAGCGATGTACGGATGTGAGATGTACGGCTCCATGCTTCCTCATCTCTAGAACTACTTCTCCTCGCATATGAAGCCCATGCTGGCTGTACCCGGCAACATGTAGAGGCCCCCAGTGTTGTACAGAGCGATGTACGGATGTGAGATGTACGGCTCCATGCTTCCTCATCTCTAGAACTACTTCTCCTCGCACATGAAGCCCATGCTGGCTGTACCCGGCAACATGTAGAGGCCCCCAGTGTTGTACAGAGCGATGTACGGATGTGAGATGTACGGCTCCATGCTTCCTTATCTCTAGAACTACTTCTCCTCGCACATGAAGCCCATGCTGGCTGTACCCGGCAACATGTAGAGGCCCCCAGTGTTGTACAGAGCGACGTACTGATGTGAGATGTACGGCTCCATGCTTCCTCATCTCTAGAACTACTTCTCCTCGCACATGAAGCCCATGCTGGCTGTACCCGGCAACATGTAGAGGCCCCCAGTGTTGTACAGAGCGACGTACGGATGTGAGATGTACGGCTCCATGCTTCCTCATCTCTAGAACTACTTCTCCTCGCACATGAAGCCCATGCTGGCTGTACCCGGCAACATGTAGAGGCCCCCAGTGTTGTACAGAGCGACGTACTGATGTGAGATGTACGGCTCCATGCTTCCTCATCTCTAGAACTACTTCTCCTCGCACATGAAGCCCATGCTGGCTGTACCCGGCAACATGTAGAGGCCCCCAGTGTTGTACAGAGCGATGTACGGATGTGAGATGTACGGCTCCATGCTTCCTCATCTCTAGAACTACTTCTCCTCGCATATGAAGCCCATGCTGGCTGTACCCGGCAACATGTAGAGGCTCCCAGTGTTGTACAGAGCGATGTACGGATGTGAGATGTACGGCTCCATGCTTCCTCATCTCTAGAACTACTTCTCCTCGCATATGAAGCCCATGCTGGCTGTACCCGGCAACATGTAGAGGCCCCCAGTGTTGTACAGAGCGATGTACGGATGTGAGATGTACGGCTCCATGCTTCCTCATCTCTAGAACTACTTCTCCTCGCATATGAAGCCCATGCTGGCTGTACCCGGCAACATGTAGAGGCCCCCAGTGTTGTACAGAGCGATGTACGGATGTGAGATGTACGGCTCCATGCTTCCTCATCTCTAGAACTACTTCTCCTCGCACATGAAGCCCATGCTGGCTGTACCCGGCAACATGTAGAGGCCCCCAGTGTTGTACAGAGCGACGTACGGATGTGAGATGTACGGCTCCATGCTTCCTCATCTCTAGAACTACTTCTCCTCGCACATGAAGCCCATGCTGGCTGTACCCGGCAACATGTAGAGGCCCCCAGTGTTGTACAGAGCGATGTACGGATGTGAGATGTACGGCTCCATGCTTCCTCATCTCTAGAACTACTTCTCCTCGCACATGAAGCCCATGCTGGCTGTACCCGGCAACATGTAGAGGCCCCCAGTGTTGTACAGAGCGATGTACGGATGTGAGATGTACGGCTCCATGCTTCCTCATCTCTAGAACTACTTCTCCTCGCACATGAAGCCCATGCTGGCTGTACCCGGCAACATGTAGAGGCCCCCAGTGTTGTACAGAGCGATGTACGGATGTGAGATGTACGGCTCCATGCTTCCTCATCTCTAGAACTACTTCTCCTCGCACATGAAGCCCATGCTGGCTGTACCCGGCAACATGTAGAGGCCCCCAGTGTTGTACAGAGCGATGTACGGATGTGAGATGTACGGCTCCATGCTTCCTCATCTCTAGAACTACTTCTCCTCGCACATGAAGCCCATGCTGGCTGTACCCGGCAACATGTAGAGGCCCCCAGTGTTGTACAGAGCGATGTACGGATGTGAGATGTACGGCTCCATGCTTCCTCATCTCTAGAACTACTTCTCCTCGCACATGAAGCCCATGCTGGCTGTACCCGGCAACATGTAGAGGCCCCCAGTGTTGTACAGAGCGATGTACGGATGTGAGATGTACGGCTCCATGCTTCCTCATCTCTAGAACTACTTCTCCTCGCATATGAAGCCCATGCTGGCTGTACCCGGCAACATGTAGAGGCCCCCAGTGTTGTACAGAGCGATGTACGGATGTGAGATGTACGGCTCCATGCTTCCTCATCTCTAGAACTACTTCTCCTCGCATATGAAGCCCATGCTGGCTGTACCCGGCAACATGTAGAGGCCCCCAGTGTTGTACAGAGCGATGTACGGATGTGAGATGTACGGCTCCATGCTTCCTCATCTCTAGAACTACTTCTCCTCGCACATGAAGCCCATGCTGGCTGTACCCGGCAACATGTAGAGGCCCCCAGTGTTGTACAGAGCGATGTACGGATGTGAGATGTACGGCTCCATGCTTCCTCATCTCTAGAACTACTTCTCCTCGCATATGAAGCCCATGCTGGCTGTACCCGGCAACATGTAGAGGCCCCCAGTGTTGTACAGAGCGATGTACGGATGTGAGATGTACGGCTCCATGCTTCCTCATCTCTAGAACTACTTCTCCTCGCATATGAAGCCCATGCTGGCTGTACCCGGCAACATGTAGAGGCCCCCAGTGTTGTACAGAGCGATGTACGGATGTGAGATGTACGGCTCCATGCTTCCTCATCTCTAGAACTACTTCTCCTCGCACATGAAGCCCATGCTGGCTGTACCCGGCAACATGTAGAGGCCCCCAGTGTTGTACAGAGCGATGTACGGATGTGAGATGTACGGCTCCATGCTTCCTCATCTCTAGAACTACTTCTCCTCGCATATGAAGCCCATGCTGGCTGTACCCGGCAACATGTAGAGGCCCCCAGTGTTGTACAGAGCGACGTACGGATGTGAGATGTACGGCTCCATGCTTCCTCATCTCTAGAACTACTTCTCCTCGCACATGAAGCCCATGCTGGCTGTACCCGGCAACATGTAGAGGCCCCCAGTGTTGTACAGAGCGACGTACGGATGTGAGATGTACGGCTCCATGCTTCCTCATCTCTAGAACTACTTCTCCTCGCACATGAAGCCCATGCTGGCTGTACCCGGCAACATGTAGAGGCCCCCAGTGTTGTACAGAGCGACGTACGGATGTGAGATGTACGGCTCCATGCTTCCTCATCTCTAGAACTACTTCTCCTCGCACATGAAGCCCATGCTGGCTGTACCCGGCAACATGTAGAGGCCCCCAGTGTTGTACAGAGCGATGTACGGATGTGAGATGTACGGCTCCATGCTTCCTCATCTCTAGAACTACTTCTCCTCGCACATGAAGCCCATGCTGGCTGTACCCGGCAACATGTAGAGGCCCCCAGTGTTGTACAGAGCGATGTACGGATGTGAGATGTACGGCTCCATGCTTCCTCATCTCTAGAACTACTTCTCCTCGCACATGAAGCCCATGCTGGCTGTACCCGGCAACATGTAGAGGCCCCCAGTGTTGTACAGAGCGATGTACGGATGTGAGATGTACGGCTCCATGCTTCCTCATCTCTAGAACTACTTCTCCTCGCATATGAAGCCCATGCTGGCTGTACCCGGCAACATGTAGAGGCCCCCAGTGTTGTACAGAGCGACGTACGGATGTGAGATGTACGGCTCCATGCTTCCTCATCTCTAGAACTACTTCTCCTCGCATATGAAGCCCATGCTGGCTGTACCCGGCAACATGTAGAGGCCCCCAGTGTTGTACAGAGCGATGTACGGATGTGAGATGTACGGCTCCATGCTTCCTCATCTCTAGAACTACTTCTCCTCGCACATGAAGCCCATGCTGGCTGTACCCGGCAACATGTAGAGGCCCCCAGTGTTGTACAGAGCGATGTACGGATGTGAGATGTACGGCTCCATGCTTCCTCATCTCTAGAACTACTTCTCCTCGCATATGAAGCCCATGCTGGCTGTACCCGGCAACATGTAGAGGCCCCCAGTGTTGTACAGAGACCGTACGGATGTGAGATGTACGGCTCCATGCTTCCTCATCTCTAGAACTACTTCTCCTCGCACATGAAGCCCATGCTGGCTGTACCCGGCAACATGTAGAGGCCCCCAGTGTTGTACAGAGCGATGTACGGATGTGAGATGTACGGCTCCATGCTTCCTCATCTCTAGAACTACTTCTCCTCGCATATGAAGCCCATGCTGGCTGTACCCGGCAACATGTAGAGGCCCCCAGTGTTGTACAGAGCGATGTACGGATGTGAGATGTACGGCTCCATGCTTCCTCATCTCTAGAACTACTTCTCCTCGCACATGAAGCCCATGCTGGCTGTACCCGGCAACATGTAGAGGCCCCCAGTGTTGTACAGAGCGATGTACGGATGTGAGATGTACGGCTCCATGCTTCCTCATCTCTAGAACTACTACTCCTCGCACATGAAGCCCATGCTGGCTGTACCCGGCAACATGTAGAGGCCCCCAGTGTTGTACAGAGCGATGTACGGATGTGAGATGTACGGCTCCATGCTTCCTCATCTCTAGAACTACTTCTCCTCGCACATGAAGCCCATGCTGGCTGTACCCGGCAACATGTAGAGGCCCCCAGTGTTGTACAGAGCGATGTACGGATGTGAGATGTACGGCTCCATGCTTCCTCATCTCTAGAACTACTTCTCCTCGCACATGAAGCCCATGCTGGCTGTACCCGGCAACATGTAGAGGCCCCCAGTGTTGTACAGAGCGATGTACGGATGTGAGATGTACGGCTCCATGCTTCCTCATCTCTAGAACTACTTCTCCTCGCATATGAAGCCCATGCTGGCTGTACCCGGCAACATGTAGAGGCCCCCAGTGTTGTACAGAGCGATGTACGGATGTGAGATGTACGGCTCCATGCTTCCTCATCTCTAGAACTACTTCTCCTCGCACATGAAGCCCATGCTGGCTGTACCCGGCAACATGTAGAGGCTCCCAGTGTTGTACAGAGCGATGTACGGATGTGAGATGTACGGCTCCATGCTTCCTCATCTCTAGAACTACTTCTCCTCGCACATGAAGCCCATGCTGGCTGTACCCGGCAACATGTAGAGGCCCTCAGTGTTGTACAGAGCGATGTACGGATGTGAGATGTACGGCTCCATGCTTCCTCATCTCTAGAACTACTTCTCCTCGCACATGAAGCCCATGCTGGCTGTACCCGGCAACATGTAGAGGCCCCCAGTGTTGTACAGAGCGATGTACGGATGTGAGATGTACGGCTCCATGCTTCCTCATCTCTAGAACTACTTCTCCTCGCACATGAAGCCCATGCTGGCTGTACCCGGCAACATGTAGAGGCCCCCAGTGTTGTACAGAGCGATGTACGGATGTGAGATGTACGGCTCCATGCTTCCTCATCTCTAGAACTACTTCTCCTCGCACATGAAGCCCATGCTGGCTGTACCCGGCAACATGTAGAGGCCCCCAGTGTTGTACAGAGCGATGTACGGATGTGAGATGTACGGCTCCATGCTTCCTCATCTCTAGAACTACTTCTCCTCGCACATGAAGCCCATGCTGGCTGTACCCGGCAACATGTAGAGGCCCCCAGTGTTGTACAGAGCGATGTACGGATGTGAGATGTACGGCTCCATGCTTCCTCATCTTTAGAACTTCTCCTCGCACATGAAGCCCATGCTGGCTGTACCCGGCAACATGTAGAGGCCCCCAGTGTTGTACAGAGCGATGTACGGATGTGAGATGTACGGCTCCATGCTTCCTCATCTCTAGAACTACTTCTCCTCGCACATGAAGCCCATGCTGGCTGTACCCGGCAACATGTAGAGGCCCCCAGTGTTGTACAGAGCGATGTACGGATGTGAGATGTACGGCTCCATGCTTCCTCATCTCTAGAACTACTTCTCCTCGCACATGAAGCCCATGCTGGCTGTACCCGGCAACATGTAGAGGCCCCCAGTGTTGTACAGAGCGATGTACGGATGTGAGATGTACGGCTCCATGCTTCCTCATCTCTAGAACTACTTCTCCTCGCACATGAAGCCCATGCTGGCTGTACCCGGCAACATGTAGAGGCCCCCAGTGTTGTACAGAGCGATGTACGGATGTGAGATGTACGGCTCCATGCTTCCTCATCTCTAGAACTACTTCTCCTCGCATATGAAGCCCATGCTGGCTGTACCCGGCAACATGTAGAGGCCCCCAGTGTTGTACAGAGCGATGTGCGGATGTGAGATGTACGGCTCCATGCTTCCTCATCTCTAGAACTACTTCTCCTCGCACATGAAGCCCATGCTGGCTGTACCCGGCAACATGTAGAGGCCCCCAGTGTTGTACAGAGCGATGTACGGATGTGAGATGTACGGCTCCATGCTTCCTCATCTCTAGAACTACTTCTCCTCGCACATGAAGCCCATGCTGGCTGTACCCGGCAACATGTAGAGGCCCCCAGTGTTGTACAGAGCGATGTACGGATGTGAGATGTACGGCTCCATGCTTCCTCATCTCTAGAACTACTTCTCCTCGCACATGAAGCCCATGCTGGCTGTACCCGGCAACATGTAGAGGCCCCCAGTGTTGTACAGAGCGACGTACGGATGTGAGATGTACGGCTCCATGCTTCCTCATCTCTAGAACTACTTCTCCTCGCACATGAAGCCCATGCTGGCTGTACCCGGCAACATGTAGAGGCCCCCAGTGTTGTACAGAGCGATGTACGGATGTGAGATGTACGGCTCCATGCTTCCTCATCTCTAGAACTACTTCTCCTCGCACATGAAGCCCATGCTGGCTGTACCCGGCAACATGTAGAGGCCCCCAGTGTTGTACAGAGCGATGTACGGATGTGAGATGTACGGCTCCATGCTTCCTCATCTCTAGAACTACTTCTCCTCGCATATGAAGCCCATGCTGGCTGTACCCGGCAACATGTAGAGGCCCCCAGTGTTGTACAGAGCGACGTACGGATGTGAGATGTACGGCTCCATGCTTCCTCATCTCTAGAACTACTTCTCCTCGCACATGAAGCCCATGCTGGCTGTACCCGGCAACATGTAGAGGCCCCCAGTGTTGTACAGAGCGATGTACGGATGTGAGATGTACGGCTCCATGCTTCCTCATCTCTAGAACTACTTCTCCTCGCACATGAAGCCCATGCTGGCTGTACCCGGCAACATGTAGAGGCCCCAGTGTTGTACAGAGCGATGTACGGATGTGAGATGTACGGCTCCATGCTTCCTCATCTCTAGAACTACTTCTCCTCGCATATGAAGCCCATGCTGGCTGTACCCGGCAACATGTAGAGGCCCCCAGTGTTGTACAGAGCGATGTACGGATGTGAGATGTACGGCTCCATGCTTCCTCATCTCTAGAACTACTTCTCCTCGCACATGAAGCCCATGCTGGCTGTACCCGGCAACATGTAGAGGCCCCCAGTGTTGTACAGAGCGATGTACGGATGTGAGATGTACGGCTCCATGCTTCCTCATCTCTAGAACTACTCCTCGCATATGAAGCCCATGCTGGCTGTACCCGGCAACATGTAGAGGCCCCCAGTGTTGTACAGAGCGATGTACGGATGTGAGATGTACGGCTCCATGCTTCCTCATCTCTAGAACTACTTCTCCTCGCACATGAAGACCATGCTGGCTGTACCCGGCAACATGTAGAGGCCCCCAGTGTTGTACAGAGCGATGTACGGATGTGAGATGTACGGCTCCATGCTTCCTCATCTCTAGAACTACTTCTCCTCGCACATGAAGCCCATGCTGGCTGTACCCGGCAACATGTAGAGGCCCCCAGTGTTGTACAGAGCGATGTACGGATGTGAGATGTACGGCTCCATGCTTCCTCATCTCTAGAACTACTTCTCCTCGCACATGAAGCCCATGCTGGCTGTACCCGGCAACATGTAGAGGCCCCCAGTGTTGTACAGAGCGATGTACGGATGTGAGATGTACGGCTCCATGCTTCCTCATCTCTAGAACTACTTCTCCTCGCACATGAAGCCCATGCTGGCTGTACCCGGCAACATGTAGAGGCCCCCAGTGTTGTACAGAGCGATGTACGGATGTGAGATGTACGGCTCCATGCTTCCTCATCTCTAGAACTACTTCTTCTCGCACATGAAGCCCATGCTGGCTGTACCCGGCAACATGTAGAGGCCCCCAGTGTTGTACAGAGCGATGTACGGATGTGAGATGTACGGCTCCAAGCTTCCTCATCTCTAGAACTACTTCTCCTCGCACATGAAGCCCATGCTGGCTGTACCCGGCAACATGTAGAGGCCCCCAGTGTTGTACAGAGCGATGTACGGATGTGAGATGTACGGCTCCATGCTTCCTCATCTCTAGAACTACTTCTCCTCGCACATGAAGCCCATGCTGGCTGTACCCGGCAACATGTAGAGGCCCCCAGTGTTGTACAGAGCGATGTACGGATGTGAGATGTACGGCTCCATGCTTCCTCATCTCTAGAACCCTACAAACACTGGGAGGTCCCTGGACGCGTCCTAGGCCGTCCCAGATGGGCGTACGGGCCTGCCCAGGGACCTCCCGTCTTATGGGTGATTAGCATGGAGTGAGACTCCCGGGGCCTGCCACTGGGAATAAGCCCGGGCGGCGCCATGGGCCGTCCCATGACGCCCGCGCGGGAGGTATGGGCCGTCCCTGGACCCTCCCGGGCGGCCCGCGCGGGAGGCATAGGCCGGCCCTGGCCCCCGCCCGGGCGGCCCGCGCGGGAGCAGCTGCTCGCTCTGTAGCCCCCTCCCCCTACGCACATTCCATAACGGTCACGTGCTAGCTTGCTAGGTACACTCTCATTCAAAATGCAGTACCTACAAAACGTGCCTCTGATCCAGACACGTGCATATAGGCACTAATTTTGAATGCGAATGTACCTGGAAAAAATACGTTTCATTAAGACATAATTAATTGCAAACGTGAGTGACACGAGAAACGGGATTTTTTCACAATTTCGGAGAGTGGGCGTTGCCATACGAAAAAAATAATCCAGGTATTTTCTTCCAGGGTCAATGTATTAGTTCACAGTTCACGGAATATTTCACAACAGTTGTAATTTGTTATGTCAACTAGAAGAACAGTAGGTACCTACTCAAACACATTAGAAATGCATTTAAATGGTCAAATATTAATAAAAAAAAATAGCCGGTATATTATAAAGTTAATCAGTGGTTATTGGAAGTTATTTTATCTCGCCATGTTTCCCTATTGTTTGAAAGCTGTTCCACTGACCTGACACATTACCTAAGGTACCTCCTACTGTTTTTATTTTTAACGCATTTTTATTTGGAGGAAATATTTTGGGATCATTTGAAATCCTCAACTTGACTGTCACATAATGGGGAAGTCTCGTGAAATTCAGATTTCAGAATAATAGACTATTATTTTATGAAAGTTGATTATGTTGCTGAACACAGATGTGATTTTATTTTTGCTGTGGGATGAATAGTTTTCAAGGAATGAATTTACAAAGTTTGATTACTTTTAACAGGAAAATTTACAGAAAATTGACAGATGATCCACAATGGTAACACATTAGTGTAAGTGGATTCTTGTAATACGTCGTTTTTCCCGCCAAAAGTCCCATTATAATTGAATTTCATTTGCATGAATTAATTTTTAACATTTCGCGGGTGACAAATGTCAGTAATTATTTGCGTTGATATTTAAAAACTTACTGGAACAAAATTTCTAGAGACTTAAGTATTACCTACCTTATTCATACAAAAATGAAGAAGGATAAAAAGATCCATAATTTTTGTTTATGAATCGGTTGTTGGATTTTGAAATTAGCAATTATTTTTTGATAATCTCTTACAGGACGATTGAATCGTTTCAATAATAATTTTTTCACGTACTATTCCCTACTTACTTAGGTACTATATTGTTTTGATAAATTACAAAAAATAAAATGCTACACATAGGAGATTCACTGCAATTGAATTTTAGGAATAATAAAGAGCAGGAAAACACACGAAAATTAAAAAAAAAACAGTTTCATATAATATAAACGTATATTATTGTAAAAGATTATACTACCACATCACTTAAAATTTTTAAATGTCCTTCAACCTTCACACGTCACATAGTATCAAAACATTCTGAGGTAGGTACTACCTGGCAGTGAGTCTGGCACGCTGTCTCTTTATCGACAAGACACAATTCGGATTTTACTTCACTCACGGATATGTTGGCACAATTTTTCATCTTCAGTTTTTCAAGAAAATGAATGCTATTGAATACGTATTTCTTTCATCTGAAAAAATAAAATTGCAAAGTATTTAGGTAATGTACCTTGTACTAATAATGTTCGCAAGATATTTGCAATTATTTATTATTGTAGGTACAGATTCTAACCTAAACAAGATTTATACAAGATCTTGAAAAGTTTAGCAAGATCATGCAGCGTAAAAAATTTACACAAAAAATAAAAAACACTTCTAAGTGTTTTTTATTTTTTGTGTAAATTTTTATTCGGTGAGACCAATGAAAGTCCAACATTTACAAGATCTTGTTATCAGTAAGATCTTGTTAATTTTGTCAATATTTAACACTATTATTATGCTATGCTCAAAAGAATTTTCCGATTTAATGGCCAGATACTGGATTCCATCCATAAATTATTAGCACACGGTCTTGTGGTGTCGAGGACTGACATCCGCAATCTACGTGGATGCAACTTCTTTTGAGCATGAGGCTGCCTAGCAAATAGTTTCTACCTACTACACAAGAACTATTTATGTAAATAACTGCAATAGCAGATAGCTGCAAATAACAGTCTTTACAAAAATTTTAAAAATTGAATTTTTGGCACAGAGTGATCCCTAAAAAAAAGAAAGATAGATTCAATGAAGAATTTGTAAATTGATAGGATAAACTTCTTGGCAATGAATAATACAAAAATCACTTTTGTGTTGTGTGACCTGCCACAATTCGAGAAAATAAGGAACACAACTGACCTCTGGTGGATTTTGTGGTACTAGTTAAATGGCGGCTATCAAGGGCGCATTTGCATAAATATAAATACAAATATTTGATATAGTTGTTTGTTATGGCCAAGAAAGTAAATTTATAGCTAAATATCAATTTAATTTGTTTTTTGTTTTTTCACTGCTTTATGGAAACACGAAATGTAAAAACAAACAAATTAATATGTGGACCTGATAGTAGCCATCTTGCCAGAAGTGGCTCCATCACGTATCACTTATTTGTGGGAATAATCACTTGAGGTAAAATTATTACCATTAGGTACACTATTTATTTAAAACCCCAATAAAAATTTGAAACATTCTATATTGCATAAATGTGATTTATAGGTAAGGTTAGAGGAAATACTACACATATAAAATACTAAAATGTGGCTTACCATCAGAGAGTTCTGAATCATTACATCTGTAGGGTAGGTAACATTTAATCCATTAACTCGATGAAGTCCCAAGTCCTGTGCATCTTCAGAATTCTTGCTAATTTGCCAAGAAGTAAATTTACTTTTTAATTGAAGTAGGTAGGCAATTAAATCGACTCTAGAATAAGAGCAGGGCAAGTTCACGGTGAATCTGTAGAACCTACAAAAAGTAAGGTGAAAGTTAGCAACTCAAATTAATTTCCTCTCAGCCATTCCGTGTTACGGGTGTACGGGTGTAAGATGCTATGTTCAGCATCTTATTCATCAAAATAAAAATAGTTAGGATCATTGTGCAGCCTTCTAAATTTTTTATGTAATTTACATGGTTCGACACGAAATTTAAATTTAAATGCGGTCCCACAATTTTACTGATAACAAAATAACTATTCAAACTTAAAAAAAAACTGATTACATATTTGGAATCAGCAAGAAAATACCATGAATTTAATATAAAAACATGCTGATTTATTTACATTTAATAATTCAGCAGTCATATGTATTATGTGGCATATGTCTGCATTCGCATGGAATGGCTGCTCTCTTACCACCGGCGCGTTAGAGGAAATTCAAAAGGTGCGGTTTATTTTTTTGGATGACAACATTCAATCTCAAAAATTTTACTACGTATTTGAATGAAGCGGGACCACCATTCAATGTATGTATCTACTACCTCCGACAAGAATGTAATTTCCATGCAACATAATTTTTACTTTCGGATCACAGCAAAAATGTTTGTTATTGGCCTTGTAAGGTACCTACATAAACAAAAATAATTGATGTATATCTAAAATCCTTGATAAAGTTAAATAATTAAACATAATGAAAATATTTACCACTCTGCTCGGTTCGGTTCTTAATGTTTCGGCTCGGTTTGACGATACAGCTTGGTTCGCTCGCAGGACGAATACGCGCTTTGTTTCTGGAGTTCAATATCTTAATAGCCTATTTTCTTCCAGAGTAGATTCACCTTTAACAAGTAACATTATTAAAACTGCAGTAGGTGCCTTGGTAGGTATGTGGGATGGTTATTGGTTAATGTAGAGGTGAAAATATTCCCAAAATAGGCGGAGGTACGTACTAGGTACCTACAGGTAGGGTTCCTACTGACTACTACCACTGATATGTATATACTACCACGCCAAGCAAACTGTTTACCTACTTTATTTATTTTATAAATACCTAAACTACCTAGTTGGAAATTTTACTTTGCATAAATTGCTACATTTCAAAAATTTACATGTGAGGTTAATGTTTACTGAACATTGGTCACACTACCTATTGGTTTATTAGTATCCCCAGCATACAAAACTAAAGTAACAACGATTAATGCCTGGATACTTATGTAGTTGTGATGAAGACTCACCTTCAATGGGTTGTATGGCTCTGTGATGAAAATCCAAACAAAAGAGGCACAACAAAACTGTAATTATTTCACGATTTGTGTCACATTAAATGGTTTGAACTGAGACAAACTATTCAGCAGTGAACACTGCATTCACGGACACAGATAATAATTGAAATCACATTCAAAATCACTCAAAAGGACGTAAACTACACACTCATGACACTCTGTAAAATATCAACAAACGTCAAACGCCGCGTTTGAAATGAAGAAGGGAGAACGGAAACAAGTTGATTCACGAAGATGGCCGACTGCCGAGTTCATAAAAGAAACTTTACTAATAACGTTTAAAATGGTATGAATACTTTGCTTTGGAATTGTAAACATATTTATTCTTAAATCAATATATACATGTGAAATGTAGATGTAATTATTATAGAAATGAAGTTATAAATATGAAAAAAATAAGTCATTAGAGCAGCTCAAATTCAAACAGTCGTAGCGCCCGCGCGGGCCGTCCCTAGCCATTCCCGGGCGGGACCAAGACGGGACATTCCTAGAAATTTTACAGCCAGATAAAACGGATCGGTTGGGCTCCGTTGGGCAGGCCCAGGGCATGCCCTAGTAGTTCCCGCCCGGGACGTCCCACTTGGGCGCTAGATGGGCAGAAGCCCGGGCCGCCCAGTGTTTGTAGGGAACTACTTCTCCTCGCATATGAAGCCCATGCTGGCTGTACCCGGCAACATGTAGAGGCCCCAGTGTTGTACAGAGCGACGTACGGATGTGAGATGTACGGCTCCATGCTTCCTCATCTCTAGAACTACTTCTCCTCGCATATGAAGCCCATGCTGGCTGTACCCGGCAACATGTAGAGGCCCCCAGTGTTGTACAGAGCGATGTACGGATGTGAGATGTACGGCTCCATGCTTCCTCATCTCTAGAACTACTTCTCCTCGCACATGAAGCCCATGCTGGCTGTACCCGGCAACATGTAGAGGCCCCCAGTGTTGTACAGAGCGACGTACGGATGTGAGATGTACGGCTCCATGCTTCCTCATCTCTAGAACTACTTCTCCTCGCACATGAAGCCCATGCTGGCTGTACCCGGCAACATGTAGAGGCCCCCAGTGTTGTACAGAGCGATGTACGGATGTGAGATGTACGGCTCCATGCTTCCTCATCTCTAGAACTACTTCTCCTCGCACATGAAGCCCATGCTGGCTGTACCCGGCAACATGTAGAGGCCCCCAGTGTTGTACAGAGCGATGTACGGATGTGAGATGTACGGCTCCATGCTTCCTCATCTCTAGAACTACTTCTCCTCGCACATGAAGCCCATGCTGGCTGTACCCGGCAACATGTAGAGGCCCCCAGTGTTGTACAGAGCGATGTACGGATGTGAGATGTACGGCTCCATGCTTCCTCATCTCTAGAACTACTTCTCCTCGCACATGAAGCCCATGCTGGCTGTACCCGGCAACATGTAGAGGCCCCCAGTGTTGTACAGAGCGATGTACGGATGTGAGATGTACGGCTCCATGCTTCCTCATCTCTAGAACTACTTCTCCTCGCACATGAAGCCCATGCTGGCTGTACCCGGCAACATGTAGAGGCCCCCAGTGTTGTACAGAGCGATGTACGGATGTGAGATGTACGGCTCCATGCTTCCTCATCTCTAGAACTACTTCTCCTCGCACATGAAGCCCATGCTGGCTGTACCCGGCAACATGTAGAGGCCCCCAGTGTTGTACAGAGCGATGTACGGATGTGAGATGTACGGCTCCATGCTTCCTCATCTCTAGAACTACTCCTCGCTTATGAAGCCCATGCTGGCTGTACCCGGCAACATGTAGAGGCCCCCAGTGTTGTACAGAGCGATGTACGGATGTGAGATGTACGGCTCCATGCTTCCTCATCTCTAGAACTACTTCTCCTCGCATATGAAGCCCATGCTGGCTGTACCCGGCAACATGTAGAGGCCCCCAGTGTTGTACAGAGCGACGTACGGATGTGAGATGTACGGCTCCATGCTTCCTCATCTCTAGAACTACTTCTCCTCGCACATGAAGCCCATGCTGGCTGTACCCGGCAACATGTAGAGGCCCCCAGTGTTGTACAGAGCGATGTACGGATGTGAGATGTACGGCTCCATGCTTCCTCATCTCTAGAACTACTTCTCCTCGCACATGAAGCCCATGCTGGCTGTACCCGGCAACATGTAGAGGCCCCCAGTGTTGTACAGAGCGATGTACGGATGTGAGATGTACGGCTCCATGCTTCCTCATCTCTAGAACTACTTCTCCTCGCATATGAAGCCCATGCTGGCTGTACCCGGCAACATGTAGAGGCCCCCAGTGTTGTACAGAGCGATGTACGGATGTGAGATGTACGGCTCCATGCTTCCTCATCTCTAGAACTACTTCTCCTCGCACATGAAGCCCATGCTGGCTGTACCCGGCAACATGTAGAGGCCCCCAGTGTTGTACAGAGCGATGTTCGGATGTGAGATGTACGGCTCCATGCTTCCTCATCTCTAGAACTACTTCTCCTCGCATTTGAAGCCCATGCTGGCTGTACCCGGCAACATGTAGAGGCCCCCAGTGTTGTACAGAGCGATGTACGGATGTGAGATGTACGGCTCCATGCTTCCTCATCTCTAGAACTACTTCTCCTCGCATATGAAGCCCATGCTGGCTGTACCCGGCAACATGTAGAGGCCCCCAGTGTTGTACAGAGCGATGTACGGATGTGAGATGTACGGCTCCATGCTTCCTCATCTCTAGAACTACTTCTCCTCGCATATGAAGCCCATGCTGGCTGTACCCGGCAACATGTAGAGGCCCCCAGTGTTGTACAGAGCGACGTACGGATGTGAGATGTACGGCTCCATGCTTCCTCATCTCTAGAACTACTTCTCCTCGCATATGAAGCCCATGCTGGCTGTACCCGGCAACATGTAGAGGCCCCCAGTGTTGTACAGAGCGATGTACGGATGTGAGATGTACGGCTCCATGCTTCCTCATCTCTAGAACTACTTCTCCTCGCATATGAAGCCCATGCTGGCTGTACCCGGCAACATGTAGAGGCCCCCAGTGTTGTACAGAGCGATGTACGGATGTGAGATGTACGGCTCCATGCTTCCTCATCTCTAGAACTACTTCTCCTCGCATATGAAGCCCATGCTGGCTGTACCCGGCAACATGTAGAGGCCCCCAGTGTTGTACAGAGCGACGTACGGATGTGAGATGTACGTGCCGTACGGCTCCATGCTTCCGTACCAGTCACTGAAGCCCGTGTCTTTGAGAGGCTCATCTGCGAGGAAACGTCATCATTATATTCATATCTTTGAAAGTTTGAATACGGTGAGGTCAGCTAACAACGCAGGACGCGCAATTGCAGAAATATGCGTTCTGAAACGTGTCGATCACCGTTTTTCAAGTGATTTTTCAGTGTACAAAATGGATGTTGCGCTGCGGTACTTTTGAATGAAAGTCAAAACGTCAACCAAACATCTGAAACAAGTATGGATTATAAAATCTGAAAATTCGAATTATTCTCCTTAGCTTTAGTTGGTAGACCATTAGCACTTTAAAGGTCGTGGGCTCGAATCCCACTGGAGGTAAAATCTTATAAATTTGCAGTTCATTTATAATTTATAGCATAAGTTGTGAATGCTAGACGTTATATAGAGACGAGATAGTTCTTAATTTAAATCTGGACATCCAAATTGAAGTATGGTGCGGAGATGAGATAATAACAAGAGGATTTCAATAAAATTCATTGTTTCCTTCGTCGATTTAAAAAATATGCGTAACTCAACTCTCAAATTCATACAATTACACCATTACTGTCAAAACATTACTGTATTTCCTCCCATCCCGTTTATGTTAGACGTAGCGATCCCTGTTCCCCCACTCGGAGCAAGTAGCATGTGGATAGGGAATAGAATGTCATTCCAAGGTCTATACATCGCTCCTCTACTCACCCAACACTGTGACAAAGTCCTTGTTTCCGCCGTAGTACCGATGTACCCCGACCCACACATACGTGTAGCCATATCTCTCATGCAGCGCTAGCATCTCCTCTCGAGAGTTGATCACGGCCATGTTGGTACCCTCCTGTCTGCACGTGTCCCACGCTAGCGGCCATGTTTTATTATCCGTGTGGTGTTTGTAGCTGCCGTGACCTTGGATGTAGTCGTATCCGGGTCTAGGGACACAGGAGCCGCCATTAGACCTCGCGACGCTATGTTGCTCGCTCAACATACACAGAAGCGGACAGGTAGCACAGAGTTCTAGCAAGAACCGGTCAACTTGATTTGTCTTGTGCTTGCTCCCGGATGGAACACAAGCTTGACAGTTGACAGTTTTATTGCGTGTAGTCGCGTCCTGCACTGTAGCTTGGCTTATGTCGAAATGATGATGGGAGATGAAGATGAAGAAGAGGGGGCTGTGCATAAAGGACATCAAGCTCAAAAAGGGTTATTTTGATACCCCCCTCCCCCCGTCATGTTGGGTCACACTTTCAGAGACCCCTCCCCCCTGAAAGGACGTCACAAATCTATCTCTACCTCCCCTTAAATAGAATTTGTTTGACTATGAAATGTGTCAGAATGTATAGTTTTTAGCGAAATTTCAGGTCCCGACATATCAACTGAAATTAAAAATGCTTGAAAACATCTATATTAAAAAAGGACGTCCTACTAGCTCTCCCCCCCCCCCCCCCCCCCCCCGTCACATTGTGTCCCATACTGGTGCACCCCCCCCCCCTCCCCCCTGAAGCGTGACGTCCTGTACGTGGCGTAGTACGGACCTCCATGACGGCTGCGGGAATTGAACCTGGCAACCCTGACAGACTTACAGAGTCTCTTCGCCGCCGTCCTCAGAGCTGAGCTCGCAGATGAATGTCTGCTCGACCGCGCAGGGGATGTCTGCTCGACCGCGCAGGGGATGTCTGCTCGACCGCGCAGGGGATGTCTGCTCGACCGCGCAGGGGATGTCTGCTCGACCGCGCAGGGGATGTCTGCTCGACCGCGCAGATGAATGTCTGCTCGACCGCGCAGGGGATGTCTGCTCGACCGCGCAGGGGATGTCTGCTCGACCGCGCAGGGGATGTCTGCTCGACCGCGCAGGGGATGTCTGCTCGACCGCGCAGGGGATGTCTGCTCGACCGCGCAGGGGATGTCTGCTCGACCGCGCAGGGGATATCTGCTCGACCGCGCAGGGGATGTCTGCTCGACCGCGCAGGGGATGTCTGCTCGACCGCGCAGGGGATGTCTGCTCGACCGCGCAGGGGATGTCTGCTCGACCGCGCAGGGGATGTCTGCTCGACCGCGCAGGGGATGTCTGCTCGACCGCGCAGGGGATGTCTGCTCGACCGCGCAGGGGATGTCTGCTCGACCGCGCAGGGGATGTCTGCTCGACCGCGCAGGGGATGTCTGCTCGACCGCGCAGGCGATGTCCTCGATACCGGCTGCGCGGTATGCACCGCAGCTGTAGGCAGCGCCGCCCTTGGGGGAGCCGGGCAGCCATTCCACTCCTCTGTCACCCTGCACTGGCAGGTCGCTACCTGCACATCACACACTTGTCATCATACCGGCTGCGCGGTAGGCACCGCAGCTGTAGGCAGCGCCGCCCTTGGGGGAGCCGGGCAGCCACTCCACTCCGCTGTCACCCTGCACTGGCAGGTCGCTACCTGCACATCACACACTTGTCATCATACCGGCTGCGCGGTATGCACCGCAGCTGTAGGCAGCGCCGCCCTTGGGGGAGCCGGGCAGCCACTCCACTCCGCTGTCACCCTGCACTGGCAGGTCGCTATCTGCACATCACACACTTGTCATCATACCGGCTGCGCGGTATGCACCGCAGCTGTAGGCAGCGCCGCCCTTGGGGGAGCCGGGCAGCCACTCCACCCCGCTGTCACCCTGCACTGGCAGGTCGCTACCTGCACATCACACGCCTTGACATCATACCGGCTGCACATCACATACTGTTCATCATACCGGCTGCGCGGTAGGCACCGCAGCTGTAGGCAGCGCCGCCCTTGGGGGAGCCGGGCAGCCACTCCACTCCGCTGTCACCCTGCACTGGTAGGTCCCCACCTGCGCATCACACACCATCTGCACATACCATCTGCACATCACACACGTCATCAAGTATAGCATTGTTGTTTACCATTGAGTTATATGTGAGATACGATGTGCAATGCGATTTACTCTAATTTCAGAAAAAATCACACAAAATGGCACAATTTCTTGAGATAATTAATAATAATAATAATAATAATGTAATTTATTGAGCACATAAAATAGGTACACAATTGGTCTGTATTCAACAATCGAGTCGTTGATCTTCCATACATCCATCTCTTCTCTTCAGCTGCTTCACCTCTTCACCGTTTACCTATTTCTTCTTAAGTTATTCATAAAAGTCATTATACATATAGTTGTGCTTCAATGTCAGTGGTAATATTGGAAGAACATCCAAGCATTTGCTTTTTTTAGCTGAGGGAAAACCACTGAAAAAACATTCTCAGCAGGATGTGTGTGATCTTTATTGTTGTCTTCCAATGCATATTACTTCTTGTTCTTGAATTCTTGTTCTTGAATTAGCGTGAGTTTGTTCTTGACTAGTGTCTTGAATGGTATTAAACTTAATGTCTGCTCTTCCCTAGTTGTTGCATTATACGCTACCGAGGCTGAATATGAAAAACAATTCTTAAATTTTGTACCTCGATGAGTGCCAAAGTCGAGCTTTTCTTTGGACCGCGTATCTCTTCCGTGAATATCTTGTCTTCTTCTTAACTTATCATTCAAATATTTAGGTTCTCCTGTTAACAGTATCTTGTGCGTTGCGCATGTCAAGTGAAGATTCCTTCTTGCTTCCATCTTCAACCAATGAAGTTTCTGAATGTAGGGACTTATATGGTGTCTTCTCTTAATATTGAATATAAACCTGGCACAAGAATTCTGGACTTTCTGAACACGTCCTATATCTTTCTTTGAAATGCATGATCCGTAAACGATGTCGCAGTAATTTAAATTTGATATTATAAGTGCCTCAACGAGCTTTGTTTTTGTTGACCTGGTCAGGATTTGTTTAAATCTTTGCAATGTTCGTAGTTTGCCGTAAGCTTTGCTGTTTGCTTTCTGAATATGATCTGTGTATGTCATTTGGCTATCCATGATTAAACCTAAATTCCTTGAAGTTTCTGAAATGGGAATTGTACAACCATTTATATTTAGTTTAAACTCGCTATTAAGTATTTTGATTCGTTGACATTTGCTCCCTATAATCATTGATACTGTCTTCGAAGTGTTTAAGGAAAGTCCTTGACTTTCACTCCATGCAGCAATAGACTGAAGATCTTCGTTTATTTTCTCTTGCGCTGCAGCTAGATCTTGAGGGCGAAAGGTATATAGAAGCTGGGTATCATCTGCAAATTTGTGTATTTTGCAGTGTTTCACACTCTCATCGATATCAGTTGTGTAAACTATGAACAGGAGTGGAGCTATACTTGAACCCTGTGGTACTCCTGTTCTATTTTTCCTTGGCATTGATACGTTATTAGCTGATAATTTTACCCGTTGTTGACGTCCGGTGAGGTAACTTGCAAACCATTTAATTGTCATCTCTCCCACTCCAAGATATGTGAGTTTAGCCAGTAAGAGTTCATGGTTGATTGAGTCAAAAGCTTTTGTAAAATCTAATAGCATAAGACTTGTAACCATTTTCTTCTCCATTCCCTTGATCGCTTCATCAGCTACATCTAGGAGTATTGATGTTGTCCCTCGATTTTTTCTGAATCCTGACTGACTATTGGATAATAATTTCAGTTCTTCTAGGTATGCAGTCAGTTGTTTCACAACAATTCTTTCAAGTATTTTGGACATTGTAGTGAGAATACTTATGGGTCTAAGGTCTTTGAATTGTTTTGGATGCGAGCATTTTGGCAAAGGTGTTATTACTCCATCTTTCCATAGATCAGGAAATATTCCAGAAACAAGAGACAGATTCACAATACTGTGTATAGCATTTAAACAGTTTGGCATGCATAGAAGTAATGTATTGATATTTATATTATCAATGCCTGTTGCTTTGGTCTTAATTTTCCTCAATTGATCAACTATTTTCTTCTGTACTAACTGCTCTGAGCTCAAAGGCATTTTTTGACGTAACAGTGTGAGTGTTGTTCTTGTATTGATCAATTATATTTGAAGCAATTAAAGAATTTGGTATTGAATCAACATAATAGTCATTTATCAAATCCGGCTTAGCTTGTTCTTCAGGAATTATTTGTCTTGGCTTTTTCGAACTGTGGATATCCCACTCTTGAAGTTTCTTCCATAAGAATGCAGAATTGCCTACATTTGCTTGTATTTCTTTCCTCATGAATGATCTTTTCTCTCTCTTCACTGCTATTGTTATGTAATTTCTAACATGGCAATAATATTGCCAATTAGCTGCAGATGGCCTTCTTTTGAACTTCAAAAGTGCTTTTGACTTGAGCTTGCACATATTCTGAATGTTATCGGTAATCCATGGACATTTCGGTTTATTGGTTGTAAATTCCTTGATCGGGGCTAGCTTATTCTCAGTATATTGTAAATTGTCGTTAAGTATTTTTAGCTTTATATTAATATCATCTTCACCATCTGCAATATTCCAGTCAATGCTGTTCAAAACATTTTTCAATTCCTGGGGATTAATTTTCTTGTAGTTTCTAAAAGTAATCTTTCGAACCTCCCTTTTTGGTTTCCTGTAAACTAATGTACAAGATACTAGACAGTGATCAGTAACTGGCTTTCCACGCGAATCTATGATTTTTGATATGTCTAATACTTTGGTGCTGACTACTGAGTCCTCATCCTGAACATAGATATGGTCAATAAGAGTGGAGGTTTGGACTCGACTAACAATACTTCCATCCTGTTGTTGAACTTCTTCTTCTGTTATTCTTGTGGGAACTTGAATGATTTGATTTAATTTAAACTTTTTCATGAATTTAATGAGATACTTGCTATTTGGTTCTGCAGATTTCAAGAGATCAATGTTCATATCCCCAATTAGAATTATATTATCAACCAATCCTTGAAGTGTCGAAAGCTGTTTCTCTAAAATACTGACATTAGTGTAGCAATTTTCAGGTGGCCGATAGACTACACACACGGCAATCTTTTTCCGTTTTAGGCTAATCTTAATCCATAAATATTCTAGTTTTCTGCCTGTATCGTTTTCTTCCTCTTCTTCTTCTTCTTCTTCTTCTTCAACTTCAATATCTGTTATGATCGCGTGTCTTATTGTTTGCTTGATATATATCCCCACACCACCTCCTCTAGAATTATTGCGATCAGATCTTAGCAACACATATCCTGGAATGGCATAATCTTCCGACGGGTGGTTCGGCTTAAGCCACGTTTCTGTCATACAAAATATATCTACGTCTTCTTCTATTACAATTTCCTTGATTTGATCGAAACCGTTGTTAAGCACTCTGACATTTAGCCCTGCAATGTGAATTTTTCGCCCTGTTCCCTGATCAGTAGGTGGGGTGTTCTTGCTCTTGCTACTGCTACAAGCATCAGGTACAGGGGACTGTAATTGTCAACGATACCGCTTTGGCTTGGATTTGTTTTTCCGGGCAGAACGTCGCGGTCTCATCTCTCTCTGCTTCTGTGAAGTGACTGGAAGACGGACTGTAGGTAGACTCTGTTCAAATGAGTTATATTGTAGAAGACTCGTCTCAGCTCGGCTCTCGTCGTGATGATCTGTCTCATTAACAGCTGGGCTCTGGTCGTGCTGATCCTTCTCATTAACAGCTGGGCTCTCGTCATGCAGATCCTTCTCGTTCCTGGCAGCTGGGCTTTCGTAGAGACAATCTGCAGCTGGGCTCTCGTCGTGATGATCTGTCTCATTATCAGCTGGGCTCTGGTCGTGCTGATCCTTCTCATTAACAGCTGGGCTCTCATCATGCAGATCCTTCTCTTTCATGGCAGCTGGGCACTCGTAGAGACAATCGGCAGCTGGGCTCTCGTGGAAATGATCCTTCTCAACCATGTAGTCCTGAACTGGTGCTGCTGGGCTTGTAGATATGCAACTCATCTCGTCTGTAATGACCTCTGGAAGACTTGTCTCAGCTTGTCTCAGTATCTCTCACTGCAGCAGACTCCACTGAAATCCCAGACGAGACCAGACAACATAGGCTCTCACAAACCAGCCTTTTCTCATTATTATCTTCTCGATTAGGACTTACCTCACACGAATTCACGGGAAGAAGGCTCACCTCAGTTTCTAAGTCTACTGAACTGTTTTCCACATTGGCATTCTTGCTCAATAGATTCTTCTTACCTGAAATATCTAGTGTAAAACCTACCTCAACTCTTCCATTGCCGTAATAACTTTCCTCATCAAGTCGAAAACAACCATTCGTAACGTTATTAGGTTTCTTCTCGGCTAGAGAGCCTGGCCCACCTTTCCTTTTGTCTCTCTCACAACCATTCGTAACGTTATTAGGTTTCTTCTCGGCTAGAGAGCCTGGCCCACCTTTCCTTTTGTCTCTCTCACAACCATTCGTAACGTTATTAGGTTTCTTCTCGGCTACAGAGCCTGGCCCACCTTTCCTTTTGTCTCGCTCATCTCTTGATTCTTGATGAATACTACTTACATGACCTAAAATACATGGAACTAGGCATGGAGTCCTATCACTGTAAATGTCCTGCTCCAATAGCTGTAGTTCCAGTGATTTTATTTTCTCTTGCAAGTCTTTCTGTTGATCCAAAATTGGTTGAATCTGTGAATTGAAGAACTCTTGCAGTTCATTGGTTAAAGCATGATTAGAATCAGAGGCTGATGCTGATGGTAGCGGGTGATCTTGCTGGGTAGTCTTGCTGCCAGCTGCACACAATTTGCATAGTGATCTCTTGCCCGACTCTTGATGAGAACTGCGACATGCGAAATGCGTCCAATGTAGACTGCATTTAGTGCAGAGATACCCCAAACCTTTCCTCTTCTTACAATTTAGACAATGCTTCCTGCATTTCTGACTAAACAAGACAGTTGTCTCATAAATCTTGCCAATTGCTGTAATTTTGTGCTGGTTTTCAGTTGTTTTTTTCAAATATTAACGTATTATAAACGTATTATAAACGTATATTCAAATATAAACGCGTTTTTCAAATATTAACTTTAAAATGTCTGCTTTCAAGAGCGTTTGTGTACATTGGTTCTACGCTTTCTCTCTTGGTAAACTAAGCAAAACAAAAAATGATCGCCCAATAAATCTGTTTAACTGAAAAATGTTGGATCGCACCATCAGATGACAGTCCAAGCAATCTTCTCGTCTCACTCTATGTGACCTTTCGTTTCACTTTCAATGATAACAAGCATTGTGTTACGGAACATGAACAGCAGTCATTCAAATATGTTCACCGATCATTTTTTCTTTTGCCAAGTGTTCTTGTCTCACCCAGCACTGTGACGTAGGCGCCGTCTACGAACTGATCGTGGAAGCCCGTGTGGATGGCTGTGACGTCAAACTTGTCCATCATCTGTCTTATGGCGTCACCTTCTGCTGGAGAGTTGATGATAGCAAGATGGCCGCCACTTGCTTTGCATTGCTGCGCAGAAGAACGACGCTGACGTTTAAATCACAAGAGGGTCGGCGTTGTTTCCCATAGCAAAATTTCCAGTTATTTTCCTAGATTTTGAAATTAAATTTTTGCATTGTATGAAGAAGAGAACATCTTCTTCGCCCATCAAAACCCTTTAAATATAATGATTTGCCTTTTTATCTTGCTTAGTTTAAGCTAGTTTAGGCTAATGTTTCATTCAATTCATTGAATTAAATCGTTTTGTTCAACGAAATGTAACCGTGTAGACGTGAAATTAAAGCAAAAGTATGTTTCATTTTAGAACATGTCCTATTTTTAATGAATGTAATGCATTGAACCGTGTAAACTAGACATAATACGATTATTTTCGGTGGAATCGAATCTGATCTCATAGAGTTTGATTCGATTGTTGTTTCCGATTCAACATCGCATCGTGTGTTAATGTTACCTTGTAGGCTTGTGTCCAGTTGCCTGGGATGCCGTTGAAGTAGTACTCTCCAACCCCAGGGAACACGTCCCGCTGGCCGGCCGCAGAGAGCGCCACCGTCGCACTGAGCAGTAGTGCCAGCGTGCGCCACATTCTACTAGAATCATCAACACTTGTAGTGCCAGAGTGCGCCACATTCCACTAGAATCATCAACACTTGTAGTGCCAGCGTGCGCCACATTCCACTCGAATCATCAACACTTGTAGTGCCAGAGTGCGCCACATTCTACTAGAATCATCAACACTTGTGGTGCCAGCGTGCGCCACATTCTACTAGAATCATCAACACTTGTAGTGCCAGCGTGCGCCACATTCTACTAGAATCATCAATACTTGTAGTGCCAGCGTGCGCCACATTCGACTAGAATCATCAACACTTGTGGTGCAAGCGTGCGCCACATTCTACAAGAATCATCAACACTTGTAGTGCCAGCGTGCGCCACATTCTACTAGAATCATCAATACTTGTAGTGCCAGCGTGCGCCACATTCCACTCGAATCATCAACACTTGTAGTGCCAGAGTGCGCCACATTCTACTAGAATCTTCAACACTTGTAGTGCCAGAGTGCGCCACATTCCACTAGAATCATCAACACTTGTAGTGCCAGCGTGCGCCACATTCTACTCGAATCATCAACACTTGTAGTGCCAGAGTGCGCCACATTCTACTAGAATCATCAATACTTGTAGTGCCAGCGTGCGCCACATTCTACTAGAATCATCCACACTTGTGGTGCCAGCGTGCGCCACATTCTACTAGAATCATCAATACTTGTAGAGCCAGCGTGCGCCACATTCTACTAAAATCATCAACACTTGTGGTGCCAGCGTGCGCCACATTCTACTAGAATCATCAACACTTGTAGTGCCGCGTGCGCCACATTCTACTAGAATCATCAATACTTGTAGTGCCAGCGTGCGCCACATTCTACTAGAATCATCAACACTTGTGGTGCAAGCGTGCGCCACATTCTACTAGAATCATCAACACTTGTAGTGCCAATCTGCGCCACATTCTACTAGAATCATCAATACTTGTAGTGCCAGCGTGCGCCACATTCTACTAGAATCATCAATACTTGTAGTGCCAGCGTGCGCCACATTCTACTAGAATCATCAATACTTGTAGTGCCAGCGTGCGCCACATTCTACTAGAATCATCAATACTTGTAGTGCCAGCGTGCGCCACATTACACTAGAATCATCAATACTTGTAGTGCCAGCGTGCGCCACATTCCACTAGAATCATCTACACTTGTAGTCCAGCGTGCGCCACATTCCACTAGAATCATCAACACTTGTAGTGCCAGCGTGCGCCACATTCCACTAGAATCATCAATACTTGTAGTGCCAGCGTGCGCCACATTCCACTAGAATCATCAACACTTGTAGTGCCAGCGTGCGCCACATTCCACTAGAATCATCAACACTTGTAGTGCCAGCGTGCGCCACATTCTACTAGAATCATCGACACTTGCAGTGCCAGCGTGCATTCCACTAGAATCATCAACACTTGTAGTGCCAGCGTGCGCCACATTCTACTAGAATCATCAACACTTGTAGTGCCAGCGTGCGCCACATTCTACTAGAATCATCAAAACTTGTAGTGCCAGCGTGCGCCACATTCCTCTAGAAACATCAACACTTGTAGTGCCAGCGTGCGCCACATTCCACTAGAATCATCAACACTTGCAGTGCCAGCGTGCGCCACATTCTACTAGAATCATCAACACTTGTAGTGCCAGCGTGCGCCACATTCCACTAGAATCATCAACACTTGTAGTGCCAGCGTGCGCCACATTCTACTAGAATCAACACTTGTAGTGCCAGCGTGCGCCACATTCCACTAGAATCATCAACACTTGTAGTGCCAGCGTGCGCCACATTCTACTAGAATCATCAATACTTGTAGAGCCAGCGTGCGCCACATTCTACTAAAATCATCAACACTTGTGGTGCCAGCGTGCGCCACATTCTACTAGAATCATTAACACTTGTAGTGCCGCGTGCGCCACATTCTACTAGAATCATCAATACTTGTAGTGCCAGCGTGCGCCACATTCTACTAGAATCATCAACACTTGTGGTGCAAGCGTGCGCCACATTCTACTAGAATCATCAACACTTGTAGTGCCAATCTGCGCCACATTCTACTAGAATCATCAATACTTGTAGTGCCAGCGTGCGCCACATTCTACTAGAATCATCAAACTTGTAGTGCCAGCGTGCGCCACTTTCTACTAGAATCATCAATACTTGTAGTGCCAGCGTGCGCCACATTCTACTAGAATCATCAATACTTGTAGTGCCAGCGTGCGCCACATTACACTAGAATCATCAATACTTGTAGTGCCAGCGTGCGCCACATTCCACTAGAATCATCTACACTTGTAGTCCAGCGTGCGCCACATTCCACTAGAATCATCAACACTTGGTGTGCCAGCGTGCGCCACATTCCACTTGAATCATCAATACTTGTAGTGCCAGCGTGCGCCACATTCCACTAGAATCATCAACACTTGTAGTGCCAGCGTGCGCCACATTCCACTAGAATCATCAACACTTGTAGTGCCAGCGTGCGCCACATTCTACTAGAATCATCGACACTTGCAGTGCCAGCGTGCATTCCACTAGAATCATCAACACTTGTAGTGCCAGCGTGCGCCACATTCTACTAGAATCATCAACACTTGTAGTGCCAGCGTGCGCCACATTCTACTAGAATCATCAACACTTGTAGTGCCAGCGTGCGCCACATTCCACTAGAATCATCAACACTTGTAGTGCCAGCGTGCGCCACATTCCACTAGAATCATCAACACTTGCAGTGCCAGCGTGCGCCACATTCTACTAGAATCATCAACACTTGTAGTGCCAGCGTGCGCCACATTCCACTAGAATCATCAACACTTGTAGTGCCAGCGCGCACCACATTCTACTAGAATCAACACTTGTAGTGCCAGCGTGCGCCACATTCCACTAGAATCATCAACACTTGTAGTGCCAGCGTGCGCCACATTCTACTAGAATCATCAACACTTGTAGTGCCAGCGTGCGCCACATTCCACTAGAATCATCAACACTTGTAGTGCCAGCGTGCGCCACATTCCACTAGAATCATCAACACTTTCAGTGCCAGCGTGCGCCACATTCTACTAGAATCATCAACACTTGTAGTGCCAGCGTGCGCCACATTCCACTAGAATCATCAACACTTGTAGTGCCAGCGTGCGCCACATTCCACTAGAATCAACACTTGTAGTGCCAGCGTGCGCCACATTCCACTAGAATCATCAACACTTGTAGTGCCAGCGTGCGCCACATTCTACTAGAATCATCAACACTTGTAGTGCAAGCGTGCGCCACATTCAACTAGAATCATCAATACTTGTAGTGCCAGCGTGCGCCACATTCTACTAGAATCATCAACACTTGTAGTGCCAGCGTGCGCCACATTCTACTAGAATCATCAATACTTGAAGTGCCAGCGTGCGCCACATTCTACTAGAATCATCAACACTTGTCGTGCCAGCGTGCGCCACATTCTACTAGAATCATCAACACTTGTAGTGCCAGCGTGCGCCACATTCCACTAGAATCATAAATACTTGTAGTGCCAGCGTGCGCCACATTCCACTAGAATCATCAACACTTGTAGTGCCAGCGTGCGCCACATTCCACTAGAATCATCAACACTTGTAGTGCCAGCGTGCGCCACATTCTACTAGAATCATCAACACTTGCAGTGCCAGCGTGCATTCCACTAGAATCATCAACACTTGTAGTGCCAGCGTGCGCCACATTCTACTAGAATCATCAACACTTGTAGTGCCAGCGTGCGCCACATTCTACTAGAATCATCAACACTTGTAGTGCCAGCGTGCGCCACATTCCACTAGAATCATCAACACTCGTAGTGCCAGCGTGCGCCACATTCCACTAGAATCATCAACACTTGCAGTGCCAGCGTGCGCCACATTCTACTAGAATCATCAACACTTGTAGTGCCAGCGTGCGCCACATTCCACTAGAATCATCAACACTTGTAGTGCCAGCGTGCGCCACATTCTACTAGAATCAACACTTGTAGTGCCAGCGTGCGCCACATTCCACTAGAATCATCAACACTTGTAGTGCCAGCGTGCGCCACATTCTACTAGAATCATCAACACTTGTAGTGCCAGCGTGCGCCACATTCCACTAGAATCATCAACACTTGTATTGCCAGCGTGCGCCACATTCCACTAGAATCATCAACACTTGCAGTGCCAGCGTGCGCCACATTCTACTAGAATCATCAACACTTGTAGTGCCAGCGAGCGCCACATTCCACTAGAATCATCAACACTTGTAGTGCCAGCGTGCGCCACATTCTACTAGAATCAACACTTGTAGTGCCAGCGTGCGCCACATTCCACTAGAATCATCAACACTTGTAGTGCCAGCGTGCGCCACATTCTACTAGAATCATCAACACTTGTAGTGCCAGCGTGCGCCACATTCTACTAGAATCATCAACACTTGTAGTGCCAGCGTGCGCCACATTCTACTAGAATCATCAACACTTGTAGTGCCAGCGTGCGCCACATTCTACTAGAATCATCAACACTTGTAGTGCCAGCGTGCGCCACATTCCACTAGAATCATCAACACTTGTAGTGCCAGCGTGCGCCACATTCCACTAGAATCATCAACACTTGTAGTGCCAGAGTGCGCAACATTCTACTAGAATCATCAACACTTGTAGTGCTAGCGTGCGCCACATTCTACTAGAATCATCAACACTTGTAGTGCCAGCGTGCGCCACATTCTACTAGAATCAACACTTGTAGTGCCAGCGTGCGCCACATTCTACTAGAATCATCAATACTTGTAGTGCCAGCGTGCGCCACATTCCACTAGAATCATCAATACTTGTAGTGCCAGCGTGCGCCACATTCCACTAGAATCATCAATACTTGTAGTGCCAGCGTGCGCCACATTCTACTAGAATCATCAATACTTGTAGTGCCAGCGTGCGCCACATTCCACTAGAATCATCAACACTTGTAGTGCCAGCGTGCGCCACATTCTACTAGAATCATCAATACTTGTAGTGCCAGCGTGCGCCACATTCTACTAGAATCAACACTTGCAGTGCCAGTGTGCCCCACATTCTACTTCAACATCAATACGATTAAACATAAGGTATTTATTTTGTTAATTAAGTATAGTAAGTAATAAACACCTTTCGGTTGCCAATTTATTTTACGTGACGCTTCAATAGTAAAATTGAAATGAGTAACTATTAACTAATTCAGAGCTCTAATGGATAAATAAATAAATAATAATCCATCATTCTATGGATGTAGAAATACTAACTATGAAATTTAAAAACATTTATATAGTATAAATATGTTACAAACATTCTGTGAAAATGGATGATCGCAATTAGTAATTACAATTAATGCAATACACTGAGTAATTGAATTGAACAAAGACTAAATCTGTAGGTACTTACGTGTGGTCCGCGTAAATGACAGTGAGTTATCTTCTGATGATTGTTTTATGTTTCAGACACAAGTGCTGCTTGTCATTGTGCGATAACAGCACTGATACTGATCATTCCACGCCAGATAACACAAACAAATTAGTATTTTCATTAAGATTCATATCTAAAGGAGATTCTATGAAGTGGTACTGATTTTTTTCAGGTATAAGCGTGCGGAACATGAGAATCTGATAAGAAAATTATTGATTGAACTTGATCTATGGTGGATACCTCTGGATAAATGTGTCATATTTATCAGTTCGTAATGTTCCTAAATGGTAGTTTCTTCATAATTTACTTTTTTGTACATGTTTCTGAACCTATTATTTTTTTATTGTAAAAAACCAATTATTTGTTAGTTACAAATTGTTAAACATTGGATTTATAGTGAATATTATTAAAAAGGAAACCACGACTGAATGTACTCAAAGAAAACCTTATCAGCAAAATACATAGGTACTAATAAGATGACAAAAAATGAGTTTTGTACAACCAGATAAAAATTAAATATTGGAATATTATTAAAAAATGGATTAATTTATAGGATTGGTGTGGTCATAAATAAGTAAAATGATATTATTGTATTAATATAGCATTTAATTATCAATTATAATAATTATTGTACATACTACTTATAATAATACAAAGTCAAATCCCATGGTATTTTACACTAAGGGAACAACCATGGGTGAAAAGTAATAGATTTAGAAATGAAACAAAAATTTAACAAAATAACTCAATGATGATCAATTGATGATCATAGTACAGTAATTCGTCTACTTAAAATGTAGTTTATATATCACCCCAGAACATATTCTAGATTATATGGTAACAAGAGAATTAAAATGCACATAATTGTTCGTACTACATTAGATCACATTGTCAACTGCATATTCGGCCAAAGAAATTAGGGAGAACGAGATTCTTAAACTAAAAGTAAAAACTCAATACCGATTGTAACTTCTCATTTTGAGACGTAGACATACATCATCTCAAGGCAAAAGGAAGACGCTTTATGCAATTGGCTAGAGGCAAAAGATCTAGGTCTACATCTCAATATTACGTACAATCATGCTCCGGTCCCCTATTCTCCAAAACCGCTTTGAATCATAACGTGTCACATGCAAGACACATTATGACGTGATGCAAATCGGGAGAGTAGGTACACATATCACGTAGATTCATGTGATCACATAACAATTAACAACGAGCAAGTAGAATACACGAAGACCGTGGAACACATTCTAATGTGATCTACTCAAATTTGTAAGCGTTTGAACCAAGGTCAAAATCACTTGTGAACGACGCATTTTCTTTTAGAAAGGTCCCAGAACCAAAGGAATGGTACCACCAAAGAATAAGAAATAGCAATATTAAAATTAAACAACCTGTGTCTTCTTGCTTTGTTTTCATCTTCACATTGTTTATTTAAAACGAAACAATTAGTTTTGCAATTTCGACAATTAATGCAGACACATTTCCCAAAGGTCAGTTGAAACTTGAAAGCAAGGTTTATATTTGGGCCCACAGAACAGAAGAACTATAACAAAGATTTTAATCGAGCAGCAAAACATTTAGTGAAGTTTTCATGGATACTCATCGGGGTATACAAAACCACAACACTCACGCCACAAACACGACCTAACATTACAATAGTTCAATAGTAGGTATTTATATTCTGGCCAGATTAGGTCTCTTTTGCACACAGCTGTATGTGCACTTGTCATTCGTTCCTCCTCCTCCTGTGAGCTGCCTGTTATCTGAGGAAAAATTGTGGTTCCTCACCTGCCGTTCTGAAAAGGGGCCGCCACCGTCGCTTGGCTATAGGCAACCTGCATGAGAAAATGTTTACCTCATTGACATGGCAACATGATTCAATATGGCCGCTTCCATGGTATTGTAAAATGTGAACAAATATTTTTAGTGACTATTAAAATAGACAGTCAATAGACAGAAATAAATAGTCATCTTAGAAGAATGGATTCCAAGAGGATACCGAAGAGGGAATTTGAAAGAGCGAGAAAGCGGGAAAGCAGAAGGGGTACACCGAGAGCGAAGTGGGAGGAACCGGTGAAGTGGGATGTAGAGGAAAGAGGTGAGCACAACAACAGCAACTGCAACAGCAACTGCAGGAAGATTGTGGGAGGACAGAGAGAGGTGGAGAGACATGGTGGAGAGGCAGCAACCAGAAGACGAAGAAGAAGAGGAAGAAAAAGAGTGTGATGTGTCAGGACCGGCCACCCGACATCACTGAAGCGAAGGTCCAAGATTGACGGTGGAATTCCACCCCCGACCCGACATTGTGTTGGAAACGGGCGACAGATATTTATTATTATTAATAATATGACAAAGTTTAAGACTCAATGACCTAAGCACTTCCTGCGATCTGATTACTTCTTCCTGGTATGTAAACAATGTTTCTCAAATAGGTACAACAATCTTCATCGGTAATCACACTGGTACAATGCTTATTACCTAACCTCTATGTCAGTGCATCAAATTTCAACATCAATTCATATTTTAAACCTATTTAAACCATGAAAATAGGAAGTATTCACAAACTTATGCTTTGTATTAACATTCATTATGTCTTTATAATGAGTTGTATGTTTTTATAACGCTTATATTAGTCACTAAATTAATTTTGTTGACATTTTACAATACCATGGAAGCGGCCATATTGAATCATGTTGCCATGCCAGTGAGGTAAACATTTTCTCATGCAGGATGCCTGTTTGAATGCGCGACGGTGGCGGCCCCTTCCCGGGAAGACAGGCAAGGAACTACACATTTTCCTCAGATAACAGACAGCTCACCGGTGGAGGAGGAACGAACGACGAGTGTACAGACGGCTGTGCTTTTGCATAACTTTCACCTAATTCATAGCAGAGTTATTAAAATAAAACTGTATTAAAGAATGCATGTAAAAGAAAAGGCAAAGTGACCAGTTTCTGGCCACGGGTTAGACTTGGACATAACTAAGCTATCAATTATCTTACGTTTAGGATATTCCTTATTACATCTTTATACGCATCTTGGCAGAGTTGAATGACTAAATGCCAAGGATGTAAAACTAATAGAAATAATTAGCAAATCCAATTCCCGAAAATATACTTAAAACAACGAAGACAGAATACCATCTGCTTTAACGTTACGTACTGGATACATATTATTTTAGAGCTATGCAGAAGGCACAGGACAGAAAGTCCCCATCTTGCAGATTATAAAATGTTTCCTTCTCTTAGCGTAGAAGAGTAAAAGTATTGAAAACTCTTCGGGCACGTTCAACTGTCATGATTATTTTATTAGTTCATATTTTTTAGAGTAATCTGCATTGTGAAACTGAATCATAAAAACGGATTATAAGTATGGTTAAACCATATTTACATAAATATATGAAATACCTCTTTTTTGAGTATCCCAAATTAAAAAAAATCGCGTTAGCATAGGTATAAGATGCAGTTAAAGAAACAATGTGTTATTCTGGGAATTCAAACAACATTTTCTTGAATATCAAACAGAGTAGTAATAATATTGTAAGTAGTTCCACAAGCCTTAGCTTGGCAAAGGGAGTTCAGATAAGTGTACAAATGGCACAAGTTTCACATTTCATTTTGAAGGACTACGTTACATTTGAAATGAAAATGATTAAACTCTTATTTCACCTCATAATCTGCAGTTGTGGCTATGATTCAAGAATGAAAACCGTCAGGGCAAACATGCATAGCTCTGAAAGTTTAAGATATCCATGATTTTACAATTTTTAAACAAAATATCAACAAAAATATCAAATCATGAGGAAGATAATCCGGGCCAAAGTTACTCGGTTTACTAAAAGCAGAATTAACATAACACTAATGCTAGTCTTTGTTTATAAAATCCCCTCACTGAGATGCATTTGGTTCGAATGGAGTCGAACCGCGCGCTCGGACCGACGGACCTGCGGGCAAGGAGCAGAGGTCCAACATTCCGCGCGACCACGAGGGAGCGAACCCACTGGCGGAGCTACTGACCTATCACACCACGAGGTCGGACCTGCGACTGCTGGACGCACGGCTGGTGGACGGCTCGGCAGACGTGCTGGCCGTCTGCAGCAGGTCGGTTCGAGAACCCAACAGCTGGTCGGGACAGCTGCAACACGGGGCAACACTGTCAGCACTTCAAACAATATCGACCATCGGGATTAAAACAGATTACTTATTTCCATTGATAGGAAACTGCACCTAAATGTTTCATAATATACCAATGTAGGGTCAGCATCAAAAGAAGCCAGCCAAATCACCATGTTGGTGCATATATGGGAAACCGGATAGGAACTATTGGAAGTGGGTGTACGTACCTACCTAATACGTACGTACATAATCATGTTTGTAATGGTGACATGAGTCATTGTGTACGAGAACTCTTCAATAACTGTATTTGTTGACATAAGTCAAATGACAATTGATAGAGTTTCATGACATCATTCCAAAAAAGTGCAACGCAAAACCAATAAAATGGACTTACGCCCGTCTACCTCCAGTGGTTGATTTGGGGGCGGACGAGGGCAGACACGTAACCTACTATTTTTTCAGGGTGGACGCCGTCCGCCCACTCTTTTTTCATAGAAGTAAAAATTGGCTTAAAAATGTGTACAAATAGTGTAGAAAGGCACCAAATTTGGTTATGAATTTCAATATTTTCCCGGGGCTATGCGCCCCGGACCCACATTATGTTGGGGGCCCTCCCCGAAACCCCCCATTGTTTTAGTACGCAAATACATTTTCCTGACATCGCCCAGCGTCCGCCCACTTATTATTTTACAAATTAACCACTGTCTGTCTACCTCCTAGCCAGAACAAAGTTGTAAATACGCAATTCCCTCAAAATTGAGTCTTTTAATGCTGATCCTGCAGGTCGCCGACCTCTCATGCTCCTCCTCCCATTCTATTGAACCCAACTGCATTCAGCAATGGCTGTGTTGTTACCTGTTGATTGAGTGGTTGCTCCCGACGACCACCACCTCCTCCTCCTGAGCGTCGAGCGAGCCCGCCACGGCTTGACCTTGAGAGCGTCGGCTGCGCTTCTGACCCCGCTGAGCTTGAGGCACGGGCACGACCGCACTGCTGGCGTCGGAAGACAACGAGGAGAGCGAACTCGACGGAGCGACGCCTCCGAAATCAAACCGATTCTCCTGCACAGAGACATACCATGTGACACCGGGACACATTGTGACACACCACATGACACACCACGTGACACCAGGACACACCACGTGACACACCACTAGAGTTCAAAGTGTTCCGGAAAGTTGTAAATCGAAATATTTTACGGAAAATTTTACGCCTTTTTTATACGTTAAACTATGTTTTTTGCATATCTTAAAGTACCACTCTCATCTTGAAACAAGTTATTTTTAAACGAAGGTAACCCCCAAACTAAGTCTAGATGGCCCCATTGTTCCGCGATTTCCGCTCCCCCTTGGACACAGGAAGGGTTCGGGTTCTTGCTGGCCGAGCCAACTCTGACGTCAATGCTGGCTACCTGTCGCTGCCTAGCCCACATGTTTCATTGTCATTCGATGAAAGACGCACTTCCTTTAGTCCACTCTTTGGTGTCTTGGTGGATGTATGTTCATCGTACAGAACACGATCATTTATCCACAATCTTATTTTCATTACTTATTAATCATATCGTAAAGCTAGCAGAGTGAAGTGTCGTATTGAAGCCTGGTAAAAGCAGTTTTGGTTAAAGTTGTTGATCAGGTGCAGGAAAGAATAACTTGTCGTATATTTGTAAAAACAAGTGCTTTTATTTTCATTATGTAAGTACAGTGCCCTTTGTGATCGTGACAATTTTATATTACACCGATTTCGTATAAAATCCAAAATTTCATTAATTGACAAACATAGAAATAATACAAGAATAGGTACCTATTAAACTTTGCTAAAAGCATTGAAAATGTTCTACGTTGCTGTGCTTTTGGGTGTAATAACAATTCTGTAAAGAACGGAACACTATCATTCCATCGTTTCCCCAAACAACTAAAATCACCAGAATTACATCGTCAGTGGCTCCATAAAATATATCGAGTAAACTTTTTGCCCAGTCCTTACACTTATGTATGCTCAGCACATTTTCTCGAAGACGATTATGAAATTAGTGTCAAATTAAAGCAACAGTTAATGTCGATGAAATCACGTAACGTCCTGAAAATATCGAATTAATTATTGAAACAATAATCTATGTGTTGTTGTTATAGTCACACTATAAAGACAACTGTCAAATCCAATAAGTAAGGTAGGTCGAGTGATAGAGCGCGCTGAAGCAGGGTGAGCCGGCAATGACGTCAGGTATAGTCAGGGGAAAAAACATGACCTCGTTGCAAAATATTTTTTTTCTTGGAAACTGTACATCCGACAAGTTTGATTTTTTCAGAATGTTTTCCTATTAACGCGAACGACAAGTCCTTCAAAGTAAAATCAAGATAAGAGAGTCCCTTTAAGCCACTTTAACACATATTATTTGATAGTAGTCATTTAACAAAGGATTTAATGATTGACTGCACATTACCACCTGTTCTTGAAAAGTATTCGCCAGAAAACAATATTATTTTGTAAAATTTAGATAATTCTGCTGTTTTCTGCAAATTTATGAGATGGTGAACACTCAATTACAATCCAAATGGCAGTAATTATTTTAATTTCCAAACATTTATTAAAAATAAAAAAACATAAAAAAACGAATTTTTTTCTTTCATTGTGGTTGTGAGTGGATCTTGCTTTAGAAACATATTTCGCTACATTTATAATTAGCGAAATTCTGAATTTCACAGCTACACATATGTATGTACAACAAGCCGTTCATTATACTATACTACATATAATTTGTTAGTTTTCTCTAACTGTTAGTTTTCTAGATTCTAGATTTTGACTTTTAGAAGTTGTATTTGCTTAATCAACTCACTGCCTGAGGTCTGAACGTGCCGCCTTGAGTGTTTGAGCCGCTGGACCGAACCAGCGGGGTCGTCTCGTCCGAGTCGGTATCGGAGTTCGAGTCGGAGAAGTGTTCGTCGCGCGCGAACACCTTGCGCTTGCACACGGGACAAACACGGCGGTTGCGCGTCAGCCACGGGTCGATGCACTTGGTGTGGTACGCTGAGAAGTAGGCAGAACAGGGGATATTAGAGAGATATGAAATATACAGTTGGGATAACAGATTGCTCATCAATTTTTCTAAGAAAAAATTGATTTTAATACCATCAAATTATTTTGTTATCACAAAGATGCAACAATCTTGGGGTGTCCTGTAGGCTGATGGACAATCCCCTGGTGGCCTATTCTATAACGAAAACGAAATCATTCCAGCCTGGAATCATTTCAGATCAATGTTATCCATATGGCCGTGAAATGATTCCAGGCCGGTATGTTTTCATTTTCGTTCTAGAATAGCCCCCCTGAATTTCAGAAACACATAAATTCCAAACACAAGGAAACTGAATTATACTGTGCAATTGTAGGCTGATGAAAATCTTCCAGGCAATATGGCTACCACAATATATATATCGCGACCCTGCTTCCAACTATTGTCGGGTCAGGGGGTGGGATGATCCCACCAATGTTCTAGGGCACTTGTGTTCTCAGAGCCGACTTGCCAAGTCCGACACTCCACACTTCTTCAATCTCTTCTTCCAGTTCTTCAGCCTCCTCTCTTTCCACCAGCTCCCTCCATCTCTCTCTGTCTTCCCACCACTTCTCTGTTGTAATTACTCCCCAACACTCTCCTCTTTCTTCTGCAGCTGCCTCTATTCCGTTGATCCATTTGGTTCTAGGTCTTCCTGCCTTTCTTCTGACACCCATGGCTGCACGCTCTGCCTCTCTACATGGTATCCTCTCTTTTCCCATCCTCTTCATATGTCCGTACCATCTTAGCCTCTCTTTTCCAAGTTTAAATCTAAGAGATTCCACTTCTAGGTCTTTTCTAATCTTTGCACTCCTCACCTTGTCCATCTTCGTCACTCCTGCCACACTTCTCAGGAACTTCATTTCTGCAGCCTGCATCTTCATTTCTTCTTTCCCTCCCATTGGCCAAGTTACTGCTGCATATATTAAGATTGGTACAAAGTAGGTTTTGTACAGTAATATCTTACACCTCTGTGGTACATCTTCATTCCATAGTAGCTTCCTTACACTCTGGTAAAACACTTCTGCTGCTCTCACCCTCCTCTCGATCTCCCTGTCCACCTTTCCATCCTTTGCCAATACACTACCTAGATATTTAAACTCGTCTTTTTCCGTAAGTTCCTCTCCTCGCATCTGCATCCGGCACAGTGTCTTCTGTTGCCTTTCCATAACCATGGTTTCGCTTTTTTCTCTACTGATTTCTAGTCCATATTTTGCTGTCACTTCTTCCCACCTGTTGAGTTTCTCTTGCAACTCTTCCTCGGTCTCTGCCCACACAAGAACGTCGTCTGCATATATGAGTGTGCGGGTGTCCTCTTGGTCCTCCGGCTCAACCTCTCTCAGCATCTCATCCATTACTACTGTAAATAATGTTGGTGACAATACACTCCCTTGCTTCAGTCCCTCCCTCACTTCGAACCAGTCCGTTTTTCCCACTCCCGTCTGCACGCAACTACTGTTCTTCTTATACATACTTTGGATTCTTTGTATCACTCCACTGTCCACACCCTTCTTCTCTAGGCACCGCCACACTTCTTCTCTTGGCATTCTGTCGTACGCCTTTACCAGGTCCAGAAATATCATTCTCATCCCGTTCCCTTTCTCCCATCGGTCTTCCATGATTTGTCTCACTGCAAAGATGAGGTCAATCGTTGACCGTCCTCTTCTAAAACCGTATTGTTCTTCTCTTAGTTTACTCTCAATACTCTCAGCCACCCTCCTTTCGATGATCTTTTCATACAATTTAGCTGTTTGGCACATCAAAGTTACTCTCCTGTAGTTGCAGCATCGCTTTCTGTCCCCTTTCTTAAAGATAGGAATAAGTATTCCCTTCCCCCAATCTTCTGGGACATCACACTGGGTCCATGCTGCTTGAATTACCCGGCAGAGCCACTCAATTCCCTTCTGTCCTGACGCTTTCAGCATCTCGACACTGACTTCGTCCATTCCTGGGGCTTTTCCATTCTTCATCTTCTTTAGCATTTCTTTCACTTCCATCTGTCCTGGTATTTCACCCGCAACCCCCTCGCTTTCCTCTGCCATTCTTCGGTTTGTCTCTCTGTCTTTCCTTTGTACTGCCTCTCCCTGAAGTAGCTCCTTAAAGTACTCTACAATAAAAAATAAAAATATAATTGTTTACACTGTAGGTAGGTGTATAACAAAATATTGTACTATAAAACAAAAGGCGTGTCAACTCGAGCAAGTCACATAATTTGTAAGCAAACTGCCTTATCTACTCTATCTAACACTAGGTAATACAGGCTAGTTGGTAGAATTATGCCCATGTCATTTCCTATCTTAATTAATTCTTATTGCTTTATTGACTGACAGACAACATACTATGTTCATTTTTTTCACTGAATTTAATACTATTACAATGTGTTTTCAAGTTTATACTTACATTCTCAACTGGAGGAGAATGGTTGAAGAACGTTGTGTACGTAATATTTTATCACTCAATATAGGTTTTAATGTGTAGGTAATGTATGTTCCATCGAGTGTAATAACAATAAATACATATAAATCGCATTAGCGTAGCGACCAGGACGTACCGTGCGCACACGGAAGGATCCGCAACTTCTCCCCCTCCTGGTAGTCCTCGAGACAGATGGCGCACGTGTCGTACGGATCCCCCTTGGTGAACTTGGCCACGGGGATCTTGCGCAGCGACGACGACGGCAGACGGTGTCGGCGAGCGCGACGTCGGTCCTTGACGCACTTGACGATCATGAAGACCACCATGATGACGAAGCAGATCCCCACGACGATGGCGAACGGCAGCAGCAGGTGGGTGTTGATGTCGAAGGTGTCGCCGTCATCGACGATCAGGTAGTAGCGGCGCGAGTCGAAGTGGCTCAAGTTGAAGCCCGCGATCGCGCCGACGAACACCGACGGGATGAAGATGCCGACTGGGTTGTTCGCTGACATCGGTTCTACAAGACAAAGTAGTTCGTAGGTTGAGTTAGTGCTGGAGATTTTCCATAAAAAAGTTGTCTTGAAATTAGGCTTGTTCATTTAATGATTTTCCTAATTTTACTCTGATTTTACTCTTCAAAGTAGTTTAAAGAAGTTTGTAGTGTGTCATCTCCTTTAACAATTGCTTTTGTTGTCATTGTGAAATCTTTATTTTTTTTGCTAACACCTCTAAATTCAAGCATTGGAACAAGTCGGAACAAGTCGGAACAAGTCGGGTGTAAGTCGGAACAAGTACACTGAAGAAGCACATGATGATAAAGCTTACTACTATAATTGATTATGAATCATTTATGCATGCCATTTAATTATCAATATTAATTATTTTAATCGATGAACATCCCCAGTTGTAATCAATTTTTGTTCTGTTTTTTGGACAAAGTTCATGACAATACTTAAAAAAACAATGCTTTTTCAACCCTTGGAGTTATTGATCACTACACTGCAATTGCTGCAATTTCACACACATCTTAGTGGTAGAGAAAGCATCGGAATACAAATCAGAGGGCTGTGGGTTTGAATCCAACCAGAGTCAATCGTTTGAACCATTTTTTGTAAATTGTACATACTTTCTATCCGAGGGATCAGTGTATGCCTTCTGTCCTTTATAAATATACTCCCTCTACAAGACTGAACATGTAGAAGACTAACCGAGTTGTGAAGAGTTGACATTGTGAACAATGGCCGCCGTATAATTGGCCTCCTGGGCGTTACGTATCTTCTCCTCGAAGGAGCAGTCGTAGCGTTGTATCAGCACGATCCACGCTTCCTCCTCGATGGGAGGAGCGGGCTCGATGCTTCCGCATCCGCTCCTCGGGTTGGCGACCCTCAGTCGACCCTGGAGATAGACAAGGTCATTGAGAGGTCACACAGTTCAACATCGGGCAAGGATAGGAGCACGATCCACGCTTCTTCCTCGATGGGAGGAGCGGGCTCGATGCTTCCGCATCCGCTCCTCGGGTTGGCGACCCTCAGTCGACCCTGGAGATAGACAAGGTCATTGAGAGGTCACACAGTTCAACAGCGGGCAAGGATAGGAGGGGTCTAAAAGCCAACTGGCCGTCACCACTCGGCATAGTTTGGAGAAAATCAAGATAATTCCTACCATTAGCTCACAACGTTGGTTCACAACCATGTTTTGAAAGGGAAGACATTTTGTTTTTTTGTTAAAAACTCTTTGTTTTGAATGATGATCTATGATAGATTAGATACACAGTAATTTTTACTGCCAGCGTATTAGGCTACAAATCCGCCAAAACCCCTCATATTTAGCATCCCTTCCATTGTATTCATTCGGCTGTTACCTGCATTTCCTGTGACCTTCCCCACTCCACCTTTCTGAGGAAAGTACAAAATAGCGTGATAATACACTTGCAGTGAAAACTAGGTACCTACCTGCAATAGATGCTGACCTTCAGACGAGTAGTAGTGTCCTGTTAAAATGCGCTTGAGATATTTCAGATTTTATTAGCGTGACTCCTAAAGTAATGAAGTGGCTGGTGAGCTTGATGTTCAGTTATGACATTTTATGACATCCAAATGAGTATATTGTGCAAAATGTGTGCATTACAATGTAATGTAAACAATAGGTAGGTACCTACGATAAATAAATAAATAGTTCAACATGAAGTAAAACCAAATGAAACCACAAAGTGATTCATATTTGCTTGGACACTCCATATTTCTCATTATAGTACCTAGTCATTGCACAGTTCTGCTATAAATTATCTAATTAGCTGGTATAAACCCTGCTAATTCAAAAAGTCTAAGAAATTAATTCTGTTTAAGAACTACATGTATACTTAAATAAAGTGAAGGACCACAACAGAAGTAGCCTAGTAGGTTGTACAGTCAGTCAGTCTTGGACCACGGGCTTAAATGTTGATTCGGACTTTCATCAATGTTTCCAAGCCCAGCATTAAAAAATTGAAACAAAATAATAATTTTCAAGCTTTTCACACATTTATTTGCTCAGAAACTCTGTCGAGCTATTAGTATATACAGCCAAGTAAATAAGTGAGCTCTCCTCACCCGTAATCCGTCATCAGGCAGTGAATTCCCGAAGTGAGCAGGCATATCTCTGAACACGTAGATCGGATCATCTTCTATCGAGTACGTGTCGTAGACTCGTACTTCGGCAGCAATCACGGCGATGCAACACGTGACGGTGGCTATGTAGAGCACCGTCACGTGAAGTGGTAATGCACGACACCCCGGCATTACGCGATGTTTTGCTATAGTTACGGTTGAGTTCACATGGCTTCAGTATAGCAATGGATCTGTAAACCAGTTTAAAGTTTCAAAACATTTGTATTTCAAAGTTATTTTGATTCATGGACTTTCTTTATAGTAATGACCTTGGGTATAAGATAATAATATTTAAAGGGACTGGTTGTATTGATATTACAAAATCTGCTCTAGTGGCAATGTCTACACACACCCTGATAAATCCAAGTAATGAATGAAGAATGGTCTTTGAACGCCTAGTATGAGTCAATATTGCACTGTTGTTGAATTTATAAATCAAAATGACTGACAGTTGGCTGATGTCTTTGCTTTTTCTTCCCGACTAGGTAGGGTAATAGCTGATGAATTTATTGCTAAATCAGTGAAAATGCATCGAAACATCTTGACTGAGCATTAAAACAGATTATGGGGCAAGTATACGGCCTTAAACTTAAGTTATCAGCAAGGTTAGGGCGGATATATAGGTCGTTCCTTAATTTTATGTTATGATCGCTTCTCAAGGCCATGACTAAAAGTCTAAAACGTGCTTCACTAATAGATGTATTGGTAATACGAAAATAGATTATAAATAATAATTCGATATGTTCATCACACTATAATGTACAATATGTTCAGGATGAGATTTTAATGCAGAAAGCACAATTTATTTTCCTAATTAATTTGATGGTGGGGTTTGGTGATAGGTTAGACTAGCGAATTTAGGTTCGGATATGAAGCAAAATAGAAGGAGGACATCTCTTCTTTGTTATATAATTGTATAGCTGGATATTTAATTAATACTTACAATTTTGTCTTAAACCTTAGGTAATAATGGTAAGTTAATAATGAGCAAATTATATTCGATGATAAACGTCACTTTTGTAATTACACCTAAAAATACACTTTGCATTGCTTGTTTGTCACTTGTCAGCTGCGCAAGAGTCATACAAGTTTCTAGAACGAAAACCAATCAGAATACGTATATTTTCCCGCTATATTCAAACATGAATTTTGAAATATTTTTTATACTAGGTATTTTGATTTTTAATAATGTAAAATGGAAGAGATTGAAACATTTGTTATTATCACATTGTTTTTAACACACTTTCTTTTTGTAAATGTATTTTGTCTTTCTATATTCTAGAATTCAAACACGAAATATATGTTCATAACTTAGCTGGTAGATGGCGTACATTATGAGTGCGCCACTACATCATAGAGGGCAGGAGCATGCACATGGCCAACCAGCCAGTCTCTCGGGCAACAGAGCAGAGCTTGAAAATAATACTATTTTTAGAAATTATAATGTATTATATCATTTCTGTATTATTAGTTAATTTATTTTTATTACGTCCCCTGCTCACAATTATTTTTGTTGATAGTAGCCAGTAAATATTGTTAAATGCAAGACTTCAAAAAGTAGATTTGAATAATGCCGCGTTACAAGATCTCTTACATATTTGAAATAAGTCGGAATCTTTATGAAATTATTAAAATCACTGAAGGAAATATCATCAAATGACATATTACAGAAATAACAATTAAAAAATCTACTTTTATATTGACATACTTTGCCATTGGCAATAGCTACTACAATTTTCTTCCAATCCCACATCTCCCTTGATAGCTCAGTTGGTAGAGCGGTGGACTGTAGAGGTATAAAATTCAGATATCCATAGGTCGCTGGTTCAACTCCGGCTCAAGGGAAACTTTTTGTTTTTTATTTTCCGTTTTTTGTCACATTCATTTTTAATAATGTCAAAACCAATAATTTCTTTCTGGCACCTTCAAACTCAAAGTATTTTGATCATTATATTAATTATTCTAGTTAGAACAATGTTTTACACTTAATTCGATTCTAGCAATGTGACCACTTCACTTGTACAGCATATTTCTTTTAGAAATGAAACTACTTTAGAAAATAAAATAATTCTGGTCCCGTGTTCGATTCTCAGTCATTTCCCATACATTATTTCAAACGTCCTGAAACATCCTAGATCCTATCCCTTCAACGAATCCTACAAAACAATAAAGTGTGGGTTTTAGAGTTGTAGGTTGGCTGCCCTGATTCTCGATTCGCTCGTCAGTTTCGTTTCTTTCACTCAGTTAGCTCGCCGCCATTCTCTCAGTTTATTTCGTGATTACCTCATACTTGTCGTGCTAACAGTTATCAACACCTTGTAATAGGATAGTAAACAAATCAAGCACGTGTATTAACACAAGGATTTGATAACATATTGACGTGTGATTTTCGAATGGAACTATAGTGACATTGACAGCTGGGTTTTAATAGTGGAGTGATGAAGATTTTTAACATTTGGGATCTTTAACAAGGTAAGAGGAGAGAAACATTTCTTAAAATATCACTGCACGCCCATGTTTAGTTCGTAATGACATCTGTAATTTAAATCTGATATTTTACCCACCAAGAATTAATACCATATTTGGTTTGTGAAGTCATGTTGAAGCTGTGGGATGAATTTCTATCTTCAAATTCACTTTGCTACAGCTATTGCAAGATGAAGTAAATAAACATTCCGTTTTCACTTTCATTAATTCATTTTCGTTGATTAGAAAACGTGATTTGCCCATGCTTTAGGATAAGAGGCTTGAGGACAGCCGTTTTATTTAGGGACTTTTGAAATGTGATACACACTAAGGACGGATGGAGGAGGGTGGTGACCAACATTTAAGTGACAGCTGAGAGTCTGAAGGGTGTAAACGGGGGTGGTCGGGTTAGATTTTCAACCAGTCTGACATTTCCATTGATCAATAATCACTTAAAAGTAAACTGTTTTTAATGTCAAATCGACCAAACTATAAGCTAAACTACCCTCGTTTGGCGAAACACAATTGTGTAACCTCGAGAATACTCTCCATGCATAATTGTACATAATGTTGAAGTATTTTATAATACAACTGTAATTCAAGGAATGCCATTGGTTGTTGCCATGGCAATATAAAATGTTTTATAAAATATCTTGTAGATTCTCGAGGTAACACAATTTTGTGTGCCAAACGAGGGGTTAAAATTTATATGACATCAGGGACCTTTCATTCTTGACTACTGCCTATGGTCTACTTCATCATCTTCTCAATATTGTGCCAATAAGGTCTACGTCAATTGACCCTCATCTATCATTAACCGATCACTATAATAATTAACAATAATTACACCATTCGTTCCTAAACGGTTATCTTTAACCCGATATGGGCAAAGCAGTAGTAATTAAACTTTAGTTAAAAATTAAGGCCGTTATGAAAACTTGCCTAAGCACGAATACGCTTATTACATTTTTTTAGTTTGTATAGGGTGGGTTTACAATTACATAACCTACATCTGCCAAGCCTACAATGTGTAATATTTCACATGATACTATTTAGATAGTTTGAAATAAGCGACAAGCCTTTCCTAGCCAAGGATTTATCTGCTATTACCTATTTCAGTGGGGGCTATAAATAACATTGTGTTTAGTTTGTTTTCCACGCCAACGCAGTCTCTGTTTGCATTGGGAGCCTGAAGGATTCGATACCTTATTTGTTGCACTGTTATTTATTTAACCCATGTTAAAATGACAAGTCCAGATTGCTGACGATCGTGGTGCACATTGTCATGCACATTCATCCTATGCAATATGCATTCACAATTTCTACCTACAACACTTGGCATAATTTCAAATCGGTAGAATTTATAGGTAGTTCTTCTGTACTAATGAATGGTCATTTTAGTTCCGATGACACCACTATTTTTTACCTGTTTGTGACTCCTTCCTACATCAGACTATTCCGCTGATCTAGCTAAAATTATGTAGACCACCTAGTAGGAGTTTTAATCTATCCTATTTAGTTCGACATAACTGCTCCGAATGATGGAAAATGAAAATTACACCAACTTTAAATATATTTCATCAGATTTTGGACGGGACGATAGGGAAGGAGCTGTATGTAAACCGGTAGGTACCATCCTCCTACCTCCCTTAAATCGAAATTTACCAAAATCTGTAGATTATGATTTTTTTTGCTTGGTAATATTTTAATTAATGTACTAGCTGTTTTCCAAACACTTTCGTTTTTGAATAAAATATTTTAAAACCTACCTTATGAAACGATTAGTTGGGCATGCACAACAGAACGCATTCATACAATTTTACCGATTTTTCATTAAAATGCGTAGGTACACTCGACAATTCATAAAACGGTATTTGAAAGAAATGGATTGTCTGAAAAAAAGGTGATCGGCATCATCTGATGAAGTCTATACTTACTCGTCATCTACCTCTAGTAGGTGAGCTCTGATTTTATTGATAATAACGAGGATTGATTGTCAATGAACCTGACCAGCAGCCAATCTGTTTCGTTCAAATACCGTTTTATGAATTGTCGAGTGTACCTACCTACCTACCTACCTACCTACCTAATTAGGTACTTTTCAGCAGTAAGAAGTTGTCGATATTAGTTAGATATTTGAATATATAATCCTTACGAAGGATTATATATTCAAAGGTTAGATCTACATGCAAAATTCAGCCGAGCTTAAAAATCAACTTTCCCACAACATTTTGTTAAAACTACATTATAATTACTTAGTACCTAATCACTTTCGCTAAAACATAAAACATGCACACTTTTCTACCCTATAATTTAACCGCGAAACGGCATAACATTATCATCGGATAAAACAAGTAGCTGCGATAGCATCAGCTACATAAAGTGAAAGCATTAGAGCATTAGGCGGCGACTTCTAGCTCTGTTGAGGAGAGAGACGATGTCAAGGGCAATCTTTCCACTTCTTTTCCAACTCGCCAATCAATATTCAGAATGTTTATTGGTCTTACACGACATGACAAGTGTTTTTCTAATGAACAAGAGTTACCTGGCACGGGATTTCTTCATCAGCAACTACCTTGGTATTGTCAACATATCTGGCAGTGAGAGGTCAGAAGCATTGAGGAAACGAAACAATAAACAGGAGAGATGACTGTTGAGAGAAGGGGAATAGAATCTACGTAAATGGGATCCATATCCAGTGATACGTGTAGTGTTGGGACTTCAAGAAAATTTTCAAGATCTGTTGAAAATTTTTATGAAAATGTTCATGATAATAGGTAGGTACTCATTTACAGAGGACCTTTCAGCATATTTTCATTTTTTTTTTATTTTGTAAAGTATTAATGGAGGACATTATTATGCGTGATAGAAATAATACGTTTAAAAATGTAATTTTAAAATACAATAAAAAAATTAATTTACCTTCCTCAGGATTCAAAACATTGAAAATTTTCATGAAAAATGTCATGAAAATTTTCATAAAAAAATCATGAAAAATCCCAACACTAGATACGTGACTCTTTAACCCTTTATAGGTTACTGGTAGCATAGTTTACCACTTACAAAAAAAAATCTGAGCTAATCGTTCCTTGGTATATTATCTTACCACCTTATGAATAACTGTCAGTTTAAATTCTCCCGCCTTATTGCCATTGGTCGGCACATGCTCAGACATGTGGCGCTGCTGTAAATGTAGAAAGAACTATGAGGGGGTAAATTATTATACCAATGACCACCTTTCAACTTTGTTGGCTGACATGTGCTAAAGTGTATTCAGAAATTAATTCCTGGTGTCTACAAATCTGTCTACTAAATGCACTATTTGGGATATATATCAAGATAAGTAAATATATAATCTGTATTTAAAATTTGAAGCCTCTATATTGGTTGAAAATGTATAAAAAATTATTTTGAAGTCGCGCCTTCATCAATAATGGGCGGTTCCACGATTTCATGACATATTTTCAATAATTTTCTTTACTAGTGTAACGTGGCAAATTTAAATATATTACAACGCACACATATTGCCTTGCTTATAAAATTTCATATAAAAAATTGTATCATACTCTACTGAATGAGCAAAACATGTTATGGCTATTTTATTATGTAGCAGCCCCAAAACTGCCATTTGCCACGGGTATAACCTCACTTTTGTCGGAACCGTTTTCTCATGTTTATTACTCAAAGGCAAGCCAAAACCGTTGATCCAAACTCATGAAACGTTTATGAAATGCTTCAAGATGATGACGTCATAAGCCTACATAATTTTTAAATTAATTAATATTTTTAATGTCAAGAATGTTAGGTGTGCTAATCGAGCACTGGTATAATAATTTACCACCCCAAATTTTCCAAAATAATAAAAAAAAATATGTTTTTGTATTTTTCCAATAATGCTGTACCCATATCCTATGCCCAAAATTAATTTGGTACAAATCCTAGAATCGCCAGAGTCTTGCCCTATAAAGGGTTAAAACGGAATTTGCGGTGTAGATGTACAAATCCACTTTGAGGACTACTAGTCATAATTCATAATCACGATTTTTTATTGTACGTATTTCACCAAAAAAAAACTATAGTGTGGTAGCAGCCAAAGCCCCAAATTGGGACTTGAATGTGGCAAATAATGTGGAATCCGAATATTATTAATGGGGATAAAAAGTAAAAATTCTGCACTTGGTAGTACAGTACCTACCTGTGACTTAATTTACCTAGATAGCTGATACTAATGTGAAATAAACTGTTACGTGTGCCTGTATAAATATTCAAAATTGTATGCCTACACTTGATGTCAAGTGGCAACGGATGATTCATTATTGATGGAGATGATGCTGAAGAAAAGAGTACTATACCTAACATCATCAAATCATATCAAATGTAGGTATAATGATTGCGGCGTGGCATTATAGGGAAGCTTCCTATCATGTAGGTCTACGCCTCCAACAAAAAGGGAAACTACGAAAAACCACAGTCACAAGGTCGTATGGGAGGACAAAACATCCAACAGTAGGTATTTGAAGTAGGTAATCCGATTTTCTGAAATGATGTATTTACCTTCATCTAGCTCTAGTAGATGAGCCCTCATTTCATTGATAATGGATTGATTGTCAAAGAACATCACTATCAGTCATTCAAATATATTCATACCGTTTTATGTTTTGCCAAGTGTAGGTATTGGTACCTTCTGAGAGGTACTGTACTGACCAGTCAATTTGTTTCGTTTCCCACTAACATATTACACACACTACACACAGTAGCTTAGGTCAGGGCAAATTAAAGGTCGAGCTAGATACATATTGAAATTGTAGGAATTTAGGTTTTAATTTTTGGTCAAGGTCTTGTGTCTTTGTACACACACATGTAATGCAATGTGCAAAATGTCAACGATAGTTGACATTTGCCACTTTTAAAATTATTCTAGTGTAATTTTCTCTTACATTTTTAGGGTTTCATTGTGTGCAAATGGCCCCCTCCATTAATTTGAAGAGTGTGTAATAGCTTGTACGCTTGTACACTTGTTTATAGGTAATTAAACTTAGTGAAGTAGCAAAAAACGTAACAAGTTATAATAAAAAGCTTAAGTATGTACTTACCTACCGACACAACCACAACTACCACAAGTCAACATTTACTTTCGGTTTGTCTACAAGAAGGTACTAGGACAGGGAGCCACTGCTAATTAGTTTAATTGAGAAGATGATCTAGGTACAATAGCCATAGGTATTTACTTTTATATTTTACAAATGTCCACATTTTCATAAATTAACAGAATCACAATTTGATATTATTCATACTACATACATTAGGTAGAAGTAGGTACCTACTTTATTTGTATGTTTATGACGATGAAGAGGTGACGGATGGAGGTTGGCAGGAGGCGCTCGTGGTCTATTAGTAGGGAACCTTCCCTTCATTCGCCTCTCGTATTCATAGATCGAAGGGACGTTTCTTTTAAATAACTCATTTGGCTATCTGGTTCATGGGTGTCTCACCTAGTGTTGGCAATTTTCATGAAAAAAAAATCTTGAAAATTTTCATGAAAATTTTGAAAAACTTGAAAATACTTGAAAAAACGCTTTTTGTGCGCTGTTTTCGTGGCAAACAAATTTATATGAAATGTGCAGACGGTTCTAAGTAGATTTGACTTGGAATACAATTAATACATCCATATATTCATGAAATTAAGGATTTGAGGTACAAATTTATACAATTAGGTAGGTACCTATAACATAATTTATATATAATAATAATAATCAATAATAGGAAGTAGTTATAATATGTATGCCGCATAAATGAGTGCTACAGTAAGGATATTCTCAAAATCAAAATTTGACAAACATATTATATTTTATTAAATTAAAATATGTTTTATGACTTTTTATTTATTGAAAATTGAAAAATAAATAATAATACCTAGGTAGTTGAAAAAAGATTATAAAAATTTAATAATTTTCATTTCTGATGAGAAGCTCTTAATGTTGATTTAGGATGTACATAGACATTACATGACATGATATGTTATGACATGTGATTCTTATTGAAAATTTAAACAAATTGGTTGAAAAATATTAAAATAATAAAATAATTGTATGAAAATTTTTCACGTTGCCAACACTAGTCTCACCGTTACTTGTTGTCGAAATGTACCGAAAACCAAATCAGTTGTCTGAAATCAACGAAATTATCCGATATGTTGACATGTTACTTGTCCAATCAAGTTGACATTTTGCAAGGTCATCATTTATAGTGAAATTGGTCACGAAGCTAATTTTGAATGTCTGTATTTTTTCTATCGATATAGCAATCTGAATCACCCCTGTACTAATAGGTAAACACTGAAGAATATTTCAAATTATGAAATTTATAAGTGAAAAATAAGAAGCATAATTTATGTGTCTAACTAGCAATCAATGACCTAGCAATACACCAACTATAAAGACAATGTGGTGCCAGTGGTGCCCAAACTCTTGGAAAATCTGAAAAATAGAGATATTTCAGATTTTCCAAGAGTTTGGGCACAATTATTGTAGCTGTTTGTAAGGTCGCCTAAAAAGTAGCTCTCCCTACGATAATTATTTATACAAATTGTATTAATTGATTGGTATAAATTGAATGGTACAAAAGTAATGACTTAGGAAATGATCTCCAATGTTGATCGAGTGCAGTAAGCCACACACAGCATGAATTACTGCAGCTAGAGAGACATCAAGTAGTGTTCTATATGCAGGACATGATTGCTGGACCGACGAGCCGCTCTGTGATCATCTCACTTTAACGACGCACGTGGGTGTAGTTGACACTTAGTGATGACGTCATCATGGTTGCGCTTATCAGCTGATTGAGTCGCAGTCGAGAAGATGAAACGCGTGTCGGTTCTTTTAAACATCTCAGCTGTTTTAGCAAATTGAGAGAGACAAATTGTTCCATAAGTGGGTGTAACTTTGATAGGATGTTCTCATGTAGCACTGTTTCATTTTTGCGGCGCCGGTTATTCAACAAGACCGCGCAACCGCCCATTCTACCTAGTCTTCGTACCCATTCATCCATCGCCAAGCCTATAGTTGCATAAGATAAGATAAGATAAGATAAATCTTTTTGACAATTTAACAAAACCAGGGACTGAAACCGGAACGGGTACCGGAACCGAAATAACCGTTATTTTTATGGGAACTGGAACCCATATTATTTTTTAGGTGGAACCGGAACCCTTATTAATATTAAATATTATTTGGGTTCCATAAGGGTTCTCTAAATATTTAATTGAATTGAATTTTTACTTCGTTGCCAGTAAGTTCCCAAAACTCGATTTAAAAAAAATTATTGTCTCAATTTAATGGAACCGATTGGAACCGGAATCGGAACAGATATTTTTAAAAACTTGGAACCGGTACTTATATTCATTTGTGTTCCAGTCCCCGCACAAAACACAATTGAAAACATCTGAAAACAAGTGTGCAGCTACGACGTTGCACTATGTTAGTGGGTCTGCATTCCCTAAAACACGATCTGAAGGTCTTTTGTCCGCGCCTCCGCGTGCGCTAGCCGAGGGAAATGATTTTCATATTAGAGCAGGTCGCTGGAAATAGCCGCCTTGTTCGTGGAAACAGCCACCGGGTTCGTGGAACACCGTCGAGGTTGATCGGGAAATGATCGGGTATCGGCGATCATCATTATCGATCGATGTTGTGAAGAACAGCTCTGATTGCTATCCTAGCGTGTGTTTTAGGTTCTGAGAAGTGCGGTGCAATGTCCGACGTTTGAACAGATTATCTCGTGTATTTCATTCGAAATGTGACGAAGTAATTTAAATTAGCTAAGCTAATTTCAAAGAGTAATTAAAATAGCTTACGAATTAGAAGTTATTTTTTTGTGATACTTCCGTGACTAAGTCTTGGCAAGTTATAGGAACATCGCGCAGATTTGGAATCTGGTTTGAATTCGTGCTGAGATCTTAGCAAGATCTTGCCAAGATTTTTCTCAGTGATCGTATTTATTTAAAAAAAATATATATTAATTGCAGCAGATGAACTTTATGAATTATGGACTAATACCTATTGCACTAATAGTACTACTAGTCGAGATCCAAAATACTGGGAAGGTTTCCTAATAGGTCACAACCTCGTCCTTAACACTACCCACCCTTATATTCATAGTTCATCCATCACCATTAGAGACTAGTTGCATAGCAGTGTAACGTTCAACATATGAAATAAATTGTTTATTCCAAAAAATTATGATGACCTAGAACAGGGGTCGTCAGCCTTTTTTGGTGAAGGAGCCAATTTCCCAAAAATTAATAAATTAGGTAATAATGGGAGCCGCAGTAGAGGCAATCAAATAATAAATTGAATTACTAGTTTATTTTGATATTTTGACGAAGACTCCAGTTGTTGCCCCGCAGGGCTTTTTTTTTAGAATTTCAACAATTGAAAAGTGATTCTGGGTTGCATGAGGGGATGAGATTTTAAAACCCAAAAGTGACTGAAATTTGGACTTTCACAATTATTTGTTGTTGAACCTGAAGACTCACGGCAATATAAAATAGCTTAGTCACACCGGGCATTATCTGGCTATTTTATGATATTTAAATGAGTTCTACCAATTTGCCCTAATTAGAATGCAGGTTGTACGAGTGAGTACACTTTAATGAAAACTTCATTCGGGCCACCTGCATAAGAAAACGGCTGAATATAAAAAATCGGTATTTTTTGTGCACATCCGGAATCATTACAATTTGTCAGTCTGCTATTTTATAATGAAATGTCATTAATATTTAATTAGGAAAAAATTAAATACTGAAATAAAATTAATTGTGATTATGTTAGTGAGGCCTCAAGATATTCAGTACTCCCCCCCCCCTAACTCAAGAGTTTCATTGTTTACAGCACGTTCCATAGTCATAAATTTCCCAGACCCTCATAAAATAAAACCTTTTTCATACAACCTTTTTGGTTATTGAATAGAAATTGACCCTCGCAATATTGAACACTTTAAGTGCCAAGACAACAATGTCAGGTAGATTGGCGGAAGGATTCGAACCCCCTTAAATGAGTCAACTTAATCAAATAACCTTCCAATTTTTGCCCCGCAGGTCGTTTTTTTCCGAATTTTCAATTTTTTCGATTCAAGATATTTATTTAAATTATGAAAAGCCATTCAAGAACCACCAAGGAGCCGCAGGTTGGCGACCCCTGACCTAGAGACTTTATTAATTTGTAACTTATTAATTAATTTCTGCAATCTGCACGACGTCTCTTTGCATGACCAAATCTAAGTCTAAAGTCTATGACAATGCAAACATTGCATATTGCCTATCGACCCCTCCCAGCGATGGGTGCAAACAATGCATTAATGGGTGTGAATGCCCCCGGCTTAGTTCTGCATCGATGCACAATCTGTCCTCGTGCAGTTTACACGCGGTTCGATGCAAATCAATGCAAGTGCAATTACGAAGACAGGTGCGGTGGGCAAGCGGTCCTTACAGAGAGTCGGGTGCCGGGTGGGTGTCGCTTGAGCGATCGGATGGCGGGGTAGGATCTAGGGCAGACGCGACTGGACACAGCAGCTGACTGTGCGGACGGCTGAGGATGATTAGGATGGTAATGAAGGTGGGAATGCGATGTGGTCCATCAGTAGAACCGCAGCTTCCAAGACTACCGTGCTGAGAGAGATCTGAGCAAGATCTTGTTAAGATATGTCAGCATGGTTGTGATAGAAACGTGATGCATGAACAAGATCTTGTATTTTTCTTGTCTACTATTTCAATACCTTATCAATCTAGTAAATAATTTTGTCAACATCTTGGGAGATCTTGCCAAGGGGCTGCTAAAAATGTAAGATAATGTCAAGATTTTTCAGCAAGGTATGTTGTTAAAAAAAAAAAAAGAAAGCTAGTGTAGTTTAGATATTTCTAGAAACGTGATGCATGAGCAAAATCTTGTATTTTTCTTGTCTATACAATTTCAATACATTATAAATAATTTTGTCAACATCTTGGGATATCTTGCCAAGGGGCTGCTAAAATGTAAGATCATGTCAAGATTTTTCTCAAGGTATGTTTTTTAAAATAATAAATTGCTTGTAGTTAAAAAAAAAAGCGTAAAACAATTAACAGATTGGTCTACGCTCTCTTCGAATTTTTCAAACTACACTTCAAACGTACTACGACATAGGTATGGTAGTATCTACCGCACAAACAGATCAGTAATGTTAATTGGTAGGCCACTTTATTTTAACGATGCCCAAATTTTGAACCCAAGAGGCCCAAAATTGTCTCAAATTCCTTTTGCTTTGAAAAGTCAAAAATTATTTGAAGGGCAATGGGTGCTTTTGTGGACGGCAACCAACTCCTTGAATTTCCGTTCCCCGTTTGGGGCGATTCCAGGGAAAGTAGTCCTCAACATCCAAAAATGAAAGTTTGAGCTAATGCCATTACAATAGCTCTATTTTATTCCCTAAAATGTGCTCTTTCATAGGAAAAAACAATCATCAGTTTTGGATTATTTTTGACAAAACTATGCAACATTTAGTGATCGCTCTTTTTTCTACGGAGAAATGGTGGAACTTAATTGCCATTTGAAAATTATTTGTAATATGCACTCTAATAAGATATAATATCGTTGTGATCATCAAATCATCTAACCATGATCCCTAAGAATGAAAAGTAATCATTTGCATAACTCTATATTCTTAAAAGGTGTTTTAACAGCCAATAAATGACCATGCGGTAAAATCGAGTCACACACGTGACGTTTTAAATGTTATTTTTAATGTCAGGGCAAAATAGTTCATAGCAGAAACTGCATAATTTATTTTCTCTGTTAGACTACCAAGAGGAAAAGACTGTTAAAATTTAAAAAATATAAAAAAATAAATACAGGAGTTATGGGGCAAAATAACAATTGGTCACAAACGTGACGCATTCTGATCGAGCCATTTGTATGTTTTAAAGCAGGTAGTTAGCTACAAATACTAATAATATTAATTAATTTACATGTCTAGTGGATTAAAAGTGGAAAATATTGGAAATGGCCTCAACAACCCCAATGCTATCTTGTATCCAACTAGCAATATCGAGAAGAGGTTACCGCCTCCAAAACCTAAAAATTCACGCGGCACACTGTTCACCTTCGAGTAATATGACGATAGAACTAACACCTAAACTGTTTAAAATCAAGAAATTGACTCTACATGGTCTACAACCTACAAAATATACATTAAATTCACAGGGTCACAAACGTGACGATCAAATGTCACAAACGTGACACTCACAATTATTTTTTTATCTCAGAAAGTACAGTTCTCAGAGACTCAAAAATTTTATACCATTTAGAAAAGAGATTGGATCTGTAGTTAAATTTTTTTCATTGCTGCTGTTCAAACAGATTCACAGAAATCTGACATCAAACTTGAGATTTCATAATTGTTTATTTCTATGATGTCACAAACGTGACGCTGCTTCAACAGCTAACTGTGTGAAAATTACATGTGCTAAATAATTTCTGACAATGTAGACTAAAAGAGATTTGTCCAATCCACAAGAAAATATAAACTAATGAAAGAAAATCCTTCATCTTCTGACCTATATTCATGCCTAAACTTGAAAAATGCCGTGCGAATGTCACACACGTGACGGTGGAATCGCCCTTTGATCTAAAATGAGTGTGAATTGGTTTTCCGGTAACATTCTGTCAGCGAAGTAACAACCCAAGAACAAAGCTATGTAGATGTACTTAGTTGTGACGTCACACCACTCATGACACATGGTTAGCGATTCCACGCGCGTGCGCAGACGGAAGTCGGCGACATATTTGCGCCATATACGTGCGCAGTGGACGTGATTGAGGTTAGGTTGCCTCCATTGTTAGGACGCTCGTGGTAAACAGACGCTTGGGATGTCGCTCAAACAAGCTCCAATACATCGCATTACATGACGGAAGCACTGTTGCCGACAAGGGTCGGCAACCTGTTTGGTCTAGGAGACAATTTCCCACAAAATTTATTTATTAGATAATAAATGGAGCCGCAGTAGAGGTAATCAAATATAAAAAAACTGAGAATGGTACATTGTACGACTAGTTTATTTTGTTATTTTGACGAATCCCTCCAGTTGTTGCCCCGCAGGGCGTTTTTTTTTAGAATTTCCACATTTTAAAAGTGGTTTAAGGGCTCTAAAATGAACGATACTTAATCGAATAACATTCAAATTGTTTTCCCGCAGGGCGTTTTTTATTTTTAGATTTCAGATTTTTATTTAATTTACATTCACTAAGGAGTCGCAGGTTGCCGACCCCTGGTGTAGGAGGTCGGGATTCGTGCTGATATCTTGCAAGATTTTGACTTTTCTTGCTCGGATCTTGCAAGATTTTGCGTTTTCGTGCTCAGACTGATCTCGTAAGATATTGCATTTCTTGCTCAAGTCTTGCAAGAAGCAAGATACTGGCAAAATCATGTCTTCTTGCTTACACGTGCCAAATTTTTGAGGAGGGATGCATGAACTGGCAGTGTACAACTTTTTGTGCAGCAGTTTCTGTTCTTTGGTATTTCTGAAAGCAAGAAAATCAGATAAAGAATAAAATATATAAGAAAAAATCTAATATGCCTTGCTGTTTTTCAAAATTACTGAAATTGAAAGTTGAAAGGCTAGCAATGTACAACATATAACAATTGAACGAAATATCAAGCCATATTTTAAGAATCAGTACTGATGACAACAAATTATGTGAGAAATAAATTGAGATGTATAGCTACAGTAAAATGGTGAATGCTAGCACCCCTGTCTCCCTCCATTGCCCCAAACACAAGCAACGTCTATCGCTGCATCTTCCCTGATCGTTTGAAGTCGTGTGATAATAATCAGTGCACTGTCAGTCAGTAGCTGAGGTGTGATGCCTATTAGGTATTAATAGCACACCCTCTGAGCCGCACGCCGCCATCCCGTCGTTCTGCCCGTGTAAATGTCACATAGCTCTGTAGTGGAAATAGCCGTCTCTCCGTCTTCATCTGTGTCTCCCGTTCATTAGTTGCACACGAACACGTGGCGCTTTTTATAATTTCCTTGGCTAGGAGGAACTGCACTCTGCAGGTACAGGGACAAAAAATTAGTACAAGAACATAACTGTAATTTAAAAGAATTGAAAAATTATTTATTTTGGTTGAGAAATCAATAAAGAAAATAAAGAAAATAAAGAGTTCGGTTTGAGTTCTATACATTTAATAAGATTTAATTGAATTTAATGAGCTCTCATTAAATTTAGAACTCATACAATACTGTTTATTTTTTTTAATAAGGAAGTTATATTAAATCAATATTTTTTCAACTAATACTATCACCAGTCAGTGTACTATAAATGCCAATACAGAGGCGATACTAATATTAGTATAAATTGATGCTGACATTAACTACTGATATTATTAGTGTGCCAAATATCGGATACTATACTTCGACGAGAGTTCCCTCGTGACTTTTCCGCTTGGTTTACTTACCTCAGTCGAGAGGTAAATGCTGGGAAGGTCTCCCAAATTATAGCCACACTTTCCCATCGTATCAATTCATAATATTCATCATCCGTCGCCAATTAGCCTAAAAGTCTCCGACATTTATACGCTTTTAAAGGTAATAATTATTACAATAAAGTGGCTTTTGACAATTTAAAAAAGTTGTACGTAGAATATTTTCTATGACCGTGGAGCCTTGTTGTGTGGATTCTAATCCCCATTTCTTGTGGTGTATTTCACCTTCGCAATCATTGAAATTAGATCGTGATGAAATTAGTTCATGTATTTAGTGTGCAGATGCATGCTTATTTGGAATTGTATTAATCAATTATTGTAAAGCCCTCGCTATTCAGCTGAATCCACCGCACATTGTGGCAAGAATCCAATCTAAATTAATTTCATATTTGGAGTGTTGAGGTTTGTAATATATTTAATATATATTGCTCCATATCTTCGTTGATGACTTGATTAAATAATATTGCAGCTATCAGCGTGGCCGACTTGCGTGCAATCACCGACTTCCTAATGCTACATGCTAATGCTCACACTTCATCTCGAGAGATCTGTCAAACACTCTGGACCACTCGATGTCGAACACGCCGATCATGTGGAGTGGTCCGGGAGGGGGGGGGGACTGTTACGTCACCGTGGTCATTGCGATGCCCCACATGGATCGCTGCGTGAGACGGGCTGGCTGGCTGGCGTGGTGTCAGAGAAGAGGGGTTTAGAGGGAATGTGGCATAATAATAATAAGCGCAAATTTGTGGAATATAGCATAATTCAATTGTAATGAAAATCAGCGAAATATTTTTGGGAATGTAGCATTTTTCAATTGTCATATAATTCAGCGAAATATTTGTGGGGATGTATAGCATTATTCAAGTGTAATGTAAATCAGCTAAATATTTGTGGGAATGTAGCATTTTTCAACTGTCATATAATTCAGCGAAATATTTGTTGGAATGTAGCATATAAATTCAATTGTAATATAATTCAGCGAAATATTTGTGGGAATGTAGCATAATTCAGCGTAATATTTGTGGGAATGTAGCATTAATTCAATTGTAATATAATTCAGAGAAATATGTGTGGGAATGTAGCATAATTCAATTGTAATATAATTCAGCGAAATATTTGTGGGAATGTAGCATAATTCAGCGTAATATTTTTGGGAGTGTAGATTATTTCAGCGCAATATCAGTGAATTTCAATAGGAATTTAGCACTATGGTTAGTTTTCTTTGTTTGATATCCACCTCATCACCCCACCACAAATAGCTAATATAAATTAGTTTACAGATTGTAATTTCTTTATAGCTGTCCCTCGTTTAACAAAATTAATAGTTTTAATTGAAACTATGACGATGTTTTGCTTGACCATGTACCAAACAAAACTATGTAGAACTTATGCAGAACTGATCACATTAGTTTGTATACACACGAGAACGAGTCAAAGCGAGGACAGATAATAATTGTTTCAGGGGAATAGTTTTAGAAAAGATTTCTCTTAACATTTCGAACGGCTTTTTGTGGGCAATATCTACTTCTTTATTAGGCCAGTTTCTTTCCATCTTGAAAGTTGTAACTTGCGTCTAGAAAAAGCGTTGAAACTGAAAGTATGTTTACACACGTCACTCGAAAACGCGGTTATAAAAAGTTAATTGAATTAGTCCCCAGTTGCCATCTCGATAATGGAGCGAGCCACATTAGCGTATGGCGGCTTGCGCGTGCGCGCTGGGTGATCACATTAGAGGATTATAATTCGCCGCGCCTACGTCACTGATCGCTATCGATTGATTGATTGGTGATTATAGAACACGTGATGGAAGGTGGACAATTAATATGAAAGACCTTCGTAGGGTTTTGCATGAGAAGGGAGTTGACGCTTAGCCGAGGGCGTCTCCGAGAAAATGCAAAGTGTGTGTATAAGTTAACAATTTTGTAATAATGTGGGTATCTTTTGAACAATATTTTCACTAGAAGTAGAACACTTTTCTGCAATAGTGATGGGGGTCCGGGAATATTCCGTTCCAAACGAATCTTGAGGTATGAAGCTGACGGTGGGAAGGAGACGGTCGTGGCCTATTAGTAGTGAACATCTCTCTCGTATTCGCCGTTGACTGAGGAAAACCACCTCAGTCAGGAGGACGATCTCTCTAAGTGCAATTCCCATGCGTTACTTGCACAACTTGCACTTGCCAACTTGCACCTTTCGAGCTAGTGAAATATTTCAAGTGTACGTATGTTGAAAATGTTTTCAATAGAAACGAAAATTATGCTCTTCAGAATTGCACTTCCGAGCTATACACCATCAATACTTTTCTCATTCGCTCAATTAATCCATACTCCGAACCCGAAGAAATCTTAGATACCTTACCTAGTGATAACTGATAAAATATAAATTATTAAAAATAGACAGCGTGATAAAGTGGTTCCCAAGATTGTACTTCTTTCAAAATGATTTGATTACTCTTACGTTTGCACTTCGAGCATCATTTTTCTCTGGTGCCGTCCCTGTTGTAGGTACACTCAAACCAATACAAATTGGTACTCGAAAAGAAAAGGATTGGCTGCTGGTAAGGTTCCTTGACAATTAATCCTAGTTATTATCAATGAAATAAGAGCTCACCTACTAAAGGTAGATCATGGGATGATGCCTTCAAACCTTATCCTTTTCTCAATCTCAAAAAATTTTCAATCCTTTTCTTTTCGAGTACCGATTTTTATTGGTTTGAGTGTACATACATCTCATATGCAAATTTATTTTCACGACGAATGATCGAAATTGGTTCGAATTGGCGCCCGCGTCCATCCATCACGACATGGAGACTTCATAGTGGCAATTGAAATTGGCCAATTCGAATTGACCTTTAATCTTCGTGTCTATTTCTTGCGTCGATTAGCGTCGGCGGATTTCACGACGGATGAATAATAAATAATATTTAATACACGTGGAGCGTCGCTAGGCAACCCATTGTGGGCAGAATACACCGTATAATCAGAGCAGCACGTGCACTTTGATGTATAGCAACGCATGCCAGTGGGATTGTGGGTAGAATACGTGAAGCGTCGCTAGGCAACCCAAGGGGTTTGTGGGTAGAACACGTGAAGCGTTGCTAGGCAACCCAAGATAAGGGTTTTGTGGGCAGAATGTGCAGTACATTTGGATCATTACGTGGTGCCATGCTGCGACAAATTAGCACGGGTTGTGGAAAATACTTTTGACACATGAAAAATTACATTTCATGCTCGACGTTTCATATGAAAGAAATTATGGAAAAATATGAGAAATGTTATGTTTTTTTAAAACCAAAGATGGCATAAAAGAGTACGCCATGGTCAAGGTAAAAGAAGACATTTGAAGGGTACAGGGAAAGAACGCTGAGTTCATTTTTTTTTAATTGAGTTTAAGGTGAAGTCTTGCAGTGATTTTTATGAGCTTTCAGAATATACCCTCGGTGTTAAGAAAATATTGACACAAAATCTTGAAAAACGCAGTTGAAATATCGATTTGTATGGAAGATACAAGTTTTCAAATATTAACTTCGTTTATCTCAGTTTCATCCGAATATGACTCCCTGTACCCTACAAATTTTAGTTAAGAAAAGCACTTTGAAAATTGACATTATTTCTTTGTTTAAAAGTGAGAGTTACATTTTTGGTAACAAATACAAGACTCCTTTTAAATCGGATCTTGCATAGGAATCGCAGCCGGTCCCCCGCACAGATACCGTTGAACGAGTCCTTCAAACTGCGAGCAGCGGGCTGGGCTGGTGTTAACTCTTGCGCCACGAGCCATGTACCACAATCATCCATTGTGGAGGGAGCGTGGGCGCCATTCTTCAAGACGTAATAAGTAATTATGCAAATGCCGTCTCCGCCTCTGATGTATGGACATAGCGTGTCTAGGGACCTTGGCTGCGAGTGCAGGGACCTTGCTCTTGCGGTGCCCACCCGCTAGATGGCGATCTCGATCAGTGGGACACGGGTTCGAGGCTCGCCGGCGACGTTCACAAGTGCGACAGAGATGTTGAAGCGTCACTTGGTGAATTGTTGTCACACTATGTCTGTGAGTCGATTGGAAAATTTTCTGGAAAATTTTCCTGACTTATTTTTCCGGAAAATTTTACGTATTGTTTTTTTTTTTTAGTATTCTTTAAAATAAATGCTGTGCAAATTATTTTCAACGATTTGAAGGACTTGACTTGAATATTTACCTAGCTGTAGAAAAGTTACAAACTGCATATTTCAAATTTCTCGCCAATACTGAGCAAAGGCAAGGCTGGTATAATAGCCTAATGACACCTAACGTTGTCTAAATGTTGAACAATAAAATCATCAATTGAAGGGCTGCACTGCAATACTGATCCTTTGCCAAAACAATTGTAGAACCCCCCCAAAAATCGGATAATTTTCTGGAAAATTAACGTCTCTAACTAAAGGAAAACGCTCTGTGTAACGCGTTGATAAGCGAGCCCTCGTATGTCGTGCGATACGTTTGCAAGTTTCTGCTCTACAGACCTTGGAAAGAATCGAAAGGAAATACGGCAAAGCAGCAGTGATAAAATATCTGAAATTTCCATCATGAAATTTGAGAAAATATTTCCAAACACGAAAAAAGGGTCTGTTAAATGCCGTACTCTCGGAGAACGACACATTAATCTGAAAATGACCACGCAAAATTTGTAGTTGTTTGGTCAAACGGGTTAAGTTTTAATTTTAAATAAATCACAGGACCCTGTTAAAAAACAAGACACGAGACCGCTCTAAGCCATTAGTGTGTGTGCAAAATTTCAGATTGATTGGGTTGAACGGTTTGATCTGGTCAGTGTGGGCAAAAACACAACCAGAAAAAAAAAACAGAAAGAGTCATAAGATAACCTTGGTGATAGGGATATGACGATGAAGAATAGATAAGGATGGACGATGGGAGGAGGCGGCCGTGGCATATTAGTGGGACTGGGAAGCTTACCACCCCTCTTGACCTTCCCACCTCTTGACTGAGGGCGAACTTGTAAAGTTCATGGTCCAGAGCATTTCGATCCGCCAAGAGGATGCGAAAAGAATGGAGTAAGGATGTTGCAAAACATGACAAATCGTTTCTATTAATTAGTTGTAAGAGTAATGATGTTGATGAGTGGGAGTGAGACACAATGATCGTCTGTAAACACATCTTACAGCCTCGCTCATCCGTGAAGATGTTTGCACTGTTACAATGAGAGTGATGCAAGACGGCGCGCCCAGCCCACTGCCAAGGTCGAGTTGCCCTTTAAGTCAAGCGGTCCTCGTGACGTCAGTGCCACCCTGTGAGACTGCCCCTTTAAGTCGCTTCTCACTCTCAGTACACTTTCAACCATAATTAGCAATAGCATCGCCCTGGTTGCTATGGTAACAGACCACAATCTTGTTTGTTATTTGGGGACAATTTTTGAATAATTTAATCGTATTTTAAAATACAGTTGGGAAAGAAAGATATTAAAAGGAAAGACGAAAGTGGTACCTATGAAATAAAATGAGAAAATTAAATCGAAAATTATAATAATATCGTATTACTTTATACAGAAAGTATCTGTCCCCCAGTTAGATTTTAGTCAGCTGTGACGTCAGATGAAATTGCCATTTAGATATATTTAGGCGAAGGCTCAGAGAATGTTCTGAACATTCACTCCGGTGGATGTTTTTCGTGGTTTTATCCTTATTCATCATTCATCATCTCAGTTGCGGAGCTAGCGATTGTGATTGTGACGTATGAATCAGAATGCCTGACGATGAGGAATAGAAGGATGGACGGTGGGGAGGAGGCGGCCATGGCCTATTAGCAAGGAACCTTCCCAGCATTTGCCTATTGACTTAGTCTCACGGCCACGGGCAAGGGCGTATTCATGGGTGAGGCGAGGGGGCCATGCCCCCACTCCCCCCGAAATCAGGGTTTCATTTAAGAAAATAGCACATTTAAAATAAAATGTGAAAAAAAAACACTTATAAATACAGTACGTTCTACAAGGACCTTTCAGCGCCTGAGGGCAAATGCCAAAATACAAACGCCAGAAAAATGCTGTATACACCTCAGAAATGTGGATTTTCTTTGGTCCTCTATTGTTATGAGGTGAGGAAGAGGTATTGTCAGAAAACTGGCTAAAATTAGTGTGGAAAATAGGAATTCTAAATGGAAAATAGATATTTCGCTGTTGAAAATTCCTTGTAGAACGTACTGTAGACAGATCATGTCAAAAACGTTCCAAAGTGGTTAAAATTGACCAATTTTGGTAGTTTTTGTGTATTTTTTGTATTTTTTGTAATTTATAATTTTCCAAAATAGCTACACTGCGATTCAAAATTGCACCTAAATGAATGACCTTGATTCAAAATTTTCTCGGGGGCTGGGCCCCCGAACCCCCTGTTTTTCACTGTGATTTTTCAAAATATTAGTAATGTCCGGCTCCCCCCGAAATGTAATCCTGGATACGCCCTTGGCCACGGGACGTCCAAGTGCTCTCATGATCGCTGCACCGTGTGGGCAGAGCACTGGCGTGGGCGCTGGCCCAGTGCCGGTGCCTGCTGCTAATGTATGCGTGCGATGATGATCAGTGCGGTGTCTTGGACATTGGTCGCGGCCAGTGAAGATGCAGCCACCGGGCGAGATCGCGCTGAGTGACTCATCGGATGCTGGCTGGACCGCTTGGGAGATGAACACGTGTCATCATCAATCAGTTCGGGCTAGGGGTGGGCAGCTGACGAGACTAGCTTTAAACATCACTCAGAACGAAACATCTAGATCAAATCGAAATATCAGAAACCTGAAGAAAAATTAAATTACTTTCGAATAACCACGAAAAATTTCCGCAATTACCTAGCCCATAAAAACAGCTGCTGTTTTTAAAAATGAAACGTTATTAATTATTATTGAGCGAGCGTAGCGAGCGTCACCACGGTACTCTTATAGTACTTTCTCTGTGTGTGTTTTTTTTTTTTTTTTTTGCCTGCACTGCCCAGGTCAAACCGCACAACCAATCGATCTGAAATTTTGCAAACATACTAACGTAATCTATGCGGTCCCTGGGATCTTTTCTGAACGGGATCATGTGATTGGTTCAAATTTTATAAAAATTATCTTTCGATTGGTTAGTTCGATCAATTTGAAATTTAGCAAAGTCTTTGCAACCAACATTGTACCCAATCATAAAAATTTTCAGCCAAATCCTCCCATTGGTTCAAATTTGAAACCATTTTTCCTGTGATTTTTGACATTTAAACTAGAACCGATTGACCGACCAACTAAAAACTTCGCATGGTCATTGGTACCAACATTTAAGATATTTTTGCCAATTTTCAGTTTAATCTGTCGTTTTTTTCAAAAGTTTTTGTCATTTTATGGACATTTTGCATGTTGGCTGTCAAATTCACGGCGACTTCGAATCTTCAGTTCAAGGCAAGGTAGTTAGAGCAGAAAGTTACAACGATATGAAACTAATAATGACCGTTCAACAGATTGATCTGATATTGTGAACACACTAATATCATATCATATGAGTGGTCCCAGGTATATTTTTTGAACGAGATCCTGTGATTTTTGAAAATTTACAAGGAACCGTTCAATCATAAAGGTTTAATCGATCAACTTAAAACTTAGCAAGGATATTGGGACCAAATTTTTGGAGGTTTTGGAGATTTTTACACAAGTCTGTGACGAAATTCAAGAATTGGCTTTTAATGACATTTTCGATAGACATAATTTCGGTTCGAGGTGTTGCGTGTATCCGTGCTCGCTCATCAACGCGTTACACAGAGCGTTTTCCTAGTATAAAATAATCACGATAAAATCAATTTTCACAAAAATTAAGACATATTTTCAAACAAATCCACGAAGCTAATAAAGTTACGTACGAATTAATTAATTAATTAAAAAAGCTTCTACTAATTTTTTTAATAAGATATAAATCTACAAAAAAGAGAATTAGTCCAGACTTTTCTTGATTCGGAACTCTATCTTTTGACTGAGGGAATCCTCAGTCTGCGCCTGCGTAGACGAGCTTGACCGAGTGAGAACTGATCTCTCTCTCCTTGTTCGTCTCTTGGTTTCATCTCGCCAATAATCTCGCCATTGAGTTGATTGATAGTTACGTTGCCTGCAGGAGGTCGCCATTTTGTGGTGATTCACTTTGTCTCGGACGAGCCCAAATCCCTCTACACACCTTGGCAGAGATGCCAGAAGACCGCGTATAGCGATGTCAACCTCCAATGCTGACGCCATGTGTCATCTAGTAGGGCTCTTTTCATGAAAAGATTGTATAATATCGAGAAAACTATTTTTTACCGGAAGTCATGTTGTTGACATTTTAGCGAAATAATTCGGTTTTAGGCGCTATACATATCAAACAAATTGCATCAAGAGTATTCAAATAAGCAATATTATGACATAAATGCTACACAGACCACCCCAAGAAAAATCACTAAATTTTTCCCAGGAAGAGAATTTGTTGACATTTTAGGGACAACATTACTGTTAAAGGGCACAAATCAAAATTCAATTGTTCAAGAAACAACAAAAACAATTTCGCATTGGGTAGAATGATTCCCAATGATTTTCGTAAATCGTGTATTTAACTAAAATATTAGACATCGTTTCTAAAGTTGCGTGCCCTTAAATTTAATTTAATTTTTCCCAAATTATAAAAAATTAGAAAGGAATAAAATAATATAATATTCGAATATTCGGAGCAACCTTTTGCATTTGGAACGTGTAAAACTGTCTTCATTACGAACGACTGTATGAAGCACGGGGACATGCCTACACCATGTCACGTGACTCCCTCGACACCGTGTCTCTACAATGTAATGAGGAGGTGCGCGCGGCTATTTATAAACAGGAAGCGGCTTGTTCCGGCGCATGCGTCAACAACGAGCACGTGGCGTGAGGGTTGACGGACACTCTTCATTAAGCAATAAACTTCTCTCGGAGGGTGTTAATCGACTGTAGAGGCGAGAGAACATAAATGTGCTCCATAACTCGTGGTATTGAAATACGTATTAACACCTCTTAAGGTGATACTAGCGCTCGGTCGTTTTAAAAAAATTGAGAGAGAAAAATTGTTTCATAAGTGATTGTAACTTTTACAGGATGTTCACATGATCAGTCTGATTGGATATTAGTAGCACTTTTTCATTTTTGCTTCTTGCATCGTTAATTAGGCGCCGGTAATTCAACAAAACCGCACAAAACTCAGAAATTTGCGATACGATTGGAGACCAAACCCGTTAACCGATTGAATTCAAATTTTAATCATGATTAGATGAAAGACAAACTTAGGGTTATCACTTGGAAGATTTTTGAAATTTAATTTTATACGGCACCCACGGAGACACGAAAATAGCTCATTTTTCACCAAAAATCCACTAATTATTACTAATTAACGAAACAAAAAATTAAAATTGTACCAAGGGATAACCCTAAGTTTGTCTTTTATCTAATCATGATTAAAATATCAAATAATTTGGTCTACCCATTTCGTCTCCAATCGTATCGCAAAAGGTGTCTACAAATAGCAGCAAAATCGCTCGCGCTTGCAGCACCTTAAGTTGTAAAAGTTCGCTTCGAAGTCATAATGCTGGATTGTTCTTTGCTTCTAAGTGGATTTGGCGTAACTTCGATGTTGGGGCTTGGAGGGGGGGGGGGGGGGGGGGGCACGAAAATGTGGATTATTATAAATATTAGTGATTTAAAGAATTTAGATGATAAAATCGACTATAATTTGTGTTTAAATCGCGTTAAAATGCACTAAATTCTATAGAGATGTTCAAAACCAAAATGTTTCTATTGCACGACTAATGTTTTTTTGACATCGGGAGCCGCAAACGGCGTGGCTCTCGCTGGTTAATTTTGTACTCGATCTGTCCCATTAACAATAATGAAGAACTACTCAAATCGTGTCACAATTCTAGCTATAATCATAAATAAAGAAATAAATTCTAAACTTCTATTTTTGAACCGTGAAGATCTTGGTTTACTTGAATTTCATTGACAAGCCGACTGAGCATGTTGAGTTACTTCTCCCATTAGCATTACAAAGAATATTACGTTTTATGTTGTTTGATATTCTAAGGGGGGAACAACAATGGCGTCTTTAACTTTAACAATAACAAATGTCTTGGGCTGAGACACGCAACTGTCTTAATAGCATCAACGTGTCTTCACACAATAAAACTATCTTTTCAAACATGTAATGAAAGCATCCTCTCTTTTGAACTACATTTCTCCTCCGTCAAGAATGCAATTCAACCCATCCATCATATCTCTTCCTTCATCCACACCCTCCACTCGCGCAGATCCCCCCTCGGGCCCCCGATCGTCCTCCGTGTCGCGAACAACCACGACCGAGAGTCCCGTCATTGAACCTAGCCGCATGTCTTGCGACATCACCCACGTGTTTCTAAGATCGCCGTCGGGACTCACGTTCGTCGGGCGTGTTGTAGACGACGGCACCGGGTGTCCGCGACGGTGGAGCCTCTGTGTTTGTCGCGGAGAGAACGCAGCTGCTTTGGACGCCATATTTGGCAGGAGCGTCGGTGGCGTCGCGCCAGACCGACGTCTAGCGTCGCGGGGACGTGTTCGAATCAACAGACTGATGGTGGATTGTGTAGTTTACTGCGTATTATTGTCGTTGTTTCACTACATGCGATCTGGAGCGCTGAATTCCAAGACATTTACTCTTGAAGACGTTGTATCGTCATAAAAATTCCAAGGGTGGTTTAAGAAAACAGAATGCACCGTAAAAGGCACCTACTATAAACATTATTGTTAGAAACTCCATTGCCAACATTATTTTTCTTTACAAATAGGAACTCACCATTTTTAAGCCCTAATTACATGGACTATCAAGAGTCAAGATTTGAAACTAACTTTCAGCTAGCTGCTATCTTTGTGATAATACCAACTTGCTTTTACCGAACCTCTTCATGTTCTTTGTATCCTTATTCTTCAATTTATGATTCAATTATCGATGTCAAGTTGTCATGTTGCGAGATTTAATTTCTTAAATAATGTCTTGATCTTGTGCGTTGATTCAAAACAATTGTCTGTGAGCTAAATTAGAGTTAAATTGGAGCTAAATTGGAGCTTAAATTAGAGCAAAATCAGAGCTACCTAAATTAGAGCTAAATTTGAGCTTAATTTGAGCTTAAATTAGAGCAAAATTGGAGCAAAATTGGAGCTTAAATTAGAGCAAAATCAGAGCTACCTAAATTAGAGCTAAATTAGAGCTAAATTGAGCTAAATTGGAGCTTAAATTAGAGCTAAGTTGGAGCTAAATTAGAGCTAATTAGAGCAAAATTTTTCGTTTTATAGCTAATTTATATTATTGTGTGTATACGTTTCTTTTGAATGAAAATAATTGGTTAGAATAACGTGAACTTTGACTGGGAACGAGTATATGCAAATATTCTATAAAATAATCTAGACATTTTTGCTGTGTATTAAGTGTCGTGTGTATAAGGGAGGGGTGATTTTGTTTCAAGTATTTATTTCCATTTTTGTCCACGTCCAGATTATTACTCATGTAGACACCCCCGTATCCTTTTAATTGGTCGTTTACATCCAGTAAAACATTCGCACGCGGCGCCGGTTGGCAACGTTATCCCGTGGCTCGAGATGGCCGCGTCCCGATGTCCAGGCGAGACCACGTGACTTCAAGAGAGTGATTCAATCTGTTGCCATCTGCAGAGCAACGAACCCGCGCGAGTGCAACGCAAATGCACCCGAATTAGGCAAGATGCGGGGAAATGGCGTCCAACTTGCAGGACAGCGGCAGAAGTTAGGTTAGGTTGTCGCGTGACACGTGGGGGGGGGGGGGGGTCTGATGAGCACCGCCATGTTTTTGTAGACAGTCGGGATTGATAGGGGGTGTGTCTGAGCTAACTTGATCCGTTGAAATTATTGCAAAGTGAGGATGGTTAGCCCGGAAAACACGATTGATTGATTGATTATTAGAGTTTAACGGCGCGTCAACGACGAGGTTATATTGCGCACATTAATTTTAACTTTTAACTTTGTTGAACTAAGTGGAGGACATCGGGAGGGGTCGACCTAACGGGCCCGATCTGGGGGAGTCTGAAACTGGTGGGAAAGCCAGATCAGAATGGGGACAGACCGGGGGGTGGAGAGCTTCGGGCCGGTGGGACTCGATTTCAGGGGGATCACCATCTCGAGGGGGGAGGCCGGCCCGAGGGGCCCGCGAATTTGGGGAGGGCATTGGACTAGGTCGACCCTGGAGTGCACGTGGTTGGGGCCAACTCGTATGTGAGCCGGCCCCTTAAGCCCCACCACCACGTCAAGGTGGCAGTCCATTGGTGGGGGCCGGAAAACACGGTCTGTAACATGGCTTAGTATGACTTTTTATTACTAGAAAAGTTAGGGGCGCTAAAATGTATAATTTGGTTTTGGTGTTATAAAACCTGTATAATAAGTGACCGGCGAATTATAAAACTTCTTGGGATGAACTGTGAATTCCCGAGCTTCGTATAAGAATTTGTATTAAAAGAAAGTAAATCTGCTGAATTTTTCTGTGAAATTCCAAATTCCAAGCCCTTTCATATACCTCTCTGAGTTAGATTGAGTATTACTATGATAAGTCATCATATTATTATTATTATTATTTCGGTTGCGGAGAGGGCCCTAATATAATGATGTGTAACATCTTCTGACACAATAATTATAGGAAAATATTTTCAAGTTACCATCAGTCCGAAGTCCTACTGCCGACTGAACCTAGTATGGAATATGGATCTTCACTTCGGCTTGATTAGGAAGTTGATGAGTAAACATATCGTGAAAACAGCTGAATTCGCTTTCAGAGAATGTGTTGTTGAACTCGCAATGGCATTGAATCTCGCTGCTGATTCCATTTGTGGGAGATTGTCGGTGAAAGACGTGGTCAGAATTCAACAGCAAGAGAAGCTTGCATTGCAGCGGGGCGTCGCAATGATTGTGGGATGATTGTAATGAGGAGGATTGTTGCATGATAGGAAGGAATGTTGCGATTTTAATACTATAATAATTGAGATGTTTGAAAAAAGTAAATACGCAATATTATTGCTGTCAAATAGTATATTTCGAGTCTTCGACTTCTTTTGATAAAATCGGCCGTGAAAACTAAAAAGTGGACCATACAATATTTCGTTCTTGGCTTCAACTTTGCTTGCTCCAATAGATTTGTCTTCCACTTTCGATTTGCTCCAATGCCGATTTTCCCTCAATGTCGATTTTGCATTCAAATTTAGTTTATCAATTTCCAATTGATTCACTTTTGGGTTTCCAACTTTTTATGTCCCAAAATGGTATCTTCTAGAAGAAAAACAGTTTGAATGCTGCTATGTTTATAACGTCATGGAACTATCCCAGCATATGACTGCCAGCACACGCTATAACCACTGAGTCTGCAGTTGGAATGCCAGATGTCCTGCATCTTCTCTCTGGCTGATTTGGCACACTTCCTAGCTAGCAGGAAGCAATATAATGTTATGCTTTGAGTGCTCTCCAAAATACTGTGACAGGGTTGTCAAGTTCTAGCAACTTTCATCCGTATTGGAGATCACTTGCAAGCAGCTGTAGAGTTTTGTCTGTTGGTTGTTGTCTGAAGAATATTTTCATTATCAATGGCTAAGTTGGAGATTGAAGTTTTTTTTGTAGGACTAAACGGTAAATTTATCCATGTTAGCGTGTTTTCAATTATTTATGTAGGGTAGTGGGTGAAATTAGAATCAAGATTGGTTAATTCTTTAATACTTTTTAAAAATGCTTTTCGGTCATGCCTGTTTCATGTTGGGACAGAGGGACCCCCCGATCACCCCTCGATCACCCCCCGATCACCCCCGATCACCCCCCGATCTACTTGAAGATTGCAAATCGATCTATACAATTGATTTGCTGCAATGTTGCAATGAGGGCGAAACGTTTACAAATGGAGTTGGCAACAGTTGCGACTCAAGAGATGAACGGGGTCATGCGAATGTTTATAAAGTGAAGAATTGTGTAGACTGGATGGTTTCAATCTCTGTCAACAGGAGATTGATTTCTGTCGGAATTACAAAATGTCTCAACATCTTGTCTCGATTAGTCGAGAGGCAAATGATGGGAAGGTTCCCTATTAATATGCCATGACCGCCTTCTTCCCACCATCCATCCTATTCTTCATCATCTCCCTGTCATAATCATACAAAGTCCTGGGGACCGCTGTAGAAACTGCACGGGCGTCAAATATCTCCAAAATAGGGACACATTACTCCACTGTTATGCAACTTTGGGAGGTAGTTTTGATACCCATCTTTCTAGGAATACTAATAAGAAAATTTAAGAAATGTTAAAAGGAAAACAGGTTTATTTTTCATTTCATGAAAATTAAGGAAAATAAAACTTCTGTTATTTAAAAATTTAAGAAATATTTAAAGGAAAGAAGTTTTATTTTATGTTTGAAGTATTCTAAGTTTTTCTTTACAGTATTCAGAAAAAAGGGGTATCAAATCTACCTACCAAAGTTGCATAACAGTGGAGTAAATTACTATAATGTGCTTTAGAAATGTCCGTATTTTGGGAAAATTTGACGCAGCTCTCAGTTACTACAGCGGTCCCAATTGACTCTTAATCCGTCGCCATTAGCCTGATAAAAAAATCCAATATATCATCAAGATGCGGAAAAAACTTGTTTTCGAATACAAATCGTTGAAACTGTTTTGAATTGTCTTCTAATATCGACCATTGCCATGAGCACAACAAGCCTCTTCCTGTAATCGGGCCGGGTTGTATCGCGACCATCAGCTAGGGAAATGAAGATATCGCCTGCTGGTCGGACATCAGCCATAAAGATGATCCGCCAATCTCGTGTCCATCATCGCTGTCGATGACGTCATGCAGTCGGTTGCCAATAACAACCTGGCTAATGGGATCCAATTAACTCGGAGCTGATCCTAATTAGAGCAAGGAGTTAACACCGAAATACTCCGCGATGAGCAGGACACGGGCATGATTGAACATGACTATCGGCGATGTTGCAGGACGTGTGGCGACGAACTGAGCCCTGATTCTATAACTCAATTGCGACCGCTTAGCGATTATTTCAATGTTAATCTTTATGGAAGAAATTGCTTAGCGGTTGCAATGGAGTTATAGAATCCCACCTCTGGACGGGGGATGCGAATATTTTTCTGGTAAAGACTTCGTAAATGGGAAAAATAATATTTATATAAAATTCCAGTTTTAAAATTTTTGAAGTGAAATAAATGGTTGATCCAACTAGATATTGTTTTCAAATGTCATTTACGATAGTTCTGGAATGAAATTGGGGTCGTGAAAACCCTCTAGAGTAAAAAATTTTCGAATTTTTAATTCGAAATAGAGCATATTTACTGTTGATCTAGTCGGGCGCTAGCTCGACGCTGCCAAGCACCGCTCTAATACAACGTGCGAGCTACTACCAGAGACTTATACCGCAACGGCTTAAGTGGTCGAAACGAGGTGTCGACAGGCATACATGCAGTGAGAAATGAAAGTTGAAAACCATGGTTATCGGGTATATTTAGCCACCTGACAACACCTAACCAAAAATCAAAGTGCTGCGATCATCCCTTCGGGGTGAATTTTGGGCCTCAAACATGCAAGGATTGACTTTGGGGCTGGCTGGCTGGCTGGCTAGCTAGCTAGGCACGTCGTTTTGCTTGCCCTTTTCTACAGATTGCACGGTTTGGTCTAGAGAGTTGAAATTTGGTAGACACATAGAGTCCCCCTTCTCACGCGTACTTCTGAAAGAAAATCTGAAATATTTTGACCGGAAGTGAATTTATCCAATTTTAAATTTTAATTTTTTTCAAAAGTCAAACGGGTCCATCGACAGTTTTGAAATTTGGCAACATTAAAGACAATGTATTGCTAGACACTCCACTTCAAGAAAAAACAAAATTTTCAAACCGGAAGTGGAAAAATTGTCAATATTAAGCGTTCCGCTCTTCCCCTTCATCTACCAACACAGCAGCTTCGCTGTCAACTCCACATATCCTGTCGGCCTGAATAGCTGAATTATCGGAGGCAGCTGGCTTGTGTTCCTGCATAACGGGTTCGATTCCCGATCCTAGAAAAACTTTTTTTTCACATCATCCTTTTTTAATTTGTGTAAGCGATGATACCTTCCAGTATATATATTCAAGTGAGAGGTCGAGGGATGCTGTGTAGATCATCAATAACCCGAAACATCGCCATCGCGGCACGCCGATTGCCATCGCGATCACAGATAGTATCAGGTTCGTAGGTAATGCTGCAGGTATGACGAGCGACATTGCGTCTTGTTGAAATCTTCGCCCATTTGCTAGTTTAGTGGTTACGAACGGCATACAGTATCGCCGTCCTGTTGGCGCAATAGACAGTGCATTGGCTTACGGTGTTAGGGGTCGCCGGTTCGATACCGGCCGGGGTCGTACTTTTTTATTTGCAATTTTTACAAGTTTTAATTCTGCCTAACCATAGAGTTATTTTTTTAAGTTGCACAGTTTTAATTTTCGCCAGTACGACTTTGTCTATACCCATAGAGAGTTTTATTCCTTAGGCTGCCCAGTAAAACTTATGCGCGCGCCCTACGCCGCCTGGAGCACCTTCTGTCTCTAGCCGCTCGTAGAATTCTAGGTGAACTTCATAATTTTGTCACATTGAAAGATTCAAACCTCAAATATACCCTCAATATGACGACAGAATATGACGTAGTATCAACCATTTGAGAAAACTCGTTTGGATAGTTATTATGGATATCCAAGTATTGAGACAACAAACGAATAACAGACATCGATTCCGTTTCATAATGAAATCTTTAGTTCTACTACTTCACGTACCTATGAATATTATAATGTCTAAATTTATTTCGGTTTCGAGAGTATGGAAACTTCGTTTTGTGTAGAATAAAGAATAATAGATTAACTACGCACAATGAACAATGGTATTCTGACGCCAATCGAATGCCTTGTGCGAAAGGTGTTTACAAACATGGTCAATTATGCAATGGCATTTTTAAAAGAATACCTAATGCACGAAATAATTCATACTGTCTAAAATATCAAAACAAACAATAAATCAATTAGATGCATCAACAATATGCCATCACTATCAGGAATAAAGACCGGTAGACTAATTGATTGTATGATCTATGCGTAATAAACACACACCCCCTCCCCCCCCCCCCCCCCACACACACCATAATCAATAAACAACAACAATAAAAGGTCATTTAATATCGTGAATCGTCATTGCTTGGAGAATAAACAATTCACATTCAGATCTATTCAGTGGCTGGTGGATTAGGGGTGGGGGTTGTGTTGTGAGCGTATCAGAGGTTTGGTTTCCTATGTTGTCTTGACACTTTTAAACGAATACAAATGTACGTAGATGACACTTGTTTTGGAATATAACATAATAGATTCTGCTGCAGTAGGAGGCTGTCTTCTAGCACAATTGTATTTTCAAATAACTTATTTTCACACTATTTATTGTAAAATTGTATACTTCAAGACAATGAGTAAGCACACGACTCGTTCGAAGACGTCCCCAGGGTAAAATTAGTAATCGTAAAGGACTTTTATTTAAAGCCATTTCATTCAAAATGAAATAAAAAAATCTTATTCATAAATTACATTCATAACTATATTTGGTACTTTTTAAAAGAATTTGAACATTAGCTTGTATATTACATGACGTGTTGGATAAAGTCATATTTTAAACAATGTTTTTTTCACTTGAGTCTTGACGAGCAACAGTTTTTTTTAAATGTATAGGTACGCACTGAATGGGACCGAGGAGATAAAATACGCTCCGTGTTACCATTTTTTCTCATTGTTCTCATATATATATATATATTTTTTTTTTTAATCATTTGAGATTTTTTATGTTAATTATCATTTAGTGAGATTTAAACAAAATATGTGTAGGTACATTGATTTTTAATTGATTGTCCCTCGTACATACCGATGTAAGCGGTAGACACCTTAGGGAATTTATAAGCGTGTGATCAAGGATTATGCGTCTGTTCTCCGGCAAAAATAGTGCTTTAGCTTCTCGGGTATCTTGGCAATCAGTCAGGTACAATCAGGTTGACCGTTCTTTGTTGGTTTGTTCGTGTGTTGGTGTGTTTTGTGACTGTTAATGATATACGTCCTACTCCTTCCCAACCAGCACTATAAACACCAGGTGGCTCAGCTAGTTAATCTTAAAGGAACTCTAGGTTGACATCTTCAAAATCAATTTTCACAACAAGGCAATATCAAATGGCCACATCCTTTGCCGTAATTCCTTTAACTTTCAGTAGTGTCTCTCTGCGCATGAACAAAGGAAAAGGCTTCTTGGTATGAACGTTCTTATTTTCTCCTACACCCTTTGACCGATCTCAACCAAATTTGGTGTACTCATTCTATATGAAATAACCCATACCGTATGATACTTGATCCCTTCCAACATCCCCTAATTTAAAAAATCACCCGTAGGTAATAATAGAAAATTATATATGCATATTCTGCATAACCCCACTCGTGATCTTTGGTACGTTTTTAAACTGTTGGCGGAAAAATTTGCGGCATAATCCATGTTATGGAACTATCACTAAACAGCAGTGTTGGATTAGTTCCTCAAAAAAAGGAACTAGTTCCAGTTCAAATAAAGAACTGGTTAGTTACCTACCTGGAAAGTTTCCAGAAACTGGAAAGTTAACTTATGAAATAAGTTCCTTTTAAGTTATATTGCCTTCCAAAACACATCCGGATTTTATTTACAATGTGCTGTAAACATCTGTAAAGCCTTAACGCTTTACCAATAGAGTTTAAATTACACAAAAAAGTGAACTTAGAAGAATTTAAAATTAAGGAAACGCATTTACAATCATCTACCTTTCGTGTACCTTTCAGTTTACCAACTGGCAACTAATATGCGTAGTACGAGATGACGCACAAATTCCGGTCTACACCGGAACAATACACCTACAATTTACGTTATTCACAAGTTGTGAACTTTTAGCAATTTAAAAGTTGAGATAACTCATATTCAACCAAAAGAAATTGACCCTTTCGTTATACTAACTTGGGAACTATTGGAAGAAAAACAGAAATTTTTAGACAAGAAGTGACGTTGTTGGCGTTAACAATGTAATGATAGGTAACACTCAATGATCAATGAAAGCTGCTGTAAACTACCACCTCATGTGACATGTTGTACAAAAACAAAAACTTGTATATAGACTGCCAAGCACCTTTCCCCCTAAAAAGATTGAGATCTAAAAGAAGGTCGCAGCAATAATATATTGTTGAAACATTTTCGCACTTTAAATTCGTGAAATCATTTCGCCCAGTTACTGCCGCCAAGCACAACATTATAAACCAAACATTGTACCCAAATTTGAGATTGAAAAAATCTCTATGTGAACCATCATAGTATAAACTTTAAAACAATTATACTCATTTAAAACTAAAAATAGAAAGTATTCAAATTTTAAAAACGTAAACAAAATCAATTTAAAAACATTTTTTTTTACATAACTTAAAATACAAATTAAAAAAAATTATTTAAAATTAAATAAAACAAAATAAAAGTAAAAAAAATAAAAATAAAGCTTGGCGCATTGAATTTGCACCGTCATGTTGACTTCTTCCTTCTTTCCTTCATCATCTTCTTCTTCCTCTTTCTTTCGTCGTCTCCTTGGTCGACATTTTCTTTTTATGTTGCCCCCTCCTTGACACAATGCGCCAAGCTTTATTTTTATTTTTTTTACTTTTATTTTGTTTTATTTAATTTTAAATAATTTTTTTTAATTTGTATTTTAAGTTATGTAAAAAAAAATGTTTTTAAATTGATTTTGTTTACGTTTTTAAAATTTGAATACTTTCTATTTTTAGTTTTAAATGAGTATAATTGTTTTAAAGTTTATACTATGATGGTTCACATAGAGATTTTTTCAATCTCAAATTTGGGTACAATGTTTGGTTTATAATGTTGTGCTTGGCGGCAGTAACTGGGCGAAATGATTTCACGAATTTTAAGTGCGAAAATGTTTCAACAATATATTATTGCTGCGACCTTCTTTTAGATCTCAATCTTTTTAGGGGGAAAGGTGCTTGGCAGTCTATATACAAGTTTTTGTTTTTGTACAATATACCCTTCATTTTACTGATGTAATAGCTGTCAGAACACAGTATGTATACTACACTCCTGAATCAGAGTTCTATTTGTATAAATAAGCAAATTATTAGAGTTTTTGTCGCAGTAAATTTACGTCCCATTTACGAAGTCTTTGCCAGAAAAATTAACGCGCCCGGCGAGTGACGTGGGGCCCGACCATGCGCAAATGAAGGGGCCCGTAAACCAGCGACTGGAACCCAAATGAATATCGGTTCCGGTACCGGTTCCTAGTTTTAAAAAAAAAAAAAATCCGGTTCCGGTTCCATTTTGGTACCAAATTGACTTTTGGGAACTTATACATGCTCCGAAATGTCTTCACATTAATTTGACTCGGTGATCATTTATTTGAAAAACTGTAAATAGTTGTAAATAATTTCAGATTTGAAAGGCAATAACCGTTATGGAACCCAAATAAAATTTAATATCAATAAGGGTTCCGGTTCCGGTTCCACCTAAAAATAACGTGGGTTCCGGTTCCGGTTCCTATATAAATAACGGTTCTTTTCGGTTCCGGTTCCAGTCCCTGCCGTAAACCAAAATGTTTCGAGCTCGTTGGGCCAATCGGTCCCTAAACATGCCTAAACGACACGAATTAAACATCGATATGGACGTATTTTTCGTTTATTTCTTGTCACAGAAAATTGCTGTTCGATTTCGTAACAACTTTGACTATTATTCTCCGGGAATATTCGGGAGTTCCGGGTTTGATCCTTATCGTGATCGTACATAGTCAAAGATCCACAATTACAGACCACGAGGAGCTCGTCTCAAGTCTGATTCTTATGCTTTTCTCTTCGTTCCGGTGTATTTTCTTTGCAATGTTGTGTCGAGTTTGAGCCGAGTCGAAACTCGTTGTTTGTGAGCAGGCGGTGGAAGTAGTTCGTCTGACGGAGTCCTTGGCTGTAGTTCAAGGATCGGGAAGGCCGCTCCCCGTGTTGGCATCGGGAACACTTCCGGGACGCACCTGGATGTACAGGGAAGCAGCGGGATGACAGGAGGAAATCCTGTCTTGAGACACAATATAACACGGGCTCCATCGTTCGTCCCCAGAAGATGACTCAAGTACATTTTGTGTCATAGATACAATAATTCGCAAGCTCAAATCGTTGTAGACAACATTACATTTTATTTTGATGGGGTTGTCATTTTTTTTTTTTTTTTATACTTTAAAATGTATTTTCTTGAACACACGATTTTAAGAATGCCATATTACTTCGCAATACCGTTCCTTGTGTATCTTTTGTACAATTAAAATTTGTATTTTTCAGTCTATTCGAGAAAATAAGGAACACAACTGACCTCTGGTGGATTTTGTGGTACTAGGTAAATGGCGGCTATCAAGGGCGCATTTGCATAAATATAAATACAAATAGTTGATATAGTTGTTTGTTATGGCCAAAAAAGTAAATTTATAACTAAATATCAATTTAATTTGTTTTTTGTTTTTTCACTGCTTTATGGAAACACGAAATGTAAAAACAAACAAATTAATATGTGGACCTAATAGTAGCCATCTTGCCAGAAGTGGCTCCATCACGTATCACTTATTTGTGGGAATAGAAATAGTTGCCGTGATATTTCTTCATGAAGTTCTGGTGCTATACATAAAAAGCTCATAGACTTTGACTCTTTGACATTTGTGTCGTGTAATGGTTCAATTTTTTATGGTTTAAAATTAAACTTTAAACTTGCCGCGGCAATAAATTCATTAGAAGCTAGTCGTGGTTCATTTCATGTCCATCCAGCATTCATATTTTCATAATTGCTGTCGATAGCATTTTAAGTACTTTTATACAATCCACTTACTTATATTTTAATAGTCTACTTTATTTAGATAATAATCGTTCGCCGGCCCTGGTGCGATTATGTAACATTCATTAGGTCACGATCTTTATCTCTAATGAAGATTGACATTGGCTGTAATTTCTCCATAGACGCAGACAGTTTGAACGTAAAATGTGCACAATATTCCTTTTTATCTTGTCCCATTCCATTTCATTGTCATTTCTCAAGTTGCCAGTAAAATATCAAGGGGTTTCTGTAAGCGAAGTCGAATAGAGATTCACCTCTTTTTCTCTTGTTTCACGGCTGTGTGCAGATAAATGGAGAGAATTGTATACCGCAGGGAGTACGAAAATCCATACAGCTTGTGCGGACAGAAGTGCTTTGCTGTCGATTTTATATGAACTAGACTGACAGTTTTGTCTTGGCAGTTTAGCATGACAAGTAGTAGGTATTTTATTTATACGGACACACGTTCCGCTTGCTGAGTAATAGAATTAAAAGTATTGTTCACATTTGCTATTTTTTGTGTTAATGTTTGCAGTGTCTGGTACCTTATTACGTACCTGCACTTGACGCTATTTGCGCAGTTGGAGATACAAATAGGTACTGAAGCAAGTTACGAAGCAAATTGCGCAGTTTGATATGGGGCTGTGCATAAAGGACGTCACGCTAAAAATGGGATATTTTGACACCCCCCCCCCCCCCTCCCCCCTGTCACGCTGTGTCACACTTTTCGAGACCCCCCCCCCCTAAAAGGACGTCACAAATCTATCTCTATCCCCCCTTAAATAGAATATGTTTGACTGTAAAATGTATCAGAATTTCTCGTTTTTAGCGGAATTTTCGGTCCCGACAAATCAACTGAAATTAAAAATGTTTGAAAATATCTATATCAAAACGTGACGTCCAACTGCCTCCAGTACCCCCCCCCCCCTCCCCCCTGTCACACTGTGTCCTATACTGGTGCACCCCCCCCCCCTCCCCCCCCCCCTGAAGCGTGACGTCCTTTATGCACAGCCCCTATGTTTGCTCGTGTCTTCTTGTGTCCTATTACCTATACACCCTAATTAATTTCTAAATGTTTTGAGCATTTAGTGTTGAAACTTCAGTATGGTTATAAACTAAGGAAATCTAGTGTAATCATTTTACTTTAAACATTTTTAAATTTTTAACCTCTGGTTCTAAATATTCCTAGTGTTTTCGCCATGTACACTGAACAAAAGATAAAGCGGTATTCGAAAGAAACGGATTGGCTGAATAAGATTTTATGGCATCATCCGATGAAGTCTATGCTAACTCGTCATCAAACTCTACAGTGGATGATCTCTGATTTCATTGATAATAACAAGGATTGATTGTCAAGGAACCTAACAAGCAGCCGATCCAATACCGTTTTATGTTTTGTTGGGTGTATTCAAAACGTTGCAAAATTTCGAGTTTGAGACGAAGTCGTTGAAACATGTGGCTACACAGTTCTTCCCGTGCACCGAATATATCTCCCGACTTGAACTGAACTTCGAGTTCCTGGTCCACGAGAGTTATTTCTGTCCCTTGGTTTCAGCCGCTGCCATGGCTAACCCAGAGCCACCTCCAAGATGGCCGCCACTCTCACAACAATGAAGTTCTAGTCTCGCCATGGTGCGCCGGTTGCGAGCTACGCCGACAACAATGGACTCTTGAGACGCCAGTGACAACAACACAGGAATATTCAACGATTTGTAAATATCAAGGCAATCAATCTACGATCAGGAATAGCGATTTGTTTAATCCGATTTATGCGTGTTTTAAATTCCTCGTTTGAGTAAGAACCGTTCAAATTGCTTCCATTCGTGTGTCGACGTTATCAGCAGCAAATGGTGTCTTTATTCTATGTGAAACAGGAAGCACCGCCACAATTAGAACTATTATCTGGCTTCTTTGTCTGGTCAAGGACAAATGACCATATCTTGGAGTTGTTACATTAACTAGGAAACTCGTGTTCTAGCAGATTGATTAACATTACCTAGATTGTGTCTGATTTATAACGCGAATAGCGATGCGTGTGCGCGGTGACATTTTCATATTGTGATTCAGCCTGCCAAGTGTTTTGTACTACTTATTCTTGTATCGGACGGACTGTGCTTGGAAATCGTCGATAATTAGTCCAGAGTTTCATTGCGTCGTCCCAGTTTCATACAAGATAGAACGTCAGTCATTTTATAACGTTCGATTTTTGAATTTATAAATTCGAACTTTGGTGTTCAAAAGTGTTTTGTTTATTTGAAACGTTCCAAAAACGCATCGATTTAAAGTTTGAATAATTCGAATTTGCATTGAAAGTTGTCAGTTTAAAAACGTTCGAATTCATAATTCGAAAATTCAAAAGAAACGTTCGAAAAGTGCATCGTCGCCGATCTGCGTGGTTCGTGTCATCTTGAGGGCCGTGTGAGTGATGCCGACGATGCCCTCGCCTCCCGCCCGCGATGAACGGGGACGTCGGTGAGGCCCTGCCGTACCGCCTCAAGGTCGGCGCTTCAGTGACGCAGTACAGGTCGTGCGTGGTCGACCCCAGACCAGGCCGCGCCGTCCATTGTCCAGACCTCAACGCGTGTCTCGTCAACGAGGGCCGCAGGGTGCCCGTCGACTGCCAGGTAACGCTCACAACATGGTTCTTACACGAGGCTAGAGCATATTAGTTTGACGGGAGGCTAGAGCTTGATGGTTGATGGTTGAAAAGTAGTGAAAATTGCACGGGAATCAGCGCCATTTAATTGTTTTCAACCACAAAATCCTGTAAAAGTGATAGAATTTCGTATCGCGGTTTAGTTTGGCGGTAGTAGATACACACCCAGATATTCGTTTTGCTAACTTTATTTCACATCCTGGCTATTTGTACACTCGGTAAGTCTTTTTTAATTGTTAGTGTGTATACATGTTTATGCTTGGAAACAGATGTTTTCGAGAAAAGTCTTTCTACTCAATTGAAAAATTCTAAATTTTGATAAAAGCAATTGTCCTGTCCGCCTCCTCGACGCGCATGTCAGAGTGTTGTCTCCGCCTCCTTGACGGCCATGTCAGAGTGTTGTCTCCGCCTCCTTGACGGCCATGTCAGAGTGTTGTGACCGCCTCCTTGACGGCCATGTCAGAGTGTCGTCACCGCCTCCTTGACGGCCATGTCAGAGTGTTCTTTGTGTCCCGCAGGCGGTGCACTTCGGCTACGCGATCCCCGTCTCCGTGGTGCCCCTCGCCGACTCCCCCGACCTCGCCGAGCTCGTGTTCGAGCCTGACGCCGACCTCGCGCCCGAGGCCGTCGCCTACCTCCTGCAGCACCACCCCCAGTACAAGATGGCGACCGCCAAGCACGAGCACGTGCGCGGGGACAAGTTCGCCGGCGAGGAGGACATCGCCGCCATCGCCAAGCAGATCTCCGACCACGCGGAGGCGATCTACCAGACGTGGAAGTCGCGTGGCCTGGCGCCGGCCGAGATCCTCAGCTGCCATGGTGACGCCGGCGCCGCGGACAAATTCGGGACCGCGTTGACGCCGGAGAAGGGGCGCGAGGGGATGCGCTCGCCGGTGGGGGGGAACAAGCTGATCACCCAGCGGTCGACTGACCCCGTGCCGTCGCCCCGCCACGAGCACAACCTCGTCAAGCAGCGCTCCGCAGACTCGTCGCCCTCCATCAACGCCAACAACCTCGAGCAGCTCGTCAACGACTTCGTCGTCGAGGACAAGGCGAGGTTGGCGGCCGCCCGACAGAAGGCGCTGCCGTCGTCGATCCAGTTCGCCCTGCAGAAGTTCGAGCGGCCCGAGGCGCCGAAGAGCGCGCCGCCGTACGGCCACGGGGAGAAGCCCGTCGTGCAGTACGCCACCAAGCCGTCGCCGCCGTACCAGAAGCCCGTGCCGCCGTACCAGCAGGAGCTCGGCCAGGTCAGTGGTTCAAGGTCAATAACAGCTCGGACTGAGAAAGAAATTGCGAGTTGACGGGTTTCATGACGCGAATACCAACTAGTTCGAAGTCAGCTGTTTTTACTTGTAATTGCAAATATACATATTTTCATTCTCGGAACGTACTGATATCCACGGGAGAAGGAGATTAAAATCCACACAAACAGGCTCCAGCTAAGTATTCCCATTTGTCCAGTTAGAACCAACAAAGTTTAACCCTGAAGATTTTGGAGCCTATGTAGATTATCGACATCGTCCCCTTCTCTCGTGTTATCCAAAGTACACTCAAACCAATTTAAATCGGTACTTGAAAAGAAAATGATTGGCATGATTAAGGTTTGATGGCATCATCCCATGAAGGCTGTGTTAACGCATTGATAATAATATTTCATTGATAATAACAAAGATTGATTGTCAAGGAACCTTACCAGCAGAGCAGCCAATCCTTTCCTTTTCGAGTACCAATTTTTATTGGTTTGAGTGTACATCGATATCTGATTTTTAAGTGTTTTCATTTTGCATTTGCAAGTGTTTAAAAGTTCCTGATCAGATTGCTACTCGCAATTATTCCGTTTTCCAATTCTGTTCTTTGTAAACTTTGAATGATTGTTCTTTGCGTTTGCGTGCCGTCGACAAAGTTGTGAAACATAAATCTAATCCGGGATCCGATCTTCAACACCAGTCTTATAGCCTCCAATCCCTGCAATATGTCTTGATAGTAGCCCTTATTGCAGATGCCGTAAGGTCGAGGATGTCATGATAAGACACTTGACTGGATATCACCCCTAGAGTCGACAACCTCTAGGCAGCGTTTACAGCTGCACTCGCTTATTATAAACCATGTGACATGTTTATGTCGGCATTGTTGACATTCATAGCGTCTGATGCAATCGCGCCTCGCAATCAACACGTCAACATCCGGGCGATGTTGCAACACGGCATTTCTTATCTCGCGTCTTGGCAGTGTGTGGCTGCTCGCTTGTTGTGGGGACGACTTATGTGACGGATAAGGGCAGAATAAGGTCAATATCAGCCAATAAATGAACGTTAAGTCGGTCAATGTGTCATATTATGATATTATCAAAAGTGTAACTTTTAAAAAGTGTGAACAACGAAAAGTTACAGTGTACACTTGGCATATTAAAATTCGCATAAAAGTAATACGAAAATCACACTGAATTTATAAATTCTCTTGAATTAAAATATCGTAAAATCACGCGAAACTTAAAATCAAGGAACCAAAAGATCTCATAAAACCTATAAAAAAATATTGAACAGTGATTTCTAAATTCAGCCAAAATCGAAATAAACGAAAAGCAATCGTGGAAAGAATTGTAAGTAAAACGACTTTTCAAAATATCTAAATCGGTGTATTAAAATGAGATTTATTTGTATACGTTTATTTGTCACAAGGGCAGAATAATATTTGTTGATATTCAAATTGATCAATTATTTAGGACCAAATGTAAAAAATACGTGAATTCGAATGAATTTGCGTAATTCCATAAGCTACATGCCCTGAGCTCATTGAGTCATGTCGAGCCGTGATTGGCTGTCAACTTGGCCCCAGCATTTGAGTAGAATTAATAGTCGAGATTCACGCAAAGCGGACTTTTTAGTAAACTAATGAGTTTATAGGTGAGGTTCGAAGTAGAGACTCGGGTGTAGTGCGACTGTTCGAGATGGGAACTATTATAAAAGTGAGCATGTCAAAAAAGGTACAAATTCACGCATTATTAACAAATTCGCTAGTAGTTGGCTTGGCGGTAATAGGTTACCGGTTACCGCTGTTCTTTTTGATGTTGTACGATCGGAAATGAGGTCCGTGAAGTTAGCACCGCCCATTAACGCACTAATTATCTCATGTGTGGGATGAATTAGTGCACAATTAGTGCGTTCGATCGGCACTAATTTTTTAATTGGTGCGTCATCCGTTTCCGAGAAAAACGCACTTTACTATGGGCGGTGCCAACTTCACGCAGCACCGCCCATTGACGCACTAATTTTCAAACCCACACAGGCAATTAGTGCACAATTAGTGCGTTCGATCCCCCCCATTCCCATAATTAGTGCGCACTTACTTTTCGAGTTATTCGTGAATAACCGTGGGCGGTGCAGCACCGCACATTGAAAATTTCAAGGTTTTCAGCACGCCATGTTTTAGTGCACAATTAGTGCGTTCGATTCCCCCCATTCCCATAATTAGTGCGCACTTACTTTTCGAGTTATTCGTGAATAACCGTGGGCGCTGCAGCACCGCCCATTGAAAATTTAAGATTTTCAGCACGCCATGTTTTAGTGCACAATTAGTGCGTTCGATTCCCCCCATTCCCATATTTAGTGCGCACTTACTTTTCGAGTTATTCGTGAAAAACCGTGGGCGGTGCAGCACCGCCCATTGAAAATGTCAATGTTTTCAGTACGCCATGTTTTAGTGCACAATTAGTGCGTTCGATCCCCCCCATTCCCATAATTAGTGCGCACTTACTTTTCTAGTAATTCGTAAATAACCGTGGGCGGTGCAGCACCGCCCATTGAAAATTTCAAGGTTTTCAGCACGCCATGTTTTAGTGCACAATTAGTGCGTTCGATCCCCCCCATTCCCATAATTAGTGCGTACTTACTTTTCGAGTTCGAGTGCTTACTTTTCGAGTGCTGCACCGCTCACGGTTTTTCACGAACTCGAAAAGTAAGTGCGCACTAATTATGGGAATGGGAAGGATCGAACGCACTAATTGTGCACTAAAACATGGCATGCTGAAAACCTTGAAATTTTCAATGGACGGTGCTGCACCGCCCACGGTTATTCACGAATAACTCGAAAAGTAAGTGCGCACTAATTATGGGAATGGGGGGGATCGAACGCACTAATTATGCACTAAAACATGGCATGCTGAAAACCTTAAAATTTTCAATGGGCGGTGCTGCACCGCCCACGGTTATTTACGAATAACTCGAAAAGTAAGTGCGCACTAATTATGGGAATAGGGGGAATCGAACGCACTAATTGTGCACTAAAACATGGCGTACTGAAAACATTGACATTTTTAATGGGCGGTGCTGCACCGCCCACGGTTTTTCATGAATAACTCGAAAAGTAAGTGCGCACTAATTATGGGAATGGGGGGGATCGAACGCACTAATTGTGCACTAATTACCTGTGTGGGTTTTAAAATTAGTGCGTCAATGGGCGGTGCTGCGTGAAGTTGGCACCGCCCATAGTAAAGTGCGTTTTTCTCGGAAACGGATGACGCACTAATTATAAAATTAGTGCCGATCGAACGCACTAATTGTGCACTAATTCATCCCACACATGAGATAATTAGTGCGTTAAAGTAGATTACCAGGAACGGCAGAGGGAAAAATATACCAAGAAACTTGTGAAGATAAGGAAATTGGAATATATGAAATTATATTATCATGCAGTTTAAGCATGAAGAAGAGGTTTGAAAAGATACAAACTGAACAAGAACAGGACCCACAGTTTAGAGAGATTATACAGAAATTGAACCTTCGGAAATGTCGTTAAGGAACAAGGTGCTTACCGCTGAACCTATATTTGTGAATTACACACGGCTTACAGAACTTCAAAAAAAATGTATTACACTGTTACACAATATATATATATAAAATATATCAGGAAATGCATAAAATTTAAAAAATTTGTTCTCTTAGATCGCGAAGATAATATATAAAAAAATAACAGGGATTTCTATTTGATAAAAATAAAACGAAATAAAACAAAATATTACATTCATGTAAAAACTCAACAAAGTCACACAAATAATGTAAAAATCAGCATCGCCGTCAGAAATACGATTCTGGCTCTCACTCGTTCTTCGTCTCTTTCCTCATCTTGGTGGGCAATTGGAAGCCAAAGTTCTTGTTATTCTTGAGACCCCGGGGATTGAACCAAGTACCTTCTGATTTAATAAAACTTGAAAAGATTGAAAGGACGTCCGTCTCGATCAGCATACAGGATGCGTCGCGCGCAGCTACCTGTAGCTCCATGACGCTGTCTGATCGCATGTGTGTCGTCTGTTACAGAAACCCTCGCCGCCGTACGTGCGCCCCTCGTCCGCCCCCGCCCCCGCGCCTGCGTACCGCGCCCCCATCCTGCAGGAGACCATCGAGACCGTCTTCCCCGTCGACCTGGAGGCCGTGCAGAAGCGCGCCAACCGTCGCAGCGGCGAGCTGGTGTACCCGTCCGAGCAGGAGGTCAAGAACCATCGTCGCAGCGGCGAAGTCGTCTACGCCAACGACCAGGAGGTGAAGAACCACCGCCGCACCAGCGAGATCGTCTACGCCGGCGAGAAGGCCGCCTACCCCGTCGACGCCGACCTCAAGAACCACCGGCGCGTCGGCGATGTCGCCGAGGAGAAGAGCGCGGTGAAGAAGGCGAACCGGCGCAGCAGCGAGCCCGCGTACCCGGCGCAGGTCGACGTCGTGGCGCAGAAGACGCGGCGCAGCAGCGAGTATGTCGACGAGGTCGCCAGGGAGGAGGAGCGACTCATCAACGCGCTCAAGGCGGGCATCGTCATCGCCGAGGAGCCGCCGGGGCTGGAGGGCGCGCAGGTCAGTCACGTCACATGTCTCTCATCAGAACCAAGTAGACAGAAATCATTCCCATTATTTAGTGGTACACCCACGGTTAGAATAATTGACGGTCAAGTACTAATGGTGAAGCTCGAAATACCGTCAATATTTCTAACTTGAATGGAGAAATAATAACTATGAAGGTATATGAGGTGGTTTGTTTGTTCTTTTAATCAAACCCTCCAGCCTCACCTCACCAGTGGTCGAAATCTGCATTTACTTTTGCGTTTTCGTCTGGGTTATGCAGTTTTGAAAAAGGACTTTTGGTAGCAACTTGTGTGACAGTGGGTGTAAAGTCAGGGAAACTAGATGGTTCATACTCTGCCTCTCTCTGACCCATAACATAAACATGTTTTTATATGGAGCAGAGAGAGATAGAGTATGAACCATCTAGTTTCCCTGACTGTACAGTCGTGGCAATTAGATGGTTCAGTACACGACATGTACACCATCAGAGTGTTGCTACTTATTATCAGGTCAGCAACAGAAAGAGTGCGAGTATCTCGTCAAGCTACTGACATGACAGTGACAGGTGCTGGTCGGAAAGGAATGATCAACAGGCGCCGCAAGTGTGTTGATCAGCTCGCATTCCTTCCGGACTGTTACCTGCTGTTGTTGTGTGGGAACGAATCTTGAACGAATGCACTGCCAACGCGAAAATAACATGAGGAAAATAAAATAATGCCACAAGTATGTAACAGAACAACATCAGAAATTACAAGAAAATTAAAAACTCAGTTGTAAAACTAAATAATCAAATAGATATCAGTTCAAAATAGAGTAACTTCTAGATCAAAATAGCAGCTGAAAGATATTCAAAAACATGAAGAAATATAAAAGTAGAATGTCATAAAATAAGTCACGAGTTGCATAAAGAAATTAAAAATTAAAATATTAAGTCAGGATGAATATGAATATATTTTAAATAAATAGGTAAACAAACAAAAATAAAACAAACGAGAATCAATAATCCGAAATTGTAAAGAATATAAAGGAAAAATGTGTAGTACAAGCTAATATGCTATAAATAACCATGCTATTCTCTATGTTGATAATCCCTCGTCGAAAATACAACATTGCACAGAGGAATTGAGGAAGTTCCGGCAAAATATGGCAGTAAAAGTACACCCACGTACAGAAAGTTGCGTGGTGTTTACCAGATCCCCATGCAGGATGACTTGCTAAACAACTTGGGAATATCACTGTACCTGTATATCCTAAAGCAAATGCAGATTACAAATAATATTTTATTTCAGGAGTTCTGTGAAACTCAGCTCAAAATTGCACATAACAAGTTAGGTTCCTATATGATTAATTTAAATGATTTATTCTTGGATGTCCCAATGAACTGAAAGTCAAGTTTTTAAATCAAGTCTATAATATTAGTACTTTTTCAATGACATCATTTTGTCATGATTTGTGTGACAGAATTTCAAATAGATAGCAGGAAAATGCCGTGAATTTTATCAAGTTGTTTCCAGGAACTGTTGTTTATTGTTGTTTGTGTCTATTTCGCACATTTATTTCGACCACGAGCTTTCAGTTCTCAGCACTGGGGATTCCTGGAAGCACCACTCAGGGTCGAGAAACACAAGTTTTTACTGAATTACTGGGATCATTGTTTATTTCGAGACTTGAGCTCAATTGTAATCACCAGTAATCATTAGTACACAGTGCAATTCAGAGAAACATCAGAAGAGCAAGGTTAGCATTAGAGGGATTCAAAGTATAACATCCTTTAGTAGGTGTCTTATCTATTAAAATGATTTAAAATTACACTCAAGTCATAATCTCAGCTGTAGAAGCAGGATATCAAGTGAAAATTTATAATGAAAAACATCAACTGAAGAAGAGGTTAAAATTTCAAACAGAATTTATCTGAAAACAAGTTACTGTAATTCATGACGCATGAACTGTAGTGTTAGTAAATACTTTGACTAATGACTTGGATAATACAATGATGATTAATTAATGTTATATAACAATAATATACCTATTTGTAAAATTTCCTCCTACTGATACTTTGTACTGAAAAATGTGTTTCCAAGTCATTGTTGAATAAAGATTGTTCTTGGTATTTTAAATATTTGCTCTTTTTCAAATGAAACTATTTTCTGTGCAGGAGAAGAAGAAGAAAAGCCTGCTCCTGAAGAAGAAGAAGAAGTCTCGCGAGGAGCCCAACGACCTTGGCAGCCTGTCGCTGGTGGACTACGCCAAGTGTCGCTACGCCGCCGCGCAGGAGACGTCGCCGACGCAGCAGCGGCTGGCCGACGCGCGGCTGCTCGACCAGCAGATGGCGCCAGAGTCGCGCGGGCAACAGGTGGAGGCGGTGCGCAGCAAGTTCGACCCCCCGCGCGGTGACGCGGAGGACGAGGCCCCCAGGAGGTGAGTTACACAGACGGTGGAGGTCAATCTTTCTTCTCGGGATAGCCTCGCTATAGCACCTTGAAATACATTTATTAAATGATCGTCCTTACAACAAAAGTAGGTTGTTCTGGTTGCTCTTGGATTGTAAAATTTTAAATTAATTGGGCCGCAAACGATCTTAACGCACCTTGTGACAATCAGATTGATCAAGCGAACATATCTATCCAATCACCGAGCTTTACAATTAAAACCATATTAATACCAGGGGTTGGAATACAAAAAGCATTATCTGTTAATGCAGATTATCTTTTCATTTAGTATCAAAAGCACCATCTTAAATGTAAGATAATACAAAAGATAGTACGTATTAGCAGATACGTAATACCTTTGCGAATCCAGCCCCATGTCCCTGATGATATCATTTCTATTAGCAAAACCAAGAGATTGACCTTCTACATGTCAATAGGCGAATACAGGATGGTAATGAATTAATGAAAAAAATTTCCTGATTCGTTACTTCGTTTGACTTGAAATGCGAGAAGAAATCACAGAGACCGGTTTTGAGCTAAGTTTTGATGAATGTTTTGTGTTGCAGACAGAAGAGCGGCAAGAAGCCGGCGCAGGGCGTGCCGCACCCCGAGCTGACGAGCCTGCAGCGCCTGCGCGCCGCCGCCCATGCAACGTCCATCACCAACCCCGTGCGTCCGTTCCTCACGCGCGGCTCGGTGGCCGAGCGCGTCATGATCTTCGAGAAGTGTCCGAGCACCGACCTGCTGCTCGACAAGCGGCGGAGTCCGGCGGTGGCGGCGTGGCGCGGCAATCACGTGCAGAGCAAGGCGCAGGTAAACAACACCTCGTACTTGTTACAGGCATTCCGTGCGGAATGTGTACTTTTACATTGTCACCAACTGAAAAAATATCTGGTCTGATGCATTATGGCTCTGGGTGGTTATATTCTAAATTTCCTTGTCACTACCATGTTATCTACCAGCACTCCAGATAAACTGAGCTAAAAACTATTTCTCCATATTATGTTTCCTTTTCGTGGCCAAAGAAAATTCATAATTTTTTCATGAAATAAAAATAAAAAATTTGGTGTTTGATAGAACTGAATAAAACATTATTTTTAGTGCTATTTTAGAAGTTATGAATCAAAGATTGAATTAATTTCTCATACCACCTGCATGCATTTTTCTTCACATTCTGAAGAAGTGAGATCACAATGCATTGGGCATGTATTAGTTTTCTTAAAGCAAGTGTCATTATGAAGCTGTGGAAAACTTGTAAAATGTGCTATGCAATGGAAGATTGGCAATAATATTTTTTATAGTAAATATCAAATTGCTTACCTATTAATCTTTGTGAATAGTTTAGTTTCAAATAAATGTGATTTATTTTTAATTTGTTGAGAATTTCAGTCTTAGAGACTGAAATTTGATATGATTATTACTTTTTTTTCTTCCAACTTATAATATTAATTAGGAATACAAAATAATGAAAAATAATGAAATAATAATGAAAAATTGAAATTGTTTCAAGTGCAAGCAGTGCCAGTAAAAACTATGGTATTCATTTACATCATGAAATATTGCAGTAGTTTTATTCAAACAGTGGCGACTATTGAGAATTGTAGAACAGGAAATCTCTCTCATCTTTCCAAGATAATAATTATATAATTACATACATGATTATGTAATTCTTGAAAATATAATTCCCTCTGCTAGTTAGAAGTACTTGATAGCTCATTGAGATTTAATTTCATGACTGCAATACAATTCACTTCCTGCCATCACCATTCCTATTCGGGACAGTTTTATTATGTTGGCAGAATAAACATTCACAATAAATTATTTTTGATAAACATTCTGCAGGTATATGTCAGAATGATGTAATTGGAGTCTAGTTTAGAATTAACATGCAAGATTCCTGGAAATGAATTTGCGTGTTTGGCGGACAAGGTTGGTAAGACTGCAGAAGATGTCTATCACCCTACGCAGCATCTGTTGTGGGAATATGGAGACACATTGACTTGTAGGTGAACTCTTCTCCAGCCATTAGGGATGAATGACGGAACAGGAATCTTAATGATCCAAGAAGCAATCTATCTCTCTCTTTCATCCATAAATCGCTACACATCTAATTGCTGGGGAGAAATATTTATTTTCAATCTGGATCTTTTCCAAAATTAGGTACTCGTCTACCATTTTTTACTACAAAACTCTAAAAATAAGAATTGTGTGAACAAAGAAGTGCCACTATTTCAACTTAAAGGCGAACTATTTATTCGCTTTCTTATCAAATTCATGTAAATTTTATTCCGGGCCGCTAGATTACAGTGGTGATATGAAATTATTATATATTGTGTCGATGAATTATTCACGTTTCCCTCCATGTGGCGACTGGATTTGCATATTGCTTCACGAACATAGCGCCTTCCAAGCAGTTCCTTGCGTTGACATGTGGACAAGCTTTCTTTGCAGCATTGCAGATACATCCAATTGCCCAGAGTTATCAAATAAATAATTATAATTGCAAGCAAGCGGCACGTAATTCTTTGTACATTATGTGCTTTTTATGCAGAAGGTAGATGAAAATTTAAAAATAATAACTTGAATGTGTAATGTACTGTAGCATTCCATGACGAATCACACAGTTGTTATATAAACGCGACCTTGAACGCGTGTTTTCCACCCCCTTGGATTGTGTCGGCATTCGAGAGGTCGTCCACCCGCGCGTGCGTGCGTGATATGAAACCTGTGACATTAGCTTGATGTTGTGATTTATCTGCGAGTGCTGAGCACGCACATGCGGAGTACAGGTGGCACTGCCTTCTGCCAGCCGGCCGTGTCGCCTGCCTTACTGGTGGGAAGGGGAGGAATGTTCGTACGTTCAAGTTGTACAACGTAAAACAATCGACACACATATTGAAGCATCGTTTTAGAAATCAGCTCCATATTGTGACGGGAGGGGGAAGGGGGGGGGGGGGGGGGGGTGGTAGAGACAGTAGGACCGTCACGTTTTGGTGTAGATATTTTAATGTTGTATCAGGAAGGAATTTAAATTTCGCTAAGGGTAAAATCTATGTGCTGAATTGACAAATTTCGCGTGCATACGTAATATTTTATTCAGGGAGAAGATAGATTTTGGTGTTTTCCTTTTAGGGGGGAGGATTTCGTAAATAGTCACAAGCTATGACGAGGGTGGGGGAGTCAAAATACACCATTTTAGCGTAACGTCCTTTATGCACCCCTATTTTAAAAAATCGTAATAATCTAATTTATTATTTTTTAGATTAAAATTGAACAATATTAAAATATTTTTTTCCTGGGGCTGAACGTCGCACTGTTCTGCAGCGAGGCTAATAGCTACGGATGAATGATTATGATGATGATTGGGAGATGATGGTGAAGAGTATGTAAGGATGGAAGGTGGGAAGGAGGCGGTCGGGGCCTGTTAGTAGGGCCACGATTTGCCTGTCGACTGAGGGAATACCACGAAAAAACCTCGTCAGGAAGGACGGCCGCGGGAATCGAACCCGGGCCTCCGGAATACAAGTTCAATTATTCTACTACAATTAGAATACAAGAATACAATGATTCTACATTCTACTAATGGTGTGATAAGCCCCACATCACTAACATTCTGATCTCCAGATGAAAGTGCTAAAAGAGCCGATGTCGGTGTTGTTTCCCTCGCGGACACGGACATGATGTTCACTTCTCTTCGTCGCACACATGTCGCGATGCATGAGAAGAGAGAGGGAAGATGTGACCTGCGCCGACCTGACAGATGTGCGACCAGCTGGGGAGAAAACCCTCAGCATTCAGCCACAATGACCCACACACATGAACCTTTCCTTGAGAATACGCGTTATGCAACCGTTTGCGTTGGCATTGTATACAGAGCTTTTACAATGAAAACGTAACGGTTTCAAAACGTGGAAACTCAAGAATTATGCCTCCTGATCTCCTCCCCTCATTGGCACATGCAAAATGTGCGAGAGATTGGAATGAAATCTACATAAATGAGCACCATTACTTGGGATTATAATGTATTTTTACGTCCTTTTACAAACATAAACCCCACCGACGGCTGTTACCTTATCGCGGTGGTGGGGTTTGTGTTGGCCAATGATCCATTGCAGCTACGCCGGCGAGCATATGCTCATGTGTCAGGGCTACTTATGCCGGACAGGCCAGTGGTGAGGTCCAGACAAAGATCAGCCAGGGTCGACCTATCCATGCCCTCCCCTGAATTTGCTGTCCCCTCGGGCCGGCCTTCCCCTCGAGATGGTGATCCACCTGAAATCGGGTTCCGCCGGCCCGAATCCTAACCCCCCCCCCCCCCCCCCCCCCTGGTCCGTCCCCATTCCGGCCTGGATTTCCCTCCAGTGCCGGACTTCCCCGGATCGGGCCCGTTAGGTTGACCCCCTCCTCATGTCCTCCACTTAATTCAACAAAGTTTAAAGTAAAAAAAAAATAATGTGCGCAATATAACCTCGTCGTTGACGCGCCGTTAAACCCTAATAATCTAATCTAAACTAAAAACATAGAAATGAACCCATATTTGTTGACCCAGACGTCAAAGGAGATTTCTCATGATTGCCATGAGAAATGTCAAATGAATCCATTTTGTGTCGATTTTATTCCCTTTCGTCTGTAGGCAAATGCTAGTGCTAATGCTATTAGACCAAGACCGCCTCCTTCCCACCGTCCACCCTTACCTAGATTCTTCATCATCAGTCATCACACTCATTCATCAGTCGCGTTAGCCTAGGTGCAGATCAGTGCGACGTGCAACTCTAAAACAAAACGTCGTGATCACGTAAAACCACGCTCAGTATAGCCTGGCGTGAGCTCGAACCCAGCTGCTTTGTCGCGATATCGGCTCTGCTAATGCTGGGTGATGAGTGATGGCTCGGTGTTGCGTCACCACGCCCTGCTGGGCAGGATGTCGATAGGTGTGATTAATTGCTAGTGGCTCAAGGTCATCGCTGTCATCGCTCACACGTGACCTGCTTGCTGACACGTGACCTGCTTGTTGACACGTGACCTGATTGCAATAATAGCTCGGAAACTAACTGGAATATATAGTTCAGTGAGATCGTTTTCCCATTTTATTTATAAACTAGCAGAATGATAATTTATGTACAAATTGCGTGGTTAGTAAAAATAAAAACTTCCTCTGGGAAATATTCAACTATTATAACAATTTATAAAGTAGGGCAACTGAAAGAAACCTAAGAAAAAATGGAGTAAGTCACACAAGAAAATAAAAGTAGTGTGTGTTAAAAACACTCAATATTCTCAATATTTAAAAGCAGATGCAAATCTCAAATCTCAATGCATAAAAGTTTCTATCAAACGTTTTGATATGAATTTTGATTGGGGCCTCTGCCCTCTACTGAACCATTATCAAGTGATGTCTCATTGAATATAAAGCAAAGCGCAATGTTGAAAGTCGTTTACTACCTACTTTATAATTGAGCAATTTAAAAACTTCAAATTCGTTTATTTGTAGCTTTTGCTTTTATACACAACTGCTCCTCACTTCTTAGAAATCAAATGTTTAAATGGTCAAGGATGCACACGAAGCATTTGATATTCTACAGTTTTGTTGTCAACTCTGTATTGTATCTTGATGCAGTCAGTCAAGGTGCTTCAGCTCAACAACTTTTTCCAACATTTCAACTATATTTCAGTATAAAGACTCATACATATAATGCCCGGTCGTTTGCAACTCCTGCCCAATAATGAGTTTTCAATTTTATGTCATCATAGAATGAACAAACCTTTTTAAAATGTATAGGAAAATCATGTCGAATTTGCGGTCGAATTTGGATTATTACTTCTGCTGGTTATACAAAAAAATAGATCTTAATGATTGTACTTATCTGCCATAAGTTAACATGGGGGAGACAACTCAATGTATTTATCTCAGAAATCTAGACACGAGAAGTGTTTATTTTTTCAGAGATTATGTATGGCATGAATATTGATCAGTACAAAAAAAAATATGAAGATCTGCGACCATGCCTGGAGTGATTGAGTGTTCATGAACTTCTTTTGTTGTACATAACAATGCAAAAATGGTCTTTTCTCTGGTGGCAAACATTATGTTTGCACGGTTTTCAGGTCAGATTAACATATAAATGAGGGGTTAATTGATAATCATTAATCCTGTCAACATATTTCTAAAAACACAGATATGACAGCTATTCTGAATTGTTCCAACAAGATGGTGTCAACAATGAATGATTTCTAACTCTGAAGAGAGATCTGGTAAACTCTAACGCGCATGTTGTTACACAGAGTTACGCGCGCGACAAGGTCGAGCAGAAGCCGCCCAACACAACGCTCCAGCGCAGCGTGAAGGCACACCGGAGCGCGGCAGGCGCGGCACACATCCCGCGCTTCTACTTCCCGCGCGGCAAGCCGCAGCCCGAGAACCTGGAGGCCGTTGCGCAGCGCATCGCGGCGGTGTTCGCCACGTTCCCCGCACAACAGGTGCCGCGCGACAAGTTCTCCCTCGTCACCAAGGTCAGTACAGCAGAATAATTTTATAGTCGAGGATTATTGAAGATAGTCAAAATATAACAAGAATTTGATTTTTTGATTTTTGCAAAAAATTTGTAGGATTAAAATTGTTTTGTTTCATGTTTATACTCTTTGTACTACAAGACAAATGAGGAGAGTCTTCATGAAAAGGCAGTTGAATTATTATAAAACTACTTGTAGTTTGATAACTTAGAGAGTCAAGCTTCCTTACCATTTTTTTCGACAACTTAAGTCTTGCAAAAATCGTATGAATACCGTACAGTAAATGAGCAATTTTTTGTTAATTCCTTTTTATTGTACAAGGGATGGTAAATTTATAATTGAATTTTTTACAAGTGCCATTTTCAGCAGACATAAAATGAGTTCAATGAGTTTTTTTGTATTAAATTTCATGAAATCACATATGATTAATGAATTGTAAATCTGAATTACATTTCACCTTGTCTGAATGCCGAGAAGTATAAATTTGACTGAATAATATGATAGAATTCTATGATATAACTTCATAAAATCATATGATCCTAATTTTAAGATTATGGGTGTGAACGTTGAGTTATTTTCTGAATGATGAATCCGCTAAAATGGATTTCTCCAGCTACATTGTTGTATTCCTCCAGGCGTGTGACTTCCCGCTCTACTGGAAGATTCCTCTGTTCATTGCCGCTGGAGGAGCCAAGCTCGGCTACGTGGAGGCAAACACCTTCCTGGACTTCTGGAAGAAGTGAGTGCGAGAAGAGCAAACTGAACTGGAACACACGAAAATAAAATATAACCCTAAACATCAAAAACATTATAAAAAGATCAAAAGCGATAATTGCATTAAAATATAATAAGTATTGGTTTTTGGTATGTGCATTTTTTGCCTCCAGAAAAAATTCAAAACTTTCAATCGATATTCGATACCCATATTATTTTTCACGTGCTTGCAATTGACCGTGTAATGTTGCTCAGGTGTACGAGCGCCAGCCACGACGAGGCGGCCAGGTTCGTGTTCGTGCTGACCAAGGGAGTCCGCAACTACATCCTTCCCGAGGACCTCATGGCAATGGTCCAGGACGTGGTCGACACTCACCCGGGACTCACCTTCCTCAAGGAGGCCATCGAGTTCCACTCCAGATACGTCCACACGGTACGTAACACAGACGTGAAGTAGCAGGTACGTCCACACGGTACGTAACACAGACGTGGACGTGAAGTAGCTGGTACGTCCACACGGTACGTAACACAGACGTGAAGTAGTTCAATCTATCTTTTCATCAGACTGATTGTTGTCTGTGTAAGTAATGCTGGGAGAGTTATACTTTTTGTTAATTTTAAATGAGTTTTACAACATATTGTGCCTTGAAAATACACCTCCTCACAGGATGAAAAATCTGCCATCTTTGTCGATATTCTTTTAAATTTAGAATTGCTGTTTTCCTTATCTAATCCTTTCCCACTATCTTTACCTTGTGAGATAAATGAAATCAAATGTACATAGTCTCCATTACTTGAAGTATAGTATGTATATTTTAATAGCTTATAAATTGTATGTAGGTAGTACAATTGGACCAAGTCTTTTCACACAGCGCTCAACTTTGAGTTCCAGCATGTTTCCGATATACATGTTCAATGTCAATTGTCCCAAACAACAAAAAATTACTTAAGGATTTCTTACAACGGCCTTTCCAAAATGACAGTAATGAGAGGTAACTCTGTGTGTCGTGCAGGTGATCGCCCGCATCTTCTACTCCACCAACCGCTCCTGGAGCGGACGTGTCAGCCTGTCCGAGCTGCGTCGCGGCAGTCTGCTCCCGGTGCTGCGGCTGCTTGAGTCCGAGGACGACATCAACCAGGTGACCACGTTCTTCAGCTACGAGCACTTCTACGTCATCTACTGCAAGTTCTGGGAGCTGGACCGCGACCACGACCTCTTCATCGACAAGAACGACCTGCAGAGGCACAACGACCACGGTAAGCAACACACTTGTTCCGATGTTCAGCGGCATCAGGATCATTACATTTAGAGGAGGAAAATGCCTATCGTGTTCATTCCTTTCGTTTTATTTGAAATGACAGAAATAAGTAAATATCAAAGTCTGCAATCTTTTATGTCTTGACTTTTCCTACTCTAAAGTAGGTTTCACATGAAGCGCGTTTTGCGTTTCGCGTCTTTTTTTATTGACCAATAACAAGTCCAGAAACCGATCACGGCAGACTTGTGATTGGTAATAAGAAAAAGACGCAAAGCGCGCTTTATGTGAAACTGGCTTCATACTAAAAATTAGAGATGGGCCGATACCGATACTCGCGATACCACCGATACCCATGGTATCGGTGGTATCGGTATCGGTCAATTTTAATGCCATATTTTCGATACTTCGATACTTATTACTTTTTTAGTAGAAATATTGAATTATGGCCGTTTTCCTGCCATTAGTGCTCATTAGCATCACGTCAGTGAGCTGTATCACCATTGGCAGATGCCTCAACCAATCAGAGCCAAGGTTGCAAGTGACATAATCTCCAAAAAAATCTCTAGTTTTGTGAATTTTGATTGAATTGAGACTTTGGTGGACTGGAACTACAGAAATATAAAGAAACAAAATTATCGGCGATACTATCGGTATCGCTAAAAAGTGAGTATCGGTATCGGTATTGGTGAAAAAGTGGTATTGACTCATCTCTACTAAAAATCTGTCAATTTTACTGTAAAACAAACATTTTAGATTTGAGCTTAACTTGTATCCTGAATATGAGTTCTGAAATTAAATTGTATTTTAATTATTTTTCAAAATGGATTGCATTGCCCATCTAATCAACTCTATAATCATGTAATAGTCGCACCTAATCATAAAAAGGTGCTTTTCTAAGCTGATAAAATTGTGCTCTTTCAAGGACCGGAGAAAAAGCCCAACAAGATGTTTGGTAAGAGTTATTTAGGAACTTTTAATGAGCACTTTGCAGTCACTGTTGCAGAGTGCGACAGGTATCACTGAAAACACTGACCACACTGTAAATAGAAGTCACGTACCGTAGAACGTTGTTTTCTGGACTGCATTGTATGTATAGTTTAACTAAACAAATAAATAAGACAAATATCTTCTGACTATAACAAGTGGTCTTAAATAATGACAAGAACATAATCGGTAATCAAATCGTAGAATACTTGAGTAAACTAATGATGTACGTACACATGTGGCAGTACACAGTGTTATTTTGTTTTGAATTTTGTTTTTTATGATAAGAATGTAATTTACTGAGCACTTAAAAATATATACCTACACCTGTGTCTGTATGCAACAATTGGGTAGTTGATCCATATTTCCATATTATTTTTCTATGGGGTATAATTTATAATTTTTTCCTGTAATTTGGTAAACTAAAATAACAGCATGACTTTGAAAGTCCCATGAAGACCATACTGTATTATGATTGGTAAACACTACATATTCAGTTTTTTAAATCAAATAATCTGTCTTTCTTCAATGAGTGTGATGTTTGTTGCAGCGCTGTCGTCGCGCATGATCGAGCGCATCTTCAGCGGCGCGGTGACGCGTGGCGCGCAACAGCAGCGCGAGCAGAAGATGAGCTACACGGAGTTCGTGTGGTTCCTGCTGTCGGAGGAGGACAAGACGCACCCGACGGCCGTGGAGTACTGGTTCCGATGCATGGACCTCGACGGAGACGGCTTCCTCTCCATGTACGAGCTCGAGTACTTCTACGAGGAGCAGATGCAGCGGCTGGACGCCATCGGCATCGAGACGCTGCCCTTCCAAGACTGCCTCTGTCAGGTGACGCTTCCTTCATTCACACTTCTTGCAAAGCAATTCAAAAGTGTTTTTTTGAGGCGTGCATGCACACATCTATATTTCTGCATTTTAACTTACTTTCTTCCTCTAATGCCATCCATCTACTTTCTACATTTTAGTCGTCAAGTTTAATGTTTAGGATCACATTTGGTAGACTTATTGATCTTTTAGATTATTTCTTAGATCTTTTATGAGCTTTGCAACCAAACTATTAAGCAAATCACATCCCAGCAAACACTGGGACATGGCGGGGACGTCCCCGCCACGTCCCAAAGAGGTGCCAAAGAGGTCCCAGGGAGGTCCCCGTTACATCCCAGGGACATGGCGGCCAGGTCCAATAACCCCCCCAAACTGCTCCCAGGGAGGTCCCTGCCATGTCCCAGAGAGGTCCCAGGGAGGTCCCCGCCATGTCCCAAAGAGGTCCCAGGGAGGTCCCCGCCATGTCCCAGAGAGGTCCCAGGGAGGTCCCCGCCATGTCCCAAAGAAATCGTGTTACTGGTGCCCTCTGTTAGAGAACTAAGTAACTCAATAACATGTTACATGCCTTGGACAACAAAATAAAATTGTAATAAATAATTGATTTCTCAGTCAGTTTTGATTGGATTTCAATTCTGTGAACGAAAGTACAGAGACAATTACAATTATGATTAGTACACCAATACAAATTATTGTACCCCAACATGATTTGAACACACGATCTTGTGATTAGAAGGCTGACGGGCTAACCACGGGACCACGGCGCGAAGTGAGAAAGAGGATGCTTTAGACATGCTTTGAGTAGATTTTTGAAACATTGAAACGGATAAAAGAAATCTGTTTAAATGTACCTATTAAAATTTCTGGCATAGTTTATGATACTAATCAACATCTTAATTACTGTTACCTTATTTAATAATTACCTATCGTAAATTGATTTTGGATACAAAAAAGCTATAGTACCTTGGTGTCGTTATCAAAAAGAGATGATAATTCTACAAAAACGGAAATATTTACATGTTCATTTTAAAGACATTTAATTAAATTTCTTTATTTAAAATCGGCTTGCTGCAATCGGAATCTAAAACTTGATAAGTCACAAGTTCAACACATTTTCTGAAGCATAAAAAGAGCTCCCAAAAGGGACCTCCCTGGGACATGGCGGGGACGTCCCAAAAAGGATATCCCAAATGGGACCTCCCAGGGACATGGCGGGGAGGTCCCAAAAGGGAGAACTTTCAAAAAAAAGATCTCCCAAATGGGACCTCCCTGGGACATGGCGGGGACGTTTCAAAAGGGATATCCCAAATGGGACCTCCCTGGGACATGGCAGGGAGGTCCCAAAAGGGATATCCCTTTTGGGATTTCGGGGACATGGCAGGGACGTCCCTGCCATGTCCCGTGTTTGCTGGGATAGTATTTACTGAAATTCACAATAAGTATGTCAAGTTTCATTCAGAAGCTGTCTTCGAGATCCCCATTCATAAACACGGGGATCTGCTAAAGAACTTCTGAGTGTTAAGGATAATATTCTGAATCATATTTTTAGGGTGGATTAGTTCCAATCTAATGTGATTTGTTTCCTTGCAGATGTTGGACATGATCCGTCCGACGCAGTCCGACAAGATCTCCCTGTCGGACCTCCGTCGGTGCAAGATGTCCGCCGTCTTCTTCGACACGTTCTTCAACCTGGAGAAGTATCTGGAGCACGAGCAGCGCGACCCTTTTGCCGCGCAGCGCGACCCCGAGGACGCGGACACCTCGCCGTGGGACCGTTACGCCGCCGACGAGTACGAAGCGCTGGTGGCGGAGGAGGGGGGAGCCGATCACCAGGACGACATGTGAGTTCATCCATCGCCCAGTTGGAAGTAACAGGAGACTCTTTTTACCCTTTTTATGTAAAAAGAGGCTAAAGGGAGACTAAACTAAATATCAAAGAGTGATGGAAGTGTCTGAACTGGTTTATAAAATCAGAAGTGTTAATCTTTGAATAGCATTTAATCAATGCTTCGGTTCCCATTATTTAATTTTTGTGTGTAATTCTTCTTTGATGACGTCTTATTCTGCATAATGTTACCTTCCTTTTTGACGAAGGTTGTTTTCAGACAAATTTCCTGATATTTTTTTTTTTTATAAATTTGTATAAAACTAACACTGAAGTCTGTATGAATGAATATTTCTTCAAGAATTGTACCTTCTTTTCATATCTCTGCTTTGCTGTTGCTTTGGACAAAATCTTTTCTTCTGAAAAATAATTCTGTGTATTGTAAATATTTGTAAATACATTCATGATAGGTACCAATACTTCCGAGATTAACGGAGTGCGTTAACTACAGAATATATCTCGATGATTGTTATTTATATAACCTATAGGTACTGTTCTTCTTTTGTCTTCCATTGACAAAATGGACTTTTGTCGTTCATTGATTTTGTCGTTTCATTGAGTTAATGGTGGAACTGCCAAACGTCTCTGTTATTTTTGTTAATGTTATCAAACGTACCGTATTGAACTTTCTTGCATAATATCAACATTTTTGTTACCTATATCTCCAATCTCCACAATGATTCATGTTTAGTAACATATATTTACATACAAGTAAAAGCTATGAGACGATTGGAAAGGGAAGATCTCTTTGAATTGTCTTCCTATTTCTTGTCCTTCCACTTGACTGGGCCGCTGAGCTTGCAACCTGTTGACATATATTTCAGGCTCACTGATGACGATATGTAAGGCGTGGACCGAGACGCGTGATGTGAGTATGTAGGCGCTCGCTCGCACGCCAGGCTTGTCATTGTCGTTGTTGTTTTCAAGGAGCCATCGAGACAGCGTTCTTGCTCATCGTTTCATCGGCGGTCAAATGTCCAACTCTCTCGCGATACAAACTCAACTTTCCACACTTTGAAAAGTGGAAATGAGTTCCAATTTGATGTTTTTGCAATTGAAACTTATTGCAAAACAATCAAGATTAGTTATTCTAAATTGTATTTTATCTCAATTATTTTATTAAATTGATGTTGAACCATTGACCAACAATTTTGAGAAGACAAATCACTGTTTTTGGGACTGGTCTGTCATTGTGAATGATCTTTTGACATTTTGCTTCTTACCTTTTTAGATAGTTGGCCTCTTTGTTCTTTCTTTGAACAAAGACATTAGAGGACAAGACAACTAATAATGATAATTTTTATTGTTGTTGCAATTAATATGTATTTGGTTCGATGCAAGACTTTTTAATAATCGACATAACTACCTATTCAACGTAACAAACTGAAACAGAGCGTTGGACGCTTGAACATTGCCTGCCATCTGCTGTGCATTCGCATTAACTGCTGCCTGGTTGTGTGGATGCAGTAGCCGCCTGCATTACCGGAACGACCTGCTCTGCATGGCAAATTGTTGTTAGATGCTAGCTCATTGATGTGGTTCTTATGATCAGAGATTTACCTAGATCAGAGACAGTTTTTTGTAGTTGGTAGGTACTTGAAATTTTTACCTAGAGAGTCAACATTTGACAGTAGAGTCAACATTTGACAGTTTTTTGTAGTTGGTACTTCAAATTTTTACCTAGAGAGTCAACAGTTGACATTTTTATCTAGTATTCTACATTTGTATTTTTAAAATCGACAGTTTTTTATATTTTTAGTTTTTACATAGATAACCGTTGATGTGTCTAGTTTCTGTGTAATTTAATTTAATTGATTATGTAGTCTGTTTTGCTTTTTAAAATAGTTTGCAGGTATTTTTATATAAAACTAGAAAAGATGTACCTATTTATGAGGCCCCTTTTTGATATCCGAGAAAATATATGCGGTCAATCCGCTACTCCAGCCTAATTGTTTGTTTTGTGTTGTGGTTGCTCGATGTTGCTGTTACCTACTTGCATTTAAAGTTTAAACAGATGTGATTGTGAACATAAATTAAATATTATTTAATATTTTTAGATTAATTTAATTAGGTAGTGTAAATTTGACTCTGGTGAGAAGAGTATGTAAATATTTGGCGATATAATCACATCTTCTGCAACTTATTGCTAGATTCGTATAATTATTATTATTACCTATCAACATCTTAGGTCCATAGTTGGAAAAAGAAATATGATATATTTACAAAATACCAACTCATATACCTAAGCATAATTTATAGAGCCAGTTTTAAATGGTGATGCGCGAATTCGCGAATTGTTCTGATTGCACTATTTTCTTCTACTAAAATCCATTTCATTGTGTATAGATCCCAAATCTACCATTTTTACATCGCGAAAAAAAACGAAATCCAACCCTGATCGCGATATTCAACATTTTCCGCGAAATGACCACGAAATGAAGGTTTTCTATTAAAATTACTGCTTTTATTCCCCTAACAGGTCACACAACAACAAACGAAACCAGTTTTTTTCCATGTGCTACTCACTCAACCCCCTCCCCCTCGCCAGACACTTTGCTACCCACCCTCAAAGTGAACCAGTCTAACCAGTTGATGATGCCTCCAGGCTGCTTTGTTTTGCGCCCCCATCTGTTCAAGGTCGACCGGTTTTCCCAACCCCCCTTCCACCCTCAACCACTCGCAACTATTCATCAATAGTCTACTTACACAGAATGATATTTTGGAACAATTACTGCACTGAAAATTGTTGGATTGGGAAAGAAATTATCTTGTCAAACTATACATTTTGCGTCATTAAATTTTAGATATTATGTATCATCTACACAGAGAAAATGTGGGTTGGGGAAAAGACAGTACAGAGCATTAAAGACGCCATTCTAGACAAGCCTATTTCAGTGCTAATAGTGCATGACCAACCCATTCCAATCCCTCCTCCAAAGTGGCATACATGTTTTTCATTAAATTATGGTTTCTGGGGGCTATTACAATGTGGTTTATAACCAATTTAATATCACCACAAATCGCGAAATCCCTCTTCCAGAAAAAACACAAAAAACGAAATTGATGATTTTAAAAACGAATTTTAAGAAATAAAATCACCATTTAAAACTGGCTCTAATAATTTATTCCCAATTTTACACATTAAATAAATTTTACCTTGAAATACCTTGAAATTTGACTTAATTTGAGATAAATTATTGTTAGTGATTTTTTTCAGACATCTTAGCAATAAAGTAACTAATCTTGACTGGAGTTAGTATGCGAGTGTGTTTCTAATCCGTCTGGTCGTTCTCCAGGTACGAGGAAGAGGAAGGCGACGACATCTTCTCTCCGAACCTCGACAACCTGACGTCGTCGGAGCCCGAGGACGTCGACGCCGAGCTCTGCATCGTGCGGAAGAAGCCTCGTTTCAAGGTCACCGACTTTGACGACGCAGACGACGACGACGAGGGCGATTACGCCCGGGACAGTGACGATTGCTCGGTGTGACGTTCTTATTAGTGCGACTTTTATTAAAATAACAGACTTACGTAAGCACGCTTTGTGGTAAGTTAACTTGTGAAACAATTCTATACCACTTTGTCGACTGAAAATGCCGAGATTTGTTCGGTAAACTTAAGGCTGGACTGAAGAATTGTGGGGAAAGAAATCTACGTGTGTTTTTGTTAATCTGGCAATAAATTGCGATTGAATTTTGTCGCAACTTTTCTCTTGGTTGTGCTGTGAAATCAGTGACATTTTATTTAGTTGGTAATTGTAAATATTTGTAGAAATAGACTTTGACTTTGTGAATAAACTGCTGTCCATATGTGTGAGAGACTTAAAATCATCGAACCAGGACTCAAACCTGGGACTATTGAATGTTGACTGTGTTCTATGTGCAACGATTGAACAAATTAATGATTATTCAAGACAAACGAAGATGTGACATAAGTTCCCAGTGAACTTTATTGAGTATATTGAGTTGAGGGGTTTGTTTAAATATCAAAAGTAATATCAGTCCTGATCATCGATCAGAAACGTTGAATGTTAGTTTCATATCACTCTAAGACGCTGTTAAATATCTATGTATGATCTATCTTGCACGTATCAATACCACAGAGAATTGTTACGATTCTTATCTCTATTGCACTGTTCCTCTTATATCGATATAGTTGTCGATATAGTATTTAGTATTTATTGTTGTTGATGTTTACCGTTGTTACATTATCAACTTTCTCCGATACTTTTTCAGTCCGTCTCGGCAGATGAATTAATCTCGTTGGTTTGTGAAACCCGTCTATGATATCTCGATTTACAGATTGTTTTTATAACACTCATTGTATTGTTAGCGATAGGTTAGTTGTAGATACTCAACCAGTTGTATCATCTAGTCCTCCACAGAGCAATCCCAGATGGCGTAGAGTAGTAACTGTAGTCCGTGCCAAATGCTGACGATGTTTTAAGCAAGTCGTGACACAACGACTGTAAGCAATGGGTAGATATTCATCCAAAGAACTCGGTTCACAATTTTGTACAAGTGTAATGCTGTGAACATTGGTAGTAACTTTCTTGTCACTGTTAGCTGCCAATTGTGTATTATGTAGGTATGTTGCTTGGATGTACTTTTTGCACCAAGACAAAAAAAATTAAACAAATCTAAATTTAATATTCTTCTGGTGATAAAAAAGTGAAGGTCAAGCAAGATGTTGTATCCAAACTTTTTTGCCACGAAAGAATTTACCTCCAGCTAGCGTTCTATGCTTGACTCATTCTTTTACTCCGAAACTGACTTTTTAATAATATTACCTAGCGATTTCAAAATAGCATTTGGAAAATGAGGAGTTGAATTTAGTATTTGTAAGATTTTATATCAAGATGAAATAACGTAGTCTAGAACACTTAGTACAAACTAACCAATGATATTAATATTCTGACCAAGAATAGTTGTTTGCGTGCTTTAATTAATCTTATTATTAATAGTAAATAAGACTCGTTAATTGTATGGCTAATCAGGTAGAGATGTATGCAGAAATTAACTCGGATTTGAGTCACACAAATACTAGGTTGCTAAGCGACAATATTTCTATCAAGCTTTCATAATTCTCATTTGCAAATGTAGAACTACCTACTATGTAATTATTGGAAGTAGTATTTATACGTACATACACAATTTAAAACTGGATGCCACAGTATCTACTGAAAAGTAATATCGTTCACCATAGCTTGTCATAAGTTTGTAATAAATGTCTACTCATCAGTATATTAAAATGAATTTTATTAACAAGTAGCTTCACAAACTAGGAAAATAGTATGATTTAAAAGCAGTTAACTTATATATTTAGATGTGGCTTCCATTGAATCCAGAGCCCAGATCATACCAACTTGCCTATATATTTAGAGCTGGATATATAGAATATATCTTTGTAACTTGGGCAAGCTCGTCAGTCTTGATTATAACATAATAGTGAGATCTTAAAATATGGCTCAATGTGCCATAAGTATATCACAGAATCAGTCCATTTGTGTCACCTCCATACTCAACATAGTGTTTCTACATGCCATACATAACGATTATAAAGTATTGAACTAATTATCAATAAAATGTGATCGGAAAACAAAATTCCGCTGTGTTGTTCTTTTGCCCAACCTCTCGCTATCAGTTGATCACGCATCGTAGTACTGCAGCTCCGTGAGGATGAGCTGTTTCCTTGGTAACACGGGATGTGTGGAGAGCAGCGATAGCATCTGCAAGTCCTCGTCGATGTCGGTGATGACGACGTAACCGATGACGTTGGATTCCAGGACGTTTGCTTTGAAAGCTATCGCTAGGACGAAGTGAAGGAGGTTAATCGATGGCTCCACGGGACACTGCAATAGAACAATGTAACATTTCATACTTTATAGATTAGTTCTTTCAGTTTTATGAAATCCTGAAATCCTGAGTTTAGATACCTACTAAATTGTGTAATACATAAATGTGTATAAAAAAAATTGTTGTGCTGTATAATTTAATTCTAGTGAATTCAAATAATATTTAGTGCCATGTGCACCACAAAATAAACTACTTCCATTACCTACATTACCTTGCAAAAGAATGTGATAGAATGACTTTTAACGAAATTAAATCTCAATTTTCAAAATTGAATTAGGTAGCTAGTAATTGTGATTTGTGACTTCTCAATTGTTTTAAGCTTTTGGCTTTGGTGACCAATTAATCTACAGATTTAGGTACACCAAATAAATGTGTGCCTGGTTTTCTCCATGCCTAAAGCATTGACTTCCGCTCTAGGGGATCGTCAAGAGTTTCGTCGATGTCTAGTGACAAACGAAACCGACCCGTTCTTACGTATAGATCAAGGTCAAATTCTTCACTCGTCCGGCTGAGATCGATGCAGGGAAACCTGACGCAGCACAACAATATACTTTTGTTTGATGCTCGTGTATTATAAATATGAAGACACAGCGTAGCATTAAATAAAATTAATAATATGACTTTATATTGCCAGAATTTGGTAAAGCAGTGCGGCCTCCTACATCGGCGAAAGCATTCAGTGCTGCAGCTATAGCAGTCACGAATCCCATATAGAGCGGAAGTCAATGCCTAAAGCGCCCTTCCCACAAGAGCGGTTTGTGGATGGTGGATTTTTCTAATAACCAAACACAAGACTGATTGAGCGGTTTCTGGACTTGATGTGATTTATTAATAGTAGAAAAATGTGCAAACTGTCTTACGTGAAGGGCGTTTAAGGGCACTCTGTGAATATACGTTGAAGTGCCAGCTGTGAACGTACCAGTTTCATGCTGTCACCACCGACGGAGCCCGCTGGACGACAGGACCCCGGGAGCTTGGGTTCACCGACCCTGAAGATCTCCACGTCGGAGAACTGAAGACGTACGTTGTGCGGATGCAGCGTGTTGCGTTTGCCGTAGAAGTACTCTCTTAGTCGCAGCTCCTGCGTTGCGAAGCGCAACTGCCTGCTGCTTTGGACAACTCCACCTGCAAGCACACATTTCTTGTAGGACCTCTAGTTGCTGTCTGAACCCCTACTCTTATGATTTCCTAACTCTGTGTTAATAATTTTAATTGAAGGGAGTATGTGATGAGAATTGAGTTGGGTGTTGAGAGATTGGGGTTCAAGCTTGGAAGGGAGAGACTTGAGTGGTTCGGCCACTTGAAGAGGATGGGAAGAGAGAGTAGTGGCAAGGCTGGTATTTGAGACATCTGCAATGGAATACAGAGAGGAGGACGACCGAGAGTTAGATGGATAGGATTGATCAAAGAGGATGTGTTATAGAGTGAGGAGGAAGTTGGCTAAGAGACGCACCCAGGGACGGATTATTATTATAAATGTGTTAATTTGGGTGCATACCTAAGAAAAGAGAATTAAATACAAAATGAAAAGGGAAAGATGAGAGTATTACCTACCACTCTTTGGCAGATGAACCACAACAATGTTCTGCTTCTTAATGTACTGATTACTCATCAGAAGGAACCTCAACTTCTCACAATCCAATACGAAGATGAGACCAACTCGAAATATCTTGGCAGCGGCAACCAGGTGATCAATGCCTTTGTTCCGATCGTATCTCGTAGTATCGATCACCATTCCCGCAGCCTTGGCTAGCTTCTGTGTCATTGCTTTCTTCCTAACGTCGCGGGCAAGCTGCGATAGAATAGCATTATAAAGCGTTGGGTTTGAGTCGACGTTGGTGCTGCCGTAATTGTAAACTAGCGCCGTCTCGGGAAATGCAGGTTCGATCGGCAACGGCTGTTCGATCATAGTGGCACTCACAGTTCCCGGAAGTGAGATTTCATTGTTTGTGATGTCCAAGTTTATGAACATAGGTCGATGGTTTTTCATTCTCACTGCATAATTCAGTAAGATCCGGGTTAGAGATGACTTTCCAACGTCGGCAGGGCCGACTATCATGCAGATTGGACCAACGTCTCGTTTTGCCTTAGCAGAGGCTCTTTCTTGCTCTAAGCCAATGTGAACATTCATGTATATAATTGCAGGTGTATCATGGGAAATGTAAACGTGCTCGCTAGATAGCATGTTGTGAAGACGTAATACGCAGCCGTGCCACGTGAAAATCGCAACTTTAGTACCACGAACAAAATCGTAATTCGTTTGGTGAATGATTTCGCGGCCAAATATTTCAGCAGTTCCGGAAACCAGTTGCAGAGTTACAACACCTTCCGATTCAACGTCTAATCGAAGTTCGGTTTCTTTTGACAACTCGAAATCGTTGTACTTGGCTGACACGAATTTTAATGATTCAGCTAAATTTTTAGCCCTTCTTACTACACTTTTATTAACACGCCGTCGACCTGATTTATGCCCTTTAGACATATTTAGTAGAAAGTTTCATTCAAGATTTCGAATATTATTTCTAGTGACACTGTCCCTCCATGATTCAAATTTCATTGAAGGTCAGCAAGAGCACAGCCCTCTAATGTAAACCAAAGATATAACAAACGTCAAACGAAACCAAACCAAAGAACTTCAGAAGTTGGGTGACTGACGTATGGTGCGTGCGTGGAGTGGTGGTTACAACGTGCTCCGTTGTTTTGATTACGTGTGATCTGCAGCTTATCCTTTTAGAAGTTTTTGCAGGAAGAAAACTCAGATTTTTTTCTTTTTTATAATGTCTTTTAACATTAATGGCGAATAAATTAAGAAATGACAGAAAATCAAAGTAGTGTAAATTCGGCCCTGTCATTTTCACACCATATCGAGTTTCCCCCAAGCGTTTCTATCGATAGTTACAAAACACATGGCGGTGGGAAAAATATGGCCTCCAATGTACCTGTCGTGGCTGGTAAGCAATCTCGATTGTTTCATCATCTTAATTTAACGCAAAGTATTGCCGATTAAACTGTAAAATATATGTATTGCAATTGACCTAAACCATTTTGTCACTCCCTCACACTTCAGAATCAGTCCCTCGTTAGTTTTACTACAAGTGGGGTTATGTAAGACTTCACACGAGAGTAATGTATGAGCCATGTAGCCATGTATGAAATAAAAAATAATAGATACAAGATTTCGTTACTGCCCATTGGCAGTTCGCCTCCTCAATATTTATTAATTTGTGTATGAACCTGATTTGCGATTCATGACAACAACAGAAGTTAGGTAGGCTACCTACTAGGTACCTACCTAGTACTACATCAATTGTCTTATTGCAGTAAGAGGCTCAACTGGTGTCTGGGTCAACGTTGGCCCACCAAGCTACGAGCTCGTCACAGAATTCACTCGAGATGACAGTAAATCATGCAAAGCTATGCTCTTCGATCCTACTGGAAAATACTTTGCTTGGGTCAACGGCAAAGTGTAAGTTGAAAGAACTTCCTAGGTGGGGGGATAGCACCTAGGTGGTCTGTTGGTACTGTAGTTTATATTGTCATACTACAGTTAAGGGAAGAATCAACTAGGTATATGTACCTAGGAGGTACTTGCTAAAATGTATGGAAAATATTGTGTAAATCTTTGCAAGAAATACTGCAACTGTATACTGCTTGGTACTGTAGTTTATATTGTCATACTACAGTTAAGGGAAGAATCACCTAGGTATATGTACCTAGGAGGTACTTGCTAAAATGTATGGAAAATATTGTGTAAATCTTTGCAAGAAATCAAAGTTAAAGGGATCGACATTAGGCACTTCATTTCTGTTGCTGTATTAATAGATTAGATTAGGTTAATAGGTACCTATTGTTTAATGTGCATCGACAACTAGGTAGGTAATTTTGCTCACATTATATTTTTATTGAATGATAAACTGGATAACTAGGTCCTTTTGTGCACTTCAAGTTTTTACAGCCTCATGCTCAAAAGAATGTCCAGATTTATTGAGGCAAGTGCCCAGAGTCTACTGGATTCCGCCCATAAGGTTATTAGCTCATGGTTTTGTGGTGTTGAGGACTGACATCTGCAAATATCTACTTGCGGACGCAACTTCTTTTTAGCATGAGGCTCTTATTGTTTATTTTATTGATCATAAATGATGGGGAGGGGTTGATCAAAAAGGGGCTACAACACTATGACTTGAATGCACTAGGACCATGATTGTAATGCACTAGGGTGAGTTGGGGTAATTGTGGCTTGGGGTAATTGTGGCGAGGGCTGTTTATTTCTGGGGATGGGTTATTTGATTTTAATAAAAATATGGATTTCCTTTACTAAGATAGTATACATATTTTAAGACCAATAATTTTAGTATATAGTTATATTTGTGTGAATGACAGGGTCTTCAAAAACGCATAGAGAAAAAAAGCTGAAGTCGAAACTGCATATGTTTTATATAATCACTTTATCTTTCAAAATATTGAGATTGATATTATGCTATATTTTTTCCCCTGAAAAGAAAGGATTAAAGAACAATATAGTACATTTTTTTAAAGATGCAAGGACCCTATTTTTAAAAACGGCAGAGGGCGCCACAATTACCCGGAAAATTTTGAAATGGGGCAATTGTGGCACAGAAGTTGGGGTAATTGTGGCAGGGATTTAAATGATTAATTCCATGAAATGTTTAATGAGAACACTATTATGATGGTAGACATGCTTCATAATGATTAGTACCTGCTATTGATTAAAACAAACAAAATGTTTTCCTGATTTTCCTACAGTTTTGGATGTTCTTTAATATAATGTCTACTATTTCTGAAGAAACTGAAAATGCATGATTTTAAAATGCACTGGGCTTTTTTGGTGGGAAAAACTCAGTCTAAAAATTCCAAAAAAATTGAGGTTCATTGGTGCTGTTAGATGAAGCCACAATTCCCCCGGATTATTTTTTTTGCAAAGCATATAGAAGATATAGAGCGGAGCCACAATTACCCCTTTTGGTGGGGTAATTGTGGCTCCGAAGGATTTTTTTTTTTTAAATAAAAATAATTAACACCTGCAATTAAAAATAAAATAAAATCTCATCAATAGGCAGCCAATGAGTCACTGAATCACCCTATTTTTTTTTAGAATTGTGATGTGATGATTAGTATGCCCACAATTAAATACCAAAGTCAAAATATGCATTTCGGTGCCACAATTACCCCAACTCACCCTAGGTTGTTGTGTAACAAATTTGTTTTTTGTTATAGTGTCACCATCGCTTCTACGGCCACATGGAAGGTTGTGTCGGTGATCCAGAAGTCTAAGATTGCCTGCCTCGAGTTCTCTCCGCTCGGCACGTATCTGATGACATGGGAGCCGTTCACAGGTCTGTAAATTCCCACGTCGTCTTCTTAACTCTTGTCCAGTCAAGATAGAATGATTCATGGCATTGATAACTAATGCTTTTCCCAAAAAGCAGTACGTACCTCCTGGTGCAAGCGCGAGCGATTTGCTGCTTGTTGCAGGCACTTTTTTGGATACGATTGGAGACAAAATGCGTTGAGGAAATGATTTGAAATTTTAACCATGATTAGATAAAAGACAAACTTAGGGTTATCCCTTGATACATTTTTCATTTTTTTCCTTCGTTAGTTAGTAACTAATAACCATAGACATTGTAACTAATAATTTACACCCACTTATGAAACAATTTTTCTCGGCCGAGTGCTTGGAAAAATCACATGAAAACAACACTTAAGTCAGTTAAGGTATAGAATTTAAACATGCCTACCTACCTACCTAGGTACCTACTTTTCATTTAGTTGAGATACTTGTTAAGTGGAAATCATTAGTTCTGGCTCTGGGTGTTTCAGTGACTCCAGAAGATCCGGTGGGAAAACCCAACCTCCACATCTGGCGCTCTGCTTCTGGCGATCTGGTCCACGAAGTCATCCACAAGAAGCAGAATAACTGGTGAGTCTCATTGGAGCCAAATGGAGAGTAATATACAAATAGTAAGGTACACCCACAGTCACATAAATGCTTGCAAATTTTATATCTCTTCTTTCAAAACGTGATTATCCATACCAAACTCGGAGGTAAATGCAGATTTCATTTCAAGCATGTGGGATTTTTGATTATAAGAAAAGAACCAACCAACCAACCACCTCATAGTTAAATATGTCACCATTCAACAAATACTGATGGTGATTCGAACTCCAACTTAGCCTTTTACCGTCAATTCTTCTGACCACGGGTGTACCTACATGAATGCCAAAACTGGTGACATCCATCTTTGAAGATGTTGTAGAAAATAGAACTTTCCCGGAAAACATTTGCAAATGCAACAAACTTTTCTACATTTCTAGCCTGGTCTGGGACCAAGTTAGTTCTTGAAGAAAGCAGAACATTATTGACTGTGTTTCTTCTTTGTGTAACTGTAAGCAAAATAGAAACATTAGTTCAAAGTTAGAAGTGTTTAAAATATGAACCAAAATGAAGGGAGTAATTAATCTGTTTACAAATTGAGATCCTAGTTGAACAAGGTGTTCCGAGAACATACTTTCTGTACTGTTGCGCAGGCAGCCTCAGTGGAGCTCGGACGAGAAGCTGTGCGCTCGAGGCGCAAACAACGATGTTCTGATCTACGAGAACGCAGACTTCAGCACCGTGGCGCAGCGCATCCATCTGACGAGCGTCACCAGCTTCAGTCTGGCGCCAGGACCGGCGCCGTACCACTTCCTATGCTACATGCCGGGCAAGTCGGCGCAGCCAGCGTTCGGTCGCCTCTTCCAATACCCGCGGCTCGACATGGCCAGCGTCGTGGCCAGCAAGAGCTTCTTCCAGGTACAGTCATGTGCAACGTGATGTACAGTCATGTCACAACTCACAACACAGTTCGACAGGACAGTACCTATACATTTTACAAAATTATTGATATGATATGATTGTACAGGATTGTTTTAACAAGTGTCTTGATGTATGTTTTTTGTCTGCCTTGTCCCATATTGTAATCATAAGAAGGACAATATAAATAACTGTCAGGGTAGTTTCATCATACATAATAGAGAATGTTAAAATGGTTCTTTAGTAAATAAGAGTATTTTACTACGGAATTGAAGCAGGTAATTAATTCTGAGATAAAAAACCAGCTTTGATAATGTATAATGGAAATAAAACTGGTGAAGATATGGAGACCCAATTTTTTAATGTGGAAGATTGCAAGAGATAATGTTTATTTATCAGAATTTACTCTCCGTAAATGAATGTGAAAATACATGTAGGCTTAAATAGTGATGTAAATCCGTAAATTATAGGCCGTAATTTATCCGGTAATTTACCAACACTAGGCTTAAACGATTGATTAGAGATTTACCTATTCATAATATTTCAGGGTTGGGTCAGTAGAATATTCCGCGTAGAAAATGGGTATTCTACGCGTATATTCTACCGTAGAATATGTAATGTAGAATATTGATGTAGATGACATATTCTACACGTAGAATATTATTTTTAAGAAAAACATTGATTTGGATTATAATGATCATTCTATTGATTTGTTTTCAATATAACAGCATTTTACTTTACTATGAGTACCTAGTACATAACAACTCTACCAAATTGTTGATACGAGAGGACCAACTACAATTTCTTTCTTCTAAATTTAATATTATAATAATAATAATGTAATTTATTGAGCACATAAAATAGGTACACAATTGGTCTGTATTCAACAATCGAGTCGTTGATCTTCCATACATCCATCTCTTCTCTTCAGCTGCTTCACCTCTTCACCGTTTACCTATTTCTTCTTAAGTTATTCATAAAAGTCATTATACATATAGTTGTGCTTCAATGTCAGTGGTAATATTGGAAGAACATCCAAGCATTTGCTTTTTTTAGCTGAGGGAAAACCACTGAAAAAAACATTCTCAGCAGGATGTGTGTGATCTTTATTGTTGTCTTCCAATGCACATTACTTCTTGTTCTTGAATTCTTGTTCTTGAATTAGCGTGAGTTTGTTCTTGACTAGTGTCTTGAATGGTATTAAACTTAATGTCTGCTCTTCCCTAGTTGTTGCATTATACGCTACCGAGGCTGAATATGAAAAACAATTCTTAAATTTTGTACCTCGATGAGTGCCAAAGTCGAGCTTTTCTTTGGACCGCGTATCTCTTCCGTGAATATCTTGTCTTCTTCTTAACTTATCATAACTAACATCATTCTTATCATTCTTAACTTAACATAAAAACGCAAAGTGATACTCAATCATCTCATTCGGACTTTGGTAGTTGCTAGCTGTAATGCTGGATGCTGTAATCTAGATTCAATTATCCAAACATGAAGAATATGCAGTATGCACACAAGTAGAAATTACATTCGATTCTACATGGTTTTCTTCAATTAGAAATTATTTTGAAATGTTTTTTTAATTTCAATTTTTTACAATCTTGCTAATGGCTTTTCCTGCAATATATTCAAATCATCGTGTGTTCCCTATTGTAGATATAGGGGAAGTGTGCTATGAATGGGCTTATTAAAATTACGAGGTAGGATTGCTCTCTAGTTTGCCAAAATTAAGGTTGTGGCCGTCTCATACAAGATAGAATATGAGTAGAATAAATAGAAAAGATTTGAACTCGACCGCTCTAAAGATAAGTTGAAAATAGGGCAACTAATAAAGTAAAATAATATATTTTGGTTTATGCTAACTTTTCCAAATTTTACCACTGTCAATCCACTGGCACTTAAAAAAAATATTCTACAATAATATTCTACATATTCTACATATTCTACGTGTTACTCTACGTGTATGTAGAAAATTAATATTCTACGCGTAATGACCCAACCCTTAGAAACCAGCAACCATATAGGTACTGGGATAGTTCAAGGTGTTGTTTAAATCCTCCACAATATTTTTTTTTGGAAAAGATTCGTATGTTAGATGAAAAAACAAAGAAACAAGAAAAGTTTCACTGCTTGGATTTAAATAATAGTTTGTTGAACCCTTCCAGTAGGAATGATTGTTGATAATACTGTTTTAGTTCCTAACTGTTTGAAATGGTTTCCGACTTGAATCGGGGCTTGTGATTGGTGGAGCTGTGTAATGCAGTGCTGTGATTGGCTGCAGGCCGACCGCGTGGAGATGATGTGGAACAAGAAGGGCAACGGAGTGCTGCTGATGACGAGCACGGAGGTGGACAAGAGCGGAGCGTCGTACTACGGCAAGCAGACGCTGCATTACTTGAACACTCGCGGGGAGACTTCCATGGTGCTGCTCAGCAAGGTACGTCACGAGAGATTCTCCTGGAGTTACCTTCTGGAGTGGCCCAGCAGGTCACTATTTTCACTAAAAGGAATTCTTGTACAGGTCGTTAATTTTTTTCATCATTTATAGCCATTTGGTAATGAAAAGCCTTTTTTTTGATAGCTGTTAAATTCAAGCAATGCTTAGGTAAAATAACTAATTTTAATGAATAGGCTAACAGGCGCATAGCCAGCACACTCGAGCTTGAGTTCGCAATTCGCAGTCAGAGATCATAGCCCTTTGGAAACTGAAGTCGCATATTTCACTGAAAAATTATTGCAAAATTATGCAAAATTATTGAATTTTCTACCCGAGGACGGACATTTTGTTGGCACGTTGACGGGTCAGACTTATTACTTCATTGAGGTAAATCGATGTATTTTTGTAATGTGATGTGAGTGATTTCTCTTCGTACTAAAGATATCTCCGGAGCCTATACAATTCTATAAAATATCGTCCAAAAAGCAGAGAATCACAGGCCACAGCTATTCTGCTTGCCATCAAGATGGTAGCAGGCGACAATGAGATGACATCACATGCAAATTATGAATACAACTTATAAGCTATAATGTCTAAGAGATTACAGTTTAAAAAGGTAATGAACGATACATAGAGAGCTACATTCATTCTCTACAACTTTATCGCTTGAACATAGTCAATGCTAATAAACACAAAGAAGAAGATAATATACCAGGAAACAACTTAGTAAAATACAAATATTTGAACAGAAACACTGGTATTGTCAAGAAATAAAAATAAAAAGAGTCCGCAATATTTCGCCGATGCGTTCGACCGGCTTTCTGCTATAGAAGTATATAAAGAAAGTAACGCTAGGAAAAGAAAATTTATTGAGTCAGCGTTCATCACATGTGTGGATGAAGTTATTAGTCAGTCATCATGTCATTTTGATGACGTATGGGTGGCTATGCTTCGTCCTGTGGTGAAGGCTCGGTTCAATTCGGCGCGAAAATCGGTTAGGTAGACGTCAGGCCATATATGGTCATGGTATGTGGGCTCTTGGTGGGGGGCTGACGTCAGAGAAGCAGTAGTGGTATCGGAACTCGCCAGTCTCGCTTGACAAAGCCGGTCGAACGCATCGGCGAAATATTGCGGACTCTTTTTATTTTTATTTCTTGACAATACCAGTGTTTCTGTTCAAATATTTGTATTTTACTTTAGTCAATGCTGTTACAATCTAATGCAATTTTGCGGCTCGTACTGCCCTTGAGTATGACTGATGTTAGGTTTTGTGATGTCTAATATCATCTGCCATATAGCTCAGTATTATCACATATGGCCGGCAAGTGCGAGGGCCCCGTCGCTAATGATCTCTGGCTCGACAGGAGGGTCCGATCTACAGCGTGCAGTGGAGTCCCAAGAGCACGGAGTTCTGCGTGGTGTACGGATTCTCTCCTGCCAAAGCCTCGCTGTTCAACCAGAAGTGCGAGGCGGTGTTCGACTTCGGCACCGGGCCGCGCAACTGCGTGCACTACAACCCCCACGGAAACAATATCCTTTGACAACACATCCTCATAGTCGAACACAATATGGCAGCTGTTCGGGTGTGATTCATGTATTGTATGCTGCAAAGAATTATGAATAGGTACATTTTGCTTTCATATAGTATATTATATTTTGAAAATTCATTGAACGAGAAAGATTTTGAGCTGCAGCTCAATCAATGCCGTGGTTGATGTACTTATATAAACTTTTTTTTTAAATTTTATGTTCTGTTTAATTATTTTGTTTGAGTTTCAAAGTGGTTTTTGTTTAATTTTTGTTCAATATCCTTCAGCATTCGGAGGGTTTGCTGCTTATTTGTATTACATAATTGAAACTGTTCAGGGTAATCAAGACTCATGAAATGAAATAAAGGTACAACATTTAATTTTCCAATCTAATTATGTTGCCACGTACCTATCTTGCCTCTTCTCTCTGGAGATGTGAATGCAAATACTTTTGTCGTAATACCTCGAACTATTCAGACTTCTTTGCCGATAGAATGTTATTAACTCTCTTTGGGCTAGTTCTGGCAATTGCGATGGTAAAGTGCATGACCTTGACTGTGGCACTTATCCTGCTGGGCGGGTTCGGCAACTTGGCGGGCGGCGTGGAGCTGTGGGACGCGGCGGCGCGACGCCTGATCGCGCGCACCGACGCCGCCGACACCACCCTGCTGCACTGGTCGCCCGACGGAGAGCACTTCATGGTCGCCACCACGGCCCCGCGACTCCGCGTCGGCAACGGCTTCCGCATCTACCACTACAGGCAAGTCGGCATCGTGCTCGCGAGTACTTGCGGTCATCGACGGAACTGGACCAGTCGGAACAGTCTACTGGATTCCAAGATAATTAGTTCTAGGTCATGTGGGGTTTTGATTGTCATTGTCATTAAAAAGTGTCTTGTAGATACAATTTATTTTTGTATAAGATTTTGACATCTGTACACAAAATAGTTCTTGAAATAATTATAAATTGCCTAAAAGAGCTTAAAATCTTTATTAGATTTGATAGTCATAAAAATGCATTAATCAACAGTATTTCATCCTCATGTTCAAACGAATTTGTAGATTTATCTACTACTCAAGTGCCCAGAGTCTACTGGATTCCGTCCATAATATTAGTAGCTCACGGTCTCTTAGTGTTGAGGACTGTCAATAAAATGCTTTTCCTTTCTTCTGCTCTGAGAGTTTGTAAATCTGTGAGAGAGGCCAGCGAGCTGGAGGAATGCGAGCGTAACGATGTCTTGGTGTTGCAGCGGCGCACTACTCTACGAGCGACCTTGGAACGCCCAGGACGAGCTGTGGGAGGTTCTCTGGCAGTCGTTTGCCGACGGAAGTTTCCCCCACCCCAAGATCAGTCTCAAGCCGGTGGAGGGGATCCAGTCCACGGTGCCAACAGGTGGGTGGATGTCTGGTTTATGTCACCTCGTAGATTAACCATTCATTTTGGAGCAGGCTACAAGATGTTCTATGGGTAGAGCCAGTTTTAAATGGTGATTTTATTTCTTAAAATTCGTTTTTAAAATCATCAATTTCGTTTTTTGTGTTTTTTCTGGAAGAGGGATTTCGCGATTTTGTGGTGATATTAAATTGGTTATAAAACACATTGTAATAGCCCCCAGAAACCATTATTTGATGAAAAACATGTATGCCACTTTTGAGGAGGGATTGGAATGGATTGGTCATGCACTATTAGCACTGAAATAGGCTTGTCTAGAATGGCGTCTTTAATGCTCTGTACTGTCTTTTCCCCAACCCACATTTTCTCTGTACTAGTATAGATGAATATGATACATAATATTTAAAATTTCATGACGCAAAATGTATAGTTTGACAAGATATTTTCTTTCCCAATCCAACAATTTTCAGTGCAGTAATTGTTCCAAAATATCCTTCTGTGTAAGTAGACTATTGAGTATTGATGAATAGTTGAGACTGGTTGAGGGTGGAAGGGGGGGTTGGGAAAACCGGTCGACCTTGAACAGATGGGGGCGCAAAACAAAGCAGCCTGGAGGCATCATCAACTGGTTAGACTGGTCTGGTTCACTTTGAGGGTGGGTAGCTAAGTGTCTGGCGAGGGGGAGGGGGTTGAGTGAGGAGCACATGGAAAGAAACTGGTTTCGTTTGTTGTTGTGTGACCTGTTAGGGGAATAAAAGCAGTAATTTTAATAGAAAACCTTTATTTCGTGGTCATTTCGCGGAAAATGTTGAATATCGCGATCAGGGTTGGATTTCGTTTTTTTCGCGATGTAAAAATGGTAGATTTGGGATCTATACACAATGAAATGGATTTTAGTAGAAGAAAATAGTGCAATCAGAACAATTCGCGAATTCGCGCATCACCATTAAAAACTGGCTCTATCTATGGGTTTTAACTTCATCTTTACTGTCTGTGCCACAACAGAAGGCCCGGTTGTACAATATCGTTTAGCCTAAGTGGACTTTGGCTATCTAGATGGCTGATGGCTGTGCCTGTATTTCATTGGCTGTTGCCAAGGTTATCTCTGATAATCCTACCAATAACTTGATCAGGACATTTTACAACTAGGCCTAAGTCACGCAACAGACTAAAGCTACGTTTACAGCTCAGAAACACAAGCGCTCGTGTGCACTGACGCTTCGATGCTAGCCAATCAGATGGCTCAGTTTGGGCATACCAAAGCGCTGACCTTGAAATATAAACTGCTCATCTTTCAAGGTCGGTGCATTGAGCTTTAAAAGTAGCTTTAGTTTCTTCACTTATTTATTCAATGCATTCATGAATGAATTTTATGAACAACTTGAAAAAATAGTTTTCCATTCATTCAGTATAAATGTAGTTAGTCATCGTTCTGGTGATTCTGGATCTAGATACTTTACATCAACAATGATAGGAAGATTTTTAACTGATCAATACGTTTGATCATACGCAAAAGAGCTGTACTAATAGGAAGTAAACTCTAAACCATTAACAAGAATGTCGTATGTCTAGAGAATGTGTTGTTGTTCTACCCAGCGTCTAAGCAGGCGTACCGGCCGCCGTCGGCGCGCGGCAGCGAGCCCACGCGCGCGTTCAAGCTGCACGAGGACGAGGAGCTGCCCGGCAAGCCCGGCGCGGAGGCCGCGCCGCCATCCAAGGCCGCGCTGCGTCTGCGCAAGAAGCGCGAGGCCAAGAAGTCGAAGAAGGACGCCGAGAGCAACGGAGACGTCGAGGTGAAGATCGAGCTGCCGCCCAAGCCGGAGCTCACAGACGATCCCGAGAAGAACAAGAAGATGAAGAAACTTCACGCGGTGAGTTTAAGAGAGGACCTCAATTCCATCAACGGTTTTGCTTTCACTACACCAGAAGTTATGCCATGTCCAAGCTTGTTGTACATTTAAAAGCTCATTGAAGGCATTTTTTCTGATTGGGTCTTAAACAGACCTTCATAATATTTTCGTGGGCGTATTAATCAATCTAAAAGATACAATCTTGCAGTGCCTAGTTTCTTAGATAAATTGAGTTATTAAAATTAATTATTGCCACATGACATCTTATGGTTCTTAACTCTTTAGTAAAGTGACTTTATTTGTATTACCTTCAATGAAGATCAATGGCTCTCGTGTTGCAGAAACTGGTGGAGATCGCTCGGCTGAAGGAGCAGCAATCCTCGGGACACAAGATGGAGATCAACCAGCTGGAGAAGATCAAGAAGGAAGCGGAGGTGGAGCGGGAGTTGAGTCTGCTCAAGTTGTGATGAAGTGTCATCGTCGCGGCAACCAACTGGCTTCATGCCTAGGCGCCGACCATGTGATGTGGGGATGTTTTGTAACTTATTGTTTGCTTTCGGTTGGGATGTGAATCGGAAAACAAAAGTCTAATTTTTTAGGTCCTTGAATTTGATAAGTGGTTGGTAACTATTGGCGATACAATTCGAGCAGTTGAAATATTATCTGGACTTTGTAAAAATTTCGCATGGGATTAGGTTTTTCCAGATATCTACGATGGGTGAAATACCCAATGAATAGACATCTAGACAACTAAGCTGCATGTGATCTTTTTTTAAACCAGAAACACCGAGACAGTTGATTTGACATAACCCGGCAGTTTGATGGGAGATCAGGTGGCGTTTACTGTTTGGCTCTCGTCTTCGTTAAGACTTGCGCTCTACATGCGCCTCCAACTGCAACCTTGACATGCGTTCTGTCCGCTCATTGGAACATTTCATTTCAACACTCCCAACACTTCGCAACGCGTTGCGTCGGAAAAACAAAATTGAGTCTAATTCCTTCCATTTTTTGTCAAAATTTTGAGCAAATCGAGTTGATTTTGATTGTTAATATTCTTAAAAAATGTTAAAGCATGTGACCTATTTCTAAATATTTGTAGAGTTATGGAAATGGACAGATAGGACAGATAAGTTATATAGCTGCAGGTGTAGGCACTGGTTGTGTGTTGATAGCGGTAATAATTATGTAGCGCAATCAAAATGAAGTAGCAGATACTTTTCTCTCAAGCACACACCAGATTGGTTCATTTTGTAGCCATTATCTTAATAAGTATAAGCACAGTTTATACTTGGAGGGGAGGTGTGACACTTCGTTGTTTATTGCTACTTATCTGTCAGATATGGGTAAGAGATTACTATTAGCAATTTCTTCTGGTCCACGCTGTTTGGCTCACAGAAATATGTTCATTTTGTGTCATATGTTAGAATCTGTGCTGTTTTGAGCAGTGAAGTTATCGAGAGTATTTTCCTACATAGGGCCTAACTTGGATACAGTTGTACAGTTGTTTGGTGTTTTATTAAGCGCTTAAATAACTTGTTTGTGTCAACAAGAATGTTAACAGGAAGGTTATATTATTCCTAATTGAAAGGAAACAGTGGTATGAACTAACCTCATAATATTTTTTTCAACTTGTGCAGTTGGTACTACTTTGTTACCAACATTACGTGGGCTCCGTGGACATTAATTCTGGTTCATTAGAAATCTGTTTTTCACGTCGTCCAATGAAACTTTCGACATTTTGTAAATGTGATACTTGAATGACGTGAACTCTGCTGTAAGTTGGCTTTTGACTGTTTTTAAGCAGTAAATGTCATACCAAATGAGGTAAAAACTAAAAATCGATGGGCATCTCATGAAATAATATTCACAAAAAATTTCAGGACAAATGTACACTATCTTTGCAATTAAGAAACTGTTCTAAATCTGTGACTATAACTATATTATGTGCCCCCGATAATAATGTTGCGTAATAATATATAAATCATGTTCAATACTATGTAGGTTTGTTTCTAGGGTTGGTAGATTTAACAATGTTGGTACAGATGCAGGGTAATCTACTAGTTTATTTGTAGCAGTTGTTTATTGCACTCCGCCTGAGTGACCTCAAACTAGTTGAAAACTATTATTTACGATGGCAAAGTATGTAGCGGATGTGGAACGCATTTGTATAGGATGTACACAGTGCACGTAGTGTGTATAAAATATCTGCAAATTGAAAAGATTCAAACCAACGATCCTAGGAATTGTCTCCAATGATCGTTGAAACGGTGACAGTGGCTCGAAGTGCCTTAGACCATGAGCCAGTCGTAGTGGACCCCCCCCCCCCCCCTGCTGCGGAAGGTCTGAAAGTGGTTTTGTGTACCTCACGGTACAGGATTACACTTTTACAGCCCCAGGGAGTTGTTCCACCAAAGGGCAGATGTTAAACATGGAAAGTGTAATGCAAACCTCAAGGCCAAACCACTTTCAGACCTTCCGCAGCAGCTGAGTGGGGAGTGTCTACTACTCGAATACGGCTGGCGCATGGTCTACTGGAATCAAGGAGGTTATAGTACTGTAGTGGCCATGCTCCGCACGGATTGAAGCCGACTGTCTGCAGGCATATTTCCCCTCACGCGCCAAAAACTTCGGGCAAGCAACGAGTCACGTCGCACGCGGTCATACGAGCGCCGTTCCAAGAGTACCAGGATTTCTTAAATTGCATGCCAATGAATACACTTAGGGAGATGCGGTTTCATTGTTTAACTGAGACTCCAAGGAATCACCTCCAATTTTTCGATTCTTGATGCTTCAAATAGTTGCGACGTTACAGCAGGTTGAATAGAACACTTTTTGTGCATTCTGAATTCCATTTCAAAACGTTCCCAGACATATTTTAATTGCGTTTCACCCAAAAAAGTGTAAAAAGTGAATCGAAAAATGGACGGTGATTCCTTAGAGTCTCAGTTAAACAATGCTACAAACCGCATCTCCCTAAGTATAATCATTGGTGCGCTATAAAACATTCCAGGGACTCTTGGTACAGCGCTCGTATGCCCGCGTGCGAAAGCAATCGTTTTCTGTCTGGAGTTTTGCCGCCTGGGAGGGGTGGGGATAGCCGGGAGTGGCTTCAAGTCGTCAGCGTACGCTGGAATAGCGGTTGGCCCCTCCAGGAAGATATAACTACATGACTGGAATGGATGTCAAAAGAGGATGGAAGTGAATTTGTAAATGATATTTATTATCATCGCCTCATCCGAAGTCATAAAAAAGCACTAGCTTAATTCTGAAATATCATAATAGTCTACATGCATCCTGTGAGTAAAGGCTGCCCTTTTTTGTTACTGAAATTCTAAATTACCACATTTTGAATACCCCTTTTGGGGAATCTGATAAAAATATTATGTTGAAAGCAGAGTGGATAGAAAACACAGCCTTGTATACATAGAATGTATGGTGGTTCCACTGCATGGCAAAACGAGTAATACCAACGACCTACTTTATGGAACGATGCGAGCGTAGCGGCAGAATAGAGAACTACTAACATTGCCTGTTGTTTTGGAGTTCGTGACGTCATCTTCTAGTTCAACTTTTTGCCGCTAATGCATGAAGGAGGTCGCGTCGATCAGATCAAGGTTCGCCTCCAAAGACAAAATCGTATACACTTGGTTAACATGGCAACTGCATACAGTGGATACACTATGCTTCTTGTGTATAGCAGCCAGGTTTTCTATTCACTCTGTTGAAAGTATGAGAATACACATTTTGAAACCGTTTACGTTTGCTTTGTATAAAACGTGAAGAAAATGACAACTAGGCATTAATTAGCCTTCAACTTTTTTACTTTTTATTACACAATGAAAACGTGAATGGTTTAAAAATGTGAAAACTCAACAATTGGCCTCCAGGAGGCCAAGTCTTGAAAAAAGCGTTTTGAAACCGTCTGGCGTTTTCATTGATCAAAACGTAAAAAAGTTGAAGGCTAAGGTATAGTCGTCAACTTTTTTACGTTTTGATCAATGAAAACGCAGACGGTTTCAAAACTCTGATTTCAAGACTTGGGCTCCTGACAATATTTACAACTTTGTCATGTAAAAGAAGCATAATGAAAAGCTCATTTTATATGTACTAATTTGTACATTCTAGTTTTGTTTATTGTAATATTACAATTTTTTTGTGGAAATCCCAAAACAAGGGGCCATCATCATTGGGATAACTAACTATCAAGCAATTCTTTCATAGTTTCTTTGCTCAATAACTAGGTAGTTAAATGTGTAGTGCAATATTATTTGCTCATATAATATTTAGGTACTCGTTGACATTTTCTCTTGCTTTGACATGTCAAATAATTTTAGCACATCGAAGCTGTATACTTTGTGAATGGCTCGCTCCTTTCTAAATGAGCCTTAGAAAGTCAAGAATACTGAGTGATTGTTTCTTTAAACTGAAGAGTGTAAAACAAGTAAAGGAACACTCTGCATGATTTGAAATTAAATCCAAAACTGTTCCTCATTTTGAAATCAGGTTTTTTATTAACATTTTCCTCATGAGTAGGTGCCTTTGCTTGTTAGACCATGGGCCAGTCGTAGTGGACCCCCCCCCCCCCCCCCCCTGCTGCATAAGGTCTGAAAGTGGTTTTGGGTACCTCAATATACTCGCAATAAACGTACACATTTACCAATTTCCTTTTTAGTTTTTTGACATCTGCTCTTTGCAACCCCCTGGCGACATTTGGCTAATATTTGAACATGTTTAATTTTTTTGTGGGCTAACGGTGCAAGATAATTACAATCAGTTTGCATATTTGAATATAGGATGCCATAATTATGTAATTGTTACCATATTTTTTGTAAGGGCAATACCCATAAATAAAATTTTGGACATGGGAGGGGAATTACCCAAAGTAGGTACCAAAGGGCAGATGCCAAACAAACAAGTAAAAGTGTAATGTGCATACCTTGAGGTGCCCAAAACCACTTTCAGACCTTCCACAGCAGGGGGAGAGAGTGTCCACTACGGCTGGATCATGGTATATTTGTTGTACCTAGTACCATGTTGGTAAAGGGTACCGAGTTTAGGTTAAAAAAAATATGCGAAAGGGAAAATTACAGAAACTTTTTTTCACAAAATATTATGTAGGTAATTCATTAATTTCTCGATGCGTGTAACATTGTGTGACTGTAACTTGTGGTTCTTTTATTTCAAATGGAACTAATGTTTTTATTTGTTTATTTATAATGGTGTTAAACGTCGCACTCGGCTGCAACTAGGATACTCGTTCATGTTGACAATCATTGGTTAAACTTTGAAGCAATTGGTTAGTTTATTATACATCATTTCACATTTTTTATATGATACGTTATAAAATAATTATATCATATAGCAATGCACATTGATTGCCAGTTTTCTTGTACACTTTTAATACCTTCTTTGTGGGCGAAAATGTTTTAATTCTGCTTGGTATGCAATGTAACATACGTCAATTTAAGTGTGAACTTGGTATTTCTTCCAGTTCTAAATGCTAGAGGTTTCTTAGGCATGTGGTGACCGTGGGAATAGGCAGGGAGTTTCCTTACTCTATTTTATAAGTAAAATAATATATTGTAGTATTTTAATAAACATATTATAATATATTTCTAACTTGTAGGTATTTTGGGATAGATTTTTTTTTTAGTCTCGTGTCTCCATTTCTACGGAATTTCTATGAATGAGGACAAAGTTTTGTGGGACGACTTATTTACAATACTTTTGGATTTCTACCTGATTGTAATATACTACTTACAATTTACTATTTTCAATGACTTGTGAATATAAATAAACAATTTTGTTGACAGAAATTGAATACTTGTTTTCAATTTTTTGCTGTGTTCGAAAAACCTGTGAGTTTAATTCGAAGTTCAACCTTTCTTGGTTCCTTTAACTTCTTATCTCGAGAAAAAAAATCATACGAAAAAAAGCTTTGCTAGATTTATTTCTTTGGAAATCTGCATTTGAAACGGGCACTGTTTTAACAGAGAACCCGTAATTAATCTCACGTCTGGGCAGTAATTGGCAGTTGCCAAATTCGAGTTTAAAGTTGTAGTATTTGCAACTAAAGCGACGGACGCAATGATTATGATGATGTAATAGGTAAGGAATAAGGATGGACGGTTGGAAGGAAGCGGTCGTGGCCTATTAGTAGGGAACCATCCCAGCATTTTCCTCTCGACTCAGGGGTAAAACCTTTAGGTAGACGGCCGCGGAGGTATACAGCCCATGGCCTCATACTTTAAAGGTTAGGTACTAAATCAGGAAAATAAACAAAATGGTCTGAAATCTAAATAAAGATGTTATAAAATGATCGTTTTATTCCTTGGCTCAAGCCAAGGAATTTAACTATAGTGAGAATTTGTAAATTTTGTTGGCAAATCAATTTTTGTATGGGTACAATAAGGCCCGGCATTTAATAAGGCCCACAGTTGCTGTTTCTCTAGGAATTTTGTATGAGATTGAAACTGATGGCATCCGATTCCTTTATGTCTGACTTATTTGCTTGATAGGTACCAAGTTTTGTAGTGCTAATTTCATTGGTCTGGATTCTATGACCTTTGGCATTTTCGTGTCGCAACACTGTTTTGTGTACAGTCATGACGCTATACACTATTGAACTTTTCTAAAAGCCGTCCTTTATGACTGAAGATGTTTGCGGTTTCCCTCAGTCACGAGACAAATGTTGGGTAGGTTCCATACTGATTGCCATTTGCCATGACTGCCTCCTTCCCACCGTCCATCCTTACTTCATCATCATCATCTCACAATCATAATCTACCACTAGGAAAACGCGTTGATAAGCGAGCACCGGTATGTGCAGCATATCTTACCTTCCCATGATCTAACCGAAATTCCGTAAATATCTATAGGTACGCAAATAGTCACTTGCAGGGTCAAAGATGAGTTAAAATTTTATTCAGAAACTAGGAAGATTGCCACAAACTCTCCAGGCGCGTAGGAAGGGGGGGGGGGGGAATTGGGGGAAAATCCCCCCCTCTGATTCAATTCCCCTGCCTATGTTCTTATACATTTATGTGTTAAGAAAAAAATTTGCTTAAAAAGTGTTAAAATCGCGTAGAAATGCACCAAATTGATGTCTGAGATTCAAAAAAATTCCGGGGCTGTGCGCCCCGGACCCGCATTTTGCTGGGGGGCCCTCCCCCCAGACCCCCCTTGGTCTTCGTAGACACTAGTATTTCCAGCTCAAGTTCTTTTACAACATTATTCCCCCTCTTGCAAATTTTGTTCCTACGCGCCTGAAACTCTCTATACATCCAAGGAAAGCAAAGACTTTTGAAAGACTGTTGAAAATACCTAAATCGAACAAATTCTTTGCGGGGCATTTCACTCCCCTACGCAAGAAAGCCTTCATTTAAATTATCCGCGATATTGGCCCCACCACAATTTATTTTGGCCAGGGCCCTTCCTTCTTTATAGTTACGCCTTTGGTCGATTCCTCTTCCAGGGAGGACTGATGTACTGACGAACAATTAAATACCTACCAAGGGGACCCGACAAACATTTACAGCCCGCGCCGTCGAGAGACTGATAACAGGTAGAGGGAGGTCGTCACACTAACCCCCAACCGCCCCAGTCCCTCTGGCACAACGCAGCAACTAGTGAGCCCATCAGCCTCGATGTTTCACCTCAGTGATATAATTCTGACGAGAACTGACCGTTGAACGCTCTAAACATTGCACACCTTGTTGTACAGTACGGAAATATCTCCTGTGGAAACTTCAATCTTATGAAGTTATGGTTGTTATTCAGTAAGGGTGAATTTCTAGCAACTTAGTAATTTCATCCGTAGTGGCGAGAATGTACGCGAAAAATTAGAATGCCGTCTATCAAAGGCGTACGAAGGATGACATTTCTATGGGAGGAGGAGGGCGGACATTCTTAATAATTTAAAAGGTTACGGGCGAATAGGGGGGTTCGGGGGCGCAGGCCCCGAGAAATTTTTCGTTCAAGGTCATTCTATTTGGTGCAATTTTGTATCCAGATTAGTTATTTTTGGGAAATATAAATTACCATGTCCACAAATAATTTCAATAATTTTGGTAAGTTTTCGACATTATCTGCCTCTTTCTTTTATTTTTTTGTTCACAAAATATTTTTCTTAGATGATGCTCTGATTTCGGGGGGGAGGGGGGGGGGGGGACGCTCCCGAATTTTTTACACTTCATGGTTGAAGTAAATCTACGCGTTTCTGGTAAAATTACTGCAAAATTGAAATCAATTTGTCTAGGTGGGTCATTTTCAATGGGATTGACGATTTGGTAAAATGCACTAAATTTAAAAAAAAAAAAAATTAATCCGAGAAAATGTTATGTGGAATTATCAAGGATTATGTTTTATACATTACCTAGAAAGGGTTTATGCAGTTTTAAATTTGGGTGCATTTTATGGGACAATTTAGAAAATGGTCATGAATGTTACTTTTACATTTGGCTCAAATATGATTAAATTAATATTTGATCAGTAAAACTAGCACTGATTTAGATACATCATTGAAAGGCACGTACAAAATTATATAATTATTGTGTAGTTTCACATTAACAAAATCTTAAAAGAAATAATCTTGACTCAGGGTACCAATCATGAAGGTCATGAATGTTACCAACATTCATGACCTGATTCTCCTTACTAATAGATAAATTAAACATTTATGATACATTTTCTGATTGGATACTTTATATACAACTCAAATACATGTTATATTTGAATATATTTGAAGTATATTTGAATGTTACTTTTTAAAGTAACATTCATGACCAGGTGACATTCATGATAATCTAGGCTTTAAAAATCAGAATATCAGTTTGTATAAAACTTCAAAGTTTGTTAACGCCTACCAACATGAGGTTATAGAACACTTTCAATGTAAGATACTTCAATTAACATTGCTAATGCAATTAGTTATTTTTAAGAGGTAACATTCATGACTTTGCATTAAAATACGCACATTGGAACAGTCTTCAGATGAGGCAAAGTACCATTTTCTTTGCAAAAGAAATCGCCAAAAAATATTGACTTGACAGGCACCAAAACAAGAATCACTGCAGCCTAAGTCACATCCTTCTTGAGTAGTCTTATCTTCATTTTAAAACGGTAACATTCAAAAAGTAACATTCATGACTAGTAGTGTGGGACAAAAGTTATTATAAGATTAAAAATGAAAATCACTAACTAATGCTACATTTTCTTTAGTAGTCTGAAGAAGTGTGTTTCATAGATCATTAATAATTATTGCTAATCCATAATTAAAAACTGCAAATGTGAAAAATATCATGAAATATAATGAATATCATGGTGTGGGACAGCCTATTTTCAGGATTTTCAGAGTTTCAAAGTCCTACAAAATCTGCGTGAGGTATTTCATTACCTCAAAATTTTGGCAACCACTTCCCAATTGTTCAAACTAATATATTCAACAAGAAGAATGTCAATATGAGTGCAAAATTTCCAAATAAAAATTACTAAACACTGCGGACAGCAAATAGTCAATCCCATTGAGAATGACCCAGGTAATTTTTCATGCGCAAACAAAAAGTTTAAGAACATATCTAGGAGAAGGTATTAAATATAACATGAACGAGATTTATTTGGAGACGTAACAAAACATCAGTCGTCGTTTCCCCAAAAATTATTTTATTTCTTCCGAGCTTGAATATTGGCCAAATAACATGATGGCACAAAATAATAAATTTTCGAAAAATACTGAGAGTGCCATCCTGTCTTAGACTAAATTACCGGCCATGAGTGGCGAATCGCAAAAGGTCGAAAATAGTCTCAAGCTTTCTGCCGACAAACTGTCATTCGACAATTCCACTCTCACGTGACAGTTACTGTACTGATTCCGCTACACAATCACAGTGCGTCATTACACACTTGCCGGGGGAAACAAACACGACACAGGGGTCGGGGGTTGGCGAGTGTAGCCGAGCACAGCCGAGGTTGTCCGAGCCCGTGCCGACGCTCGCCAGCAGCCTCCAGCTCAGTACCGCGCGGGAACCGACGTCGCCGTCACGACGTCCTCACTCCTGGCGTCGCCACGCGAGATCACGCTGAAGGTAAGAGATTTCATTCGGCAGCGGGTTTACGACCAGGATATTTATATTTATCTGTTAAATAAGACCAACAAGAGCTTAGATATCGAGATATTCGACGGATATTGGTTAAAAGGAGATAGTAAAGACGGACATCAAATTTTACTTACGTTTAAAAATTCGAATAAGGATTGATTTTACAAATTAAGTCATCGACGTCGTATTACATAATTATTTTACAGTTAATATATTTATTAATAGTTTATTTATTTATAGTTGTTATTTTTTCGATGAAAAAAATATTTTACTGCCTGTTGCCTGTGACTTGATAATTTCGTATCTTGACCATCGGTACTAGGTTTAAAATTGTTGAAATAATTCTTATTGACAGAGAGAAGCAATATTTATCATTCATAATACGTTTCATCATTTCTAATATGAATTTTATTTTTTATGTATGCACTCAAACCAATGTATAACCAAAACGGTATTTGCTTAAACGGATTAACTGCTAGACGCGTTCCTTGACAATCAATCCTTTCAATCAACGAAATCGGAGCTCACCTACTAGAGTTAGATAATGCATTAGCACAGACTTCATGGGATGATGACATCAAACCTTTGTCAGACAATCCTGTTCATTGGAATAACGTTTATTATTGGTTCGAGTGCAACTAATTATAAATAACTAATATTATAGTCTATCTATTATTTTCTATAACATATAAATTAATTTGAAGGTCTCACTTCGAGCCTGGAGTAAATCCCAATGTATGCTTTCAAGGCTTGTTTACAATAATATTGACGAATCCACTGACATTACTGGTTCGTGGAAACGAAATAATTCTCCGCCTTTTCAGTCTTCACTTGCGCTGTCTCATATTATGGAATTATTTTCCAACCGGCGGCGGCATGTCTTCACTGTAAAGCCGATACGATGGTCTTCTTTGATGTAGCTGTAAGTGGAAAGTGGAAGAGATATTTGATATTCAGTGAAAAAGCGAGTCGCAATGCATATTTATGGGACATACAATATTTATTTCAATGAATTTATTTGTAACTCCATCAGGAAATCCACGGTCAGATCCTCCATGGTAAGACGTGCTTTAAAATATACCACATACCTACAACTATCTAGTTAGATCTGCATTTTACTCAATGTTATATGTTTGGTCTACCCCTGACCCAATTATTTTGGGACCAGTTCATGTTTATTATACTAATCTTGAAATTCTGTCTAAATTTGACGTTTTCGAAAATAAATATGTAGATGTAAATGGATACATAGTTTTAAAGTGATAGAAAATTATATTTTCTTGTAGCTAGGTATCGTTGTAATTGAGAAAATAGTTTGTTCTATTAATAAATGAATATTCGGAACAATTAAGGGACATAGGTAGGCCCTTAACTAGCAAACATGAAATAAGAAAAACAATCTAACATTATGCAATAATTAGTTCATATGGTTTTAATCAGCTAGTCATAAAATAAGATCAGTTAGAAACAAAACGAAGGTCGCCATTTTGTCGAGTCAATGCAGTGAGCGCGACCATCACAAAGAGAGCCGAGTCTGTGTTCTGAGTCATGGATTGAGGGGAAAACTTGACGGGAAAGTGTGGAAATGTCCAGCGAGCGGCGAGGAACAGAAAGCCGCGTCACTTCGACTTGTCTCAACTTGTGCGAACCGTCGGCGGCGTCTTCATTGAAACCAGTTCAATACAAAGCACTCAAAACCATCCGAAGTGTAGTGCAAACTGTGATACAAACAGCCGCAATAAAACTACAATTAATTAATTAACACTTGGACGAAGTAAAAACGTGTTTGAAAAGATACAGAATTGCTAAGATTTGATGGCATTATCCGATGAAGTCTATGCCAACTCGTCGGTCATTTTGCTCTGAGCTCTGATTTCATTGAATCTAGTGGAGCGGTCGCTCCACCCAGCCAAGTCGTACTGTACACTCACACTCACTCAACATACCGTAAATGCATAATAAACTGAGGAGCAGACCAACTACTTTTACTGTAAGCAACAACATGGCATTTTCGGCCTACTGGATCTTAAAATTGGAAAATCTCACATTGTTGCGATATATCTTAATTTCGAGCTATGGCCCACCTCACTATATATACCAAATTAGGGAACAATATGTTGTGCCGTTTGCGAGCTAGAGGGCCGTGAAAAACGTGAAATTACACCCCTTTTAAAACCTATCTTGATCTGATGATGATGATGATGATATCAGGAAACACCGCAATCACCGCCACAGCCTAAACGGCTGAGCCGATCGATCTGAAATTTTTACCACATGTGCACTTTTGGCGTCTGAGGTGCCTTTTTATAAAACCAACAGGAAGCCGCCATTTTGAAACCGGAAGTGACGTCATATCTCGAAAACGGATAGACCGTTAGGAATTAAACCAGCGCCAAGTGATTCAGACGGTCATCTATATAGAATATCAATAGTTAAAGTAGAGATGTACTATTACCGAAACCGGAAATGACGTCATGAAAATGAAGAACTAGATTTTAATGACCTCTTACTACAATAACTACATATTCAGAAGGCTTATAATGATACATAACATTTATAGAAATAAATTCTAGGTGGCAGTAATTTCAGTCGCCATTTTTAAAACCGGAAGTGATACCATATCTCGAAAACGGCTGGACTGATTGGAACGAAGCTTTCGCAATTCTTCATGGAATATCACTTTAAGCTTAGGTATATTGAGCACCAAACACAATTTTTCGTATTAACCAATTCGGAAATGGCGTATTTTTTAAAGTAATTAGTCATTGTTGCTCCGATGTGTGTTACAAGTTGTGTAAATAAACTAAAAAAAATAAGTGATATCCCCATAAAAAACACTCCGTGTAAAAATACCAGCCAAGTCTCTACAACTATAAAAAAATAGAAGAAATCTAAAAATTCAGCACTGAAAAGTAGTGATATCAAAAAATGAGCCAAGTCAAAACTTAATTTTAAAAACCAAAATATACTTGGCGCATCGTTTTTAAGGGCATTATATGTATATTATATATATTTAGGTACATTTGACTTTTGGCATATGCTTCTATACTATTTATATACACGATGCGCCAAGTATATTTTGGTTTTTAAAATTAAGTTTTGACTTGGCTCATTTTTTGATATCACTACTTTTCAGTGCTGAATTTTTAGATTTCTTCTATTTTTTTATAGTTGAAGAGACTTGGCTGGTATTTTTACACGGAGTGTTTTTTATGGGGATATAGGTAACGAGGATTGATTGTAAAGGAACGTGACCAACAGCCAATCGTTTGGTGCCAATGCCGTTTTAACTTTTCCTAGTGCACATAAATGTTTATCTTTTGCGAGCAGGTAGGTACTGTGTTTAGAACTTCACGAGTTAGTTTGGCATTGGCTTTGAAACATGGCTTCTCGACTAGATCAGACAAGTCGAGTTCAGTCGAGAGACAAGAGTGCGGGGAAGGTTTCCAAATAATAGGCCACTACCGTCTCTTTCCCACCTTCCTTCCTTACCTATTCTACATATAGTTGCAGAACAGGGCGGCTTTAAACATGATAGTCTTAAGAGGGCTTGGTAGTGAGCGTGGCCTTGACGAGTTTTTTAATCGATTTTTATCAATATCTTTTACCAATGTAATTGTTAACAAAATAGGGCTATGGACGTGAATTCAGAACATTTCAATAAAATTAATTTCATAGTTTGGAATAAGCTATTAGTTTTATTGTGGCCAACAGGTGTTTAGAACCCGAAAATTACTAAATTTTCGGGTTCTAAACACCTGTTGGACAAAATTAATCTAATAACTGATTCCAAACTATGAAATTATTTTCATTGAAATGTTCTGAATTCACGTCCATAGCCCTATTTTGTTAACAATTACATTGGTAAAAGATATTGATAAAAATCGATTAAAAAACTCTTCAAGGTCAAACTCACTACCCAGCCGTCTTAAATAGAAATAGAAAAAATAAGTATATAGTCGTCTCGCATATTGTTGCTCTCGAGTAAAAATTCCGGTTGACCTTAGGTAATCATTTACCTATGTTGATTGCTTTTGTTTTAAATGTGGAACAAAGTTGATATAACTAACTTGATCGGATGATTTGATGAAGAGAGAGAGAGAGAGAGAGAGAGAGAGAGAGAGAGAGGGAGAGAGAGAGAGAGAGAGAGAGAGAGAGAGAGAGAGAGAGAGAGAGAGAGAGAGAGAGAGAGAGAGAAGTGGTACAACCGCATTGTCATCAACGATTGGCTACTGTTCGACTGAAAGTTAACGTCCAAATAGGTCATACCCAGATAAAATATAACACTATTCTATAAAATTTTTACATATTTTCATTTGTTTCACACAATGTTTCATATTATTTCCTTGTAAAAACATCGTCTGTTGATTTCCAATTTTGTATCTACATCTGCCACCATTTGTAAAATTTACCACCAAAAAAAAACAATGTAAACGTATTGTAAATATTTTAGATTCACATCGTGTACGGTGTATTTATTTGCAGTTTATTCAATATTATCCAGTTAACGTTGAAGCCACGAATGAGCTAAAGCGTCTATTCGTCTGGACACGAATCTGTTGTGTTTATTCAATATTCGTGATAATTGATGTGAGTGCATCAGCGACAGACACTCAGGAATATGATAACAGATCCATGGCGTGCGCGAATTTGGTACTTTTCAGAACATCCTTTGACAGCTCTTCAAAACTCTTAAATGGCAATAAGTAAATACTTCGTTCAGAAAGCGTACAAAATATTAGATAATGTTGGTCTTGATCACCATGCCAAATTTGAAACATTTTAATTTTTGATCAATCAGATTTTTTTTAACCAGTTGGAGGATTTAGCTGAAACATTGTATGTTTTGGGAATACGAATATGTACGAATACGAATACGAATATGTTATGTTGAATGACTTGGCAAAATTCCAAATTGATCGAAAATTCGAACTAATCAACGGATTTTATCGCCAACAATGTGAAACAAAACAGATGTCCGTGACAAAAGAGCCAAAAAAGTAGTCGCCCGCTCAATAAGTCGGCATACTTTTGATTTTAATGATCACGAACTATCCAATGCAAAACAAACTTGTATACTGATGTTATTTTTTCTTAAGGACTGTTCATTATGTCACTTATATATGTTGTACGTCTAGTGTAATATACTCTGTACAAATGCGTGTAATGCTTTGTAGGTACATTTTGATCCTCAGACGCCCTTAAAGTTGAAAAGCTAAAAGTTATTTTTGCGCTCACAACCTCTAAGGCTCTGAAACTTATATACAGAGATAGAATGTTTTATATTTCAGTTCTTCTCCTCTAGAATTCTCTGTTGATCAGTTTCATTACATTTTACTTTTATTTGATTATTTATTTTCATTTAATTTTGCTTTGTACCTTGGCAAGAAAACCGCTCACGATTATGATCACTTGTAGCCAAACCCGTGATCCAATTTATTTAACATTTTACAACCAAGTTTCTGAAGGATGTACTTTTTATTGCAAACTATAATTTTAATTAGGTTTTATAACGCTTTTAGCTATAGATAATAAATAGTCAAGTAGGTACATAGATAATAGTCGGACATATTACTGGCAGACATATTACTGGAAGGCATTTACTGGCTGGAGGACATCTTACTGGTAGACATTTTACCGACTGACATTTTACCGGCGGACATTAGGTACTGAAGTTGAACAAATTTCAAAATTCTGTTTTGAACAAACCGTCACCACTGCCATGCTATATTCTGTTTTGATTTCATCGCTGCTTGTTATGTCTGAGGACCGATGGTCTGAGGACCGACGGATGATGCCATCACATTATTTTAAGTCAATCAATGTCTTTCAAATACCGTTTTATCATTTATTGAGTGTATACCTCTTGCAACATGCAAGATGATGAAAGTTAGAAATGTTTATCAAAATATCCAACCAACTCAACAGAAATACGTCAAAAATTATTATTTTACTATTGGTTCAAGAAAACCCAAACAACATGTTTTAGCGAGTATATTTTAAAGCTTTTGAAGAAAATTAGTAAACATATTAATACATTTGAAATCGATTACCTATCGAAATATTTTTAATAATCGAATAATCGTATGAACAACCCTGGATGATATATCCACTGAATGTAGCAGAATACGAGTCTTATCGCCCAGCCCAGATGGAGTTTATTTGACATTTCACGACTCAGCATAATGACGCTATAATGGAATTGTAGGAAGATGAAAGGAAACCGAATAAAAGACGCCAAGCCTTTAAGTGAGGCAGAAACAGATCTCTGGAACCGAGCGAGATAAGCCGACTGTAACGTTAGAGTGAGAGAGAGAGAGAGAGCGCGAGAGAAGGGAGTGCTTACCCACGATTGGGTGCTTATCAAGGGGATCTCCTCCCCCCCCTCCCCCTCCCCATGATCATCTTAGCGAGGCGATATGATGACGCAATCGATACATCGGCTAAGTCGGGACCAGCGGGAGGCGGACCAGGTAGATGTCACCTGACTCCAGTCACACCTGAATCCATAGTCACACCTGAATCCATAGTCACACCTGAATCCAGTCACACTGAATCCAGTCGCACCTAAATCCAGTACCACCTGAATCCAGTACACCTGAATCCAGTCACACCTGACTCTATAGTCACACCTGAATCCAGTCACACCGAATCCAGTCACACCTGAATCCAGTCTCTCTGAATCCAGTCACACCTGAATCCAGTCACACCTGAATCCAGTCACACCTGAATCCATAGTCACACCTGAATCCAGTCACACTGAATCCAGTCGCACCTAAATCCAGTACCACCTGAATCCAGTACACCTGAATCCAGTCACACCTGACTCTATAGTCACACCTGAATCCAGTCACACTGAATCCAGTCACACCTGAATCCAGTCACTCTGAATCCAGTCACACCTGAATCCAGTCACACCTGAATCCAGTCACACTGAATCCAGTCACAATGAATCCAGTCACACCTGAATTAAGTCACACCTGAATCCAGTACCAACTGAATCCAGTCACACCTCAATCCAGTCACATTTGAATCCAGTCACACCTGAATCCAGTCACAATGGATCCAGTCACACCTGAATTAAGACACACCTGAATCCAGTCACACCTGAATCCAGTCACACCTGAATCCAGTCACACCTGAATCCAGTCACACCTGAATCCAGTCACACCTGAATCCAGTCACCCCTGAATCCACCTGAATCCAGTCGACCCAAAATACATTCTATGATATGTTTAAATATCTTAAGGATCGAAACATTAACATTCATTCTTAAAATTGCTTAGCCTTGACGTTTTGTCTACATGTACATTGGGGCGCAGAAAACGATATTTGAACGAAGTGGATTGGCTGCTTGTTCCTTGACAATCAATCCTTGTTATTATCAATGAAAGCAGAGCTTAACTACTAGAGTTGGTGACGAGTTAGCGTGGACTTCATCGGATGATGCCATCAAATCTTTTTCAGCCAATCCGTTTCTTTAGATCGCCAATCAAGGGATTCAAGGGATCGCCAATCTGACATTCGTTAAATTTGCCATTTTGCAGTTTGTGACCGTATCTTTTATGCGATGATCATAAATCCCTTAACGAGGATGCGGCAAACTGCAAGGAATGTCCAATGACGCGGCACATTCTATGTAAATGTATTGTTGTCTCGAAGTTCGCTAAGCCGCAGAATCAGTAACAATAGCTTATTTCAGAACAAATGTAACGCGTTTGAAATCTCTCTCTCATTTGCGTTGGATGGATTTGATGAACATTTCGCCCAGTCAAGGTGTGCGAATTAAATGATATTTTCACTCGAACAAAGTTAGGTCAGATGAATTCCCGCCAGGCAAACTATAGTGAACAAACTTTTCGACGTGAAATCATATTGCAGTTTGGTCGACATTTGAGGAGATTTACAAGAAGAAACTAGATAATGAGGTATTACATTTTACATTTCACTTAATCGGACAGACGATTGGTTTTGACACAATGACAGTTAGTGCGTCACGACATGGCAGTTAAAGTAGTACCATCAATATTCCACGTAATTCAAGTCAGTGACTCACAAATTAAATTACAAATCAATGAAATAAATATTTTACAACTATATTTTGCATTGTTGATGAATATCATAAGATTAATTTGAAGAAATACGATATTTTATAAATAATGTATAATTATTTAAATTAATTTCATGCAGTATGAATTAAGTAGGTACTTGATTTGATTTTAAGCAATTTCTAGTAGAAATATTTACTAATATAGGGTATCATTCTTGATTATCTCTTTATCTAATCCCGTACCCCCACATTTTAAAACGGCTAAAATATTGAAAAAAAATCGGCCTTTAAAATGAAATCAATATTTTTAGTTTTTAGTTTATATTACGATTTCTACAGAAGATATAAAGGTGGATTCACACGGCCGTTCCAAACTTCCCATGTTTGACGAAGTTCCGAATCGCCGTTCCAAAAACTCCCGTGTGAACTATGAAAGTTTGAAACTCAATCTTCGCAGTTCGAATCTTTTCATAGTTCACACAGGAGTTTTTGGAACGGCGATTCGGAACTTTGGCAAACTTGGGAAGTTCGGAACGGCCGTGTGAATCTACCTTAAGTGTAATTTTGAAGCTTCGCCATGTTATCTAATGGGAAATTTCAAGATTTCCTTTTAAGATATCTCTTAAATTAATCCCGTGAAGGTGGATTCACACGGCCGTTTCAAACTTCGAGTTTTTGAAACTCAAGTTTGCCGAAGTTCCGAATCACCGTTCCAAAAACCTTCGTGTGAACTATGAAAAGATTCGAACTGTGAGGATTGAGTTTCAAACTTTCATAGTTCACACGGGAGTTTTTGGAACGGCGATTCGGAACTTTGGCAAACTTGAGTTTCAAACTCGAAGTTTGGAACGGCCGTGTGAATCCACCTTGACACATGTTTTTCTTCTCGTATTTGCAAATGGTATTGCTTGAGGCATATTTGTGGAACATTTGAAGCATTTTTATTTAACAAGGACTTTTGATGGAAGTGCTTTAACTGGAATAAATGTTAGTATGTTTTTAATCATATTTATTTATTTATTTTTATTAATTTATTATTTATTTGTTAGCTCAGAAGCCATTAGTATACACATACAATATTATAACTCTTATACACTACGTTTCCTTAACCAATCCATACATTTTGATTTGAAACAATTTATAATACTGTATATAATACTAATACTGTATAATACTGGATAATACTGTAGTTGTGACATCTGTTACTTCTTGTCTGAAGTGGAATTGAATTTCTCAGTCAACACTGAATATGGCTTTCAGTCTTTTATCGACTAATTGTTTCTACAAAGTGAAAGCGGCAGAGATTTAATTATTTCACAAACAATAACTGTGTCTGTTGCTTTTCAAAAACAACATTTATCATCATATCCATTATTTCTAAAACATCTCTCTTTTAAAATGAAACTGAAGCTGTGTGTTTTATTACCTTCCGATGATTAAAAACGTAATTAATTACTTTTCTGTTTCATATCAAAGGGTGTTATGAAAGCATAATCCTTTTATTTTAATGAAACTCTTTTAAGGTATTAAAGTATCTTCCCCCTATTCTTAGAGCGACTACCAGTCGTACGCTGGCGTGGTATAAGTTGCCTAACTTGGTAGATTTTTGCGTAAGAGGGTTGACTTGCAAAACGGTTTTATCACTCGCTTTTATCACTTCAAACAATCTCAATCCTCGCTTTTCAAATCATATAATATCCGATATCCTGGACCACAAGGAGCGCCAAGATAAAACGGAAGATGGGATTCGAACTCATAGAAAGTCTCTGGTTTTGGTCACCCCTAACACGACCAAGGTTAATCCTGAATCCGATTACTGTTAAGATATAACCGATAATCTAAATCGGGTTGCTTCTGGAAAAGGATCACGTCAGAGCTCCAGCTATGAATCATGTCTTCTGCGCATAGCATGTTGATGTGTAGTTTACTGCGTTATATTATATCAAGAAGAACCCAGAGTCCATGAGGAATTCACCATTTTCACACCAAAAGAATTCCCATTTGCAGCTTTATCTCAGCCCATTCTACAGGCCAAGTTCCTTTTCATTCCATTCATAACTCATAAAGCATTCCATTTTATATCAACTAACTTTCCTCAACACTTTTGTATCACGAATGACTTTAACGATTAATAAACCTTCACCAAAACAAAGGTCTGAAAAAAGTTTAATTCGTTGATAACAAAATCCCACATCTGCCACCATCTGTGGCGAGCAATCATTTCCGTCTGTTTTATTTACGTTTCTTTGAGCACTTTTATCTCCTCGCCAATGTAAACGCTGTCCAGTGGTCACCGCTGCACAGAGATTACTAATTCAAACGCGAAGGAAAATACAGGGAGCTTTTCGCTCACTACATCTGGTGGCAGATGCGGGTTTAATATAATTACGTTTTCGAACCGCTCGTTTGACCTTTAATGGCGTTAACTTTGACTCTAGTGAGCTTCACACTGCGGTTTACACCGTGTCTCATTGTAGCACGTCCGTGTGTAACTGAAGCCACTAGCGTCTCACTGAGACGCACCGTGTCACACTGAAGCACGCCGTGTCTCACTGAGGCTCGCCGTGTCTTACTGAGGCACGCCGTGTCTCACTGAAGCACGCCATGTCTCACTGAGGCGCCCCGTGTCTCACTTAGGCATGTCCGTGTCTCACTGAGACGCACCGTGTCACACTGAAGCACGCCGTGTCTCACTGAGGCACGCTGTGTCTCACCGAGGCTCGCCGTGTCTTACTGAGGCTCGCCGTGTCTTACTGAGGCGCCCCGTGTCTTACTGAGGCGCCCCGTGTCTCACTTAGGCATGTCCGTGTCTCACTGAGACGCACCGTGTCACACTGAAGCACGCCGTGTCTCACTGAGGCACGCTGTGTCTCACTGAGGCTCGCCGTGTCTTACTGAGGCGCGCCGTGTCTCACTGAAGCATGTCCGTGTCTCACTGAAGCACGTCCGTGTCACACTGAGGCACGCCATGTCTCACTGAGGCGCCCCGTGTCTCACTTAGGCATGTCCGTGTCTCACTGAGGCACGCCGTGTCTGACTGAGGCACGTCCATGCTTCCTGGGATTTACTACTGAACAGAGATGGATAGTTTGTAGACGCAACTTGAAGTTTACAGGAAGTATTCTTTTGCCGGAGAATAATGCATCAATTGATGGGGTCAGAGGAAAGTAGTCCGTGTGACATACATTTTATACAAATGGAGAACAATGGAGCTTTGCATCTATCCTAGTTGTAAGTCCACATTATATTCAGGAAGCTTTTAAGCAATATTGGAGCGTATAGCAAGAGTATTGCGGGTTTTCAATTCAAATTATACCACACAAATATATCATTTAATATTCAAACTCAATTCCTCGCGATTCGGACAAGCTTTTACAGCCTCATGTTCAAAAGAATTACCAAATTTATCGAAGCAAGTGCCCAGAGTCTACTGGATTCCGTCCATAAGATTATTAGCACACGGTCTTGTGGTGTTAAGGACTGACACCCGCAAATATCTACTTGCGGACGCAACTTCTTTTGAGCATGAGGCTGTTAAACTTCAGCTAAAAAACTGACGTTCTAGAAGATAGGTACTTCTACGCATTTAAATCAGTACGTATTTCTTAAAAAATCACGTGTATATTTTTCCTCCAACTATAAAATTAAGTCTCATCTATGGTAGTATACTCGTCTCATATTGAAAAATAAGATTACTTTGATTTAATTTCCCCAGACCCCTCCCCCCACAATGTATATCCTGCTGCAATAACTCAAATTAAAGACTAAAAATAATCAAATGAAATCGAATAATAAATTGGAAATCCTTTCACAATATTCTCACATCTTTCATATTTTATGTCTGCATCTTGACAAAAACTGACTTACTCTGTCAAGTCCTATTGAGATAATTTCCCTCCCTCGGAGTGCTAATTAGTTCATTATTGGCAGTGCTTTTGGAACGAAGCGAGCGTTTTGATCTCACTGTCGAGCGAACACTCGCTGAAGATCAAACGAGAGCTTGAATCTAAAAATAAATGAATTTTCGTTTAAAATCGTTAGCCCTCTCAAAGGCTGGTGGAAATCTGCGTTGGCCAACCGCCTGTTGCTCAGTTCACACCACCTTATCTCCAGCGCCTAGCAGCCGTGTGAACAACCGGGAATACGCTCTGTGTAACGCGTTGATAAGCGAGGCTTCGTATCGCATGCGAATTCATGAACGGTACAGGGAAAGAACGCTACGAGTCACATTCGGATGAAACTGAAATAAACGAAGTTGTATGTTGAAACTTATTGAGCAAGCGAAGCGAACGTCTCCTTTTGGCTCTTTTGGCACGGACCTCTGTTTTTTTTTTTTTTTTTTCTGTTACTGACGATATACAGGTTAGAGTTTTTCTTCGATCGAGCTGAAATTTTGCACACAAGTACGTAACATTTCTGATTGTTGCAGACCCTAATTTTTTTGAAATCCCCTGATTGGTGCAAATTTAAAAAAAAATATCTTTCGATTGGTTGGTTTGATCAATTTGAAATTTAGCAAAGACATTGCAACCAACATTGTACCCAATCATAATAAATTTCAGCCAAATCCACCCATTGGTTCAAATTTGAAACCATTTTTCCTGTGATTTTTGAAATTTAAACTAGAACCGATTGACCGATCAACTAAAAACTTTGCATGGTCATTGGTACCAACATTTAAGGTATTTTTGCCAATTTTCAGTCAAATCTGTAGTTATTTTCAAAAGGTTTTGTAATTTTAGTGACATTTTGCGTGTTGGCTGTCAAATTCACGGCGACTTCGAATCTTCAGTTCAAGGCAAGGTAGTTAGAGCAGAAAGTTTCAAACGAAATGAAACTAATAATGACCGTTCAACAGATTGATCTGATATTGTGTACACACTAATATCATATGATTTGAGTGGTCCCAGGTATATTTTTTTAAAGAGATCCTGTGATTTTTGAATATTAACAAGGAACAGTTCAATCATAAGGGTTGATACTAACATTTTAGGAATATTTAGAGATTTTTATTCAAGTCTGACGAAATTCAAGATTTATTGGCTTTTAATGATATTTTCGATAGACATTATTTCGGTTCGAGGTGTTCCGCGTATCCGTGCTCGCTCATCAACGCGTTACTCAGAGCGTTTTCCAAGTCTATCTATCTTCCATACAAATCGATATTTTAATTGCGTTTTTCAAGACTTTGTGGTAATAATAATAATAATCTTTAATCCTTTTTTTTTATTTTCTAAAAACCGAGGGTATATTCTGAAAGCTCATAAATATCACTGCTATTTTTTTTCTCAAAAAAATTGACTCAAGCGTTCTTTCCTTGTACTACCCTTTAAATACGTTTGCATGTTTCTGCTCTACAGACCTTGGAAAGACCCGAAACGAATGTCGTCAAAGAAGATGTGATGAAATATCTGACATTTCCTTTGAGAAATTTGACAAATTCTTCCAAGCACGCATAAAATGTCCGTAAAATTTCAATTTCATTTGAAGTTTTCGACAGATTAGTCTGGAAATTGAAAAAGAGAGCACCTAAAATGTTGCCGTTGGTCCCGATGACCATGCCAAAATTGAAGTTGATCAGTAAAACGGTTCAAGTTGAATGTCCAAAAATCACAGGATCCTGTTCAAAACCTATACACGAGACCTCTTAGATAACATTAGTTTGTGTGCAACATTTCTGATCGATTGGTTGATGCGGTTTGACATGGGAACTGCTGGCAAATACACAAACAAGAAGACACAACATCAAATACACGATAAAGTGTCATGAAAGTACCGTGGAGACACTATAGGTACCTTCATGTAATCATATTTGTAATTTAGTGACACCAGTAACTTTGTTAGAATGCAATATCAAGAAAATTGTATTCCGGCCTTCTACCTCTGAGTTCTAACAGAGTGGATGTCTTCAGTTACTGGAGCTGGTCTGTCGTTTGTTTTGTTCATGGTTTTCCTTATGCAATGTTCATGTAGGTACGAGGTTTTGAAGAAACTGATTTAGAGCAACGTCGAGCTTTTACAACAATATGAAATATTTTTTCCCATTTTTTTATTGTTAAAATGTAAAAAGTGTTAAAAAGTGGGTTTGTAATTATGGTATTGATATTGAAAATCGATATTTCTGATCTCGACGAACACAATATTACAGTTATCGAGAAATTTTATTAAAAATCTGAATAATATGAGGCAATTCGAAGGGTCACGAACGGCTCAAGGAAAAGCCAGAGCGAATGGAAATCACAGCCTTGTATACCTAAGATGAATAGTGTATCCACTGAACGCATTTAACATTGGGCCGAATGTAGATGATTTTGGGCGGCGAGTTTGATTCTCTTTCGATCGCAGCGCTAGTCTGCGCTGCGGTCAAAGATTCAACTAGGAAATTTTATTCTTATTTCTCATTTAAAATGCCATTTTAAGAACATATTTTGACTTATTATTATATTATTATTATTTAAATAAAACAACTCTGGTTTAATAAATGAAATAACAAAGGGTAAATAAGATAATAAAAACTTAACACTATGTAGTTCTTCCATATGCCGCCAGGATCGCGTCGTTCTACAGAGAATTCAAGGTCATATTTTATTCTCAAAAAATGTTACACGTTTTTGCGTTCAGTGGATACACTATTCATCGTAAGTATACAAGGCTGTGATTTCCATTCGCTCTGGAAAAGAACAAATACGCACAATGTTACTCAACATCAACTCTGATAATATTGATGTCGTCTCGTTCATTTCATCTTGCAAATGGTTTTAACCGACGGCTAGGATATACTAATATCATAGGAATTAACAGATGACAAGAACTTCTGCTCGGGATGGTGGTTTCTGGTGGAGACGCAAATCTTCCTGAGCATATCATCTCTACTTTCCAACAATTACAATCCCTCTTTGTTCTCAGCATCATTCGTTCCTTAGAATTAATTCGAATGCGAGATTTGCCGGCGAATATTACTGATTGTTAAAGAGCAACAAATACTTTTTAATATTGGTTCTACTTTTTAATCAAAACTAACGAGATGTAAATGAGAATTCCTCACTTCTAAACTAACCAATCTTGCTCAGTGAAGTTATGAATCGAAATAAGATAACTTCCAATGGAGTCAAGATGATAAACAATCTGTTCGGAGATCTCCAACCCTTGCCAGGGTTTTGCGATGCGTCTAATGTCCGTCCGTCCGGCTGGCCGAGTGGCTCAGGAGTAGAGCTCTTCCACCCGGTGAGTGAGAGGTTCCGGGTTCAACCCCGGTGCGTCCGGATAGTTAAGAGGGCTTGGTAGTGAGCGTGGCCTTGACGAGTTTTTTAATCGATTTTTATCAATATCTTTTTCCAGTGTAATTGTTAACAAAATAGGGCTATGGACGTGAATTCAGAACAGTTCAATGAAAATAATTTCATAGTTTGGAATAAGCTATTAGTTTTATTGTGTCCAACAGGTGTTTAGAACCCAAAAATTTTAATTTTCGGGTTCTAAACACCCGAAAATTTTAATCCGAAAATTAAAATTTTCGGGTTCTAAACACCTGTTGGACACAATAAAACTAATAGCTTATTCCAAACTATGAAATTATTTTCATTGAACTGTTCTGAATTCACGTCCATAGCCCTATTTTGTTAACAATTACACTGGAAAAAGATATTGATAAAAATCGATTAAAAAATTCTTCAAGGTCAAACTCACTATCCAGCCGTCTTAACATCGCACATCCATTCACATCAAAACAAGTGGCAAGACACAAGAGGCAAGAAAGTCTACTTGAAATCACGTGTTACGTTTCACCATAGAGGTAAGAAGGGTTTCACCAAGATTCTAAACCCGGTTTAGAGGTGGTAAACCTGGTTTAGGGGCCTCTAAACCAGGTTTACCGCCTTTAACCCGGGTTTAGAATCTTGGTGAAACGCAGCCGTGGATTAAAAACTCTAGTTTAAACGGTTCTGCGAATATTTAGGTAGATGATTAAACAAATCGGATTTACATGACTTTGACAATTTTAAGCTGAAAAATCGCTTAATATTCTAATAAATTGAGCCTTCGATTCCCCTTCTCTCGTGGTAGATATACTTACGACTTGCAGACTCAATAAACCATATAAAAGTGATCCTTCACTAGCAGCCCCATGCACGACGCAACTGCCTGTTATTCAGTTTATTGAGTTGAGAAACAAGTCCCCTGGATGTCAATGCAGTCCCACGGCCACCTGTAGACCCATGCTGTGCGGCAGTCGAGTCACGTGATCTATCCAGAACACACGGCGTGTACGTGCCCTCAGTGACGTCACAGCCCCCGGGGAGTCTTAAAGGCCTTCGCATCTGGTGCATGCATCATTGATAGCTGGAGATTGTCAGCTCAGTCTCGACACTCGATGACGTAACAGCGTGTCTTAAAGGCACAGGCAGATGGTACACGCATCATTAATGGCGGGAAGATGAAGGATCATGACGTCAGAGTGTCTTAAAGGTACAGGCAGATGATACACGCATCATTAATGGCGGGAAGATGAAGGATCATGACGTCAGAGTGACTTAAAGGCACAGGCAGATGGTGGACGCATCATTAATGGCGTCGGGAACGTAAATGATTGACGTTTCAACATCATTGTGTGACACTAGCGATGACTTTTTGACATTAGAGTGTCTTAAAGGATGTTTCAACATCTGCATGTGATTTTATGACGACGCAGAACGCCTTATTTGAGATATTAATGTAACACTTGGGTGGATAGTTGGCTGGGACGAGCGGTGGTTAGTCAAAATCCCATGGTTACAAATTGATTAGTTTAGATAGAATACTACTTTATTAAGATTTACCACGTGCTACAAATATGTTATAAAAAAACTACATGATGTGAGGAGTGAACTCACTAGAAGCCTGTGCTGAACTCGACTGACTATTGCATGCTCCCGATGGTCGCATCAATAGTATAGATGACACAGCTAATCACACGGTCTGATCGTGAGATCGGCTGAGCTAGCTTGCGCGTAAAGCCTTGCAGTGTAGATATAAGAGAAACCTGACATCCTAATAATGTCGAATTACCGCGTGGTCAGTTCAGACTTCTAGTGGGAAAATGTACATAAAAATGTACTTGTTACATCCCTCCCTTCTTTAACTTAGCTCTACTTTCAGAAGAGCTAATTCAATCATGACGGGATAGTTCCAAACCTTAATAGCTAGTTCAATAGTTCAATGTTCAATAGTTCAATAGTTCAGAAATAACATAGTTCAATATTCAATAGTTCAGAGATACATAGTTCAATAGTTCAAGTTATGTATAATTACCTAATTCAAGAGTTTGATATTTCATTTCAATAGTTAGAAGTTAACCCAATTCAATAGTTCAATTTTAGTTCAAACCTAGTTCAATTACATGCTTCATAAATAGTTGAAAACGAAATACATAGTAGACGTTCGTAAATAAACATTGGTTCTTAGACATGTAAATACTTTTCTGTTTGTAAAGTGTCTTTGTCCATAACAGAAACTTTAACTCAAAATCATAAAGATAATTCTTCACTTCAGAACTTGCTCTACATACTTGTATTACATTTAATGTCAATACAATAATAATATTATGCAATATGATGATTCTAATTACTGTTGCGCTTTAAACGACATGTGATCAGTATCTGGTATCAAAACACTATCTCAACTGAGTTCGATAGACTTTGCCTTCACATCGCAAGAAGCTTGCACACGCACTTTTCATCCACCGGTCCCCTGCACAACCAACACAACACACGAGATTTCTTAACGACGCACCTGACTTTAACTTTTAATAACTGGATGTTTGATTCGGACTCGACCCCGCGTTCGGCTGATTTAGATTGCTGAATACGTTCCTGGGTTCGTCCTCTGGATTGGTCTGGTTTGGTGGTCTCTCGGATCGTGCTGTCGCGTGGCTCTGGCATCCTAGGGCAGTGGAAGACGTCGTGGCTCGCCTCAGACGACGGTCGGGTTCAGTCATACGATCTCTCATCAGTAATTGATCTGAAAATGTCGAGCACACAAGTAATCTATTCCTGGTATAACGAGTCTAGTTCTAGTTAATTGCTAATACATGCATCTTGGCACCTGGCTGAAATATAATTAATTAGTTATTATATACAATCTATTTCTTCTTAGTCATAATCCACGGTTCCTCGGCAACGGATCCTGAGCTCCTGAGACTTCTGGATGTACCTGGTTGGTTAAGATCAGGAGTAGTAGGGAATGGCTCGCCTATAGTGAGACGACCAGCATCGTTTCCTGCAGCATCAAGTATCTCGAAACTTGAGCCTGGCTTGAATAGATGTTGTTGGTCGGGATTTCTCGGAATGAAATATCTTGGAGAAGGAACAGGAGGAGTAACCCTGGTGGTATTTTCATTTGCTGTGAAAACGTCATCGTCCTGTTCAGCTGCATCGTCCTGTTCAGATTCAGACGCATCGTCTCTACTGTCCGTGTCCTCGTTTAGATCGTTATCCGTGTCGTTGCCTAGGTCATTGTCCGTATCATTGCCTGGTTCATTGTCCGTGTCATTGCCTGGTTCAGTGTCTGGTCCATTCTCTGGTTCATTCTCTGGATTATTCTCAGGTTCATGGTTTGGTTCTGGTTCTGACTCTACCTCGTCATCAGGCTGGACTAGGATGGGTTGGGTCGCTGGTAAAGTCATAAACGGATCCTCGTCATACAAAACTCTTGTCATGGATCGTGTCTGGATTCCTGGATCCTTTTGTCCCCCCTTTCCTTTAGCCTTATCCCCTTCTTTCTGCTTCGGCATTCTCTCTACTTCATCTTCTTCTTCCTCTATCTGTTGGTATAGCACATCTTTGCAAATTTTCAGCCTATTTGAGTGAACCTTCATTTCTTTTCTCCCATACACTTGCTTGATTCTAAACGTAACTGGACCGACTTTTTCAATAATTCTATAAGGTCCGGTCCACTTTTTCGCTAGTTTTCTAGATAATCCTGGTTTTACTGATGGTGTAAACAAATAAACCATGTCTCCCTCTTCAAAAGTTACTGGACCTGCCTTTTTGTCATGTTGTTTTACTCTCTTGTCCTCTGATTCCTTGAGATTGATTCGAACTCTCTCAAAAGCAATTCTTAATCTAGCTGCTAGTTCCCTGGAATAGTTTACATCTAGATCGTAGTGCACTTCAGCTGGTTCCACGAAATCTGAAAAAGGTAAAGTTATATCCCATCCATGGAGAAGAAAAAATGGCGTCTCGAGGGTTGCTAAATGGACAGTGCTGTTATATGCTAAAGAAACATATGGAATCCAATCTGGCCAGTCTCTGTGACCTTTCTCAACAAAATGAGATAGCATATCCTTGAATGTCCTGTGGGATCTCTCCAACATTCCATTACCCTCACTGTGCCAAGCTGTGGTTTGTAGCTTCTGGATGTCGAGTAGTGCACACGTCTCCCTCATAGTGCTGGAAATCAGATTAGCCCCTAAATCTGTTAAAAGAGTTTTAGGCGCTCCGAACCTGGCAATTATGCCTCTTGCAAAAGTCCTAGCAATTGTTTCCGCTTTTTGATCTTTTACTGGGAAAAATTCAACGTAACGTGAGAACGAATCCTGGAATGATAAAACATACTTGAAACCTTCGTGACTTGTTGGGAAAGGTCCCACCACGTCTAGGGCACATCGGTCCCACGGTCGCAGGGTTTCGGGATCTTTGCAATGGAGCCTTTTTTAAGTGAGGAGATGTTTTTCTCTCATTGCAAGATCTGCATAATTCGCAATGTCGCTTGATATCTTGTCGCATATTCTTCCAGTAATACTTGCTTTTAACTTTTGACAACGTTTTTTCAAAACCTTGATGACCTGCAAATGGTTGGTCGTGACACGCTCTTAATACCTGACCTTTCATAGTATGTGGTACTACTAACGTATCGCATCTCTGGTTTCCGTCCTTGCGTTTGTAAACAAGACCTTCAGCATCGAGCAGGAATGTAGTGTCAGCGTTCTGGTTACTCTCAAGTGATTCTATGATGTCATACAATGCTGGATCTCGTTGCTGTGCTTCTCTTATCAGCTGTCTGTCCCAGACTGGTTCGAAGTTTGCTCGCGTCAGCGCCACAGGTATTCTAGACAGAGCATCGGCGTTGCCATGCTTACTTCCGGGTCTGTGCAAAATGTCGAAATCGTAAGATTCGAGTGTCAATGCCCATCTAGCTAACCTGGATTGCGGGTCATTCAGCGATCTCAACCATTTTAAGGGTGCATGATCAGTGATAAGGGTAAACTTACGCCCGTACAAGAAAACACGGTGGTGTTTTACACCCCAAACACAAGCTAAAAGTTCTCTTTCGGAAGTCGAATAATTACGCTCGGCTTTGTTAAGCTGACGACTGGAAAAGGCCACAGGTCTTTCAAATCCATTTACTTTTTGGGATATTATCGCGCTAATGGCCACCCCTGACGCATCAGTCGATAAAATAAACGGTTCATCAAAATTCGGATATTGCAAAACAACGTCTGTTGTCAATGACAACTTGAGCTTTTCGAAATTTTCCTGACATTCATTCGTCCAAAAGAAAGGTTCTTCTTTACGCGTTAATTTCGTAATTGGAGAACAGAGGTGTGCGCAATTTGGGATGAATCGTGAATAGAAAGAAACTAATCCCATGAATGACTTTATTTCGGTTACAGATTTAGGAGTTGGAAAATCTTTGACGGTTTTTACTAGATTTGGATCTGTTTTTACACCCTCCTTGTAAATGACGTGTCCTAAATATCTGGTTTCTTCCATGAAAAGTTTACATTTTGATGGTTTTAACTTCAATTTCGCAACTCGCAATTTCTCGAAAACTTTGGCCAGGATACTAATATGATCCGCCACTCCACCTCTGGAAAATACAATGATGTCATCAAGATACACCAAAATTTGGTCAGATGGTAGACCTGATAACACACAGTACATCAACCTTTGCCACGTACTTGGGCAATTGGCCAGCCCCATGGGCATTTTCAAAAATTGGTAATGCCCGTCCATCGTGGAAAATGCTGTCTTCGCTCGACTTTCTGGATCAACTCTTACTTGATAATATCCGGACTGAAAATCGAGGGTAGAAAACAGTGTAGATCCACCTAGTTGGTCTAGAGTATCTTGCAAATTTGGAAGTGGGAAAAAATCTCGAGTTGAAATGGCATTCAAAGCCCTGAAATCGACTACAAGTCTCAAATTTCGGCTCGAATTTGGGTCTGGATCACTCTCTGATACTCGTTTCTTTACTAGAATTACAGGCGCAGAATATGGACTTGATGAATGTTCTATGATTTCATCTGCCAACATTTCATTGATAATCTCTTTCAACCTCGGTCTCTGGCTATGTGGTACACGATACGGGTATTTCGCAACAGGACGTGAGTCCTGCACTTCGATCTTGTGCATCACAATGTCCGTGCATCCTAGCTTACTTCCTGGTAACATGAAAACATCTCGATACTTTTCCAACATGCTGACAGCAGCTGTTTTATCTTGGCTATTTAAATGGCTAAGATTAAACAACTTTTCAACTGGTTCCCTGGATTCTTGAGCAAGTCCTGCTACTAGCTTTGACTTTCTCAAACTTTTCTTCACTGGTTTAACTGGTTCAACTGGTTCAACGGGTTCAACATCTTCTACTGGTTCAACGAGTTCAACTGGTTCTGCTTTCCCGAGTATTGTGTTCTTTGCTATCACAAGCGGTGTGTTTGACACATTCATCACTTTGACGAACACCTCTTTACTTAGACGTGACTACAACTCTTGCGACTAAGATTCCGCCTACGCGAACATCTGTCGGCTCAATGATAATATCTCCAGAAGTCGCGAAATCCTGAAGACCAACACAGATAGCTGCACATCGTGGGGGAATCTCCATCGGTGATGAGAGACGGACAAAACAGTGATCAGTTGTCTTATTCGCTTCTCCAATAGCTTTTCTCCCACTACTTGCATGCGATCGTCGTTTCATATCATCTCGTGTTGAATGACAGCTCTTATCGCGTCCTTGTAGTTCATTCACGTCACTGGATACTCCTCGAGTTACCTGGTCGATGACATTAGTATCGCCAGCTCGTAACTGTCTTTCCTGGTTCTCTCCACTAGATTCTCTGGATTTACTGGTTCCTGGTTCTTGTTCTCTCAATTTCTGGTTAGTTGGTTCCTGGTTCTTAGATTTAGTAGGTTTCATTCGCTTGCTAGATACTGCTTGCGAGAGCTCGCCTACTTTCTTCTCTGAATGCTGACTCGAGCGATTTGAATCGCTCGCGTTCACGCATCTCGTGTCTGTGTTGAGTGAGTGCAATGGAAAAATGATACCTTGGAGTTCCACATAGTTTTTAGGCAAATTTATGACTGCATCAAATTTTTCAAAAAAATCCATGCCTAGCAAACCATCGCTTTCAATTAGGAGGTCTTCTGTTCTGACAAAACAGGGGTGTGTAAAACAAGTTTTCCCAGACCAAAATGGAATGTTCGCAATGCCAATTAAAGGCAATGCGTGGCCTGAAATACTTGAGATTCTCCGACAATTCTCATCCCCTGTGGTGTCCACAGCATTTCCCTCAAGAACTGAATGCTTGACAATAGAAATCATAGCTCCTAAATCAATTAAAAACTCCCTGGATTTGTTAAATACATGTAAATTTATGGTTTTTAAGTTGCCTAAATCACTGCTTGCACTCAACACTTTTAGCTGACAAGGGTGGATTACTTTTTCTTGCTCGCACTCCCGCCCTGGGACTGGGTTGGGAGGCGCTGATCTTTTGGGTCACCCTTGGTTTCTTGGTAATGGCACACATTTTGGTGGTGTCCTCGCTTACCGCAATTTCCACATTTTGGTCGATGTGGATTTCGACATGTATTCTTCATGTGGCCAAAACCTCCGCAGTTATAACATTCAACCTGATTTTTCTGAAAATTGCCCTGGTTAGAATTTTGATATTTTTGGTGTCCGTGGTTTGAATTTTGAAAGTTACCCCTGCCCTTGTAACCGTTCTGGTTCTGGTTATTTGTTCCTCGGGTGAAAAATACACTTGATGGTACCGGCACAGGGGTAGGAGCGAGAAGTTCGTTGTTCTCCTCCTTTTCAGCAATTTCAATCACAGCACCGAACATTGCTGGCGATCTGGATAACACGGGACGGCGAATTGAAATGCGTAACCCGCTGAGAAATTGGGCCAACAAACTCTCCTCGTGGAGCGTCTTCCTCAGCGCGGTTTCAGCTGCGGTCGTCCCCTCTTTTAAAAGATGTTTTTCCTCAATCATGAGTCGCGTTGCATAATCCTCAACGGACTCCTTGTCGCCTTGAACACAGTCCCGAAAACGTTTCTCGGCGTGAACTTGAGGTTCTTTACGTTTAAATTTTGACTTTAAGGTGGTCACAAATTCATTCCAGTTGGCGAGAGCCTTTACGTCGGCGTTGGCAGCAAGGTAGCGGCGCGCTTTACCTTTCATTGACATCTTCGCAATGCCAAGCTTCTGCGCCTCCGACCATCCTCCAACGGTCGCCGCAAGATCTACGCTTTCTAGGAAATCATTTATGTCCTCCTTCTTGTCCCCCGAAAATTGTTCAATAAACCCCATTAAATTTGGTCCCGTAATTGGATTGGCTTGACCTGGAATTACGTCTTCGTTCACCATTTTTAAAACAAATATAGTCAAGAAAATTTAAAAATAAAAAATTTTAGGGTCGACGACAAATAGATCAAAATAGAAATGAGTTCAAACGTACCAAAAATAATTACTACGCCTCATTCAAACCACAAAAATTAATTGAAACAATTGTTTTAACACTTTGGCAAAAATACACAAAACAACTCTTCATAGTTCACTGGATATTACTGGATTTCACGCGGTTAAAATACTTAAAAATTTTCACTTACCCTAAAAACTGGAATTCATCTCGAGATAATCCTTCGTAGCTGGAGTTCTTCATTTTAGCTGGATTTCTTCCGTAGCTAAAATTTGTCCGTAGCTGCCACCATTGTACCATTTGGGTGGATAGTTGGCTGGGACGAGCGGTGGTTAGTCAAAATCCCATGGTTACAAATTGATTAGTTTAGATAGAATACTACTTTATTAAGATTTACCACGTGCTACAAATATGTTATAAAAAAACTACATGATGTGAGGAGTGAACTCACTAGAAGCCTGTGCTGAACTCGACTGACTATTGCATGCTCCCGATGGTCGCATCAATAGTATAGATGACACAGCTAATCACACGGTCTGATCGTGAGATCGGCTGAGCTAGCTTGCGCGTAAAGCCTTGCAGTGTAGATATAAGAGAAACCATGTCGAATTACCGCGTGGTCAGTTCAGACTTCTAGTGGGAAAATGTACATAAAAATGTACTTGTTACATTAATACGTTTTATTTTTCTGAGCAGAGTTTGCTGAAACTAAAGTCATTTCTTGCTCAAACCTTAGACGAATTTTAATAATAGCTTTATTTTTTTCTAAATTATCGAAGCATTTGAAAAGTCTAACACGGACAGCAGAGTTAAAGTAGATTTGAAACGCTCTATGCTCGCCAATGAAATGCGTTCGCCAAAACACAGTTCAGGCAATTTATTAATAATAGACATTTGAACGGATCAGAAGGACGTTATGTATCGATATATTTTCATTGCACCTTTGGCAGTTGTTTAATGCAACAAAGTGCATTTTAATGAACTGAATGTTGTTATTATGCAACTCTCTGCCATTACATCGCATGAATGTAGTTTGCGAGGATGTAATATGAATGCAGTCATACGTAATTAATAGCATAATACGCCGTTTTGTTTCCACTCCCAAATACGTAGTATAGAGTTAGGATTATGCCGCTTACATTCTGTAGTTGTTCGCAGGGCATTAGCTGATCCGCTATATGTAATGGAAACTGCAACAATGTAAACATACTGCTTTTTAGTTCGATCATTTCGAATGCTCTATAAGTATCGTTTACATAAATCTCCATTCCGCATGGAATCACTGTAAAAAGAAGAGCTATCTTCGAATTTACGAATTTTGTGAAATTCTTGGCTTCAAAAACCATCGGAGCTTTCCGAATCTTTCAAATGATCCGCAACTTGCTTCTGGTAATCTTGATAGGTTTTGTCGACAAGTTGCATTGTTTCATGGGAAGTAATCAGTGCCGGACTGGCTCGTCAGGTGCCTCGGCGGCTATTGTTATTATTTAAAAGTAATATATTATATAGTAATATATTATTTAAATCGCCCTGCCCCGCAGGGCGATTTTTGGATTTTTATAACTTTAAAATGGAGTGTAAAAACAATTTGGTGATTTTAAAAGTTCATTTTTTCACAAGAAAAACATAACAGAAAGGCCCCCAATTATGCCCCGCAGGGCGTATTTTGATTTTCTGTAATTCTTAAAATGATTTTGGGATTATGAAAACTTGTATTTTTTCAGAATGTGGCTAACAGAAAGTGAAGTTAAATGTACCCAAATTCTGCCCTGCAGGGATTATTTTCAATTTCAATCACATTTAAAACGATTTTGCGATTATACAAACGTGTATTATTTTGAGCGAAGAAGCTAACAGCGAATTGAAATTAAAGAATGGACCCAGCCTGCCCCGCAGGGCGATTTTTGATCATTTGTATTTATTAAAGCGATTTTGGGATCTAAAAATGTGTATTTGGCTCCAAATGTCAAACATAAACTTAATGGAAAATGAAAATAATGGAAGATGTGACAAACCTGCCCCGCAGGGCGCTTTTTGGATTTTTGTTAATTTCCAAAAGATATTGGGATGGTAAAATCGTGAATTTTACTTCAAAATGCCCAAATATAAGAGGCCCCCGCCAGCCCGGCAGGGCGCTTTTGAACTTTTATAATTTTTAATTTGTTTTTGGGATTGTAAAAATGTTTAGGTATTTTGCTGCATAATGCCTAACACAAAGTTTATGAAGACAAATTTCGCCTGCTGAACGCTTCTCATATTTTGTAGTAATTAAATAATTTTGGGATGTAAAAATGAGTATTGGTTGGGCTGCAAAATGTACAACAAAAACATAAATATAATATTAAATGAATGTCCATACTAAGAGGCCCCCAGACTGGCAAGCAGGACGTTTTTTTTTAGATTTTTGTAATTTTCAATTGATTTTGGAATTGCAAAATCGTATACCTAAATGGCTTCAAAATGCTCAACATGCTGTTATTGGAAGAAACATTTAAATAGAAGAGGCCCCCAACCTGCCCCGAAGAGTGCTTTTTGAATATTTGTAATTTTTAAATCGTTTTTGTGAATTTAAAAATGTTTATTTTGCTGCGAAATGTTCACCATAAAGTTAATGGAAGATGGGTTCACATAGAAGAGGCCCCCAACCTGCCACGCAGGGCGCTTTTTTACTTCTATAGTATCTTTAAATGGATTTTTGATGATAAAATTTAAAAATGTATGTTATACACAATCTAGGGGCCTCAATAGCCAGGGGCCTCGGCGGCGATCGCCGCCTAGCCGCCAGGGGCCAGTCCGGCCCTGGAAGTAATAATCATGCAATAGTCGTATCAGAGTCATGTTTCAACCTATACGCTGTTTTGATTAATAACGATTAAAACTAACTGGCGACCTTGGCTGTCGGACGACGAGAGTGCCATCTAGCGGAGGCGCAGTGACATTACCAGCCCGTGAAGTTCTTGACCGATTGGCTGGAAAGTTGTAAAATCTGATAAAATGTTGGTACTAAATGAGACAAACGATTCATCTTCACTTTTCAACCAATCAGCGGATGTTGCTCAAAATCTATACACTGGCCGCTGATATGACATTATAGTGTGTGGGCAAAATTTCAGGCAAACGAAAACGAACGTGAATCGCACGGTTCGTCAGAGCGTTTTTTTGAAATTTTGTATTCCCACTAAATAATTTATAAAAATCAGATAGTAACGACCCATTAAAGCCTAATAGACTAAATAATGCCGCACACTGGAGTACTTTATGACCTCTGGTGTGACCTCAAAGTGTTAAATACGATTATTTTGCCTCAAATATCGTATTTAACACTGTGAGGTCGTACCAGAGGTCATATAGTACTCCAGTATGTGGCATTATTTAGTCTATTAGGCAGTTATGGGTAGTTACTATCTGATTTTTATAAATTATTTAGTGGGAAGACAATATTTCAAAAACCGCTCTGACGAACCGTGCGATTCCTGTTTGCTTCCGTTTGCCTAGGTACGTCTCTCAGTGGATTTCATTTTCATCACTGTTGAGGATACACTGGTAACGAGGATGTGTACAGCTAGAGGCAAGCAATGTTCTGACCCATGGAAATGGCGGGAAAGGCGGACGAACGTAAACCCGTGTTGCGCATTTGCAAGACATTGTTTACGGGAGCGCCTTTTGTTATTGCGTTTTACATCGTATATAGTTTCATATTTTAATAACATTATTGAAAATATCGCCTGGATTTGTATAGAATACTGAGCTCCTTTACAAAATTACAATTCCCTTTCTTCATGTACACAGTACTCATAGGGCCTGTATTGTTTCGGCTTTATAAAAGTACACTACAATACATTTCTTCGTTGCTGTGCTTGTTCTGCTGTTCTGTTGTTCAGAACGTCGCACTGTTCTGCAACTTTTCTTTGTCGACGGATGAATTACTATGATAATAGGGAGATGATTAAGAAGAAGGGGCAAGGATGGACGATGAGAAAAGCGGCTGTAGCCTAGAGAACCTTTCCCCCATTTGCCGCAAACAGAGCGAAACCACTTAGAAAAACTCAATAAAAAATGAAGACCGCCGTAGCTTACTGCCTGAACCAACTTGATCTTGTGTATTTGTAAATTTCATGGCCACCGGTAAACTTGAATTATTGTAGGGTTGTGTAGCTTGTAGGAATATACATGCATATATTTCTATACAGCAAATGCTCTCGTCAGCACAAAAACTTTCCTCTCTGATATGAACAGTTAATAAACCTTTTTACACAAGCAATTCATCATTCTAATGCGCTTTAGCATATTCCACTCGATAAATAAAAGTTATCTCTTGCGTGGAGATTTTCCAGTTTTTAATTTAATTTAGTTTTGATATAAAGAGACGTGAAAGAGTAAAGCCCAACACAGTGCATGTCACAGAACATCGTGTGCAGTCAGGTGAACTCTTCGCTGCTGTCAGTTTCCCACAGTGTGACGTCATAGGATGATATTCACGTCTCTCTGTGTCATGGGAGTCCACAGGGGGAGGGGGGGAGCAAGGGGGGACGCTTGCCCCCCATGGATATTAGGAAAACTTAATTTTGTTGTGGTGTTTATACGTATAGATTTATTTCGTGAACAAAAAACAAAAAACTCTAAAAAATTAATTTCAAAGAGTCATAAACCAAAAAAGTCCATCGGGTCAAGGTGTTAGGGCCATGCCAGCTACCCCTCCCCCCCACCCCCCACCACCTCAAAGTGTCAAATTTTAAAAGATATTGCATATTTTTCAAAATTCACCTCATCATAACCTCTCAAAATTGATTTCTAAGTGTCAAAAATCCGAAAAAAAGACCTGCGGGGCAAGTTGAGGCTGTGCCCTCTCCAACACTTAAAGTGACAAAATTAAAAAAAATATTGCATATTTTAACAAAACACGCCTTACAACGTCTCAAATTGATTTCGAAGTGTCCAAAACCCCAAAAACGCCCCGCGAACCTCGGTGGGGGACGCCCCCCTCCACACACCCCTTATCCCGAGGTAAATGTTTTCCTTGCCTTGTCCCACTCTGGAAGAAATCCTGCGGACCACAATATGCTCTGTGTCCATTTCCCACGCATGCGTGTGAGTAAAACGGCTGATTTCCAGACCCCTGCCTGAAGCATTTCAAATGAAACAATGTGAAATCAATGTTGAATTTACATAGAGTTTTATTGCATTTAGAACGTCAAATATTCAACAAAAGAGAAGTTTCATTAAATGTTTTATGTAAAATTGTGAATAACACAAATAATAATGACATTCATAAATTCAAAGTGAAATTTCAAGTGAAATTTTAGAAGGATGTCGATGATTTCTATAAATCTTCCTAAATAAATTCTTTGAAAACTTTTATCCTGCAACAAAACATATTAGCATCCCTGAGTCCATTATTTAAGAGGAATCTTCCATTACATTTCAAAACTTGTATACATCTCTCGTAAGAATATGTTATGTTTTTATTCGGACAACTCAATCAATCCATGCTTGTAATAATGTGTGCAATTTCCAACTTTTTGAAGTTATGGCCTGGGGTGCGATCACATAAAATGATAACTTCCTTGTCACGGTGACAAGTCCCTAGAAGGCCGTGAATAACATTGAGTGAGAAGCTTGTCGCCGTGACAAGAAAGTTATCATTTTATGTAATCCCACCCCTGTACATCGTAACCCAATTCCCACAAATAAGTGATAAGTGATGGAGCCACTTCTGGCAAGATGGCTACTATCAGGTCCACATATTAATTTGTTTATTTTTACATTTCGTGTTTCCATAAAGCAGTGAAAAAACAAAAAACAAATGAAATTGATATTTAGCTATAAATTTACAGTCTTGGCCATAACAAACATCTATATCAAATATTTGTATTTATGTTTATGCAAATGCGCCCTTGATAGCCGCCATTTACCTAGTACCACAAAATCCACCAGAGGTCAGTTGTGTTCCTTATTTTCTCGAATTCTCCATTATGAGCGTTGTTCGTCTGCAAGTGTTTTGAATCCATCTGGCTGTGGCTATTAGAAGACTCAAACAAGCCGTGTCTGTTTGTTTAGCCCGCATGCCGCCTTTGGTCAACACCTCCCCCCCCCCCCCCCCATCCATCAGCATGCCTCATTCACTGCATGACAATCACTTCGCATGTTGACATTGTCTGTCACACCTCCTCGCTTTGTCCCAATCACGCGTTCAAGCGTGTTCACTTTTATTTCACTTTTATTTCACTTTTATTTCGGGTTTCCTTTTTATGCACTACTCTGCAACGACTCTAATGGCGACTCTAATGGACGGTGGGAAGGACGTGGTGGTGGCTAATTAAGTAATTAGTAGGGAACCTTCCCATAATTTGCCTCTCGACTTAGGAAAACACGAAACCTATGTCTAGGATTCGGAATGCAAATTCAGGAGATCACCGACTTTTATTGCGTTTGTTTGTGACATTTTGTTGCCCGATGTAAAAGCACATCCTAATTAAACTTTCCTAATTAAACATTTCTTTTGAAGGAAAAAGGTTACAGCTGTTCGAATTTGGTTGTCGAAAAATCGATTATACGGAGCTCAAACGGAGCTACGGAGCTTTGATCATAGCTCAAAGAGCGCGCATTCAGAAAAAGTCCAATAGCATGGACACCTTGATTTTCAACACTACTAATGATATCGGACTGAAAATTTCAAATACTAGGAAAACGCTCAGTGTAACGCGTTGATGAGCGAGCACGGGTACGTGCAAATTCTCGAACCGGAAATGCGTACACAACGCACAGAAAACATATACATCCATATGGAATTGATTATGATATCAACTTAAAAGTGTATGCTTTTCATCGAAACTTTAAAATAGCATCTAAGCACCTGGTTCATAAAGCAAATCAGAATCAATTTTCAATTGGCACTGGAAAACATTCATTTCGATACTTCATTACTGACAGATATTAAAAATGTAAATAACTTCATACGTTCTTAACTGATTGGGATGAAATTTTGTAAAATAAGAGACAATATTGGTCTTAATGATCATGCAAAATATGAGTTTGATCAGAATTATCGAAGACCGTTTTCATTTTTCAGCCTATCAGGAGATATTTATTTAAATTTTAACCAATGAATCTGAGTAACGCGTTGATGAGCGAGCACGGATACGCGCAACACCTCGAACCGAAATTCTGTCTATCGAAAATGTCATTAAAAGCCAATAATTCTAAAATTTCGCCACAGATTTGTATAGAAATCTCAAAACATTCCTAAAATATTGGTCCAAATAACCATGCAAAGCTTTAAGTTGATCAATTGAACCTTTATGATTGAACTGTTCCGTGTTAATTTTCAAAAATCACAGGATCTCCTTCAAAAAATATACCTGAGACCACTCATATGATATAAGTGTGTCTACACAATATCAGATCGACTGTTGAACGGTCATTATCAGTTTCATTTGCGTTTGAAAGTTTCTGCTCTAACTACCTTGCCTTGAACTGAAGAGTCGAAGTCGCCGTGAATTTGACAGCCAACACGCTAATAGTCCGTAAAATGTCAATAACGTTTGGATTTAAACACAGATTAGTATGAAAATTGTCAAAAATGCAGATAATGTTGGACCCAACCATCATGCGAAGTTATAAGTTGATCGTTCAATCGGTTATAGTTTAAATTTCTAAAAACACAGGAAAGATGGTTTTAAATTTTAACCAATGGGAGGATTTGGCTGAAACTTTGTTTGATTGGGTACAATGTTGGGGGTAATGACTTGTCAAAATTTCAATTTGATCAAAACAACCAATCGAAAGTTAATTTTTTTTAAATTTGAACCAATCAATGGATTTCAAAAAAATTAGGGTCTGCAACAATCAGAAATGTTACGTACATGTGTGCAAAATTTCAGCTCGATCGAAGAAAAACTCTGACCTGTATATCGTCAGTAACAGAAAAAAAAAAAACAAAAAAAAAAAAAAACAGAGGTCCGTGCCAAAAGAGCCAAATGGAGACGCTCGCTTCGCTCGCTCAATTATTCACAACATATGACTATCTATTATATACAAATTTCAATACATTTGAATTAGTGGAACGAAAGTTATGGTATCTTAAAGTAGAGCGTAAAAACAGAAAATATGGGAGATAATTTTTCACTTCTAAAATTAACATGTGAAATAAAACTTGATAAATTAGCTCTTGTGTATTCTGCTTTTTAAGCGCAAACTCTAGATAACATAACTTTCGTTTCATTAATTCAAATGAATTGAAATTTTTACACAATCGATAGTAATATATTTTGAATAACACATGAAATTTTGAGCTTGATATCGTCAGCAGTTTTGAGTAAACAGCGTCCCGGGCATCGGACATTTTCTGGACGCATAATTTTTGAGCTCGTATAATCGATTTTTCGACAACGAAATTCGAACAGCTGTAACTTTTTTCCTATACTAGGTATGATGTTAAAACTTTTACATATTAGACCTTAGTATGTTTTGTATAATTGGTGTAATTATCAGCCCTATATGTGCAGTATTTTCGTCACAGTGATGTCTCGCCCGTTGGACGTTTTTTTGGGCCACCCGGTATTATATTGTATAATATTGTATACCTATTTGCTTTCAAAATGATTAGTGTCATTATTTCAAGTAAGATTCAAAGTAGATTCTAGTTTTTTATCAACCTGATGAATCATTGAAACAGTCTTCTGGACTATATCGACAACTGCTTGCACACATGCTCGCTTATCAACGCGTTACATCACGCGTATTCCACCCACACTCAGACAGTTTATCTCAACTTGCACTCGATTGCCTCCTCGCATTTCACAGGCACTCACTGAATAGGCGATCACGTGGTCTGCTGACGTCACAAGCAGTCACGTGACTAGACACTTAAGAGGAAGGATCATTCTCTAAGCGGCCATTCTGGAGATTGTGTCCGTCTCTTTGAAGTATAGGACTATAAGTTGCAGCGAGAGAGCTGTAGTAAATAAATTAAGTCCATGAATATGGATATTTCATTGTGTTTAAATTTTCATAATATTATATTGTCTACAAAGTATTTTAGAAATAAATCGGCTGAAACATTCTAAATTGAAATGTTTAATTTAAAACAGAAAAAACAGCGTTATTTCATCATTTCTATTGTCTACAAGGCTCTCTAGTCTCTACTACTGCCTGCCTCGAATTCGATTGATTATCTCAATTTTCTGAATCGTAATCAGAACAAAAAATATGGTCGTGATTAATTATTGTTTTGATGCTCTTATTGTCCTGAGGAAGATTTACGAATCAAAACTGTATGCAGAATGAAATATCCACTCAACATTAGGAAAACTCGTTGTTTTCAATCTCTGCAAGTGAGCAAGGAATACGACTGTAGTGAAATAATCTCATCCGATCTTGTGAAATGTCATTCATAAATGACGTTTTATTCTGCGATGATAACCAAATCGAGCTGCCATGAAGCGACCCCCAACACAGGTAAAAGCTACCTGACAAATGTGATTGATTTGGAATGAATGTTTCCACTCTGCTGGCGCTCGACAATGAAAGCTCTCAACTCTCTGGGCGATGGTTTTGAATTGGTCCATCAGACAGCATCAATACATTCAACAGACAGCGCGTCTGCGTCGCTTTTGCTCTTTTATCTTCATGGCTCTTGCACAATACCTAGACATCAATAAGAGACAATCGTTTTCTTCAGTGTACCTATCACTAAAACAGCTCAACTGTAATGAAAGTAAACTTTATGTCTGTTAAATAACCGATAAAGTGTATGAAGTGATCATTTTGTTTGTCTTTTTTAAAATTATTATTTTCATATCTGCCATCTTCAATCGAATTAACTGTGCATAACTTCACTAATAACAAAATTAAATATACCTATATAAAGGAATTGGTACGCATATTAGGCATTTTATTATCTCAAAATCAATATACTGAGATAATAAATCATCAAATCTCAACCATTTCAATATAAGGTGGCAACATTACAGACTTTCATAAACTTTCATTACAATTTTAATTTAAAAAATTGTTAGTCTTGGAGCATTTCGTCGTGTTACATATTAATTTATTTAATTACAGATAAATGAGTAGTAATTTTACGAAAGATGGGCAAAGAGTTTCCCCAAAACAGTTTACCTAATAATTCTCAAAATGTCCGCCTTTCGGGACTTGAGCCCTCTTATACACATGTCTTCAGCCAGCATTCCACCGAGCTCTTCAAAGAAATGTTACAATGTATCCTCACAGACGATCTCAACTGGTACAAACATGCTCAGAATACTTCATCGGATATTCTTCGGGGCTGCTTCCGCGTAGATTAAAGCGTACATTTGGCCACATTCTCCGGAACTTTTCCATCAGACATGCATTCATCTCCTTCCCTTCTATGATCTCTTTTGGGATGCCTCCTCACTACTAAGCGATCTCGAAAAGCGAGCAGTGTGTATTTTATCTGGTATTCGCAAGATTATCTTGCAAACCTCACTTCATTAAACATGGAATTCCAACTCTGCCATCTACACTAATTTACACTGCCGCTGACTTCCGCAGCAATCCTGAGCTTTTCCCTCGTTATTCAGTCAACACAAAGTCCGAGGAGATAAATAACATTCGTAACATCAGTTCAAGTTCCATTCGAATAAAAAGTCCTCACATTTCTGCTTCATGTAATAAAGTTCTCATCTGCATTTCCATCTTCATTATTTGTCCATTCCCTACTTGAGATGAATTTGTCTTGAACTATAATTGCCATGTTTTATTGTATTATTTCTTCATTTCTCCCATTGCAGTGACTGTTATTGCATTCCTTCATATATTTTTTACAATTTCCTAGTTTATGTAGCGTTTCATTTTACTTGTTTTGTGGAAGAACAACTGTCCCAAGCATGGCAGTGAAATCATTTAGCAAAACAATTATTTTGGTTATTCCCAGATGTCGAAGCAACTTCTACAGAATACTTAAAACTCTCCTTCCTATCCAAGTCGAACAACGAATCTACATCTAAGAAATATTGGAAATATATTTTTTAATGAAAAACAATATCTTTCCAGCATGGGATGGAGTATAGTAGCGAACCTGCATCTAGATTGTTTAAATATCGATTAGAGATGTATACCTAAACATTTCATATCTAATCAATAGCAAGCGAGGTGAGCTTTTCCGCTATTGGCTAAATACGAAATGTTCATGTCTACATCACAACATAAAAATCGAGCTGCGAGTCGTTTCGGCACATAAAATATTGTCAAATAATGAGTAAATGAGATTAATTTCCGAAATCTTTTTCATCAAAGATCAATGACAGAGTGCAAAACAATGTTGTTCTTGAATGAGTTACAGACACGAATAAGCTGTCTATTTGCATGCAATGTCTCTGCCAATTGCTGTGAATCAGCTCAAAGTGTCACGTGACACAGCATCTTGCACGCGCCTGTACTTGCGGTCCAGCCAACCACATCATTATAATGCAATTGTGACGTCATTCATTAGCGTGTGGCAACGAGGCGAGGCTCGAACACACGGCCTCCTCGGGTCGCTGGAGGTGAGGGGATGGTTAAGAGGAAGGATGTCCACCGCCATGTTGCACTTGTGACGTCATTCATTAGCGTGTGGCAAGGCGAGGCTCGAACACACGGCCTCCTCGGGTCGCTGGAGGTGAGGGGATGGTTAAGAGGAAGGATGTCCACCGCCATTGTTGCACTTGTGACGTCATTCATTAGCGTGTGGCAAGGCGAGGCTCGAACACACGGCCTCCTCGGGTCGCTGCAGGTGAGGGGATGGTTAAGAGGAAGGATGCCCACCGCCATGTTGCACTTGTGACGTCATTCATTAGCGTGTGGCAAGGCGAGGCTCGAACACACGGCCTCCTCGGGTCGCTGGAGGTGAGGGGATGGTTAAGAGGAAGGATGCCCACCGCCATTGTTGCACTTGTGACGTCATTCATTAGCGTGTGGCAAGGCGAGGCTCGAACACACGGCCTCCTCGGGTCGCTGCAGGTGAGGGGATGGTTAAGAGGAAGGATGTCCACCGCCATTGTTGCACTTGTGACGTCATTCATTAGCGTGTGGCAAGGCGAGGCTCGAACACACGGCCTCCTCGGGTCGCTGGAGGTGAGGGGATGGTTAAGAGGAAGGATGTCCACCGCCATTGTTGCACTTGTGACGTCATTCATTAGCGTGTGGCAAGGCGAGGCTCGAACACACGGCCTCCTCGGGTCGCTGGAGGTGAGGGGATGGTTAAGAGGAAGGATGTCCACCGCCATTGTTGCACTTGTGACGTCATTCATTAGCGTGTGGCAAGGCGAGGCTCGAACACACGGCCTCCTCGGGTCGCTGGAGGTGAGGGGATGGTTAAGAGGAAGGATGTCCACCGCCATTGTTGCACTTGTGACGTCATTCATTAGCGTGTGGCAAGGCGAGGCTCGAACACACGGCCTCCTCGGGTCGCTGCAGGTGAGGGGATGGTTAAGAGGAAGGATGCCCACCGCCATTGTTGCACTTGTGACGTCATTCATTAGCGTGTGGCAACGAGGCGAGGCTCGAACACACGGCCTCCTCGGGTCGCTGGAGGTGAGGGGATGGTTAAGAGGAAGGATGTCCACCGCCATGTTGCACTTGTGACGTCATTCATTAGCGTGTGGCAAGGCGAGGCTCGAACACACGGCCTCCTCGGGTCGCTGCAGGTGAGGGGATGGTTAAGAGGAAGGATGTCCACCGCCATTGTTGCACTTGTGACGTCATTCATTAGCGTGTGGCAAGGCGAGGCTCGAACACACGGCCTCCTAGGGTCGCTGGAGGTGAGGGGATGGTTAAGAGGAAGGATGTCCACCGCCATGTTGCACTTGTGACGTCATTCATTAGCGTGTGGCAAGGCGAGGCTCGAACACACGGCCTCCTCGGGTCGCTGCAGGTGAGGGGATGGTTAAGAGGAAGGATGTCCACCGCCATGTTGCACTTGTGACGTCATTCATTAGCGTGTGGCAAGGCGAGGCTCGAACACACGGCCTCCTCGGGTCGCTGGAGGTGAGGGGATGGTTAAGAGGAAGGATGTCCACCGCCATTGTTGCACTTGTGACGTCATTCATTAGCGTGTGGCAACGAGGCGAGGCTCGAACACACGGCCTCCTCGGGTCGCTGGAGGTGAGGGGATGGTTAAGAGGAAGGATGTCCACCGCCATTGTTGCACTTGTGACGTCATTCATTAGCGTGTGGCAAGGCGAGGCTCGAACACACGGCCTCCTCGGGTCGCTGGAGGTGAGGGGATGGTTAAGAGGAAGGATGTCCACCGCCATGTTGCACTTGTGACGTCATTCATTAGCGTGTGGCAAGGCGAGGCTCGAACACACGGCCTCCTCGGGTCGCTGCAGGTGAGGGGATGGTTAAGAGGAAGGATGACCACCGCCATTGTTGCACTTGTGACGTCATTCATTAGCGTGTGGCAAGGCGAGGCTCGAACACACGGCCTCCTCGGGTCGCTGCAGGTGAGGGGATGGTTAAGAGGAAGGATGCCCACCGTCATTGTTGCACTTGTGACGTCATTCATTAGCGTGTGGCAAGGCGAGGCTCGAACACACGGCCTCCTCGGGTCGCTGGAGGTGAGGGGATGGTTAAGAGGAAGGATGCCCACCGCCATGTTGCACTTGTGACGTCATTCATTAGCGTGTGGCAAGGCGAGGCTCGAACACACGGCCTCCTCGGGTCGCTGCAGGTGAGGGGATGGTTAAGAGGAAGGATGCCCACCGCCATTGTTGCACTTGTGACGTCATTCATTAGCGTGTGGCAAGGCGAGGCTCGAACACACGGCCTCCTCGGGTCGCTGCAGGTGAGGGGATGGTTAAGAGGAAGGATGTCCACCGCCATTGTTGCACTTGTGACGTCATTCATTAGCGTGTGGCAAGGCGAGGCTCGAACACACGGCCTCCTCGGGTCGCTGGAGGTGAGGGGATGGTTAAGAGGAAGGATGTCCACCGCCATTGTTGCACTTGTGACGTCATTCATTAGCGTGTGGCAAGGCGAGGCTCGAACACACGGCCTCCTCGGGTCGCTGGAGGTGAGGGGATGGTTAAGAGGAAGGATGTCCACCGCCATTGTTGCACTTGTGACGTCATTCATTAGCGTGTGGCAAGGCGAGGCTCGAACACACGGCCTCCTCGGGTCGCTGGAGGTGAGGGGATGGTTAAGAGGAAGGATGTCCACCGCCATTGTTGCACTTGTGACGTCATTCATTAGCGTGTGGCAAGGCGAGGCTCGAACACACGGCCTCCTCGGGTCGCTGGAGGTGAGGGGATGGTTAAGAGGAAGGATGCCCACCGCCATTGTTGCACTTGTGACGTCATTCATTAGCGTGTGGCAACGAGGCGAGGCTCGAACACACGGCCTCCTCGGGTCGCTGGAGGTGAGGGGATGGTTAAGAGGAAGGATGTCCACCGCCATGTTGCACTTGTGACGTCATTCATTAGCGTGTGGCAACGAGGCGAGGCTCGAACACACGGCCTCCTCGGGTCGCTGCAGGTGAGGGGATGGTTAAGAGGAAGGATGTTCACCGCCATTGTTGCACTTGTGACGTCATTCATTAGCGTGTGGCAAGGCGAGGCTCGAACACACGGCCTCCTCGGGTCGCTGGAGGTGAGGGGATGGTTAAGAGGAAGGATGTCCACCGCCATTGTTGCACTTGTGACGTCATTCATTAGCGTGTGGCAAGGCGAGGCTCGAACACACGGCCTCCTCGGGTCGCTGGAGGTGAGGGGATGGTTAAGAGGAAGGATGTCCACCGCCATTGTTGCACTTGTGACGTCATTCATTAGCGTGTGGCAAGGCGAGGCTCGAACACACGGCCTCCTCGGGTCGCTGGAGGTGAGGGGATGGTTAAGAGGAAGGATGTCCACCGCCATTGTTGCACTTGTGACGTCATTCATTAGCGTGTGGCAACGAGGCGAGGCTCGAACACACGGCCTCCTCGGGTCGCTGGAGGTGAGGGGATGGTTAAGAGGAAGGATGTCCACCGCCATGTTGCACTTGTGACGTCATTCATTAGCGTGTGGCAAGGCGAGGCTCGAACACACGGCCTCCTCGGGTCGCTGCAGGTGAGGGGATGGTTAAGAGGAAGGATGTCCACCGCCATGTTGCACTTGTGACGTCATTCATTAGCGTGTGGCAAGGCGAGGCTCGAACACACGGCCTCCTCGGGTCGCTGGAGGTGAGGGGATGGTTAAGAGGAAGGATGACCGCCATTGTGCACTTGTGACGTCATTCATTAGCGTGTGGCAAGGCGAGGCTCGAACACACGGCCTCCTCGGGTCGCTGGAGGTGAGGGGATGGTTAAGAGGAAGGATGTCCACCGCCATTGTTGCACTTGTGACGTCATTCATTAGCGTGTGGCAAGGCGAGGCTCGAACACACGGCCTCTTCGGGTCGCTGGAGGTGAGGGGATGGTTAAGAGGAAGGATGTCCACCGCCATTGTTGCACTTGTGACGTCATTCATTAGCGTGTGGCAACGAGGCGAGGCTCGAACACACGGCCTCCTCGGGTCGCTGCAGGTGAGGGGATGGTTAAGAGGAAGGATGCCCACCGCCATTGTTGCACTTGTGACGTCATTCATTAGCGTGTGGCAAGGCGAGGCTCGAACACACGGCCTCCTCGGGTCGCTGCAGGTGAGGGGATGGTTAAGAGGAAGGATGTCCACCGCCATGTTGCACTTGTGACGTCATTCATTAGCGTGTGGCAAGGCGAGGCTCGAACACACGGCCTCCTCGGGTCGCTGGAGGTGAGGGGATGGTTAAGAGGAAGGATGTTCACCGCCATTGTGCACTTGTGACGTCATTCATTAGCGTGTGGCAAGGCGAGGCTCGAACACACGGCCTCCTCGGGTCGCTGCAGGTGAGGGGATGGTTAAGAGGAAGGATGACCACCGCCATTGTTGCACTTGTGACGTCATTCATTAGCGTGTGGCAAGGCGAGGCTCGAACACACGGCCTCCTCGGGTCGCTGCAGGTGAGGGGATGGTTAAGAGGAAGGATGTCCACCGCCATGTTGCACTTGTGACGTCATTCATTAGCGTGTGGCAAGGCGAGGCTCGAACACACGGCCTCCTCGGGTCGCTGGAGGTGAGGGGATGGTTAAGAGGAAGGATGTTCACCGCCATGTTGCACTTGTGACGTCATTCATTAGCGTGTGGCAAGGCGAGGCTCGAACACACGGCCTCCTCGGGTCGCTGCAGGTGAGGGGATGGTTAAGAGGAAGGATGTCCACCGCCATGTTGCACTTGTGACGTCATTCATTAGCGTGTGGCAACGAGGCGAGGCTCGAACACACGGCCTCCTCGGGTCGCTGCAGGTGAGGGGATGGTTAAGAGGAAGGATGCCCACCGCCATTGTTGCACTTGTGACGTCATTCATTAGCGTGTGGCAAGGCGAGGCTCGAACACACGGCCTCCTCGGGTCGCTGGAGGTGAGGGGATGGTTAAGAGGAAGGATGCCCACCGCCATTGTTGCACTTGTGACGTCATTCATTAGCGTGTGGCAAGGCGAGGCTCGAACACACGGCCTCCTAGGGTCGCTGGAGGTGAGGGGATGGTTAAGAGGAAGGATGTCCACCGCCATGTTGCACTTGTGACGTCATTCATTAGCGTGTGGCAACGAGGCGAGGCTCGAACACACGGCCTCCTCGGGTCGCTGGAGGTGAGGGGATGGTTAAGAGGAAGGATGTCCACCGCCATGTTGCACTTGTGACGTCATTCATTAGCGTGTGGCAACGAGGCGAGGCTCGAACACACGGCCTCCTCGGGTCGCTGCAGGTGAGGGGATGGTTAAGAGGAAGGATGTCCACCGCCATGTTGCACTTGTGACGTCATTCATTAGCGTGTGGCAACGAGGCGAGGCTCGAACACACGGCCTCCTCGGGTCGCTGCAGGTGAGGGGATGGTTAAGAGGAAGGATGTCCACCGCCATGTTGCACTTGTGACGTCATTCATTAGCGTGTGGCAAGGCGAGGCTCGAACACACGGCCTCCTCGGGTCGCTGGAGGTGAGGGGATGGTTAAGAGGAAGGATGTCCACCGCCATGTTGCACTTGTGACGTCATTCATTAGCGTGTGGCAAGGCGAGGCTCGAACACACGGCCTCTTCGGGTCGCTGCAGGTGAGGGGATGGTTAAGAGGAAGGATGTCCACCGCCATTGTTGCACTTGTGACGTCATTCATTAGCGTGTGGCAAGGCGAGGCTCGAACACACGGCCTCCTCGGGTCGCTGGAGGTGAGGGGATGGTTAAGAGGAAGGATGTCCACCGCCATGTTGCACTTGTGACGTCATTCATTAGCGTGTGGCAACGAGGCGAGGCTCGAACACACGGCCTCCTCGGGTCGCTGCAGGTGAGGGGATGGTTAAGAGGAAGGATGTCCACCGCCATGTTGCACTTGTGACGTCATTCATTAGCGTGTGGCAACGAGGCGAGGCTCGAACACACGGCCTCCTCGGGTCGCTGGAGGTGAGGGGATGGTTAAGAGGAAGGATGCCCACCGCCATTGTTGCACTTGTGACGTCATTCATTAGCGTGTGGCAAGGCGAGGCTCGAACACACGGCCTCCTCGGGTCGCTGCAGGTGAGGGGATGGTTAAGAGGAAGGATGTCCACCGCCATTGTGCACTTGTGACGTCATTCATTAGCGTGTGGCAACGAGGCGAGGCTCGAACACACGGCCTCCTCGGGTCGCTGGAGGTGAGGGGATGGTTAAGAGGAAGGATGCCCACCGCCATTGTTGCACTTGTGACGTCATTCATTAGCGTGTGGCAACGAGGCGAGGCTCGAACACACGGCCTCCTCGGGTCGCTGCAGGTGAGGGGATGGTTAAGAGGAAGGATGTCCACCGCCATTGTTGCACTTGTGACGTCATTCATTAGCGTGTGGCAACGAGGCGAGGCTCGAACACACGGCCTCCTCGGGTCGCTGCAGGTGAGGGGATGGTTAAGAGGAAGGATGTCCACCGCCATTGTTGCACTTGTGACGTCATTCATTAGCGTGTGGCAACGAGGCGAGGCTCGAACACACGGCCTCCTCGGGTCGCTGGAGGTGAGGGGATGGTTAAGAGGAAGGATGTCCACCGCCATTGTTGCACTTGTGACGTCATTCATTAGCGTGTGGCAAGGCGAGGCTCGAACACACGGCCTCCTCGGGTCGCTGGAGGTGAGGGGATGGTTAAGAGGAAGGATGCCCACCGCCATTGTTGCACTTGTGACGTCATTCATTAGCGTGTGGCAACGAGGCGAGGCTCGAACACACGGCCTCCTCGGGTCGCTGGAGGTGAGGGGATGGTTAAGAGGAAGGATGTCCACCGCCATTGTTGCACTTGTGACGTCATTCATTAGCGTGTGGCAAGGCGAGGCTCGAACACACGGCCTCTTCGGGTCGCTGGAGGTGAGGGGATGGTTAAGAGGAAGGATGTCCACCGCCATTGTTGCACTTGTGACGTCATTCATTAGCGTGTGGCAACGAGGCGAGGCTCGAACACACGGCCTCCTCGGGTCGCTGGAGGTGAGGGGATGGTTAAGAGGAAGGATGTCCACCGCCATTGTTGCACTTGTGACGTCATTCATTAGCGTGTGGCAACGAGGCGAGGCTCGAACACACGGCCTCCTCGGGTCGCTGGAGGTGAGGGGATGGTTAAGAGGAAGGATGTCCACCGCCATTGTTGCACTTGTGACGTCATTCATTAGCGTGTGGCAAGGCGAGGCTCGAACACACGGCCTCCTCGGGTCGCTGGAGGTGAGGGGATGGTTAAGAGGAAGGATGTCCACCGCCATTGTTGCACTTGTGACGTCATTCATTAGCGTGTGGCAAGGCGAGGCTCGAACACACGGCCTCCTCGGGTCGCTGCAGGTGAGGGGATGGTTAAGAGGAAGGATGCCCACCGCCATTGTTGCACTTGTGACGTCATTCATTAGCGTGTGGCAACGAGGCGAGGCTCGAACACACGGCCTCCTCGGGTCGCTGCAGGTGAGGGGATGGTTAAGAGGAAGGATGACCGCCATTGTTGCACTTGTGACGTCATTCATTAGCGTGTGGCAAGGCGAGGCTCGAACACACGGCCTCCTCGGGTCGCTGCAGGTGAGGGGATGGTTAAGAGGAAGGATGACCGCCATTGTTGCACTTGTGACGTCATTCATTAGCGTGTGGCAACGAGGCGAGGCTCGAACACACGGCCTCCTCGGGTCGCTGCAGGTGAGGGGATGGTTAAGAGGAAGGATGCCCACCGCCATGTTGCACTTGTGACGTCATTCATTAGCGTGTGGCAAGGCGAGGCTCGAACACACGGCCTCCTCGGGTCGCTGCAGGTGAGGGGATGGTTAAGAGGAAGGATGACCGCCATTGTTGCACTTGTGACGTCATTCATTAGCGTGTGGCAACGAGGCGAGGCTCGAACACACGGCCTCCTCGGGTCGCTGCAGGTGAGGGGATGGTTAAGAGGAAGGATGTCCACCGCCATGTTGCACTTGTGACGTCATTCATTAGCGTGTGGCAAGGCGAGGCTCGAACACACGGCCTCCTCGGGTCGCTGGAGGTGAGGGGATGGTTAAGAGGAAGGATGTCCACCGCCATTGTTGCACTTGTGACGTCATTCATTAGCGTGTGGCAAGGCGAGGCTCGAACACACGGCCTCCTCGGGTCGCTGGAGGTGAGGGGATGGTTAAGAGGAAGGATGACCGCCATGTTGCACTTGTGACGTCATTCATTAGCGTGTGGCAAGGCGAGGCTCGAACACACGGCCTCCTCGGGTCGCTGGAGGTGAGGGGATGGTTAAGAGGAAGGATGTCCACCGCCATGTTGCACTTGTGACGTCATTCATTAGCGTGTGGCAACGAGGCGAGGCTCGAACACACGGCCTCCTCGGGTCGCTGGAGGTGAGGGGATGGTTAAGAGGAAGGATGCCCACCGCCATTGTTGCACTTGTGACGTCATTCATTAGCGTGTGGCAAGGCGAGGCTCGAACACACGGCCTCCTCGGGTCGCTGCAGGTGAGGGGATGGTTAAGAGGAAGGATGACCGCCATGTTGCACTTGTGACGTCATTCATTAGCGTGTGGCAAGGCGAGGCTCGAACACACGGCCTCCTCGGGTCGCTGGAGGTGAGGGGATGGTTAAGAGGAAGGATGTCCACCGCCATTGTTGCACTTGTGACGTCATTCATTAGCGTGTGGCAAGGCGAGGCTCGAACACACGGCCTCCTCGGGTCGCTGGAGGTGAGGGGATGGTTAAGAGGAAGGATGTTCACCGCCATTGTTGCACTTGTGACGTCATTCATTAGCGTGTGGCAACGAGGCGAGGCTCGAACACACGGCCTCCTCGGGTCGCTGGAGGTGAGGGGATGGTTAAGAGGAAGGATGTCCACCGCCATTGTTGCACTTGTGACGTCATTCATTAGCGTGTGGCAACGAGGCGAGGCTCGAACACACGGCCTCCTCGGGTCGCTGGAGGTGAGGGGATGGTTAAGAGGAAGGATGTCCACCGCCATGTTGCACTTGTGACGTCATTCATTAGCGTGTGGCAAGGCGAGGCTCGAACACACGGCCTCCTCGGGTCGCTGGAGGTGAGGGGATGGTTAAGAGGAAGGATGTCCACCGCCATTGTTGCACTTGTGACGTCATTCATTAGCGTGTGGCAAGGCGAGGCTCGAACACACGGCCTCCTCGGGTCGCTGCAGGTGAGGGGATGGTTAAGAGGAAGGATGTCCACCGCCATTGTTGCACTTGTGACGTCATTCATTAGCGTGTGGCAAGGCGAGGCTCGAACACACGGCCTCCTCGGGTCGCTGGAGGTGAGGGGATGGTTAAGAGGAAGGATGTCCACCGCCATTGTTGCACTTGTGACGTCATTCATTAGCGTGTGGCAAGGCGAGGCTCGAACACACGGCCTCCTCGGGTCGCTGGAGGTGAGGGGATGGTTAAGAGGAAAGATGACCGCCATTGTTGGGATTGTGAAGATACTCAATGTTGGAGCGTCAAGTTGTTACACGTAAATTGGAACTCTGTGAAGCACTTAGTGAAAAACGTTTCTCAAAAGTTCAGTTTTATCACTTTATAGTGTGCTCCAGGCGCGTAGGAAGGGGGTTGATAGGGAGGGATTATCCCCCCCCCCCCTTCGAGTAGGCCGACCCTCCATTCACCATACAAAATTAAATTTAGTGTCCGAAAATCACTTAAAAATTGTTTAAATTCTTTAAAAAACGTCCTACGGGGCAAGAGTAGCGTTGTTTGTTGTAATTTGAGCAGTTAAGCATCCCAGAATGACTTTAAAACGGTTTTAATTCTAAAAAACGACCAACGGGGCTATAAAACTGGAGGGAGGCCCCCCTTCGGATCTCGAAATCCCCCCCCCCCCCCCCCCTCAAAGATGAAAGAAGTTTCTTCATGTAGTAGTTTAAGGGGGGTTCTTTATATTTACTCCCTTATAGTTCCTCCCTTTTAGTTTCTCCTTTATAAAGCTCCCTTATAGTTTACTCCCTTACCGCTAACTTCCTTATTATAACTCCCTGACAGTGTATTTCTCGGAATGCCTAAACTTTCCCCTGATAACTCGAACTATTATCATCTTAGAATACAACTTGTGTTAAAACTGATTCTCTGGAAACGATATGACGTGAATCGAAGTGCTTAGCGAATTGGAAAAGCAATTTTCCAATAATGGACAGATTTAAGCGCATAGAAGCAGATTGGAATTGTTTTCTTTTCGAATGCTCCATTATTTTAAGCTCTTGAAGGATGCCTTTGTGTGCTGTGAACTCGGCTTATTGGAGAAGTTGAAATATAAGTAGATTATAAACAATAACAGAGGATTAAGAAGAAGTTTACCACAGGATTGAACACGTTTGGTGAGCAGTCATGTCCATTCGGTCACGGTTTATAGATTAATAAGCAAGACATTTTATCAGAAATATATTAAACCAGCATAAAGACCAAAGAGTGTCATAAAAGTTGAACGTAAACACTGGCTCCGCTCATGTTATCATCCATATCCAAGCGATTGTCGTGACCTTGAATTTCGCCCTATGCAATAACCCTTAACGGGTCGGGTAACTTCTCCCTAAGCTCCCTGACATCATTAGGAACCGCTTAATCTGTCCACTTTTTACTCCCGCTTCGATTCAATAAGTCTCAAGAGATCCCTGGGGAAGTCCCCACCCCCCTGGAGCCTGGAGCAATAAAAGGACTTCATTCATTCTTCACAGGCTGAAAGTGGAGTCAATGACGTTAATATTAGAGGAGGAGGTCGAGGAGAGTCGAGTGTTAGTTGAAGCATCAATAGTTGATGATCTTCTTTCAATAGTTTATCTGTGTGACGTCATGCTCTAGGTACACCCGAGGACGGAGAAAATACGACTTGAAACGCGTGTATCTTCATTATAATTCCTACGCTTTTAGTAATAAGGTGTTATGAGATTTATTTTCGAAAATAACTAATTTACGTGACCTAAATACTCGTATCCATAGAGGCATGATACTTCTTCATTATGCAAAACTTGTATGAAATACTCCGACTTTGAAGCGGAAATTGGCTTTAAAAAGGATTTTGTAGCTTCATCCTTGTTTTAATTATCTTTACTTCATCGTTCGGTATGCATTCAACTCATTTTGTTCAAATTAATTCTAAGTTTATGAATTGTATTGGCTTTGAATTAGCTCTCTTGATAGGGTAGAATATTATTGAAAATGTAAGAAGGCGCCAACGAGATTAATTAGCGAACAAAGATTACATTCCAGCGTTTGGTTTCAAGTTTCAATGTAAACTCTTTTAAAGAGTAAATTACAAATCGGTGCAATATTTCCTTTCGTTTTCACGAAACCACACATAAAAACGAAAAAATATTGAAGTCTAATGTTCTTGATTAAGTTTTCCAATGAAAAGTAAGTTATCTGAGATAATGTCGTGGACGTTCAACCATATGAGAAAGTTGAGTAAGGCCCAGATTTTCAATGCTTTGGTAAAACCAGTAATTAAGTTAACACAGTCATTCTAGGAATGTCATTGGTTAGCAGAGTATTAAAAGACTGGCCCTAAATATTAAACGAAATATTGTAACCTTCCTAAATCAAGAGTTTGCAGTAATGTTCAAGTTAAATTTGACGGTTTATTAATCCTCCCCATTGAAGGAAAATTCTGTTCAGAAATCCACATATAATTGGATTTATCAACATCATTAATGTGAGATTATCATAATAAATTCAAGCTCTACGTTTATGTTAAGAGTCGACAGGACTCGCAGAAAATTTCGATTCCGATGTAAAAAAAAATCCTAGAAATGCATGAAAATGCATTAGCTCTGGGTTGTACATGACATTTGTGACATTTAATCGTGTGTTGCATGTTGCAAATACTGCTGTGGCGTAAGTTATTTTAATTCAAATATTGAAAACCACAAAAAAACATAAAAAGGCGGCCCCTACTTTTTTCTTAACGGCTTGACCGATTGTTTTCAAAATTTAACAGCATAGAGATAAAGAGTAAATCTGTGTCTCTAGTGATCGAAAAAAATAATAAAAAATGTTTTTTCTCGTTTTGAGGAAGTGCTAACATGGGCAATATATGAGTCTTTTTGACACCCCTGCCCTGAAATGACTAAACAAAAAATTAAACTTTGGGGCCACTAGAGACACAGATCTACTCTTTATCTATAACCTGTGAAAATTTGAAGACAATCGGTAAAGTCGTTTAGAAAAAAGTAGGGTCCGCCTTTTTATGCTTCATAAAACATGGATTTCATCAAGTATCGTAGACTCTTAAGCCGCTTTAAAGATTACATTATTTCGGTGTTTTTTTATCTCGATTTTGAAACGATCAAGAGACAAAATCAAATCCAGATGAATTGAATTCTTCACTGAATAAAGACGAGACGAAATGCCGGTCGAACGGTTTGGAAGTCATCTCTTGTGAAATGTTTAGCTGAATTTCATGTTTCATCTCTTCGGATTCTTTGCATATCGATGTGTCTAATTCAGCACTTAACAAGGGATTAACAGCCGTCAACACGACGTATCGGATGATCTCACTGAAACCATCCGAAAGCCGCGGGCTTATCCTGAACTTTAACTTCATACAAGTTTAAACATTATCTTTCACGACTCAACTTCAAATAAAATAGTCACATTTTGTGCACCTAAACTTAGTTAGAACGATATAAATTTACACTCAATTGAATTAAAAAGATTTTAAACGAATTTAGGGACTGTCAACTAAAAGTTAAGAAAGATTAACTAACTTATTGATTAAATTTGGATTAAATTCCAAATGGATTAAATTATTGATTAAATTAATAATAACAAAAATAATTAATAGCCACCTGACCCAAAATATATTGGAAACTGGTTTTGCTTAAAAAAAAAAAAAATAAATCAATAATTTTAAAGGTAGTTATACCGCCTATTCAGTCCAATAAACTTTGGTATTATCGGCCCTAAATATAATAAATAAATTCAATAAATTAAACTACACAAATTCAACAAATTTATACTAAGCAAAAAATTAAATGAAGTCAAAATAATTTGCACAAATGCTATAACTGCAGGAAATCTTTTCTTTAATACCATCGAAGCCTTAAAGTTGGTTCCGAATTTAATAATTTGAGAGTAGTTTCAGTACGGCCTGGTCGTATTGGTTTCCTTGACCTGTTGCATTGGGTATCAAAGCAGTAAAATGGAATCGCTGTTTGAATAATGCATCTGTGGGATAAGAAGTCGCGGGACACAGCGCTGGATAGTTAACAGATTCGGCGCTCCAGCTGGGGGGAGGGGGTGAGGGGGCGCTGCTTTTGGGGAGGATTTCAATCGATGGAGCACGGGATGGGGCCTGGAACCAAACCCGACACCTCCGCGGCTCACACGCCACACACCCGGTCGTCGCCATGCTAGGTCGGGGGTCCCCGGGCATGATCTTACCTCGCGGAGACCCAACCAGCCTAGAGCTGAATATAGTGATGATTTTGACAAGTTTGCCGAATGTGTAAAAAAAATGTTTTGTTCTTATTTTTTGTTACTTTTATTCTGCCCCTGAATTCGCGAAAACATGATTTTGTGTAATGATTTTATATTTTTGGATTCATTGGTTTCATAATGATTTTTTAATGAACGCATTAATAGTTCATGATATTTTTTCAGTCTTTTCTCTGTTGTTTTTAATGAGTGTAGCCAATACAGGTTACACAGTAAAAATTAAACCTGATATTCTTACATGCAATGTAGTGGGTCGAATAGTATCTTCACCTGTTAACTAAATATTACACCAACTTGTAAGGATCAGGTGACACATTCAAGTATGTAAGATTTTTTTTAAGTGTAGGTATCTCTGATTAATATTACATTTGACAAACTGTCACAACTTTCCTAGTGAGCATGTTTAGTTTTTGACAATGTCCTCTGATTGGTTCATAACTTAATTGCAGATATTGACATTTTAGGGGGATTTTAAAATTATTGTGTATTTAACATAGGTTATGAAAAGCAGATATATGTCATGTAAGTAGTCATATTTATATAATATTGTTTTCGTTCATGTTTTGCTTTAAGATCATCATGTATTATGAGAAACTTCGATTCGAGCTGTTGCAGACGGTGCTCGCTCATCAACGCGTTACACAAAGCGTTTTAGTATGTATTCAGATCTATAACCAATATCCTGCAAGCAGTTCAGAACCAATCCACAAAATATAAGATCAAAGAATAAAACATCAAAATGAAGTTGAAATGAGCTCTGTACATGACAGTGTGCTGACGATTACATCAGTTATCACTTACCCCCCCCCCCCCCCCCGGCTGTTGCGATACAAGTAGTAATTCCACCAATCACGGACAAGCCTGCTGACGAAGGGATGAAGTGATTACACTCGACAAAACCTGTCCACTTCACCAGATGATGTGCGAATAACAGCTGTCGGGTGTAACAAGTTCACATCGCTAAGCGAATTACAAACTCTAACACACGTCGTCAGTTAAATACAAATATCATAATTGCAATGCAACTTTTTTGATACTCCAACTTTATCGTTATTGAGCGAGCGAAGCGAGCGTCTCCTTTTGGCTCTTTTGGCACGGACCTCTGTTTTTCTTTTTTGTTTTTTTTCTGTTACTGACGATATACAGGTCAGAGTTTTTCTTCGATCGAGCTGAAATTTTGCACACATGTATACGTAACATTTCTGATTGTTGCAGACCCTAATTTTTTTGAAATCCATTGATTGGTTCAAATTTAAAAAAAAATTACTTTCGACTGGTTGTTTCGATCAAATTGAAATTTTGACAAGTCATTACCCCCAACATTGTACCCAATCAAACAAAGTTTCAGCAAAATCCTCCCATTGGTTAAAATTTAAACCCATCTTTCCTGTGTTTTTAGACATTTAAACTAGAACTGATTGAACGATCAACTTATAACTTCGCATGATGGTTAAGACCAACATTATCTGCATTTTTGACAATTTTCATACTAATCTGTGTTTAAATCCGAAAGTTATTGATATTTTACGGACTTTTTGCGTGTTGGCTGTCAAATTCACGGCGACTTCGACTCTTCAGTTCAAGGCAAGGTAGTTAGAGCAGAAACTTTCAAACGCATATGAAACTGATAATGACCATTCAACAGTCGATCTGATATTGTGTAGATACACTTATATCATATGAGTGGTCTCAGGTATATTTTTTGGAGGAGATCCTGTGATTTTTGAAAATTAACACGGAACCGTTCAATCATAAAGGTTCAATCGATCAACTTAAAGCTTTGCATGGTTATTTGGACCAATATTTTAGGAATTTTTTGAGATTTTTATACCAATCTGTGGCGAAATTTTAGAATTATTTCCTTTTAATTACATTTTTGATAGACCGGTTCGAGATGTTGCGCGTATCCGTGCTCGCTCATCAACGCGTTACTCAGAGCGTTTTCCTAGTTACTTCCAGGGTTGGGCGAACCTCATATTTTTTAACCGAACCCGAACCTCTGGGTCATTTTTACCTACAGTGGCTTTATCACTTACAAAAAATAACATCAAACATTGTTTGGAATAGTTTGTAGGTACTTAACATTTTGCTTCAAGAGATAAGCAAAATTAACTCATTTAGGTATGACCATATTTTTAGTGCATTTTATTTTTGATAAAAATTAATTCCCAGCATTGAATTTATGCACGAAGCAAAGGTAAGATTAAAATTAAATTAAAATAGTTAATGAACTGTAACAATTTGCATGATTTCTTCTTTGGCTTCTTTGTCACACAGATTTCTATCTAGATCACTTCACTGGCACGAAATGTTGGCGGGAAATGTCACATTGGCGCAGCGAGGGAGGTTCGGTTCGGATATTTCATTTTAAGGTTCGGTTCGCGAACATCTAAAGCCGGTTCGGTTCGGTTTTCGAACCGGTTCGCCCAGTACCCTAATTAATTCTGTAAGGGTGTTTTCTTGTCTCTTAGCATTATAATTTCCACCTTGGTGTAATGCTATCAACATAATTCCTAGACAAGTCATGAAAACATGTGTTTTGGGAAGACTTTATGGTCGAAGATCGAGTACTATGCTATTGGACAATAGTCCTTATGGTGTTATCCCAATCAGGAAATATCTATCTTAACAATGGTACTTACTGCGCTGACTGTACCTACAAAGAAAGAAGATTCCGCAGAATTTCTTTGGCCGACTTCAGTTGAGGTTTGAATTGTGAAAACACAATCGAACGTTTGGCCTGAAATATGAATGACATTCACGTTCTCCACTATACATTACCAAACATCTGATCGGGAAAACTGAACGTGGAAATATGGATGAAGGCAGGCGCGTAGGAAGGTGGGGGGGGGGGGGGGGGGGGGGGGGAGAGAATGGGGCGAAATCCCCCCCCCCCCCTCTCATTCAATTCACCTCGCCAAGTTTTTATACATTTATAAGATAAAATACGCTTTAAAAGTGTTAAAATCGCGTGGAAATGCACCAAACTCATGCGTATGCGCCCCGGATCCGCATGTCACTTAGGGACCCGTCAGACCCACATTGTCTTCGTAGCCAATCGTATCACCAGCTAAAGTTATTTTACAATATTATTCCCCCCTAGCAACTTTAGTTCCTACGCGCCTGGATGCAAGTGTTCATTCCCAACAGTATCTCCCAGTCATCATTATATACGTCGCCATTAGCTATAGTTGCAGAGCATTGCTTGTCGAATACACCAGCTGCTTGCGAGGAGTGACGTAACTTCTCTCGAGTATTGTGCGGGTATTGTGTCTAGCGGGTATTGTGCGTGTATTGTGTCGAGCGGGTATTGTGTTTGAACGCTGTGAGGATGTCTTGAACCGGATGAGTATTGTAGGAAACATCACCTCCTCAACCCCTTCAACTCCAACCGAGTTACAGAGTTTCACATTGAGACCATATTGAGTTTCGCTAGAGAACAGTCGTTAGATTCAGAATAATTCAATCAAGAAGCAAACACAGAACAAGCCTCAAACATTTTCATTCGTTTTCAAGGTGCAAGCGCGAGCGATTTTGCCGCTTGTTGTAAGCACTTTTTTGGAGACAAAATGGTTTGACGTAATGATTTGAAATTTCAATCATGAAATTAGATCAAAGACAAACTTAGGGTTATTACTTGGTAAATTTTAAATGTTTTGCTTTGTTAATTAGTAATAATTAGTTGATATTTGGTGAAAAATAGTATATTTTCTTTTCTCGCTGGGTGCCGTATGGAATTTAATTTTAAAAATGTGCCAAGAACCCTAAGTTTGTATTTTAACTAATCAGTAATCATTATTAAAATGGCCTAACAGGTTCGGTCTCCAATCGTACCACAAAGCAAAAATTAAAGAGCGATAATAATATACAATCAGACTAATCATGTGAACACCCTATCAAAATAACAGCCACTTATGAAACAATTTGTCTCTCTTAATTTACTAAACGGCCGAGCGCTTATATCACCTTAACGCCGCACTGTTCAGCAACTAGGTTATTTGATGATTAAGTAGATGAAATGGGAGCTGATGATGACGATGAAAGTTTTTATATTGATCCGCTTTGGTAAGGTGGGAATGAGATGGTCGCGGTCCTTTAGAAGGTAACCTTCCCATCATTTGCCTCTAGATTGAGGGAACTACGAGAAACATGTCACAAAAGACAGCTGTGGGACTCGAACCTGGGTCTATGCCTCTTCCACTTTCCATCTGAGCCAACTTGCTCCGTTTGAAGTTTGGAATGATTTGAACAATTTCTGTGCGAGACAACAAAACAGTAACCTACTCTCTCGACCAGGAATGAGGTTAAACTAGTCATAAGCCTTTTGGATGGAATAAGCTTTGGCGTCTTGCCAATACTATCCATTGGTCCACTGAACTATCTCAACATTTGAGTGTTTGTAACAATTTTAAAACATCCAGATTGTTAAAAGAAATCCCAACAAAATAACTAGTTCCGCGAGATCCCGCTGTAATAGTTCTGGTGCGCTGTGCCTTTTGATACTGCGCTGGTGGCCAATCCTCATTATTCCATTTAAAAATATAAAAAGCTGATTCTTGTTCACTGAAGTGTGGTTTTAAAAAGCTTTAAGGGCGTTCAAAATCATCAACCGTAAATCTGAAACTCTAGAATGGGAATAGAATTCACTCAAAAGGCTCCGGTAGTCAAAAGTCTTCTATAAAGTGAAGTAAATCCGTTTCATTGAATTTTTGCCTTAGGACCAGTTTTTCAATACTCTGCTACAACTAGTAGGTAATTCAAAGAATGTCATTGGTTGTTGCCATGGCTTAATAAAGTCCTAATCAACTGTTTTAAATTTAGCAGATTATTGAAAGACCCTGAAAGACTGTCTTTTAATACTCTGCTAACTTTTAAACGGTTGATTATACGAAGCTGTATCTTTTCTTCGGTAGAAGCTCCCTGTATTGTCATGGCAAAAACCAATGACATTCCTAGAATGATTGAGTTAACTTTATTACTGGTTTTAGCAGAGTATTGTAAAACTGAACTTTTCACAGCCTGCATGTTGTAAAAGAACGCATATCCAAGTAATGGAGCATGTTTGTGTGTATCCTTCTCTCCTAGTTTCTCTTCGCATTGATTCAAGTTTGTAGCTCTGGGTTTGGAACTTCGTGTCGCATTTGCTGGAGATATTGTGACGGGATTAGAGGAACTAACTGCGTAATGCGATTTGACTAATTGGATATTTGCGACCAGAACTGTCTCACGAGATGACAAATGAAACAGCATCCGAGATACATGTGGACGTCTTGGGATGCTAAATCACCGGAGAGGAAATCTAAGAGGTTAATTAGACGTCAGTTAGAGAACATCTTCGTGTGTTACGCTGGCTCTGCTTCTTACAGCGGTTCACAGGCGGTACGATTATCATCTATTTATGTTATTCAATCAATAATACGACACATAGACAGAAACGGGAATTCTTAACTGCATGATTTTAACAAATAGCAGAGATAAACGGACACTTATGACCATATTAAAATCTGGAATAGTACTACATTACAGTTGAAAGTAGGTAATTTAACACTGAAATTATATTTTGTGATGAATTACAAGATCAAAATGAAAAGAAAAGAAATAATTAAAATAATATGGGAAATATTACAAAACATAGCGTCAGTCAAATATATTCTTGGTCTTTGATTGGCCCATCCAGTTAGAAAGTTTTCGTCCGGGATGCACAAATATTTCTAACTGAAGTGCCATCTACTCAACTTTCGACGTCAGCCATTTCTGTGAATTTCATATGAAAATTACTTGTATATTACAAAGATATTGTTTGTGGTCTCCATTATCTTTCAAAGAAAACATTTACATTACAAACATTCTCTCGTCCTCGTATTATTATTATTCTTGTAATCTATGTAATGTCTGGAAACACATGCGTGCGCAATTCTGTGAGCGGATTCATCTGTTTGCCCGAGGAGAAAACATTACATAATCTAACTGAAAACCAAACAGAAAACACAAACCGCAAACGCGCTATTTAATTACAAAGAGAAGGAAAATCCATTACGTAGACGATGCTTATGGAATGTGCATTAACAATGATTTTCTTTTGTATTTAATGGTGTTTAACGTCACAGTGTTCTGCAACCAGGCTAATGGCGTCGTATGAAGGGGTATTATGAGACCGATGATAATATGAGGTATGAATGAAAGTTAGGAGGTGGTCGTGGCCTTAGGAAACCTACCCAGAAAAATGCCTATAATAGCTTGATGATGGAAAATGATAAATTATTAACAACTCATACAAATAACAATGCCCAAGTCGTCATCCTTTACTTAAAATCATTATTCATATAACATGTTGCTCTGCTGCCTTTTCGAAGTGTTTGAATGAATGAATGTTACCAGCAAAGGTTGCTATTGTAAGGGAAGCCGGGGTATTCCGGGCTTGACCACGACTATCCATTGTTTTAATACACAGCTGCCACGAGTAAGGGAAACCGCGCACGTGGCGGGCATTGAAGAAAGGTTTAATTGGATATTTTGTATCTTGTTGCTCGTCCCAGCGGAAGATATATTAATTAATCCCGGTATTTCAATGTTATCTCCTGGTCTGGAAATATTAATAACCGAGTTCGGTTAGCTTATGAAGTGTGTAAGAAGATTAGAATTTCATGCGCGTTACTCAACGTCAAGGACGCCATCTTGTATTCAGCAGCCATCTTGTTTCAAACTCAAGGTCGTGCACACAGTAGTTCTTGGTTACGGAAAAGTATAACAACCAATCACGTGCGACTACGTCACGTGTTTCATAAGCTGTTTCGATCTGACTGTATCTTATATTCTATATCCTATTACTTTCAAATGGTGTGTAATAAAAATGAACATTTGATATCAGCTTTAAGTTGAGAGTTTTCTACGGACTCCCACAACATAAATCTGAAAAGCGCAATTTACTGTGCAGTGAGTCATGTAGGTAATAGTCAGTAAACCGTCCGTCCGTAAACTCTCCTCCAATAAAGTGTTCGCCAGTAAACTGTCCGTCAGTGAGCTGCCTGTCTATAAATTGTACATCATAGTGAACTCTCCGCTGTATAAACTGTCCGTCTGTAAACTGTCCTTCTATAAGCTGTCCTCCAGTAAACTGTTTGTCAATAAGCTGACCGTCTATACTGTCCACCATGTAAACTATCCGCCATATATCTGTCCACCATGTAACTGTCCTTCATGTAAACTGTCCTCTATGTCCGCCATGTAAACTGTCCGCCATGTAAACTGTCCGCCAAACGTCTAGCACATGCACGAACCTGTTGTCTGCGCGCGCACGCTAGTCAACTACGGCTGATTGATGGTGATAAAGTGGATGCTGGTTAAATGGACCAAGAAAGTGTTTCTCTAACGCAACTCGTGCTCTGATTGGCTGTCGCTGACGTCACAAGTGGAGCTCTTAAGTGGTCTCTTGTCTGGGAAAGGCGTATGATTTTATTTATGTGAAAATGCCTGTGTGCTGGAGGAAAAGTCTCACACTTCTTTAGCTGGATTTTCAAATCACTGAACAGGAAAGTCTGTGTGTGAATCACTGCATGTTCTTCTCTCAAAAAGCTAAGATGATTGAAACATGAAAGAGAAGATCCTAGTAAAATGTTTCACTTAGAAATGTATGAGTTTTCCGAAGCAATCGAATGATTTTGTAAATCTGATTTTAAGTTACTTTGAGATTTTCATGAACGTCTTTGAACTTGTCGAGAGAATTTTGTTGATTTTCTTCGAGACCTTGAGAGAAAATTACGAGTTCAGATGGATTTTATCCGTGCAGACAAATTGTTATTTAATGACGTCTCAAAGAGCAAGGACGTTCAACGAAAGCTTTCAATGCTTTGACTGGAATTATCTGAAGTGTGTAACGAACACATTCTGAGGGAATTTAATGGTTTAACACAAAATCACGATTTTATTAACTTAGGTAGGCCTTTGACAGAATCAAACAAGATAGGTAATACTTGGCTTTTCACAAAATATCAAATCAAGGAATTTTCAGTAGCTTCAGGATCTTTGACTTTCTACAAGATCGAACGAGCTTTACTATTGCAATCTTGCAGCCTTTCTCTGTTTGTTTGCGTGTTCGTTTTTGTTTGTTTGTTTGTTTGTTTTTGTCAGGCAACGCCCAGGTTACACCGATCAATCTGAATTTGCGTACAAACATAATGATGACACACGAGCGAGCGGTCACGAGAATAGTTTCGAGGAAAATCTTCTGATTGGTTGAAAAGTGAATATTAACCATTATTGTCCGATCAAGTTCAAATTGTGTATGGTTATCGGAACTAACATTATATAATATATATTTCAGGTTTTCAGCCGAATTGGTCAAGAACTTCTAGAGCTGTGGCATTTTAAGCGTTTGAAATATTTTGCACAGATGTTTTATAGCAAAGGAATTATGCACTGCATCTTGATCACTTCTAAATCCTTAGGTCTTTATTAAGGCTTGTCTCCACGTTCTTCAGAGCACAACATTATAATACGCACGCTCGTTCCCAAGTCTCGATTATCTACGCGTTACACAGAGCGTTTCCTGCATGTAGATCAAGAGTACGTGCGTGGCCTGTGTAAGATTCTCGAAAATCTTCATTCTAACAACATTTTATTAAATCAATTAGTAACGCATTTTTCAACTCACTTTACTAAATCATGGCACACACTTGACTTGATGAGACCTCCGGTAATCATCAAAGTGTTAAATACGAAGTAAAAAGCTTATTTAAAACATTAAGGACGCACCAGAGAACGTAATGCACTCAAGTGTAGGGCTTTATTAGTAAGGTATTTTAAATCTGCGTTACTTTTTGATTTTTTAAAATTCGGACAGTGTGAAGAAAAACTCAAAAGGACACTCACTGTAAGACAACTGTTTAATCGATTTGTATCAATATATTTTACCAATGTCATTTTTTATGAAATAAGGTTTCGTACCGGTCTTTAGAAATGTTCAATGAAAGGTATTTCATAGTTTGGAGTGGTTTATTAGTTTTGTTTTGTCTTACAGACGTTTACTGCCATATTTTAACTAATTTTCAGGAACAAAACGTCTGAAGTACAAAATAAAACTAATGAACCATCCGAACTGTGAAAAAACTTTCATTGAACAGTTCTGAAGACCGGTACAAAGCCTTATTTCTTAAAAGATATTGATACAAATCGATTAAAATACTCTTCAAGGTCACGCTCACTATACTCATCCCGTGACGTCACCGAAGTCTCATGATTTGTTATTGGAAGACCAAATCGATTCAACGAGTTAACTATTCTTCGGATGTTCACTTCTAATACTTTCTCTCCAAGAAAAGACGAGTTGAGCCGATCTTTGACGAGCGAAGCCGATCTCTTACACGACGCCCCGAAAAACTCATCAAGTCATTAATTGCTCTCTCAGCGGGCATCCCGACGCCGGAGTAACAGCGTCGCGGCGCCCGCCGAGAATCAATTACCCGACGACGCACGGATAGCTGGCGTCATTAAACTTATATCTAATAACATACGCAGCAACAGGCGGTAACACAACACCTAGACGAGCTAGAACAAGGCATGGTTATAGTTAGGGCTGGGATGTTTAGGCAGTATCCTTTTTTCAGACATGTCTAAAAATGATACATAAATATGTTTCATGTGTTCCTGATTTCAAAAATAAGTTTTTATTTTGCCTGAAAATGCATTTTTCTAAATTTTTTAATGAATTCAGTCCTTTTCTTACTTTTTTAATGTCTTTTTGTTCTTTTTTAAAAATATTTGGGAAAATAATATCAAATAATATTTGTTTTAAGTTACAATAATAGTTGTCGTCACAAAATGTCCATCCTCCACTTGGATGACCAACACGATACTTGACACATTGACACATTTAAACAATAATTTAAGTTCAATATAATATCTTACTCCAAATTCAAATCCTAAACCAAATATGTTGACGAATATTACAAAGCATAACATTTCATAGGTCCTTTTTCGGGATTTTATGGTCCTTTTTAATAGTTTTAAGATACTATTTGCCTGCCATTTTGGACGTTTTATAGGTCCTAAACATTCTAGCCCTAGTTATAGTATTGTTATTGAACGCAAGACACAACGCAACGCAAGGATATAATACTGGGAAAACGCTCCGTGAAAGCGAGCCTTCATATTGCATGTGAATTGATATGCGTATATTCAAGATTCTGTTCTACAGGCCTTGGAAAGAGCTGAAACGAAATGCGTAGCAATTTGACAAATGTTTCAAAACACGCATGAATGTCTATAAAATGTGAATAACTTCTGTAGATAACGAGAGATTAGTCTGAAAATTGTCACAAATATCTAAAATGTTGGTCCCGAGGACCATGTGAAATCTTAGGTAAGTTATTGGTCAAACGGTTCCCTTTTAATTTCAAAAAGTCGCTGGATCTCGTTCATATATTATAAGGTACAGGAGGGTATTAAGGCCCACCTAACACAAATTATTTATTTACTTCAAGGGATATGAATATTTTTCAAACAAAAGTAGCTTGTATTGTACCCACAACCTTTATTATCAACTTAAAATTTGTTACATTTAATATTATTAAGAGTTAATACAAATTAAGTTCAAATAAAAAAAGGTCTGCAAGTGGGCCTTCTTACCCCCCTAGTAGGGTAATAAGGCCCACCCTATAACAAAGATGCTTGTTATAGGTGTAAATCAGACATTTTTACTTAACAGCAAACATAATACATATTCATAAAGCTTAAATATACGTTGTAATGTGACATAGGTTGTAAAAGTTAATTTAATTAAGAATCATGTTCATATTTATTATTATTTACTTTCTAAAACCATCTAAAACGATGAAAATTAACAAATGTTCCAAAACGCTGTCAGAAAATTTTGATCTGTCATCACAGCTGATCCAGCGACCATAAAGGCGCGAAATTTTCAACACGGTGTTTGCTTCTATACATCGTCCAATATGTGCTGCCACCTAGACTCAATTCGATTATTAAGGCGGTTTTTTCAAAGGTGGGCCTTATTGCCCGCCGGGCCTTAATACCCTCCTGTACCTTACACGAGACCGCTCATATGAAATAAGTGTGTACAAAATGTCAGATCAATAGGTTCAACGGCTCGATCTGGCCAGTCTTTGAGAGCCTACAAACTCAATGCTAACAGTAGGTACCACGTAAATATGATACATTTCTTAGAGGTATTTTACGTTTCTGCAGCTTAAAACTTGTTAAAGTTCCTTTCGTAATCCGGTAAACCTGAATGAGCTTTTTGTGCTTTTAAGTGGCAACTTTTGACTTTTACAACTTAAACTATGTAAAACGCATTTGTATCCCAAGAGATAAAGCATATTTTATAAATTGCATCACTGCTCTCTGCAGACGTTACCCTTTTAAGGTAACATGATACTGGAAAAATCCTATCAAAAACGGCTATACATCTGTTTTAAAGTAATCAGTAAACATGAGCGGTCTGTACTGACATGTAATTAAGCTCTAAGTTTGATAGTTTTATTTTTCATTTTCAAATGTATCGACGTTAACAATGTTTGACCAGCTAATTAAAAAACTATTTAACTTTCATATGAAATTCAAAAGAAAAACATGGAATCAAAATTAAATTGAGTTGTGTGGCTTTGCTACTAAATGTTCGATCAAATCAAACTGAAAACTAATTTATTAAATGAGTTGTGTGAGTTTGCTATAAAATTCAATTAAACGTTAAAGTAATCAAATCAACGTCCAAAAGCTCCGAATGATGTGAAATACCGAATGGCAGTCACTGCCACATAGATCCTACATGTTCTCTCCAACTCTTTTCCATGTTTGTATCTCATCAACGTGATGTGAACCGTGCGATACGCGTCCGACAAGTCGAGAGTCGACAACGAAGATCGATCTATCGAGATATCGACTTCACGTCCCGTCGGAACACAACTGTTGATAGTCACGTTACAAAGACTTTGACATCTTCTCCATTATCAACCTTTGCCACTTCCATTACTGTCACGTCCTTTGACGATTCCCTTACCTAGAGCGTCAACATGTTTAGGCCTGCCGACAAAGACAAACGGAGGCCGACGTTCTGACCGCATCGAGACTTGTTTTCACTGACTTCGTTTCATGCCCTGTCACAGGATCTGAAAGTGTCTTCGGCGGTAGAATTTGGTTTCAAATATAAAGGAAAGTTATAAGGACATTATGGGGGAAAAGTTTAATTGCCACTTGAACGTTATTAGTTTGTCAAAGAGGTCTGTCAACGATCTTAGAAAGTAATTAATATTTTGGTACACCGAACTCATGAGGCCACGAAGAGAGAAAAAGAACGTATCATAATTAGACTTTTAATATTGAATAATTAAAAGTAATTAATGTTCCGGGTGTTTATACGATAAACCCCTACTCTGAGAAACACCGATACTATATAAAACCACATATTAAAATACGGGAGCACTATTTCGGCAGCGCTTTCTTCAAACCAACCCCAGAGGGGAAGGGGAGAGTTGGTTTGAAGATGAACGCCGAAGCACTGTCGAAATATTGCCTCAGTATTTTAATCTGCTTTTTTATATAGTACCGGCGTTTCCCAGAGTAAAGTAGGGTTTTATCAGAAACGTATTATGTTGAAGGATCCAAGTAGTTCTCTTGTTGGTCGCTCGCAGCGCTAGAGGCGCCTCATGACCACGCAATGTCTGAAGTGAGGCGGACAAGTTGGTATTTGAGTTGCCATGGTTTCATCTTCTTCATCTTCTTCTTCTTTGCGACATGAAAGTGCAAAGTTTCATATGTTTGATCTCGGCTCAACTCGCTCACTGCTCAATTATTGACAAGGGAAATCAGCATGGCAGAGGAACGGGCGCCTCCACGAGGAAAAGCCGAGGAAATCGCGTCGGATTGGAAGATTTACAAGCAAAACAAAAATAGATTCTATTTGGGAAACTTTTGCTTAATAATTCTCTTTCGAGGAGAGTCAATTTGAATTGAAGGGCCTGGAGCAAGAATGAGCTAACACGAGTTAACCTGTCCCTGCCTGGACCGCCACAAATGATCGGCTGATGTTTGTTTATTGCTGTAGTGCACTTTATTTCAATATAAACATTGTATATTGGAAAGCAGTTTGGTTATTTGTAGTAGAATTCACTTAATAATCTTTGACATCAATCATCATAATTTTGCATATTTTAAATCCATCTCTTTTTAACTATGCTCTGCATGTGTTAATTTAAATATATTTTTTCTCAAGTTTTAAATTACAAACTTCCGCAAAACTTTTCCTTCTTCTCGACGAAAGTTACGTGCTTTTTCTCTCTTTATTTTACATGTTAAATCGTCCTCGAAGCTTTAAACTTCGTTAATTTCTCAAAGTTTTAGTTCGAAGTAACACCGCACGGATCAAGTGTTCTTAAAACCAGTGTAAATAAATGAAAAGAAAGCAATTTGAAGTCTGGATGGAACGTTTCGATGGTCTGTCGGTAAAACACGGCCAGGTGGGTGTAATAAATACCGATCGAGCCGCCGACGTCAGCTCTGGTGGTCGTTGTTGGAACTTAATAAATTGCCTCCATTTCTCAACAGATTTATCTTTGTCTTGTGATAAAGGCTCGATTCCTTAGACCGATTCAATTAAATGGTTGAGGTTTTAATCAGGCGCACGGTTTTTCTTGTCCGAGATTGTATTTTCCGCTAGATGGCAGGGAAGTTGATGACGTAGCATAGATGATGGATGCAGGACTGACAACTTAATGATGTTACTGAGTCATGATACCAACATTGCGATATGAACTAGAACCAATGCTCTTGAAACTTTCAGGATTCAAAAGATGCTATTTCATGAATCTCTGTGTCAAAAGTCAAATTCAATGCCCGTTCTGTACCCCAGAGGTAAATGGCCGTAAGTCCATTTTCTCACGTTGCACACTTTTGGAATGATGTAATCTAGCTCTTTATCTCATTATCATTTGACTGATACCAACAAGTTTAATATGGTAGCAATCACTGATACAATGATTACAAATATGATTGAATGGAAGCAGAATAATTGAAATCGATTTCCGGCCTTTTACTTCTGAACGACAGAGTCAGTCACTCGGATACATCTCGTGAACGACGAGAGAATCTCTCTTCGTTCGCGCAATCTACGAGAATGCACCTAGTTGCATCTAAAACTCGCAATAATAAAACACAATACAAGGCGTTTGCGCTCTGATGAATGTACCCGACCTCTCGTGGCAGACAATGGTTCTAATTCCCATCTCTATTCTTGCAGGTCACCAGCCAATGAGAGCTCGCATCTCTCAACAACAACAACAACAACAACAACAACAACAACAACAACATCATGCACGAAGCAACAACATACGAGTAACACCGCTTTACACTGCACTCCAAGTTTCAAATCAAATTAACTGAATTTGCGGTCACAAAACACAAATATTCCGAGTTCACGAGCGAAGGTAAACCAACGCAGAAACTTGAGTATGAGTCCAATAATGACGTTTACTCACTGGCTAGATTGAAGGCAAATAAACATTCCGGTCGGCTAGAAGATTCAGTCATGCGCAGTAGGAAATTCCTCTTGAAGATATCCATGTCTAAATATTTCATTCGTCTGCGAGGCTTGTTGAAGATTCGAAGCGGCTATAAGAAGCTATGATCGTAAGATAGCGCCTCAACCAGTGCTTCTGTTTTTCAATAATGCAAGTGAAAATGTCGAATGTCCAATGAAATGTGTCATCTTACACGAATAAGATCACATTTTATGTTGGAAAAACTAAATAAATGCGATGAAAATGAAGTGAAACTAAAGGACAAAGTGTTGAGGTGGCCGTGATCAGCTGTTCTACGGCCGCCATCTTGACATGGGCGTGGCTCTAAGTGAACCGTGATCGTACGTGATATATATGGCATCTGACGTCATACTGCGGACCCTGTGGCTCGTCGGCGGTGCGATTCTATTGGTCGGTGCACCGGAAGTGACGCTGCCTCCACTTCCGGTGGCGGTGTTCCTGCAGGAGCAGTGCTACCAACCGCGCGTGAACATGACGTGGATGTACCAGATGACGACGGAGTTGTTGGAGGCGGAGAACGAGACGGAGGTCGGAAGTCGAGTCGAGTTTCTGCCCAAGTCAGGTAGGAATAGTGTCATTCTGCGTCAAATCGAGCTAACAATATTCAAGACTTCCTTCGATTTCAATCAAATTTGGTAAAATTGTTTATAATCCTAAAGAAACATATATATGTATTTTTTGTTTTGCCCTAATTCAACGGGGGTTGGAATGACGAACCCCTATAAAATCCAACTTTAAGCAGGGGTTGTAGCTCAAATAATATATCATATCTTTTGATCCGTTTTAGATATTTGATTGATATTTTTAGTAAATGTAGCCCATAACATGACCATATTAAGTAGCTACTTTATATTTAAAAATATTTACATCACAGGGGTGACCAAACCAAATTTTGACTTTTATTGTCCCCCCTCCCCCCCCCCCCCCCCCCTAAAAAATGTCTTGCTTTTAAAAAATACAAAAAATATATGTTATTACACATTAGTAGGACTACAATCCCAGCAAGTTTGGTTATAGGCCTAAGAGTACTTTAGGAGTAGTGAATAAAAGTACTTAGTCATGTTTCGGAATGCCTAAGTGTATTAATAACTTATTGAGCGAACGTCACCACGGTACTCTTAGGACACCTTCTCTGTGTGAGTGTCCAGCAGTGTCCAGATCAAACCGTTCTACCAATCTATCTGAAAATGTGCTTCCTTACAAAATGTAATCTAAAAACAAAAAAAAACAAAAAAATCATATTAAATAAATTAAATAAAATGTAATCGTGTATAGTTTTTGAACATGAAGTCAACACAATGTCAATTCGTATCATAGTGGATTCGCATTCACTACAAAGGCTCGTTTATTAACACGTTACACAGAGCGTTTCCTCGTAAATAACTGCATTTAAAAACGCTATCTTTGTCTGAAAATGTAGTCAACTGTGGACGAACCTAAGAAGCAAAATTACATATGGTGACAGGTGTAAGATAAATATTAAAAATTACGGAATGTGTAGTTTTTAATATTAAAATATTATGACAGGTGTAGTTACAAATTATATTTAAATATTACAAATAATGACATTGGAAAGTTGAAATTTTCAAATGGTAGCAGATGTAGACTAAATTTAAAAATTACGGAATGTTTAGTTTTTAAATTTAAATATTATAACCGGTGTAGTTTTCTTGACGTGGCGTCAAGAAAAAATTGTCAGACTAGAACGTTTAAAATGACGTGATAAAAACAATTGCAATTTTGTCAAACAGTGCTATTGATGGATTGACATCTAGTTCTCGCAAGAAATTGAATTAATGTGTGCTATAGTCAAATTTTAAAATAATCGTAACAATGCGTATAGAATATGTCAATATTACAAATAATATAATGAAAAGGGAAATTAACTCTTCACACTAAAATTTGACAAAGCACACATTTAATTGATGTGTGATCACATTTGATCACATACAGATGAAAGTCAGATTTCCTTTTCCCTTTTCATTATATTTGTAATATTTATTCTATTATTATTATTCTATTATATTCTATTATTGTTTTGAACAATGTTAGTATTAAAAATCAATAATATTAACACAAAAACCAATTTAATGACATTTAATTTACATAACTGAAGAGACGCAAATAACTCGATAAAGAAGACCTATGTCGTCAAACATATTCGTCGACAAATTATTGAATCTTCGCAAATATTTATGCAAAGTATATTAGAATTTTCCTGTAAATTGATTGAATTTAAATGAGTATTGGAATCCCAATGAAGACGACTGCTGCGATGTACCAGATCTTCATAGCGGGCTTGACGGAGGATTGAGCACTAGCACCTCCACCACCTCTACCACCACCACCACCGCCCCCTGGTCTTCCTCCGCCACCCCCTGCTCCTCCTCCGCCACCCCCTGCACCGCCACCGCCCTCGTGCTTGCGATACTCATCCAGAGGTGTCGCCGTGAAAGCCTCGTCGTTGCACAGGTCTTTCTTGCAGCCGCATATCTCTCCATTAACACGCTTTCCTTGATTATCAGTGTTGTATGGTTGGCAACCTTCCTGGTACTCCGGCATTTTTGGTCCTGAATGAGGAACGTGTGGATCGAAGCATTGTCGCATAAAAGTGTACGTTTCTAGTGCAGTTAATGTCATTGACATTGTGAAGCAGTAGCCGTCAGCATCTGGGCAATCTGCAGACTCTGCTTGGGTTTCGCACGATGGAACGCGAAGCTCTATTTTTTCCCCCTGGAAATACAATTAAAAAAATATATCTGCGGTAATCTTGGGGAATTTACGTTTCTACTGCGACAAACTGCCATTTTGCCTCAATCTTTCCAGTTTCTGAAGAAAATCTGAACTCCTCTGATCCTGCAAGTGATTATTTAGGTATCAATATGGAATTTCGGTTAGATCATCGTTAGGTGTGCTGCACAGAGGTACCGTTGCAACACTACAATTCATAGTTTGCACGATCTTTTTTTGTTTTATATCAACAATGTAAAAAAGTATATTTTCGGCCAATTTGGTGTACAGTTGCCAAGTCGATTTAAACTAATTATTATCGGTTAAGTCAAAGATACTTTTGTAAATAAGTGGTTTTATACCTATAAGAACATCTTCTGCAGCCAGCAATACCAAAATCTACCGAAAAAGCAGTAGTATTGCTTTACCTACCAAAAAAATACCGAAACACAGATTGATACCGTTCTGGCGTATTACACCAAGATGGCCGCGCAACAATGAGATGATGTCACGTGCAAACTATAAATGATGTGATACCAGCAAAGGAGAATGCTTATCATAGGTATACACACGTGCCCCTAGCTCAAATGAAATGACTTATTCCTGTTCTCAACACTTCAAATTATGAAGTGTTTTGTTCCCAAACACTTCAACCCGTACCTACAAATCGTAACACCCAATACAACACGTAACACCCAATACAACACGTAACACCCAATACAACACGTAACACCCACCCAATTACGAACACCCAATACAAAATTCTTGTTACGTTTTGATCAGCCATATGCATGCAGACATGCTACAGCTTTTGTATAGGTACCTACCTAGGTTGAATAATAATTATAAAGCCCCATTTACACGTTGCAATTTCTTGAACAACTTCTGTGTCACATTCCCATTTTTCATACAATTTGGTTTTTACACGACGCAACTTTCTATCACAGAACTTAAAACATGATATAATTTCCATTCAAGAAGTGTGACACAGAAGTGTGGTACAGAAGTTGTACAATAAGTTGCACCGTGTAAATGGGGCTTAATAGGCCTCCGAAATAGCCATAGGCGCGCCACTCAGAAAGGGAGTTTAAAAAAGGGAGTTTTAAAATAATCTATATACCTATAATAGGTATTTATGATTAATTATGCATTATATGAGGTTAGGTTGATGGCCGCCATTTAAAATATCGCGGGCTGTTCAAAGGTTCAAACGCGCCGCCAGCAAAGTTTGTTTGATAAGTCCACATTTTCGAGCGCGCGCCGAACAATCTGCTGACGTCACAGCGCGCAAGCTGAAAATACTTATCAAACACACCCTATAATCTGGAAAATCCGGATGGAATCCATTTAGGTTCAAGAAACATCCAAGCTTCCGCTAGGACAGAAGAAAAAGGCGGAAATTTTAAATATGACTTTGATTCCGTTGTCTGTCAAGTGTAAAGTGTAGAAGAAATCTAGTGGAGCGGTCGCTCCACCCAGCCAAGTCGTACTGTACACTCACACTCACTCAACATACCGTAAATGCCTAATAAACTGAGGAGCAAACCAACTACTTTTACTGTAAGCAACAACATGGCATTTTCGGCCTACTGGATCTTAAAATTGGAAAATCTCACATTGTTGCAAAGTATCTACATTTCGAGCTATGGCCCACCCCACCACATATACCTAATTTGGGAACAACAGGTTATGCTATTTGCGAGCAAGAGGGCCGTGAAAACACTTAAATTACACAGCTTTTTCTTCTTCTTCTTCTTCTTCTTCTTCTTCTTCTTCTTCTTCTTCTTCTTCAGATGATATCAGGAAACCCTATTGACAGTGCCACAGCCTAAACGGCTGAACCGATCGATCTGAAATTTTTACCACATGTGCACTTTTGGCGTCTGAGGTGCCTTTTTATAAAACCAACCTGAAGCCGCCATTTTGAAACCGGAAATGACGTCATATCTCAAAAACAGATGGACCTATCGGGACGAAACAAGCGCCAAACGATTCGGACGGCCATCTATATAAAATATCAATAGTCGAAATAGAAATATACTATTACTGGAACCGGAAATGACGTCATAAAAATGCCAAATCTGTCTAAAATCATGTCTTATAACAATTACATTACTACATATTCAGAAGGCTTATAATGTTACATAACATGTATTAGATACAAAGTTTAGGTGGCAGTGATGTCAGTCGCCATTTTGAAAACCGGAAGTGATGCCATAACTCGAGAACGGCTGGACCGATTGGAACGAAACTTTCGCTATACTTCATAGCATATTATTTATAGCATACATAGTAACAAGCACAACCGTACTTAGCAACCAAATCAAAATTGCATATTTTTTAAAGGAATTATAGTCTTTGTTGCCACAATATATGTTACAAGTTGTAAGAATAAACTGAAAAAAGGAGTGATATCCCCATAAAAAACACTCCGTGTAAAAATACCAGCCAAGTCTCTTCAACTAAAAAAAGAGAAGAAATCTAAAAATTCAGCACTGAAAAGTAGTGATATCAAAAAACTGGCCAAGTCAAAACTTTTCAAAAAAATACTTGGCGCATCGCTTTTTAGGGCATTAGAGATATATTATATGTATAGATGAGTATATTTGATTTTCGGCCTACTTCTATACTATTCATATGCACGATGCGCCAAGTATTTTTTGAAAAGTTTTGACTTGGCCAGTGTTTTGATATCACTACTTTTCAGTGCTGAATTTTTAGATTTCTTCTTTTTTTTTAGTTGTAGAGACTTGGCTGGTATTTTTACACGGAGTGTTTTTTTATGGGGTTTTACTATACCTTGCCAAATACAAAAACACCACTAATAAGGTTAGACATCATTGTTTACCTATCATTTTTTCTGCCAAAGCGCTATACATACTCTTCGTAAAATAATAATATTAGTGTATTTGGTCGAGCCATCATTACCAATGGCGCCATTTTAATTTTGAATCCATCCAAGAAAGCAGCTGGATGAGGTGCTGCTAGAAGCTCGGCACGGCACGGAAACGGATTGATGCCGTATTAGGCCACGCCCACTAATCCATTGCTATTTACGTACAACTTTTTGATTAGGATGGACTCCATCCTTCCTTCCATCCGGATGGATTTACGAATACCCGGATAGTAGTAGCGGAGTTTTAGTCGGCCTTGAGAAGAAGAAAAGTATAACCAAGGTCTATTGTCCGATTCGAGAAGCATGGGTGAAGATTCGAATTTAGTGGGACACTAGTTTCTCAGCCGCCTTCCATTACAATGCGTTGTCATTTATTGCAAATTCTACCATTAAGTTAAATTTATAATTAATAATACAAACGGCCGGATCGAAAGATGAACTGAACGATAAGAGGTTTCCTAAAATAGATTTTCTAACACAAATTAGTAACAAGTTACAAAGAATATTTAAATATTACAAATGAAATTGGAAAGTTGAATTTTACAAATGGTGGCAGTTGTAGACTAAATATTAAAAATTACGGAATGTGCAGTATTTAAATTCAGATATTTTAACCGGTGTAGGTAGTTACAAATTATATTTAAATATTACAAATAAGTAATGGATTTGGAAAGATGAATTTTACAAATGGTGGTACGGATTAAAACATTCTTGATAGTCAAATTTGTATTTATTTCGCGTAAAGGTAAAAAATGTTGTTGATCCTTGCGACTTGAATATGTGCTTCTCAGGCTAATCTATCCACGATACCTCTTCGCCTCTTGAGCGAGGTAAAAACCTCACCGAACACGCTTGACATGTTTGTACTCGCCCTCTGCCCCGACACGACTTTGTTTGATGTCAAGCAACCTTTGACCCGCGATTATGCAGCGACGTTCCAGGGGATGGGGTCCTCGGGGACTGAGTCCCAAGCGCCGGGACTATTGATCGACGTCAGGTGAAAGTCGCTTATAACAACAAATAATTGATTGAGAGAGGAATTAAAAGATACGTGTACATGAGAGAACAGGACTTAAAGTACTTCCACTAAAAGCCCTTGTTTGGTAGAAATTCTTCAAATTTTCTTGAAATACACCTCAAACAATAACAAATGCAAATAAAAAAACAAAAACCTGTGTTACGGGATTATTTTAAGAGATATCTTGAAAAATAATCTTGAAATTTCCCATAAGCTAACATGGACGGAGGTAAAAACTTAACTTAAATCATCTGCAGTAATTGAAACCATAAAAAACACTCCGTGTAAAAATACCAGCAAAGTCTCTTCAACTAAAAAAAAATATATGAAATCTAAAAATTCTGCACTGAAAAGTAGTGATATCAAAAAATGAGCCAAGTCAAAACTTTATTTGAAAATCAAAAAATACTTGGCGCATCGTGTATATAAATAGCTTAGAAGTATAGGCCAGATATAAAATATACATCAAATATACATATATAGTATACCTATAATGCCCTAACAAAACGATGCGCCAAGTATTTTTTGATTTTCAAATAAAGTTTTGACTTGGCTCATTTTTTGATATCACAAAAAATACCAGTTTTTTAGTTGAAGAGACTTGGCTGGTATTTTTACACGGAGTGTTTTTTATGGGGATATCACTCCTTTTTTTAGTTTATTCTTAAAATTTGTGACACAAATCGAATGAACAATTTTTAAGTCATGTAAAAAAAATCACAATTTACAATTTGGTTACTACTTATAAAAAATCTGCTATATATTTGCTTAAATGGTCTTTTATGAAGAATAGCAAAGTTATCATTCCAATCGGTCAACCCAGTTCCGAGATGTGGCAACACTTCGGTTGTCAATATGGCTGCTGAACTTAATGCACTGCTACATAGAATTTATATCTACAATTAATGTGTAATATTTTAAGCTTTCTGAATATGTATACATTGTATAGAATGGGGATTATAATTTTTTTAAATTTGAATGACGTCATTTCCGGGCTCATAAACAGGAAAATTCTAGTTTGACTGTTCCTATTCCATAGAGAAAAGAGATGTCCTTCCGAATCGTTGAGCACTAGATTCGTACCGATCAGACTACCAGTTTTCGAGATAAGACGATACTTCCGATTTCAAAATGGCGACTGAAATCTCTGACTCTTTGAATTTTAATTTAAACATGATTACATCTTATTATAAGCTGTCTCAAATAGTATTTATTGTATCAAAATGTAAATTTGTGAGTTTTTTAAAATGTGTGACGTCATTTCCGGTTTTGGTATAGGAAACTGCAAATATAACTGATGATATAACATAAAGGTAACCGTCTAAATCGTTTAGCGCTGGTTTCGTTCAAATCTGTTTAGCCGTTTTTGAGATATGATGTCACTTCCGGTTTCAAAATGGCGGCTTCCAGTTGGTTTTATAACAAGTCAAATGAGATATCAGAAGTACATACGATACATAAATATCAAAATAATCGGATCAACCTTTGTTGCCGAAATACTAATCGAAGTATTTCAAATTTTATGACGTCATTTCCGGTTTCGTTAACATAATTTTTAGTCTTTTGTTAATGATAACCTATATAGTTGACCGTCTGAATCGTTTGGCGTAAATTTCGTTCTAATCGGTCCAGCCGTTGAGGAGATATGACGTCACTTCCGGTTTCAAAATGGCGGCACAAAAAAAGTCAAGGGGGCGAGGGCAAATCAGACGCCAAAAGTGCACACGTGGTAAAAATTTGAAATCAATCGGTTCAGCCGTTTAGGCTGTTACCTGTTTACCAGATTTTAGCTCCACCCTACTACTACTACTGAGATTATTATTATGAAAACCGCCCTAAAACACTGTTTTCACTGCCCTATAGCTCGCAAAGGGCGTAACCTATTGTTCCCAAATTTGGTATATGTGGTGGGGTGGGCCATAGCTCGAAATTAAGATATTTCGCAACAATGTGAGATTTTCCAATTTTATGATCCAGTAGGCCGAAAATGCCACTTTGATGCTTACAGTAAAAGTGGGTTTGCTCCAGCCTTTATATGAGAGTGTGCGCGCCGTACGACTTGGCTGGCGTGGAGCGACCGCTCCACTAGATATAAACTACACATTAAAAATTTCGAGCTTATTTTAAACTCGAATTTTTCTGATAATTTTAACTGTTTTCAAATGTTGTGTTACGGGATTAAATAAAGAGATAATCTGTAAAAACAGCCTAATTTAGCCTGTTTTTATTAAAACAGTTGAAAATCAAGTTGAGTAGGTACTTATTTCGTACTGCATGAAATATTTTAAATAAATAGCAATTTCTTGATAAAATATCATATTTCTATACAGAAAGAGTATAAAATATATCAACAAAGCAAAATAGATCTGTCTGATATTTATTGATTTGATTTGTAAATCATACATTTCGTCACTGACTAGAATTACGTGAATTACTTTAAGCTATTAATACTTACATGGAGTTAAGGATGTAGTTACCATGGCAACAGCCAATGAGCCGTGACACTTTTTAATCATTCATTTAGTTAATGGCTAGTTTTTAAATGCCCTGTTATAACCAGTAGTTACGTGTTTACGGTCATTCAAGGAACAATTACTATAGTAGAGATGGCAATATAATCCTAAATAACTGTTTGTATTGAAAAACTTACCCTAAGGTCCGGATTTTCAATGCCTTGCTAACTTTTAAACAGTCAATTAGGACAATATTTCCATGGCAACAGCCAATGACAATCCTCGAATGATCGTTTAAAACGTAACTACTGGTTTAACAGACTATTGTAAGACCGGCCCTAAATATCACTAACAGAATTACATAATTTTGGGACAGTTGAATTGATGTTGATAATAAAGTTTAAAAATTAGATTTGATCTGATACTTACCAGTGGCGGCTATTTGGCTTTTTGTATCTTTAGTTTGAAATTGATGCATTTTTACGTCTTTTGGAGAGCAAAATGATTAGACAAAATATTTAACTACCTACTTCCTGGATTAGGGAGCACTTTTAAATAATTTTCTTGGATGATCAGGTGTGCAATTGTCACACCTTGCACACTGTAATAGCCGCCACTGATACTTACTATTTGATTTTGGTAATTCAGAAGATAATTTCACTTCAGACAAAGATAAATTAATAATAATTCATTGTTTCATAGGAAATTTTATGATAAAATATGTAAGAAGATTAGGTACCTATAGTTATTTGACCTAATTTGGGACAACCGTCAAAGAATATTGTCTTCAAAATACTCTGTTGTTTTTATATCGTCCATTCCATCGGACACAGTGGAGGATTTTTATCTGAAGATGAAGAGAAAAGTTGTCCTTGACTCTTTTCAGGGTTGCGATTCTACAACTATTTTTGATTGCAGACGGAATCTGTATAAAGCTTATTGCAAGATCTCATTGCTAACGAAATTGCCACCGCTGTGCAGTTATAGAATCCTAACTCTGGGCAACATAAATACAACAGAGCATCACCTAAAAGACATCAAACCCTGGCTCGAGATAAGTTCGTGCTTATAGTCATTAGCTTTGTTTTCATTAAAGATATCAACACGTGAAGACATTCCGGTTGTCTAAATGTCTTCTAAATGGATAATCAGTGAACAATGCCTGCGGTTTACTTGTAATTCACCGGCAATGACGTTAGCATGTAGAAGGCTGTGGCTTTGCTCAATGCTATTAGCCATTTCATGGCTGAAACACTGGTGTTAATTTACACCCTCAAGTTGGCAGCATCTCTCCGTGAAGTGTTCGGGCTAATGTAGCATACTTCACACGGTAATCTGATCAACATAGACCGTTTCACATTGTCTGCCGCTAGCTAGGCTGCTTGAGGACGGACGATCGTCTCAGGGTTGTCGGAGGACGGACGTTCGTCTCAGCGTTTTAACTTAAGAGTCGGGGACTTTACATCAACATGATACTGTCGGAAAGGGGTTGGAGGGTACCCATCAGCTACTTTGTCGCAAAATAATTCAATAGAGACTGAAATTATCTTCCTTAGAAGCAGCAGGTCCGAAGTCCATTTTAATGATTCTTGAAGTGAGCTTGAAAACCAGTCATTTTACATTCACATAATTTTAATTGTAATGGTGAAACCAGTAATTTCAAGAAAACTTCAATATAACTGTATTTGTTGGTTTAACGCCCGGTTGTACAATGTTCCAATAAAGTTAGCGGTAGGATTAATCGGTTGAAACTATCTCATCAGCCAATGTAACACAGCCATCTAGCCCGCCAAAGTCCACTTAAGTCTAAAGTGGACTTTATCAGATTTATCGAGACATTGTACAGCCAGGGCCTTAAGGCTGAATTACATACGATTCAAGTTTCCTTGAATTCAACCCTTTCAAGGGGGTTGAATTCAAGACTTGGATCGTCTAAATGAAAACATTGAAGCATTTAACAAGTGCCCAAGTCTTGAATTCAAGACATCTCTTCAGCTTTTTCACTTAGAACATGTCCTATTTTCCTTCAAGCCTTGAAATACTTCAACAATTGTTAATTTCACCGCAACTTCAATCAACAATAAACATTAAATCGTCTAAATTCTCTTCAAAGTTTTACTTGAAATCAAGGGTTGAATTCAACCCCTTCAAGGAAACTTGAACCGTGTAATTTGGGCTTTAGTCAGTTTGCAATTGATAGAGTTTGATTTCACGATTAGTTACAAAGTTTTCAGCGCAAAATCGAGAAACCGGACTTGCGGCTTTCTTCTTCTGAGGCACAGAATTGACATTGATATTGAGACCACTCCTCAATTGAGATAATTTTTCATTTCTAAGCATCCATACGATTCACATAAAAACCCCTTCAAAATATTTCATACACAGAGAAAAGTTAATCTTTAATCATTACCCTTTGGCAAGATATTTTACAAATTCTCTCCGGGTCCTTCACTGATGCTGAAATGAGAAACTTCTCGGCGGAGTCACTTGAACTTTCAAGTTGCGACTTCAGAGGGCAGTTCGGTTGCGGTTTATAAACAAGCCGTATCGACCGGAAGTGGCGACGTGTTGAGCTTCCGGTTCGCCGATCAAAGCACTGCTGACGTCATTGCCGCCTTAAAGGCATTATGTCTTAATTAGTTCACACACAATCACTGTTAAATATTTGTTCTGTTCCGGATGATAGCATTCGGAAACAAAAGCAAACAAAAGGTTTAAGCTGTTGTAATGGAAACAAGTAGCTCTAATTACATGACAGCTAAACCATCGCATTAGCTGTTGTAAACGTGTTAGTTATGAATATGTCTATAGGCTTAGTCGATGGCAAATTCATTCCACAAAAATGGAAGTACATACTTTAAAATCACATTGATACATTGTTAACTAAATTGGGTTTGGTCGACTTGACATGGAATGTAACAATTTAATCGTTATATGTGCTTTTCGAATTCATACAAAAATGGAATGGAATGCAATTTGAAGTCGGAAAAATATTCGTATTGTACATTTTTAATTTAATAAAAGCTCACTCCAAAAGATTGAAATTACGGTCTTTGTTTGACGGAAGAAAATTTCGTTTTCTAGTAAAAATCACTCCTTTGAAGAGGTTGTCACGTCCTTCCTTCCGACCGTCCTTCCTTCCTCCATTCCTTCCTTCATTCCTTCTTTCCTTCCTCCATTCCTTTTTTCCTTCCTTCTTTCCTTCCATTCCTTTTTTCCTTCCTTCTTTCCTTCCGTTCCTTCTTTCCTTCCTTCTTTACTTCCGTCCTTCATTTCTCATGTTAATGCAGAAGCGTTGGTTCTAGCTTCTGCTCATACTTCCAGGATATTAGTAGAAAACTGTATCAACTATCAGGATTGTGCCATATAGGTTATTGCTCAGGATATCATCCTGTTTATTTACCTTTGAAATTATGACAGATTTGCGATTCCCGTTCCTAAATCTTCCTCGAAGACTAATATTGACTTCCAGCCTGATTCCTGTCTTATTGATTTCCCAAGTCAATATTTATCTTTAAGGAAGCTTCCGAAATGGGAACCGAAACTCTATGAGGCGCTTTGTCAAATAAATACGCAGGATTCGCAAAAATATTTCATTCTTATTGAGCCAGCGAAGCGAGGGTCTCCTTTATACTATTTTGAAACGGTCCTATCTATTTTCGTTTTTTTGTATTTCTGTTATATAACAGAGTCAATGTGTTATATCCCACATCCCACAGTGTGTTATATCCCACACTTTCCCACTGTGGGAAAGTGTTATATAACACTGTTATACCGCACTGTTTCTCCGATCAAGCTGAAAATTTGCGCACATGTAAGGAACTTAGCTGTTTGCAGACTAACATTTTGTTGAAATCCATTGATTGGTTCAAATTTAAAAGTAAATCTAATTGGTTTATCCAATCAACATGAAGTTTTGCAAAGTCATTAAGAACATGTTATCAAATATTACAAAGTTTCAGACAAATCCTCCAGTTGGCTAAATTTTGAAAAATATCTTCCGATTGAACGAAAATCAAAATGTTCGGATTAAGTTCAAATTTTGAATTGCGATAAAGACCAACATTATCTCATATTTTAAAAATGTCAGTCCAATCAGTCAAGTAGTTGGAGACTTCTTGCCTTTTATAAGTTAAAAATATTTTAAACTATATTTTTAGCTGTCAAAACAGATTTCTCGGAAAGTTCCAAAAACACGCCTCGTGGGTTTATTAGTATCCAGAGTGTAATGGAAATTGGAAAGTAGGTAGTAAAAAAATCAGAAACAATTTAGTGGATGATAGTTCTCGCTCATCAACGCGTATCTATTTTGAAGCCCTACTATATCATTACATCATCAACTCAAGAAGCAACGATACTTCACAAAGACGCACAAAACGTGACATCATCTCAATGTTTCAATATAACCGTCTTTTCAGTTCTAAAGACAGGAAGCGGCCGTTTCTTCCGATCTCCTCGGCAACTTGTAACACAATTACCCCCCCTCCTCCCCTGGCGCAGCTGCCATTGACAATAATTGCAGGGCTGACGTCCCGACGCGCGACGCCGCGCCGTGTAATTGAGCCACTCCACGAGAGAGCGACACTGAAGCACGGCCATCATTAGACAACGATCACGTGACATGTCTTTGAAAATCGTGAGCCGTACGTGACTTTGTCTTTCAAATAAGTTGAAGTTGTCAGCGTCAATATCTTTGTATTCATTGTGTTTTAAGCCCGATTTACACGGTACAATTTCTTGAACAACTTCTGTGTCACATTCCCAGTTTTCACATAATTTTGCATTTACACGAAGCAACTTTCTGTCACCGAACTTAAAACATGTTCTAATTTCCTTCAAGAAATGTGACAAAGACTGTGCCAAAGACTGTGACACAGAAGTTGTTCATAAATGTGACCGTGTAAATCGGGCTTTATGATAGTTCATTCAGATGACGTCATTATAATACGTTACATGTACGTTGTAATTAGTTTGACCTGTAGTTGCGATCCCTGTGAAGAATCTATTAAAGAATATGAATAAAAGCTTTTCTGCATTTTCATACAGATTGATTTCTTGTAATATTTCTTTACCGAATATATAAACACCATCGTGGCAAATAAATATTTGAAACCTTCCAGCTAATTTCAACATCGTGATTGCGCCATCAAAATGTTGAGGGCTGTTAAAATAACCAGTCTGGTCGCTGGTATCAGGACTCTGGAAATAACTTATGGGAATCTCATCACAGTCACAGTCGACCAAACAACTGGGATACAGAAGGTTTCATTAATTCCCTATTTTATTTGGTTGCCTTATTTCTTTTCAATGTCTGTCTGTCACAACTATTTTAAATACTATTTAACTATTCATAGCTTGCACGATCTTCTTTTGTTTTATATCAACAATGCAAAATTGTTGAATTTTCCACCTGAGGACGGCCATTTTGTTGGCACGTTGACGGGTCAGATTATAACTTAATTGAGGTAAATGAATGTATTTTTGTAATGTGAGTGATCCCTCTTCGTACTTAAGATATCTCCGGAGGCTATACAATTTCCCAGGTACCCTATCGTCTCAAAAGCAGAGAATCACAGCTTTTCTGCGTGCCATCAAGATGGTGGCAGGCCACAATGAGATGACATCACGTGCAAACTATGTATTGAAAAATTGCCTGTTCCCCAGAAAAATAAAATTTAAGATGTGATCTTCCCACGCCTTTAGCACGGCCACCATGAGACACGATGTAGTTCCTAACGGCGCCGCTTAGAGCGCTAGTGGCGCTTGACGTGTGACAGACCGGAGAGAGATGTGACGTCATTTATTCCACTTTTTCTCGTTTAAATCAGTGTTTCACGTTGTTGATGGACATTTTAATGAGATTCGTACGCAGCTGTATTTAAATCAACACATTATAAAGTACTGTCTGATAAGAATACTAACATCTGAAAATGACAATGCAACAAGTAATTCTTACTTTTATTCAAAGCATTTCGTTCGGCATCATATAATTGTAGAATCATTTGATATATGGAGGATTTTACTTTAAAAAGTAACAGGATATCAATCTAAATCAAATCGACTTAAAATCTTGTTGGCGTGCGTTTCTCTTCGTAAATAAGTTGTATTCAACATCGATTATAGTATTTAAAACATTATTTAATAAGCAAGATTACATTTTATCGTTCGTACATTTTCATATCCGTCTCGCAACAATCACTTTTCTAAACTCATCTCTGCCTTCTGTCTAAAAACATCCTTCACGGCCTCCTGGATTCCCTACTCTACCTTCAACAGGTTCTAAAATCGCTAACAATCTTATATCTAATCGAGAATACAATATGTAACGGCACCAAATTAAAATGCTGTTGATACTAATTATAACTAAATACAGAATGCTTTCATTAACATTCACACAAGTAACACAACTAACTTGTTTGGGGTGGCATTAAAAATGTTCTAAATAATAAGAAAACGTTTTTATAAATACCATTTAAATGTTGTCTATATCAACTACCCCAGTATATTATACAAGTAAATTATAAACTAAAAATACTAATAATACTAATAATAATACTACTTCAGAAAACCGATCGATCCAGCCCCCTTAATATAAAAAATATTATGTATGACTTGAGCTCACTGAATTGACAGTGTTAAAGGGGCTGAACTGTTTTGTTTTCCTTTCGCCCCCCACCCCCCCCCCCCCCCCCCCTCACCCCGTGTGAAAATGTGTGTGATCAGCACGGACTGGTTCTGACACGCACCTACTTGCTTATGAAAGAATTTCTCTCTCACTGACGTCACAGCGCTAAGTCAACAAGCATAACCTGCTTAATTCCACGTGCGTTGTCAGCAATAAAAAGAGTCGGAAACTGCGTGATATTTTCAATTAGCTCTTCCAGTTCTGATTGCTTTTTTATCGGCTTTTGGCAGCCCGCGCGGCTGTCAATGATATCGCACGATCAAACATTATTATATCCCGTCAATGACGTCACACGATCAAACAGTATTATATCCCGCTCTGTCGTCAATGACGTCACACGATCAAACACTGTGACGTCACACTTCACTGACGCGATTTTATTACTCGTGTGCGTTTTATTGGATTGTAGATGAAAATTAGCCGGGAATTTATTACTTAAAGGCATTGTGACGTGTGATGAGCTGATTGAGTTCAGTGATGTGGATTTAGGATGTTGGATTTATAATTTAAAATTATGTCAAAGTTCTTATTAATCCCACAATGTCACGAAGAGAATCGTAATTGAGTTCATCACGTACGACATTATCTGATATAATAATAATAAATTCTTAATAATAATAATTCTTGGTTGTTGGAGGTGTTGAAGATTTACAAGATAGATGACACATTGATAGAATTGCTTCAATTTTGCATGAGCAAGTGGACGACTACTTTACATTTAACTATGCTAGATGTTAGTATATCATCTGAGAATATTGATATCAAAAGGGGAATATTTCAGGGAGATACTCCCAGTCCGTTGGTTTTGTCTTGCTATTAACCACGGTGGCTATTAACAGACCCTCATCAAATAAAACCTTTTTAGTAATTTAAATATCTGTTTACGGAATTTTGTCGGTCATTTAACGTACACCATCTTTATATTTTTGAGTATACCAATGAATTAAAAATAATAGAAAAATAACTAATTCAAAATTTAAATTAAAAATAGATTATAATCACTTTTTGATTTTCAAAATTCTGTTCATAAATGTGTATAATACACTTCAAACACTCAAATTAGAATAGACCATTAATTGATACAATTTATTTCATCCAATTATGAGCCGAATTTTACAAATAAAAATACGATTCCAATCTATTTTTACTTGGGAATTATTTTGACAAGACATAAACATGAAAACTGTATTTGTTTAATGATCTACAAAATAATGAATAAAAGAGCAATAAACATTAATTGTTGCCACGACCTATCTTCAATGAATACAAATCGACCCTTGTTTTATTGGTAGCAAGTGCAAAGACGACAATGGACAATGGCAATTCCGAATCGCATGTCAACCTGGGTATAACGTCTCCACACAGTTCCAATGAAAGCTCTAGCTCGCAAAGGGCGTAACCTATTGTTCCCAAATTTGGTATGTTGTAGGGTGGGCCATAGCTCGAAATTACGATATTTCGCAACAATGTGAGATTTTCCAATTTTAAGATCCAGTAGGCCGAAAATGCCACTTTGATGCTTACAGTAAAAGTGGGTTTGCTCCTCCAGCCTTTATATGAGAGTGTGCGCGCCGTACGACTTGGCTGGCGTGGAGCGACCGTTCCACTAGATAGTCATTAACATAGTTGTGCTTCAATATCAGTGGTAATATTGGAAGAGCATCCAAGCATTTGCTTTTTAGCTGAGGGAAAACCACTGAAAAAACATTCTCAGCAGGATGTAATCTTGATTCTTGTCTTCCAATCTCATTACTTCGTGAATTCTCTATCTTGAATTAGCGTGAGTTTGTTCTTGACTAGGATTTAAAAGTGGGAAGAAAGTGGATTTTTTGTGTTTGTGTTGCAGAGATTTGAGTTTACCTACTAAGAAAACTCTCTGGAATGAGGTGTGGTGTATTTCCTTTATAATATGATACATTTTGACAATATTTCAAAATATTCTTAAAAATGCATAACTCTTTAAGATTTTATATTTCGCTGAAATTGTTCAGAATATGCTAAAATGTTAGACTAGCTGATCTTGTTATATTTGAACTTGTCCAGAAAAACGGATTATTTAAACTTTTAAACGAAGCAAATGATCTGTTAAATTAAAAACTACAAATAAAACAGGACAAAAGCACAAATAAAACAATTTCAACCAGAAAGAGAAGTTACTAAAACAGAGAAATGTTTCATGTTTAAACTTGGATTTCACAAAACGCTTCTGAAGGACATCGTTTCCGTAACACAAGAAGAAGAATGACAGATCAAGACCTAATTCTCTTTCCGCCAGACCTTTTCCCGCGATTACTTTTTTCATATTCTAAAACTTCTCGCTTGACATTGTAGAACATTACACGAGAACTCAGGGAGTGATGAATGAACATAATGCCAACACAACGGCGTAAAAACCAGAACAAAGTTGAAACTTGTCTCCTTGTTTCTCAGACATTGAGCCTTGCTCAGGCGGTAAAGTAGTTCTTTGTCAAGAGCTGAAATATCTTAATTAATTGGAAGTGACAGAAAAGAGCGACTATCTAAAAGTCTTTATTTTCTTTGAGAGTGAATTACATCTCAGTCAACCTTAGTTTCCCAAAATGAACGAGAGATAACGCCACAGTCTACTATTAAAGAGGCCTTCAGTTGACGGACGCGCGCGGTTCTTTGAAATGTTTTTTAAGTTTATTCTTCACACTAACAGATTTTTTTAAAAATCATGGAGTATAATGCACAAATTCTATAGCACCTTTTCTAAATAATGCCATACACTGGAGTATATCATGACTTATATTACGACCTCAAAATGTTAAATACAAAAATACGAGGTCGTAATGTACGCCATATGGTCATATTTAGTAGTTAAAAATTCTGTTTGTATCAAGAAATAAATTAAAGCCCCCGATGTGCAAGACCAAGCGCTCTCCATTACAGAGTTCACAGAATGTATATGTGAAAGTCAACCGATTGGCTTTCTGTCTGAAGTACAAGAAACAATTATATCAGTATTATTCAATAACGTAATCCTTTATCGAGTTTCTTTATTCTTGTAATTGAGTCTCGTCAAGTCCTGCTCGAAATGACAGGACAATGAATCGGGAGACATTCTTCTTGCTCGAGGTAGTTGTGTCATCCACCGCCAGCGCGCGCTAGTGCGGCATTGTGGGCACCATCAGACTCATCGGCTTTGGCTTGCTTCTGTCCACGACCCAGCACTCCACGGTCCTCACGACGAAGTCCTCCTTGGTCAGCGGCGCGTTGCCGTACGTCGTGCAGGTCCTCGTCGTGCCTCGGTGGAGGTCCCCGTCGACCCACAGGCCCATGCCGCCGCTGAAACAGGGAGTCCGTCAATGTGGAGGCCCAACGGAGTCCTCCTTGGTCAGCGGCGCGTTGCCGTACGTCGAGCAGGTCCTCGTCGTGCCTCGGTGGAGGTCGCCGTCGACCCACAGGCCCATGCCGCCGCTGAAACAAGAGTCCGTCAATGTGGAGGCACAACGGAGTCCTCCTTGGTCAGCGGCGCGTTGCCGTACGTCGTGCAGGTCCTCGTCGTGCCTCGGTGGAGGTCGCCGTCGACCCACAGGCCCATGCCGCCGCTGAAACAGGGAGTCCGTCAATGTGGAGGCACAACGGAGTCCTCCTTGGTCAGCGGCGCGTTGCCGTACGTCGTGCACGTCCTCGTCGTGCCTCGGTGGAGGTCGCCGTCGACCCACAGGCCCATGCCGCCGCTGAAACAAGAGTCCGTCAATGTGGAGGCACAACGGAGTCCTCCTTGGTCAGCGGCGCGTTGCCGTACGTCGTGCAGGTCCTCGTCGTGCCTCGGTGGAGGTCGCCGTCGACCCACAGGCCCATGCCGCCGCTGAAACAGGGAGTCCGTCAATGTGGAGGCACAACGGAGTCCTTCTTGGTCAGCGGCGCGTTGCCGTACGTCGTGCACGTCCTCGTCGTGCCTCGGTGGAGGTCGCCGTCGACCCACAGGCCCATGCCGCCGCTGAAACAGGGAGTCCGTCAATGTGGAGGCACAACGGAGTCCTCCTTGGTCAGCGGCGCGTTGCCGTACGTCGTGCAGGTCCTCGTCGTGCCTCGGTGGAGGTCGCCGTCGACCCACAGGCCCATGCCGCCGCTGAAACAGGGAGTCCGTCAATGTGGAGGCACAACGGAGTCCTCCTTGGTCAGCGGCGCGTTGCCGTACGTCGTGCACGTCCTCGTCGTGCCTCGGTGGAGGTCGCCGTCGACCCACAGGCCCATGCCGCCGCTGAAACAGGGAGTCCGTCAATGTGGAGGCACAACGGAGTCCTCCTTGGTCAGCGGCGCGTTGCCGTATGTCGTGCAGGTCCTCGTCGTGCCTCGGTGGAGGTCGCCGTCGACCCACAGGCCCATGCCGCCGCTGAAACAGGGAGTCCGTCAATGTGGAGGCACAACGGAGTCCTCCTTGGTCAGCGGCGCGTTGCCGTATGTCGTGCAGGTCCTCGTCGTGCCTCGGTGGAGGTCGCCGTCGACCCACAGGCCCATGCCGCCGCTGAAACAGGGAGTCCGTCAATGTGGAGGCACAACGGAGTCCTCCTTGGTCAGCGGCGCGTTGCCGTACGTCGTGCAGGTCCTCGTCGTGCCTCGGTGGAGGTCGCCGTCGACCCACAGGCCCATGCCGCCGCTGAAACAGGGAGTCCGTCAATGTCGAGGCCCAACGGAGTCCTCCTTGGTCAGTGGCGCGTTGCCGTACGTCGAGCAAGTCCTCGTCGTGCCTCGGTGGAGGTCGCCGTCGACCCACATGCCCATGCCGCCACTCAAACAAGAGTCCGTTAATGTCGAGGCTCAACGGAGTCCTCGTTTCTCTGTCAGGCACTGAAACAAGGAGTTCGTCAGAGAAGAGAATGTCATTAGTTAGTTATAAATTATTGTAGTTTTTTTGGCATTCTAGAAAAATGTTTCCTCTTTGATCACATAGGAAATGGAAAAGTAATCTCACCCGCCCCCGATGGTTAGGCAATTCGCATCACCCTTGACGCAGAGCAGGTCGTCGCCAGTCCAGGGGTAGACTAGGAACTCCGGATCGTACGTGAACAAGAACGATTGGCCCGTCCCGTAGAACGAGTCGCTCTGCTTCGGCGGACTTGAAAGCAGCGCGCCAAACACCTGGCACATCAGAACACAGGGTTCAATACACGAACCAAAATATTCAATAACCAGTAAATTTGCTTGACCAGTAAATTTATAAAATAGATCTAGTGGAGCGATCGCTCCACCCAGCCAAGTCGTACTATACACTCACACTCACTCAACATACCGTAAATGCCTAATAAACTGAGGAGCAGACCAAACACTTTTACTGTAAGCAACAACATGGCATTTTCGGCCTACTGGATCTCAAAATTGGGAAATCTCACATTGTTGCGAAATAACTTAATTTCGAGCTATGGCCCACCTGACAACATATACCAAATTTGGGAACAATACGTTATGTCGTTTGGGTGCTAGAGGGCCGTGAAAACAGTGAAATTACACCCCTTTTAAAAGCTATCTGATGATGATTCAGATTCAGATTCAGATATCAGGAAACGTTGCTATCACCGTCACAGCCTAAACGGCTGAACCGATCGATATGAAAATTTTACCACATGTGCACTTTTGGCGTCTGATGATACCTTTGTTCTTATAAATTTTTTGTGCCGCCATTTTTAAACTGGAAGTGACGTCATATATCAAAAACGGCTGGACCGATTAGAACGAAATTAGCGCCATTCGATTTAGAAGGTCATCTATAAGGAATACCAATAGTGAAAGAAGAAATGTTCTATAACCTAAACCGGAAATGACGTCATAAAAATGACAAATCTGACTAAAATCATCTCTTATATCAATAACTACATATTCAGAAGGCTTATAATGTTACATAACATTTATAGATACAAATTTTAGGTGGCAGTGATGTCAACCGCCATTTTGAAAACCGGAAGTGATGCCGTAACTCGAGAACGGCTGGACCGATTGGAACGAAACTTTTGCTATACTTTGTAACATATTATTTATAGCATTAACACAGTAACAAGCACAACTTTTCTTAGCAACCAAATCACAAAATCTTATTTTTTAAAAGAATTATAATCTTTGGTGCCACAATATGTTACAAGTTGTAATAATAAACTGAAAAAAGGAGTGATATCCCCATAAAAAACACTCCGTGTAAAAATACCAGCCAAGTCTCTTCAATTAAAAAAAAATAGAAGAAATCTAAAAATTCAGCACTGAAAAGTAGTGATATCAAAAAATTGGCCAAGTCAAAACTTTTCAAAAAATACTTGGCGCATCGTTTTTTTATGACATGTGTAGATGAGTACATTTCATTTCCTGCCTACTTCTATACTATTTATATGCACGATGCGCCAAGTATTTTTTGAAAAGTTTTGACTTGGCCAATTTTTTGATATCTCTACTTTTCAGTGCTGAATTTTTAGATTTCTTCTATTTTTTTTTAATTGAAGAGACTTGGCTGGTATTTTTACACGGAGTGTTTTTTATGGTCTATATTTCAAGAACAAACTGAATTTTCTTTTGTGTGAACATAGCAATTGCCAGGTTTTAAGCAAAATTTTACTCCCACGAAAAAGAAGTAAAAATTATGTAAAATGAGGGACCCCCCCCCCCCCCCACACAATTAACATGACTAAATCCTGAATTACACGGTTCAAGTTTCCTTGAAGGGGTTGCTTCAACCCTTGATTTCAAGAAAACTTGAAAGAGAATTTAGACGATGTAATGTTTATTGTTGATTGAAGTTGTGGTGAAATTAAAAATTGGTGGAAGTATTTCAAGACTTGAAGGAAAATAGGACATGTTCTAAGTGAAAAGGCTGAGGAGATGTCTTGAATTCAAGACTTGGAAACGTGTTAAATGCTTCAATGTTTTCATTTGGACGATCCAAGTCTTGAATTCAATCTCCTTGAAAGGGTTGAATTCAAGGAAACTTGAATCGTGTAATTCAGCCTTTATTCTCCACTTGGTTTCAACACGAAAGTCACACAGAGTTACGAGCAACTGGACGGATTATCCGACCTATATCGATGATGGAATGAAAGTGACACAAACACACTTGCATCGATTGTTATAGCTAATAGTAAGTTCATTCGAATTGAGGCATTTCATTGGTTGGGTCAGTTTAACTTTCAGAGGGGGGGGGGGGGGGATCAATGGGGTTTCCTAACAAAAGTAAATTAAATAGAAAACATTCCAAAAAGATATAAGACATTTGATGGGTTTCCCTGGCTATTCCTTGTTCATATGTTGGGTGTAGATGACGTTGGTTTACAAATTTAGTCATATGATAGACCACAAATTCAAGTCCCAAGTACTAGAAATATACGTTAAGTTAAACTTTCAGGTTTTGATTTATTACAAGTGTAAAGGTATTCTCGAATATTTTAAGAATTAAAAATATATAGAAGCATTGACGAATTAGATCCGTTCAATGCAGTCGTTCTTCCAGCCTCCTCATGTACCTCTACTTACATGAAATTGAGTATCTTCTATTAGGAAGAGAACGAAGCCCTCGTAGTTGGCCATCTTCCCATAGAGAGTGCTGAGTGCGAAGCCCTCCTTGGCTGTCGAGTAGACCCTCTTCCAGGGGAATCCTGCCAACAGGATCAACAGGATCGGCTCCAGGCCACACGCCACGATTCAGGGAGAAGCGGGAATAAGCAATAACTATAGAAAAGCACAAATATGACGACAAACAAATTCAAGAAAATTAGAACTTACTTCTAGGAATGCCATTGGTTGTTGCCTTGACAATACAGTCCTAATCAACCGGTTAAAAGTTAGCAGAGTATTGAAAGACTAACCCTAATTGGGTTATTATTTAATTAGTAATTATTGAGGAAACTTTATTGCACTACTCACTTTCATTTACGATCTCTTTAAAAATAAACTTTTATTTGCAATCGCTTCCTTCCTCTATTACCCTTCCCCACGGAACTGTACACCATAGAGCAGTGGAGCGCTCAGGGACAAGGGACCAGGGACATGGGACAAGAGACTAGAGACATGGGACACGCGACACGGGCATGGGACAAGGGAAAGGGAAACGGCACAACGGACAAGTGACAAGGGACAAGGGACAAGGGACAAGGGACAAGGGACAAGAGACAAGGGACAAGGGACATGGGACATGGGACACGGGACACGTCTCACCTTCTGTCCCTGTCGGGAAGTTCATGCGCAAGTCCCGCCACACGTAGTCCTTGCCGACGACGTCCAGGGTCGAGGCCACGCGCTTGATGGTGGAATGTCCGCTGAAGTCATCCACAGTGATGGTCACGATGTCCACGTCCTGTCAAACACGATGGCATTTACTTGTCATGGATACTTGTTGTACCTACCGAAGCTGTTATAGCAACGTATCAAGTGAAACGAGACAACAAGGACATTTAGAATAATCACCCAGATATCGTTTCCCATCGATTGAAATGATTGATTAATTATATGTATATAACACAATACTGTCACAGAGCGCCGCCATATGATTGCAATCTCCGATGACAGCGCCTCTAGTGGCAGACACCCCCTCCTAGCTTTGCATCGAACGATCATTGTAAATTGACGCTTTGAGAACTATTGACAGACATGACTTTGGTTATTGCACTCCTGACGCCGATGCTTCGTGGCACTTAATTAATATAATGACGTCATACAAAGGTTCATTGCATCTCACGATCTGTTAAGTTAATATTATGACTTCTCATTGTGGTAAATACTTCAAGACCCCACCAATGGACTGCCACCTTGACGTGGTGGTGGGGCTTAAGGGGCCGGCTCACATACGAGTTGGCCCCAACCAAGTGCAGTCCAGGGTCGACCTAGTCCCATGCCCTCCCCAAATTCGCGGGCCCCTCGGGCCGGCCTCCCCCCTCGAGATGGTGATCCCCCTGAAATCGAGTCCCACCGGCCCGAAGCTCTCCACCCCCCGGTCTGTCCCCATTCTGACCTGGCTTTCCCACCAGTTTCAGACTCCCCCAGATCGGGCCCGTTAGGTCGACCCCTCCCGATGTCCTCCACTTAGTTCAACAAAGTTAAAAGTTAAAATTAATGTGCGCAATATAACCTCGTCGTTGACGCGCCGTTAAACTCTAATAATCAATCAATCAATACTTCAAGATATCTCGTTTCCTCTTCTTTCCACCTTCTATCCTTACCGATTCTTCATCAAAAGAAATAACAGCTATTTAAAAACGTATTGCACTTAGGTCCAGTTTTTCAATATTCTGCTAAAATCAGTAATTAAGTTAACACAGTCATTCTAGGAATGTCATTGGCTGTTGCCGCGATAATAACTTGGTCGAGTATTGAAAGACTGGCCCTTTGGGGTTTTCAATACTCGGAATATTGTTGTCAAGTTTAACAATTACCTCATATTTACTGGTTCTTACTTTGCTGTGTCATAATCTTAATCAACAGCTTAAATGTAACTGACAATTAAATGTTGGCGTTAAATATTATATTCTCATATTTGCAATATCGTTTGAAAGATATTTTTTGTAAATTCGTAAATTCGTATGTTGAATAACTTTCAATGCCATCTTTGCATGTATGATGTATCTTGTCTCACAAAATATCTGCGTTCTTTTCTCATTTGCTGTGATCGAGTAATGTAGTTAGCTCATTACTCTAACATAGTTCATGAAGTCGAGCACTAAGTTAGACTAACTTTATTATTCGATCACAACAATTGAGAAAAGAACTCAGATATTCTTTGTGTGATGAAATACATGCCAAGAAGACATTGAAAGTTATTCAACTTCGAATCATCTTTAGATGTCCGACCGCAATCAAGACAAACTTCAACATCATCTTTGCATGTATCTTGTCTGCTTTCTTTCTGATTTGTTGTGATCTAATAATGAAGTTGGTGAAATGTTTTGAGTTGCGCACTCGCACGTTGCCGAGCAGCAATTAGCCCGTCAGTGAGAAGCTGTTGACACAATTACCTGTCAGTGGGGCTTTATTTATAGCCGTGTTGATTTTACAAATTAACATCTCCGGGTTTCACTTCGCATGAAAACAACATGGACATCTTGAAACTAAATTTCAATTTGATAATTCACTCTTTTCTCATTGGCTGTTCGATCATTTGACTTTATTTCGCGAATTAATTATTGTTATAAGCGGTATAATTTTATTCTGTACGTTCATTGTAAATTTTTATCTTAAAAATCAAAATTTAATTGTTTCTTTTTTATTGATTTACCTATTACACATTTTTCAAAATAAATATTATTTCATACTAAATAAATAATATTTAATTTTCAGTATACTCAGTATACTAGAGTAAGAAATACGTTTCGCTACTCTGCTGGGTTTAAAACAATACTTGTCAATTGTCAGGTCCAAGATTATGACCAATGCAACATTTTCAAGTCCATACCGGGACAATCCAAAATCAGGAAAAAATAAGGATCAAATCAGGATCAAATTAGGATTATCCAAATCCATATTCCAGCATTGAATCTAATGCTTTGAGGTAACGGTTGACGTCGAAGCAAAAGAAGTCTCAGCAAATAAAAATATCGCCGCAAAATTGAATATTCGAGTCAAATAATCGATATTGTTTTTAGCAAAATTGTAATTCATTTACCAGAACATTCCAAGGATTGATTTCAAGATTTCAGGAATGTTGATGTATGAACGGCAGACGCTTTTAGATTACATTACGAGAGAAGAGAAAAACCGAAGCAAACAAAATATCAATTCTATAATTTTATCAAAACTCATTGTTTTGGTATCGATAATCGATGTTATACATCGATATATTTAGATAAATAAAACTAGTTTCACAACATTCCTCTAGATAATAAAATCACGAAGTAAACAGACACGCCATTCTATTGATCAAATCCAGAACCTCTATTACCTAAGAATAAACTCGGCCATTTCGGATGACATCGTCTCATATTAATGTTATTCACATGGAGATAATACGAGTTCGATCGAGAACACTGACTAGAATTACACAATATCAGTCAGCTGTAGTCATAGAGCGGTTTAGTGAAAATTAATGGTACATTAATTAATTGTATAATTACTCTGCATCCAAGATTACGTAGTCTTATGTGTGATATTAAAAAGAAAAACGATGTAAACTTTTGACGTCAGATTAAATACTGTTCTTAAGGTGCTGCAAGCGCGAGCGATTTTGCCGCGTGTTGCAGGCACTTTTTGGATACGATTGGAGACAAAATGGGTTGACGAAATGTCTATTTTCTTGTCTCGCTAGGTGCCGTATGAAATTAAATTTCAAAAATGTGTCAAGTGATAACCCTAAGTTTGTCTTTTATCTAATCATGATTAAAATTTGATATCAATTGGTTAACGGGTTTGGTCTCCAATCCTATCGGAAATTTCATATTTTAGCACGGTTTTGTTGAATAACCAGGGCCTAATTGACAAGGCACGAAGCAAAAATGAAAGAGTGCTACTAATGTACAATCAGTACATTAGTACTGTAATGACACTTTCCGAAACATTCGAGTTTCGTGTTGCTTACAACATTCTTCCACTGCTGTACGACGGGGGCTGATTTACCTCCTCTTTGTCTTTCCTGCACTTGCCGCATCCGCCCTTGCAGAACCTCACCACCGCGTAGATGCCTGCGCCGCCTCCCACCACCCCCAGCGCCGCGGCGGCGGCCACAGTTGTGAACGCCATGACTCGAACACGCGTACTGTGGCGTACAGCTGTGAGGTGACACCGATAGAGTGCGCCACTCGTCAAGGTCACGCGCCTCTTTATCCTCGCGTAGATGCCTGCGCCGCCTCCCACCACCCCCAGCGCCGCGGCGGCGGCCACAGTTGTGAACGCCATGACTCGAACACGCGTACTGTGGCGAGTACAGCTGTGAGGTGACACCGATAGAGTGCGCCACTCGTCAAGGTCACGCGCCTCCTATCCTCTTTCTTTGCGATGCACGGAGTAAAGGAAGGTTCCTTACTAAGGCCACGACACCTCCTCCCCACCATCCATCTTCTATTCTTCCTTTCATTCATTCGTTGCCGTTAGGTTAATTAGTTGCAAGAGCGCACGACGTAAACATCACAACTTAAGGTCCAGGTCTAGCTCTAGGCGACGTAAGGGACGGAACGGGAATGTTGAATATGAGAAGTTCAATGAGCGAGCGATTTTGCCGCTTGTTGCAGACACCTTTTTGGATACGATTGGAGACAAAATGGGTTGACGAAATGATTTGAAATTTTAATCGTAATTAGATAAAAGACAAACTTAAGGTTATCAATTATACTCTGTTCCTAAGGCAGACACACTCATTGTTCTCGTTTAATGATGTATTAGGGACACTTACAATGGACCTGACCCTATCGTAAAAACCTAAAAGTGTCAAAACATACCTCATAAATACATATATACCATTGTGGAATAATATTCCACCCCCTAAGCGAGCTAAGAGCTACAAGGTTGTAAACGACATCGAACAAGGGATGTGCAATAAATGGTCGAGGATACAATAAGAGCAAATGATTTTACGATACCTTATAAAACGAGAACAATGAGTGTGTCTGCCTTAGGAACAAACTTTAGTACATTTTATTTTTTTGCTTTGATAATTAGTAATAATTAGTTGATTTTTGTTGAATTTTCATCATATTTTCTTGTGTTTCTGTGCATTATGAAATTTAACTTTTAATATGTGTCAAGTGATAACCCTAATTTTGTATTTGATCTAATCATGATTAAAATTTGAGATCAATTGGTTAACGGCTTTGGTCTCCATCAGAAATTCACAGTTTTTTGCGGTTTTGAAATGAAAAAGTGCTACTAATATAAAATCAGACTGATTATGTGAACATCCTATCAAAGCTACACCCTCTTATGAAACAATTTTTCTTTCTCAATTTACTAAAACGGCCGAGCGCTTGTATTGCACCACCGTTCAATCCACACTCGCAGTTCGCGAGAATGGAAACGACAAAGAGTTGCTTATGGGAGAATCGGCTATTCCACTCAGATGCTCCGCTGCGCTGTAGAATGCGCGTAAGCTGCGTATATTATGAAGCATTCAGACATCGCAGACCCATTAGCTCAGTTGGTAAAGCATTGGCCTGTCGTGCAAAAGGACGTCGGTTCGAATCCTGCCGCGGTCTCACTTTTTATATTGCATTTTCACAAGTTTTAATTCTGCCTAACAATAGAGTTATTTTTTATTTAAAGTTGCCCAGCTTAAATTTTCTCAAGTTAGAATTTGTCTACCCACAGAGAGTTTTATTCCTGAGACTGCCCAGTGCACAGTAAAACGTATGCGCATCCGACTGCACAGCAAAGCAAATCAGCTCAATCAGCTGCTTCTCCCATAAGCAACTCTTTGTCGTTTCCATTCTCGCTTCCCGTTCATTGAAAGTCTTTGCTTTTCAGTTTGAACGATATTCAAATATTCGAATGTTTGCACGATGCTTAGTTGCCGATGTCACCGCTACGCTAGCGTAAGGTTCGCAAGTACGCCTTTAAACACGGCCACCATTAGACGCCGTGCTGGCTGGAGATAAGGATGTCACGTGATATGGATGTAGTTACCTACGGCGCCGCTGACAGCGCTAGTGGCACTACACGGGATGCGTTTGACATTTGACATGAGGAAGGAAGAGAGATATTCTGTTTAAATGTCTGTCTTTTATTCTCTGTTCTCTGTTATTCAGAAAGACGATATTCTCTAAATAAAAGAAAAACCATACACAAACTATAAGTTTCTAAGAATTAAGTTTGCATAATGTTACATAAGAGACACCTGCAAATACCGGATCAATATTTTATTAGTATAATTTTATTGTACGGAAGAAATTAGTAACAAATCAGGTAACAAATACATACGATTCTACACATCTAATCTAATATCAGATATCATGTGATCAAATAAATAAAAGGCACAAGAGAATAAGCTTTAATCGCATTTTATTAAAATAAGTGTGAATAATTTGGCACAAACTCTGAAGAGAATTTTACTAGAAATTTCTCTGAAATTCCTTCGCTAATGTTGGAGAAAGTGTCGTATTTATTCCAAAACGTAAAACAAAATAATTGCAGATCTTACTCTGTGCATCACGAGTCACGACTCACGAGAGGAAAGAAGCAGCTATTCAAAAGTCAACTCCAAGGCGAAAATGCCAACCAGTCAGATATTCGGTCTTTACTCTTTTCACAACTTAAAAGTTGTAAAACTGCATTATTTTTCAAGTGGGAATTAGAGTTCATTTAAGCATAGAGATATATTACAGAGAGGGGTAACTACTGGTTAATGCTTGACTAATTTTGAAAGATCCTTTTTCTCCATATTGGAGATATTTAATAATTCACTGCCACTGAAATGGAAAATTAATTCGGAAGGCAGTGAAAAAATTACTTTGAGCTGTCAAATTTTAAACTTACTAGAAACACGTTTTTAACTTGAATCAGAAGACTATTACAATATTATATCTTGTTTTTACTGTACATTTATTTGTTCTGTGCTGTTTGTTACTGTGAAGTATGCACTGAAGGTTAGTACAAAGTAACATTCAAGTCTCTTGCCAACAACATTACAATCGAGGGGGGTGCCATTTTTAAAGTAATTTTTGAAATAATCTCCAAGATGGTGGCTGAGCATGCTCAGATCTACCCTGACAATGTACATCGCATCATACCAAGGCTGGCTATCTACTTGCCCCTCTCTGTAAGTATATGAATCTCTATGATTTAAGGTACCGCGTGGATATACCAGGTACACGCAGTTAACTGGTTAATATCCGTTGCGCTTCAACGATAGACATGTCTATTGCTTAAATCTTTCACTGAAGAGTGATTATATAAAGTACATTCACATTCATATCTTGTGCTATAAAAGTGATCCAGAAGTAGACTGAATTGAACCTAGAAGTCAGTTTATTGCTAATGTTTAATCTTCCTCTAAAAAGGCACAGTACCTACTTCAACTCTCTAGGGAGATTGTTCTTTTTCACTTTCTACTTCTGACGGAAGAACTTGGCGTTGTTGGAATAAATGAGGAGATTTGAACCGACAAAACACTGGCCAAGGGAAGGAAACTCTTAATTAAGTTGTCGGTTTTCCCTTCTTTCAAATTTCACCAATCCATCCACATCTAACTGAATCCATTTACTATACTTCAAAGTTTTAGTTCTTCTTCAAATCCTTTATCCTTAATACAGATAACCCAAAATCAATAAATCAAACAATGACGCTTCTAATTTTAAAGAAAATATAAAAACTTCAAACATTTTCAAACGATTTGTATTTCCTTGCCTTTCCTTGCCTGTGACAATTGAACTATAAAATATCTTTAACCACGCAAAACATAAAAAAATATTCATATTTCTATATCTGTACCTCAGAGTTGCTCAGAGGTAGAAGGCCGGAAGTACATTTTCTCGATTTTGCGTTGCACACTTTTGGAATAATGTACCTAATAAAGTTCGATCAATTGCCATTTGAGCCAGGCGTCTGGTTGCTGAGCCAGGCGTCTAGTTGTTGAGCCAGGCGTCTAGTTATTCAACCAGGCGTCGAGTTGTTGAGCCAGGCGTCGAGGGGCGAAAGCGTCGCGTGCTGCACGTCCGAACACTCCAGACTTCTGATGACGAAGTCCTCACTCGTGAGCGGCGTGTTCCCATACGTCGTACAAGCCTGCGTCGTGCCTCGGTTCAGGTCCCCGTCGACCCCACACTGAAACAAGGAGCCCGTCAATGTCAGGCACAACGGAGTCCTCATTTGTGCCTCGGTTCAAGCCCCCGTCAACCCACAAGCCCACGCGACCACTGAAACAAGGAGCCCGTCAATGTCAGGCACAACGGAGTCCTCATTCGTGCCTCGGTTCAGGTCCCCGTCGACCCACAAGCCCACGTGCCCACTGAAACAAGGAGCCCGTCAATGTCAGGCACAACGGAGTCCTCATTCGTGCCTCGGTTCAGGTCCCCGTCGACCCACAAGCCCACGCGACCACTGAAACAAGGAGCCCGTCAATGTCAGGCACAACGGAGTCCTCATTCGTGCCTCGGTTCAGGTCCCCGTCGACCCACAAGCCCACGCGACCACTGAAACAAGGAGCCCGTCAATGTCAGGCACAACGAAGTCCTCATTCGTGTCTCGGTTCAGGTCCCCGTCGACCCACAAGCCCACGCGACCACTGAAACAAGAAGCCCGTCAATGTCAGGCACAACGGAGTCCTCATTCGTGTCTCGGTTCAGGTCCCCGTCGACCCACAAGCCCACGCGACCACTGAAACAAGGAGCCCGTCAATGTCAGGCACAACGGAGTCCTCATTCGTGCCTCGGTTCAGGTCCCCGTCGACCCACAAGCCCACGCGACCACTGAAACAAGGAGCCCGTCAATGTCAGGCACAACGGAGTCCTCATTCGTGCCTCGGTTCAGGTCCCCGTCGACCCACAAGCCCACGCGACCACTGAAACAAGGAGCCCGTCAATGTCAGGCACAACGGAGTCCTCATTCGTGCCTCGGTTCAGGTCCCCGTCGACCCACAAGCCCACGCGACCACTAAAACAAGGAGCCCGTCAATGTCAGGCACAACGGAGTCCTCATTCGTGCCTCGGTTCAGGTCCCCGTCGACCCACAAGCCCACGCGACCACTGAAACAAGGAGCCCGTCAATGTCAGGCACAACGAAGTCCTCATTCGTGCCTCGGTTCAGGTCCCCGTCGACCCACAAGCCCACGCGACCACTGAAACAAGAAGCCCGTCAATGTCAGGCACAACGGAGTCCTCATTCGTGTCTCGGTTCAGGTCCCCGTCGACCCACAAGCCCACGCGACCACTGAAACAAGGAGCCCGTCAATGTCAGGCACAACGGAGTCCTCATTCGTGCCTCGGTTCAGGTCCCCGTCGACCCACAAGCCCACGCGACCACTGAAACAAGAAGCCCGTCAATGTCAGGCACAACGGAGTCCTCATTCGTGCCTCGGTTCAGGTCCCCGTCGACCCACAAGCCCACGCGACCACTGAAACAAGGAGCCCGTCAATGTCAGGCACAACGGAGTCCTCATTCGTGCCTCGGTTCAGGTCCCCGTCGACCCACAAGCCCACGCGACCACTGAAACAAGGAGCCCGTCAATGTCAGGCTCAACGGAGTCCTCATTCGTGCCTCAGTTCATATCCCCGTCGACCCACAAGCCCACGTGACCACTGAAACAAGGAGCCCGTCAATGTCAGGCACAACGGAGTCCTCATTCGTGCCTCGGTTCAGGTCCCCGTCGACCCACAGGCCCACGCGACCACTGAAACAAGGAGCCCGTCAATGTCAGGCACAACGGAGTCCTCATTCGTGCCTCGGTTCAGGTCCCCGTCGACCCACAGGCCCACGCGACCACTGAAACAAGGAGCCCGTCAATGTCAGGCACAACGGAGTCCTCATTCGTGCCTCGGTTCATATCCCCGTCGACCCACAAGCCCACGCGACCACTGAAACAAGGAGCCCGTCAATGTCAGGCACAACGGAGTCCTCATTCGTGCCTCGGTTCAGGTCCCCGTCGACCCACAAGCCCACGCGACCACTGAAACAAGGAGCCCGTCAGTGTCAGGCACAACGGAGTCCTCATTCGTGCCTCGGTTCATATCCCCGTCGACCCACAAGCCCACGCGACCACTGAAACAAGGAGCCCGTCAGTGTCAGGCACAACGGAGTCCTCATTCGTGCCTCGGTTCATATCCCCGTCGACCCACAAGCCCACGCGACCACTGAAACAAGGAGCCCGTCAGTGTCAGGCACAACGGAGTCCTCATTCGTGCCTCGGTTCAGGTCCCCGTCGACCCACAAGCCCACGCGACCACTGAAACAAGAGCCCGTCAATGCCAGGCACAACGGAGTCCTCATTCGTGCCCCAGTTCATATCCCCGTCGACCCACAAGCCCACGCGACCACTGAAACAAGGAGCCCGTCAGTGTCAGGCACAACGGAGTCCTCATTCGTGCCTCGGTTCATATCCCCGTCGACCCACAAGCCCACGCGACCACTGAAACAAGGAGCCCGTCAGTGTCAGGCACAACGGAGTCCTCATTCGTGCCTCGGTTCATATCCCCGTCGACCCACAAGCCCACGCGACCACTGAAACAAGGAGCCCGTCAGTGTCAGGCACAACGGAGTCCTCATTCGTGCCTCGGTTCAGGTCCCCGTCGACCCACAAGCCCACGCGACCACTGAAACAAGGAGCCCGTCAATGTCAGGCACAACGGAGTCCTCATTGCTCTGTAAAAATGTGAAAACAAAATACGGAAAAAATTTATTTTTTATAAAATTTATGAACTCTGCAAAATGTTGTCAACTGTAAAATGATTCCGCACACGCTTGTATTTAAAACCATAATATATTCAGTAGTTGTGTTTGTTTGAAATAATGAATGTGTTTAGTTTGCATATGCCTTTGATGCGCAACGCAAACTCACTGTTTTAAATTCCATGAATACTGAAAACGCTCTGTGCAACTCGTTGATAAGCGAGCCTTCGTATTGCATGCGAATTAGTATTTTTAAATATTTCCAATACGCATAAAATGTCCGTAATGTCAAAAACTTTTAAAATCTCCAAAAGCCTAAGTTTGTCCCAATTACCATGCAAAATTTTAAGTTTATCGGTCTAACGGTTCCAGTTTAAATTTCAAAAAAAAATCGCATGATCCTGTTCAAATACCATACATGGTACCACTCATATGACATTAGTATGTGTACAAGATTTCACACACTGGGCGTTGTCTACAAAAGCGCAAAAAATGGAGAAAGTGCCATAAGAGCACCGTGGTAATGCGCCTAATTATTTATTATCGGCGCACCTTGGAACTGTTCAGTGTCTCACGTCCAAACATATTTCGAGACGTGAAAAAGGGCTGGGTAGTGAGTTTGACCTTGAAGAGTTTTTTTTAATCGATTGTTATCAGTATCTTTTACCAATGTAATTGTTAACCAAATAAGGCTTTGTACGACTATTCAGAACAGTTCAATGAAAATAATTTCATAGTTTGGAATAAGTTATTAGTTTTTTTTTGTCCATCAGATTTTTAGTGCCATAATTTTACTAATTTTCGGGCACTAAACATCTGTAGGACAAAGTAAATCTAATAAACCATTACAAGCTCTGGAATTATTTTCATTGAACTGTTCTGAATACTCGTACAAAGCCTTATTTTGTTAACAATTACATTGGTAAAAGATATTGATAAAAATCGATTAAAAAACTCTTCAAGGTCAAACTCACTACCCAGCCGTCTTATAAGTCCTCACCCGCCGCCCCCCGATGGTTAGGCAGTCCTTGTCACCCTTGATGCAGAGCAGGTTGTCGCCTGTCCAGGGGTATATTCGGAACTCCGGATCGTACGAGAATAAGAACGATTCACCCGTCCCGTAGAAGCCGTCACTCAGCTTCGGCGAACTTGAAATCAGCGCGCCAAACACCTGGCCAATCAGAGCACAGATTTAAAACATATCAACCAACCAGAGTTAAGAGGGCTTGGTAGTCAGTTTGCCCTTGAAGACATTTTAATCCTATTTTTATCAATATCTGTTACAAATGTAATTCAACCAGGCTGAGCTCCCATCCACCATACAAAATTAAGTTTAGTGTCCAAAAATCACTTAAAAATTCTTGAAATTCTAAAAAAATCGCCCTGCGGGGCAAAATTAGGGAGTTGTTTGTTGTAATTTGTGCAGTTTTGCATCCCAGAAACAATTTTAAAATGTTTACATTCGAAAATTGCCCTGGGGGCAACAATTTGAGGTTTTTTGCTCCAGTTTGTGCATTTTAGAGCCCCATAATCACTTTTAAATGGTTTAAATTCTGGTCCCGATGGCCATGCAAAATTTGAAGTTGATCGGTCAAATAGGTTAAGTTTTAATTTTTAAATAATTAATCAGGGATCCTGTTCAAAAACTATATTCGAGACCGCTGACATTAAGTGGGTGCAAAATTACATATCTATTGGTTGAACAGTTTGATCTGGTTATTCTGGGCAAAAACACAGAAATAAAAAACACATTCACGCACAGAGAAAGTGACATAAGAGTACCGTGGTGACGCTCGCTATGCTCGCTTAACAACATCTACAAGTGTTTTACTTGCTTTATGATCCATGTCTGGATGAGCACGAGGACACAGCTGTTTAATTCTGCCAGCTGGTTGTAGAGGAAGACTAGAGAGTATCCGTGCTCAGCTGTAGAGAACGCCAAGGTCCAGGGGGAGCCTGGAGCAGACAGGAATAACAGGAACATTCTTGTATACACGGCACAGACTCTAGAGTGAACGCGTTGATAAGCGTGCTTTCGTACTGCATGCGATTTCATCTACAGAAATTGAGAAGCCTTTTGAAGATAATCGTCAAAAGGACGCGCTCGCTTGATGACCTAATGATTTTTTATAATGAAAAGAATTCTTATGAACTCTTATTGTTTGTACTGTTTATTCTTATTGTTATGAAATACATCTCTCCATAAAGGAGAAATGACAACAACAATAAGATGTACCACGTGGGACGGAGAAGATAATCCACATAAGAAGGCTCCATTTCTTGTGATATTTGTGCGCTTTTGCAGCTTTCAAATTAGCTCAACATATCTGGTATTAAAATGATTTTTGACCTCCAAATGAATGGGTGGTTCAGAAAGTTTTCACCTTCTGTTATGGCTGGCAGATAGTATATTGTCTCACCTTCTGTTATGGCTGGCAGATAGATTCGCAAGTCCCTCCAGAGATAGTCTTTTCCTATGACGTCAGCAGATGGATCCACAAGCCTCTTGATTGTGTGCTCTTCTCCATACACATGAGGCTCCAAGCCGATGTTCTGCAATAACACAGTCTTATGTGAGTCTTACATGAAATCGTTGTCCATAATTGTCATGGTTTAGTTACAAATACTCGTTCAAACGCTTCTCTATCAAACTAATGGCCATATCTCATCGTTCTCACCATCCAGAAAACATTTCACAGAGTTTAGAATGAATGTAGTACCTATTTCAAGAAAATATAACGATGCATTGATTCTTAAAATAGTATGGAGCATTTTGTGGGTAGTAGTTTGGCTAAAGTTAAATGAGTCAAAAAATATTTTGACAACACAGATAACAAAACATTGACAAAAAGAAAATTACAAATCAAGAAAGGACTAAAAAGAAATAAGAAATGACTAATAGATGGAAATTACAACAAATATAAAAATATAAACGCTATAAACGCACTAAGGAATGAAGATGGAATAAAAATCTATAAAACTCTTGATTATTTAAAAGATATTGAAAGTTGCTAAGAGCCCCCCCCCCCCCCCCCCTATTTCATCGCCATTTTAACTTACGTCCGGTTTGCTAATACTCTGCTAAAAACAGTAAAAACGGTCGTTCAGGCACATGTCATTGGTTGTTGTTATGACAATTAAATCAACTGTTCAAAATTTAGCAAATATTGAATTCTGCCCTTAGCAGTGTTAATTTTGTTTTTGTTTTTATACGTCTAATAAATAAAAAGATGTGATAATGCGAACATGTCATACATCGAATTACATTATGGTATTTTTAAGAACCAATTAGCATTAGCTTTCAAATATAATAAAACGAAGAAGTTGCTTTCAAATATGTTTGTAGAATTAGCAATCAGTTTGGTTTATAGCAGAGTTGGTTTTTCAATTAGCACAATCAGCCTCTAGGATTCGTGTCTGCTCTTATCTTAAACAGTCCAACTATCCAGCCGGGATAGCTCAGTTGGTAGAACCATCGCCCGGCAAGACTAGAGGGTAACCAGTTTGAGCCTTGGTAAATTGAATAATTTTCATTTCCAACATTCTTTGACCAGACTTTTTTATGTATGAAATACGGCACAAAATATCAACAAAGTTCTGGGTTTCCCCGACCACATACCCGTACCCTCCCCACCTCCCCCACAACAGGCGCGTAGGAAGGGGGTCACTTTTCTTTTATGCAACCACAATAACACCACCCACACATACAAAAGTGTAGCAAAAAGGATGCAAAAATGCACTGATTTGCTTCATAATACGAGATTGAATCTTCCTCACATCTGATTGAAGAGAGTTTGCTCGTGACGTCATCTCATTGTTGCGCGGCCATCTTGGTGTAACTTGTCAGAACGGCTGTCAATCTGTTTTTCAGTATTATTGATAGTATGGTTACCTGTGCAATTGCAGGCTGTAGAAGAAGTTCTTATAGGTGTAAAACCACTCATTTACGAACAATCTTCGACTAACGATAATAATTAGTTTAAATCGACTTGACAACTGTACCGAAAATGGCCGAAAATATACATTTTTATATTGTTGATGTTAATACAAAAGAACCTCGAGCAAACTATGAATTATTCCATGAGGCATTGACTCATTTGTCCAACTCGATCATCCTCGTGAATATACAATTTAATAATTACTTCCGTATCTGATTGTAGGGCATATGCCTCCATTTTTCTTTTGAATAGAAAATGTAAATTCAAAATCAATTGTATTTTACTAATCATTAAAAAAAATGAAAAATTTAATTGGTACGAATTAATATTATATTGAATTTGTCTAAAAGTTCCTACAATAATATTGTAAATCAAACATTTTAAATTTCTTTGAAAATGATGCCAAAAGAGCTTCAAATTCGATTAATTCCTATCGAAAATCCAAAAAAATGCCCTGCGTGGAAACCATGTTCATCTCTATTTAGTTTTTCTGAGGCACGCTTATTATGTGTGCCTCAGAGGATGTGCAAATTGACTGCGCAAATAACCATTCTAAATGTTGTTTTCATTCAGACTCCATATTCAATTATCATCTTCTAGTATATATAGTGTTTAGTGCATATTTAATTTAATAGTTCAATTTCTGAGAAAAGAGGTCGTTGGTCTTCTTTATTTGAAGGCGACTATACTTGCAGTTTGAAAATAATTAGGAATTACGTTAATTTAACGCAATTTAAGCCTTCTGTAAAAGTCTGACGTCTTTCAAATTTTAATCAGCGGGTTTACTGTTTATTTTTACAACTGCATAAAAAATTTATCTAGGTATCTGAAACCATGTAAGATATTCATAAATAATCATCATTTATTAACCATTCTCTTTTCTTCCAATTACAAACAATCAGGTAAAAGGAAATTATTGATGACGGTTGGACGGTCCTGTCGCATCTTTGTCTTTCTGCTCTTCATTCTCGCTGTCTTTCTCTTCCTTCATTAATACATCCCTCCACTTCTCTCCATCTTCTCACTAAGGGATGTGTGTTGTGAAAAATATCCGACCGAAACGGGGCTCGAACCCGGAACCTCTCACTTGCCGGGCGAGAGCTGTACCAACTGAGCTACCCGGTCGGACGGACGGACATTAGACACAATTCGCACTAATGAGGGTTAGATATCTCCGAGGAGAATGGAATGAAAGTAGGGAATGCTCACTACGAACTTTCATACCACCGGTGACGATGCTGTCACCATGTATCTTTGCACTTGCGTGCGCAATCCTCTTTTACTCGACTGAACGAGTTGCTTTTCAGCTCGAATGATGAGAATGTAGGTTTCTTTGGAAAACTTCCATGGAGTCAGGATGTAAGGAAGGGATGTGCGTTGTGAAAAATATCCGACCGAACCGAGGCTCGAACCCGTAATGTATTGGGAGGTGTTTTTGACAACGTTCAGACAGATCTGTCGAGTGAAGAGTGGAATCATTCCTCATATCCTGCCAGCTCTGGATTTGACTCTATTAGGGACCTGGATCAATCGACAATCATTGTAAATAACTGACAGGGACAAGTACGACATAAATGTATTCACATTGACCCCCCCCCCCTCGACCATCCCCCCAGCCCTCGGCCCGGACGAGATGCTTTTAAATTTACGTGAGGCTTTAAGTCCTAAATGCATCTTATGTGAATGTATTAATGTTTATATATTTTATCGTGAACAATCAAATTATATTTGCATTATTGTTTCTACACTCATTTCTGGCCCTCGATCTAAATAAATGTTTAATTCGTGTGATTATACGCCCCCTCCCCAAGTTATCCACATAGACCCGTCACCCCTATGATCAAGGCCCCTCACTGGGCCTATAAAACATTGTCTCTATTTCTACAAGCTTTGGCAACCTGACGCTGAACTACCCGGCTCTCCTGACCGAACCCCCCGGACCGGGTACTTCACAATCTTTAGCTCTCCACCCCTCCAGCCGGACTGTGCATTTATACCCCTGACCCCCCCGCCCCTGACCGTACACTTCTCCATTACCTCAGCTTGTTTCTCCTCTTCTTCCTCGCCTCTGAGACAGCATCCCTCGCGCTGTTTCATGAACATGACTGCCGCCATGATGCCGCCGCCCGCCACCCCAAGCGTGGTGATCGCGATGAACTCCATGGTGTTGTACTACCTCTGACGTCGTGCTGTTTCATGAACATGACTGCCGCCATGATGCCGCCGCCCGCCACCACCAGCGTGGTGATCGCGATGAACTCCATGGTGTTGTACTCCCTCTGACGTCGCGCTGTTTCATGAACATGACTGCCGCCATGATGCCGCCGCCCGCCACCCCCAGCGTGGTGATCGCGATGAACTCCATGGTGTTGTACTACCTCTGACGTCGCGCTGTTTCATGAACATGACTGCCGCCATGATGCCGCCGCCCGCCACCCCCAGCGTGGTGATCGCGATGAACTCCATGGTGTTGTACTACCTCTGACGTCGCGCTGTTTCATGAACATGACTGCCGCCATGATGCCGCCGCCCGCCACACCCAGCGTGGTGATCGCGATGAACTCCATGGTGTTGTACTCCCTCTGACGTCGCGCTGTTTCATGAACATGACTGCCGCCATGATAACGCCGCCCGCCACCCCCAGCGTGGTGATCGCGTTGAACTCCATGGTGTTGTACTACCTCTGACGTCGCGCGAGCAAGTGCAGCGAGATGCATGTTGTCAGCGGCGGCGTTGCACACTACATGGTCACGTGACACCTGCCTTGAGACGCAGTGGGAGCAAGTGAATGGTGAAGAAGGACAGTTTTACTTGTCTGAGGCAGAGAATGGTTTAGATCAAACGCTTTCAATACCGATGAGAGAGCGTTTAATACGCGATGTATTGAGACATTCACATTGTGCATTTTATAGCAATTGTTTAAATTATTCGTGAGGATGTAATATAGAGAAGGGAGGAGAGGAAACCCGGTACCGGCATGTAGCCTACTCCTGACGAAGAGGGCCCCTAGGGGGCCCCAAGGGGGCCAACGGCTTAACGTCCCATCCGAAGGACGGTGTGACATTCATCAGCACGGGCCTCCACAACCCGCGCCGTCGAGAGACTGTTAACAGGTGGAAGGAGGTCGTCACACTAACGCCCAAACACCCCAGTCTCTCTAGCCCAACGGCAGCAACTGGCAGGACAGAGTTAAACGGTCACCCATCCAAGTACTGGCCGCAGTCGATGTTATAGAACAATATCACGGTCTTGTGAATAATGTTCTTCTTCTTCTTCTTCTTCTTGCAGTGGTGTGCGGAGAGAAGACGCAACAGCACGGCCTGGTTCAAGTTCTCACGTCGTCCACCGCGAGCGCCGTGGTCGCTTCATTCGACCCCGAGCTGTGCGAGGCCGCGGCCATCTTGTCCGAGATGAACCACGTGACGCTAGTGACGTGGAGTTGCCCGCAGATGGCAGCACGGAGCAGTGACGTATTCATCAGCTTGGGACCGACGCTGATGGCGACGGCGGAGGCGGTGGTTCAAGTCGTCCAGCACTTCCGGTGGAAGTCGGCGGCCATCGTGACTACAGGTAGGCCAGTGGGTTGTTCGGGATAGTTCGGGAGTTTCCGTCGTCGATGTCAAACCTGTGCTCTGACGACACAGCTGACCAAAATTTAATTCTGACTCTAAATCTAATAGACACATGAATGTGTCTATGAATTCATACAATAATTTAAGTTAATTTTAGTAGATATTAAAATTAACTTAAATTATATCTTACTCCAAATTGAACTCCTAAACCAGGGGACGGCAACCTGCGGTTCCTTGGTGGTTCTTGAATGGCTCTTTATAATTTAAATAAAAATCTGGAATCGAAAAATGTGAAAATTCGGAAAAAAAACGCCCTGCTGGGCAACAACTGGAGGGCTTCGTCCAAATGTCTTAATAAACTAGTAGTACCTAATTCAATTTTTTTATTTTCGGTGTATTATATTTCATTGCCTCTACTGCGGCTCCCATTATTTTCTAATTTATTAATTTTTGGGAAATTGGCTCCTTTACCAAAAAAGTTTGCTGACCCCTGTCCTAAGCCAATAAATTGAATAATAAGTTGACGAATATAACAAAGCATAACATTTCATAGGTCCTTTTTCGGGATTTCATGGTCCTTTTTTAGGTACTATTTACCTGCCTCTTTTGACGTTTCATAGGTCCTAAACATCCTAGCTCTACTCACGAGGTACTTGTCTGTTCGCAGACGTGGCACTGTGGTCGACGCTGGCGCACTCTGTCGACGTCGCCCTGCGTCGCGACGCTCTGGTCGTGCGTCATCACGTGATCCTCCGACGCTCGGTGATGACGTCACTGCAGCGCCTTGTCGACGCGTTGCAGCCGCTGCAACAGGCGTCGGCGCGAGGTACGTCATCATCAACGTAGCTCGCGTTGATGCCATACGTGATTGACGCGGACGTAAAGGTGGTGCAACTGCGAGCGATAATGCCGCTTGTTGCAGGCACTTTTTTGGGGTACGATTGGAGACGAAATGGGTTGACGAAATTATTTGAAATTTTAATCATGATTAGATAAAAGACATACTTAGAGTTATCACTTGGTAAATTTATAATTTTTTCGTTAATTAGTAGTTTGATTTTTGGTGCAAATTGTATATTTTCTGTCTCGCTAGGTGCCGTATGAAATTTAATTAAAAAAATGTGCCATGAGATAACCCCAAGTCTGTCTTTTATCTAATCATGATTAAAATTTGAGATCAATTGGTTCACGGTTTTCGTCTCCAATCGTATCGGAAATTTCATAGTTTTGCGCGGTTTTGTTGAATAACCGGCGCCTAATTAACAAGGCACGAAGCAAAAATGAAAAAAGTGCTACTAATATACAATCAGACTGATCATGTGAACATCCAATCAAAGTTACACCCACTTATGAAACAATTTTTCTCTCTCAATTTTCTAAATCCGCCGAGCGCTTGTATCACATTAAGATATTGCGAATAACTCTTTTTCGACAGTTTCGGACTTCTATACTGTTCTTAACTCCTGTTTTGTAAATGTCTAATATTATTGAATAACAAAATAGTGATGTAGACGTGGACGATTCCACAGTTAAAAGCAGAACTCCTTGAAAGGTTTGTTTTCACAGAACAGCATGTTGTTGTTGTTGCCCCCCCCCTCCCCCCTCACCCCACTCCATTATATTCTTAAAGCAACGATATTTTCGGGAAGTCCTTCTGATCTTTTATTCAAAGTTCTGATTTGACAAAAGTTGGCGCCCTTGTCTTCTTCGCTCATTATCAAATTAATACAGAGAGATAAACTTGAGCTCAGTTTGTCGTGAAGTGGACTTCACGTAAGAAAAATATATAATTGTGTTACTTTCAATTTTCTTGTCGGCAAGTCACTTTATCAACAACTTGAACTTCGAGTTGAAAAGAAGAAAACTCTCTGAATGTTTATAACTTGACTTTAACTTGGATTAAATTTTAATCGGTTATTCAATCGTTTTTAATCTCATCTCTTCATTTAATTTGTAAAACCATTCATCCCTTGAATGTGTTTTTACTTTGTATTTTAACCAGTTTTCCTTTGAAGGATATTTTAATTGTAAAACAAATTGAATTTCCAGATTTTTCTGTTTCGAAAACTTTAGCCTTTAACGTTTTAATTAACTACGTCACAACAAACGAGGTTATAAAAACAACGGAGCTTCTGGCGGGAAAGCCGATGAAAATGCCCAAGTGTTTCATTGGACAGAACTTTCTGACATTCATGGCGGCTCATCCTCCGGCCTAGGGAGAAATTACTTAATGAGTTTTTCACAGTTGGTAATGGTTGCCTAATTATTGTTTCATGTGTGATTTATTACATTTGTTTTTTTACTCTAAATGTGAACTGATATACATTTACCAACTGATGTATGATTCTCATTAAAAGAATATAAAACAAATCTCATCAATGTGCCCATAATATATTACACCTAATTATAAAATATACACCAGTTGTCAAAAAATGTGAAAATTACACATTGTAGGCAGTTGAAATTAAATTTGAGAGTTTGTTTAACCATTTCTGTCAACTGTCACAGATGAATGTCTCACAGAAGCATTTTTTATGTTGGTTACAGGTCTCTTGTTTGTATAATGTTTACAAATTCTCAATCTTTCGTAAAATTCAAGATAATGCAGCTGACGTAATTAAGCAAGCTGAGCGAGCGTCTCCATTTGACTATTGCGGCACTTTATCTATGTTTTTTGTCGATTCAACACTCACACCGTCATCTCATACTAATTTGGATTGAGAAAGATTCGTTCATAAATGAAAAAATACATGTTTTCTCATATTGAGATTAAGACTGCAGCTCGAAATGACTATGTCCCTGATGAGACGTTGTCTGAGCAGATAATCTCCCCCCTTGGAAGTAAACTTGACAGCTGGTCGCGAGACGTGAGGGAGGGGTTGAGCTGCGCGGGGGTTGTGCGCCGCTCGCAGGGGATTGTGGGTTGAACGTCAACCGCGACACGATCAATCTGTCAAGACACAGCGACAAGTTCATGTGCATGCGAGAGTGAGACACGGGGGAGGGGATGAGCTGCTCGGGGGGTTGTGCGCCGCTCGCAGGGGATTGTGGGTTGAACGTCAACCGCGACACGATCAAGCTGTCAAGACACAGCGACAAGTTCATGTGCATGCGAGAGTGAGACACGGGGGAGGGGATGAGCTGCGCGGGGGTTGTGCGCCGCTCGCAGGGGATTGTGGGTTGAACGTCAACCGCGACACGATTAAGCTGTCAAGACACAGCGACAAGTTCATGTGCATGCGAGAGTGAGACACGGGGGAGGGGATGAGCTGCGCGGGGGTTGTGCGCCGCTCGCAGGGGATTGTGGGTTGAACGTCAACTGCGACACGATCAAGCTGTCAAGACACAGCGACAAGTTCATGTGCATGCGAGAGTGAGACACGGGGGAGGGGATGAGCTGCGCGGGGGTTGTGCGCCGCTCGCAGGGGATTGTGGGTTGAACGTCAACCGCGACACGATTAAGCTGTCAAGACACAGCGAAAAGTTCATGTGCATGCGAGAGTGAGACACGGGGGAGGGGATGAGCTGCGCGGGGGTTGTGCGCCGCTCGCAGGGGATTGTGGGTTGAACGTCAACCGCGACACGATCAAGCTGTCAAGACACAGCGACAAGTTCATGTGCATGCGAGAGTGAGACACGGGGGAGGGGATGAGCTGCTCGGGGGGTTGTGCGCCGCTCGCAGGGGATTGTGGGTTGAACGTCAACCGCGACAAGATCAAGCTGTCAAGACACAGCGACAAGTTCATGTGCATGCGAGAGTGAGACACGGGGGAGGGGATGAGCTGCGCGGGGGTTGTGTGCCGCTCGCAGGGGATTGTGGGTTGAACGTCAACCGCGACACGATTAAGCTGTCAAGACACAGCGACAAGTTCATGTGCATGCGAGAGTGAGACACGGGGGAGGGGATGAGCTGCGCGGGGGTTGTGCGCCGCTCGCAGGGGATTGTGGGTTGAACGTCAACCGCGACAAGATCAAGCGGTCAAGACACAGCGACAAGTTCATGTGCATGCGAGAGTGAGACACGGGGGAGGGGATGAGCTGCGCGGGGGTTGTGCGCCGCTCGCAGGGGATTGTGGGTTGAACGTCAACCGCGACAAGATCAAGCTGTCAAGACACAGCGACAAGTTCATGTGCATGCGAGAGTGAGACACGGGGGAGGGGATGAGCTGCGCGGGGGTTGTGCGCCGCTCGCAGGGGATTGTGGGTTGAACGTCAACCGCGACACGATTAAGCTGTCAAGACACAGCGACAAGTTCATGTGCATGCGAGAGTGAGACACGGGGGAGGGGATGAGCTGCTCGGGGGGTTGTGCGCCGCTCGCAGGGGATTGTGGGTTGAACGTCAACCGCGACACGATCAAGCGGTCAAGACACAGCGACAAGTTCATGTGCATGCGAGAGTGAGACACGGGGGAGGGGATGAGCTGCTCGGGGGGTTGTGCGCCGCTCGCAGGGGATTGTGGGTTGAACGTCAACCGCGACACGATCAAGCTGTCAAGACACAGCGACAAGTTCATGTGCATGCGAGAGTGAGACACGGGGGAGGGGATGAGCTGCGCGGGGGTTGTGCGCCGCTCGCAGGGGATTGTGGGTTGAACGTCAACCGCGACAAGATCAAGCGGTCAAGACACAGCGACAAGTTCATGTGCATGCGAGAGTGAGACACGGGGGAGGGGATGAGCTGCGCGGGGGTTGTGCGCCGCTCGCAGGGGATTGTGGGTTGAACGTCAACCGCGACAAGATCAAGCTGTCAAGACACAGCGACAAGTTCATGTGCATGCGAGAGTGAGACACGGGGGAGGGGATGAGCTGCGCGGGGGTTGTGCGCCGCTCGCAGGGGATTGTGGGTTGAACGTCAACCGCGACACGATTAAGCTGTCAAGACACAGCGACAAGTTCATGTGCATGCGAGAGTGAGACACGGGGGAGGGGATGAGCTGCTCGGGGGGTTGTGCGCCGCTCGCAGGGGATTGTGGGTTGAACGTCAACCGCGACAAGATCAAGCTGTCAAGACACAGCGACAAGTTCATGTGCATGCGAGAGTGAGACACGGGGGAGGGGATGAGCTGCGCGGGGGTTGTGCGCCGCTCGCAGGGGATTGTGGGTTGAACGTCAACTGCGACACGATCAAGCTGTCAAGACACAGCGACAAGTTCATGTGCATGCGAGAGTGAGACACGGGGGAGGGGATGAGCTGCGCGGGGGTTGTGCGCCGCTCGCAGGGGATTGTGGGTTGAACGTCAACCGCGACAAGATCAAGCGGTCAAGACACAGCGACAAGTTCATGTGCATGCGAGAGTGAGACACGGGGGAGGGGATGAGCTGCGCGGGGGCTGTGCGCCGCTCGCAGGGGATTGTGGGTTGAACGTCAACCGCGACACGATCAAGCTGTCAAGACACAGCGACAAGTTCATGTGCATGCGAGAGTGAGACACGGGGGAGGGGATGAGCTGCGCGGGGGTTGTGCGCCGCTCGCAGGGGATTGTGGGTTGAACGTCAACCGCGACACGATCAAGCTGTCAAGACACAGCGACAAGTTCATGTGCATGCGAGAGTGAGACACGGGGGAGGGGATGAGCTGCGCGGGGGTTGTGCGCCGCTCGCAGGGGATTGTGGGTTGAACGTCAACCGCGACACGATCAAGCTGTCAAGACACAGCGACAAGTTCATGTGCATGCGAGAGTGAGACACGGGGGAGGGGATGAGCTGCGCGGGGGTTGTGCGCCGCTCGCAGGGGATTGTGGGTTGAACGTCAACCGCGACACGATCAAGCTGTCAAGACACAGCGACAAGTTCATGTGCATGCGAGAGTGAGACACGGGGGAGGGGATGAGCTGCGCGGGGGTTGTGCGCCGCTCGCAGGGGATTGTGGGTTGAACGTCAACCGCGACACGATCAAGCTGTCAAGACACAGCGACAAGTTCATGTGCATGCGAGAGTGAGACACGGGGGAGGGGATGAGCTGCGCGGGGGTTGTGCGCCGCTCGCAGGGGATTGTGGGTTGAACGTCAACCGCGACACGATCAAGCTGTCAAGACACAGCGACAAGTTCATGTGCATGCGAGAGTGAGACACGGGGGAGGGGATGAGCTGCGCGGGGGTTGTGCGCCGCTCGCAGGGGATTGTGGGTTGAACGTCAACCGCGACACGATCAATCTGTCAAGACACAGCGACAAGTTCATGTGCATGCGAGAGTGAGACACGGGGGAGGGGATGAGCTGCGCGGGGGTTGTGCGCCGCTCGCAGGGGATTGTGGGTTGAACGTCAACCGCGACACGATCAAGCTGTCAAGACACAGCGACAAGTTCATGTGCATGCGAGAGTGAGACACGGGGGAGGGGATGAGCTGCGCGGGGGTTGTGCGCCGCTCGCAGGGGATTGTGGGTTGAACGTCAACCGCGACAAGATCAAGCGGTCAAGACACAGCGACAAGTTCATGTGCATGCGAGAGTGAGACACGGGGGAGGGGATGAGCTGCGCGGGGGTTGTGCGCCGCTCGCAGGGGATTGTGGGTTGAACGTCAACCGCGACACGATTAAGCTGTCAAGACACAGCGACAAGTTCATGTGCATGCGAGAGTGAGACACGGGGGAGGGGATGAGCTGCGCGGGGGTTGTGCGCCGCTCGCAGGGGATTGTGGGTTGAACGTCAACTGCGACACGATCAAGCTGTCAAGACACAGCGACAAGTTCATGTGCATGCGAGAGTGAGACACGGGGGAGGGGATGAGCTGCGCGGGGGTTGTGCGCCGCTCGCAGGGGATTGTGGGTTGAACGTCAACCGCGACAAGATCAAGCTGTCAAGACACAGCGACAAGTTCATGTGCATGCGAGAGTGAGACACGGGGGAGGGGATGAGCTGCGCGGGGGTTGTGCGCCGCTCGCAGGGGATTGTGGGTTGAACGTCAACCGCGACAAGATCAAGCTGTCAAGACACAGCGACAAGTTCATGTGCATGCGAGAGTGAGACACGGGGGAGGGGATGAGCTGCGCGGGGGTTGTGCGCCGCTCGCAGGGGATTGTGGGTTGAACGTCAACTGCGACACGATCAAGCGGTCAAGACACAGCGACAAGTTCATGTGCATGCGAGAGTGAGACACGGGGGAGGGGATGAGCTGCGCGGGGGTTGTGCGCCGCTCGCAGGGGATTGTGGGTTGAACGTCAACCGCGACACGATCAAGCTGTCAAGACACAGCGACAAGTTCATGTGCATGCGAGAGTGAGACACGGGGGAGGGGATGAGCTGCGCGGGGGTTGTGCGCCGCTCGCAGGGGATTGTGGGTTGAACGTCAACCGCGACACGATTAAGCTGTCAAGACACAGCGACAAGTTCATGTGCATGCGAGAGTGAGACACGGGGGAGGGGATGAGCTGCGCGGGGGTTGTGCGCCGCTCGCAGGGGATTGTGGGTTGAACGTCAACCGCGACAAGATCAAGCTGTCAAGACACAGCGACAAGTTCATGTGCATGCGAGAGTGAGACACGGGGGAGGGGATGAGCTGCGCGGGGGTTGTGCGCCGCTCGCAGGGGATTGTGGGTTGAACGTCAACCGCGACACGATCAAGCTGTCAAGACACAGCGACAAGTTCATGTGCATGCGAGAGTGAGACACGGGGGAGGGGATGAGCTGCGCGGGGGTTGTGCGCCGCTCGCAGGGGATTGTGGGTTGAACGTCAACCGCGACACGATCAAGCTGTCAAGACACAGCGACAAGTTCATGTGCATGCGAGAGTGAGACACGGGGGAGGGGATGAGCTGCGCGGGGGTTGTGCGCCGCTCGCAGGGGATTGTGGGTTGAACGTCAACCGCGACAAGATCAAGCGGTCAAGACACAGCGACAAGTTCATGTGCATGCGAGAGTGTGACACGGGGGAGGGGATGAGCTGCGCGGGGGTTGTGCGCCGCTCGCAGGGGATTGTGGGTTGAACGTCAACCGCGACACGATTAAGCTGTCAAGACACAGCGACAAGTTCATGTGCATGCGAGAGTGAGACACGGGGGAGGGGATGAGCTGCGCGGGGGTTGTGCGCCGCTCGCAGGGGATTGTGGGTTGAACGTCAACCGCGACACGATCAAGCTGTCAAGACACAGCGACAAGTTCATGTGCATGCGAGAGTGAGACACGGGGGAGGGGATGAGCTGCGCGGGGGTTGTGCGCCGCTCGCAGGGGATTGTGGGTTGAACGTCAACTGCGACACGATCAAGCGGTCAAGACACAGCGACAAGTTCATGTGCATGCGAGAGTGAGACACGGGGGAGGGGATGAGCTGCGCGGGGGTTGTGCGCCGCTCGCAGGGGATTGTGGGTTGAACGTCAACCGCGACACGATCAAGCTGTCAAGACACAGCGACAAGTTCATGTGCATGCGAGAGTGAGACACGGGGGAGGGGATGAGCTGCGCGGGGGTTGTGCGCCGCTCGCAGGGGATTGTGGGTTGAACGTCAACCGCGACACGATCAAGCTGTCAAGACACAGCGACAAGTTCATGTGCATGCGAGAGTGAGACACGGGGGAGGGGATGAGCTGCGCGGGGGTTGTGCGCCGCTCGCAGGGGATTGTGGGTTGAACGTCAACCGCGACAAGATCAAGCGGTCAAGACACAGCGACAAGTTCATGTGCATGCGAGAGTGAGACACGGGGGAGGGGATGAGCTGCGCGGGGGTTGTGCGCCGCTCGCAGGGGATTGTGGGTTGAACGTCAACCGCGACACGATCAAGCTGTCAAGACACAGCGACAAGTTCATGTGCATGCGAGAGTGAGACACGGGGGAGGGGATGAGCTGCGCGGGGGTTGTGCGCCGCTCGCAGGGGATTGTGGGTTGAACGTCAACCGCGACACGATTAAGCTGTCAAGACACAGCGAAAAGTTCATGTGCATGCGAGAGTGAGACACGGGGGAGGGGATGAGCTGCGCGGGGGTTGTGCGCCGCTCGCAGGGGATTGTGGGTTGAACGTCAACTGCGACACGATCAAGCTGTCAAGACACAGCGACAAGTTCATGTGCATGCGAGAGTGAGACACGGGGGAGGGGATGAGCTGCGCGGGGGTTGTGCGCCGCTCGCAGGGGATTGTGGGTTGAACGTCAACCGCGACAAGATCAAGCGGTCAAGACACAGCGACAAGTTCATGTGCATGCGAGAGTGAGACACGGGGGAGGGGATGAGCTGCGCGGGGGTTGTGCGCCGCTCGCAGGGGATTGTGGGTTGAACGTCAACCGCGACAAGATCAAGCGGTCAAGACACAGCGACAAGTTCATGTGCATGCGAGAGTGAGACACGGGGGAGGGGATGAGCTGCGCGGGGGCTGTGCGCCGCTCGCAGGGGATTGTGGGTTGAACGTCAACCGCGACACGATTAAGCTGTCAAGACACAGCGACAAGTTCATGTGCATGCGAGAGTGAGACACGGGGGAGGGGATGAGCTGCGCGGGGGTTGTGCGCCGCTCGCAGGGGATTGTGGGTTGAACGTCAACCGCGACAAGATCAAGCGGTCAAGACACAGCGACAAGTTCATGTGCATGCGAGAGTGAGACACGGGGGAGGGGATGAGCTGCGCGGGGGTTGTGCGCCGCTCGCAGGGGATTGTGGGTTGAACGTCAACCGCGACACGATCAAGCTGTCAAGACACAGCGACAAGTTCATGTGCATGCGAGAGTGAGACACGGGGGAGGGGATGAGCTGCGCGGGGGTTGTGCGCCGCTCGAAGGGGATTGTGGGTTGAACGTCAACCGCGACACGATCAAGCTGTCAAGACACAGCGACAAGTTCATGTGCATGCGAGAGTGAGACACGGGGGAGGGGATGAGCTGCGCGGGGGTTGTGCGCCGCTCGCAGGGGATTGTGGGTTGAACGTCAACCGCGACACGATCAAGCTGTCAAGACACAGCGACAAGTTCATGTGCATGCGAGAGTGAGACACTGGGGAGGGGATGAGCTGCGCGGGGGTTGTGCGCCGCTCGCAGGGGATTGTGGGTTGAACGTCAACCGCGACACGATCAAGCTGTCAAGACACAGCGACAAGTTCATGTGCATGCGAGAGTGAGACACGGGAAAACACCAGAGTAAAATAAAAACATTTGAAAGACGTATACATATAGAAGTAAATAAAAACAAAATAAATGAAATAAAGATAAAAATGTGATGCGATCTGTGAAAAGGGACCTGTGGGTGAAGGATAGTGATTTCCAGCTTTTTAGCTCTTTGGAAAGAGGAAAAAATGAGGAATAAATAAAAAAAAATTATAAAATTCTATTAAAAAATAAAAAAGTTATATATTTTTAAATTTTATTTTTTAAAAACTTACAAAGCAGGAATATTTTGTTTAAAATAAAACAACATTTTTTTTCGTTTTTTTTTTTAGATTATTTTGAGTATTTGTATTTACAGAGATTGAAGAAAACACGACTAGGTAGCAGATAAAGCCATAATCCAAAAATCGATAAAATAGCAATTTTAACACATAATTGCATTTTGCAGGAAACCAACTCTTTCACCCACAGGTCCCTTCTCACAGATCGCATCACAAATAGTGAAAGTTTATGACTCCCTAACAATTAATATTTAATAAAGTGTTGGGTTTTCTAACAATTATGAGTCTTAGGCCCGGTTATACCATGTCCCGATAAAGTTAGCGGTAGGTTAAACGACTGAAACCATGGCAACAGCCAATGAAACACAGCCGTAGAGACCGCTAATGTCCACTTTAGGCTAAAGTGAACTTTATCTTACTTATCCGGACACGGTACAACTGGGCCTTAACTTTATAACAAACTCCAGTGGAAGAGTCTTTTCGAGTCCAACTGTCATTTACAAAAAAAATGAACTTTAATTTCAATGTCTGTCATCTTCTAATGCACCAAACTAACAATGAAAAAGTTAATAGAAAGTTGAAAACAACAATTTAAAGTGAAAAGTGTTACTAAAAGGCGTCTGGATGATTTATTCCGAATTTATTCCGATTTCAATAGAAACACTTATCAATTTGAGATCTATTTGATTGAAATTGGATCCATGAAATTTAATTGATTTTGATGGAGTGACGCAGTAAAATGATTACCGCTATGGGAATTCCGCACAAACTGTCAATCATTATTAGTTACTAGCGGGAGGCGGGGTGAAGAGGGACTGAAAATCTATCACAAATCATTACAGAGGGAAATACACGGTTTCGACATTTGAAATGTCATTGATATGGTCTATTACTCTTTTTGGCCACTTATAAACTTAATAAATAGTCAATACCAACAAGCACGTAAATATCTTGCAATCAAATCAAAAATAATAAATACAGCTAGCAATAAAGAGCACAAAGAATCGAGAGATAATAACTAAAACGAATAATTCAAATATGTTCTTGTATTTTTATATTATCATATTTTCTATAAATCATAGGAAGTTATAGAAGTGAAAATGAGAATGTTCTAAAATGGCATCGAAGTAATCGGTGTTTATTTCTTGTTTCAGTTCTGATCCTCTGTCTTCCTCTGACGTCGCCGTCGACCTCCGACCTCCTCCGCGCCTTGGAGTCCGTCGCCGCCCCCGACACGACCTTCCTCGCAGTCCACTTGTCTTCCGTCCACCCCCCGGTGACCCGCCCCCCGTCCCCCGCCCCCTCACATACCAACACATCGTCGACGTCGATCGACATCTCAAGAAACCTCACGTCGAGATCGTTCAATAACTCGCCAAGTTCGAAGACGAGTTCAAAACTGTCTAATGACACGAATGGAATTCAAGAAAACGTTCGAAATAGGAGTTCAAGATCTATTCCAGAGCCTTCTAGACAGAATGCGAGTTTCGATTTCGATCCGACTGAACAGTCCAGTGTTTGGACTTTATTTATGAATGTGTCTCGAACTATATTCGTATTGAGTGATTTCAATTCCCCAAACATTTCCTTCGACTTAGAGATTTGGTTAAGATTAAGACAATCTCTGTTGAGATTAACGAATAAATGGAACGATTCGAATCACGTGCGGTATTTCGTGTTCGACTGTGTGAGTAACCAATCGGAAGACAGCATAAGATGGCGGCCGCTGTTGCTGCTGGACTCGGTGGCTCAGTCGGAGCGGTTCAAGGTCAAGAGCTTGGTGGCGGATCCAAGTGGCTGGGGGAGAAGACATAAGACTGATGACGTCATGTGCGAGGAGGGGGAGTGTGATGCGGACAACTCAGGTGAGGGGAAATTATGGCCAAGGAAATATCAACACTTTTTCAAATATCTCGGGAAGAAACGTTACAAACTTGTTCCTAATTGTTATAGTGTCCTTTAGTGACCTTAGTTGCTCAACCTTATTCCTCTCTCAGCCTTAGTCCTCCCTCAATCGTATTACGTGTTTCCTTTAATTCCCAAGATGTTGAACATTTAAATCCACATGAGATTCTTCTCATAACTTCTCATCACATAATTCATATAAGTGATTGACAACTTCAGCCAGTAATTGGGAAGATTCCTTAATTTTTCTTTAGATTAAATTAAAAACTATATGAAAAATAATAAATACCAACACTTGTTTCACTTTTCTAATCCTTCGTTTTCTTTATCAAATTTCGCATTGAAATATCCACCGCGTAGAGAACAGCTAGCTTCACACTATTAAATTATAGGTGGGATCAGATGGGCTTGAGACGTGAAACAGGCTCCAATGCTAAATATGGCCAGGTCTATAGAGTGGATTGGCTGCGGCTACCAGCCGTTCGCAGCGCTCTCTAAGCACCATGGTTGGTGTTAGAAAATCGAACTAACCTGAATTTTAGCGGGTTAATTCAAAATCAAATGTATAAATTAGAACTTAAACAACTTGGATAACGATCAGATGAAATTAAAAGGGTTGATATCAGTGTAAAAATGTGTTTAGTTTATTGATTGTAATAATTAACATGTTATACAAGCATTTTCACTTACTTATTATTCACCAAACAGCAAATAACCTAAAATATGGCATTTGACAGCTCGCGCCATTGACTATCACTCAAGAAATAAAATGATTGCCTAGATTAGTTCCGGGATCGCCCCCAGCGAACTTAGCGCTGCGATCGGCTAGGGTGCAGACTGACTTAGGGTCGATTTTATAGCATTTTTTTCTGCGTATTCCACCCGTAGTCCGTATTCACGGGAGCCAATGGTAGATCATTGAAGTGTTCACACCGTAAGCTTAATAGTGTGAAGATAGATGTTCTCTACGCGGTGAAATATCTACTACCATTCAGGCGGGAAAAACAGCGTTTGTCAACATTACAACAAGTGACGTAGACAGCAATGTCATTTGCGACCAGAGCCATCATGATTATACATTGTGTTTATGTGATTACATACCAACATGTGACGTCAGTTGTCCCTTAGGCCGTTCTTGGCCTCAGTAAAATTCAGTAGTTTTATTCAGATTTAGAATGAAGATTACTTTATTACTATTTTATCGCACGAGATAATTTTTTTTATTATCGAGATCAGAAACATGTACATTTTTATAAATCCATGTTGTTATTAAATTATAAATTCTAAGTGAAACGGCGAAACACAATCAAAAGTCTCGTGAAAATTATATTTCAGCATAAATAAATATTTTAGGTATGAAAGTTGAGTTTGCCTGAACACAAATGTGGTGTTATTTTGTTGTGGGGTGAAGTTTTCAAGGAATTAGTTTACATGGTTTGATACATAGCTTACAATTTTATAACAGGAATTTTGACAATGGCATCACAATTCGCTATGCAATGTCAACAAATGATTCACCAGGGTAACATATTGTTGGGAACTTCGAAATGACATCACAATTCTGATTCTTGACGCCGTTTTTTCCGCCAAAAAATCCCATGACATTTGAAAATAAAATTGATTTGTGTAAATAATTTTTTTTATTTTCTTGGGGGATTAGTGGTTTATCAATATTATTGCTGGTGATATTTACTAGACCATAAATTTTTTTTAGACTCTCTCTATTGTACAATAAACTACTTCATGTAGTTAATACCTAGCTACTTTGCTTCTAAGACAGACATCTAAAAGCCCAAAGCACAAAAAAATAAGTAAAATGAAATACCTTCTTAAATTTTACAAATGGTGGCAGATGTAGGACAAAATATTTTAATTTTTATCTGCGTAGAAATCAATGCTACCAACCATATAACACGCAGCTAACAACAATGAAATAATTGTTTCTGGTTGCCTCCACCAGGTGGCGGGTACGAAATAGCAATGGAATGATTGTTTCTGGTTGCCTCCACCAGGTGGCGGGTACGAGCTGCTAACGAAGGGAGCGCAGATCGCGACAATCGTCTTCTCTTCGGCTGTGGTTGTGACGACCATCATTGCGCTTGCGCTGCTAGCAAGGTGCGTCGTTAAGCCACATGTTGCATATCAGACAAGACAACACAATACCTGAGCAGGTTGGCTCAGGAGGAAGGACTTCCATTCTGGGAGGCGCACACTCGATTCTTGCTTACTAACTTTATTATTGACTGTAATATTTTTAGACTTTTACATGATTATTTTTATTTTTACTAATTATTTAGACAAAATTATTGCTTTATTTCTGTTCTCAGAGGTAGAAGGGTGGAAGTCCATTAAACATTGCACATTCTTGGTATGATATAATCAAGTTATATGTATTTCTTTGACTAAGTCAACAAATACAGGTTATATTGGAGTATTCCCTTACACAATGACTCATGTCATTAATACAAAATGTGATTAAATGAAGGCAGAATTAGTGATTTATGAGCTCACCTCAAGATTCATTGGAATATACTTCCGGCATTCTACCTCTGAGGTACAGAGTTTACTAGCAAATAAAATGGACTCGACTTATAACTCAAGAATTTTTCAGAAGATTCTAAATTCTAACTAAAATCTCTGCCACAGCCAATCAAAACTCGACACGAAATATGGCAACTAATTGTGTATAATACTTGGCGATGAAATATCCCAGTGTTCTTGCAGCATATTGTTTGACATGATAGCAGATTACAACGTCTCCTGTATTATTAAGAATATCTCGTGAACTAAGTTCTTTGTGCAGGACGGAGTCAAAGAAGTTATTTACTTATGAATGCGAGGAGTGCTTTTGGACTTGAAGTAGAAAGTTTAACTTTGAAATTTAAAAGTCATGTTAGATGCGACATTTTGCTGAGCTTCTGATGACAAAAATGTGCGTCAAATTTATATTGCAATCCTATTTATAATACTTTGAAAGAACTTTTTCGTATGTATTATATTTATTTTTGTATCTTGAGAATAGTCGTGATATTTTGCATTTGCACTTTATTAACATATTTGAATCATCCTTAATTATGAATCATTGCTTTTGTTTAAAGTTAATTAAGGGGCCAGATACCCGAACGGGATCGGCTGACTAGCTCTTAAGTTAGGGGTCGGCAACTTTTTTTTGGTGAAGGAGCCAATTTCCCAAAAAAGTATTAAAGATAATAATGGGAGCCGCAGTCACTTTAGGGGCCCTGCCCCTTGGGGCTTTTTCTTAGAATTTTAACAATTAAAGGTGATTCAGGGACTCTAAAATGAGCAAACTAAAATAAAACTTCCAATTGTGGCCCCGCAGGGCGTTTTTTCGAATTTACAAATTTTTCGATTCCAAAAGAGCCATTTAAGAACCACTAAGTCCGCAGGTTGCCGACCCCTGTTAAGTTACCTATATTACATTGTATCTAATCATTACAATCCACTACAGTCAACTCGACCTGCCTGGTTCATGCATTTGGAACGCGAATGTGACTTGGAAGAGCGAGTGAAAGAGGCAATGATTGTTTCAGCAGACAGTTTCTGAAGAAGAGGATGTCGAAGGGTCCATACAAGATCTTGCTGACTCCTACAGACTTCGTCTTCCCGCCCGTCGCTGACGGACTCAGGGTAAGCTGGATGTGACGTCACTCTTATACAATCACGTGTCTCACTTGGGACAATGAAACAAACAATGCTCTATTGCAGTCACACTAAGGCTTTTAGAGAGTGGTATTAACAGTGCGAATAATTTTGAATTTAAAGGAAATTTGGTTGTGCAAGCACGAGCGATTTTGCCGCACTTTTTTAAATACAATTGTCGATAAAAACAAGTTGTCGAAATAATTTGATATTTTAATCATGATTATATAAAAGACAAACTTATACCTATCATTTGATATATTTGTAATTTTTTGCTTTGTTAATTAGTAATAATTAGTTGATTTTTGGTGAAAATGCTATATTTTCTTGTCCCGCTGGGTGCCGTATGAAATTTAGTTTTAAAAATGTGCCAAGTGATAACTTTAAGATTGTCTTTTATCTAAACATGATTAAAATTTCATGTTCCAATCATTCCATTTCATTCCAATTCATTCCAATCGCATCGGAAATTGCATAGTGCTACTAATATACATACAGACTGGTCATGTGAACATCCCATCAAAGCTACACTCACTTACGAAACAATTCTTCTCTCTCAATTTGCTAAAACGGCCGAGCGCTTGCACCACCTTTAGTAAAAAAGAAGATTGTATGGGTTCGTTCCAGCCTCGAATTCATGTCTGATATTTACGTTAATAAAATTTAAATTAATCTTTTACGACCTGCTATTAAAAATATATAAAATGATGTTTTTTTTTCTACATTTAACAAAGATTTGAACCCTTTTTATCATTTAAACATTGCTTTATCTGAATTACTTTATTTTATTAAAATTAAAAATCAACCTAAAATCACTTCATTCAAATGGTTCACAAAATTAAAGGTCGTTTGATGGCCAACAATGTTCACAATCATTGCAAATCTCTGATGAACTTGTTGCACCTCCTACAGGTGGACGAGGGCATGGAGGCCATGCTGTGTTGCTGGCTGCAGCAACTCCAGGAGTTCGGTGGCCCGGAAGTGGACAAACCCGACCTCCTCAAGGGCTCCATGGGCTCGCTCAAGTCGCTGAGGTCCCATCAGGCCACCTTGAAGCACGCCGGCAGTATGACGTCACTGCAGCGCAATCTCATGGTGGACCCCAAGGCGCGGTACAATGTGAGTGGGGCCAATACTCTTTATCATGTTCATAGTGAAGACTCGATTTATCATCTGTTTCGAATTGGTTATCGGACACTTTGTACTCCAAACATATTTCATCTATACTCCAATATTATCAAGCGAGCGGAGCGGGTACTTTTCACGTCTCCACTTGAAACTTATGGCTGGAACCTCAGTTTTTTGTCTGTCGGTGCATCTAGCTTCTCCTGCCAAACGAATTAACGGATCAGGCTTATTTTTTCACAAAACTTGTGATATGAAGAATCATAATTAGTAAAGTTTCAATGTCAAAATTAACCTATCAAAGTTTTTTTATTCACGGCTTCTTTGACGAATTCATTAGATCAACGACTGAAGCGGAACAAATTGCACACTATTTCGCATCCAATACGAAGGCTCGCTTATCAACGCGTTACCCGAGCGTTTTCCTAGTTTATATTCGTCGATCATTGAGTTTACGAGTACACTCGGCTGTTTCCGTCGATCTTCGTCGCTGGGCTATCAAAGTACTGAGGCACTGGTAGAGAGTACCCACTTGTTGATATCACAGCAGAGTGCAGCACTACCAGTGTACCAGTACAATGATCGATGCTTCATCAACGATGAACTGGTTTTAGTCCGCAAACATCACCTGGTATCTTGAGCACCCTTGACACCTGGTAGCCGAGTGATTAACCTGGTATTTACACGGTTCGATCGCCCTCTACCAGGTACCAGGAGCCCGGTGAACTGGTCTGCTCTGGCTTCACGTTGTCTGGTTCGATTGCTCTCTACCAGGTACCAGGAGCCTGTGAACTGGTCTGCTCCGGTTTCCCGTTGTCTGCGTCGAACTTGCCAAGTAAACAGCTCGACTTCAGACAACAGTAAACCAGAAACTGGTATACGAGTCTGCTGAACGGCGTGCTGGTTTATTGCAAGCCGCTGATAAACCAGAAGCTGAGAAATAAACTTCTTAAATGAACAGTTTATTCTGCAGGTACCAGTCTATCAGTGGCCAGCACTGGTTCTCGTCGTGTTATTACGTCACAAGCTCTCTGAGCGATGCCTGATATTACCAGGTCAAGATCAGGTAACGCCAGGATCGCTCACAGAGCCGAGTACGTGAATCTTGAAGTACGGCAGCCATCTTGTGCCGCCATCTTGGTTTGTTATGACGTCACCAGCTCTCTGAGCGATGCCTGATCTTACCAGGTCAAGATCAGGTAACGTCAGGATCGCTCACAGAGCCGAGTACGTGAATCTTGAAGTCCGGCAGCCATCTTGTGCCGCCATCTTGGTTTGTGATGACGTCACTAAGCCACTGTCACGCTCTGAGTTTTACCGGTTGAAATATCAGGTGAAACCAGGACGTAGCAGTGGATCAGGGACGAGTTGGTTCCAAGATGGCGGCGGCGGATCAGGGATCAGTCCGGCAGCTAGGGGTCGAGACCGGTGAAGGATGTCGTGCTCGTGGTTTCACACGATTTCGAATCATTTGAGATGATCGCCGGCAGCCATTTTGTGACTGATCTTGAATGTTGATGACGTCACATGTATGCCTGATACAACCGCATTTTACCGATTCAAATACCAGGCAAAACCAGGACGTATCAGGAACTATAAGTGACGTAGAGAACTCAGCTAATCGGAGAAGAAATAATTGTAGAATTTTGTAATCAACACACGTAAGATTATTCGTACATTTTGTTCTAAACACTGCAGAAACAACACCGTGTAGTGCACAACGCATCGGGCTCATTCGGGAGACCCAGTCATAGTCCGAGCCACGGTAGCTTGTTCAGTACTTGTCTAAACATTCTGCTAAGATTCGAGTTGGCTCAGGCGGTAATGTCTCGGCGTAGGTCCCGAGTTCGAATCCCTAGACCTACTTCCTGGCAGCTGTGTTAGTGCTTTCCCTCAGTCGTGACGCAAATGCCGGGAAGGTAGCCTACTAATAGGCCACGACCACCTCCTTCCCACCTTCCATTCTTATCTAATTGCATAATCTAATCGAAAGCGTTGGTCGACTGTCTTCTGTCCTCCATGAGATGTCCTCCATGTGATGTCCTCCATGTGATGTCCTCCATGTGATGTCCTCCATGTGATGTCCTCCATGAGATGTCCTCCATGCGATGTCCTTCATGTGATGTCCTCCATGTGATGTCCTCCATGTGATGTCCTCCATGTGATGTCCCAGCAACTGATCCACGGACTTCGGCGGCTAACTGGTTAATGTCACAGTTAAGCCGCGATGTCAATGTACCAGGCGCTGGTCTCCTGGTGTTTGCTGATGTCAATGTACACACAACAATTCATAAAACGGTATTTGAAAGAATAGGATTGGCTGAAAAAATGTGGTGGCATTATCCTATGCTAACACGTCATCTAACTCTAGTAGTTGAGCTCTGATTTTATTGATAATGTCAAGGATTGATTGTCAAGGAACCTGACCAGCAGCCAATCCGTTTCGTCAAATACCGTTTTATGATTTGTTGAGTGTACGAAGTGCTGGTCTCCTGGCGATTGCTTGACCACTGGTAAACCATTAGTCGAGATTCATAAGAGTATGATGTTTCTCCGACTACTGGGTTACCAGGAGTCAGCTAACTGGTCGTCTCGATGAACCGGTTTCTCAGTGACGTCGAACGGAGAATGGAGCTTCTTCATGTAGATTCTGTTCCCCTATACCCCCGCGCATGACACCCGACGAAAATTTCAGAAAATTTACGAATAGATCTTTAAATTTGATTTCGTGATGAAAAAACATTAAAATTATATTCCGCAACATAAAACTAAAATAAAACAATATTTCGACTACTTCCTATTAAAATGGCGGCTGTATTCATAGCTTGCAAACTTATTTTGTTTTATATCAGCAATGCAAAATTATTGAATTTTCCATCTGTGGACGGACATTTTGTTGGCACGTTGACGGGTCAGATTATAACTTTATTGAAGTAAATCCATGTATTTTTGTAATGTGAGTGATTCTTCTTCGTACTAAAGATATCTCCAGAGCCTCCCAGGTCCATTAACTATAAAATATCGTGAAAAAAGCAGAGAATCAGAGCTATTCTGCGTGCTATCGAAATGGTGGCAGGCAACAATGAGATGACATCACGTGCAAACTATGAATTCATGAATACAATTGAACGAATGTCTTTGGTTCGAGTCTCGTCTCTGTAAGCCAATAGTTGCGGATCTTGCGAGCCTCACTCGCCGCTACTTTACACGGTCAATTACACTGTCCAGCAGCGGCTAGAGAGGCTCGCCAGACCGCGCGGCTAGAGCAGTGGTGTGAGATGCAAGCCACAAGATGCTGCGGATCCTGTGAGCCTCACTCGCCGCTACTTTACACGGTCAATTACACTGTCCAGCAGTGGCTAGAGAGGCTCGCCAGACCGCGCGGCTAGAGCAGTGGTGTGAGATGCAAGCCACAAGATGCTGCGGACCAGATGATGCAGCGAGCAGTCCGAGCATCACGCTCAGATTCTACATCGCAATCTCATTGAAATACGTCGTTCTAACAATCGGGTTGTAAATTAAGTCATAAATAATAATTTTCGAAAATGTATTTCCTATCACTTCTCATAGTTCGATATTTTAATTACAGAATATTATCCTGAAATTGAAGCTGTTGATTTATTATTCTCTACCTTAGAGGTAGAAGGGCGGAAGTCCATTCTCTCGACTTTGCGTTGCACACTTATGGAAATGGAATGAGGTATATAGCCGGTTTCACATAACACGCGTTTCGCGTTTTACGTTTCGCGTTTTTTGTATTGACCCATCAAAACCACCGAAAATTTTGCCGCACGCGTTTCATCTCGATTGTAGGGAGGTTTTTCAGTACCGCGCGTGACGAAAATGACGTCACTATACGTAAACTACTAAATAAACTCTAAAATAACTATAAAATATGACTATAATGTTAATAATTGCTTACCTGTGCATATAATTCCATCTAATAATATCTAATAACACCCACATTGTTACAAAAAATAATAATAAATTTATATCAACATTGTGTTTTCGACGGCCTCTTCTAGGCGTTATAAAAAAAGAAAAAACGCGAAAACGCAAAACGCGAAACGCGTGTTATGTAAAAGCGGCTTAACGCTCATCGATTATCATTTGACTGATGTCACAAATACAGTTACAATGACAATGACTCTTACAATGACTCATCTCACAATTACAGTATGATTTCAAGTATGTAGAAAAAAATTATATGAAATGCTTAATTTTTGTTTATAAATTTTAAAATGCTCGTCGGTATTGTTTTAGATTTCCCCGTTAAGGTAGATCTTTCTGCTAGAAAATATTCTTTTTACAATTCGGTCGAAATCAAAATAATATTTAATAGATGAGTACAAAAATAGGATTGATTTTACTTGGCTGCCATCAGATAAAATGGAGATAAAACTTACTGAATGTATCTTTATCTCAAAATCAAATCAAGTCAACTGTCGCTTGTTTGAATTGTGTTCTACTTGCAAACACATTATGAAGAAATGCATGACCCGATAAAAGCAGCTAGTTTTGTTGATAAAGAAATCAAATAAAAGTTTAAACGGTTCTGTCACAAGAACTCGTGAAACAAATCTTTAAAAAACTATGAGACAGATTTCAAGATTTTACTAAAATGGGTACCTAAAAAAGTAAGATTATTTTCTTTCATTGTATAAAAAAAATTCCATTCTCATTAACTTGTTAACAAACCAAACCAATTATTTCATTGATTTCATTATTAATTAAATTGTACTAATAACACAAACTGTACTTTTGAGAAAAAGCGGAGACCGTGCGAATTATATACAATTATTATCGAAATATTCACACGTGTTACGCAAAACAGCGTAATTTTCATTTTCTTTTGTTAATACCGAGTTTTTCATGGCCTTATTTTCATATTTTCTTCCTAAATCCTAAAACTTTTATTTTTTGAATATTTTCTGTAAAACTCAAAAATTTTATATTCTAGTATTTTTGAAATATTTATCTTAGATCCTACCTAATGATAATTATTTTATTTAAAAAACGTACTTGTTATTAATACCGAGTAATTCACGACCTTACAAAAAAGAAACACGACATCAATGAGAGAAAATGCAGAAATGTGTTCACTCACCAGTCGATCCTCCGTCCTCTTGATCTCTCTGCATCGCCCAGCATCTTCTGCCTCCTGAGTACGACTGAGGAATGAGGTTCACCACCCTCTGGCCTCTCTGGTTTCCTCGCGAAAACTGCTGCCCCTTGCTGAACCAATGGAATGCTTTAGATGCTTGCCAGAAGTAACCAATCAAATGGCTGGCTGGAGCTTGGAAAACTATTGCGATTTATTCAGATATTCAAAGATTTGATGTGATGTGAAGGTTTATTGTGATTGTCGGTTTTATCTTAGTCTTAATTGTTATTTGCATTGCAGAACATTGTCGAGACATTTGTATTTGTATTTGTATTTGTATTTGTTTTATTTTCCCGTAGACTTGTACATAATACATGTATGGGTATCGTCAGTTATAATAATTATGATGATAATTTAAACATATTACAGTAAATACAACAAGGTAAAACTAGTAGGTAAAGATAAAACTAAATAAAGCTACATGCACATTTCTTTCTATACAAATAATTTTTCTCTGGTGAAAAGCTAATCTCGTGATTCCTGAAAAGAAATCCAGATAGGTATTAGCTTTGAATATTTAATTAAATATTCAAAGGTATTAGCTTGATTGATATAGTTGACGGAGTCTGTAGCAAAACATAAAAATTAAAAGTGCGAAATATTACAAAAATGTCGGGGGAAAAAAATATCTCTGATTTTGATTCGTATTGTGAACTAGATTTGAAATATCTTATAGTTAAAATATGTCATTACTGTTATCACTATTTCCAAAAAATAATAATAAAAAAAAATTAAAATAATAGAAATCGCTCAATGAAACGCGTTGATAAGCGAGCACCAATGTCCAACACTTTGAATCAAAATTGTCCCGAAAATCTTGGAAATCACAAGACAACCTGAAAGTAAAATGTGATCCCACGCTTTCCATGTCAAAAACTCATAAGTTCTTAACCGTTTATTCATAGTTTTTTTTTTAATATGAGAGCGATAAGAGACTATAGAGAGATACATTTGGGGATAAACTTGACCGATTTGGCTAAACATTTTTATTATATGAATATGATATAATGTTGATCTTGAGGCATTCAAAATTTCAATGTGATTGGTACAATTGAATTTCCAGCCATAAGATTCTAAAGTATCAAACAATGGTTTAAAATTGAAACAATTCGGAAGATTTTGTTCAAATTTCAGTCTACAAACACTTGAGAAGTTAGTGCATTAGTTAGTGCACTAAAGTTAGTGCACTAGTGTAGTTTGCATTAGTATGCAAAGTTTCAGCTGAATCGGAGAAATAGTGTGTCCGTATGTCGCCAACAATGTGAAAAAAGGAAACAAAAAAATACAGAGGTCCGTGCCAAAAGAGTCGAAAGGAGTCGCTCGCTTTGTTCTCAAATAAAGTCAGGTTCAATTATTGAATTCCTGTGTACGTTTGACAGTTTGAAACATTGAAAACGTATCAACGCCCCAATACATGGGGGGGAGGGGTAGTTCTCTTCTGCTTTTCTCCGGTATAGTTGGAGATTTCGATGCACGAGTAGACAGAACTCATCTGATTTCTATGACAATCAATTCGTGAAGATTGTGATTTTACTTATATTTTCTCTCTACAACCAGTAATAACCTTGAGCATAGGTAATAATATGCATCCATATGTCACATACCTACATTGGATCTAAACAAAGATGCACAAAGTTTTTTGAATTAAAAAAAAAAATTGATAAATATGTGCATCTGAGCACTAAATATTGTTTTTATATAAATATTAATAACATAATGATTGTATTTTATTGTTTTAGAGATTTAGTGGCAACAGAACAATAGAGTTATTGATAAATACCGGGTGGCGCTAGGAAAAATACCCTGTTTGAGAGGTCACTCCAGAACTGTAACGGACAAAGAGCTGCAACTTTCACACATTATAGAACATATGAACATTTAACGGGTACAATTTTCAGAAATATGTGATTTATAGAAAGAGTTACAAATACATTTGAACTAAGATATTAAAAAACTGTTTATACCAGCGTTCAAACAAGCACTCGTTTGAGTAGTAAGAATCACTACAGCACTAATTAGCGGCACTACGGCACTACGGCACTAACGGCACTACTTCACGCACGTGACACATCGAAGTAATACAAACATTAATTTAGTAAAAATAAGGGATGGTAAACAAAATAAAAGTGTTTTTTATTATCATTGGTGGTGGAAGGAATTTTTACAGCCGGATGTATGAAAGCTTTTTGAAAAAATGCCCCTAACAATGAGTACGGAAGCAGGTAGCGCATCCGTGGCAACTGTCGTCGGGGGGGGGGGGGGGGGGGGGCATAGGGGAGGTTATATGACAGTGCGGCTAGATGAAACATCTTCCAAGAATAAATGTGTAAAAAGAGGGTAGCCAGTGGTCAGAATGTGTCCTTGACATGTGATGACAATATGGTTTTGTAACGGTATTCTATAGCTGTCGACTCATGAGACCGGCGTCATTTGATGCCACCTGCCTAAGTAACAGGCTCCATTCATGTGTAAGACCACTTGAAGCAAAGATAAACTGAACCAATGAGGTTTTCCTGAATGTAAAGTACACCATTTGTAATGTGTTTAATGCGGTAATGCAAAACCGTATAGTTTACTCCATAAGTTTCAGGCTCAATTCCCATTGACAGCCTTTCTGACTGTGATTTTCTCTGGTTTTCCTCAACCGATAGGCAATGCTGGAAAGGTTCCCACTAATAGGCCTCAACCACCTCCTTCCCAGTCCCATCACTCATTATTACTTATTCTTAATCGTCTTGGCGTCTTCCTGTCATCCGTCGCCATGAACCTTTGCAGAACACTGATATTTCCTTTAAATACATGTTCAATTAATCTCTCCTATCTTTTAGATTTTAATTGTTATAATTTACAACTAAATCAATTCCAAATTCCCTGCGACGCAAAGCATAGGTCGGTTTAGACTCCGCGGTCGTTCATTCTATACGACCTTTGAATATTAAATCAAATTGAATATTATTAAATACTTGAATATTAAATACAAATATACGACTGATATTTCCTTCCCCTTCCCTCCTTCCCTTATCGTCCACATCTTTCACCATCATCTTTCTATAAAAATATCATCGTTGGAGTAGTCAATAACTTATTAATTATTAAACAATCTAATGGTAATCAATCATTCACAAATGTAAATTAACGTCCTTCTAGTTTCTGAGGTAAATGAAGTTAATAAGTTGTCTGTTTCCTTGAGCGTAGAAAATTCATAATGCGATGTAGCTGCAATTTACAGGCTGTGGGGTTTTTATCTTGATTTTTTGTGTGTTAAAAATAGCGTTTTATGTATGAAAATTTTAACAAAATTAAATTTTAATATTAGCTTTTTGATCAGGCAGAAAAAATGACTACACAGATGGAAGAAATTTCGTGTAATTATGTACTACATTTTCTCATTTTTCAGGAATGAGAAGTACCTGTAGCTATGAGCTTCCGGTACATGATGCCAGAAGCCATGAAGCTACTCCAGCTTCAAGAAGTAAAAGTGTTGCTTCATGTTGCAGGGCGATCTTGTGCAGTTGAAGGAGATCATGTTCCACGGCACATTCGAGTTGAGGAACAAGGCGATGGCGGCGCTCATGACGGTAAGTGTCACGTGTTCACTGTCACACGTCTGTCACTGTCACATGTCTGTCACTGTCACATGTCTGTCATCATGTCACATGTCTGTCACTGTCACGTGTTAACTGTCACGTGTTCACTGTCACACGTCTGTCACTGTCACATGTCGGTTATCATTTCACATGTCTGTCATCATGTCACACGTCTGTCACTGTCACGTGTTCACTGTCACACGTCTGTCACTATCACATGTCTGTCACTGTCACATGTCTGTCATCATGTCACATGTCTGTCACTGTCACGTGTTCACTGTCACGTGTTCACTGTCACACGTCTGTCACTGTCACATGTCTGTCATCATGTCACATGTCTGTCACTGTCACGTGTTCACTGTCACATGTCTGTCACTGTCACAAGTCTGTCATCATGTCACATGTCTGTCACTGTCACGTGTTCACTGTCACGTGTTCACTGTCACACGTCTGTCACTGTCACATGTCGGTTATCATTTCACATGTCTGTCATCATGTCACATGTCTGTCACTGTCACGTGTTCACTGTCACGTGTTCACTGTCACACGTCTGTCACTGTCACATGTCGGTTATCATTTCACATGTCTGTCATCATGTCACATGTCTGTCACTGTCACGTGTTCACTGTCACACTTCTGTCACTGTCACATGTCTGTCACTGTCACATGTCTGTCATCATGTCACATGTCTGTCACTGTCACGTGTTCACTGTCACGTGTTCACTGTCACACGTCTGTCACTGTCACATGTCTGTCATCATGTCACATATCTGTCACTGTCACGTGTTCACTGTCACGTGTTCACTGTCACACGTCTGTCACTGTCACATGTCGGTTATCATTTCACATGTCTGTCATCATGTCACATGTCTGTCACTGTCACGTGTTCACTGTCACACGTCTGTCACTGTCACATGTCGGTTATCATTTCACATGTCTGTCATCATGTCACACGTCTGTCACTGTCACGTGTTCACTATGTCACGTCTGTCACTGTCACATGTCTGTCACTGTCACATGTCTGTCATCATGTCACATGTCTGTCACTGTCACGTGTTCACTGTCACGTGTTCACTGTCACACGTCTGTCACTGTCACATGTCTGTCATCATGTCACATGTCTGTCACTGTCACGTGTTCACTGTCACACGTCTGTCACTGTCATCACTGTCACATGTCGGTTATCATTTCACATGTCTGTCATCATGTCACATGTCTGTCACTGTCACGTGTTCACTGTCACACGTCTGTCACTGTGACACGTCTGTCACTGTCACATGTCTGTCATCATGTCACATGTCTGTCACTGTCACGTGTTCACTGTCACGTGTTCACTGTAACACGTCTGTCACTGTCACATGTCGGTTATCATTTCACATGTCTGTCATCATGTCACATGTCTGTCACTGTCACGTGTTCACTGTCACACGTCTGTCACTGTCACATGTCTGTCACTGTCACATGTCTGTCATCATGTCACATGTCTGTCACTGTCACGTGTTCACTGTCACGTGTTCACTGTCACACGTCTGTCACTGTCACATGTCGGTTATCATTTCACATGTCTGTCATCATGTCACACGTCTGTCACTGTCACGTGTTCACTGTCACACGTCTGTCACTGTCACGTGTTCACTGTCACACGTCTGTCACTGTCACATGTCTGTCACTGTCACATGTCTGTCATCATGTCACAAGCGCGGAACAACATGATCTTTCTTTCACTTCATCAACAACATTAGCTCGATTACTTTATACTGCTGTTCTGTTCGTATATGAATTTTGAATATTTTTACCCATAGCGGGCTGAGAGTAATTCCTAATCAGAGTAAAAGTCCAGTTTTGAATTGTGTTTACGAATAAATTCATAATAAATATAATAAGCATATATTCTTATTCATAGTGTCTTTCCTACATTGCAAATTTTTGACGCACGACATAAGGAAGAAATTAAATTTCAGTAATTGTTTTGATCAAATTTAAAATAATAATTATAAAGTAGCAAAAAGTAGCAAATTATCCATAACCGGGACCAGGAGGCCAAGTCTTGAAAAAAGCGTTTTGAAACCGTCTGGCGTTTTCATTGATCAAAACGTAAAAAAGTTGACGACTATACCTTAGCCTTCAATTTTTTTACGTTTTGATCAATGAAAACGCCAGACGGTTTCAAAACGCTTTTTTCAAGACTTCTAAATTCCCTTGTCGTCTCGTTTCACGTGATACGGGCTCACTGCACACTGGAGTGCTATCTATTTAACATGGCAGTGACGCCGTATCAATTGATACGAGACGACAAGAGAATTTAGAATAACCCCCCTGGGCCATGTAAAATATATATACGAATATTCAACAATCAACATCTCGGAGCAAGAGATGGTATTTCATAGATCTAAAGTACGAAACTTTTTTTATGATTCAGCACATTTTAATGTACAATATCATGCAATGAGCGAAAAAGATGTCAAATTACAAGAGTTATTATGTCTATTATTTGTGGGAGTCATTATTTGCGTTGCAAAACTAAACTAATACCATGGTATTTTTTTTTTAATCAAAAACCGGGCTTATATGATTTTTAAACAATTACAAAAGTGAAAACAAAATTTTACTAGATGATTGGATCAAAAATAGATCTTGAGTTTTTATTCAAAACATCGGTATAAATCAGACCAGACTGCGTTCATGATCTTGCCGCTTTCATTTTCAACATAACTATTTGTACAACAGCGTTGCAGCTAATTTAGAGCACGTAAAATTGAAAATTTCATTGATCACAATAAAATGATCACAAGAAAAGTTCACAAGAAAAGTGTTCTGCTGTAGGACCTATGAATGAATATCCCCCCGGACTACCCCCGGACAAGTGTATAAAATTGTAACAATAGCATGAATCGCTACATAATAAAGACTTTACTACGTCCCCCGTCATTCAACAACTCAGATACTACCTAGAAATAAGTGCAAGTAAAACTTTTAATTTCGCGCTAGATTCGCTGAGTCCCACGCTCGGGACAATAAGCCCCGTCTGATCTCTCTGGCGCCGAGTGTTGACAGGGGATGACACACCTAGATACACGGGCAATAAACCAACCCCGCGCGCATGTGTTGCGGCTCCTTTCATCTCAACTCAATACAAGGGTTTAGTCGCTTGTGCAGATCACATTGAGAACAGACTCAATCAGTGTACAGAGCAAGCTGGCTCAGGGACTTGAACTCCGAAGCCCGGCTTCTGCAAACGCTCAGCCGTTTTAGCAAATGGAGAGAGAAACATTGTTTCATAAGTGGGTGTAACTTTGATAGGATGTTCACATGATCAGTCTGATTGTATATTAGTAGCACTTTTTCATTTTTAATTCATCCCTTGTTGATAAGGCGCCGGTTATTCAACAAAACTGTACAAAAAGATGAAATTTCCGAATCGATTGGAGACTCCAATTGATCTCAAATTTCAATCATGATTAGATAAAGGACATTTACACGGGTCAATGTATTGATCAATACATTGACTCATGTATCAATAAAATTCATATGGCACCCAGCGACACAAGAAAGTCAACAAAAAATAACTAAATATTAGGTAATATAATTAACGAAGCAAAAAATTAAAAATGTATGAAAAGATAACCCTAAGTTTGTCATTTATAATGAATAAAATTTCAAATTATTTCGTCGACCAATCATATCCAAAAAAATTGCCTGCAACAAGCGACAAAATCGCTCGCGCTTGCACCAATGGTCGAGGTGTTTTCTGTGGCTTCGTCAGTCGAGAAGCATGGTTCCCTCTTAGGCCACGACCGCGCTTGCACCAAGGGTCGAGGTGTTTTCTGTGGCTTCGTCAGTCGAGAAGCATGGTTCCCTCTTAGGCCACGACCGCGCTTGCACCAAGGGTCGAGGTGTTTTCTGTGGCTTCGTCAGTCGAGAAGCATGGTTCCCTCTTAGGCCACGACCGCGCTTGCACCAAGGGTCGAGGTGTTTTCTGTGGCTTCGTCAGTCGAGAAGCATGGTTCCCTCTTAGGCCACGACCGCGCTTGCACCAAGGGTCGAGGTGTTTTCTGTGGCTTCGTCAGTCGAGAAGCATGGTTCCCTCTTAGGCCACGACCGCGCTTGCACTCCCTCAGGGTCGAGGTGTTTTCTGTGGCTTCGTCAGTCGAGAAGCATGGTTCCCTCTTAGGCCACGACCGCGCTTGCACCAAGGGTCGAGGTGTTTTCTGTGGCTTCGTCAGTCGAGAAGCATGGTTCCCTCTTAGGCCACGACCGCGCTTGCACCAAGGGTCGAGGTGTTTTCTGTGGCTTCGTCAGTCGAGAAGCATGGTTCCCTCTTAGGCCACGACCGCGCTTACACCCCCTCAGGGTCGAGGTGTTTTCTGTGGCTTCGTCAGTCGAGAAGCATGGTTCCCTCTTAGGCCACGACCGCGCTTGCACTCCCTCAGGGTCGAGGTGTTTTCTGTGGCTTCGTCAGTCGAGAAGCATGGTTCCCTCTTAGGCCACGACCGCGCTTACACCCCCTCAGGGTCGAGGTGTTTTCTGTGGCTTCGTCAGTCGAGAAGCATGGTTCCCTCTTAGGCCACGACCGCGCTTGCACTCCCTCAGGGTCGAGGTGTTTTCTGTGGCTTCGTCAGTCGAGAAGCATGGTTCCCTCTTAGGCCACGACCGCGCTTGCACCAAGGGTCGAGGTGTTTTCTGTGGCTTCGTCAGTCGAGAAGCATGGTTCCCTCTTAGGCCACGACCACGCTTGCACTCCCTCAGGGTCGAGGTGTTTTCTGTGGCTTCGTCAGTCGAGAAGCATGGTTCCCTCTTAGGCCACGACCGCGCTTGCACTCCCTCAGGGTCGAGGTGTTTTCTGTGGCTTCGTCAGTCGAGAAGCATGGTTCCCTCTTAGGCCACGACCGCGCTTGCACCAAGGGTCGAGGTGTTTTCTGTGGCTTCGTCAGTCGAGAAGCATGGTTCCCTCTTAGGCCACGACCGCGCTTGCACCAAGGGTCGAGGTGTTTTCTGTGGCTTCGTCAGTCGAGAAGCATGGTTCCCTCTTAGGCCACGACCGCGCTTGCACTCCCTCAGGGTCGAGGTGTTTTCTGTGGCTTCGTCAGTCGAGAAGCATGGTTCCCTCTTAGGCCACGACCGCGCTTGCACCAAGGGTCGAGGTGTTTTCTGTGGCTTCGTCAGTCGAGAAGCATGGTTCCCTCTTAGGCCACGACCGCGCTTGCACCAAGGGTCGAGGTGTTTTCTGTGGCTTCGTCAGTCGAGAAGCATGGTTCCCTCTTAGGCCACGACCGCGCTTACACCCCCTCAGGGTCGAGGTGTTTTCTGTGGCTTCGTCAGTCGAGAAGCATGGTTCCCTCTTAGGCCACGACCGCGCTTGCACTCCCTCAGGGTCGAGGTGTTTTCTGTGGCTTCGTCAGTCGAGAAGCATGGTTCCCTCTTAGGCCACGACCGCGCTTACACCCCCTCAGGGTCGAGGTGTTTTCTGTGGCTTCGTCAGTCGAGAAGCATGGTTCCCTCTTAGGCCACGACCGCGCTTGCACTCCCTCAGGGTCGAGGTGTTTTCTGTGGCTTCGTCAGTCGAGAAGCATGGTTCCCTCTTAGGCCACGACCGCGCTTGCACCAAGGGTCGAGGTGTTTTCTGTGGCTTCGTCAGTCGAGAAGCATGGTTCCCTCTTAGGCCACGACCACGCTTGCACTCCCTCAGGGTCGAGGTGTTTTCTGTGGCTTCGTCAGTCGAGAAGCATGGTTCCCTCTTAGGCCACGACCACGCTTGCACCCCTCAGGGTCGAGGTGTTTTCTGTGGCTTCGTCAGTCGAGAAGCATGGTTCCCTCTTAGGCCACGACCGCGCTTGCACTCCCTCAGGGTCGAGGTGTTTTCTGTGGCTTCGTCAGTCGAGAAGCATGGTTCCCTCTTAGGCCACGACCGCGCTTGCACCAAGGGTCGAGGTGTTTTCTGTGGCTTCGTCAGTCGAGAAGCATGGTTCCCTCTTAGGCCACGACCGCGCTTGCACTCCCTCAGGGTCGAGGTGTTTTCTGTGGCTTCGTCAGTCGAGAAGCATGGTTCCCTCTTAGGCCACGACCGCGCTTACACCCCCTCAGGGTCGAGGTGTTTTCTGTGGCTTCGTCAGTCGAGAAGCATGGTTCCCTCTTAGGCCACGACCGCGCTTACACCCCCTCAGGGTCGAGGTGTTTTCTGTGGCTTCGTCAGTCGAGAAGCATGGTTCCCTCTTAGGCCACGACCGCGCTTGCACCAAGGGTCGAGGTGTTTTCTGTGGCTTCGTCAGTCGAGAAGCATGGTTCCCTCTTAGGCCACGACCGCGCTTGCACTCCCTCAGGGTCGAGGTGTTTTCTGTGGCTTCGTCAGTCGAGAAGCATGGTTCCCTCTTAGGCCACGACCGCGCTTACACCCCCTCAGGGTCGAGGTGTTTTCTGTGGCTTCGTCAGTCGAGAAGCATGGTTCCCTCTTAGGCCACGACCGCGCTTACACCCCCTCAGGGTCGAGGTGTTTTCTGTGGCTTCGTCAGTCGAGAAGCATGGTTCCCTCTTAGGCCAAGACCGCGCTTGCACTCCCTCAGGGTCGAGGTGTTTTCTGTGGCTTCGTCAGTCGAGAAGCATGGTTCCCTCTTAGGCCACGACCGCGCTTGCACTCCCTCAGGGTCGAGGTGTTTTCTGTGGCTTCGTCAGTCGAGAAGCATGGTTCCCTCTTAGGCCACGACCGCGCTTACACCCCCTCAGGGTCGAGGTGTTTTCTGTGGCTTCGTCAGTCGAGAAGCATGGTTCCCTCTTAGGCCACGACCGCGCTTACACCCCCTCAGGGTCGAGGTGTTTTCTGTGGCTTCGTCAGTCGAGAAGCATGGTTCCCTCTTAGGCCAAGACCGCGCTTGCACTCCCTCAGGGTCGAGGTGTTTTCTGTGGCTTCGTCAGTCGAGAAGCATGGTTCCCTCTTAGGCCAAGACCGCGCTTGCACTCCCTCAGGGTCGAGGTGTTTTCTGTGGCTTCGTCAGTCGAGAAGCATGGTTCCCTCTTAGGCCACGACCGCGCTTGCACCAAGGGTCGAGGTGTTTTCTGTGGCTTCGTCAGTCGAGAAGCATGGTTCCCTCTTAGGCCACGACCGCGCTTGCACTCCCTCAGGGTCGAGGTGTTTTCTGTGGCTTCGTCAGTCGAGAAGCATGGTTCCCTCTTAGGCCACGACCGCGCTTACACCCCCTCAGGGTCGAGGTGTTTTCTGTGGCTTCGTCAGTCGAGAAGCATGGTTCCCTCTTAGGCCACGACCGCGCTTACACCCCCTCAGGGTCGAGGTGTTTTCTGTGGCTTCGTCAGTCGAGAAGCATGGTTCCCTCTTAGGCCAAGACCGCGCTTGCACTCCCTCAGGGTCGAGGTGTTTTCTGTGGCTTCGTCAGTCGAGAAGCATGGTTCCCTCTTAGGCCACGACCACGCTTGCACCCCTCAGGGTCGAGGTGTTTTCTGTGGCTTCGTCAGTCGAGAAGCATGGTTCCCTCTTAGGCCACGACCGCGCTTGCACTCCCTCAGGGTCGAGGTGTTTTCTGTGGCTTCGTCAGTCGAGAAGCATGGTTCCCTCTTAGGCCACGACCGCGCTTGCACTCCCTCAGGGTCGAGGTGTTTTCTGTGGCTTCGTCAGTCGAGAAGCATGGTTCCCTCTTAGGCCACGACCGTGCTTGCACCCCTCAGGGTCGAGGTGTTTTCTGTGGCTTCGTCAGTCGAGAAGCATGGTTCCCTCTTAGGCCACGACCGCGCTTGCACTCCCTCAGGGTCGAGGTGTTTTCTGTGGCTTCGTCAGTCGAGAAGCATGGTTCCCTCTTAGGCCACGACCGCGCTTACACCCCCTCAGGGTCGAGGTGTTTTCTGTGGCTTCGTCAGTCGAGAAGCATGGTTCCCTCTTAGGCCACGACCGCGCTTGCACTCCCTCAGGGTCGAGGTGTTTTCTGTGGCTTCGTCAGTCGAGAAGCATGGTTCCCTCTTAGGCCACGACCGCGCTTGCACTCCCTCAGGGTCGAGGTGTTTTCTGTGGCTTCGTCAGTCGAGAAGCATGGTTCCCTCTTAGGCCACGACCGCGCTTGCACCAAGGGTCGAGGTGTTTTCTGTGGCTTCGTCAGTCGAGAAGCATGGTTCCCTCTTAGGCCACGACCGCGCTTACACCCCCTCAGGGTCGAGGTGTTTTCTGTGGCTTCGTCAGTCGAGAAGCATGGTTCCCTCTTAGGCCACGACCGCGCTTACACCCCCTCAGGGTCGAGGTGTTTTCTGTGGCTTCGTCAGTCGAGAAGCATGGTTCCCTCTTAGGCCAAGACCGCGCTTGCACTCCCTCAGGGTCGAGGTGTTTTCTGTGGCTTCGTCAGTCGAGAAGCATGGTTCCCTCTTAGGCCACGACCGCGCTTGCACTCCCTCAGGGTCGAGGTGTTTTCTGTGGCTTCGTCAGTCGAGAAGCATGGTTCCCTCTTAGGCCAAGACCGCGCTTGCACTCCCTCAGGGTCGAGGTGTTTTCTGTGGCTTCGTCAGTCGAGAAGCATGGTTCCCTCTTAGGCCACGACCGCGCTTGCTCTCCCTCAGGGTCGAGGTGTTTTCTGTGGCTTCGTCAGTCGAGAAGCATGGTTCCCTCTTAGGCCACGACCGCGCTTGCACCAAGGGTCGAGGTGTTTTCTGTGGCTTCGTCAGTCGAGAAGCATGGTTCCCTCTTAGGCCACGACCACGCTTGCACCCCTCAGGGTCGAGGTGTTTTCTGTGGCTTCGTCAGTCGAGAAGCATGGTTCCCTCTTAGGCCACGACCGCGCTTGCACTCCCTCAGGGTCGAGGTGTTTTCTGTGGCTTCGTCAGTCGAGAAGCATGGTTCCCTCTTAGGCCACGACCGCGCTTGCTCTCCCTCAGGGTCGAGGTGTTTTCTGTGGCTTCGTCAGTCGAGAAGCATGGTTCCCTCTTAGGCCACGACCGCGCTTGCACTCCCTCAGGGTCGAGGTGTTTTCTGTGGCTTCGTCAGTCGAGAAGCATGGTTCCCTCTTAGGCCACGACCGCGCTTGCACCAAGGGTCGAGGTGTTTTCTGTGGCTTCGTCAGTCGAGAAGCATGGTTCCCTCTTAGGCCACGACCGCGCTTGCACCAAGGGTCGAGGTGTTTTCTGTGGCTTCGTCAGTCGAGAAGCATGGTTCCCTCTTAGGCCACGACCGCGCTTGCACCAAGGGTCGAGGTGTTTTCTGTGGCTTCGTCAGTCGAGAAGCATGGTTCCCTCTTAGGCCACGACCGCGCTTGCACCAAGGGTCGAGGTGTTTTCTGTGGCTTCGTCAGTCGAGAAGCATGGTTCCCTCTTAGGCCACGACCACGCTTGCACCCCTCAGGGTCGAGGTGTTTTCTGTGGCTTCGTCAGTCGAGAAGCATGGTTCCCTCTTAGGCCACGACCGCGCTTGCACTCCCTCAGGGTCGAGGTGTTTTCTGTGGCTTCGTCAGTCGAGAAGCATGGTTCCCTCTTAGGCCACGACCGCGCTTGCACCCCCTCAGGGTCGAGGTGTTTTCTGTGGCTTCGTCAGTCGAGAAGCATGGTTCCCTCTTAGGCCACGACCGCGCTTGCACTCCCTCAGGGTCGAGGTGTTTTCTGTGGCTTCGTCAGTCGAGAAGCATGGTTCCCTCTTAGGCCACGACCGCGCTTGCACTCCCTCAGGGTCGAGGTGTTTTCTGTGGCTTCGTCAGTCGAGAAGCATGGTTCCCTCTTAGGCCACGACCGCGCTTGCACTCCCTCAGGGTCGAGGTGTTTTCTGTGGCTTCGTCAGTCGAGAAGCATGGTTCCCTCTTAGGCCAAGACCGCGCTTGCACCAAGGGTCGAGGTGTTTTCTGTGGCTTCGTCAGTCGAGAAGCATGGTTCCCTCTTAGGCCACGACCGCGCTTGCACTCCCTCAGGGTCGAGGTGTTTTCTGTGGCTTCGTCAGTCGAGAAGCATGGTTCCCTCTTAGGCCACGACCGCGCTTGCACCAAGGGTCGAGGTGTTTTCTGTGGCTTCGTCAGTCGAGAAGCATGGTTCCCTCTTAGGCCACGACCGCGCTTGCACCAAGGGTCGAGGTGTTTTCTGTGGCTTCGTCAGTCGAGAAGCATGGTTCCCTCTTAGGCCACGACCGCGCTTGCACTCCCTCAGGGTCGAGGTGTTTTCTGTGGCTTCGTCAGTCGAGAAGCATGGTTCCCTCTTAGGCCACGACCGCGCTTGCACTCCCTCAGGGTCGAGGTGTTTTCTGTGGCTTCGTCAGTCGAGAAGCATGGTTCCCTCTTAGGCCACGACCGCGCTTGCACCAATGGTCGAGGTGTTTTCTGTGGCTTCGTCAGTCGAGAAGCATGGTTCCCTCTTAGGCCACGACCGCGCTTGCACCAAGGGTCGAGGTGTTTTCTGTGGCTTCGTCAGTCGAGAAGCATGGTTCCCTCTTAGGCCACGACCACGCTTGCACTCCCTCAGGGTCGAGGTGTTTTCTGTGGCTTCGTCAGTCGAGAAGCATGGTTCCCTCTTAGGCCACGACCGCGCTTGCACTCCCTCAGGGTCGAGGTGTTTTCTGTGGCTTCGTCAGTCGAGAAGCATGGTTCCCTCTTAGGCCACGACCGCGCTTGCACCAAGGGTCGAGGTGTTTTCTGTGGCTTCGTCAGTCGAGAAGCATGGTTCCCTCTTAGGCCACGACCGCGCTTGCACTCCCTCAGGGTCGAGGTGTTTTCTGTGGCTTCGTCAGTCGAGAAGCATGGTTCCCTCTTAGGCCACGACCGCGCTTGCACCAATGGTCGAGGTGTTTTCTGTGGCTTCGTCAGTCGAGAAGCATGGTTCCCTCTTAGGCCACGACCGCGCTTGCACTCCCTCAGGGTCGAGGTGTTTTCTGTGGCTTCGTCAGTCGAGAAGCATGGTTCCCTCTTAGGCCACGACCGCGCTTACACCCCCTCAGGGTCGAGGTGTTTTCTGTGGCTTCGTCAGTCGAGAAGCATGGTTCCCTCTTAGGCCACGACCGCGCTTGCACTCCCTCAGGGTCGAGGTGTTTTCTGTGGCTTCGTCAGTCGAGAAGCATGGTTCCCTCTTAGGCCACGACCGCGCTTACACCCCCTCAGGGTCGAGGTGTTTTCTGTGGCTTCGTCAGTCGAGAAGCATGGTTCCCTCTTAGGCCACGACCGCGCTTGCACCAAGGGTCGAGGTGTTTTCTGTGGCTTCGTCAGTCGAGAAGCATGGTTCCCTCTTAGGCCAAGACCGCGCTTGCACTCCCTCAGGGTCGAGGTGTTTTCTGTGGCTTCGTCAGTCGAGAAGCATGGTTCCCTCTTAGGCCACGACCGCGCTTGCACTCCCTCAGGGTCGAGGTGTTTTCTGTGGCTTCGTCAGTCGAGAAGCATGGTTCCCTCTTAGGCCACGACCGCGCTTGCACTCCCTCAGGGTCGAGGTGTTTTCTGTGGCTTCGTCAGTCGAGAAGCATGGTTCCCTCTTAGGCCACGACCGCGCTTGCACCAATGGTCGAGGTGTTTTCTGTGGCTTCGTCAGTCGAGAAGCATGGTTCCCTCTTAGGCCACGACCGCGCTTGCACCAAGGGTCGAGGTGTTTTCTGTGGCTTCGTCAGTCGAGAAGCATGGTTCCCTCTTAGGCCACGACCACGCTTGCACTCCCTCAGGGTCGAGGTGTTTTCTGTGGCTTCGTCAGTCGAGAAGCATGGTTCCCTCTTAGGCCACGACCGCGCTTGCACCAAGGGTCGAGGTGTTTTCTGTGGCTTCGTCAGTCGAGAAGCATGGTTCCCTCTTAGGCCACGACCGCGCTTGCACCAAGGGTCGAGGTGTTTTCTGTGGCTTCGTCAGTCGAGAAGCATGGTTCCCTCTTAGGCCACGACCGCGCTTGCACCAAGGGTCGAGGTGTTTTCTGTGGCTTCGTCAGTCGAGAAGCATGGTTCCCTCTTAGGCCACGACCACGCTTGCACTCCCTCAGGGTCGAGGTGTTTTCTGTGGCTTCGTCAGTCGAGAAGCATGGTTCCCTCTTAGGCCACGACCGCGCTTGCACCAAGGGTCGAGGTGTTTTCTGTGGCTTCGTCAGTCGAGAAGCATGGTTCCCTCTTAGGCCACGACCGCGCTTGCACTCCCTCAGGGTCGAGGTGTTTTCTGTGGCTTCGTCAGTCGAGAAGCATGGTTCCCTCTTAGGCCACGACCGCGCTTGCACTCCCTCAGGGTCGAGGTGTTTTCTGTGGCTTCGTCAGTCGAGAAGCATGGTTCCCTCTTAGGCCACGACCGCGCTTGCACTCCCTCAGGGTCGAGGTGTTTTCTGTGGCTTCGTCAGTCGAGAAGCATGGTTCCCTCTTAGGCCACGACCGCGCTTGCACCAATGGTCGAGGTGTTTTCTGTGGCTTCGTCAGTCGAGAAGCATGGTTCCCTCTTAGGCCACGACCGCGCTTACACCCCCTCAGGGTCGAGGTGTTTTCTGTGGCTTCGTCAGTCGAGAAGCATGGTTCCCTCTTAGGCCACGACCGCGCTTGCACTCCCTCAGGGTCGAGGTGTTTTCTGTGGCTTCGTCAGTCGAGAAGCATGGTTCCCTCTTAGGCCACGACCGCGCTTACACCCCCTCAGGGTCGAGGTGTTTTCTGTGGCTTCGTCAGTCGAGAAGCATGGTTCCCTCTTAGGCCACGACCGCGCTTGCACCAAGGGTCGAGGTGTTTTCTGTGGCTTCGTCAGTCGAGAAGCATGGTTCCCTCTTAGGCCACGACCGCGCTTGCACCAATGGTCGAGGTGTTTTCTGTGGCTTCGTCAGTCGAGAAGCATGGTTCCCTCTTAGGCCACGACCGTGCTTGCACCCCTCAGGGTCGAGGTGTTTTCTGTGGCTTCGTCAGTCGAGAAGCATGGTTCCCTCTTAGGCCACGACCGCGCTTGCACTCCCTCAGGGTCGAGGTGTTTTCTGTGGCTTCGTCAGTCGAGAAGCATGGTTCCCTCTTAGGCCACGACCGCGCTTGCACTCCCTCAGGGTCGAGGTGTTTTCTGTGGCTTCGTCAGTCGAGAAGCATGGTTCCCTCTTAGGCCACGACCGCGCTTGCACCAAGGGTCGAGGTGTTTTCTGTGGCTTCGTCAGTCGAGAAGCATGGTTCCCTCTTAGGCCAAGACCGCGCTTGCACCAAGGGTCGAGGTGTTTTCTGTGGCTTCGTCAGTCGAGAAGCATGGTTCCCTCTTAGGCCACGACCGCGCTTGCACTCCCTCAGGGTCGAGGTGTTTTCTGTGGCTTCGTCAGTCGAGAAGCATGGTTCCCTCTTAGGCCACGACCGCGCTTGCACTCCCTCAGGGTCGAGGTGTTTTCTGTGGCTTCGTCAGTCGAGAAGCATGGTTCCCTCTTAGGCCACGACCGCGCTTGCACTCCCTCAGGGTCGAGGTGTTTTCTGTGGCTTCGTCAGTCGAGAAGCATGGTTCCCTCTTAGGCCACGACCGCGCTTGCACTCCCTCAGGGTCGAGGTGTTTTCTGTGGCTTCGTCAGTCGAGAAGCATGGTTCCCTCTTAGGCCACGACCGCGCTTGCACTCCCTCAGGGTCGAGGTGTTTTCTGTGGCTTCGTCAGTCGAGAAGCATGGTTCCCTCTTAGGCCAAGACCGCGCTTGCACCCCCTCAGGGTCGAGGTGTTTTCTGTGGCTTCGTCAGTCGAGAAGCATGGTTCCCTCTTAGGCCACGACCACGCTTGCACCCCCTCAGGGTCGAGGTGTTTTCTGTGGCTTCGTCAGTCGAGAAGCATGGTTCCCTCTTAGGCCACGACCGCGCTTGCACCAAGGGTCGAGGTGTTTTCTGTGGCTTCGTCAGTCGAGAAGCATGGTTCCCTCTTAGGCCACGACCGCGCTTACACCCCCTCAGGGTCGAGGTGTTTTCTGTGGCTTCGTCAGTCGAGAAGCATGGTTCCCTCTTAGGCCACGACCGCGCTTACACCCCCTCAGGGTCGAGGTGTTTTCTGTGGCTTCGTCAGTCGAGAAGCATGGTTCCCTCTTAGGCCACGACCGCGCTTGCACTCCCTCAGGGTCGAGGTGTTTTCTGTGGCTTCGTCAGTCGAGAAGCATGGTTCCCTCTTAGGCCACGACCGCGCTTGCACTCCCTCAGGGTCGAGGTGTTTTCTGTGGCTTCGTCAGTCGAGAAGCATGGTTCCCTCTTAGGCCACGACCGCGCTTGCACTCCCTCAGGGTCGAGGTGTTTTCTGTGGCTTCGTCAGTCGAGAAGCATGGTTCCCTCTTAGGCCACGACCGCGCTTGCACCCCCTCAGGGTCGAGGTGTTTTCTGTGGCTTCGTCAGTCGAGAAGCATGGTTCCCTCTTAGGCCACGACCGCGCTTGCACTCCCTCAGGGTCGAGGTGTTTTCTGTGGCTTCGTCAGTCGAGAAGCATGGTTCCCTCTTAGGCCACGACCGCGCTTGCACTCCCTCAGGGTCGAGGTGTTTTCTGTGGCTTCGTCAGTCGAGAAGCATGGTTCCCTCTTAGGCCACGACCGCGCTTGCACCAAGGGTCGAGGTGTTTTCTCTGGCTTCGTCAGTCGAGAAGCATGGTTCCCTCTTAGGCCACGACCGCGCTTGCACTCCCTCAGGGTCGAGGTGTTTTCTGTGGCTTCGTCAGTCGAGAAGCATGGTTCCCTCATAGGCCACGACCGCGCTTGCACCAAGGGTCGAGGTGTTTTCTGTGGCTTCGTCAGTCGAGAAGCATGGTTCCCTCTTAGGCCAAGACCGCGCTTGCACCAAGGGTCGAGGTGTTTTCTGTGGCTTCGTCAGTCGAGAAGCATGGTTCCCTCTTAGGCCACGACCGCGCTTGCTCTCCCTCAGGGTCGAGGTGTTTTCTGTGGCTTCGTCAGTCGAGAAGCATGGTTCCCTCTTAGGCCACGACCGCGCTTGCACCAAGGGTCGAGGTGTTTTCTGTGGCTTCGTCAGTCGAGAAGCATGGTTCCCTCTTAGGCCACGACCGCGCTTGCACCAAGGGTCGAGGTGTTTTCTGTGGCTTCGTCAGTCGAGAAGCATGGTTCCCTCTTAGGCCACGACCGCGCTTGCACCAAGGGTCGAGGTGTTTTCTGTGGCTTCGTCAGTCGAGAAGCATGGTTCCCTCTTAGGCCACGACCGCGCTTACACTCCCTCAGGGTCGAGGTGTTTTCTGTGGCTTCGTCAGTCGAGAAGCATGGTTCCCTCTTAGGCCACGACCACGCTTGCACTCCCTCAGGGTCGAGGTGTTTTCTGTGGCTTCGTCAGTCGAGAAGCATGGTTCCCTCTTAGGCCACGACCACGCTTGCACCCCTCAGGGTCGAGGTGTTTTCTGTGGCTTCGTCAGTCGAGAAGCATGGTTCCCTCTTAGGCCACGACCGCGCTTGCACTCCCTCAGGGTCGAGGTGTTTTCTGTGGCTTCGTCAGTCGAGAAGCATGGTTCCCTCTTAGGCCACGACCACGCTTGCACTCCCTCAGGGTCGAGGTGTTTTCTGTGGCTTCGTCAGTCGAGAAGCATGGTTCCCTCTTAGGCCACGACCACGCTTGCACCCCTCAGGGTCGAGGTGTTTTCTGTGGCTTCGTCAGTCGAGAAGCATGGTTCCCTCTTAGGCCACGACCGCGCTTGCACTCCCTCAGGGTCGAGGTGTTTTCTGTGGCTTCGTCAGTCGAGAAGCATGGTTCCCTCTTAGGCCACGACCGCGCTTGCACCAATGGTCGAGGTGTTTTCTGTGGCTTCGTCAGTCGAGAAGCATGGTTCCCTCTTAGGCCACGACCGCGCTTGCACCAAGGGTCGAGGTGTTTTCTGTGGCTTCGTCAGTCGAGAAGCATGGTTCCCTCTTAGGCCACGACCACGCTTGCACCCCTCAGGGTCGAGGTGTTTTCTGTGGCTTCGTCAGTCGAGAAGCATGGTTCCCCTTAGGCCACGACCGCGCTTGCACTCCCTCAGGGTCGAGGTGTTTTCTGTGGCTTCGTCAGTCGAGAAGCATGGTTCCCTCTTAGGCCACGACCGCGCTTGCACCAATGGTCGAGGTGTTTTCTGTGGCTTCGTCAGTCGAGAAGCATGGTTCCCTCTTAGGCCACGACCGCGCTTGCACCAAGGGTCGAGGTGTTTTCTGTGGCTTCGTCAGTCGAGAAGCATGGTTCCCTCTTAGGCCACGACCACGCTTGCACCCCTCAGGGTCGAGGTGTTTTCTGTGGCTTCGTCAGTCGAGAAGCATGGTTCCCTCTTAGGCCACGACCGCGCTTGCACTCCCTCAGGGTCGAGGTGTTTTCTGTGGCTTCGTCAGTCGAGAAGCATGGTTCCCTCTTAGGCCAAGACCGCGCTTACACCCCCTCAGGGTCGAGGTGTTTTCTGTGGCTTCGTCAGTCGAGAAGCATGGTTCCCTCTTAGGCCACGACCGCGCTTGCACTCCCTCAGGGTCGAGGTGTTTTCTGTGGCTTCGTCAGTCGAGAAGCATGGTTCCCTCTTAGGCCACGACCGCGCTTGCACCAAGGGTCGAGGTGTTTTCTGTGGCTTCGTCAGTCGAGAAGCATGGTTCCCTCTTAGGCCACGACCACGCTTGCACCCCTCAGGGTCGAGGTGTTTTCTGTGGCTTCGTCAGTCGAGAAGCATGGTTCCCTCTTAGGCCACGACCGCGCTTGCACCAAGGGTCGAGGTGTTTTCTGTGGCTTCGTCAGTCGAGAAGCATGGTTCCCTCTTAGGCCACGACCACGCTTGCACCCCTCAGGGTCGAGGTGTTTTCTGTGGCTTCGTCAGTCGAGAAGCATGGTTCCCTCTTAGGCCACGACCGCGCTTGCACCAAGGGTCGAGGTGTTTTCTGTGGCTTCGTCAGTCGAGAAGCATGGTTCCCTCTTAGGCCACGACCACGCTTGCACCCCTCAGGGTCGAGGTGTTTTCTGTGGCTTCGTCAGTCGAGAAGCATGGTTCCCTCTTAGGCCACGACCGCGCTTGCACCAAGGGTCGAGGTGTTTTCTGTGGCTTCGTCAGTCGAGAAGCATGGTTCCCTCTTAGGCCACGACCGCGCTTGCACTCCCTCAGGGTCGAGGTGTTTTCTGTGGCTTCGTCAGTCGAGAAGCATGGTTCCCTCTTAGGCCACGACCGCGCTTGCACTCCCTCAGGGTCGAGGTGTTTTCTGTGGCTTCGTCAGTCGAGAAGCATGGTTCCCTCTTAGGCCACGACCGCGCTTGCACCAAGGGTCGAGGTGTTTTCTGTGGCTTCGTCAGTCGAGAAGCATGGTTCCCTCTTAGGCCACGACCGCGCTTGCACTCCCTCAGGGTCGAGGTGTTTTCTGTGGCTTCGTCAGTCGAGAAGCATGGTTCCCTCTTAGGCCACGACCGCGCTTGCACCAAGGGTCGAGGTGTTTTCTGTGGCTTCGTCAGTCGAGAAGCATGGTTCCCTCTTAGGCCACGACCGCGCTTGCACTCCCTCAGGGTCGAGGTGTTTTCTGTGGCTTCGTCAGTCGAGAAGCATGGTTCCCTCTTAGGCCACGACCGCGCTTGCACCAAGGGTCGAGGTGTTTTCTGTGGCTTCGTCAGTCGAGAAGCATGGTTCCCTCTTAGGCCACGACCGCGCTTGCACCAATGGTCGAGGTGTTTTCTGTGGCTTCGTCAGTCGAGAAGCATGGTTCCCTCTTAGGCCACGACCGCGCTTGCACTCCCTCAGGGTCGAGGTGTTTTCTGTGGCTTCGTCAGTCGAGAAGCATGGTTCCCTCTTAGGCCACGACCGCGCTTGCACCAAGGGTCGAGGTGTTTTCTGTGGCTTCGTCAGTCGAGAAGCATGGTTCCCTCTTAGGCCACGACCGCGCTTGCACTCCCTCAGGGTCGAGGTGTTTTCTGTGGCTTCGTCAGTCGAGAAGCATGGTTCCCTCTTAGGCCACGACCGCGCTTGCACCAAGGGTCGAGGTGTTTTCTGTGGCTTCGTCAGTCGAGAAGCATGGTTCCCTCTTAGGCCACGACCGCGCTTGCACTCCCTCAGGGTCGAGGTGTTTTCTGTGGCTTCGTCAGTCGAGAAGCATGGTTCCCTCTTAGGCCACGACCACGCTTGCACCCCTCAGGGTCGAGGTGTTTTCTGTGGCTTCGTCAGTCGAGAAGCATGGTTCCCTCTTAGGCCACGACCACGCTTGCACCCCTCAGGGTCGAGGTGTTTTCTGTGGCTTCGTCAGTCGAGAAGCATGGTTCCCTCTTAGGCCACGACCACGCTTGCACTCCCTCAGGGTCGAGGTGTTTTCTGTGGCTTCGTCAGTCGAGAAGCATGGTTCCCTCTTAGGCCACGACCACGCTTGCACTCCCTCAGGGTCGAGGTGTTTTCTGTGGCTTCGTCAGTCGAGAAGCATGGTTCCCTCTTAGGCCACGACCGCGCTTGCACTCCCTCAGGGTCGAGGTGTTTTCTGTGGCTTCGTCAGTCGAGAAGCATGGTTCCCTCTTAGGCCACGACCGCGCTTGCACCAAGGGTCGAGGTGTTTTCTGTGGCTTCGTCAGTCGAGAAGCATGGTTCCCTCTTAGGCCACGACCGCGCTTGCACTCCCTCAGGGTCGAGGTGTTTTCTGTGGCTTCGTCAGTCGAGAAGCATGGTTCCCTCTTAGGCCACGACCGCGCTTGCACCAAGGGTCGAGGTGTTTTCTGTGGCTTCGTCAGTCGAGAAGCATGGTTCCCTCTTAGGCCACGACCGCGCTTGCACTCCCTCAGGGTCGAGGTGTTTTCTGTGGCTTCGTCAGTCGAGAAGCATGGTTCCCTCTTAGGCCACGACCGCGCTTGCACTCCCTCAGGGTCGAGGTGTTTTCTGTGGCTTCGTCAGTCGAGAAGCATGGTTCCCTCTTAGGCCACGACCGCGCTTGCACCAAGGGTCGAGGTGTTTTCTGTGGCTTCGTCAGTCGAGAAGCATGGTTCCCTCTTAGGCCAAGACCGCGCTTGCACCAAGGGTCGAGGTGTTTTCTGTGGCTTCGTCAGTCGAGAAGCATGGTTCCCTCTTAGGCCACGACCGCGCTTGCACCAAGGGTCGAAGTGTTTTCTGTGGCTTCGTCAGTCGAGAAGCATGGTTCCCTCTTAGGCCACGACCGCGCTTGCACCAAGGGTCGAAGTGTTTTCTGTGGCTTCGTCAGTCGAGAAGCATGGTTCCCTCTTAGGCCACGACCGCGCTTGCACCAATGGTCGAGGTGTTTTCTGTGGCTTCGTCAGTCGAGAAGCATGGTTCCCTCTTAGGCCACGACCGCGCTTGCACTCCCTCAGGGTCGAGGTGTTTTCTGTGGCTTCGTCAGTCGAGAAGCATGGTTCCCTCTTAGGCCACGACCGCGCTTGCACCAAGGGTCGAGGTGTTTTCTGTGGCTTCGTCAGTCGAGAAGCATGGTTCCCTCTTAGGCCACGACCGCGCTTGCACTCCCTCAGGGTCGAGGTGTTTTCTGTGGCTTCGTCAGTCGAGAAGCATGGTTCCCTCTTAGGCCACGACCGCGCTTGCACCAAGGGTCGAGGTGTTTTCTGTGGCTTCGTCAGTCGAGAAGCATGGTTCCCTCTTAGGCCAAGACCGCGCTTGCACCAAGGGTCGAGGTGTTTTCTGTGGCTTCGTCAGTCGAGAAGCATGGTTCCCTCTTAGGCCACGACCGCGCTTGCACCAAGGGTCGAAGTGTTTTCTGTGGCTTCGTCAGTCGAGAAGCATGGTTCCCTCTTAGGCCACGACCGCGCTTGCACCAATGGTCGAGGTGTTTTCTGTGGCTTCGTCAGTCGAGAAGCATGGTTCCCTCTTAGGCCACGACCGCGCTTGCACTCCCTCAGGGTCGAGGTGTTTTCTGTGGCTTCGTCAGTCGAGAAGCATGGTTCCCTCTTAGGCCACGACCGCGCTTGCACTCCCTCAGGGTCGAGGTGTTTTCTGTGGCTTCGTCAGTCGAGAAGCATGGTTCCCTCTTAGGCCACGACCGCGCTTGCACTCCCTCAGGGTCGAGGTGTTTTCTGTGGCTTCGTCAGTCGAGAAGCATGGTTCCCTCTTAGGCCACGACCGCGCTTGCACTCCCTCAGGGTCGAGGTGTTTTCTGTGGCTTCGTCAGTCGAGAAGCATGGTTCCCTCTTAGGCCAAGACCGCGCTTGCACTCCCTCAGGGTCGAGGTGTTTTCTGTGGCTTCGTCAGTCGAGAAGCATGGTTCCCTCTTAGGCCACGACCGCGCTTGCACTCCCTCAGGGTCGAGGTGTTTTCTGTGGCTTCGTCAGTCGAGAAGCATGGTTCCCTCTTAGGCCACGACCGCGCTTGCACCAAGGGTCGAGGTGTTTTCTGTGGCTTCGTCAGTCGAGAAGCATGGTTCCCTCTTAGGCCACGACCGCGCTTGCACTCCCTCAGGGTCGAGGTGTTTTCTGTGGCTTCGTCAGTCGAGAAGCATGGTTCCCTCTTAGGCCACGACCGCGCTTGCACCAAGGGTCGAGGTGTTTTCTGTGGCTTCGTCAGTCGAGAAGCATGGTTCCCTCTTAGGCCACGACCGCGCTTGCACTCCCTCAGGGTCGAGGTGTTTTCTGTGGCTTCGTCAGTCGAGAAGCATGGTTCCCTCTTAGGCCACGACCGCGCTTGCACCAAGGGTCGAGGTGTTTTCTGTGGCTTCGTCAGTCGAGAAGCATGGTTCCCTCTTAGGCCACGACCGCGCTTGCACTCCCTCAGGGTCGAGGTGTTTTCTGTGGCTTCGTCAGTCGAGAAGCATGGTTCCCTCTTAGGCCACGACCGCGCTTGCACTCCCTCAGGGTCGAGGTGTTTTCTGTGGCTTCGTCAGTCGAGAAGCATGGTTCCCTCTTAGGCCACGACCACGCTTGCACTCCCTCAGGGTCGAGGTGTTTTCTGTGGCTTCGTCAGTCGAGAAGCATGGTTCCCTCTTAGGCCACGACCACGCTTGCACTCCCTCAGGGTCGAGGTGTTTTCTGTGGCTTCGTCAGTCGAGAAGCATGGTTCCCTCTTAGGCCAAGACCGCCTCCTTCCCACCTCCCGTCCACACCAATGTTTCAGTCATCGCCATCATTCTTCCGGCGCCATTATCCTAGTAGTTGAAGAACTGTGCGACGTTAAATAAAAGTATGCACTACATTTGAATAAGACAAATTCGAGCGATACAAATTTACACCAATTCTAATTTTAATTTTAATCATTATAGACTTGCAAAAGCTATGCTTATTGAAATTGTATTACACAATATTTCCCTCGGTATTACCGAACTTCTTCAGTCAGGTGACATTTTTCCACATTTTTCCAAATGTCACCTGAAGAAGCTCGATGAATACCGAGAGAAACATTGTGTAATAAAATTTCAATAAATATAGTTTTCGCAAGTCTAATGATTAATTAAAATTAGAATACTAATCAAAACTAATAAACTGAGAAGATTTGAATTTATACCAAATTTGTATTCATAGCAAAATGTAATACATTTTGAAATGAATGTGTGAAGAAGGGCTTAGAATTATATTGGGCTTCTGTAACAAGATAATAATGATAATTAATAATTAAATAATCTTCCTACACTCATTTTGATTGCATTATCTCCACGTGAGACCCACAAATAAGTGAATCTTCAAAGGAACCCGGCCTGTCGGCTTCATTAACAACAGACGCCTTCTGCATTCAGTATGACAAACTCATACTTCTCAGAAGAAGTGTCATAAAATATCTGTCATCCTTTCAAATGCATTGATTGTTTATTGGTGGGTTTCCGAAACATAAAACTGGCGAAGATGGGTTGTAAAGTTATATGGCTTTATTCATCCCAAAGTAACAACAGATTTCGGCAAATCTTTAGTTCACAGAAGTGCTATTTTCTTTGCACATCTGCAAAGCACGTTTGTGTTTGTGGGAGGGGGCGGGGGAGAGGTTGAGGGAATTATTTTACCTAAACAATCTATTAGATTTAATAGATATCATTGCATTCTTCCGCCTTGCTGTATCGTAGACGAGGAAAGCGCTGATTTCTTTCTGCTCTGCTTGTAGATGATCTAAACTAAATCTTATTAGTATAGCTAACAGAGAGGAACATAAGGCTTGGTGGGATATTTATAAGTTGTAATACATGCAAACGGTTTGTTTCATTTTAATATAGTATTTTTATTTTCAGATAAGTGTTCTACAAACCTATAGTTTTATGTTCGTGTGTATTTTCCATCATCGCATTCTAATGAGGTTCTATAATTTAATAATGAAACCTCTTTTGTCGTAAATAAAGTATTTAAAAATAATTGTAGCGATTTATGAATGATAGTATAATGCAAAATGTACAATTGTTACAAAAGCGTGTACTAATTTTCCTTTTTATAGCCCTGACACAATATACAGTCGTCCAGTTTTTTTTATTACGTCATAGCTCAGCATATTACACGCACGACAGAGATTCGCTGATAATAAGCACTTTCCTAGTTAGAAAATATGTCGACAATGCCCAAAATGACATCATGAAAAACGCATAAGGGTGATAATTGTAATCAATATCACACACGCTTGACCCTTACAGCGCTAAATGCTCCTAAGGGTGAAAATGCTATTCTGTAACCCGCACGCTTGACCCTTACAGCTGCACGGACTGCGCCACGAGAACGTGAACCCTCTGCTTGGCGTGTTGGTGACTTCACACCCTGCACTGGTCTACGAGTACTGCAGCCGGGGCTCGCTCGAGGACGTTCTGGTACAAGACGAGATCAAGCTGGACTGGTCGTTCCGGCTCTCTCTGCTCACAGACCTAGTGCGAGTGAGTGCGACATATACGATCTACAAAGATGGAATATACAGAAAGAGGCTCCACTTATTGGGAGATGTACGGGAAAACCATTTAAACCTTCTTGGGGAAAACCCACTTGTGTTTTGTACAAATAAAAAGGGAATCTTTTAACAAACCATGTGTTGAAGGGGAATGCGGTTTTTTGAACTTTATTATGTATTTGGGCCGGTTTTATAAACTAAAAGAAATGACAGATTAATACACTTTTGAATTAAATTGAACTGTTTCAATCATTTAAAGTATCTGATTGAAAGTTGTCGCTAATTTAGTCCGATAATTAGTTAATACGTGTAACTTAATTTTGATATTACCTATTGGATTATTATTATTATTGGATTGGATATTAATTATTATTGGTCAAAAACTGAATTGTGTTTTTTTAGATGACTGGATTTGCATTTGTTCTCCTCAAGTGTCAAATGTCTGCAGACTGCATATTATAGAGGTTAAAAAAGCTCAACCAATCTACATTTAGAGCAGTCAAGCTCGATTTCAGTTTCTTTTTGGAACGCTTTTTACTACAACTCTCACAGACTTACAACTAACATAACTAGAGAATTCCACACGATGTTTGTCATGTGGATAACAGGTAGCTAAATTGTTTGTGCTTTCATTGTCAATGTTTTTCCTTGAACAGCGTGTGGAAGCAGTGAAAGAAGGGGTTACGGGGAAATACTTTCTGACCCATGGTCAGGGTCAGAACATTGCAAGTTACATAGGTAATCATTTGTTTATCGTAAAAGTAGACGTGTGTTTTATATCAAAATATATCACCACCAATGAAACGATGTAAATTGGTGATGAGACTGATATAAAATTTCAAAATAATTGGTCAATCGGTTTGCAGCTATGCTAATTGAAATAAAATCGAATTAAACAGATTGTAACGTATGGAATGACGCTTGTTTTAGGGGATGCGCTACTTGCACTGCAGCCCTGCACGCGTGCACGGCAATCTGACCTTGAATGACGCTTGTTTCAGGGGATGCGCTACTTGCACTGCAGCCCCGCACGCGTGCACGGCAATCTGACCTTGAATGACGCTTGTTTCAGGGGATGCGCTACTTGCACTGCAGCCCCACACGCGTGCACGGCAATCTGACCTTGAATGACGCTTGTTTCAGGGGATGCGCTACTTGCACTGCAGCCCCGCACGCGTGCACGGCAATCTGACCTTGAATGACGCTTGTTTCAGGGGATGCGCTACTTGCACTGCAGCCCCGCACGCGTGCACGGCAATCTGACCTTGAATGACGCTTGTTTCAGGGGATGCGCTACTTGCACTGCAGCCCCGCACGCGTGCACGGCAATCTGACCTTGAATGACGCTTGTTTCAGGGGATGCGCTACTTGCACTGCAGCCCCGCACGCGTGCACGGCAATCTGACCTTGAATGACGCTTGTTTCAGGGGATGCGCTACTTGCACTGCAGCCCCGCACGCGTGCACGGCAATCTGACCTTGAATGACGCTTGTTTCAGGTGATGCGCTACTTGCACTGCAGCCCCGCACGCGTGCACGGCAATCTGACCTTGAATGACGCTTGTTTCAGGTGATGCGCTACTTGCACTGCAGCCCCGCACGCGTGCACGGCAATCTGACCTTGAATGACGCTTGTTTCAGGGGATGCGCTACTTGCACTGCAGCCCTGCACGCGTGCACGGCAATCTGACCTTGAATGACGCTTGTTTCAGGGGATGCGCTACTTGCACTGCAGCCCCGCACGCGTGCACGGCAATCTGACGTCGCGGAACTGCGTGATCGACGCGCGCTGGGTTCTCAAGGTCACGGACTACGGGCTGCCGTGCTTCTACGAGGCGCAGAACATCAATCCTCCGACCAAGACTGCCCGAGGTATGAACTCGGTTCTCTAGCTTCTCTTATCCCGAGATCATCCCAACTCTCTGTTGATTGAAACGGAGAGTCATGTGATCAAGGTCCCTCGATTGGAATATGATGAGAGAGCAAACGTAATGCTTCGTGATAGAGAGCAAGGTGCAGATATGTCACCGTTCATTTATAACTATTAGAAACAGATACGTTTTGTCAAACCCTAAATGTTTTTCGTGGGTGACGAAATGGGTAAACGGAATGAGTTGAAAACTTATTCATGATTTAATAAAATACAAACTTAAATCTGCGGTACAATTTCTTGAACAACTTCCTGTATCACATTTGCGCTTTTCATACAATTTTGTATTTACACGACGCAACTTCTTGAAACAGAACTTGAGCTCAACTTTTATATCATGTTCTAATTTCTATCAAGAAATGTGACACAGAAGTGTGGCACAGAAGTTGTTCACGAAATTGTACCGTAAAAATTGGGCTTTACGTCGTCTTTTTTTCTTTTTTTTTCTTGATTTTGGGTAAAAATTGCCGATTTTATTTTCTCTCTGGGCGCCTCATAAAATATAATTTCATAATATGCCAGGTAAACATCAGAACATCCATGGGAAACAAGAATGTAAAATTTGACATCAATTGTTTGGTTCACATATTTGATCTCCAATTGTTTTCCCACACAATATAATAATATATAAAGGCTATTGATATTCAATCATAGCGCTGACTTATAGCTCCGACAGACTTGAGCTTGTATCACATGTGGTATTACAAATGACAATATCCATCTCCTCGACCTAGACTGCCCGAGGTACGAACCCGGGCCTCTCGACCTACTCTTATCCCCAGATGATCCGTCTCAACAAGCTCTTTGATGGAAGCTGGAGCAATGTTGCTATGGGTTTCTGTTCTTAGAGTGAAGTTGCTTCTAGCTATCAGACTGGTGCATAGTGTATTCTTGACACCTGTTGATTTAAAACAAATATGTATACTTTAGGGTTACAAAATGACCAAAATTCACAAACTTATCGTCCTAAAATTAAATATTTTGCGAGATTCAAAGATTAGTTCATAATATTTTAATACATACAAATGTGCCCCTCTAAATTGAAGTAAATAGTTTGCATCTTATTACGCAAAAGATATCAAAAAGTAATTTTTCTACTAACGCCGACTATGTTATGAACTCTGATAAATAATACCAATTTGTCGTATCTAGGTTCATTCTAAATAAATTGATCACTTTTCTTTTGCTACTAGCTTCCCAACATGTTTCTCTTTTCAATCGATGAAAGTTTCGGTTGACAATCGAGTACTATTTGTCCCAGTTGAGAAGAAGAATACAATCCACATAGAGGCTCCATTTTTTGGGGTACATTTCGGTGCCAAAAGTTAAAAATAGTAAACTAAATAGGTTTTATGAGAGAAAGAAGAAGATAATATACCAGGAACCAACTAGTAAGTCACAAATATTTTGAACAGAAACACTGGTATTGTCAAATATAAAATAAAAAGAGTCTGCAATATTTCGTCGATGCGTTCGATCGACTTTGTCAAGCAAGAGTCTTGCTTGACAAAGTCGATCGAACGCATCGACGAAATATTGCAGACTCTTTTTATTTTATATTTGACAATACCAGTGTTTCTGTTCAAAATATTTGTGACTTACTAGGTTTTATGAGATCAGACTTTAAAATGGACATTTGAGAATTGAATGGAGACCATTGGTTTTGAAGTAGAAAGCCTGAATTACACAGTTCAAGTTTCCTTGAAGGGGTGGAATTCAACCCTTGATTTCAAGGAACCGTGAAAGAGAATTTAGACGATTAAATGTTTATTGTTGATTGAAATTGCGGTGAAATTAACATTTGGTTGAAGTACTTCAAGATTTGAAGGAAAATAGGACATTTTCTAATTACAAAATCTGAAGAGATGTCTTGAATTCAAGACTTGGAAACGTGTTAAATGCTTCAATGTTTTCATTTAGACGATCCGAGTCTTGAATTCAACCCCCTTGAAAGGGTTCATTCAAGGAAACTCGAATCGTGTAATTCAGCTTAAGACCATAAAGTTTTCTGAATTCTGAAATATTAAGTTTTGGACACCCTGTCTGGTAATAATGGAACCACAATCAAGTGGCAGTGATATTTAAGTGAAAACAACGGAATAAAACATCACAGTGATCTTGCATCTGCCAGCGGAGGTAAGTTCTTGAATAATATTCGTTCTTTTGCATAATTTCATTATAATTCATACTAGAGACGGAAATAATTTAGAATAAGCAAAGTACCGAGTAGGAAACTATCGAGAAAGTGAAATATGTCGTACATTTTCATGTTGCCTGCGCCTTAGGTCCTAAATTGATTCACCCCATCAATAAATGTGTTTCCCGTCCACTAGAAAGTTGTTTGAATCATCATAAACATGGATACGTCGACAATGAAAGCGTTCAGCGCCTTGACCCTTGGGGACCGCGTCGAAGAGGTGATGTCCGAACTCGAGAAGAAAGTTGCGGCTATCGAGCGCCCCGACGACCTCCCCGAGTCGCCCTTCAAGTGGCGGATGGCGAACCCCTCCAAGGCCAGCCGCGAGTACATCGCCTCCATGACGGCGAAGATCGCCAGCGACATGAGCGAGGGCCACTGGCACAACTTCGTCATCAACCTCGTCCTCTGCTACGAGCTGTGGAAGAAGGGGGATACGAAGGAGGCGTACCGCCATCTCGCAGAGTGTCAGACGATCTTGGACGCCGAGACGGTCGTGGACTTCATCGTGATGTACAGGGAGCAGTTCCAGAACATCTTGACGGCGTCGCGCGACTTCCTCGACGCCCATCCCCTGTACGACGGCGACGACGACGCGCCCGGGGCGTGTGACCCTCCTGTCGCGCAGGTCGAGGGCGATCACCACACTCTGGCGGGAGTCAACGGGATCCACGCGGCGGTCCTCATGGAGTACGGCTACTCCGGCACTCGCGAGGCCGTCGATTACCTCAAGGTCAGTGAAACGTGTTAGCACTGGACTTCCACAAGCGCGTAGACTGTAGTGTACGAGTTGGTTCAGGTAATAACGCTCTGGACTTGAACCTCCGGAGTCCCGGGTTCGATTACCGCAGCCGTCCTTCTTGTCCGAGGTTCAGTTATTTGATGGTTTTCCTCAGTCAGTTGAGACGCACTTGGAAGGTTTCCTACTAATAGGTCACGACCGCTTCCTTCCGACTACCTACAAGTAGGTACGTTTGACACGGAATTTGCAGAAGCAAACAAATCTCTTTTCTGTTTGGAATTCCTATTTTCCACGCTAATTTTGGCTATTTTTCTGGCACTTCCTCCATTTCACCGCATAACAATAGAATAGCAAAGAAAATCCACATTTCTGAGGTGGAATACAGCATTTTATTGGCGATTTTATTTTGGCATTTGCCCTCTGGCGCTGAAAGGTCCTCTCCAAATGGAGTTATAATACCCATCCTTACCGAATGTTCTTCATCATCATCATCGTGATCATCATCATTCATCCGTCGTCATTATCACTATAAGTTGCAGATAAGTGTGACGTGTTTCATGTTCATGTTCAGATCGCCATCCAGTTGGCGCCGGAAGTGGCCGAGTGGCACTTCCTGTACGGCAAGTGCCTGGGCCGTCGCCGCCATGTTGACGCCTACCACGAGGTGCTGGAGCTGCGCGAACTGACTGCGCTGGAGACGGCCGTGGAGTTGGCCCCCGAGAACCCTTATTATCGCACCTTCCTCGCGCAGGCGTACAGAGAGGCGGCGCACAGCGTGGCTTACGAGCCCGACGAGGCCGTGCAGAGGCAGGTCAGTAGGAGGGGGGATGGGGGGGGGGGGAGGCATAACTGGATGTACTCAAAGTAAATATTTGAGATAATACTTCCTAAATATGTCACAACTTTTGTACTTTTCCATTTACGATAAATGTGAAAAATAATAAGCACATCTTATTTTGCGAATCGATATATTAGTAAAATATTTGTGCCCAAACTCATATGGAAATTTTTTTATTGCTAAGCTTGCTTAAAAATTTAGCTATGCTAATTATTTTTCATAATATTATCTCCAATGTTTACATTTTAGTATTTTTTGTAGTGACGTCAGAGAGCGTGTCTAGTAGTGGTGATTGTCAACAGGTGAAGCGCATGCAGGACCGCGCACTGGAGCTGTACGAGCAAGTGTTGGCCGCGAAACCGACCTGTCCGTTCATCAACGTGCGCTGCGCTCAAGGTCAGGAGAACAAGTTTCGATCTTAAAATATGCCAAAAACCTTAAATATTTCAAATGATTAAAATATATATATATTGTAATATTGAAAAATTAATTGGTTGATAAATTGTGTCAAATATGATGACATAAATATATTTTCCGAATAAGATATCCTCTAATCGTTGAGATGTTACGAAGAGAACAGAATGTGTGATATTGTCGCGAGCCACCGCGCCTGCTACTCCATGTTCCACTGCGCAGGTTACATGCGCTTCATGGCCAGCCACCGCGCCTGCTACTCAATGTTCTACTGCGCAGGTTACATGCGCTTCATGGCCAGCCACCGCGCCTGCTACTCCATGTTCCACTGCGCAGGTTACATACGCTTCATGGCCAGCCACCGCGCCTGCTACTCCATGTTCCACTGCGCAGGTTACATGCGCTTCATGGCCAGCCACCGCGCCTGCTACTCAATGTTCTACTGCGCAGGTTACATGCGCTTCATGGCCAGCCACCGCGCCTGCTACTCCATGTTCCACTGCGCAGGTTACATGCGCTTCATGGCCAGCCACCGCGCCTGCTACTCCATGTTCCACTGCGCAGGTTACATGCGCTTCATGGCCAGCCATCGCGCCTGCTACTCCATGTTCCACTGCGCAGGTTACATGCGCTTCATGGCCAGCCACCGCGCCTGCTACTCCATGTTCCACTGCGCAGGTTACATGCGCTTCATGGCCAGCCACCGCGCCTGCTACTCCATGTTCCACTGCGCAGGTTACATGCGCTTCATGGCCAGCCATCGCGCCTGCTACTCCATGTTCCACTGCGCAGGTTACATGCGCTTCATGGCCAGCCACCGCGCCTGCTACTCCATGTTCCACTGCGCAGGTTACATGCGCTTCATGGCCAGCCACCGCGCCTGCTACTCCATGTTCCACTGCGCAGGTTACATGCGCTTCATGGCCAGCCACCGCGCCTGCTACTCCATGTTCCACTGCGCAGGTTACATGCGCTTCATGGCCAGCCACCGCGCCTGCTACTCCATGTTCCACTGCGCAGGTTACATGCGCTTCATGGCCAGCCACCGCGCCTGCTACTCCATGTTCCACTGCGCAGGTTACATGCGCTTCATGGCCAGCCACCGCGCCTGCTACTCCATGTTCCACTGCGCAGGTTACATGCGCTTCATGGCCAGCCACCGCGCCTGCTACTCCATGTTCCACTGCGCAGGTTACATGCGCTTCATGGCCAGCCACCGCGCCTGCTACTCCATGTTCCACTGCGCAGGTTACATGCGCTTCATGGCCAGCCACCGCGCCTGCTACTCCATGTTCCACTGCGCAGGTTACATGCGCTTCATGGCCAGCCATCGCGCCTGCTACTCCATGTTCCACTGCGCAGGTTACATGCGCTTCATGGCCAGCCACCGCGCCTGCTACTCCATGTTCCACTGCGCAGGTTACATGCGCTTCATGGCCAGCCACCGCGCCTGCTACTCCATGTTCCACTGCGCAGGTTACATGCGCTTCATGGCCAGCCACCGCGCCTGCTACTCCATGTTCCACTGCGCAGGTTACATGCGCTTCATGGCCAGCCACCGCGCCTGCTACTCCATGTTCCACTGCGCAGGTTACATGCGCTTCATGGCCAGCCACCGCGCCTGCTACTCCATGTTCCACTGCGCAGGTTACATGCGCTTCATGGCCAGCCACCGCGCCTGCTACTCCATGTTCCACTGCGCAGGTTACATGCGCTTCATGGCCAGCCACCGCGCCTGCTACTCCATGTTCCACTGCGCAGGTTACATGCGCTTCATGGCCAGCCACCGCGCCTGCTACTCCATGTTCCACTGCGCAGGTTACATGCGCTTCATGGCCAGCCACCGCGCCTGCTACTCCATGTTCCACTGCGCAGGTTACATGCGCTTCATGGCCAGCCACCGCGCCTGCTACTCCATGTTCCACTGCGCAGGTTACATGCGCTTCATGGCCAGCCACCGCGCCTGCTACTCCATGTTCCACTGCGCAGGTTACATGCGCTTCATGGCCAGCCACCGCGCCTGCTACTCCATGTTCCACTGCGCAGGTTACATGCGCTTCATGGCCAGCCACCGCGCCTGCTACTCCATGTTCCACTGCGCAGGTTACATGCGCTTCATGGCCAGCCACCGCGCCTGCTACTCCATGTTCCACTGCGCAGGTTACATGCGCTTCATGGCCAGCCACCGCGCCTGCTACTCCATGTTCCACTGCGCAGGTTACATGCGCTTCATGGCCAGCCACCGCGCCTGCTACTCCATGTTTCACTGCGCAGGTTACATGCGCTTCATGGCCAGCCACCGCGCCTGCTACTCCATGTTCCACTGCGCAGGTTACATGCGCTTCATGGCCAGCCACCGCGCCTGCTACTCCATGTTCCACTGCGCAGGTTACATGCGCTTCATGGCCAGCCACCGCAACTTGCAGCGCGCCTACGAGTGTTGCGAGCGCGCGATCTCAGCGCAGCCTGACAACACGATGATCAACCACGTCTGGGGGCAGATCAACGAGAAGCTGGGTCACGTGGGTGTCGCTCTAGTGGCCTTGGACAAGGCGGCGAGGCTAGGTCAGTGCGCATGCGCAGTTTGTTAATAATCTACTCTGCGTTGTTTTGGATCAATATCATGTTCAACTAGTGCCATGACCACTAGAAATGAGGAAGAGAATCTACAGAAATATAACACCTTTCTTGGATATAAATTCGCCAAAATTCCCTGTATAAGAAATAATTGCGAACCTTTTAACTTTACAGTTGGAGAATTCTAGTAGACATGAAAATGTTTAAATCTCTTGCATCGAACAAATAAAAAACGGTATTCGAAAGGAAATGATTGTCTGATAAAGGTTTGATGGCATCATCCCATGAAGTATGTGCTAATGCATTATCTAACTCTAGTAGGTTAGCTCCGATTTCATTGATAATAACAAGGATTGATTGTCAAGGAACCGAACCAGCAGCCAATCCGTTTTGTACAAAGTACCGTTTTTCATTGTTTTGAGTCTATACAAGAAATAAAATGGTGGACAAGATAATGATGTGGTTGTTCCAGGCGCATATGGCGCGCGCATGGACTGGATACGCCTGCGCTCTCGCGATCACCGCGGCTTCGACGCTCTGCCGCACATCGAGGAGGCGCTGGTCGTCAACGCCGACGTGCCCGGACACAGGATGTCGGCGCACGCGCAGCTCGCCTCGTGTCTCTACTTCGTCGTCGGCGACCTGAGGCGCGCCCTCGAGTGTCTCGTGGACCTCGTCCAGGAGGACGCGTCGTCGTCCAACCTCGTGGTGAGCGACCTGAGCAGTCATCCACTACCACTCGCAGGCACAGAACTCTTGTCCAACCCCCTTGTCTCCCGCCGACAGCACCACCTGCCCGTCAGCTTCAACACGCGCCAGTTCAACCTCCTGGTCGTCGTGCTCGTCGAGCTGCGCGCGACGCGGACCGAGCCGCGCGCAGGCGCGTACCGCACGGTCGTGCAGGTGTGCGAGCGGCGCTTCCCCGAGCTGCTTATCGACGGAGCCGCTGACAAGGAGTTGCTCCGAGTGATGAACGCGTCTGCTAGATGGCGCAACCAGCGCAGGCGGCTGCCGGTGACTGTGGCGCACTCTGAGGACAGGGACTGGCGAAGTGGCGGCCAGACGCAGAGCGGCAGGAGGTCGACGACGAAGTACAACGGCGAGGATCGACTGGGCAGAGGGTCAGATACATTCCACTTACATGCGTTTGGAAAGTCTTGAGTCACACGCGGGGGTTTTTAAGGCCCGGTTGTACAATTTGTCCCGATAAAGTTAGCGGCGAGTTTATCAGTAGAACACTTGGCAACAGCTAATGAAACAGAGCTAAAGTGAACTTCATTTTACCTGTAGGGACATTGAACAACCGGGCCTCAGTTTCGTCAACGGCGAGGTTATATTGCGAATGTTTATTAAAACTAGGAAAACGCTCTGAGTAACGCGTTGATGAGCGAGCACGGATACGCGCAATACCTCGAACCGAAATTCTGTTTATCGAAAATGTCCTTAAAAGCCAATAATTCTTGAATTTCGTCACAGACTTGTGTGAAAATCTCCAACAATTCCTAAAATATTGGTCCCAATAACCACGCAAAGTTTTAAGTTGATCGATTGAACCTTTATGACTGAACGATTCCTTGTTAATTTACAAAAATCACAGGAGGCCAATTCTTGAGTTTTCATGTTTTGAAACCATGTGTGGTTTCATTGTTTAAAACGTAAAAAAGTTGACAACTATTGCTTAGCCTTCAACTTTTTTACGTTTTAAACAATGAAACCACACATGGTTTCAAAACATGAAAACTCAAGAATTGGCCTCCAGGATCTAGTTCAAAAAATAATTAAACTGTCATATCAGTTTCATAATAATATACGTTTGAAAGTTTCTGCTCTAACAACCTTGAAGTGAAGATTCGAAGATGCCGTGAAATGTGAAATTCGAGAAATATGACAGCCAACACGCAAAATATCCGTAAACTGTCAATAACTTTTGAATTTAAACACAGTTTAGTCTGAAAATTGTCAAAAATACAGATAATGTTGGACCCGATGACCATGCAAATTTTTAAGTTTATCGGTCAAACGGTTCTGGTTTAAATTTCAAAAAGCACATTAAATATTTTTTTAAATTTTAACCAATGGGACGATTTGGCTGAAAATTTGTAAAATAAGAGACAATGTTGGTCTTAATGACCATGCAAAATATAAGGTTGATCACATTTGTCGAAGACCATTTTTATTTTTTAGCCTATCAGGAGATGTTTATTTAAATTTTAACCAATTGATAGATTTCAAAAAAAATTGGGGTCAGCAAACAGAGAAGGTTGTCTCTACATGTGTGCAAAATTTCAGATCGATCGGTGAAACGGTGCGACTTCTATTGCTCCAGATAACAGCCAAAAATATAAACAAAAAAAAAAAAAAAAAAAAGAGGTCCGTGTCAAAAGAGTCAAAAGGAGACGCTCGCTTCGCTCGCTCAAAAACATCTCAGGGCCCAGGGGAGGTCAGGGATAGGTCAACCTAAGAGGCACCGGTCCATGGCAGTCCAAAACTGGTAGAGAGCCAGTACGGAAAGGGAAGGTTCGTGCCGGCGGGACCCTATTCTGGTTTGCTACCCGTCTCGAAGGGGAGGTGTATACTCGTGTGGGCAAGACTCCATGGGACAAGGTCGAGGATCGTCTTGATCGAGTGACATGTCCACAGGTGGTTCCGACAACGCGGCAACACCAGGGTCACGGAGCAAGAGCCGCACAACTCCGATGCGCACCTGTCATGGCGGACACGTCCACTCGTCGCCAAGATGGCGGCGGGCCCCGTAGACATGGGCTCCAAGATGGTGGCGGGACACGTGGACGTGGGTCCCAAGATGGCGGCTGGACACGTGGACATGGGTCTCAAGATGGCGGCGGGACACGTGGACATGGGCGCCAAGATGGCGGCGGGCCCCGTGGACGTGGGCTCCAAGATGGCGGCGGGACACGTAGACGTGGGCTCCAAGATGGCGGCGGGATACGTGGACGTGGGCGCCAAGATGGCGGCAGGCCCCGTAGACGTGGGCTCCAAGATGGCGGCGGCACACGTGGACGTGGGCGGCGGAGACGCGGCCAGGTGTTAGTCAAAGTCGCTTGGAAGCATTTTTATTTAGTTCAATGGCGGTTTAATTTGATAATGAATTATTTGTTTTGAACCATTTGTTATATTGTTACTGTTGCGACTTTGTAGAAATAAATATATTGCTAAATATGTGTTTGTTACAAGTTATTTCCTCCTTCCTCTTGTAAAACGTGTACTCGACGGTGCCCTGAATCCTGTTACGTAACGCGTACCTACAGGTTGACGTAACGGCGTCATAACTTAAGCATAACGGCGACGTCAGAATACATCCAACACAATAAATATTAACATCAAATAAGCAAAGTATTTACCAATCCCAACTATGGAGACCAAAGTCTAAAGCCCAATTTAAACGAAGCAATTTTTCGTTCAACTTCAGCTGTGCCACACTCATTGATAGAAATTAAAACATGCTCGAAATGATATAAAAAGTTGAGCTCACGGTTGCTTCGTGTAATACAAAACTGTATGAAAAAGATGTGATACAGAAGTTGTTCAAGATGCGTCATTGTGTCATAAAAATAAGTAATGTTTTCTTTCTTGGCTGAAAACGTATCACAATATGGGAAATACATAGGTTGGGGTCCCTGCTAGTGTCCTATCACATGTGGCCGAGCAAGGTACTAACTCTGTGTCCAACACCTGCTTGCAGACCTGCTGTGGTCTGCGCCGGAGATCCTGCGCGATGAGTCACTGCGCAAGCGCGGCACGCAGCCTGCTGACGTCTACAGCTTCGGAATCATCATGCAAGAGGTCGTGGTGCGCGGCGAGCCGTTCTGCATGCTCAGCCTCTCTCCAGAAGACATCATCGAGAAGGTAAGTGTCTGTTGTACCGGCAGAGTGGCGCGAGAGTCAGATGACGAGGTTCTGCTGTCCGCCGCCAGGTGAAGCGACCTCCGCCGCTGATCAGGCCGTCTGTCAGCAAGGGAGCGGCGCCTCCTGAAGCCATCAACATCATGCGGCAGTGCTGGGCCGAGCAGGCGGACATGCGACCTGACTTCCATGACGTTCACGACCTGTTCAAGAAGCTCAACCACGGCAGGTTGGTCATTCCGCACCTTTACTTCTTCATCCTTTCATTATGGACATGATTCACAAGGCAGTTCCAGACATCTCAAGTTTCCAGACATTCCGAATCACCGTTCCAAAATCTCCCGTATGAACTAAGGGAAAATTGAAATGGAAGAAACTCGAAGCTTGGTACCTACTGAGGCTTTGTACTTACCTTCTCCGGTCAGAGGAATCTGTGATTATGGAGCTAATGTGCTGCCATCTCTGTTAGGAAGGTGAACTTCGTGGACACGATGTTCCAAATGCTGGAGAAGTACTCGAACAACCTGGAGGAGCTGATCCGCGAGCGCACCGAGCAGCTCGACATGGAGAAGAAGAAGACTGAGCAGTTGCTCAACAGAATGCTGCCAAGGTCAGTGGAGCGTCGAGCACGTTGTTTACACTCACTTATCAGTCTCCAAGGTCGTTCGAATCTCACTTATGTCCATCTGAACAATATGTTGAAGCTCGTTGTTGTATTTTACGGGAACGTAAAGCTGTCCGTTTCCTACTGAGCTGCACACTTTTGTATCTACAGACAAATAATATCCAGAATGTGCCTTCTACGCTCCAACCTTTAAGTTTCTACAGAGGAAGGTGTCGCAGTTGTCACTTGTTGCCTCCACCACATGTTACCAATGTTGCCAGCTCATTATCTGACACTTGTTGCACTGTTGCCAGCTCCCTGTCTGACCCTTGTTGCCTTGTTGCCAGCTCTGTGGCCGACAAGCTCAAGACCGGCATGCCCGTCGATCCCGAAGACTTCCGAGAAGTCACGATCTACTTCTCGGACATCGTCGGCTTCACCACGATCTCTGCTTACTCAACGCCGTTCGAGGTCGTCGACCTCCTCAACGACCTCTACACCTGCTTCGACGCCACCATCAACGCCTTCAACGTCTACAAGGTGAGCGTTGTCGTTGAATCTCTTCCATTACTTGCTCTACTGTTTTGTCATGGAGGCACAATTCGTTTGTTTGGGATTCACAAGACGGTCGTCGATGTCTGGTGAAAAAGAATGCCGGGTGGGATCACATAAAATGATGACTTTGTTGTCACGGTGACAAGTGCCTAGAAGACCGTGAATAACACTGTGGTGAGAAGCTTGTCACCGTGACAAGAAAGTTACCACTTATGTAATCGCACCCCAGTTCTTACGTATAGACCAAGGTCTAATTCTTTACGCGTCCGGCTGAGATCTTCTTATATTTGAACAGATTGCAGGGAAACTTGACGCAGTACAACAATTTGCTTATTATTACTAATGTCTGTTATAAATATGAAGACAGACCGTGGTATGTAACAAAATTAATAATATGTATTTATATTGCCAGAATGTGGTAAAGCAGTCGGCCTCCGATATCGGCGAAAGCATTCAGTGCTGTAGCTTTAGTAGTCACGTATCCCTTATAGACCGGAAGTCAATGGTTTCCTGCTCAACAGGTGGAAACTATTGGGGACGCGTACATGGTAGTTGGAGGTCTGCCAGTGCGCATCCCCGACCACGCAGACCAGATCGCGACCATGGCGCTGCACTTGTTGCATCAGAGCGGTCGCTTCAAGATCAGACACTTGCCGTACACGCCGCTGCGGCTGCGCATTGGCCTCCACACCGGTAGGTTCACGGATCACATTCCTGGATGTCAAACCCAGTCCCAGCTGACCAAACTCTAACTGGGGGGACAGATGATTTTAGTAAATAAGTAATCATTATCTTTCTTGATTTAATTCACTTATTTTATTCTAACATCCACATTTTCGAATATTTTCGAACATGCGAACATTCAAACATCCTCTTAAAGTAAGGATGTCAAGTAAAGACTTTGCTCAACTGAACCTTCAATGTACGAGCTTGTACTTGGTAATGACGTCACGACTGGTCGCTATGTTGCCAGGTCCGTGCTGCGCAGGCGTGGTGGGTCTCACGATGCCGCGCTACTGTCTGTTCGGAGACACGGTCAACACCGCCTCGCGCATGGAATCAACAGGTATTACCTCGCAACAACCTCTTACGAAGCTGTCATTCTGGGAGATCTAAGATCATTGTATGAAGTCGTTAAAATTGTGTTTTTCCTAGTTGCTATTTCATTATTTAAGTGGGTTATCTACAGCAGCTGTGTCCGCTCCCCACATTATAGATGCTACCTCCTCCTATCCACACAATCATCATCTTCCAACCCTCTTGCCTCCATGTCCGACCTGACCTCCTCTCTAGGTCCTCTTTTGTACATGGCCATACCAAACAAGTCTCCTTTCGTTCAAGGAATCCGTAACTTTTGGTTCAACTTTAATTCTTCTCCTATTCCTGTTTCTGCTATTTCATGATTTTCGAATTAAAGTAATCGAATGCATGCTATACAGGTTCCGCGTGGAGGATTCATCTGTCGCAAGAGACGAAGCAGAAGCTGGACGAGGTCGGCGGATATCAGCTGGAGTTCCGAGGAGAGACGGACATCAAGGGCAAGGGCAAGATGCCGACCTACTGGCTGCTCGGCAAGGCGGAGTTCGACAAGGCGCTGCCCTCGCCCCCGCCCATCGGGTTTGTTCAACATATACATAGCAATTGGAAGCGGACAAAAGACGATGTTCAATCAATAGCATTACCAGTGGTTCATGTTTAATAGTTTTACTCAATCTTAATTATAAGAGCTTTCTGAAACTATTTGCACTCAAGCTTATGCAGATTTTATTTGCTTCCACACGATGAATTTAAATTACCTACCTTTATGTTGAAAATATAAAAACATCTGTTTTTCTGCTTTTTTTCTTGCTGTGCCGTGTAGAGAGAGCCATGGGTAAGTTAATTGCATATTTATACGTTTTTATAAATTCAATAAAACTAAATAAACCAAAGATGTGAATGGGACAGGTTGTTGCGAACGTATCCGTCAAGGTGCTTGTATGTTCAGGCTGGACGAGCGACTGATCCAGCTGGGCCGTGACGGTATCGACGTGGCTGTGAACGAGACTGTTGATCAAGGTGCTTGTATGTTCAGGCTGGACGAGCGACTGATCCAGCTGGGCCGTGACGGTATCGACGTGGCTGTGAACGAGACTGTTGATCAAGGTGCTTGTATGTTCAGGCTGGACGATCGACTGATCCAGCTGGGCCGTGACGGTATCGACGTGGCTGTGAACGAGACTGTTGATCAAGGTGCTTGTATGTTCAGGCTGGACGAGCGACTGATCCAGCTGGGCCGTGACGGTATCGACGTGGCTGTGAACGAGACTGTTGACGGCTACCGCATCAACAGCACCAACAGCAGCTTCAACCGCAGCTCGTCAGGAGAACTGCCGCCCGAGGCAGCTGGCACACAACATCCACATGGTAAAAACACAGCCAATAACATGACCGGCTCTCGTATGGAGTATAATCGCCTACTTTCTACTGGATTCTCCTGCACTTGCTTTACAGTAGTCTCTGGGCCAGCCCGGCACATAAGTAGTCTCTGGCCCTTGCCGGCAGTGATTTTATTTTGACGAAGATGTCGTATGGGAGAAAAAAATGTATTGTATAAAATAACAGTTTTAACACTTTTAGAGTGAATAGTTGATAGAACTGGTTTTCAAACTATGGCTTTGCTCAAACTTCTGAGCTACGAGGGGATTGGTTGAGCAAAGCCATTCGAGAGAAATGTATTCACGTTGTCAAATGAAGTCGAAGTGCTTCAGTCTTCGTGTATAGGTCAGATACTCGGACACGCAAGAGTTGTATGGCAACCCAACCTGCTGATTAAGAATGCGCCCGGTAGCTTAATGGTTAAAGCATACGGTAACCCGAAGGATCTGGGGTTGATTGCCAGTCGGGGTGCGCGGTTTTTCACAAAATTTCCATCATTATCAAGTCAAGTAGTATGTAAGTCAGCCCGGCACTCAAGTAGTATGTGGGCCAGCCCGGCACTCAAGTAGTCTGTTGGTCAGCCCGGCACACAGTAGTGTGTGGGACAGCCCGACACTATGTGACGTCATGTGTTCCAGTGCACGGGGATCACAGCATGGCTGTGGCCAAGCAGAAGACGTTCCGCGCTAGTTCGCCCAGCTGCCACAAGACGGCGGCAGTGACGTGCTACCAGGCCGCCAGGAGCGCCTTCTTCGACAACTTCCCTGGCGCGCAGGCGCAGGACAACAAGAACACGCACAAGGTCAGTACTTTCACACTTGGTCGAGCAGCAACTTACATTGAAAGTGTGGTAGGAAGAGGTGATCTTTTCGAAGGCAAGGAATTTGATTTCACATCAAGGAATTGTGACATCTGAACCATGAAGGAGGCCGATGAAATCTGCATAAATTAGCTCCATTCATTGGGAAAAATATTCGTTTTAATAGTTTTAAGTTGTCAAAAATGTACAAAAATCAGCATTACATAGAACATTTGAAATATAAAAAAATTTAAAAATAGGTATACCTATACATTTCTGAAGAAATTTAGCAATTTTTGTGTTTTTTCCTTTCTCTTGAAGTCCATATACAAACTGCGATTCGTATGGTGGTTTCAAGTAGGCTAGGCAGGTTACGTGACTTACATAAGTTGTCAACCGGTTTCCCATTATATCAACATGGGGGTCTGTTCCACATTTCATGGAAATACCCTTTCAGATTTCATATAAATGGGGTTAAATATTCAAGAGTGTTTGTCCTGATATTAAAGTATACCTACCTGTATTTAATCGAACAGGTAGATTGTAATACCTCGTACACACTATGATATTTGATCACTGTTAAAAGATAATCAAGTTCCTGAAACTCTGTCATGTCTTAACGTCATCAAAGTTAACTAACATGCATTCACATTGTGACTTAATGGAGATTAAAAATTTCACAGTGATTATCTTTCATAGTATGAACGAGGTATAAGTTGTCGTCCTTTAAATACAGGTACTTTATAACATGTAGAAAAACAATCTCAGAATATCTTAAGACACAATGTAACATGGTGTCCCAGGTTCGAGCCTCGGTGCACGGAGAGTCGTCGCGCGCAGTCAAGGATGACCTCCACGTCGAGGAGAAGTTCCAGTTCGGGTTCGACGCCTCCGCCGCCGCCGCCGCGACGCGCAAGGGCGACGCCGGCGACGTGAACAAGATCGCCGTCGTCAAGAGCAACTCCACCGACCACTCGCTCGGCTCGGGCACCGCGACGCCCATCTCGGACGCGCCGTCGTCGTCCCAGGCGCAGGCGCAGAGGAAGATGGGCTTCCACAGGAAGGTGAGCGGAAGTCAAGCGCGGTCGAGTTACCTGATTGTTGCAGACACTTTTTGGGGGAAGGATTGGAGACGAAACGGGTGGACGAAATTAGTTGAAATGTTATTCATGATTAATAAAAAAGATCTTAGGGCCAGTTTTTCAATGTTTTGCTTAATTTTAAACAGTTGATTAGGATCTAAATTGCTATGGCAAAACAATTACATTCCTTAAACGACCACTTAATATACCTAACTATTACTGGTTTTAGTAGAGCATTGAAAACTTGCCCTAAGGGCTGCTAATAATTGGTTTATATTTTTTCTTTGTTAGTTAGTAATAATTACCTAGTTGTTTCTAGGTTTAAAAAGATAGGTATATGTTTTCTTTTCTTGCTGGCGCCTTATAAAAATTATTTTAAAACATTTGCCAAGTTCATCTAGATAAGGACCTCCAAGAAAAACCATCTGTTTACATTTGGCATGAAATGGTTCACCGGTTTGGTCTCCAATCTCCAATCAGCCCCGATTGGGCGTAGTTTTGCGAGGTTTTTGTTGCTTTAGGAGAGGATTACTTCTTTGTTCGTATAAGCAAACAATAATAATTTTTTTCCCCGCTCAATTTTCCAGTTACGATTAAAATTTGCATTCGTTTCTTTGCACCATTTCGTCCCCAATCGTTCCCAGAAAGTGTCCACAACAAGCAACATGATCTAGTGGAGCGGTCGCTCCACCCAGCCAAGTCGTACCGTACACTCACACTCACTCAACATACCGTAAATGACTAATAAACTGAGGAGCAGACCAACCACTTTTACTGTAAGCAACAACATGGCATTTTCGGCCTACTGGATCTTAAAATTGGAAAATCTCACATTGTTGCGATATATCTTAATTTCGAGCTATGGCCCACCCCACTACATATACCAAATTAGGGAACAATATGTTATGCCGTTTGCGAGCTAGAGGGCCGAGAAAACAGTGAAATTACACCACTTTCTGATTCTGAAGATGATATCAGGAAACGTTGCTATCACCGCCACAGCCTAAACGGCTGAACTAATCGATCTGAAATTTTTACCCCATGTGCACTTTTAGCGTCTGATGATACCTTGCCTCTTGTGATTTTTTGTGCCGCCATTTTTAAACCGGAAGTGACGTCATATCTCAAAAACGTCTGGACCGATTAGAACGAAATTAGCGCCATTCGATTTAGACGGTCATCTATATGAAGTATCAATAAAAAAAATATTATTTTCTTATTTTCTGAACCGGAAGTGACGTCATAAATACGCAATATTTAACTTATTTCAACAAATTATACTTAAAATACATACATAAGTAACTTACATTGTAACATAGACAATACAAATTATAAATTCAAGGAGGCAGTGTTCTCGGCCGCCATTCCTGAAACCGGAAGTGACGTAATATATCTAAAACGCCTGTACCGTTTGCAACTGAACTAGCTCCTGCGTATTCATTCTGCAACTTTTTTTGAAACTCAATTGTGAAAAATGAATAAACAAATTAACGGTACCGGAAATGGCGGCAGGAACCACTAAATGAAACCGGTAGTGACGTCATATATTACATACGGCAAGACCGATTTTACGGAAATATAGGGATTATGAATTCAGATGGTCGTTCATAAAGTATCAACTAGATTGTTTTCCTATTACCTATACCGGAAATGACGTCATAAATATGCTAAATGACGTCATAAATATGATAATTGACACAAAATTCACCACTTTATACTTTTAAATAGATATTTAGTAAACCTACTTTGTAAATAATTATAAATTCAAGGTTGCAGTGTTCTCGGCCGCCATTTTTAAAACCGGAAGTGACGTCATATATTGAAAACAGCTGTACCGATTGCAACCAAATTTTGGAAATGTGTAGGACTAATAATTATGAATTGAAGACGACATTATTTTCGGCCGCCATTGTTAAAACCGGAAGTGACGTCATATATCGAAAACGGCTGTACCGATTGCAACCAAATTTTGGAAATATGGAGGACTAATAATTATGAATGAAATACGACATTATTTTCGGCCGCCATTGTTAAAACCGGAAGTGACGTCATATATCGAAAACGGCTGTACCGATTGCAACCAAATTTTGGAAATATGTAGGAATTATAATTATGGATTAAAGGCGACATTATTTTTGGCCGCCATTGTTAAAACCGGAAGTAACGTCATATATCAAAAACGGCTGTACCGATAGCAACCAAATTTTGGAAATGTGTAGGACTTATAATTATGAATTAAAGACGACATTATTTTCGGCCGCCATTGTTAAAACCGGAAGTGACGTCATATGTCGAAATCGTCTGTACCGATTGCAACCAAATTTTGGAAATATGGAGGACTAAAAATTATGAATTAAAGACGACATTATTTTCGGCCGTCATTGTTAAAACCGGAAGGGACGTCATATATCGAAAACGTCTGTACCGATTGCAACCAAATTTTGGAAATATGTAGGACTTATAATTATGGATAAAAAGACGACATTATTTTCGGCCGCCATTGGTTAAACCGGAAGTGACGTCATATATCGAAATCGTCTGTACCGATTGCAACCAAATTGTGCAATTATGTAGGACTTATAATTATGAATTCAAGACGACATTATTTTCGGCCGCTATTTCAAAACCGGAAGTGACGTCATATATCGAAAACGGCTGGATCGATTATAACGAAACTTAAGCTATTCTTCTTGGATAATCATTTTCATCTTATACCAAACGCAACTTTTCTTAGTAAGCAAATCGGTTGAGGCGTATTTTTTTAAAGAAATTAGTCCCTGCTCGGACATGTGCTACAAGCTGTATGAATAAACTAACAAAAGAAGTGATATCCCAGAAAAAAACACTCCGTGTAAAAAAGGCAGCCAAGTCTCTTTACTTTAAAAAAATTCAACACCGAAAAGGAGTGATATCAAAAAAGGAGCCAAGTCAATGACATTTCCAAATATCTAATCGTATTTTTGAAATAAAAGAATAAACACCGAGAAATACTTTACAAAAGGACTTGGCGCATCGTTTTTTAAATTCATTTTTTGATTCATAAGCATATGCCATTGATATACAACCGTAATTTAGAATTTTTAGAATAATAGGGAAACATCTTTCAATTACATATTATACATATACCTACTGTAAAATATTATCTATTAGAATATGTACGTACGCGATAAAACTTGTTGCCTATGTTTTCTATAAATACACAATAGTTAGTTATCTTCGTAATATTGTTTCGTGGTCAACATAATTAAGTCTCATGCGTTAAACCTTCTCATCATGAAATACATTTCTATTAATCCACATTTTATAAAAAACATTTCACAAAGTACATAGTCACATTGAATTTCTATTAAAAATTTTAACTTTATACACTTGACACTTCAAAAATATATAATAGTGTTCCAAAGACAGTTCGTAATTATTTGACAACGTTTCATGATTTCCTTCAGTCAAGATCAAATTATGAAAAGATACCCTTCTAATATCACCATATTAACAGTGCTATAAGAATATGTATGAGCCCACTTCCAATTGTTATTTAATTCTTCCACCCTTATATTACTTATCTATAACAGCATGAAATCTTTCTACTATCGCCATTGACAAAACTATAAAATAGCCATTACTAAAAGTAGCTTGATTCATAGTTTCTGGCTCTAATAGAAAGAGGAAAATGTACCTACTTTAAATTTCTTTCCACTTTTAGTATTGAATGAGGTCTTTAAAAAAACGATGCGCCAAGTCCTTTTGTAAAGTATTTCTCGGTGTTTATTCTTTTATTTCAAAAATACGATTAAATATTTGGAAATGTCATTAACTTGGCTCCTTTTTTGATATCACTCCTTTTCGGTGTTGAATTTTTTTAAAGTAAAGAGACTTGGCTGCCTTTTTTACACGGAGTGTTTTTTTCTGGGATCGATACTACATAACATGTTGCTGTCGGTTTCAGTTGGGGGATGAGGACTTGAGCACTCCGTACAGCCACTACCGCTGTCTGTCACCTAGCGAGCAGCACCTGAACCATCTCACCACTAACCACCACTACATCAAGTCGCACCACGCCACCACTCAGCCGGCAAACAGGTTCCTCAAGCGGCAGGTGAGTACCTTTGAAGTAGAAAGCTGGAAGACATTCTCTCGATTTTTAGTTGCAACAAACTTTAAATTGACAGGGGTCCACAATAGACCGATTTAAAAATTATCTAGGTGGCTCTGCTTTTCAAAAAATTTCACATGCAGTTTGGTTTTCCATATATCTGTTGGTGTTTTTAAAAACACCAACAGAGCCACCTAGATATTTTTAAATCGGTCTATTACAGTTATGTCGAAGTATTTTCTTACATAATGACTCATGTCCTCATTACAAATAAGTTATGATGAACCAGGAAATACTGGTTTATGAGCACACTTCAAGAATGATTGAGATGGACTTCAGGTATATTTTGAATAATTTTATCTTACATCTCCTATCTCGTTTCTCATATATTTCTGGTGTTATCTTATTGACGTTTTTCATTTTACTTTCACCTAATATTTACTTAATTTTTCCTAATTCATCTTAATTTTCTCTTGACGTATTCATGGATTGCACGTGATCCATCTTGATGGCACGCAGAATAGCTGTGATTCCCTGCTGTTTTGAGGATATTTTATAGTTAATGAGTACCTGGGAAATTGTGTAGGCTCCGGAGGAATCTTTAGTACGAAGAGGAATCACTCACATTACATAAACAACATCGATTTACCCTACGATCACCACACTTTACAGGGATTGGAAACTGTCTGCGTATTGTTACGTCACTCCCATAAGACCAATGCTAAATGATGGCGGCCCAGTGCTTGGTCGGCCGATTTGCTCTTTCCTACTTCCTGCTCCGTCTTACTTCCGGCCGGTGACCCGCGAAATTTTAAAAAAGTACGATTTTGGAGTGTTTTAATTTGATTCACACATTCACCGCCAGGTTCGAAAGAGCTTCTCAAACTTGCCGCTGCTAAAGATGATAGCGCATTGTCGAATATTTGAATTCTGTTCTGGCGGGAGATAAAGACATGTGTAACGAGATTGACATCACAGCCGCCTGTTCTATGCTTGTTGTGTTCAAGGTGACCAAGCACATGGCCAGCTAGTCAGACAGTTTCCGATCCCTGTAAAGTGTGGTAATCGTAGATTTACCACAATAAAGTTATAATCTGACCCGTCAACGTGCCAACAAAATGTCCGTCCTTAGGTGGAAAATTCAATAATTTTGCATTGCTGATATGAAACAAAAGAAGTTCGAGTGCCTAACTGATGAGTTTCTGCTCCTGCGCCTGCAGTTCAGCCTGGACCGCACCAGCGACGACAGCAACGCCGACGCGACGCCGCCGGCGACGACCAACAAGCGCCTCTACAAGCAGAACTCCGCGGGCGCCGCGCACGACCTTGAGCGCATAGAGGAGATCCCTCTGAGCGGCTCTCCGCTACGCTTCCAGAGCAGCGTGGTCTTCCAGAGCGACGGATTCCAGAGCGACGGATTCCAGAGCGCGGGCAATGGATACAGACAGAGGAACGACGGGAAGGCGCATGTGTCGATGTCGGTGGAGTCTTTGACTTGATCGTTTACTCATGTGGCGCTCGCTGTGAGGAAGATGTTAATTACTTGATGCAGTTATCTACTTTACCGACCCGACACGGCCTCCATTATAGCGGAATCTCGCATTGTTGTGAACATTTGTCTTAATTTTGACCACAATTGATTATGACATTTTCGAACTCGAGGGTCGTGTAAATCGTGAAATTACAACACTTTCTGATGATTATATGATTAATCTACCATCGTCATCTAAGTTCGTTTGACAGAAGATTCATTTGTCAAAAATAGTTGATGTCACCGCCACAGACTAAGCGGCTGAACCGATCAATCTGATATTTTTACCACATATGCGATTTTGATGATACCTTGACCTAATGAATGTTATCGCCATTATTTAACCGGAAGTGACGTCGTATCTCGAAAGTTATCTACAATTAATTCATAAGGTCATCTATATGAAATATCAATAATAAAACTAGAATTTCCTTTTACCTAAACCGAAAATGACGTCATAAATACGCCACATTCCATCTTTCTTACAGCGAGTGTGTTTCTTTAACCAGTATACTAGTTGACATAGCAATGACTTGGGTTTATATTAGACTATTTGTAAGTTTTATAATCATTCTGAGTCTTCTCATGTATTCTTACATTTGCTATGACAAGAGGAAGAGAAGGATTTGTAAAGTTTTCTTACGCAGTGCAGAGAGATTGTTTTGAAAGTGAACAATGTAAATAGCATGAGGTAGTTTCTAGGAGTTTCTACTTAATCGGATTACTATTCTCAAAGAATACTTCTAATTTGACAAGTTTTGCTGGTAGCTCGGTGTCTCCATTCTATTCATACTTTCCTATCACTGTAGACACTTTTACATAAACTTAAGAACGTGTACAGGAAAAGTAGCGGTGTATTTGATACGAAGAAGTGATTACAAATCTCTTTTTAACTTATGTTAGTGTATCATTAACATACAATATTTCGTAGTTAATTGTAGGTACATATTAACTAGTTATTTATTAAACTTAACTAGAGTGATTAGATTTTTATCAATTCGTTTTTTATTCATTTGTGCTTGTCTTGGGGAAAATTACGTTTTAAAAAGAGTTTCATGGATTGTGACATCATAAACAAATAGAAGTCCCTACTTTTAATGTAAAAAATTCCAATCGAATTCCTATAGTTTAATGTGCATAATTGTTATGTTTTAAATCGATGTGTAGAAAATGTTGTTTTGGGTCATCATTTTAAATGTCGACGAAATGTATCTATATAAATCCACATCCACTAGCTGAGCTAGACATTTCATATTTTTAAAACTATTTTGGATATTGATTGATGATTGAACTGTGGTTGATCCAAAAGTTGTTGAGCTATTGATTGGCTGAATAGTACTAATGATGAAAATTGATTTTTGAATATAAGTTTTTGACGATAATAATTGAGTATTTCAGAAGCCAAAGAAGTTAAGTCATTAATAGACTTCAAATAGTACCTACATTCCTGGATGGATTGGTAAATTTACACCAATAATAAAACAATCCCTGAAGTTAAATCCTGTAAATTATACAATCACAAATCTAATAAAACCTTTGATGATTCAAGTATGGCTGCAGTGACTTTTTGACTTCTGTTGACCCAATAATGAAGGCTCCAGAATGTATGTCACAGTCAATAAGGATACAAAATAAATCTTGTTACACACAACTTTGACCCTTATTGGATGTTACATTGAATTATTTTGGAACTTTCATTAAATAATGTCAGGCTGAAGTACTGTTTTGACAAGTAGGTTGAACTCACGGTCATATAGTGTCGAGGTCTGCTAGCCAGGGCCTCTAAATGAGCCCATCATATCAATGTCCTCAACTAATGTAAAGTTTTATCAATGTTATACGTGTTCAGTGTTGATTGTTAGATGTGTTTGTCGTTGTTATGGCAACCCATATGTCTTAACATAGAACTGATGTAACCAATAATAACGTTGACAATCGATTTCTAAAATTACATGTTAGGATGTTGTTTCATAATATTGCTATGACTTCGATGTTTAGTCGTAGCTGACGGAGGATGAGATTGGGAATGAGAGGGCAGAAGAATAGTCTGATATGACGAGAATACGTCATCATCATTTATATTGACTCAATTTTAAAATTACACATGAGCTAGAACCAAATCTCCATTCCAATAGTCGACCTTCAGTTTATAAATATTATAAATATCATTACAGACACCTATTTTACGTATTTAAAATTGATCTAAATGAAATGACTATGGATGGACCATGGATGGACTGTAGATTTCAAGGTTGAGTATCCTTAAATGGAATGAAGTTTAAATGTATAATTTAAATAAATAAAAATATTTAAGTTAGGTATTTAAATTTTAATAAGTACAAATTTTCAAATCTCCAAGATTTTCATAAAACAGCGTTTCTTTCGATTTGAAAAATGAAACTTGGTCCTTTTAAATTTCTTACCTAGATAGTTTATTGGATCAAAGTTCGATTTTCATGGTTTCTATTCAAAGAGGTTACTTATTTTTCTGCTCTCTCATCGATGTATCAAGGAAATAATGCAAGATATTAACAATAGTAATCAAATAAATCCCCTAGGCCTACTTGATATGTACGTTCGACGGTTGCATAACTAAGATAACTCAAAATCAATAATATTACTGTCAATACCATTTATTTCTTGATTTTCAACTCCTTTGGTGATACGAAATGATTGCATTGTTGGAATTTGCAGAGTATGTTACAATGAAAAACATTCAAGGCTCAAGTCAGGAAAGTCGAACGTTTGTGTAAGAAGATACAATTCTCATCCATACTGACTTCAACCATGAATGTGAAATGAATGAGTACAATAAAAATAAGTTTGACGGGTTGAAATAAACTTTTTACGAAGAGTTTTTACAATTGACGGTTTTGTGACGTCGCTTGCCAGCGAGCAGAGGGTTGCGACCGACTGGGATGGATTATTAGATATTTAGTTGGTTTTATGTGTAAGATAAGACTTAACTCGATGTTACTTGACACTTAACAACCACCTGTCGATGTATTAATAATCCGTTGCATTTATCAATCAATGTATTTAATTATACACCCTTGGACACAACAATCCTTATCCTGATCCACAGCAAACTAAATGCTACAAGTTGACTTGACATGCAGTGTCGAACAGTCATTATAATTGTCAATTATTCTAGCTGTGGTTTGTAGCTGTATAGGGTTAGTAGAAGCACAGATATCTAGAGGGAACGAAATCATTTTGAACATTATTTAGAGAGGTTGACGAAGTGTGGGGTAAACCTTCAGCAAATCCCACATCTGTCTCCACTTTTGTAGTGGCGCAATGTGTATGGAATTTACGTAGTGTTTCACTCTGACGATCTGGATGTTTTAGGAATTTGATAATTATAAGTTTATGAATTTTGGAGTTGTGGGAGGTAATCAAATTGTTACCTAGTCAAGGTGTTTATGAAAAATAATCATAAGGTAAATCCTCTTCTCTTACAGTCTGTTTTTTTACTGTATGAACTCTCACCAGATGGAGCCACAGTGAGTTGTTCTGCTAGGCCGAGAAAGACTTCATTGCGCGCTCACCTTGCAATGTTGTCTTTCTCGGCCTAATAGAACAACGCACGGTGTCTCGGTCTTTAGAGAGTTCAAACATAGGAAAAACGAACTGTATGCTAAGGAGAAACATAGGAGATAGATTGGTAATAAATTACTGGAAATGGACGATAATAGAATGACAGATAGTGTACAATCATTTATTTTCTGAGATTTTCAGTGACAAAAGAAAGAACCAATGTTGGATTTACAGTGATTAAAATTACTCCTACAACATAAAGTGTAAAATTCTTTGGTGTGACAGAATTTTTTCCTCTTTTACAATAATAGAACATTAGCATTGCGAGATGACGACATAAAAGCTGTGAATTACGCCACGTACCTACCTATAGCTATGAAAATGTCAAATATAGCCGTGATTGATGTCTTATAGCTGTGAATGACGCCACATATAGCTGTGAATGACGTCATGCAGCTGTGAATGACACCACATAGCTGTGAAAGACGCCACATAGCTGTGAATGACGTCATATAGCTGCGAATGACATCATTATATTTGTGATGACGCCACATTTTGATGTGAATGAAGCCACATATAGCTGTGAATGACGCCACATATAGCTGTGATAGTGTCACATAGCTGTGAATGACGCCACTTACAGCTATATTAACGTCACATAGCTGTGAATTACATCATATAGTTGTGATGACGCCACATTTAGCTGTGAATGACGTCACATAGCTGTCATGACGTCTCTATAGATGTAGTGACGTCATATCGTGGTGATGACCTGCTCGATGGAGACGTCCCCGATGATTGGTCTGAAGAGAGCGTCATGCAGACACTGTGAAGTTGGCCCGCAGAGCACGGGGAGCGCTAGCAGCAGCCGGCCGAAGCGAGGCGTGTGATTGGCTGGCGATGACTGCGTGACGTAATGAGCCAGTGCGAGCAGCGAGCGGTCTTGGCAACACTCCAGGTGCTTGCATTCCTCCTTGGTCAGGGCTAGATCTGGAACAATATCATGGGTTCGAGTCCAGGCCAGAGCAATGGTGCACGATATTGGTTCTTTAAAACTAGGAAAACGCTCTGAGTAACGCGTTGATGAGCGTGCACGGATACGCGCAACACCTCGAACCGAAATTATGTTTATCGAAAATGTCATTAAAAGCCAATAATTCTTGAATTTTGTCACAGACTTGTATGAAAATCTCCAACAATTCCTAAAATATTGGTCCCAATAACCAGGCAAAGTTTTAAGTTGATCGATTGAACCTTTATGATTGAACGATTCCTTGTTAATTTCCAAAAATCACAGGATATCGTTCAAAAAAAATTTAAACGGTCATATCAGTTTCATAATATACGTTTGAAAGTTTCTGCTCTAACAACCTTGAAGTGAAGATTCGAAGATGCCGTGAAATATGAAATTCGAGAAGTATGATAGCCATTACGCAAAATATCCGTAAACTGTCAATAACTTTGAATTTAAACACAGTTTAGTCTGAAAATTGTCAAAAATACAGATAATGTTGGACCCGATGACCATGCAAAATTTTAAGTTGATCGGTCAAACGGTTCTGGTTTAAATTTCAAAAAGCACATAAAATATTTTTTTAAATTTTAACCAATGGGAGGATCTGAAAATTTGTCAAATAAGAGACAATGTTAATGTTAATGACCATGCAAAATATAAGGTCGATCACATTTGTCGAAGTCCATTTTCATTTTTCAGCCTATCAGGAGATGTTTATTTAAATTTCAACCAATGAATGGATTTCAAAAAAATTAGGGTCTGCAAACAGAGAAGGTTGGTTTTACATGTGTGCAAAATTTCAGATCGATCGGTGAAACGGTGCGACCTGTGTATCGGCTATTAGCAGCCAAAAACAAAAAAAGAAAGAAAGAAAAAAAAAAAGAAAGAAAAAACAGAGGTCCGTGCCAAAAGAGCCAAAAGGAGACGCTCGCTTCGCTCGCTCAACAAGTGATTTATTGGTTTCGTAAATGCTACCACATTGTCATATTGTTTTATTTAGTGATACATTTTTGTTTCTAATTTGTATATGTTTTCTGCAGCACTGAATGCTTTAGTCCATGTCGGAGGCCGCAATATACACCAAATTCTAACTTTATAAAGAGCTTTATTAGCTTTATTACTTCTATTTGCGATTAGATCATTACTAGATCAGAAGAATATTGTTGTACTGTGTCAGGTTTCCCTGCAATCTGGTGAAATGTAAGACGATCTCAGCCGGACGCGTGAAGAATTTGACCTTGGTCTATACGTAAGAACGTGGCGGCGTGCTTTGTCAGCAATCGACGACGACAGACTTGCAAATCCCAAACAAAGAATCGTTTGTCAGTTCTAATTTTATATTTTTGTATTATTATTTTATTTTTTGTTTCATTCCCTTTTTATTTACACCTACCTTTCCGACACAACACGATGGACTCCAGAAGTGATATCTCCACCGCATCAAGTTGCAGACTCTGACACAGTTCAAACGCGCGCCGCAGCCGCCTGCTGGCAGCACCGTCGCCTCGCTTCAAGAGGGCAGTGACATCTATCGGCCAGTAGGAGGCGTGCAGCAGGAACAGTTCGCTCCACACGCTGGACAAGATGGCGTCCTGGTTGGAGCGAGAGAGAGACGAGAAGCTGTCGTTGCGACGAGCTTGGCGCAATGTCACCAGCAGGATCTGTGCTGCCATCTCGTGGTGGAACTCTCCTGTCACAACAACCGGAATGATGTTAATGATGGGTTCGGTACAACAACCATTCTCGTACGTATGCTTAAAATTGCAGTTTCAACAATCCATGGTAAGACTCATTGCATTTGACTACATACAGTGTGAATATAGTGTGTTCATATTTCTACACATATTGTGCCTTTTCAAAAGTGATTTATAAGGAAAGCAAATTTGAATCTTCAATTTCTCAGAACTATTGAGTTAACCTGTTCTTGCACACGGAGCCCTATTCGACAACTTTTAAATTCACAATTCTGATGGAATTCGATTCCATGCAATGTTAATCCTTGGGAACACGTTCTAGAATAGGCCTTCAGGAGGCATGGATTAGAATTGCATCAGAATTGAGAATTCAAAATTCTAGAATAGGGCCCTAGGTCCATTAAATTTTATACATTTGATTCACATTTCCTATCTTACAGCTATACTTGTATTTTTAAAGAAGTTGCATTATGTGAAATCCGCTTCCAATAAACACTGCAAAGTAGAATCAAGATGGATAGTTCCTGATTGGTTTACGCCATCAATTAATACTACTTTCAAATGATTTACAATTCCAGTTGATGCAACGCTATAGCCCGTGACCCGTCCCTTCCTAACGTGACAGTGGAATGAGATTGTTTTACTTCCATAACATTTAAATTCTTTGTTTGACTTGGATACGAAGGACAGTTTAAGTGCTGCAGGAGTTACTAGACAGTGGGAATAATCAAAACAATTGTTTTTTTGATAGATTCCACTGCCACGTTAGGGTGGGACAGACTATAGAAGTGGTGAATACATCTTTCTTGTTCCAAAAGAAGAGTCGAGAGCTGCGGCGTTCAGTACTCCATGTTTCATCTGCAACTTGTTTCCCATCATACGCATGCGCTACTCACCAGTGGCGTGCAGCGCGCGCAGCGGCACGCTCAGCTGACTGCACAGTGGCGGCCCAGTCCTCGGCTGGACGTGCCTGTTGAATGTAGACAACAGGTGATATCAATACCAAACCTGGTGCATTTCATTCACTGCATGATATGACTGTGCTTAGAATATAAGGTAGTTAGACAGTATATTAATGTAGGTTCTATGGTACATTTGTGTTAGAACTGTGAACGATGAATCTATACATTTTATATGTACACTTTGCCAAATAAAAAATGATCATTGAAAAGATGTGAATGACTGCTGGTCATGTTCCATAACATTCAAAGCTTGTTATATAATTGAAACCTCACCTACTAGAGTGAGACAAGAAGATCGCTTGGACTGACTTCTGATGGTGCGATCGAACATATTCAGTCAATCAGATCTATTGAGCGATCATTTTCTGTTGTGCCGAGTGTACCTAGAGGTTGTGTTTTGATAAATGCTATAGAAAAACCAGTCTTGCAAATCATCCCTCTGTAGACAAATACTAGGCAACTTATACTACGTCTGTGTACGACTTGTATAGTTGCGATAGTAAGTTTTATCACATCATAATGAGTTGACTAATACATCAGCATTTATAATTGAATATTCTTTTCTGGTCGACCAAATGACTTGCTGGTATAGTTACATGAAGGGGCTGGTATCCTCTGCGTGGTGCATCTTTGACGAGACGACGCCATTGCTGTTGCTGTTGCTGTTGCTGTTGTTGCTCGGCTGTTTGTTGCTCGACTTCCTTGGCCCTCTCTCTTGCTGCACAGCTGGCGGAGAACACGTTTTTACTTATTTTAAATGTTGCGGTGATTTGGGGAAAACAAACTAAACTCAGAGTTCATTTACTTGTTAACGAGAGTTGTGTCTTAACTCAATAACTTGATTTATGTTTCCTAACGTTGGCAACCCTAGCTTTAACTCAACCATAATCTTCAAGGTTTTGAGTTCAAGTAGGCCAAAAGTTAGGTGCTAATCTATTGATCCAAATTCTTTATTTATTTTTTTGAATATACCATTATGTATTACTTTTTCCAACATTTCAATTGTATTTTTCATATAAAATACTGATATCTTGTAATGTCCGAAAACTTGCAACCTCCGTCGTATAAGAAAAAGATCTAGTATCTTTGACCTGCATAATATTCATAATTTGTGAAATCAAGGAAAGCCAATTCAACACGTAAATAAAAGATAAAACAATGGCAAATCGTCTTTTTAGTTTAAAATTTAAGCTTGGGGCCGTTTTTCAATCATCTGTTACATTATAATACAGTTCGTAAGGAATTTAATTGCCATTGCATAGTTTTCAATTTTATGTCATCAGAATTGAACTAAACTTGAATCTAGGAGGTATCCTATACCTCCATTATCTAAATATCTAATATTTTCTTTACACAATTCAAGTTTCCTTGAATTCAACCCTTTCAAGGGGATTGAATTCAAGACTTGGATCGTCTAAATGAAAACATTGAAGCATTTCCAAGTCTTGAATTCAAGACATCTCATCAGCCTTTTCATATAGAACATATTGTCATATTTTTTCTTCAAGTCTTGAAATACTTCAACCAATTGTTAATATCACCCCGCAACTTCAAACAACAATTAACATTAAATCGTCTTAATTCTCTTTCAAGTTTCCTTGAAATCGAGGGTTGAATTCAACCCCTTCAAGGAAACTTGGACCGATGTAATTCAGGCTTAGTACAAGGAAATCATGTAAGACGGCATAAAAGATCTACTTGGTCGTCATAAGATAACATGGGGAAGAAAACTCGATATATCTCAGAAACTATACACATTGAACTTTAACTTTTGTTTAACCTTTCCATGGATTGTGTATCAGATTATCAATAAGTAGACAGAGAGTTATGAATACCCGACTAGGAGCTGAACATGATCGAACATGATTGACTTGAACTGTTCTGCATCGACCCGCTAAGTGAACTGTCATCGCGTCATGACAGTCATGTGATTACACACTCTTTCAGCCCTCCACTTGAGCCGCGTGAATAAATAATAGTTATACCCGTGTGTGGGAGGGGAGGGGGTGTCAACACTCCCCCAGAACACCTGCCCTTTAACCCGACACTTGTCTCGGCATGGGGCGGAGGCTCTTTATCACATACGTCCTCATGCAATCAATATTAAATATTATTAACTCTTTACATAATGTCAGACTTATTTAACAGGACTTTTACACTGAAACCATTCGATTTTGTAGAAAATTATGATCTTGTTCGTACCAAAATTAAACTATTCGTGTAGAAAAGCAAGCAGTGGTTTTTCAAAAACTTAATTGGTTGTTGCCTTAGCAATAAGGTGTCCTAAGTTCTAATCAACTGTCGGTATTATAATGTAACAGATGATTAAAAACCGGCCCTTAGCTTGAATTTTAAACTAAAAAGACGATTTGCCATTGTTGTATCATTTATTTACGTGTTGAATTGGCTTTTCTTGACTTCACACATTGTGAATATTATAGGTCCTGCATGTCAAAGATACAGTATACTAAATCTTTTTCTTTTTGAGGAGGAGAGGAAACCCGGTACCGGCATGTAGCCCACTCCTGAAGAAAGATACCAAGGGGACCAACGGCTCAACGTCCCATCCGAAGGACGGTGTAACATTCACAGCACGGGCCTCCACAACCCGCGCCGTCGAGAGACTGATAACAGGTGGAGGGAGGTCGTCACACTAACCCCCAAACACCCCAGTCTCTCTGGCTCAACGGCAGCAAATACCGAGCTAGAGATGAACGGTCACCCATCCAAGTAGTGGCCCGATCTTACCTGCGATGTTCATGTTGACTGCAAGACACTTCTGCAGACGACAATGTGGACACCAGTTCCTCCGAGCTTTGTCGATCACACAGCATCCAGCCTCCGCTGAAACACACATTACACTCGTGTATCATCGTGTATCATCGTGTATCATCGTGTATCATCGTGAATCATCGTGTATAATCGTGCATCATCGTGTATCGTCGTGTATCGTCGTATATCGTCGTGCATCATCGTGTATCATCGTGAAAAATTCTCATGAGTTCAAATATGCAGACATGAACTGTACCTATTTAAAGTGTTTCAAGTATTTAAAGAAGTCTTAAAAAACAGGGTCTTGAAATGGTTTACGTTTTCATTGTATCAAGTTGTCACTATGAAAACGGAAACGATCCCAAAATGTGCGTACACAAAAAATTTATACTGGTATTTGAATGGTGGAAGGTGGAGGTGGAAGGTGGAAGGTGGAGCTACCTCCACCCCTCAACCCGACTTTAGTTGGATGGGGTAATTAATTGTTAATTAATTGATATAATAAAAATTTGATTGGTTAGCTCGTGAAAAGCTGTGAATCTTGATAAAGTGATATAATTTAGTTTTCAAGATGACAATGATGAGTGATGACATAAAAAGCGAACCTATTTGATTGAATACAACATGTGCATTCTATTGTCTGTATCATTGAGCATGCGCAGCTACCTATGCACGTGTACTGCATGCTGCGTCTGACGCTGCGCTTGAAGAAGCAGGAGCAGCCGTCGCAGCAGATGGCGCCGTAGTGTTTGCCGAACGCCTTGTCACCACACACTCTGCAGGGCGCCCCCACAGGCAGTGTGCGTCCTGCAGCAATATATTCGATGCCGTCACCCCATTTGCTGACCTTGCCCCCTCTCCCCCCCCCCCCTACAGTCCGTCGCGATTTGGACTGGACTTCCAACCAGTACCATGACTCCCCCGGACCGGTGCCCCTAAGTTGACCCTTTTCCAGGGTTAAGTGAAGGGCTCTTTCCTCCCTTCAATTCAATTCAATTCAATTTCAAACAATTTTATTCAATTCAGAGGTATACATACAATTATACAAGATAACACAAATATCAACAATAGGTACTGAATTGAGCCCGCATAAGACTTGCTTGCGGGCAGCCTATTACAACAAATACAAACATATATCTCCAAGAATGGCTAAACAAATATAATCAAGAAAACAATGATAAAATTCAAAGAATCAGTATCCTTAACATTAAACAAATAAGATTATAATTTTCTTTTCTTTCACGGTTTTTTCCCTTTTACTTCTCTCTTCAAGAAAATCTCATTGACCACCAAGCATTAGTGCACCATGACTTTGCTTTCGAGATTTTGTGAAACGTACTTCTCTGCCTAAAGCCTAGTAAACGCGGTTCAATGTTTCATTCAATTCATTGAAGGAAAAATAGAGGGTTGCCAACCATCCGGATTTTATCCGGACACTCCAGAATTTGACAACATTGTCCGGATGCCGGAATTACCTCATTCCGGACAGTAAATGTCCGGAATTGTTGAAAATATGAAACTACACTGTGTATAATTTAATATTCAGGGAAGAAAAATATCAAATCGTCAAAGATTGTAGTCCAGAAAACATGAAAATGGCCTAAATGCACTCTCAAAATGAAATTTTTCCCCCGAATCCGCTCCGCATGGAACTAGTACCCCCATTATTTTCCTGAGGGATTGTCTTTTCGTTCGCTACGTATTTTCCCAAAAAATTCACCATTTCTGACACCTTTTGTACCCTGAGAATTTTAGAACTGCAAAATCCGGAATTCGATTCTTTCAAAGTTGTGAAACGTACTTTTGCTTCAATTTCGCCGCGCGTCTACACAGTTACATTCGTGAACCAAATGATTGAACTCAATGAATTAAATGGAATATTCAACCGTGTAAACTATAGGCAAAACAAATCAAAATAAATATTCAAAGTCAAACTTTATAGTGCTTCATTCATGACTAACTACTGTGTAACTAGCTAGTACAATTCAACCGATTCGCTAGATTTTATTTCACTACGGAATAAACGGTAAACAAACCAAAATCGAACACATTTTCACCCCCTCCTCCACTTTTCAAGGTACCTATACATTTGTTTAATCTTGTTAGAATCGCACCTCATTTAGATCAACGACTTAATTTCTTGATGCTTGACAGTACTTACCCATGTGTAACTTCTTTAGACGCACCAAGAAATCACCCTCAGCAACACCAATGAAAGATACGCAATAGTATGTATTTCAAAGACATGCAAATCAAAGTTGTTCTCTATGATTGCTTTGCGCATGCTTGTCGATCTCGATCTGTGATTGGTTGACATGTTGCGAGTGAATGATCAAGAGTTGGCCTGCATTATTGATGCTAAGAGTGTTTGTGGGCAGAAGTTTGTCAGGTGTGATAACAACTACTGTGGTCAAGTGAGTGACAGGGACTCCCTATTAGAGGCGCCACGCGTCAGGCGCCAGGGGGTGGGGGGAGGGGGAGTGGGGGAGTAGCATTGTGTGAAGTCCTTTTATAGTTTATGTAACCTTGTTATGTAGGGAATGGAGAATATACACAAAATGGTTCAATTTCTTATTTGAAAATATGCAAAAAATGGTTCAATTTCTTATTTGAAAATATGCAAAAAAAATCTCAATGAATGGGTATTGTGAGCTGCTTTTATAAGGTTAGGAACAATTCTGATAAAACGGTATTTGAAATAAATGGATTGGCTAAAAAAATGTGATGGCATCATCAGATGAAGTCTATACTTACTCGTCATCTACCTCTAGTAGGTGAGTTCTGATTTCATTGATAATAAGTAATAACAAGGATTTATTGTCAAGGAACCTGACAGCAGCCAAACCGTTTCGTTCAAATACCGTTTTATGATTTGTTGGGTGTGCATTCTTTTCCACGAAAACATATTATTTGAAATTGAGGGCCCTTCAATGATGGAAAAGCATCGAACATTCCTGCACTATATGCACACTGACGGGTGAATGATTATGATGATGATGTTAGAATAGGTAAGAATAGACGGTGGGATGGAGGTGGTCGTGACCAAGAAGTAGGGAACCTTCCCATCATTTGCCTCTAACCGAGGGAAACCACTGAAAACATTTAATTATGAAGGACGGTCGCGGGAATCGAACCCGGGCATCCGAAGTTACCAGAGTGTTACCTGTTACCTGCTCCTTGGTTTCCATTCAGAGGTACTTTCTTTTCTAAAACGAGCGTATAATAAGATCGAAGAATATATAGTGTATTTTTATATTTGATTACAAAACACTAAAACACAAACAACAAGCACAAATTAAACATTATCAAAAGGTATTATCTATGATGCGCAGCTAATGGGTGGCCCTGCGCAGCTTGTCTTCCACTAGAGTCTGATGTTCCTGCGCGTCTGACTGCGCCCTGCGCGCTGCACTCAGCTTCTTGTCGTGATAGGCGAGCAGCTCCTGCGCGAGGCGTGCGTTCTGCGCAGCCCGGGACGCGTCGCTGCGCTCGCTGTGCAGCGCGCTGGCGTGCGCGGACATCGCTGCGTGCACGTCGTCGAGGCGGCTGCGCTCCTGCTGCAGTTCTTGTTCGTCGTGCGCAGCCTGGATTGCCTGCGCGAACATCATCACAACTGAATAGCGAATTACCATAGTGAGAGCTGTTAGCACATAACATTGACAGAATAGTGCAAAATGTGATACTAATTTTTCCTTCGGCAGTCTTAGGAAATTTTCAGCTCTTTCATAATTTCGATATCCACAAAAAATCGGATGGCCTCTTTAGGCTCCACTAAAATACAATTTTTTTTATACTTTGGACAGCCCTGGAGCCCAAAATGGCCGTCCGATTTTTTGAGGATATCGAAATTATGAAAGAGCGCAAAATTTCCTATAAGACTGCCAAAGGATTCAGGAAATATTAGTATCACATTTTGCACTATTTGTGTGCTTCCAGCTTGTGTGCTCACTACCATATGGAAGAAGGGAAAGAGAATCTAAATAAAAATGCTATAGATACGTTTTCAGCTTTTAAGTTGCCCAACGCCCTAATTCGATGTCGAGTAAAATTCTATTGTTGAGTTTTTGCTACTACCGAAGTAGATTTTTGACAACATAAAAACGAATCAAATATCAATAAATTTTGTGTTCACTCTATCAACATAGAGACTGTCATTATGCTTGTATTAGTTTGTGACATTCTCTGCTTTATTGTTTTCAGTTTGTAGCCCCCGACTGGCTGGTCAGACTGTAACTAAAAATGCAATTTGATAAAAATAAAAATAAATTGAAAACCATTTGCATTTTTTAGCATCTGACATTTGGCCCTGTCGAAACGTCAAATAAAATCTTTTTTCCAAGACTATCAAAAGTATTAAAAGCTTATACTTTAAAATGTTCATATCTTTTTCAATAATCAAAATTACCGTGAATCACACAAACTCCGAACATTAGTTAGCAATTGCGATAAAATTTGGTAGGTATTTCATCGGTTTTGAATGACAATAATGATCTTTTCTACCAATCAGAAGATTGTGTTTAAAAATTATAATGGTAGTTATTTACGTAATTGGTGTAGACATGTCTGAATTTCAGCTTGATCACAAGGTCAACCGATGAAAGTAGGTAAAATATCAATAAACACATTGCTGGTTGTCATCCTACCTGTTTCCTGACTTGTTCTTCCTTCTCCGTGATCCTCTTCATCAGCCCCGCCTCGTCCTCATCCCCCAGCTCTCTCGGTTCCGCCATCAGCAGCTCCAGTCTCTCTTCCTCTGCGCGCGCCGCTCTCTTGCACTGCGCGTGGAGCTCGTTGCGCGTCTGCGCAGCTTGCAGCTCGGCCTTGAGCTCGGTCGACACGGCTTGCACGTCCTTGGACATGCGCTTGAGCAGTCGCAGCTTGTGCGCAGACTCGGCCAGCCGGTCACGTGTCATGTCCGCGATGCGCTCGGCGATGCTCACGGCGGCCTCCTCGGCGGACACATGCGCGTCGGCCTCGTCGCGCTTGCGCCGTGCCTGGAACCAATCATCAGCGACTTAGACCTATTCATTGTGACTATCAATTACAACTCCTTCCTTCTCTAAAACAGTTAGATGTGCCTTACTTCGTCATACTCTTTCCGGAGTTTGTCGGCGTCCTCGTCCGCCTCGCTGTCATCGGCATCTACACCAGCCTCATCGTCCGCGTCTTCTTTATTCTCTGTGTCGACCTCAGAGTCGTCCTGCGCTTTTTCTTCGGCATCTTCGTCGGCATCTTCCTCGGCTTCTTCGTCGCCGTCTTCTTCGGCGTCGAACTGGGCATCTTCCTCGACATTTACCTCAGAGCTCAGCTCGGCGTCAGCCTCGGCATTTACCTCAGAGTCTTCCTCGGGGTCTTCCTCAACGTCGTCCTCAGCGTCGCACTGGGAATCATCCTTTGCATTTACCTCAGCCTCCAATTCGGCGTCGGCATCGTCCTCGGCGTCATCCTCGGCGTCGGCGTCGGCGTACTCCTCATCTTCATCGTCCATCTCCTTCGCTTCGTCCCGCTTCACCCTCTGGTTGATCTGAGCCTCCATATTCGTCCTGTCCTTGTCCAACGCCGCGACCTGCGACTTCAACGCGCACAGTGCGTCGTCGTGCTTCTTGCGCAGCGTGTTGGCCTCGAGCACGCGCCTGGCGGCGACAATGGCGTCCTGCTGCGTGTTCTGCAGCTCGATCTTCAGCGCTCTGATGTTCGCCACGGCGTTCTGCACGTTCTTCTGCGCCGCCGCCGACATCTGCTCGAGGCGCGCCGTCTGGTCGGACTCCATCTTGACGTGAGAGCGTTCCTTGGCGATCAGCGCCACCGTCGCCTTGTATTCCTCGTCGTTGTGCGACATCGCCCTCGCCTCGCGCACAGAGTCCGCCTCGCGTTTGCGACACATGCCAAGCTCCACTTGCGTCAACTTGATCTGCAAATCGCTGATCTTCTTCTTCGCCTCGTGCATCAGTTTGTCGTGGAGCGCCAAGTCCGTCAACAACGCGCCGTTCTTCTGCGTCGCGAGCTTCGCGGTCACCTGAGCCCACTTGATACTTTGCTTCAGCGCGTAGATCTTGCTAGTGATGTCTTCAAGTTGCCGTTCTGCCGTTTGTGTTATGGCAACAGCTTTTTCTACTTCCTTGCTCTCTATACCTTGCTGTGATTCTAACTGAAATAACTTTGCCTTCAAAGCTCTGAGAGCATCTTCTTGTTTAGTGTCTTCCTTCGGACAGTCAAATGCAGATGAACCGTTCGAGCTAGGGGCAGGGGCTGGAGCTGGAGCCGGATCGGGAGCGGCGTCGGGAGCAGGGGCACTTGTAGGAGGATCACTTGGTTTGTTCTGACGTACCACATGAGTCTTTGCATCTGGTACAACGACAGCTTTGGAAGGTTCAATTCCTTTCGCTTGACGAGAATGCTCCCCAACGAAAGAGCTCTCGGGCTGCGTCAGTACAGTGTCTCTCAGTAACTCCGATGAATCTAAACTTGTATCCTCTCTGTTCTTCACAGCATCTTCGTACGCCCTGCCTATCTGATCAATCTGGTTCTGGAGGTCGCCATTCTCCGTGATACCTGAGCGAAGTAGAGGCAAAGAACTTACCGCGGCTACCACGAAACACAACAGCAACACAGATAATTTCATCTGAAGAGTTTAAGCATCATTAAAAGCACATAAATAAATAATATCCAATGCAAATCTCCCTTGCTGTCGAATAATTAATTGTTCGCGTTTTTTAATTTCACTTTTCCATAACTAGAAGGCTTTGTCAATGCAAGTCTTCTGGAATCATTACGCTGTAAATATTGGACCGTGGATGAAAGTGAATCAAATTCAAGAGACTGTGCTTTAAAAAGATTGTTAGTGAAACAAAATAGAGAGTTAAGCCATGTTTCTGATTTAATTTAATTTATAAATGTAATGTCCAAAATGGACAGGTATTTTACTATTTTTACTACAGGTGAATTGCTCTGAATGGATATATCCGTGTTAATATTATGTGCTCTGTTTGCTGCCGCCACGTCGGTGCCAATAAACCCCAAATACGATCCTGTCGGCGCTCTAAAACGAAGGTTAGAAATCAGTAGAGCCCAGGCAAAGCTCAATAGCAATGAATTTGCTCCCCAAGTCCGTCAAACAGGGCCACAGCAAGCGCAAGGAACTCCTGTCATATTTTCATCAGAACAAGGCGACACGCAATTTGTCGACGAACCTCTCGACGAAAGTGTGCCTCATTCTCAAGCACGACAGCAAAGTTTCCCTCAACGAGGTCCTGTACAAGTCGCTCAACCCGATCTCTCACAACCAGTTGAACCAATAGTGTCAGAACAATTACCACAAACTGCACCTATTGCTATGTACAGTGATTCCGCACCAATTCGCCGTGCTCCTGAAACGACTCAAAAGGCTTCTCAGTCAGTGGAGGTAAAGTCTGTTGCTCAGCCCGGGATGGATCCTCGTATGAAGTCTCGCGAATGCGGCGCGAACAAGAATCCTGCGACGACAACAACGCCGTCACCCGATGGTCAGGACAAGTGCTGCGATGACGGCGAAGGAGCGAAATTGGAGGAGGAACTCAAGTCTGTCAAAACCAAAATGTTCCAACGTGAAGCCGACATCAACATGGAAACTAAAGACCTGAACAAGGCGATAAGTATATCAGAGGCAGCTGAACGTCGTCTAGAAGAAGTGACGATCAAAATCGTGACTATGAAAGAGGACATCAAATGGGCTCGGCTAAACGCGCAGGCGGCCTCGCGCAGGAGTAACAGCCTGCTCATGGACTTGGGGGAACACGAGACTCTGTTGCATGACGCCTGCAGGAGAATCAACGACGAGGAGATCAAGATGACCAACGATGAGCTCAGTTTGTGTCGCAAGAAGCGTGAATGCAAGAGTCAATGCGATAAGGATGAGAAATATCGCGAGAGCATGAGCCGCCTCTCCTGCGACCGCGCAATCGTCAAGTCCGAGCAGGACATAATCGCGCGCCTCTCCAAGTTGTCGGCGTCGGCGAAGATGACGGCGCAGTCGGCCATCGGGCGCGTCCGAGCGCTCAACATCGACCTGGAGAACCTCCAGCAGGACGCCGACGTCGCGGCCCGGCGCGTCTTGCAAGCTGACGCCATGCGCAAGAAGCACGAGGACTGTCTCTGCGGGAAGAGGGATGAGCTCGGCTCGCTGAACCAGGAGAGGACTCTGCTGGAGGCGAAGCTCAACGCGAGGGTGAAGAGAGACGACGCCGGGACTTTCGGCAAGCAGGACAAACCGAAGCGTCAGGGGAAGATGGATACGAGACAGAATGGAGTTTCTGCCAAAGATGTGGAAGAAGTGGACAAAGAGGTCACTGTTGACATGACTAAAAGCTTGGAGGAGGCGAAGGAGTTGGAGAGGAAGGTGTTAGCACATACAGAGAACGAAATGGCTAAAGAGAGAGGTGAAGTAAAGGAGAATCACGAGGATGTGAAGAAAAGAAGCGAAGAAGTAAGAGTGACAGATGAGAGAGGAAGTAAAAACTTAGGCAGGGAAATCAGAGAGAAGAGGGAAGGAGTAGACGATGAGGAAGAGGCAAGACGTGAGAAAAGGGAAGACGCAACAAAAGGCGATGAGGCGAATAAAGCGAGCGCGAAATCCGGGGAGAAGGTGTCAAAAATCATGACGCCCAACGTTGCGCCCAACGCGGAGGTAAGGAATCTACCTACACCTACACAAACATCTAATAGGTACCCAATAAAATAACAGCAAAAGTACATTTTTTATTGCAACGCAAATTAGTTTCTAGTTTAAATAATTATAACATAATGTTATAATAAAGTAAAAACATATTTGGTAGGTAGAGTCTCCTAACAACAATGAGGTAATGCACATAGCATAGTACCTACCTTTGGTTACTGCAACCAAAGTAAGTAGCAATTTTCTTTCAAAAAGTTAATTTTTATCAGCATTGATCGGGTATTGCAAAAATGTATAGCTTCACTGCAATGCCATGCAGTATAAAAGCAATCGTCGTGGGTCATCAATGACCTCACTGACATTGGCCTCGCGCGTATAATTCTGAACTTCTGTTCAGTTGACGTCCCGCCTGCACGGGCGACGCCGCCCTCAGTCGCCGCGACGCCAGGTCAACGACACGGCGCTGGGGGCGTTGCAGCCGGTGCCGATGTCGGAGTGTGCCAAACAGATGGCGTCGGGACAGCCAAGTCCGCTGTTCCAAGCCATCATCACCGGCGGCAAAGTACAGGAGGACTACGCCAGGGTGAGACACATCTTCAACTCTCTTGCTTCTGCAACTTACTTTCAAGGTCACCTGGACCTTATCAGGGCGCTGGCAGGGTGGGGGACAATAGAATACAGTCTCTCCTCCCCCCCCCCCCCCCCTCTGGGCCCTCATTCACGTACATTGTCCTTATTCTTGCCTACCCCGGGGTAGCCTACCACTTGCTTACCACCTCGGGGTAGCGAATTACACATTCGTATTCACGAAGCAGTGGTATCTTGGTGGTAGGTCACTGCCTACTTGAAATTTGAATAGTGTAAATAGAACGTAAATTTTAAGTAGGCAGTGGATTATTCCACCAATCAGATTCAAATATCATTTTCTGCGCGCGTGCATTTGTCTTTATTAAAAATAGTGACAGTTCAATTCCAAACGATAAACTATACAAATACGGAACGAAATGTGTTAGTTCAATAAAATCTGGTGCAACAATAGTTTTCTACGGTGAATTCAGTGCTAACTTAACTCTGCAACATAAAAATATGAAGTTTATTACTTATATCTAGTGTTTAAGAAAATGTTTTGGAGGTTATATGGTCCATGGATTGACTTACTAGAACCAATAATACTATCCGATATTGTGTGGAATGACTAAATAAACATGAACTAACATAGAAAACGTAAGTAAAAGACAAATTAGATACAATAAACACACAACACAGCTGATCAGATGACGACGCGAAGGAATTACTTCAAACAGTTGTTTTGACAGACATGTCAAGTTAAAAATGGCCGCCAATAAGTTACCACCAACTTCAAACTTGGTTACCACGGCTTACCCCTGCCTCGAGGTAGGGGTAGACTCTACCCCGGGGTAAGACATGATAACTTCTTCGTGAATACCGATACCACTGCCACCCGGTCTACCACGCCTTACCACTCGCTATCATGGCTTACCCCATGTACGTGAATGAGGGCCCTGGTTTACAGGATACAAAGAAACAGAACATTTATAGTGGAGTTTTTCTCTCTATACCTATATCGGCAAACGCGGTATCCAGTCAAAGGCCATTCATCCATTGTCAATGGCTCAAAAACATGACACTTTCTAACAAGATACATGCTCGGCTACAGGCCGTGTTTTATGATCTCCAAATCCCAACACTCCCCTGTTGTCAAATATGGCCAAATGTTTCTTAAAATATGGAAAGGGGAAGGACATCTTTCTAAACCTCTCAAATGTGTGGTATTTGGCATCAATGCACAGTTGTAAAAATCGCCCTCCCTGCCCCAACTTGATACCTGGCTCATCTCTATAAATTTACAACCTGCCAAAACAAACACTTGTTCCTAGTCAAGCTCCATTGTGCAAATTCTGAGTGGAAATCAATGGAAACTTTCAAATAGGTATAGAGAGAAAAACTCAACTATACAAGTACGTTTTACAAGGAATTTGCAACAGCGAAAAAACTATTTTCTGTATGTATTTACCACGCTAATTTTTGCTATTTTTCTGGCACTATCTCCACCTCACCTTATAACAATAGAGGCGCAAAGAAAATCCACATTTCTGAGGTATAAGTATAGGTACAACGTTTTATTGGCGATTGTATTTTGACATTTGCCCTCGGCGCTGAAAGGTCCTTGTAAAACGTAGTTTAGTTTAATAAACTTGTTACAAACTTTGTGTACAAACTTGTTTAAAATTACATGGCGTTTCCAGCTCCAGATGTTGGCATTTGACAGTTCACCTGAAGAAATATTTCCTATACACATTATTATCTAACAATGTAACTACAAGTAACCCATCCCTCCACTCCAGCAGTCTTACCATCATCCATTATAAAAAAAATAAGTTCAGTGTCCCGAATCACTTATATTTATAATGTTGGTAAATTTTGGAAGGTTGTTTGATTCAGTGTGTGTGCATTTTAGATCACCAGAACCACTTATTATTACAAAAGAATCCCTGTGCGGGTACAATGAGGGGGCTATGCTCCCTGCCCCCCCCCCCCCCCCCTCCATGAAGAAATTAGTACCTACGCGCCCGAGTAACTAATATTGCCCCAAACTCGTTATTAACATTGCAAAAAATATCCATTTGGCATTATGCGAGACGCTGGACCCATTAAGCCCAATGGATCGTGTATGAGTGCCCCCCCCCCCATCACTACTTATTCCCTGCTTGTCCAGGTGGTGCAGCAGCGCCTCGCCGCCGACTCAGCGGTCAGCGGCGAGATCGACGAGGTCCTCAAGGCCGAGCAAGTGGCGTCGGCGACGCAGGCGCGACTGCGCGACGCCGTGGGCAAGATCGAGCGCCTGAAGATCGCCATCTTGGCGACGCAGGAGGACGCCGACAAGGTCAAGGAGGACATGCGCAGCGCGCAGGCGCGCATCGACTACCACAGCAAGCGCAAGCTGGAGGAGAGACAGAAGCTGGAGAAGCTCTACTCGGACGTGACGAACATCGAGATCAGCGACTGCGTCTCCAAGGAGACGATGAAGGCGGTGACGAAGGCGCCGAGGCCGCAGGATGACGACAACGGGCTCATGGAGAAGATCATGGCGGCGGAGAGCCTCGTCAAGCTGCAGGTAAGTCCGCGCAGTCGACATTGGAATGTCTACTTTTCCAGCTAGAAATTTCAGGCTCGTGATTGGTCGAGACCATTTTGCGTCTCTTTTCTCCCGAAAGCAGCGAAATTACGCCCTTGGAAATCAAACTATAATTTTGTTCATATTTACCTATATTTCAGTTATTGCTGGAGGCGCTCACAAAATATGTTTTTAACCTTTCGTTCGTCTTTACCATGGTTTTTCATGGTTTCTCTCAGCCGAGAGGCAAATGCTGGGAGGGTTCCCTGATATTAGCCACGACCGCCTCTTTCCCAGCGTCCATCCTTATAGGTACATATCATATGCGAAATAAAGTAAAATATTTTGTTTTTCAATGTTGTTTTAGCTGAATCCATTGAGCATTTCCGCATGACCAACTTTTTCAACAAACTCGCGAATAGGAACCCTGATTCGTGTCCCACCGGCCCGAACTTTACCGGCCCCCGGTCCTTCCCCATTCAGGACTAGATCTCTACCAGTGCTGGACCCCTCGGACTGGGGCCCCAAAGATAGTACGTATTAGGAGATAATACTTCTTTGTGAATTCAGCCTCAGGGTCTATTCTAGAACGTTTTCACAATTCCATTCTGATGGAATCTGGCCACGACCATAAGGATTAACATTGCATGGAATCGAATTTTAGTGGAATTGGGAATTTAAAAGTTTTAGAATAGAGCCCCAGTGGTGAGGACACAGACAAAGAGAGTCGACCTCGCCTTATGAGCTACCACGAGTTTGCGGACAGCGCACTTTCCCACCCTGACGGACATCTCGCGCGGATACCCGAGTCGTGTTCCGGCCCCCGATCCTTCCCCATTCAGCCAGTGCTACCAGCTCTACCAGTGCTGGACCCCCTCGGACCGGGGCCCCTAGGTTGACCCCATAAGAACCTCGTTGACTTTCATGACGCTCTCTCTCCCCCCTCCAGGCTATCGAGACTGCGCGCGCCGAACGCGACTTCCTGCTAGAGCGCAGGCGCCTCGCCGACATCATGAACAAGATGGCGGTGCAAGTGCAGGACCTGCAGAACATGCAGGCCGACGCAGTGCGCGCTGCGCAGAACGCGCGCGCCGCCCAGGACCTGCTGACGTGTCACGACAAGGCAGCGTACGAGGCGAGACAGAAGGCCAACTGCGCGCTGGGCCTCGAGGTCGACGTCGAGAAGTACATGGCCGTGCACATGGCGTGCGTCAGCGGGGCGAAGAAGCAGGCTGCGGGGGCGGGGGCGGTCACGGGGACGACGCCGGACTCGGCGACGACGGCGGCACCGGCGGCGGGGTCGGGGTCGGGGCCGGAACAGAAGCCGCCGCCTTGCACCAAGAACAAGTAGCAGCCATCTTGTTTCCAGAACACGTAGTAGACTCCATATTGCTTCAAGAACACGTGGCAGAAGCCATCTTGCTTCAAGAACACGTGGCAGAAGCCATCTTGCTTCATGGTGACGAAGCAGACGCCATCTTCTTTCATGGTGACGAAGTAGACGCCATCTTGATGGCAGCAACCATTTCGTTGCGAGGACACATTGCGGCCGCCATCTTGTTTTATTACGTAGCAGTAGCAATAATCTTGTTGCAATAAATACCAGAAGCTTCAATCAATTTCTATTTCAATTTCATTTGTTTTGAATGAATATGATAGCATGAAAAGTTTTTTCGTGGCTACGTGTAATGCTTTAGAGGGGGCTTATTCTCACTTTTTAAAATTATTTCTGATTTATATTATTTATTTTTTCTGATATTATTTTAATGTAAAAATGTATTGCTACTTGATGTTTTATAGCCCAAAAGTATTTTTTATTGCATTTTACAAGTATTCACAATTTTCTGAGGCATGAGTAATTTTTCTCTGGGAAACCAAATTTCACTTTTCAATTTATTTTTCACTTATTTTTTAATTTTTTTTCTTAAAATATTTTAGTACTTAAACAAATGGATTGCACTTTAATTTTTAGTGCCAAAAAGTACGTTTATGATATTTTTTAAGTGTACATTTTTCATGTGTAAATTTGATATATCTACCTACTTTGAAGTCAATTTACCTACTCGGAGCCGTACTTTTTTCTACTTAGGTTCACATAACTTCTACAATTTTCAAGATAACTAAATTATTATTTCTTCTGTACCTATTCCTAACGAGACACTGTACAAACGTACGTACGACATAATTTTAAAATTCAATGTGATTACAAAATTAATAATTGCGTTACAATTAAAATTACATACAAAATGAATGACTTTGTTAAAAAATGTTTGAAGATCAAAGCCTATCAATCAATATTAAAAAAATCAGGATCGTTTAATGAACAAGTATAATACATACATGAACCTAAAAACGGATAGGCTTACGTGCTCCTCTCATCTTGAAAAACTTACATGCAAAACTCTTACTTGAACTATGTCCGGCCTTGACCAGCGCAATATAAAGAGAATAACCCCAGAGATTATTGAAACCCGATGCCGCATACAAATCCGATTATGTGATTTTTCAGCGAAATATCTTTGGTGAAGTGTTACTCAACATTTATAATAGCTCAATGAGATATTCAACATTCTGATTCTCTATTCTTATACGTCTGTTTGTGTTTTTTTCTTCTTGTCTGTCTGTGTTCTTGCCCAGACTGCCCAGGTCAAACCGCTCAACCAATCGATCTGAAATTTAGCACACATACTAATGTAATCTAAGCGGTCTCGTGCATAGTTTTTGCACAGGATCCTGTGATTCTTTGAAAATTTAAACTGGAACTGTTTGACTGACAGTGACCAACCTTAATTTTTGTATGGTCATCGGGCTCTGTATTTTTGACAATTTTTAAACTTATCTGTAAAGAACTTCAAACGTCATTGACATTTTACAGGCATTATTTTATGCTTGTCTTGATATATTTACAAATGTACAAAGAATTTTCAGATATATTCTGAATAGATCAGTTTCATGTCCAGCTGCAGCTTGCACACGATTGTCAATTCGCATACATTTCGAAGACTCGCCGCAACGCTTTACACAGAGCGTTGTCTTAGTCTTAGATTTATTGCAATGTGTATAGATATATTTTTTGGATTATCCCACGGATAAAAATTAATTACCTAGAGGAGCTGGAATTACCGGGCCATGTCTCATAGTCATTACTTTTTGTGTACTTATTGATATTCTATTCTTGCTAGGGTCTAAGGCACAATAATCCAGCCAAATCCCCATGATGGTATATTATATATGAGAAACCGAGATAGAACAATTGGATGTGGGTACATCAATTCGCTCTTTGCCTAGAAAGTTTTAAAACTTTCGGTGCATTCGTTTGTTTGTGTATCGTTTTCAATATATCGAATTATTCCATTCAATGTCATATTTATTAGCAACATTTGCTACTCCTTTCGGTACTTTTGAACTTACTCTGTTTTTATTCGTTTTTTGTTCGATGCCACAGCTTCGGTCACATTCGTTTCCCGTTCAAGCTGACATTTTGCAAACATACTAATATAATTCTAACTTAATTGTGTATAGTTTTTGAGAGCTGCCCTCTGATTGGTCCTACCTACAATGAATATAGGTTGTAAGGTAGATCACACCGTTTGACCTATCAAATCGAAAATTTTCACGTTTTTGGAGGTCATCGCATAGTTTTTAGAGATATAAATTTAAGACAAATCTTTCGCTTTTTAAAATTTTTAAAAATATCTTCTGATTGGTCGAAAATTAAAATGACCAGACTAAGTTGACAACTAATTAAGACTACCATTTTAAATTATTTTACAAATTTTCAGGCCAATTAGTATTGAACGAATGCGATGCGCTTTAATTTTTAATTTTATGAAACTGTCAGAAATGATGGTATTCGAGAAAATAAGGAACACAACTGACCTCTGGTGGATTTTGTGGTACTAGGTAAATGGCGGCTATCAAGGGCGCATTGGCATAAATATAAATACAAATAGTTGATAGTTGTTTGTTATGGCCAAGAAAGTAAATTTATAGCATAATATCAATTTCATTTGTGTTTTGTTTTTTCACTGCTTTATGGAAACACGAAATGTAAAAACAAATAAATTAATATGTGGACCTGATAGTAGCCATCTTGCCTGAAGTGGCTCCATCACGTATCACTTATTTGTGGGAATTGAAATGGGAATAGACCACATTTTAAATTATCTAGTTAGCTCTGCTTTTCAAAAAATTTCATATGCAGTACCGTGATCCTCATATCTATTCATGTTATTATCCATTGTTGAAAAACACTAATAGATATTAGGATCACGGTACTGCATATGAAATTTTTTGAAAAGCAGAGCTATCTAGATAATTTAAAATGTGGTCTATTCCACAGTTGTCTGGTTCGCTTTATGTACCAAAGCTTAAGGTGTCTTAAGTACCTTGCCAAGGTCTCTAGTACCAAAGTGTATGGCTATTCGCAGTTGCAATGAAAACAGATTCTTTTATGTTGATTATGTTTATTATATTGCAATTCATGATCATTATATATTTAATATTTTTTCTGGATATAAAACGTGTTTCACAGTAATAGAAGCAACATTTTGACTTAGATATGAACAATACTTGCTACCTATATTGTTAAAATATATTAAAATATGTATATTGTTTTATATTTACATAAAACATCGATTGCCTAAATTAATTGTATTTTCAGAACAAACATCACTCAAATTATTCAACATAAATTATATCTACGAAATTTAAAATTTAAAAATTCAAACTCCCCACTTCCCATATTCCACTCCACAAATTCCCACTTTTCACTTCCCATATTTTAGTATACATTGCCTTGTACATCGATTTTAGTACATCGTATTGTAAACAAGTTTTGTTCATTAAAATTGAAAACTAATTAGAAAACGGGAGTAGAGTTGAGAGTTCGATCTTTTATATTTAATTATAAGAATAGAATTTTCTTTATTTGTATTATTAAGAAATAAAGAAATACGATATCTATATCTTTTTTTTAGGGTCTTCGATCAGCTAAGCGACCTTAAAAAGCTGAAACTGTAACACCCGACATATGTTGTGAATGCTCATAGATTTCTAGATCGTTTGTGACGTCACCCCCTCTCCTTTCCCCTCCTTCTCTCCAGTAACACGCCATGCAACTCTCTCCCACTCTGTCTCTTCGCAATAAAAATCACATCATTAGCAAAACTTGCTCTACATTAGAAAGTAAGCGAAATAAAATACGCCGAACCTTATCTCCCTTGATAGCTCAGTTGGTAGAGCGGTGGACTGTAGTTGGTCATTATTCAGATATCCATAGGTCGCTGGTTCAACTCCGGCTCAAGGGAAACTTTTTTTATTTTCTTATTGTAACATTTTTTAATTAGAAAGTAGGTAAACGAAATACTGCAAGTTATTCACCATCTCCCTTGATAGCTCAGTTGGTAGAGCGGTGGACTGTAGTTGGCCAATATTCAGATATCCATAGGTCGCTGGTTCAACTCCGGCTCAAGGGAATTTATTTTATTTTATTATTAATGTACTTTTTATTATTTTCAATAATATAATAAAAGTATTCGCGAACTTAGCTGTGAGTTGTTTTGTACCTTTTTTTTTGGGGGGGGGGGGGGCTTTAGGAATGAGAGGTGAGTAGATATAAATTTAGAAAAGCGTCCAAATAATATTTAACTCGCCAATTTAAAAATTATAATTTTATCAATCGTTTTTAACGCTCAATGTCATTAGCTGTTGCCGTATCAATAAGTCGATAGACCATAATCAGCTCGTAATCAACATCATAATCAACATCCAATCAACAATTTCAAAATCAAATTATTCTATCAATTTGATATATTTTTTAAAAATTGGAGAAAAATAAAATCTGTTTTGTTTCAAGCGCCACATGCCACTTCCATTCCGTGCCATTCCGATTCGAGCATTTCTCTACCGTTCCGTGCTATTTCTGTCCAATAGTTTGTTGTTTATGCCGGATGGAAGTGGGGGATTGTGTGACAGGTTGCAAAACCAAATATTTTAAATAACTTCAGCAATATTACGTGAAGTTGTAATAAATAAATTAATAATAAAATGACGACTGAAACTTCGCCTTCTGTTGAGCTCAGTTCTTACCGGGACCAGCATTTTAAGGTAAGTAGTAAAACAAGAAAATGAACTATAACCCAACTTACAGGTTGCTACATTTTCCTACAATCTATTTGTCAAAACAACTCAAAAGTACTACTAGGTGGTAGGAAATAATAATGTAAAATGTGTGTCTTATTACTCTTCTTCACATTTTAGGGATCCCGCGGCGAGCAAGAGCGAATGCTGCGCACCACGGCAACAATGTACGTCGGCAACTTGTCTTTCTACACGACAGAAGAGCAGATTTACGAGCTGTTCTCAAAGTGTGGTGATGTGAAGAGAATCGTGATGGGTTTGGACAAGTACAAGAAGACTCCATGTGGATTCTGCTTCGTGGAATATTACGCGAGAAACGACGCAGAGAACTGCATGCGATACATCAACGGCACGCGATTGGATGATCGCATTGTGCGCTCGGATTGGGATGCAGGCTTCGTCGAGGGTCGGCAATACGGTCGAGGGAAAACTGGCGGACAGGTATATTGAGTAGCCTACAATAAATAATCAAAGTGTCTTTTACATGCAAACAGTCCTGAGAAAATCTTAGTGTTCTTGTAATTTACTAGCAGGTCTGAGATCCCAATAATTTTATGCTGTAAATAGGTACTGTAGAATTACTTTGCCTCTAATTCTACCTACCTGTTGTTAGAAAAGTTTAGTAAAACCAGTTAGTCCTCTATACTACGTATTCTCGGAAGGTAGTACCTATAGAGTTCTTCTCACTTTCCATGCATTTACACTTGTTTAGGCTCCTCCCATTCGACCCATAACACTGGCAAAGTTGTTTGAATGTGGTTGAAAGGAGCGTTTACCGAATATATTTCCCTGACTGTACACACATGCGTATTATTATTGCAATAACTATGGGTACAGGGTAACAGCATAATATGTCACCTCAAATGTGACATTTAGCAGTCAATAAATACCATAAATAGTATTTGACGGTCAAATCCTATCCCTAGTAAAAAGTAATACCTAACTTTAAAAAATCAAGGCACTGTGTGTTCATATCCAGAGATGGGCAAGATACTTAAAAAAAGTATCTTAGATACAAGATACAAGATACTCGATTATTTGCTCTCAAGATACAAGATACAAGATACTTTCATGTAAGAGTATCTTAAGATACAAGATACTATAGTATCTTGAAGATACTTAAGATACAAGATACTTCAAAACAAAAGGAGAATTAAGATTCGGGAAAAAATACGAGTCAATTCAGAATTTTTTAAACTCTTTTAGGTGATAACATAGTCATACCAATTATTTATTTTTAATTACCAAAGAAACAAATACAAATTAAAGAATTTCTTCAGAAAGTCCACAGGAAGTTAGATTGAGATCTCATGCTTGCCCAGACATCTAATGTGCCATTCTCAGAAAATCGTCTATAATGGAGTTTCAGGTATTTGTTTGCAAAAATATTGGGAATATTTTGACCATTTTTAGTTTAAAAGTATCTTAAGTATCTTGGAAAAATAAGATACTCAAGATACTTTAAAAATGTATCTTAGATACATTCATAAGATACTTTACTAAAAAGTATCTAAGATACAGATACTAAGATACTATTGTATCTCAAGATACGTATCTAAGATACTTGTATCTTAGATACTGCCCATCCCTGTTCATATCCCTAGCGCCACTGGTGAGAGAAATCGGCAAAACTGTCAGGAGAAGATCTTGAAACTCGGAATAGTAGGTACCTACAGTACACAAAGTTAGCAGTTTTCTAGGTATGTTTGTTTACCCTGCCAAAAGCTACAGCAAACTGCCACAAGCTACAGAGGAACGATCTGATTGGATGATGTGTGCTTGTGGCAGTTTGCTGTAGCTTTTGTCAGGGTAAACAAACAGACCTTCTGACTCAGTGAAATGTTTTGTAAATTGTATGAAATAAGAATTGATGCATATGATTGCGTTTACCATAACTGCAGCAACTTTGAATTCCAATCAAAGTTACAGATTACTGCCACCGACTGCGCTGTCTGTAGTTTTCACAGCAACAATGACACCTAGACACTGTGACCACCTGAGCCAAGGCTACTCAAGTGATAGCACAAAATATAAATCGTTTTTTTAGAGAATGTGAAACTATGTGTAAGTTTTAAAGAGCTTAGCTTGTATAATTAATACCCATGTTGTTAACATTGCATTGACGCTACAGGTGCGCGACGAGTATCGAACGGACTTCGACGGAGGCCGCGGCGGTTACGGCAAGATCATTCAACAGAAAGTCTCGGCGCCGATCCAAGACGTCAGTGTGTTCGCGCGAGTCAACTGAAACCCAAGCTCAAGTAAATCAATCCTTTTATACATCAGTGACAAACATTCGCGCGTCTCTTCGTTTTCTATCCGTCGGGTTTCAGGTTGATGATGTGAGTTTTGCAGATACTTTGATGATTCTGTGTATTCTCAGCTGGAGTGTCCTCAAATATGAGTTTCCTAAATGTACGAGATTTCAGTTGCAGCAAGAGTCATTTGAATTGGTTATTATGATTACTCATAGATACATTTTGAGTAACTCTCCATTGGTCGTAGAGAAGTTTATGATACATCGTTCATGCTACAACATGGGCTGTATTACTACTAACTTGTACGAGCATGAGTAATGTAATGATTAATTATACGAATAAAACAATTGTGAATTTTACAAATGAATTTGCTAGTATTTCTTCTCAATTTCTTTTGTAAATTTGGATGGGTTAGTTGTATTGGTACTTCTTACAATCCACTTGCAGTTTCGTCAACAAAATAATGCGTCTGTTTACCTTTTTAGAACAGTACCTATTTAAGTTTGAAACACATAGGTTTTGTGGATTAAATCCCTTTTGAGAATCGAAGTGAGTCTATCTATCAATCTATCAATGAAGTGAGACCTGTCAATGTTCAGGCACTCTAATATCTATAGTTCGAACATTTCAATATATATTAGACGCTATTGATATAGGCAAAGAAGTTATGAATACTTAAGCCCCATTTACACGGTGCAACACTTCTGTACCACACTTCTGTGTCACACTTCTTGGATGGAAATTAGAACATGTTTTAAGTTCTGTGACAGAAAGTTGCGTCGTGTAAATACAAAATTGTATGAAAAATGGGAATGGGAATGACAGTTGATTTGATAGGTTACTTGTAGCAATAATTTGAGAAGATACATGTTAATAATAAGCCGTTGTTTTAATTATAGAACTAAAGACAACAATGACAATATATTACGAACATTTTGCACAGTCTTTGGTCAAGAGTTAGCCAAATTGATGCAAATATTTACCTTTAAGCCGCGTTTACAACAAAATTAACGTTCGAAAATTAAGAAAATTAACGCAATTTCAATTTTCAAGCCCATGTAAACTTATGGATTCGTTCACAACGAAATTTGGTAAATTAACGTACGCCAATTTCACCTCAAAGTTGACCAACTTCCTACTTTCAAGTCGAACGTTAAGTGCGTTAAGTGGCGCATGCGCACGGACACTTCTCTCACATCTTACTCACAGCTGTTCGCGCTGGCTGGCGCCATCTTGTTTTACGTGTGTGTTATTTTTCCGAAGTGGTTGTGAACGAAAGTGGAATTACGTTAATTTTGCAACGTTAATTTTCGAACGTTAAGTTGTTGTAAACGCGGCTTTACATTTCAGCTTCTAGGTAGAACGAAGGTGTACATATGTGAAAATATTTAAATATAGTATAATTAATTAAAAGAAACCTAGGTAGGTACATTTAAATTTTAGCAAGGAATACTTTCACAAAGAACTTTTAATAGCTACTTCCATAAACATTGCATTTATACAAAGAAGTTACCGAGGATTATAGGTAATTTAGGTAGTAAATACTATTATAAAAAGCTATTTATAATTCTATTTTCTTATTTACCGCCTTGGTAATATAATAACAACCTAAGCATAAAAATACATTCATAATTTTTAAATTTCCATTTATGTGGAAACCTTTCTCTCTAAATCAAGGTCATTTTATCAGGCCTGTTTGGATTATAATAAAAATTACAATGTTGCATAATTTATGTACAAAAAAGCATCATGAAAATTACACACTAAACTCTACTTCATCTCTCAATCAATAATCACATTGATTTAAATACGCCAACCAGTTGATAAATGCCCTCTAACTACCAGTAGGTAGGTATTTGCCCTGTCACTACCAGTTTGGAACCAGAACTATATTCCTTTACTGTGACTGATAGTTAACAGCCAGATACTGAAAGTTAATGTGCATTCGTTTCTCCGCGCTTCACCACTATTTGAAAGAAACCGATGCCGATGTGAACACGGCAAGCGTTGAAAGCAGTGGCGTAGGAACCGGGGGGGGCAAGGGGGGCAATGCCCCCCCCCAACTTTCAGGGAAGAGGGGCAAAGGGGGCAAACATAAATGTAATAATTTTTAAATAGTAGTAATTTGAGAATTTAAATGATCAAATCGACCAACATTTGTGTTTAAATCGCGTTAAAAATGCATTAAATTCATATTGAAATTCAAAAATTTTCCGAGCCTGTAAGGCCCAGACCCGCGTATTATTCTAAGCCCTCCCGCAGACTCAAATTGGACCTGACCTTCTACGATTACCTAACTTACTTCAAAAATCCCCAGCATACGAAACTGGATTACCTAACAGCAAAAAAAAAGTGTCAGAAATGTTCATTACATATAAATATTTTAATTTTAAAATGCTTTATGACACTTCTTCAGTTATTGCATGAACTAATACTGCTGGTTATTGTAAATCCAGTTGCGTATGCTGTAAATTTTTGTGGTCTTAAAGATAAGTATTAGTAGTAACTAATAATTAGCAATTGCAGTCATCATTCAGTTTCAGTTTTATGTCCAATTTTGTACATTTTCATGACAAGTCTCTTGGGGAACATGGAATGTCCTCTTTAATATGTTAGGGTATTATACGTAGTACTTCAATGAGTAAATAAAACAAATTTTCAATACCATTCTAGTCATTAAAACGATTTAAAATAGCATTTAGACGCCATTTCAACATCTAATTTCTCAAAATTTTCGCCGGCGGCGGCTGGGGCTTTCGCCCCAGACCCCTTCTGGTTGACGAAAATTTATTTTCTGGCGTGATTCCTTGCCCCCCCTAACTTTGAAAACGTTCCTACGCCACTGGTTGAAAATGTAACTATGACATAAATAACTTAAAACAGCTGGGTAGTGACCATGCTTGAAGACTTTTTACATCGATTTGATAATGTCATAAACTTGGACCTTCGTTCATTCTTATAGAAATATTGCAATAAACATCGTAAGACGAGAAAGCTAAGAATGTATTGCAATTCATGTAATTACACGCTTAAACAGTTCTCAACATGGGTTCGCTGTTTATTTCATCGACATAACGGATTGATAAAACTGATTAAAAGATCTTCAATGACACGATCACTGCTCATCTGTTCTCATACTGACTACTGCTGTAATCAAATGCAGAACTACAAGAAGCCTTAACATTTGGGTACAAATTAATTATTTTATGTTTGGCAAGGTGTCACTCTTAGTAGGTGGAAAGTATTTTATATTTACTTAATCTTTGACTGCAATTAGTTTTGAGAATTGCCACAACACAATAGAGCCCCACCTCAAATGCATATTTTAAAAAGCTGGATTGAACTTCACCAATAATTCGTATTGAAGGTTTAGGTAAAAACATTTAAAACAAAAACATTGATGATTAAAATGTCGAGGCTTCTTGCAATGACCCGAGTGATCCAGAGATGCGTGGCAACAAGTGGTCTATTCCGCCATACCAACCATAAAGCACCGTTTCCGAGTGATCGCCAAACAAGTTTCTATCTCTGCTTTGCCACTGATCATAAAGTCACAACTTAAACCCACATTTTAACTTACTAAATGGGGACTTATACCCTGTTCACACTGAGGATTCGATCATGATCCAAAATCTCGATTGCAATCGAAAATGTGTGTGAAATGAACTCAATCGAACTCGATCATGATCCAAATCTCGATTGAGTTGTAAGAACGCGATCGAAATCTGAATCATGATCGAACAAAAGAAAACAAAAGAAGATCAATGTCAAACAAAAGAAATTATGCATGCTCATGCATTAGAGCATCTAATGCATGCTCATGCATTAGAGCATCTAATGCATGCTCTAATGCATGCTCTAATTTGAATGTATGTAACAAAATTATAAAGTTTAACTTGAATCTTGCCTCCATTTTGATTTCGATTGTAATTGAACTGGATCATGATCGAATTCTCAGTGTGAACAGGGTATTAGGGCATTCTTAGCGATCACAATTTGGATATAAATGATCTGTAGATTCCAACACTACTAAGAACTATTAACTCTGCTTTATGTTTGGTATGGCAAGTGGCAACAGGTGGTTTAGAGACACACGCACGTAGCTCGCGGCTTGGGCTTCTTGACTGCGGCGCGCACCGCCTCGAGGAAAACCTCCTGAAGACCATCCTCTTTGAGTGCGGAACACTCTACGAAGCGCGCGGCGCGGATCTTGGACTTGAGCTTCTTGCCCTCGGCCGTCGAGACGTACTCATTGTCGGTCGGGTCGCGCAGGTCGATCTTCGTACCTAAGCAGAGATCAACACGGTGGCAGACTAGACACGGACACTTTAAGCGTTTTGTATATTTGGTTTATTTGCAAGAACAATAAAAAATTTAAGTCAAGTTGTAAGAAAACTAAGAAAGCAATTGTACTACTGAATTTTTGATAATTCTCTGATAAGAGAAAACAAAATAATTACAATATCTGAACTAGGGACACCTCAAAACCATTCTAAACAATACATTAAAAAATATTAGAAACCGAAAGTAATACACATATTTGAATGTCAATAATAAGATAATTTTTATTTACTGAGGAAAAACTAACTTTTTTAATCAGTTTATTGAAACAATGTATTAAAATATGATTGACCCAGAGCATACTTAAGTTATCTTCTCATTGTTTGAACAATCATCAAAACATTAAAACCAAATATACCAGCTGAGTAGTGTATGAGGAGACTTGATATTTGATCTGGGACGAAGACAAGGATCGCTGCTTACCGACGAGAACGATGGGAATGTTGGGACAATGGTGTCGCACCTCGGGGACCCACTTGGAGGCGACGTTCTCGAATGATGTCCGACTGCTCACGGAGTAGCACATGAGGAAGCAGTTCGTCTGCAATCATTCAGACCATCGCATATACTTGTCTTGCTCATCATAATGAGATGTTTCCATAGGGCAGAGGTCGGCAACCTGCGGCTCCGGTGGTTCTTTAATGGCTCTTTATAATTTAAATGAAGATCTGGAATCGAAAAATTAGAAGAAAAACACTCTGCGGGGCTACAATTGGAAGGTCCTTTGATTTAAAAAAAAACGCCCTGTGGGGCAACAACTGGGGGCTTCGTCAAAATATCAAACATAAACTAGTCATGCAATTTATTATTATCAGTGTTTTAAATCAATTGCCTCTACTTCGGCTCTCATTATTATCTAATTTATTAATTTTTGGGAAATTGGCTCCCTGACCAAAAAAGGTTGCCGAGCCCCGCCACAGGGGAATGTTTCAAGAATCACTTAAGTTTGCAAAACGTTTTACCTTCCTTAAAAATACTAGGAAAACGCTCTGGGTAACGCGTTGATGAGCGAGCACGGATACGCGCAACACCTCGAACCGAAATTCTGTCTATTGAAAATGTCATTAAAAGCAAAGCAAATATTTCTTGAGTTTCGTCACTATGAAAACTTGTACTTGTACGTCACTTGTATGAAAATCTTCAAAAATTCCAAAATAACCATGCAAAGTTTTAAGCTGATCGATTGAACCTATATGATTGAACGGTTCCGTGTTAATTTTCAAAAATCACAGATCTCCTTCAAAAACTATACCTGGGACCACTCATATGATATTAGTGTGTGTACACAATATCAGATCGATCTGTTGATTATTAGTGTCATGCGTTTGAAAGTTTCTGTCCTAACTACCTTGGAACATTGGAACTTAGGCGTCAATGTCGCCGTGATCCATAGCAACAAGCAATACGTCCGTAAAATGTAAATAACTTTTGGATTTAAACACAGATCTGTCTGAAAATGGTCAAAAACACAGATAATGTTGGTCCCAATGACCATGCAAAGTTTTAAGTTGATCGGTAAAACGGTTCTAGTTTAAATTTAAAATAACAGTAAAGATGGTTTTAAATTTTAACCAATCAGAGGATTTGGCTGAAACTTTGTATGATTGGGTAAAATGTTAGTGGTAATGACTTGTCAAAATTTCAAATTGATCAAAACAACTAATCAAAAGATATTTTTTTTTTAAATTTGAACCAATCAATGGATTTCAAAAAAATTAGGGTCTGCAACAATCGGAAATGTTACGTACATGTGTGCAAAATTTCAGCTCGATCGAAGAAAAGCTCTGACCTGTATATCGTCAGGCACAGAAAAAATTAAAAAAAAACAAAAAAAAACAGAGGTCCGTGCCAAAAAAGCCAAAAGGAGACGCTCGCTTCGCTCGCTCAACAAGAAAGTTGAAACATAATTTCATCAATTTTATACTTTTCGTAAAAAGTGGGGTTTAAACTTGATTAGCTCTGGCATTATTATTTGATATTTGAATTGACAAATTTTATATCCAAAATCCAAGTTTGCCCAGAGAATATCTGTACGGAATGTTAGTATGTAAATGGAAAGGTGTACAGAGTGCACGAAGGACTCACGTTGGGGTAGGACAGAGGACGGAGACGCTCGTAGTCCTCCTGTCCTGCCGTGTCCCACAAGGTCATGTTGTAGTCCTGCCCATCCACGTTGATGTTGTCGGCATAGTTGTCGAATCTGCACCACGAAACAGATAGATGAGTTTGGCGCTCAACAGCAAGGTTATCAGCACAAATCACACCAGAAACGGAATGGCTGAAAAAGATTTGATAGCATCATCCTATGAAGTCAATGCTAACTCGTCATCTACCTCTAGTAGGTAAGCTCTGATTTCTTTGATAATAACATGGATGGATTGTCAAGGAACCAGACCAGCAGCCAATCCTGTTCGCTCAAATACCATTTTATGATTTGTTGAGTGTACATATCTAACCAGATGCATTGCTATCGAATTTTGTTAGATAATTAAAAAGCATCTATAAGTTCAAATTAATTTCAAAATAATAATAATCCATCCCTGGTTCCAATTTAATGGGTCAGGGGGTGGGTATTCCCACCAACACTAGGGCCGCAGGACTCCTGGAAACCGGCTGGCCACGCCTGGCGTTTCCTCCTCTTCTTCCTCCTCTTCTTCTTCCACTTCTAATTGTTCCACAAATTCCTTCCACCATGTTCTGTCCTCCCACTGTCTCTCAGCCTCCAACTCACTCCACCTTCCTCCTCTCTCCAACACATCCTCCTTGATCAGTCCAATCCACCTGTCTCTTGGTCGCCCCACTCTCCGAGTTCCCCCTGTAGCCGCTTCAAACACCCGCCTTGGCACTCTATCGGTTCCCATCCTCTTCATGTGGCCGAACCACCTAAGCCTCTCTCTGCCCAGCTTGAACACCAATCTTTCAACCCCAAGCTCTTTTCTTATCTTCCTACTTCGGATCCTATCCATTCTTGTCACCCCCTTCACACTCCTCAAAAACTTCATCTCAGCTGCCTGTAGCTGGTTCATTTCCTTTCCACCTGCTGACCACGTCACTGCCCCATATGTTAGAATTGGCAGGAAATACATCTTGTACATAATGATCTTGCAGACTTGTGGAAACTTCTCATTCCACAGCAACTTCCTCACTGCTTGATAAAATGCCTCTGCTTTCTTTCTTCTTTCTTGTATTTCTCTGTCTACTTTAGCCTTGTTGGTGAGCAGGCTACCCAGATACTTAAACTCTTCCACCTCCTTCAACCATCCCTCTCCAAGCTTGATCCTAGCATGACCGTATTTAAGCTTCTTTCTTTCCATGGACATTACTTCGCTCTTCTCTTCACTTATTTTCAAACCCATCTTCTCCATCTCTTCACTCCACTTATTAATCTTTACCTGAACTTCCTCCCTAGTTTCTCCCCACACCACCACATCATCCGCATAAATCAACGTTTGAGTACCGATCCCCTCATTCGGCTCTGCTTTCTTCAACAACTCGTCCATTACTATGATGAACAGTGTTGGTGACAACACACTCCCTTGCCGAAGCCCTTCACTAATACTAAACCATTCCGATCTCCCCACTCCCGACTGCACACAACTCACACTGTTCTGATAAATATCAATCAATATTGCAATTGTTAGAATCAGCAAATAAAAAATATCTATTGACCAAAGGAGTTAGAAATGTATAATATATTCACGCCAATATTTGAATTTTCCAGACCTTCTAAACGTTGAACTGTCTGGGTTGCGATTCTATAACTGCAAAGCAGTGGCAATTTCGTTAGAAATGAGATTTGCCATAAGCTTTACACAGATTGCTATTCCGCAAGCAATTGAAAATAGTTGTAGAATCAAGACCCCGGTAAAGGAAACAAATTCGAACGAATTTTCGAATTCATTTGGTTTGAGAATTTTTCTCTATTGATTTAAAACGATGTAAACAAGCAGATTTGCAAGAAACAAGTGTTGTACTGACACTGTTGGCACGTAGTCTGTGGGGAACTCTTTGGTGGTGTACGTGATGAGGAGACATGTCTTGCCGATCATGCCGTCGCCGACTGCCGTGATCTTGATGGGTCGGATCCTGCTCGTCTGCACGTCCTGCACGCCGATGTTGTTGCCGTTCATCCTGCAACCCTGCAACACAGCAACGTCAACACTTGAGAATCATTTTGCTCAGCTGTGAGGTCAGATGAGATTGCCATGTGGTCGGCGACAGGCAAAGATGAGCCCGCGCTAGCATGGGCCGGCCTATACCTGGCAATGCTAAACAGGGTTCAACTTAGCCTGTCACCGACCTTAGATATGGCGGAGTGAACAAATAGGTATCGACAGGTTCTCATCAGATTTTGTATGACTTAACTACTTTTTAGATTTTGAAAAATGTTTTTCCCCTTTTTTTACAATTCTCTGTTTCTCTTGCTTTCTCTTGTGTACATTCCAGGATATTAACGAGAAACCGTAACAGTCCTTATTGAAATAAAATAACATTGATTTTTATAACAATAAAAGTTTTTGATAAAATGACAAGAGCATACTTCGAAGCCTGCTCTCAAATTCTTATCTTTTGATTCGTCACATTTTAATCCTAAAGCTCCTCCATAATTTGCTCTTGTACTAATTTATTTGTAGGATTATACAACCTTTTACAAAATACACAATTTACAATAATATTATATTTTTTTAATTTTATAATTAAAATTTTCACAGAAATAATGCAAGGTATTATAGCTAATTGCCTGGTGACAAAAAGTAATAAAATAAAACCGATGTCACATCCCTTATTCCTGATAATATGATATGAGCAATAATGCTGACACTTGTAAATACTCTGATGTTGATGTAGTCACTTTGTTTTGTTGTGTCATTATTTATATGAGTCATTTGAAGTCCATGATTTGATCATGAATCACATACCTGTTGATGTAGGTACTAAGTGGAATTGTTACTTTTTAAACACTTTTATAGTCATAGAATTCCCTTCAAGTAAAATCATTGACAATCAAAACTGGTAAAATGCTGATTAATATGTTTCAATTTCATATGTTATGTATCGATCCAACATGTTTGTTATTGTGACCATCTTGTAATGTGTAGAGCGATAAAGGAAATGAATTGCTCCATGAACAGATTTTACTTGGCCAAAGTAAAAACGGTATTCCAGAGAAACGGATTGGCTGACAAAAATTATGTCATCATCCCATCTAACTCTTTAGTCCTATGAACTCTGATTTCATTCTTATAACAAGGATTGATTGTCAAGGAACCTGACCACCAGTCAATCAATTTCTGTAGTATCATTTTACTCTTTACTTTGGCCATAGTTTACGTACACTAAATTTAAAAAAGGTTCATAAAAAACTTGTATGAACATACTGCATTATTTTATTGCATGTAATTATTATTGTTCAACACTGATTGGGGATTGGGGAATCAAATTTGTCAAAAAAGTGTAGAAGAGATTTCTATACAACTTGTCCCGTCTCTCCAAAGCATTCTCGCCTCTATCAACATCTTCAACGATCCCGATGCAATGCCATTGAAGTCGGAACATAAATTACAACTGGACTTTGGAGGTTTTCAAGTGAAAGAGGATTTGGAACATCTCGTCGTCCGTGAAGTGATGACGTCATAGTTACCTCGAACTTGAAGCAATCTTCACTTCGTATCATTTCATCTCTTAATCTTTTTATTATAATCTAGATGCTAATCTCTTAGTAGATACTTATAAGAGAGAATTTTACTAAAAAAAAAAAAAAAATGCCCGGAACAATTTTCTTTGGCTTTTTTGAGTCTATAAATTACGTTCGCGATTTGGGGGGGAGGGGGTGTAAGTAGTTATGTAACGTCATACTTCCAAAACTCAAATTTCCATATTTTTTATTTTCGAAATCGAAAAATACGATAGTACTTACCTACCTACTGAAGGTGGCTATAGTTTGGAAAATCAAAATTCAATTTTGTGATAAGCTGTGACATTAGGGGGAGGGGGGGGGTTAAAGAAGGCCTAAAAACTGTGACACAATTAAAGTTTTCAAGCATAATCAATACTATACGTTTCGATTGATAATAAGCTTATCTGACCTTCACATATTTAAAGCTCAATATTTAAATACATAGCAAATGTAAAAAGTAAGACTATTGTACAGTCATGGAAATATGTTATTTTAGATCCATGTCGCTAAGGGTGACTTTCTACTAACATCGTACTACAAAGTGGACCTTATCGACCGCACTACGGGATCATGTGACATCCTGGCCGCCATCTTGGCTGCGCGTGGGTGGACACGATTGCGGACACGTGCGCACACGTGACAGCAATAGTGATAGCGATATGGCTGCGCGCGCACACTCTCACTGTTGCCGTGTCATGTATGCATCGACTGTGCGTGTAGCGTAGTGGTTGTGGTTACGAAATACATCCACCATTCATATACTATGAATAGTAATGACGATTTAAATATTTATCATACCTAGTTAATTAATTTGAGAAGATAATAGTGTAGCCAGGAGCTTTGCTGAGGTGACCCAAATTTTACATACAACTGCACAGATTCAAAAAGGGGGCCTGCTGAAAACGTGGTTTTAGGCCCTTCACAAGCCCCCCCCCCCCCCCCCCCCCCCAGTATTCCGCAGAACGTATTTTAGATTTTAAACAAAAAATCTATATTTGAGGAAATGGCAGGTTTTACGGATAATAAGTGTTCAAAATATAAAATATTACAAGGAAAGTTACAAGAGAGAACTCAAGTATTGTGTTATTATTGAAACAATGGTATGCGAATTTCATGACTCATAAAATAGAAAATTGGAACAGGAAATTGAAATTGGAGTAACTGAAGATATAATGTTTGGGGAGTCGCCCAAAGAGCTCTAAATTCTATTCCACTTTAAAACAATGCGAACAATTAGTTATGAACATGTCTTTGTGATTGAAAGGCCTTGTTCTAATATTTACACCTTACGACACTCAAATGAACCAGACTGGTGAAATAACAGGAGTATCTAAAGCCATGGCTCTCGACTACATTTACACAGCTCGCGATTTGCAATGGCGTTGTCAAAGCAATTTGCATATCAATACATAGTGAGTATTTTAATACTATCGAACGTAGCAAGAGTTAGAGGCGTTAGTATGGTACACGATTGCAGCATTTCCTGTTGGTTTTATGCTTGCTTGTTTTTGCCTGCAACGCCTACACCACACCGATCAACCAACGCAGCATCAGTTTTCACGCACATATGTGAGAAACATTGGTTGATAAGTGAAAATGTCCTGTTGGTTCGATCGAGTTCATATTTTGCACGCGAGACCAGCATTTTATACAATGTTTCAATTATCGACGAAATCGCTCACAAACTTCAAGAATTATTGATATTTTAGATTGAAATTAAAATCGATCCAGTAAAAGTTTGATAACTTTGCATATCATGAGTTTATTTTCGCTCCAGAAAAGACATATCAGCATTGATGCACGAGAAATGCTCGATTACCAACGCTTTTCCCATATAGCTCTCCTAGTTTCTAGCATAACGTATCTTATAACGCCGAGTGAACGCGTTGATTTGATAAGCAAGCCTTCAAAATTCATGGAAGACTTTGACCAAAGCTCTTTTTCAGATTATCCATCAGTAAAGCGAAGTGTAAATTATTTTCCGGTGAAACCAAAAGACCGATCTTGCTAGAAATCAATGGGTAAACGAACAAGGTAGGTAATTTCACTTTTGTTAAAAACGTGGCCTGATCAATTACTTCGTGTGACTTGAGATGGGATCACATAAAAAGACAACTTTCTTGTCGCATTGACAATTGATCCCTAGATTGACAATATAGTCCAATGTTTTTGAGATTGACTGTTCTTCAATCAACGGATTGACCAATGAAGGTGGGCATTGCCTTATGAAAAACAAAATTTGAACATGGTGTTGGACAATTATTACAGCTCGATACAACGAAACAAAGTATATTTTGACAGGTATGTTGCCAAAGCGTTTTACATGGCAATGCCGTCTGTCAGTGGAGAGTTCAGTCAACTTAAACAAGAAGTTAATTATAAGACTTACAATATTCAAGTAGATAGTTTTATGCATTACTTTACTTTATTCATGGCAATTTGTAGATTGTAAAACTGTTAAATTCTCTAAGAATTCAACATTATTCTAAGAATGTCAGTAAATACAAACTTGAAACTTGTCAGACATTTTTGATTATGGTCTATATTGATGACGTCGTAGGGGGAGGAATTTTGGTCAATTTTGCCAATGTTCTTCACGGCCTTCTAAAGTGATATGAGAATGAGAAGCTTGTCATTGAACGGAGAACGAGCGAGGCCACCTTGTCGTGTGGTCAAGTGGAGTCGGCATCTTGCATCGTGTCAGGTCACGTGACACAGGAAGCAGCCAGACAGTTGAAGCGTTTAATAGAGTAATTGCAGGTCATGAGGTCAACTGAGCGTCTTATCTCCCACTTAGCCCCATGGCATGTGGGCCTCTGTTGATAGCCATACATGGTATCACATCTTGCAAGATGGTCTTGGCGGAATTTGATTTTTTATCAGCGACATTACGCTATTTTAGTGAGAAGCTTGATGATATTTTCAACGCAAGTATTCTGTCATTTGTATTTCTTTGTAGTAGTATGTTGTAGAATCTTAAACAAAATAGTACATATCTTGATTTTACACAAATTACACATTACATAGAGTTTGATAACCCTAGAAAGTAGACAACCATCGAAAGAGACATCTTTGTGGTTCACAGACCCTTATTTTTTTGAAATCCCGTTGATTTTTTTTTTTTTTTTTTAATATCTTCTGAACGGTAGGTCCGATGAACTTGAAATTTTGCTAAGTCATTGCAACCAACATTGTCTCAAATTTTACAAAGTTTCAGCCAAATCCTTCATTTGGTTAATTTTTTAAAAATCTTCCGATCGGTCGAAACTCGAAATGTTCGGATTGAATTCAAATTTGGCATGGTGTTCAAGCACTGATATATAACACGTGGATTGCTTATCGATGCTATGCGAGTGAAGTCAACATTTTCTATGTCGCCGCTGTAATAACTTTGCGGATTTATAACAAATTATAACTAATGTAACTAAAACGTGTTAATTAACTTGTTAACTAATGACTAGTGTAATGATTTAGTTGATTCAAAGTGATTTTAGAAATGATTTAGATCGTGTAAAAGGCTGTTATAAATTGATGACCTTGAAAAGGAACATTTTATTTAATGTATTTTCGACTTCACTGGGACTAATGCTAAAGAACTTCAATGCGCAATCGACGCAACGAAGTGGAAGTACATGGAGATCAGTGTGTTCAAGACCAACATTGTCATTATCTCATATTTTACAAGTTTTCCACCCAATCGGTCAAGTATTTGCACTATTCACTGTGCTCGCTCATCAACGCGTTTCACTGAGCGTTTTCCTCCTCGCCATCTATTTGTTCTATAACATCTTCTAGTTTTCTCACATCTTCTGCTATCTCGACTTGGTCTGCAAGATTTAGACATTATTGTCTGCAACGTGCCTCTGTGGCGTCTGTGTATTGATCATTTTATCCAAGGTCACACGTAATTACGGTCTAATTACTGATGAGCCAATCCCAACATCATTATTAGCCGTGCTAACAACAAAACAAGTATAATGACAGCAATAGAGACGTTACATCGAGACTGGCTCACTTGCTAGATTCAATCAGATTATTTGTCGATGAAGATTAATTATTTAAAACAGCAGATTAAAAATGGGAAGTTCGTAGATTTGTAACCAATAGGAGTTTAAAGGCGTAATGATTTGATTTTGACACAAAAATTATTTTATTTTATTGATAAAATAATGCATAATTATTTATTTATTATTTATTTATAAATAATATTTATTTATTATTTATTTATTAATTATTTATTTTAATAATGCATTGATAAAAAAAATTATTCTGCAACTAACCTATTGGCGAAGGAATATTTAGAATGGAAAGTGGTAAGGATGCGGTCATGGCCTATTAGTAGAGATGTAAAATTACCGTTAATTTAATAAAATTGTAATATTACCGGGAATATTACCGAGAATATTACTAAAATCTGATAAAATTGGTAATATTGTAAAAAAATGTGAGTTTCGGGTACAAAACGATGGTTCATTTACGAGCTACTTCTCTGCCTATTATCAGTGTATACGACTAATACGAATTTCCATGTTCTTTCATAAGATATTTGAATATTCAAATATTCAATTATGATGGATGAACAATGACCACCAATATTTGATGTGTTAACTTTATAAAATCCAATTTAAAAATAAAATACAAAATGTACCTACCTTAAAAAAAAATAATAAAAAAAAAATAAAAAATCGGTAATATGACCGTAAAATTGCTTGGTAATATTACCGATTTATATATCTACCTATTAGTATAGTGAACCTTCACATCATTTGATTCTCGACATTGGGATAATCCCCTGACCCACTTGCTCCTTTTCCCAATAAATGCAATGTGGAAACCAAAAATATATTAAAATTTTACTACAAATTTTATAAAATACTCAAAACATGCGACAATAAAAATATTTCTAGACCCAAAATAGTTTGTTTTTCAGTGTATATTTATCCGTGTGACTTTGAGTTTGGTTCAAGACACTGTATGATCTGAAGAACGTATCAACTGATTCCCGGCCTAGAGGCTGCGTGCTCAATGGAGGCGAGTAAGTGGGCGAGCAATGTGAACTGGAGCACAGAACAATCTTATCACAGTCACGTGACCCGCTCAGTCGCTCTTAATTAGCAGACTAATTGCTGCGGCTGAATCCACGCGATCCGCCAGCGCCAAGGCAGGAGGATTTATACCACTCAGTCGGCCTGAATGAATACCACAAAAACTAAAAATATCGATAATCGAGCATAATGAAAATAGTTGTAAATCCTGTTTAAATCGCGTTAAAAAATGCACTAAATTACATAGTAAAATTCAAAAAATTTTAGTGTCTGCGCGGCCCGGACCCGCGTATTGTTGTGAGGTCCTCCCCCAGACCCAAATCGGACCTAAGGTTATAATATTTTACCATTTACTATTACCTACACTATTATCCACATCCCCTAACTGAATTTACAATACCTAATTGAACACGTATTAAAAATTAACACGAAAAGATGCGCATATTATTAAATATGTTTACGGTAGGCAACAAAAATAGTGAGGGGCCCTGCAAAATATCCTGCGAGGGTACCTAAAATCTGAAGTTACGCCACTGGGACTGACCTCAGTAGACAGGCAAATGATGGGAGGGTTCCCTGCTCACATCCACCTCTAATCCACCTCATCCATTCAGTCAGCTCCCAATCATCATTCGTTTGTCGTCATTAGCCTAGCAGCAGAACAGTACGACGTTAAAGACTACTAAAACAATGTTGTTTTGTTCTTCATCTACAAGCCATTACAAGATCTCCAGTGGCGTCTTGTGCAAGGGACGCGCGCCCCTCATGCCACAACCGCCACTGTCCTATCAACGCGTCATATCAGTCAGTTATCTCTCCGAACTTATTCAAGTTCCTGGTGCATCAAGTCACGTGATTTCTCACAACCAGGACCCGGTATCTTACCGATAGCAAGCTATGTTATCACTGATATACCAGGAACAGAAATGACACTTTCCTGATTGACGGACAATTTTATTGATGGTGATTCATCGACTGACGTATTTTGTGCAGTTCTCACTTGATTTTATTTGACATCGCATCGATTGGCGACGGATGAATGATTATTGGGAGATGACGAAGAATATGTGAGGATGGACGGTGGGTGGGTGACTTATTGGTAGGGAACCCTCCCAGCATTTTGTCTCCCAACTGGGCTTTGAACTGACCTCCAGTTAGTTTCACCGCCAAATGTCTGTCATTAACTATCAACCAAATGCCGATGAGAATAAGTATGTTTCTATGTTCGGTTCGGTTTGGTTGTGATCAGCACGACATGGCTATGTGATAAGAAAAGGAAGCGGTTTCCAGCTGGCACTGATTGTGTCTCATTGTGCTACCATTCAGTAACTGTCATCCACTTGCCTTGCTTGCGACATACTCCCTTCACACACTCTCAAGTTGCTCGCCGCTTTTTCGAGCATTGCCGAATACGTTTAGCAGAGGCAAGTAAAATCACGTGACAGCTGTCAGCCAATGAGGGAGCTGATAATTCACCCAGCTCTCGGCTTTTACTTGACAGTGTGTCCGTGTTTTTAGAGAAAGTATACCAGACCCCCAGTATTTAGAATTCATGGTTCCAACGTAGATACAAAATTAGTAAATCGAGACTTTTTAAACTTTGTGAATATTTAACAATCATTTGAAATCAATGTTATTTGGACTAAAACTTGATTTTGTGACCTTGTTTTCATTGCAATGAAACTGACAATATAATTTCCATTTTCACTCACTAAAAGATAAAAAGAACACTGCGTTTCTGTTGCTCCCTACCACACAATTAGGTACCTAAATTCTGCATATTAGTTTTATTAGAATGCCGATGTTGTTTTGATATTAAAATTGAATTGTTTGCTCTTTTACCAATTATACGTGACGAGTTGAGTTGTTGACAATGACAGTGTTCACAGAAAGAAGACCTTTCACTTTGAAGAGCAGTGAGAGGTGGCTCAGTTCACAAATGTGCAAGAATAATCTCACTGACTTACTTTTACAAAATGAGAACTGGATTTTAAACACTACACAATGTATTCGGCAGTGAGTGCAAGTATTTGAAGTCATAGACACTAGTTATACACTCTCTGGTAATGGAGTAGGTAAACCAACATGCAGGTACTAATGACAGTAGTGAAGGCAACAAGAAATGCTACTTTTAATCCGTGGAATAAACACTCCAAACACTATCATTTTCTGCAAACATAACTAACATTGTTTCAAGGTCATATTTCGCTTTCATTTTAACCATGATGCAATGTTTACATGTTGTAATGTCACTAAGTTAAACAAACGTTCTTCAGTAGACTTTGATTTGGCTGTGAGTGGCAAATGAAATGACTAAAATAATGCATTCGCAATGCATGTGTACCGCTTCATGTTACATTGCCTATAGATATGTCATGTACATTTCCACGGCAAGCAGAGTCTGTAAATGAAGTGTCACTGTGTCAGTGCATCTCGTTCCCACAGAACAGTTAGAAATGCACTCGTAGTGTTTCACTGCAACTTGATCTGCCGGCTGCATTGTGTGTTTGCATTCGAATACTGCAATCTCGTGCAGTAGCTCTTCACATATATTCACTATCTCCGCACCGCTGATGTGTGAATTCATTAGACAAATATACAGTGGTGTAGTTATAAAAAAAATGTATGGGTATACGCCAAAAAAATTATACGCAAAGGAAATACGGGGCTTTCGGGGCGGAGCTCCCAAGAAAATTTTCTTTAAGGTTTGGTCGGGTTTGGTACTGCATTGTAACGATTTCTTCAAACACATTTTGCTGTAAAAAGCCTTGATTTTTCTTTATTTCTACACTTTTCCAGAAATGTCGTGCAATTTTCTTCAATATTAGTTATTTCATGCTTCAAGTACGATTACAATTTCAAAATTTTAAAGATTTCTTTAGCAAATCAATAGAATGTGCGGTTTTCTGTATCAAATAACATCTTTACATGCATTATTTATACGAAAAATGGTATATACGCCCGTATAGACCCCAACAATTATTTATGGGTATGGGTATGGGTTTACAAGTCAAAAACCATTTTTAGGTATACGGCATATACCCGCGTATACCCTCGACTACACCATAGCAAATATAACTCATTTTTAAACATAGAATTAATCGCACAAAAATATTTTGTTATCACCTATAGGTACACTGCAAATTAAGTGATGCATTTACATGTATGGCTGATACGGCATGCAACAGCTAATAGGCCACGACCACCTCCTTCCCACTTGTGTTTGCTCCGCTCATCATCTCCCAATCATCCTAGTGACCTCTGCCAGCGAGTCTGAGCAGAATTTGAATAAATCAGCACAGAGCTCGAGCTCCTTGTAGGTTGTAACTCCCCACTTAGTTCCAAGTTCCTTATTGCATCCTCCGAATCTACCAATGTGGTTCTACAAACGTTCCATAAATTACTTTCATTCAAAATGTTCGCGCTGATATAATTTGAAGGTTTCGTTCCAAAAGTCCGGGATATTGGCGCGAACGTTTTGACCCAGTTCTTGGCATGTGGTCCTACTGAGCATGCGCACACGATGACCCCTCATTACTCTGCACGCTACGGAGCTAATGCGTTGAGAGTCGTGCTAATCAAGATCCATTAGGCTAATTGCAAGACATATACGTGAACCATTCCGACACTTGTTACAGCATGGATATTTACACCCGACTACCAGCGATGCGGTCACTTCCAGCGTTACAAGATGACAGATAACATGCATGAGAAATTAACACGGCTAAATTGCGAAATACATTTATATTGATGATTGACGAAGTTTTTACATTTTTAGCCGAATGGCGACGGTTGAATGATTATGATGATTGGGTGATGAAAAAGGAAGTGTGGAACTGAAAGGAAGCTGTCGTGGCCAATAAGTAGGGAACCTTCCCAACATTTTACTCTCGACTGAAGGAAACCATGAAAATCCACAGTCAAAGAGTTTTGAGCTGGGCACAAAAAGTCGTTGAATCGATTCGAAAAATCGATTTTTGTGAGCCCCTTGAATCGATTTCAAAGAAGAATTGAAGAAAAAATCAAGTCAAAATACGGAAATGGTCGAAAATCGATGGTCATGGGAGACATTGCGTCATTTTTTAAAGGATTTCAAAAATACAAAAGATCGAATCATGAATCGATTCTTCTAATATATCGAATGCTCCAGCATCGATTCAAAAACTCGATATATTGCCCATCACTCCTGAACGCAACCCGCCTCGCTGCAGTGTCGTTGTCATTGACAAGAATACATTTGTATTCGGAAATAAAACATCAGCTCTCCTCGTAAAATCCCTCTGTGTTTTGCAATGTACTTGGAACCTAAGCTGTATGTTATTTTAAACTGCAAAGCCACAACAGCGGGTTCATTGCGCAAACATAAATAACGAAATGAAGGCTTCTTCTTCAAGTGTCCTTCACAATGCTTCCTCCTGTTCCACTTACATCAACAACAGCATCGAGTCACTGACATTCGATCTGTTAGGGATAGGCAACTGCTAAAGCGGCAGCGCTGAATATTTTCGTCATTGTTGAAGGCTCACTTATGCAATTCTGTCTTTAAAAACAGCATATTATTGTTGAAAGCATATTGTTGTACTGTGACAGGTTTCTCTGCAACCTGGTAAAATATAGTGACGATCTAATACTCTATGGCACTTTCTCTGTTTTTGTTGTCTGTGATTTTGCCAGCAATGTCCAGGTCAAACCGTTCAACCGATTGATCTGCAATTTTGTTGATCAATCGCAATTTGCAATTGATGCCATTGATCTGCAAACGGTTAGGTGTGGAATAAAAGCCGTCAGTGCTTAATCTCGCCGTAATAAAGAAGTTTTTACTTTACTTTTTAAATTACTTTTGTGTACACACTAATTTCATAAAATTAAAAAGGAGCCGTTTGTCCGATCAACAAAAGAGTTTGCATGGTCATCGAGACCAACATTTTATGTAGTCACTAATCTGTCGTTCAAGACTTCAAGAGATTTTGACTTGTTACAGACATTTATGCTTTTTCATTGGTTCTTCGACGCATTTCGTGTCGGCTCTTTCAAGGTCTGTAGAACATAAACTTGCAAACGCATATGAATTCACATGCAATACGAAGGCTCGCTCATCAACGCGTTACACAGAGCGTTTTCGTAGAACGTCAGAACAGCGTTTCGAATCCCTAACAAAAAGAGTTTGTCAAATCATAGAGATATATTGTCAAATGGTCGAACTATTTTGATTCGAGTGATATCCAAGAGGCTGGCTCAAGGTCTGCTGTTATCACTCAGGTAGGCCGTGAGAAGTGACGTCATGATTGTTATCTCTGTTATCACTACTCGGGGAACTCTCTACGGCCGATCGCTCGATAATCAACCAATAAATCATTCAAATCCACTCCCATCCTGGATTGTCGAGACGAAATGTTCTCGGGAACTTGAACCTTGTTGAGATTCGCTATTAGGTCGAAAACGTAATGCTAAGAGACTAGAAACTCACCCTTATGAGATTATGGATGTAACGACCAAAAGAGACATTTGAAGGGTACAGGGAAAGAACGCTATTGTAGGCATCCTGCGCGAGAAAAGGTTGCCATAGCAACCTACATAAAAGTATAGGGAATAAACAAATCTGACAGCGGCAATCCAAATCTCATATTTAGAGTGATTACTTGTGAAAGAAAGATATTTAAGTAAGTACAAGTTAATAATAATACGCAGTAATTATCCATACACATGTTTAAGTTAAATATTCATATGAGAAACATGATTTATAGCTATTATGTATAGCTTTGACACATTTCCCCTACCATAGCAGCCTCCATTTTTCTACCACTGTGACGTCACGAGCAGGTTTCCTATAGAAGTAAATTTTCTTAAAAAATGAGTTCAAGCTGTAATCTTGCAGTGACTTTATGAACTTTCAGAACGTACCATCTGTATTTAGAAAATATTGCCATAAAGTCTTGAAAAACGTAATTGAAATATCGATTATGGAAGTTAGAACATAAGTTTGAACATAAAACTTCGTTTTATCTCAGTTTCATCCGAATGTGACTTATAGGTAGCCTTCATTTGGTTTGGGTACGTAGAATCTACGGAGATGCGAGGATGGACAGTGGGAAGGAGGCGGTCGTGGCCTATTCTTAGGGAACCTTCCCATCATTTCTGACTGAGGGAAACCACGAAAATGCACTGACATGTAGGACGGTCGCGGGAATCGAACCCGAGAGTGCAAGTCTAACTGATTTGAATGCTGTAATGGAGTCTTTTGCCCCGGATACAGATAGTATTTGAAATCAAGTTAAGCTTTGACTAAACATATGACAAAACTGCGTGTGATTCATAGAAAAGTCTCGAATACTAGTTGATAAGAGATAAGACGTCTGAACCGATGGATATGACATTCTGTGGCAACGTGATTCGTCTGGAAAGACCGGGTTCGATCCCAGTGGCCAGGCATCCTGCGTGGTTTTCCTCGTGCCCGACATGTATAGGGACATGACATGTTCATTGGAACTAAGAAGAAGTTAAAACAGAGACATTTCAAAATGTCATGTGCTTTTATTATAAAATTAGTCTTGCATTTCTCGTATTTTCCAATTGAAGGGTTGACTAAATACTATTATTTATACAGAATTTATTTTAAATACTAATTGAAAATAGATTTAAAATAAAACCTAAAGTCGGGGACAGGCAAAGATGAACCCACTTTAGCATTGCCAGGTATAGGCCGGCCCATGCTAGTGCGGGTTCATCTTTGTCTGCCACAGACCATAAACAGTTTTGGGCATATTTTGTGTTTCTGAGAATCAAATACCTATATTGACTGAGTAATGGATGTAGACAAATGCCGGAGGATCCACATTCTTTTCCTGTGCGTACTTTCCGAATAATATATATATTTATGGTTTTCCTCGGTCGTGGGGCAAATGCTCGGAAGGTTCCTACTAAGACCACGACCGCCTTCTTCCCACCATCTAGCCAATTATTTACCATCATAATCACCGTCATCAATCATCCGCCATTAGTTGCTGAACAGTGCGACGTTAAGAGGCAAACGGAAGCGAGCGGGAATCGCACGGTTCGTCAGAGCGGTTTTTTGAAATTTTGTCTTCCCACTAAATAATTTTAAAAATCAGATAGTAACGACCCATAACAGCCTAATAGACTAAATAATGCCGCACACTGGAGGTCATTAATTTCGTAATTTAACACTTTGAGGTCGTACCTGAGGTCATAAAGTACTCCAGTTTTCGGCATTATTTAGTATATTAGGCTGTTATGGGTCGTTACTATCTGATTTTTAAAATTATTTAGTGGGAAGACAAAATTTCAAAAAACCGCTCTGACGAACCGTGCGATTCCCGCTCGCTACGCAATGATATGATGAAAGTGTCGAGAAGACTGCAGAAGATGAATGGACAGGATGAGAGAGTTTATATGCAGGAGCAGACAAAGGATTGTCGCCCGAAGAAGAAGTTGAAGTCAATTGACACAATTGTCTGTCGCATTGAGGGTGTCTAGTGACCCCGTCTCAAGTGTCAAGTCGACTTGGGCTGGAGGCGGCGGCTGAGGGAGGATGATTGATGGCGGAGGATGATTGATGGTGATGCAAATGTGAGGGAAGATGTTGGATGGCGTCATGAAGGTAAGGACGTTCTGTAATATCTTTAATTAATCTGATGATTTACAACATGTGTTTTTGTTGTTTTTGTCATTTCTCTTTCATCTTACAGATCGAATATCTGACATAGATGGCAATTTTTTAAAAGTCTATTATGTATAATGTAAAAATGAATTTAATTCTTTAAATAAACTCTTTTTCTCCAAAAAAAATATTAAAGACAAAAAACAAAAGATACGAGATTAAGTTCATTCCCACAAATAAGTGATACGTGATGGAGCCACTTCTGGCAAGATGGCTACTATCAGGTCCACATATTAATTTGTTTGTTTTTACATTTCGTGTTTCCATAAAGCAGTGAAAAAACAAAAAACAAATGAAATTGATATTTAGCTATAAATTTACATTCTTGGCCATAACAAACAACTATATCAAATATTTGTATTTATATTATGCAAATGCGCCCTTGATACCCGCCATTAACCTAGTACCACAAAATCCACCAGAGGTCAGTTGTGTTCCTTATTTTCTCGAATAACGAAATTAACTACCTACCTATTGCTTTACAATTGTAAGCGATTGTGTAAAATTTTTTGCGTAACCTATACCTATGAGGTATGGTAACATACCTCAATTTTGTTTATTTTACTGCGGGAAAGGCAATTTTTCAATAATTTTATCGTATTTTAAATACAGTTGTGAAAGGAAAATAATTAAAAGTAATGCAGAAATAGTATAAAATAAAATATGGAAATTAAATCAAGAAAGATAATGATTACTTTAAGCATCTGTCCCCCAGCCAGTAAGATTTTGGTCAGTTGTGACGTCAAATGAGATTACAATAGTAAATATGTTTTTTTTTAGATTAAACCAATGATTTTCATTTAAAATTTAAATCACACATTCCCTCCAAAATTCTCATTCTCTGAGTGTGGTCAATGTGAAATCCCGGCTCTCAACTGTCAGTTCTGCCAACCACCAGCATCGATCCCGGCCCCCGCTTGGTTTTCCGCATTCAACAGCGCAGGCGCCGGAACAGGAAGTGACGTCACTCGGATATTTAACTGATATGTTCTAAACATTGTCGCATTGTCTTGCGGCTTTGCATCGCTTACATAGCTGCGGGGCACATTGCAAACTCTAAGTGCTTTGCAATCAAATGCGTTGATTTTTAACAATACAAGCTCGGCCGTTTTAGAAAATTGAGAGAGAAAAATTGTTTCATAAGAAGTGTAACTTTGATAGGATGCTCACATGATCAGTCTTATTGTATATTTAGAATAACTTTTTCAGTTTTACTTCTTTAAGCGCCGGTTATTCAACAAAACCGCGCAAAACTATGATATTTCCGATACGATTGGAGACCATACCCGTGAAGGTGAACCAATTGATCTCAAATTTTAATCACGATTAAATGAAAGACAAACTTAGGGTTATCACTTGGCACATTTTTTAAATTAAATGTCATACGCCACCCATTGGGCATTGAGACAAGAAAATAGACAATTTTTCACCAAAAATCAACTACTTACTACTAATTAACGAAGCGAAAAATTATAAATGTACCAAGGGATAACCCTAAGTTTGTCTTTCTTCTAATCCTGGTTAAAATAATTCATTTCGTCGACCCATTTTGTCTCCAATCGTATCCAAATATGTGCCTGCAAAACGCGGCAAAATCGCTCTCTCGAAAGTTTCTTTTAGGTTTTCACCGGCGATTTACAGAGGAAACGAAACCTTCCAATGTTGAAATGAACGGGAACCGTGTAATTTAGTTAGTGTTCCATCCAAAGAAATCATATGTTTGTATACCTGTTTAATTATGTTTAATAACATACATTAGGACTGACAGGGCTGATCCGGTGTATTAATAATGCCCGTATGCAATGGAGGTTTCAAAATCAAGTCAATACAAAAAAATTGCTAGGAGATTTGGTGGCAAGTTGTTCTTTTTAATGTTTTCTTGATGAAAATTGAACAAGATGAACGCACGTTGATTGAAATTAATATAAAAGAAAATGCGGCATCCTCATCGTTCGTTTCCATAATAAAATTAAATAAATATTTTTCAAATTTTACACCAGACTTTTATTGATTTTTTTGAGATTTTTTTTTAGTTCTGTGATTTTACGTTTTTCTAATTTTCTGATTTTATCTATTTTTGAAAGAATAAATTATTTTTATAATATGTGGATTTTGGCCAAAAAAATAATCCGAGAACAAATTTGAATGACTGCTGGTAATGATAACATTCATGTTATTATCATTGAAAGTTGAAACCCACCTATACTCGAGTGAGACAAGGAGATCGCTTGGACTGACTTCTGATGATGCGATCTAACATTCAGTCAATCAGATATATTGAGCGATCACTTAAGGACAAGGTTGTGCCAAGTGTACTTCTCGTGCTCCCGTGCCATGTGAGTGATGCAGCAAGATCGTCTGACATGACACTGACAATTAGCCATCTGTCTGAAGCCCGTGGAATGCTGAGGACAATTAGACGAATTCATCTCATGCAGACCACGTGACTGCTTCATGAGAAGTGTCACGTGACATCTGCCTCTGTACAGGCGCGTAGGAAGGGGGGGGGAATGGGAGGAAAATCCCCCCCCCCCCCTCTGATTCAATTCCCCTCTGTATGTTCTTTCTTAAACATTTATACTAGGTCAAGATAAAAATATGCTTAAAAATCGAGTAAAATGCACCTACATTCCTGAAATTCAAAAAATTTCCGGAGCTGTTTTATAATATTATTACCCCCCCCCCCCCCCTCCTCGCAAATGTTGTTACTACGCGCCTGGCATTTCTACCTGCACATGCGCTTGCATCTCGTTTATCACTTTATCTGTCTTTATCTTTCACTCTGGCCTTCACGTGTGAAATATGTCTTTACGGGAAAATCAATCACATCAATCACTCACTAGATACAGACCCTCAACACATTGCACATCATTCCGAGTCCAAGTTGCAGAAGAGTGCGTCGTTAATATGGTAGCTCAGTGTGTAGAGCACTCGCCCGGCAATCTAGGTCCCAGGTTCAAGGCCCGGTTTTAACATATTTTTATATAATTCTATTCCCTCGCTCGGGTTATCAATGATAATTCGAGACCAGATGTAAGCTGTCATGATTATGGTTTGTCGTGATTTCCATGGGATAGTTCCTATTAATTTAATTGCACACGCGCGTACATTGAATACTATGATCGAGATACGGCGGGCAGCGAAACGGATATAATGCGTGTATTATCAGTAACATTATCAGCCGCCACTCCTAACAGAATGTTTGCTCAACAGTTGCTGGTTTCACATTCAGAGCTGTCAAATGCGGTCTGACATTGAGTCGAGATGCATTATAACATTTAGAACGTTTTCACTTACATGTTTGAATATTTACATACATTGAATTCGCATGTTGGATTTGAAAAACGCTCGATGTTTTTGCTGAAGACTTGAGATCAAATTTAAAGAAAAGCAACAGGAAAGCGAAGAGAAAACTTTAATTGAATTTGAAGAAAAGTGATAAAAGCTAATAATAAGATAAATTACCTCATCACTTGATTGAGTTGAGTCTTTATAGTCAAAACACTCTGTAATTTTATTCGTTTTACAGAAACAGGTTTTGTTTTAGTACTACAATTGTCTATTATCTAAGAACGAGCTTTCTGGAACTTGTCATTTATTAGTTACGTAATGAAATAGTTTGTAAGGTCGCACGTAAGTACCTCGTAAAGCCAGTGGCGATGATTATTATCAGACAATAAGTGATTATCACTTCAACACTTACCTTATCTTATGTCAGAATCCAGATTCTACATTCACTTTCAATCCGGTCATCTACACATGTTCACTAAAAACCATCAAACTCTCTTGACATAAACTAAACACCAGAAGATTGTCACAAGAAACTGTTGGGTAGGCGCGGTAAATGTGTTTAAATTCACTTCCTCTCCCTTCCTTCTTTGTCGCTCAACACTGATAAACTGACTCGACGTGAATGGAATATAAAACGCGATTATAAAAACAAGAGAGCTGATAAAATGATGGAGTGACGACAGCTACATCTAGCGGATGTGATTTGAGTGTGTGCCGGTAATGTAGTGTGTTGTTTGACCGACTTGAATGACAGGCATGCGCATTGAGGTTTGTTCTCAGTTCTGCAACTAGGATATGGATGTCGTGGCTTATTATAGCTAAAGGGAACCTTCCCACAACATGATGTGTTCCTCGTCGACTGAGGGAAATCACAAGAAAACCTAAGTCAGGATTGACGGCTGTGAGAGAAGAACGCGGGACCTTTGACAATGCTACTGCTTGCTTGAGCCAACTTGCTCAGTAATTTAAAATCCAGGTTTCACTCAAATTATTAAAAATGTATTTTTATGTTTCAACTATATATTTGATTTTTCTTCGGTTTGTCTTTTAATTATCTCAACTCTCCATTTCTTCGTCATAAATTATGCACATTTCACTAGGTAGGTACATTTTATTTGTACATACATTACTAAATATAATTTAGGTACAAATGTGAAAAAGTAACTTCTTTGTGAATTTGGTTAGTTTCTAAACTAACTAGCAAAATTGTATATTTATTTTGTGTTTTTATAATAAAACAAATAATACAAAATAATAAAATCCAGTTTTTGTTGTGACAAATTTCGTAAACACAAGTGCACAAGAGTTTTAAAAATAAATAATGTTTATTGAGGTCGAACTGTTTAACGGTCGAACTATAGTATGACAATTTCTTAGAAAAATAACACATTCAATGTTCCTTTGTAAAATATATCATCATCTACAAAGATTCATCTATATTCGCATTGCCAACAGCTTCTGAGACAACGACCTTGCTGAACTGAAAGATATGAGCTGACCAAACTGTTGCATAAAATCAATTTGCGTCCCGATGCTAACACTTTCTTTAACGATGCAAAGTGCAGTATATTTTTACCTTGATAAGTTGCATGAAGGCGCTACACAACGTGGTCTTGGCTTCTTCTTCCATGACAACAACACAAACAACTGATCTCGTCAATCTTCTCGATTTTCACGCTGCAACATTATCTCGCTTGTGAGTAGGCAGTAATTACACTAGACTTGAACTTGACTTTCATTCCCACATGATACTTGATTTCTACCTGGCCGTGACCGAGTTTTCAACTTCGCGAGCTGGAAATCGAACGTTTTGTCAAATTTAAACTTTTACTTTCAAATTGGAACGAATTATTATGAACATTGGAACGTTTTCGGGATAGGACTCCTTCTTTGGGTTTTAGTTTTATTTAATAAGAAGAAACCTGCTATTTTCATGGTGTCTTTTGAGAGGCAACGAAATAAGTAGTAAATAAGTTTCAAATATGCGTAATTTAATATTAAATGCATCACAATAGGTAGTAACAGTTTATAACATACTATATTTAATATTTAAAACTTCTTCAAATTGAAAAACTAGAAATATACACAGATGAAGAGTTCTTTTACTATATCCTACTAAAAAGCATCTGATTATTTTGGCGAATTGCTGGTAAAACAATTGAACAATGCATGACAGCCAAGTTGGAAGCGACAAGAATGTAAATGACTGATGAACAAAAATACAATCGTGTGAACATAATCTAGCGCATGCGCACCTGTCTCTCCGAGAGGTCAGAAGCGTTCTTTAGGAAACTCAAGTAGTACACACGAATACAATTACAATTACAATGGCATCAGACTTCAGTCCCAGATGAAAGACCACATCCTCATAAAAGATATTTACAGGAAATAGCTTTAGAAAATCATCAAAACGTTCGGGAACAAATCTAACCCATACTCGAAAGAAAGACGAAATATAAAATACAAACAGGTCCGCGGGAGAAGAAGAAAATCTACATAAAATTGCTCAATTAATTTGGACATTTAAAGATTTTAAATTGTAAAAAGTTCCAAAGAAGCAAAATAAGAGGAACCGTAAAAAATACCGGCTTGAACTAGACTAACTCGACAAACGTCAACAGAATGAAGCCTTTTACGTAGATTCTATTTTCTTCTTCTCTCGTAGTAGAGATGTTACAATTCGGCTAAGAGATAAGAAATCTTAAAAATTACAAAAGGTTACTTAAAAATATAGACTTTGATTAATAAATTAATTATTAAAAATGTTAATGGTGATTTTGTCCTATTACGGAATATTTGGAATGTTTTACTTTCTGCAATATTTTGGTAATTTTGTTTCAAAACAACGATGAATATGAAACAATATTATCTACCTAAATCTATTTTCCATCATGACTGTGTAAAGGACATGGTTTCCGTATGTCTATCCCATGCTGTACTCATTGCCGCCCTTGCAGCAGAAACACTTCTTGAAGCAGCTGAAGACGCCTCCGCCCCCGCCGCCGCCCTCCTCCTCCACTAGGTCGGGGCTGCTCTGCACCGCCTCCCGCACCGGCGCCTGGCTGAACACAGCCTTCACCGCCCCCGTCATCACCGCCTCCAGGTCCGCAGTCGACGAGTACTCCAGGAAGCAGGTGGCGCCGATCTTGGACGCCAGCTTGTGTCCGTCGGTCTGCAAGACCAGCTGCGTCCCGACGCTCTTGTAGGCTGAAACATCAATCACATTGTTGAACGTCATCACCGCCTCCAGGTCCGCCGTCGACGAGTACTCCAGGAAGGAAGTGGCGCCGATCTTCAACGCCAGCTTGCGTCCGTCAGCTGCGTCCCGACGCTCTTGTAGGCTGAAACATCAATCACATTGTTGAACGTCATCACCGCCTCCAGGTCCGACGTCGACGAGTACTCCAGGAAGGAAGTGGCGCCGATCTTCAACGCCAGCTTGCGTCCGTCAGCTGCGTCCCGACGCTCTTGTAGGCTGAAACATCAATCACATTGTTGAACGTCATCACCGCCTCCAGGTCCGCAGTCGACGAGTACTCCAGGAAGCAGGTAGCGCCGATCTTGGACGCCAGCTTGTGTCCGTCGGTCTGCAAGACCAGCTGCGTCCCGACGCTCTTGTAGGCTGAAACATCAATCACATTGTTGAACGTCATCACCGCCTCCAGGTCCGACGTCGACGAGTACTCCAAGAAGCGGGTGGCGCCGATCTTGGACGCCAGCTTGTGTCCGTCAGCTGCGTCCCGACGCTCTTGTAGGCTGAAACATCAATCACATTGTTGAACGTCATCACCGCCTCCAGGTCCGCCGTCGACGAGTACTACAGGAAAGAGGTGGCGCCGATCTTGGACGCCAGCTGCGTCCCGACGCTCTGTAGGCTGAAACATCAATCACATTGTTGAACGTCATCACCGCCTCCAGGTCCGCCGTCGACGAGTACTCCAGGAAGGAGGTGGCGCCGATCTTGCACGGAAAAAAAAGTATGGTTGGGGCAGCCAGAATTCTTGTTGCGGTAGCAATACAGTTATGCTAGTATTATGACAGTGAGAATTATTGCTGTGACGTCAATACGATTCTTGCTGGAAATTTATTGCTGGCGCAGCCAGAATTATTGTTGCCCCAGCAATCTATAGATTGCTGGGAAAGGGCTGAATTGCTGGGCCAGCAATACTAGTGTTGTTGCAGTTTCCATAATATTGTTGCCCCAACCACTCCAGTATTGCTGGTGTAGCCATATCATATTGCTGGTGTAGCCATCTCATATTGCTGGTGTAGCCATCTCATATTGCTGGTGTAGCCATATCATATTGCTGGTGTAGCCATCTCATATGGCTGGTGTAGCCATCTCATATGGCTGGTGTAGCCATCTCATATTGCTGGTGTAGCCATATCATATTGCTGGTGTAGCCATCTCATATTGCTGGTGTAGCCATCTCATATGGCTGGTGTAGCCATATTATATGGCTGGTGTAGCCATATTATATAGCTGGTGTAGCCATCTCATATTGCTGGCGCTGCTATACCATATTGCTACTGCAGCCTTACTGGAAGGTAATGCAGCAAATGTATATTGCTACCAACACAGAACATTATCCTATGTTCTCAATATTTTCGGTACATTTACTTTTCGATTTACTTAAAGTGACCAAAGAGTAAAAGTACCAAGAACATTGAGTAGATATGACAATGAAAGCATGTTCGCAATATGAATAGCTTCCCTACCAACACGGCTATACACTCACATGATATTACAACACATACGTTTATACAACTTTGAAGCAATTATCCCCAAAAAGTAAATAAATCCTTTATAAAATTAAAAATATATGTCAGATATAAATGTAATTTACCTAGCTCAGAGATAGAGTTGGGAATGACTGCAATGGTTTGAGGTGCTTGTCAGAGAAGAGACCGTTAAGTAAAATTATACACATTTTATTTAGTAATTATTTGCAATTATTGTTGAAGTAACTTGCAATACTTTGAATATACAGTGTAATATAAATGATTAACGCCATATAAATAAAAAAACAATTGAAGACTATAATAATTGTTGAATAGCTATTATTATAAATATTTGATTTTATATTTGAGTTACGGAATACTTAATCGAAGTTTTATCATTAAAAATTGATTGCATGCCACTGTCAAAAGGTAGTATTAAAATGTTTTTATAACTCATACCGTATGCTTTCATCCACCTTCAATATCCACTGGATTAACACTTAACCGGTCACACACAGCCATCTTGAAACACTGTACAACGACTTGTGATTTCTGTTTCTGATCTTTCCTTTCTTCCTTCCAGTGAAGATACAAGAGAATGGTACAAGCCCTGCAAAAAAATTACAAAAAAATTATAAATGTTGTATTTTCTGACATATTAATTTTTGTGTGACATTTCAAACTATTTGCTTTCTCCAACTTGGTAGATAACAGAAAACGATAGGTAATATATTTAAAAGATAACAAATCAGATAATTAATAATTTGTAGAAAATCATCTGGATAATAGATAAGATAAAATAAATGTCTAGGCAAATAATTTTACTAGATACCAAACAGGGCTGTCACTATTTAACAATCCCCACACAATTGTCATATAATGTTCCTTTAAAATGAAGAGTCTTAAAACATCACATACTACAATATTGGGGAAAAAGTATGAAAAGTCAATAAATTCTAATGAATGCCTTGCCTGCCTTGCCATATAAGGTAGTATAGCTGATTAGTGATAGCATCTTCTTAGTCTATCCACAGACTGTGCATTGTGTTCGTTAAACACAATAAGTCAAACTAATTATATTTTGGTTCTTTTGATTAAACAGTAGAGAAGGAGAAATTAATAGTCTTTATAAATAAATTTACAAAAATCTAGAAAAATAGTAGGCTAGTGACCCTGCATGTAATGAAACCGCACCACTAGATTTTAAATCGCTTTTAAAAAGATGATGCAACATCATACCAGATAAATAATAGTGAACAAAACATAATGTAATTAAAAAATAACACATATCTAATGTTGTTTAAAATAATAACTGTATTAATAAAATAATCATTATGTTTTTACCTCAAGCATCAGAGTTCGCTTTCATGCCGGGGCTATGTGTTGTCCACTTTGCAGGCGAATACTTTCACTTCCCAATTATTCTTGATTTTCGAGTCAGGAGAGGTGCTTCTTGAATAGCGGGGGGGGAGGGCGACTCCTGTTTCAGGGACTGATGTCAGGTATCTCGTCCAAGTCGTCGGTATCATCAATCCGATGAGTCTCTTCAAACTAAAAATCAAAAACTTTTGATTGTGCTAAGAATTTACTGGTGTGGATGTTTCAAGAGAGAGAGACTGCACCCTGCTGAGAAAACCTCGAAACATCTTGACGAGTTTGACGAGATATTGCTAAAAATATTTTCAAGGTCCCACCAACTTATCTTGCAAAGATTTGCAAGATCTTGATAAGATTATTGCGCTAAATTGATGTAAGAGGATGAACTCGTTTAAAATATATATTTAAAAATAGTATGAAAAAGTATCAATTAATAATTTGCTTGTAAAGTGATCCCCTATGCTAATGCTGTAATAGCCATTCTCAAATTATTGACGCACAAGTAATACAAAATCAAATAATAAAAACGTAATAAAAATTGGGACACAAAATGAAGAGCATTGAAATACCTAAACATATCGGGTGAGAAAAAAAATCTCAATAGGTACCTACTAAAAAAATAGGAAAAGAAACAAAATATTGTTAATGTATAAAATTATTATAAAAATGAAAATAAATATGTATAATGAGGGTCTACAAAATAAAAAATTATATTATTTAAAAATTATGAGAAGTTAACGTTTTAAAATATCAAATACCTATAGCATAATAAAAACAGATTCAAAATAAAAAATGTGATAAATAAACATTAAAATCGTTAAGGTACAGTAATTAAAAAATTAAATAAATATTAAAATATCTACCGTAGATAGGTACTTTGTCATAACGAATTTGAATTTGTTTGGAAAGGAAAAGGGCATAATTTTCCCCAAATAATGGAGCTTTTTTGTGTGCATTTTTCACGCTTTTTAAATGGGTGTAAGTACTGACCTGTATCGTCGAAGTTTTGAACGTCGACGTTCCAGCATCATTTTGGGCTCTGTGGCAGGAATTTTGTGAAAAATATCCCTCTCTAACTCCAATTTTCGGAACTGGTTCTCTGAGTATGTCGTTTGTTGGAGACGCCAATGGTATCATAAGGTATCATCGATGCCTTCATCAAACATCTAAGTAAAAAAACAAAATCCATAAGAGAACTGAAACGATCAGAAGCGTTGTAAAAATGACGTCACAAACCAATAAGATAATTGGAGCTCGTATTCTGTTTCATAACGCCACGCCAAAATGTTATTCGCATTAGGTATACCTTCTAATTTTCCCACTACATCTATGAATTCCTTATTTTAAGTTCAATATAATTGTATTGTACATTTGCAGTACGTAAATTTTTCCATTATCTAAGACAGTGGTACTCAACCTGGGACTAAATTTTTGTGGCGCCCTAGTGAGTGTTTCAAATATCTAGGTATGTATTCACAAAATGTGTAAAAATGTATTCTAGTTTCATTTGAGAGAAATTCTGATTTAAAGAAGGAAGCCACCAAATTACGTTTTGAACAATCCCAACCCAACTCAATTCTGTTCTGTTTTTAGTAAATTGCATGCGTCAGTGATTTGGAGACTGCTGGACGTGACTGTACGACACATTCTTATCAGTGCTTTTGCATGCGTTGCATGTGCGTTTCTGTGCGTAGGTTTGAAACAGACGCTACATTACTTAGCATCAACTTCAGTAACAAAATGTTCTTTTATGTAGCAAAAGATATTACTTTATTATTATACCTAAATCTACTAAATAGGTTACAAAAAATATATTTAAATTTTTAAACAATTTTTAAATTGGGTTGCTACTTGCTACTACCATGGGTTGCTACTCAGTTTTTATTTATTAATGTGATGCGTATGTAATTATGAAATTCTTACCTAAATACATCCAAGGAACTCATCCACAAATTTGAATTACGTGAAGTTTTTTTTGCCCTATGTACCTAAATATCTATTACTAACACTACCTGATAACGTGAACATTATTGTACCTACATTTAAAAAAAATTAGGCCCGCCAACAAAATCAAATTCGTATTATTGACCCGCAAGTGAAAAATGTTGAGTACTACTGATCTAAGGTAACTTCCCCTCCCCACTTCCATGTGAACAAAATGGTATCAATTTTATATGATCGAGAAATTATCTAAAACCTACCTATATTCACATTTAAAATGTTTACCAAATGTTCTGCCTGAATGCAGAAATGTAGAGCTGAATGTTCTAGAAGGCAGTGGATGAAGGCAGTGTAGAAGTTGTGGATGTTCTAGAAGGCAGTGGATGAAGGCAGTGTAGAAGTTGTGGATGTTCTAGAAGGCAGTGGATGAAGGCAGTGTAGAAGTTGTGGATGTTCTAGAAGGCAGTGGATGAAGGCAGTGTAGAAGTTGTGGATGTTCTAGAAGGCAGTGGATGAAGGCAGTGTAGAAGTTGTGAATGTTCTAGAAGGCAGTGGATGAAGGCAGTGTAGAAGTTGTGGATGTTCTAGAAGGCAGTGGATGAAGGCAGTGTAGAAGTTGTGAATGTTCTAGAAGGCAGTGGATGAAGGCAGTGTAGAAGTTGTGGATGTTCTAGAAGGCAGTGGATGAAGGCAGTGTAGAAGTTGTGGATGTTCTAGAAGGCAGTGGATGAAGGCAGTGTAGAAGTTGTGGATGTTCTAGAAGGCAGTGGATGAAGGCAGTGTAGAAGTTGTGAATGTTCTAGAAGGCAGTGGATGAAGGCAGTGTAGAAGTTGTGGATGTTCTAGAAGGCAGTGGATGAAGGCAGTGTAGAAGTTGTGAATGTTCTAGAAGGCACCAATTCTTCTTTTAAAAAGATCGACCCCCCCCCCCCCCCCTTTACATGTCCATTTCAAATGTTCAACTAAAATCTAGAACCCGCCAACTGAATTAGTGATGTCCAAAATAATCTGTGTACCTATGTCCCCACCAATGGACTGCCACCTTGACGTGGTGGTGGGGCTTAAGGGGCCGGCTCACATACGAGTTGGCCCCAACCAAGTGCAGTCCAGGGTCGACCTAGTCCCATGCCCTCCCCAAATTCGCGGGTCCCTCGGGCCGGCCTCCCCCCTCGAGATGGTGATCCCCCTGAAATCGAGTCCCACCGGCCCGAAGCTCTCCACCCCCCGGTCTGTCCCCATTCTGACTTGGCTTTCCCACCAGTTTCAGACTCCCCCAGATCGGGCCCGTTAGGTCGACCCCTCCCGATGTCCTCCACTTAGTTCAACAAAGTTAAAAGTTAAAATTAATGTGCGCAATATAACCTCGTCGTTGACGCGCCGTTAAACTCTAATAATCAATCATGTGTACCTATGTAATTTCCTATGAAATTGCAATTCCTATAGCAAGACATAATTTTATGTAGGTATTGTACAGCCTGTAATGTAAATGTAATCATTGGCATTTGATTTTTGAAGTGGCACTAGGTATACCTACATTAGTCGGTATAATTGAATATTATATATTACCTTCAATCTTTAGACGCTGCAATCCAACATTATCGAGGTTTTATTAACACAATTATTGAACATTCTTGAAGCACACTGCACTATACAAATACACTGCACTAGATAAACACACTGCAGAAACTGCACGCATTCACTTCGCACCGTTGATAATACGCGTCTCTCTGCGTGGGAATCACTCGTTCACTGAGGCAGCTTGGTGATGCGGCGGGGTGTGGGAAGGGGGGGAATGGGCTAGATCACGTCATTCAGCTGACTCATGTGTCTCAACGGTCGCAACGGAATGCGGAGATAACGTGGGAGTTGTTTATGAAATATGAGTATTGCTGTGACAACAATCTTTATTGAAACTGCAGTCAGACTTTTTCAGCAATAATACGCTTGTGTTTCCAGCAATACCGTAGTGATTAAGGCAGAAATTCAGATCGCTCCGGTAGCAAGAAATGGGTCAGCAATACGATTATTGCTGCCACAGCCATACCATTTTTTTCCGTGGACGCCAGCTGCGTGCCCACGCTCTGTAGGCTGAAACATCAGTCACATTGTTGAACGTTATCACCACCATGGTTCTCTCCGACTCTATGGCGAAGGATGGATGGTTATGAAGGGATAGGATGAGGTGTATAGGGCTATTTAGTAGGGAACCTTCCCAGCATTGTTCCTCGACTGAGAGACACCATGATGAGACGTCAGTCAGGAAGGATGTCCGCGGAAATCAAACCCAGGTTCCGGAGTTCAGAGCGTTTCCCCCTGAACCAGCTTGCTCCGAGGTAGAATGAATGTAGGTATTTGATTGAGTAGGATGACGAGGCCTTAGCTCAGTGGTACTCAACCTTTTTTACTTGCGGGCCAATAATACGAATTTGCTTTTGTTGGCGGGCCGCATGTTTTAAAAAAATACAATAATGCTCACGTGATAATGTAGGTTCATTTCAGGCGCGTAGGAACTACTTTTATTAGGGGGGGGGGGGGGGGGGGGTTGCCTCAGTTATAGCCCCGCAGGGCTTTTTTTGAATTTAATATTTTAAAAGTGATTCTGAGGATCTAAAATGCACGAACTGAAGCAAAGTTCCCTCCAAATGTTGCCCGCAGGGCGTTTTTTTTTAGAATTTAAGCAATTTATAAATGATTCTGGGATTCTAAACTTAATTTTGTATGAAATTATTATTATTATTTTTTATTATTTTCACAGTGGACACATTTTGTGAATAGGTAGGTATTTTGAAACATCAACGGCGGGTCACAAAAATTAGTCCCGCGGGCCGCAGGTTGAGTACCACTGCCTTAGCTCTTTCTTCTGGAGTGTTTTGAGAGATAACCTATTTACGTTATCTAGATTAAGGTATAGATAATGACCAAAAATGTATCTAGATTTAAGATAATAGTTAATAATTTTAAAATGTATCTAGATAAAGATAAAGATAACTCGAAAAATTATCTAGATAATTTATAGTTTGGTAAAAGCTATGTTGGGAAGGGCTGAAAAAATAATATAAGGAAACTAATTGTTTTTTTAGGAATTTTAATTATATTTAGTTTACGCATATTTTGAAGGGTCGATGCATAAATGCGGGTAGATTCACCCAATTATTTGAAAGTTATTCTCAACAAGATTCTTCAGAATATGGACAAAATCATTGTTTTTTCCCATTTTTCCTTATCTAGATCATTAAAATCTTAGATATAAGAAAAACTATTTATTTATCTAGATAATGGATAACAAAACATATGATCTAGATAAGTCACAACACTGCTCCTGGGAAGGTTGAACCTAAAAGGCTAGTTGGACTCACCGACGAGCACGAAGGGTTTGTTCGGACACAGCGACTTGATCTCCTGACACCACTTGGACTCGATGGATTCGAAGCTGTCCTTCACGTTCTCGGAGTAGCAGAGCAGGAAGCAGTCGGTCTGAAGAAGAAGAAGAAGAAGAAGAAGAAGCATTCAAGCCCTTGTTCACGTCATTGTCAATGTCAACCACTTTAAAGCTAAATTTGATGAAAATCAGGTGAAAAATGTAACGAAACACGTCCGACCTTGGCGGGTTGTCATACTTTATCAGTAGTTTTCACTCAATCAAATGAAACATTAAAGCGAAGCGAATGCGATCAATGAGATTGACTTACAACACACTCGCAAAGTTCCGCCGTTGGTCTCGAAGACTGAGAGTGATAACAATTAACAATGTTCATGACCAGTCTCATTGCATTTTCCTATAGCTGGTTAATTATTTTAATTTAAGGTGGCGCGATCACTCGAGGCATAGTCTCAGATCTTCATAAATTTGTGTGTACTTATTGATAATCATGACATACATAATCCATGAAAAAATTAAATACTTCTCGTGTCTAGTTTCTGAGATAATTTGAATTTTATCCCCCATGTTATCTTATGGCAGCCAAGTAAAATCGTGTCATTTTTAAGCTAAAATGAAGTTCTAATTATTTTGTACCGTCAGATTTTAACAAAAAACTTTTTTTCTGGTAGACATACGGACTTACCATGAGAAAAAAAATTGAAAACGATACCAACGTGTGCTATTTTAAAAGTTATTGACCAAATTCGAAATGATTTTCCTATACCTCCCATGTTAATGTTTTGTACATTCTCAAAAGACATAAAATTGAAAACTCATTATTGGGCGGGAGTTGCAAACTACAGGACATTAAATGAGTATTTTATGCTTAAATATAGTTGAACTGTTGTAAAAGGTATTTTGAAATGGGAATTTCAAAAATAAATAAAAATGTGCTATATCGAGTGATCGCGCCACGTTAAATTGTATCTGGTTTAATATGAAAACCGCATAAAACAATCTCGGGATTTCTTGGCTCAAATCTGCCATATAATATTTTTAAATTTTAACGTTATTCTGAAGGATACTTTCGGGATCTTCAAGCAATATTCGAAGAATTTTTATGAGGTGCCTAGAGAAAATAACAATTGACGATTTTCATAAACCTATATTAAAAAAACCTACGGTATGCAATTGACGGAGAAAATAATCATAATGTAACAGGTTGTAACCCTATAGGTACACTCGGCCAAACAAAAATTGATCGTTGATCAAATTTGATTGACTTATAAATGTAAGATCGCACCATCAGAAGTAGGTCTAAAAGCGATGTCATTGTCTCACTCTAGTAGGTGACCTCACATTTCAATGATAATAACAAGCTTTGATTGGTATGGGACATGACCAGAAGTCATTCAAATTTGATCAACGATCAATTTTTGTTTGGCCGAGTGTACGTGTATGTCTTTTATCAATTGTCGATTAAAATTTAAATTCTTTTCTCTACACCGATTCGTGTTCGAAGTTAAAACAAGAGTCTGAAGGAGCAGTGAAATCCGTTGAGTTGATGAAGTAGTTAATCGAAATCCTCGGCGTAACCTCGTTTCTCTGACCAACTCGACATGTCAAATGAGACGATCGTTCATCAGCCGGTTGTTAATTCATGATTGATGTGTGTTCATTTCACAAACGCACATTCATTTACACATTTTATCAGCTCATTTATATTATTAAAATAAATAATTGTTTCTCATGCACAAAAAAGGGTACCCTTTTGTTTGACCACATCGGACGATTAAGGTACACTAGGGCTGGCGCGTAGGAATGGGGGGGGGTGAATGGGGGGAAACCCCCCCCCCCCCCTCCCTCTGATTCAATTCCCCTCCCCATGTTGTTATACATTTGTGTCAAGAAAAAAAATTGCTTAAAAAGTGTTAAAATCGCGTAGAATTGCACCAAATTGATGTTTGATTTATTTTTAAAATATCCGGGGCTGTGCGCCCCGGACCCGCATTTTGCTGGGGGGCCCTCCCCCCAAACCCCCCATTATCTTCATTGACACTAGTATGTCCAGTTCAAGTTATTTTACAATATTATCCCCCCCCCCCACCCTTGCAAATTTAGTTCCTACGCGCCTGCACTTGGGCAAAGCAAAAATGGTATATTCGGGAGACACCGATTGTTTGAAAGAGAGAGGTATGTATGTGCAGCATTCGAAGACGTCTATTGCTAACAGGTCAGTATAACCTTAGACTAAATAATAACTCTGATTTAATTAATGATAACAATGATTGGTCCTCAAGGAACCTGACAAGCAAAGCAGCCAATCCGTTTCCTTAAAAAATACGGTTTTACTTTGGCCAAGTGTCCAGAGTAAGTACTCACATCTCTGTACACTGCAGGCTGGAGTCTGTCCAGCTCCTCCATCGCTCCAGTATCTCTCAAGGACACCGACACAGCTTTGCCGTCGACATTCAGATCCTTGTTCTCCACTTTACTGTAACACAAGTCAGAGATTACAGTCAAAGATTCAACTTCAGAAATACATTTCAGTAACAATCTTTTGAAATTTGTGATAGAAGACCTCAAGAGAAGGGGAATATATGTACACCCAACAAATCATAAAACGGTATTTGAAAGAAACTGATTCGCTCCTGGTCAGGTTCCTTGACAATCAATCCTTGTTGTTATCAATGAAATCAGAGCTCACCTACTAGAGGTAGATGAAGAGTTAGCAGAGACTTCAACATTTTGATGCCATCACATTTTAATCAGCCAATCCATTTCTTACAAATACCGTTTTATCATTTGCTGAGTGTACATAAAAGTCTATACATTCTTTCTTGTGATTGGTTTGTCTTTGGCACACGTATAGATATTCCCCATGAGCCTTTTTATGTTGATTCTACTCCCGTTCTATCTTGGCTCACATCATAGACGTTTGGTCTTTACTACCTAAATGGAATGAAGTTTTAATCCAACATAAACTTAATTTTCTGAAACAGTCTCTCAAAAGCTCAAAGCTCCCTATTTGTTAAGGTTTGACTTTGGATGCCGTAAATCCTAGTTTGTGTTGTTTGTTTCTTAATGTCTTCGCCTGTAATGTATGCATGACACATTGTATTTAGAGAGACTGATCCAGCATCATATCAGACGGTTAAAACCTCCTTATCTCGAAATAAGTCAAATAGAGACATGGCATTCAGACAATGGTTTATTGTATTCAAGCATTGGACCTTTCTCATGTCTTGAAAGACTTAAACTATGATAACATTCTTATTCACTTCCCAGGTAATTTTGAAATTCACTTCTTTAAAAAGTAAAACTTTTACTTTTTTGAGTGAGCATAACTTTTGACACTATCAAATTATTTCTAAATCACTTGACGAGATTTTCTTTAAAAGGGTTCAAAACTGTGACGCTATTTTGAAGGGAAAAACGAAATGTTCCAATCACAAACTGTAGCTTTCCATCATTGTTATAACAATTCGAACGTATTTTCTGCATAGAAGGCTGTGTCTTACTTGGGCAAGTCCAGTAGATCTGATTTTCCTCCAACTTTGTCGCCGATGGCTGTCAGTCTGATTCTCTTGCTCGACATTCTGCAAACACAAACACAATCAACACACTTGAAACAAGGGCGTATTCAAGGGGTGGAGACCCCCCCCCCACCACCCCGAAATAAGTGCTACATCCAAAAAATAAGCATACTTTGAACAAAACACTTACAAAAAAAAACAGACAAAGTACGTCGAAAACGTACCAAAATCTTGGAATTGAGTTAAAATAAATTTTCTGGAACTGCGCCAGGACATGCATTAGCTAATAAGTTCAATTATTGTACCAATTCCTAAACCTAGACCATTTTTTTTAATATTTCTAATTATATATTTCCCAAAAATAGCTACACTGCGATTTAAAATTACACAAAAACGAATGACCTTGACCAATACTTTTCTCGTGGGCTGCGCTACCCCCCCCCCCCCCCCCCCTAACATTTTACAAAATATAGATTATAATGTCCCCCCCCACCGCCGCGAAATTTCATCCTGTATACGCCATTGCGTGCAAACCTGTCCAAGTCAATCGTAACAGAAAATAGAACAAACTTGTAAATTAATCTCAAAATACAATGACCTTGAATCACGTGAAACTGCGATCAGGATAAGCACACGTTTGAACACCGGTTTCAAGAATCGATTCCAATACTCGCCGAGTTACGTCACCGATATGCAGGGACGTGACTGCTCGGTGATTTCAGTACGCTTGTACAACGTGACATGAATTCTAAATAAACATCCTATTGGATGGTACAAACAAGCTCCATGAGGGGACAGCATCTTATTGTTATTTGTCTCTACCCTGCCGTATATGCAAGTAGAACTTTGTTATATAACAGAAGACCTTGTAATGAACTGGACTAATCAACATTATGCGTAATCAAGTGCAACGTGATATTGAAAATGAACCCAGTGATGATTCCAGGTAGAACAAGTGGATGAGGGGGGGGGGGGGGCAAAGCCCTCCTTGAACCTATCACTACCCTACCCTCCTTGGAGAGTTTTAAAATTTACTTCAGGGAAGTCTCGTGAAATTTTATTCCAGTTAATTTGTAATTATCAACATAAATAACAATGATAAATACACTTATCGTCAGCAAAAATTAAAATTTTCATTAATAAAAATCAAATTCAAATGTCATTAGATATTTTGGCGGGAAAAACGGCAGGCAACGAGAATCAGAATTATTGTGATGTCATTTCCAAGCCTCCAACAATGTATTACCATGGTGATTTCTTTGTTGCCATGGCAATATAGCTAATTATGATGTCACTGTCAATTTTCCTGTTTTAAAATTGTAAGAAATATAATCTTTGTAAATTAATTCCTTGAAAACTATTCATCTCACAACAAAAATAATACCAAATCTGTGTTCAGCAACATCTCAACTTTCATAAAATAACTATTATTCTGAAATCTAATTTTAAGGAGACTTCCCTATTATAAAATATTCCGTAAAAACCGAGTCCTAAAGCATATATTTGTCCCTTCCATCGAAATTTTAGGGAAAGAAACCGAAATGTCGGCGTTTTGCAATCCCTGCTGAAAAATCTTAGCAAGATCTTGCTAAGATCTTGCCAAGATCTTAGCAAGATATTGTAAACAAGATCTTGCAAGATCTTGCCAAGATCTTAGCAAGATCTTGCAAGATCTTGGCAAGATCTTAGTCTTGCAAGATCTTGCTAAGATCTATCTTGCATCTTGCAAGATCGCTATCTTATCAGATCTTGCAAGATCTTGGCAAGATCTTAGCAAGATCTTAGCAAGATCTTGTACATTTTGCTGCCAAAAAAACGTTAAAATTTCATAAAAAAATAAAATTTTCTATATTTATGAATACTCATTTGCATTCGGGAAACCTCTTCTGAAGTATTGGACAAGGTTTGATTACACATTTCAATTATAAAATCCCGTGGAACCGCCGTGTTTTGAACCTGCGATCTCGTGGTCCGTAGTCGAGCGTCTTACCGAGTAGGCCACCGGTGCAGACAAGACTTAGCTGCGCTAATAGTGATCATATTGAGTTTTCATATTTAAGTGAACATATTTATATTATTTAGTGGATCATTATATTGTTATTAACATGATAAAATAGGAGAAACGATAAATATTAAGATTTATTTATAAAGTAAATTGATCTGTGATATTTCCCCATAAAATATATCAGCTCACGCTCTGTAGTATAATTACTATAGTTTATTTTACTAGGTGATGTGGTGCAAATTTTCTAAGTCAATGAAGTAAAAATTCTGTAGTTTATATACCTTACTACTACAAATACTGTAGTAAAAAGTCAATGTAAGATACTTCAGAATTTACTAAACTACAATATAAATCGGCTATAGTAAACATACTGTAGATTACACTTTTCTTTACTACAGATGAGATACTATAGATTTTCAATGAAGTATATATACTACCTATAGAACTTACTATAGCAACTTATTCTGTCTGTAGTCAAAGTACTCTAGCTACATACTTCGAATTACTACAGTGAAGTACGTTCCCTATAACTTTACTATAGAAAACTGCAGTATATATCGCAAGTAGTAAAAACACTATAGTACATACTTAGAATTATTATTATTATTTATTTATCAACAATTACTACAGTAGGTCAAGTATATTTACTCCAGAGTAAAAAACAGTCTATTTCAGCGGTAGTAAAAATACTGTAGTTTATACTTTAGTTTACCACCGATACTGTAGAATTTACTTCAGTAATCTATGGTATTATGGAGTAAGTTTTTGCATGTACTTCAAGTACTATAGCACATACTATAGTTTACTACACGTTATTACATAATACTTTGGAATACCTACTTCAAAATATACTATAGGAAATTTTCCTAAGGGCCTTAGCAAGATCTTGAAAAAATCTTGGTAAGATCTTGGCAAGATCTTGGCAAGATCTTGGCAAGATCTTGATTAGGTCTTGTCAAGATCTTGATAAAATCTTATTAAGATATTACCAAGATCTTACCAAGATCTTGGTAAGATCTTGGCAAGATCTTGATTAGGTCTTGTCAAGATCTTGATAAGATCTTATCAAGATATTACCAAGATCTTGGTAAGATCTTAGCAAGATCTTGTTTAATACAAGATGTTTAATACAAGATCTTGCAAAGACCTTACCAAGATCTTGTCAAGATCTTGGTAAATCCAAGATCTTGATAAGATCTTAGCAAGATCTTGGCAAGATCTTGGTTAATACAAGATCTTAGCAAGATCTTGCAAGATCTTGGCAAGAATTTTCAGCAGGGAATGATCATGTGTCGCTGCGAAGAACTTCAGAAATGCTTAAAACCCCGTAAATCCAGAAATGTAAAATTTTCGGGGGGCTAAGCGCACTCGCATAGGATAAACCCAGACAAATGTGTATTTTGTGTTTGTGGACATATTTGTATACTTTTTCAGTGAGTCAAATGCTTCTATTTACCGTTTGGCATAATTTTTGTGCCACATAATTTGTTGTGAAAATGTATCTGACTGAAAGCAATGCGGTGATCCATGAATGGATTTATTTACATATTGTATTTGCTGATAAATGTGACTGATATATTAAAGTCAACGAAGTAAACTATGCTGCAGAAATAATGTTCTTTTATACCATGTGAATCATTTGAAGGGGAGGAAGACCAGCTGGGACAACTCATCCAAATTGGACAATTGTCCATCAATTTCAATTTCTATAGCCTATGAAACTGCATTTTTTTATGAAAATCTGGTATCTATTGGCTAATAATTGAAATGATTTCACTTGATGGCATGGTATCGGAACATGTCAGTTCAAAACCGGTGCTTCATCAACAGTAGCAAAAGCTATCTGATTTACTTCAGTATTTGCACCAGATAAGGTCAGAATAAGGTCAATTGTGAGCGGTATGACATTATCTCCTCGCATAACTTCGGAACAAAATATGACGGTAACGGGAAAATAACTGTCGGTTTCATTATTTTAGCTTCAGGTTGATATTTGATGCTTCAGTAAATTACATATGCGATGCGATTGTAATGAGTTTTATCTCCGCATCAATCAAGATTACTTCCAATCGATCAATTCAATAGATGTTTAAAAGTCTATTTCAGGAACACCAGTTGCTCTGTAAGTGCTTTTTAAGTGTTTCAGACGTCCTCAAATTGCACTGGTAACGTTTATCATTTGCAATGTTTTAATAGTGACAAATAATTTAGGTACAAAAAATTGTGGTCCAGGGAATAGATTTTCGAAAATATGAGCAGCAAGGAACAACTTGGGAACAACCTGGAACAAGCTGGGAACAAGCTGGGGAACTGCATGTCACAAGACAACTTTGGTCTTGTTATGAATTGAATATAATATAATTAATACTAAAAAAATGTATTTACATGAAACTTATCTCTTGTTGCCTATAGGGTTACGGAGTCTCAGATAAACACTTCCTTTGACAAATTAGTAATAACTTCATTTTAACGAAAATGTCATTTTTACGCTCCAAATTTATTTCCAAATCCAAAATAATTATGAGAACCCCTACTTCCCTGATATATGCTGATATCGAAGAGAAACATTTTTGTTCTCTAGTAGGTAGGTATCTATATATTATATAGATAAGGTATAAATAAGGAGATAAATAAGGTATCTCCTTATTTTTGAATATGGTAGCTACTACCGGTATTTTACCTCCATCCTGTAGAACAAGTATTATTGATTATTGCTCCTCCTTATGATTCTAACCTGTGCTGAAGTATAGTTGTAATATGCGACTTACCTGTGCGAGTGGTAATCTCACTGTAACTCTGCCACACGCCCTGACTTGGCAGTTGCCGGGGAAATGTGATCACCTCTTCTAGCTAGCTGCTTATCAGCTGTGCCTGGCGGTTGATAGCGTCATGTGTGACGACATTCTGTGACGTCATACCATGGACATGGGCGAGACGCAGGGGTCAAGTGCAGGTCAGGGTTCAGCACAGGAGTTGGTAGACCGAACAAGACGAAAACATGAGCAGAATATCCCACAAAGATAGACAAAACGAAATTGTAAATATCAAATATTTCTAGTCAGGTCAGACACTTCCAAATATCAAGTAAAAAAATAATGTTCTTCTATTCTATTTCTTTCAGCTGCGAGATACCTTCTGCTGCTCGGACTCTTCTTATTCCTCCTAGGACTAGAATTGTTAACTATCATTTTTAAGTACCTAGTATAACAAATATTAATAATATAAAGATTTATTTCATATTCGTTTCTGGAAATCGAGATTTCTTAGTAGAGACTAAACTTATAATCCTATATCCTATTGGATTTAAATTTAATAATCAATGTACCTACTTTTTATGAACTTTCTTGGAAAGTTAAAATAAAGCTATTATTAAAACTTATGTTGTATTCATAACACATTTGGTTGATACATTCCAAGAAAGTGTATTAAGTATTTGAAATATAAATATCATTGAAAATCTCACAATAATATTTTTAAAACAAGAAAACAAAAGTGTACGCTAAAATTGCACTTTTTATCAGTTTTTATTATGTTGATTTTATAATTTTATCATTTCGCTTATCACTTTTATCGCATGAATGTTTGGGATATGATGCAGTAATGCAAGAGGAAGGATATTAGACGGTGATATTCCTTGTGTTTACCCCTGCATCATTTCGCTTATCACTTTTATCGCATGAATGTTTGGGATATGATGCAGTAATGCAAGAGGAAGGATATTAGACGGTGATATTCCTTGTGTTTACCCCTGCATCATTTCGCTTATCACTTTTATCGCATGAATGTTTGGGATATGATGCAGTAATGCAAGAGGAAGGATATTAGACGGTGATATTCCTTGTGTTTACCCCTGCATCATTTCGCTTATCACTTTTATCGCATGAATGTTTGGGATATGATGCAGTAATGCAAGAGGAAGGATATTAGACGGTGATATTCCTTGTGTTTACCCCTGCATCATTTCGCTTATCACTTTTATCGCATGAATGTTTGGGATATGATGCAGTAATGCAAGAGGAAGGATATTAGACGGTGATATTCCTTGTGTTTACCCCTGCATCATTTCGCTTATCACTTTTATCGCATGAATGTTTGGGATATGATGCAGTAATGCAAGAGGAAGGATATTAGACGGTGATATTCCTTGTGTTTACCCCTGCATCATTTCGCTTATCACTTTTATCGCATGAATGTTTGGGATGTGGTGCAGTAATGCAAGAGGAAGGATATTAGACGGTGATATTCCTTGTGTTTACCCCTGCATCATAGCATTAGCACGAAGACAGCAAAGAGCTGGATAACGAAAAGACGGTGACTAAACGTCCTTTTATCTTGCTTCTTGGTCAATGGGAAATGTGGACAAATAGATTACACATAGACACTAATCAAACCAATATCCAGGAAACACATCCTAGACTGAACATACACAAGTGATATCAACATTATTAGATATCAAATTGAAAATTCAAACATAAAAATTCCACATTTCATGTACCACACGAAACTGTAGCATCATCAATGTTATAATGTGTATAATTTAATTAAATTGGATTCTACATTCTATATTCATAATGTCATAAATGTAGTTTTAAAATGTACGTCAAAACAAAAACGATTACGATTACCATCAAGTAATGTCACGGAATGATGAAAGGATCATTCATAAATGTTGTTTATTTTTATGAAGGTAATTATTTGATTTATTTATCGATATCACATTTAATTTTACCTCTTCTCAATTGAATTATTCACATTCCAACTCTTAGTGTGGTTGTATGAACTAAGATAATGAGGAGTTTTACAGCCTCAGTTCAGAGCAACGCCTAGCGCTGTATCTTAACACATGATGACGTCACAATGTTCAACAATGCAGCGAATAATTTGGATAATCCATGGTGTAGCAAGACAGCCATTAGAATTTATCATCTGAACTTTGAGATAACATGAGGTTAAACATATAATCACTACTAAATACATAAACGTCAGGATTACCGCACTAAACTAGGGAGGTACTATCTCTAAATCTCTCTATCTCTCTCTAGGGGGCTAAACTATCTCTTTGTTGATAAGCCCTTCGTATTGCATTCATTATATTTTAATATAAAACCTCAGAGGTAAAAGGCCTGAAGTCAATTTCAATGATTCTCGAGGTGAGCTCAAAAAATAATAATTCTGCCTCAATAAAATCTTATTTGTAATTGTGACTCCACTGATTTAATATAAGATTTGTAAAATTGTAAAATTTGTATTTGTAAATTTCAGTCCAATCTAAACTGCATGATTCCAAAATCATCTAGAAAATGCTCTAAGATACAGATCTGTTGTGTGAAAGTTGCTGAGAATGCGTTGTGATTTATCTTAATGAGTAGGAAGCACAACGTGTACAAATAGGTACTATGTCATTGCCTACATTCTTCTTGTCAGAATTTCTTTGATATTGGCTGTGTGTCTATACTATTGCTAATCATGTATGATGCATGCTGTCACTGGCCGGTATTAGAGATGTGACTGCAACTGCACTAAGTACTCGTTGACAAGCTCACGATAAGTCTTACTGGTGCATTAATGTGTCATGCATTTGTTTGTGTGACTGCAAAGCCTAGGCTCCTTTTCTCATTGGCAAAGCGCTCAACGACGTAAAACCCATGATCAATACAAACTTATAGAGCTCAATATAATACCATGAAACTTTAGGAAGCCTAGAATAGATAAGAAACTTGCCAGAAAATGCACACAAAATATGAAAGAGAATATGAATCATAAATATTTTAACAAAGAAAGCAAATTTGTAAAATAATCAGAAACAAATTAAGAAACCGAAAAAAGCCCCCTTCAAGTTACGTAATGACCACCTTTTGAAAACGAAGAAATGAAAATTTGAGTTTTGTCTGGAAATGGATTGTAGAATCTTGAGCCTTTTCGTTTGAAATATTCTGTTTTATGATTTGAAAATAAAGCATAAAGAATTACTCAGGAGAATGACACAGAAACCTCTTATTGCAGTTTCCAGTTGATTATTAGTTTTATCAGAGTTGGGTAAGTTACCAAAAATAAAGTAACTTTAGAAAGTTACGTTACTTTCTCCAAAAAAGTAACTAGTTAAAGTTAAAGTTACTGAGAAAATATAGGTAACTGAAAGTTACATTTTCTATGAAAGTTACTATGAAAGTTACTCTGATAAAAATTGATAATTTTGAGGGAAAACTTGACAACGGGGAGCAGTAACCACTTGATATTATGTGGACTGGTGTTTTATAAATGCGCTAGGGGTGGGGGGAGGGGGGGAACGGATAGATGACCATTTCATTTCGCATGCAGAGCAAACTAAGACGAAAGGAGGGGGAGGGGAAGGGTTGGTTAGGGTCGTGCGAACTCAGGTAGGCAGGAAATGAAATGATTTGATGTGTGCTAAATTTAGATACAGGTAAAATGTTTGGTTTACAATGTCAAGTTTTCTCTTAGGAGAAAAGGTATAACGTGTTTTAAAGTAACTTTCTTGGTAACTTTTAAAAATCAAAAAGTTCCCGTAGAAAAAGGAACTTAGGCGTAATTAAGTTACCTGGTTTAAAAAGTATTGAGTTACCATAAAAGTTACTGAAAAAGTAACGCGTTACCGGTAACGCGTTACTTTTGTTAAGTTACTACCCAACCCTGAGTTTTATTGACTGTTAAACAGAACTGTATAAATACTAAATAAATATAAAGTAAGGTAGTCTGAATTTTCTTTGTGCTAACTAATCATAACAGTCAATACAGTTATTTTATAGACGATGATGATTGATGAATAACTTGCATTTTATAATATATACAGTCATATCGAGCTTTGTACAAATAATGAAATGAAGAAAAGTGATTCTATAATTAAAAGAGCGAGATAACAAAGTTATCAGTATTTTATAATAAACGGCTTATCTCAGAAGAGTAAATAATTCGTAGGTATGCAATTCCGAAGTGATGTTTTGTCTCGCTCTTTAAACAAAAACGTTTTATTAGGGCATTCGACATTCTCTAGATAAGATAAAAACCACTACGAAAGAAAAAAACGTGTTCGTCGAATAAACTCAGAATAAGAAGATTCCGCCAGTGAGCAAGTAGGCTGGAAAATGGAATTATTCTACGAATATTATTATTGTTATTTTCACGAGGTACCTAACAAGTAACAAAATAAAACCACATACCCAAAAAAAACTAGGTTTTAAAATGAAATTTGAATAAAATTCAGTCGGGTACGCTTCTACCATCTGGTGAGAGTTTCTGACACTAGCTCGATCGAACGAACGAATCTATACATACTCTATAGAAGGCTGTGCGACATTTCAAAACAAAAATAAATCTTGTGAATCCACTTTGAATCTACTGTACTGTCACAAACGTCAAAACGGTAAGTCTAGGTTATTCAATAATGTCGATCAGTTCATTGTATTGAAAAATAATCAAAATATCTACCTAGTGTTTATGAGGTTAATTAAAAACGTTATTGGAAGTATTGAACTGTCACTGTCACTTGCCTAGCCTAGGTTAGGTTACTCCATGCTGTCTCAGCAATGTTGCCTCTAACTAAAACATTATTTCAGGGTAAAAAATGTCAAGCTTTGAAGATGTATCATCATTGACAGATGGTCTAGAAACGTGTAATATTGGAAAGGACCTCCAAGGTTCAGCTCATCAATTGGTATGTATGTTAGGGAAGTGCAAGTGGGTGAACTACCTAGATGTGTTTGTTTGAATTTAGTTGAAGCGATCGGGCCATAGCCAATGGCTTTGGTTTTGAACCCTTTCAATAACCCGAGACCTGATGAATAATGTGACTAATCCAAATTCAACTGTATTATGTATAGGTACCTAGTATTAATCCACGATTACATTTTCCATCCTTCCTACCTACCTACCAGCCTACCGTTACAAATTCTCTTTTACCTAGGTACTCTCTCAATTATTTTCAGCATCTGAGTTTGAATGCTATGCAAGAGAAACGCTTGCAACTCGAAACCGAGTTGACATCTCAGCAAACAAACCTGCAAAATGCTCTTGAAAACCAACGAAAAATGACTGGTGAGTTAATTGAACATCGTTCGAAACTTGTAGGAATTATCGTAATGATTATTCATTGTCGTGTTGTCATAGCGATGCTCGACAGCCAGAACTTCCACGCAGAGGAAATGGAGGAGAAAGTCGGGACGACTCGGAACGATTTGTCGAACCTTCGAGTCCAAGCGGAGAATCTACGTGAGCGGCTCAAAGCGGAGAAGGCAAAGCAGTTTAGTCAAATGTACGTACTTGATGCATTATTACACTATCAATGTGTGACACTAGGATGAAAAGATGAAGAATGATAAAATATATTTCGTTTTACCAGGGTATTTAGGTACCTACCTACTGGTAGGCATTTATTTCCTTCTTTTATTTCAGGATCGAGAGTGAGGCTAAAATGGAGTTGTTGACAAAGAAGTTTATGGCAGCTCCAGAACATTACACTGTAAGTTATTTCATTTATAAGCAGGTCAGATCCGAAGGGTTAAAATCAAACATGGGGAAGATCACCAAATAAGACATCCCCCATTAAGTTTATGACCATCAGGTTGAAGAGAGATCGGGACGCCTCAATAACGTCGAAGCTGGAATAACGTCGACTCCAATAAAAGTACTTTATAATAATATCAACTGGAATTACATCGACTTTGAGTCGCCCTTACTCCAGTAGAATAACGCCGACTAAGAGTCAACGTACTTCCAGATTTGGCATTGAAAATAAATTTTTATAAAGTGGAAGAACGTCGACTTATTCGGTCTTATTCCATTATCTTGACCTCGATTGAAACAACGTTGACTGAGTCGACGTTATTCCAGTCGACTTTATTCAGCTTCCTCCGCGATAGATCATGGTAAAATATAGTTGTTATAGTAATTGTTATAGCAAGTGTAGTACAACTTGTTTGCTTTAGCATTACACCAGACAGCCACAATCTTCACAGTGGTGGAGTGCTCATTGGTGTCCTTCCCCTTGAGAAAGAGCCAATGAAGCACAATCCGATGTCATTCTCAGGACCGACCGCGCTTGAGTCGAACCATCTCGGAGCTGCGCAACGAGTGTCGCCGCAACCGCGAAGACAACGCAGTCGTGCGGCGCGAGTTGGCCCACTTGGAGGAGCGTTACGCCCTCGAGAACCCCGACGCACCAATCACAAGGAAGACGCCGATCAGTGATGCCAACATTCCGGCAGTGCTGGAGGATACGGTGTAAGTCGAAGGAATTTGTGGTGTCTTAGGCGATGGACTAAACTGTTTGTACTGTTTGTCCGATCAACTTCAAATTTTGCATGGTTATCGGGACCAACTTTTTAGGTGTTTTTGTCAATTTTCTGACTACCTAATCTCAAATCTGTCAATTAATTTACGGACATTTTATTGGTGTGTGGAAAATGGTTTTAAAATTTCTTGAAGTAAGAGCTTTTATCACTTTTTCTTTGATGCGTTTTGGCTCTTTCCATGGTCTGTTGAGCAGAAACTTGCAAACCCATATGAATTTGAATACAATATGAAGGCTCATAAATGCAATGTGAGCTTATGTGAACTTGTGGTCTAACCCTTAGCGAGGCGGCTGGGGAAGAAGCGGGGGAGCGTGAGAAGGAGCTGAAGAAGCAGCGCAAGGAGTTGGAGAACTCTCGACAGATCAACGCTCGCCTCAGCAACGAGATCGTCAACATCCGCACCAAGCGCAACAAACAAACTGCAGGCGCCAACTGACTTCAACACGGGTGGCAATTAGTTCAATTACGGAATTGTTAATTTTACTTGTTCTTACATCTCCGCTTCATGTGGTTATTGTTTTACTTATCTGACTGAGGAGAATTAAATTAAAATATATGTTTAATTGATTACAACTATTACTATAATCGGAACAAATATAAATATAGAGAGGAATAATAACTAAGAAAACATACCAAAATAAACCTAAATTATAATAGGTACTAATTTCTGTGAGTGCATTCAAATTCATCCTTCAATTTCTTGTATTACTTTACCCAATAAAATAAATAATTTCGTAGGTACATCTTTTTGGTTTTAGCTAAGAATACTACATAACGATTGTTTTTAATTTTACCACTGTTGATTTAGCTCTATAAAAATGTATTATCATGTATTTAATTAGTTCAGTTAGGTATTTAACATAATCTAAATGTGCTAAATGACATCGCATGTTCCAACTTTCTCTGGTTTCTTGAACGCAGCCCGCACGACAAGCGTGTCTCACAAGTTGCATAAGTGCAAGGGGTCAGGAAATCCTTGCTTTTACAACGTGGAAAAGTTTGGGGATTGGTGAATGCCATCTCAATCTCAGTGAAACAATACTGTTGGTACTAAGGTCCAGTTTTTCAATACTCTGCTAAATTATTAGGACTAAATTATTATGGCAACATCCAATGACATTCCTTGAATGACCTTTTAAACTTGACCAATAATAACTGACCCTTAGAGTAAAACCACACCTTATTCTCATTTTTCGGTCTTGTAGATATCACGACGTTTTGGTTGTGAACTATGATACTCTCTTTTTATCAACAAAATGATGCTGAAAATATGGACAATCATCGAACACACATAATTCATTCTTCTCTTGGTTGGCGAGAGTTTGAAATTCAAGATATTAGTGGTATAATCTCGTCAGTCAGAAGTACAACAAATGGCATCACACCAATAATGTAATGTCATTGAATTTAGTAAAGCAGTTCTTCAGTAAATCATTAATTGCAAAGTTGAGTCAAGATGTTATCAAGATCATATTTTACAACAATAATTCCAAAATATATCCAATTAGAATGTGAAGGACTGGTCTCCTTTTTAAAGAAATGACATGCACATTTTGTTCTGAATTCATAGGTATGTGTAGAAAATTCAAAATAGCAGGAAGCAGATGGTATTGCACCGATTGGCCCTTTGCAAAGAATTACCTACAATCAAGCATAGAGTGGTTGGTTTCATTGCAAAGTAAATATTCTTGAGCATCATTGATTATGAGAATGCTCTCGCCCGGCAAGTGAGAGGTCCCGGGTTCGAGCCCCGGTTCGGTCGGATATTTTTCACAGCACACATCCCTTCATATCATTGATTATAGTACACAGTGGCAGTTTCAGTTTTTGTCCAGTACAAATTAACTTGTATCTTTGGTGGACATATTTTGGACGTTTTTTCCATCGCCTCTGGGCCAAGGGCGTGGGCGGGGGGGGGGGGGGGGGGGCTTATCTCGGGGTGAATGTCTCAGTCCTTGATAACACAATCTCTACGCGCCCAGCGTGTTTTGTGTGTTTCTTCTCGGGTACAAAGTGTGTTAAAACACAGCCTGTTTGTCCTAGGTCGGAAGTAAACAAGGGTGGGGATGATAAGAGGGGCGTGGGAGGGGAGGAAGAGGATGTGATAGGACAAGGCTGATCATGTTGAGGCAGGTCAGGTCTAGAGACGCGATGGTACAACTAACTGGAAATTATTATATGGAATCTTTTGCCAGATTATTAAGTAATACAAACGCAAAATAGGTATATCTATGCGAAGGCAGCATTCAGCAATAGGGAATGGAAATATGCATGAATTTTAATTCAAAATGACGACATATATCTTGGTAAATCACACTATTTTCACACTAAAAAGTGTAAATAGTGTGTTGTAATTTTGAATTATTGTACTTTACCTAACCGCATTAAAAAACTTTTGCATATTCCCTATTGTTCTTCTTTTACTTGGAATTTTTTAAGTAAATAATGTCCAGGTTATTATAAAAATTTCGAATTTTTTATCTACTACATCAATTAGTTTTTGAATTCGGTTAAGCAATGTCTCCATTCGACTAATATTGAAACTCCTTCCCATTATTTTCACGTTCTTGTTCTACCAATTCTTGCAATTCTAAAGACATAAAATAAATATTCCTAAATATTCTCTTCCCCCATGATCAAAAGACTTCAAAGACTTACCCCCCAATTCGCATATCGGTGGCTTAGCTCAGTTGTTGAGAGGCAAATAGGCCACGACCTATCCTTCCCATCCTATTGCGCTTCATTATCACATCATGATAATGAAGTCGTCATTATAGCCTATTTAAAGTACAGTGTGATTTAAACACCACAGTGTTTGAAACAAATTGAAGAATGTATTTACCAATGATCATTCATTTTAAATTCGATGGAAACAAGAGGGTCAAAACAACATGCTTGTCAAGAGTGCTCGCTTATCATCGCGTTGTATTCAGTGATTTTCCAAGTAATGATTGCTAATTTGTTTGTAAGAGATAACCAAATGGAAACTTCGAATTTGCTTCCAGTCATCTCTGTTCAAATAAAATCAAACCTAAAAATAACCCTCGCTCCATCTTTTGCACTAAGACAAATAGCTCGTGACTAAACTCATTCGAACTTTGTATTTTGAGTTTGTTTGTGCAGTGAAAGAAGCGTCAGCAATTAGCTGATAATGAGAGACGACACACGGCATAAACAAGTGACAGTTGAGTAGGTCATGTTAGACGGCGTGGAAAATCATTAGACGATTTCTTCTTCGAGATAATGGGAGTGAAAATACATATAAAGACTTTTATAAGTACCTAGGCATTTACTAAATTGATTTTTGAACGTAGTAGGTAGGTAATTTAGGAGCAGTTATTTTATACCATAAAGTTTATACCTACTAAACTATCTGTAACGTTACCAAATAATGCAGAAAAACATTGCTCCAGTTGTGTAACTTAAGTAGTAGTTAACTTAGATTAAAATAATGCATGTTCATTGTGATATTTTAATTGTCAAAGACTTTTCTTAAATTCTCAAAAACATTGGCCACGGACTTTTCTAGGAAGTAGCATAGTACTTTTCTTTATAAATTGGACGTACGTATAACAGTAACGTTTTCTCAATTAAATTCCACTTATTGAATAAGTTTACCTCCGTGGAGCAAATCGGTGGGCGCCATTCTCCCTGGATTCGCGCTTTCTCTGTTCGAATCGTCACTCGCTTTTCTCTCTTCTCATCTTCTTTTTCTCCAGTCTCTTCTTCCTTTTCTCCCTTCTCGACCATCTCTTCTTCCTTTTCTCCCATCTTGCCTCTTCCTCATCGTCTACTCCTTCCCTCTTCTCTCTGTTATAACTTCCTCTCTCATCTGTCACTCTTACTTCTTCGCTTCTTAATTTCTTCACATCATCGTGATTCTCCTTTACGTCACCTCTCTCTTTAGCCATTTCGTTCTCTGTATGTGCTAACACCTTCCTCTCCAACTCCTTCGCCTCCTCCAAGCTTTTAGTTATGTCAACTGTGACCTCTTGGTCCACTTCTTCCACATCTTTGGCAGAAACTCCATTCTGTCTCGTATCCATCTTCCCCTGACGCTTCGGTTTGTCCTGCTTGCCGAAAGTCCCGATGTCGTCTCTCTTCACCCTCGCGTTGAGCTTCGCCTCCAGCAGAGTCCTCTCCTGGTTCAACGTGCCGAGCTCATCCCTCTTCCCGCAGAGACAGTCCTCGTGCTTCTTGCGCATGGCGTCAGCTTGCAAGACGCGCCGGGCCGCGACGTCGGCGTCCTGCTGGAGGTTCTCCAGGTCGATGTTGAGCGCTCGGACGCGCCCGACGGCCGACTGCGCCGTCATCTTCGCCGACGCCGACAACTTGGAGAGGCGCGCGATTATGTCCTGCTCGGACTTGACGATTGAGCGGTCGCAGGTTATGCGGCTCATGATCTCGCGATATTTCTCATCCTTATCGCATTGACTCTTGCATTCACGCTTCTTGCGACAATTACTGAGCTCATCATTGGTCAGTTTGATCTCCAACTCAGTAATCCTCTTGTTGGCGTCGTGCAAAAGAGTCTCGTGGTCCCCCAAATCCGCGAGTAGGCAGTTACTCCTGCGCGAAGCCGCTTGCGCGTTTAGTCGAGCCCATTTGATGTCCTCCTTCATAGTCACGATTTTGATCGTCACTTCTTCTAGACGACGTTCCGCTGCTTCAGCTATACTTATCGCCTTGTTCAGGTCTTTCACTTCCATGTTGATGTCGGCTTCGAGGTGAAACATTTTGTTTTTGACACCCTTGAGTTCCTCTTCTATTTTCGCTCCTTCGCCGTCATCGCAGCACTTGTCCTGACCATCGGGTGACGGCGTTGTATTACAATGATTCTTGTTCGCGCCGCATTCGCGAGACTTCATACGAGGATCAGTGCCAACAGACTTTACCTCCACTGACTGAGAAGCCTTTTGAGTCGCTTCAGGAGCACGGCGAATTGGTGCGGAATCACTGTACATAGCAATAGGTGCAGTTTGTGGTAATTGTTCTGAAACTATTGGTTCAACTGGTTGTGAGAGATCGGGTTGAGCGACTTGTACAGGACCTCGTTGAGGGAAACTTAGCTGTCGTGCTTGAGAATGGGGCACACTTTCGTCGAGAGGTTCGTCGACAAATTGAGTGTCTCCTTGATCGGATGAAAATGTGACAGGAGTTCCTTGCGCTTGCTGTGGCCATGTTTGACGGACTTGTGAGGCTATTTCATTGCTAGTGAGCTTTGCCTGGGCTTTACTGTTTTCTAACCTTCGTTTTAAAGCGCCGAGAGGATCGTATTTGGGGTTTATTGGCACCGACGTGGCGGCAGCAAACAGTGCACATAATATTAACACGGATAAATCCATTCAGAGCATTTCACCTGTAGTAAAAATAGTAAAATACCTGTCCATTTTGGACATTACATAAATTAAATTAAATCAGAAACATGACTCAACTCTCTATTTTGTTTCACTAACAATCTTTTTAAAGCGCAGTCCCTTGAATTTGCTTCATACACGGTCTAATATTTACAGCAGAGAGTTGACTAGCAAGATGCTCCATCAGTCGTCGAAAATTTCGAATATTGTTTGCTCAATAAATGGGAATATAGTAGCTATATTTGTGACTCTATAAACTCTTTATATGTAGGTATTATGTATCTATCTACACACCTACACATTTGATAATTTGTACCTATTTGTATCACGGGATAAGTGGAATAAAATTGACGCAAGAAAGAAGTCTTCGTTATGGATGGTTTAGAGTTATTAAAAAGGTCTAAAAAGCTCACACTGCTGGCTTACTGCCTCTCTTGGCACCAAATTGAAGATTTTGTGTTGATTCTGTCCGATCTTCTCTCGTGGCTGCAAAAGTGTTTCAATAGATTTTTTTTCAAACACTGGTACCAAATTTTTTGGGGGTCAGGGGTTAGACAATTTTTCTAGATAAATGACATATTTCACATTCTATTTTTATGCCAATCAAATTTGTTTGATCCATCCAACGAAACTTTTTTTATTGAAAGAGCTTGATTCGAAGCAATGTCTTGATCTCATTCCTGAATATTTGCATTGTTGAGTTTTGAACCTAGCTCTCGGCTTTTCTACCTTCAAGCTAGAAATTGAACCAAGAGTTTCGAAGCAACAGTTTGACACCAAGTAACACTCTCCTTAAAATTCAATGCATCTATCAATTAACACAAATAAACAGTTTATTTCAGGAAGTAACGGCAGTGCATTCTCTCTTGGAAACAATCGGAATTTGCTAAATCAGTAATGACAAATGTAAAATACCTCGTGAAGGAGGTCAGTGACCTCTGCATGTTGGTTAACCCCATGGTTCAGGTTAACCCTCTCGGCCACCCGCAAGGAGAGTCACGTGATCTGTAAGTACACTCGGGGACACAGAAACTGAGGGGGATGGAAAACATGCTCCGAGGATTCATACTTCAAAATATTAATTGGTTTTACTTTAAACTCCTAATATTGGTTTTAAAATCTGTTCCTCAGAGGTAGAAGGTCCTAAGTCCATTTTCTTGATTTTGCGTTGACTCTTTGGAATTGTATACACAATCATAGCTTTATCAATTGTAATTTTACTGCGAATAAATACAATTATATTGAAGTATTCTCTTTAAGTATTCTTAATGACTGACTGGTATAACTATTGCAAATGTGATTAGATGAATGCAGAATTACCTCAAACGTCATTGACATGGACTACTGGCCTTGTGCGCCTAATGTTCAGAAACGTATGAAATATATTGTATACAAATCTTTCGTGTTTTAGATGAAAGTAAGCATACGTGAAATTTAAAAAATATATACACAGGGAGTATGAATACCGAATCGCACACAAAAAGCTTGTTGTCTTTTGGAAGCTGTAGGTACACAAACATTTCTCCGCAAGGCTAATATAATGGCGACGGATGATGAAGGAGGGAGAACGAAACCTTCCCATCATTTACCTCTCCACAAGGTAAACCCCGAACAACGCGTACATCTCGCGTCACGCGTCTAGTTTAAGTGTCCGCGAGTGTACCTGGACCGAGATGCTGGACACGAGAGGGTTGGTCAGATGAATAGATCTCTCTCTCACTCTCTCTCTCTCTCTCTCTCTCTCTCGCCTCTGTTGCTTCGAACAATGTCCTCTTCAAGCGACACGTTGCAAAATACATTCTTTTTACCAGAATTCAGAGCCAAGTTTTAGGAATCTGTTATTTATGCTTTATTAGGTTTGTTAGAAGATGTGGTTTGGATTTGTGACCGTCAATTCTGTCCTCTCGAAACCCCCTCTTATGATGTTCTGCAGCCATGATGATGAAGGTATACGATGGAGGAGGCGGTCGTGGATTATTAGGGAGACCACGAAGATAACTCGCTCAATGACGGCCTCGGGAATCGAACCATGGAGTCCGGAGCTTGCAAGTCCAAAGCTTTACCACCTGAGCCAGCTTTCACCTTTCTCACTATATTTAACTTTTTGAATTGAAGAGTGTAAGGAAATAACGCTATGCATCCATTTGTTGAAAAAATGAGTTTTAGGTGTAATCTTGCAGTGGTTTTTATGAGCTCTCAGAATATACGCTCGGTTTTTAGAAAATACTGCCAAAAAGTCTTGAAAAACGGAATTGAAATATCGATTTGTATGGAAGATAGATACAAGTTTTCAACATAAAACTTCGTTTATCTCAGTTTCATCCGAATGTGACTCATAGCGTTCTTTCCCTGTACCCAGCTTCTTATCACCAATGAGCTGACATTCCGTTTAGAAGCAAAAGAGCTCACCAACGTACGCATAACAAGCAATGGAGCCTATTGATGTAGATTCCATTCACCTTCTCTAGTGGCATAGGGAGTTGTTCAACGTTATCTTGATGGATAGCAGTCGTTGAATACCAACGAATATTTTTCAAATCACCTCCAAAATGTGTTTTGATATCTTTTACAAGTCGTTAGTTTGTAATTATTAGCCTCGTCTGTCTGTGAAAAATGATATAAAACACGCAATGAAAACAATCAATTGTTTTGTAGCCGCAGGGATGCAGTGGGGCCAGGGCGGGCCAGGGCGGCTCCCTGGAGGCGTATTCTATATCTTTTTAGATATAGGATAGGGCCCCTAGACCTTTCTTAGAAGGCAGAGAAACGCCCTGGCTTCTTTTTGAGAAACGGGCAGGGCGCACCTTGCCATCTTAAAATGCAAATAAATTGCATCTTAACTTTTGTTATAATAGAGATTTTTTTTAAAACTCGGTCCCAAATACGTAAAATCGTCACTAAAATAGTGAAATTTTCAAAAAATTCCCGCCGGAGGAGAATGGAGATTTTCACCGAATTTCACTTCTCTCTAGAAATCGTTCAAATTTCGCATATAAATAAATGTGCATGTCCTGCATCAGCATCATAATATGGCGAGAAGAAGTGATCAACGTGAACTTATTTTCGAGATATATCGCTTCAAAGTTACAGTTTTGTTTCTCAGTTTAACATTGCGACCATACGGTAAAGTCATGCTGATATTTTTAAAAGCGTATTTGGCTGCTTTCCCACCTATATAATTTTTTGAAAAACTACTATAGCGTGTATCAGATGCAATATTTTATTATGACATTTTTAAATGTATATCTTCGTGGACGTTTTACAGAGCTATGAGGGTTTTACTGCTTTATTTTAACGTTTTTCCATCTGAAAAGTGCAGTTTTATATTTAAAAATTGTGTTGCCATGGTAAAACGGCCTTTTGAAATTCGAAATTCTTTTCAAATTTGTAGAAATTTCCAGAAGACCGTTTGAAACTAATTCTTATTATCTGTCCTCTGTCCCCCAGCAAAATAAACAAGATTGCCATAGCAACCAGGGCGATGCAACTACCCTATTAAAAGCCTTGTTGAGATTAAGTTGATATATTTGCTCAGTTAGCAATACAGTGGGTACAGAGTCATGAGTTGGTGTACAACTAGTTGCGCAGAATGTAGCGGCGCAGCAGCATCAGCGGAAAGCTGGCAACACTGCACAGCAGCTCCACAGTGGCGTCGTACCAGTGGCCATGCTCCAGCCGCCACGTTGCCAAGTTGAGTCGAGTCGTGAGCTGCGTGATTTCACTCCTAGCCAATCACAACACACATGTAACTGTAGCGGCAACACTGCACAGTGGCGTCGTACCAGTGGCCATGCTCCAGCCGCCACGTTGCCAAGTTGAGTCGCGTCGTGAGCTGCGTGATTTCACTCCTAGCCAATCACAACACACATGTAACTGTAGCGGCAACACTGCACAGTGGCGTCGTACCAGTGGCCATTCTCCAGCCGCCACGTTGCCAAGTTGAGTCGCGTCGTGAGCTGCGTGATTTCACTCCTAGCCAATCACAACACACATGTAACTGTAGTGGCAACACTGCACAGTGGCGTCGTACCAGTGGCCATGCTCCAGCCGTCATGTTGCCAAGTTGAGTCGAGTCGTGAGCTGCGTGATTTCACTCCTAGCCAATCACAACACACATGTAACTGTAGCGGCAACACCGCATCTCAAAATGCATCTCATGTCATATCTCAAAATGCATATGACATGCATTGCCCACCAAATGGAGAAAAATGAAAAAAAATCTGAAACTGAAAAAAACTCATGAAAGTACTTTGTTAGTGGCGTGGTTTTATTTCTTTCATAAAAGCTATAAGGTTCCATAAAATATACGATCATGACTACGAATTTAATGGGCCCCTATTCTTAAAACAGTTATCACGTCATAAGTTATGATATGACGAAAAGTCATAATATTAACATGGTGAGAGATAGGACAAACCTCCTTATGATTTCATAACTTAGAGTTATGACGTAATAACTGTTTCAAGAAAAGACCCCCTGGATTCACAAAGGATTTATCTCATATATCTAGTACGTTTCCCAGTTCCATTCTGATAGAATACGATTCACGGCCATAAGGATTAACTTGCATGGAATCGAATTCCATCAGAATTGGGAATTTAATTTATCTGGAATAGGGCCCCCGTTGAATTAATACCAATATCGCTGTGAAAAGTCCATATTCCACTATACAATTCAAATTGTACAATTTGACATTCTTTCCAATGAAATATTGTTTTGAGTGAAACTCTGAAATGATTGAAATTGTCCTATTTGAATTGTATTGAATGAAAGACGTACAAAAGATGACAAGTGTGTTTAGTTCTTGTAAATAAAACGGTAGGAATATGTTCATCCGGAAAAGCGAGCTGCTTCAAGGTCGGAGTTCACTCGTGCCGACGTCACACTTACGCCTTCTCCTCCAGGATCTTGTCCAGCATCTCCTTCTCCTCATCCTGCTTCTCCAGCTGCGTGTGCAACTCCAAGATGGCCGCCGCGAGCGAGGCCTGCTGTGACGTCAGCAGCACGTGGTCCGAGTTGATCTGCTTCTGCGTCTCCTGCATCGCGGCGACGCTGACTGCGCATGCGTCCATCTGCGCCTGTTTCAACTGCGCACACAACCTTGAGATCGAGTGGATATCTCAACACGTGACAAATGATTTGCGTGTCTTCTACGGACCTTGATTTGACGCGAGTTCTCGGTGTAGGTCTCGTCCAAGGTCTGTTGATGGTGCAGTAGATCGTGGATCTGACTGGTCTGAGAAATATTCCGGGCTTTGACGAGCTCCATCTGTTGGTGAGATGAAACATAGGCTAGAGAAGTCCACGCCACGCCCACTCCTCATCATCCTCGTCATCTCTCATCATCTCATCTACCTTCTCCTCATCTTCTGCTCTCCTTGTACTTACCTTTTTCTTAATCTCCTTCTTTCCACCATCTCCTTCTCCTTGTATACTTACCTTCTCTTCACCTCCTTCTTCTTGTACTTACCTTCTCATCTCCTGCTCTCCTAATATTCACCTTCTCCTCCTCTTCCTTCTCTCCTTGTACTTATACCTTCTCCTCCAATTCCTTCTTCTCCTTCTCTCCTTGTACTTACCTTCTCCTCCATCTCCTTCTCCTCATCTCCTTCTTTCCTTGTACTTACCTTCTCCTCCAGCTCCTTCTTCTCCTTCTCTCCTTGTGCTTACCTTCTCCTCCAACTCCTTCTTCTCCTTCTCTCCTTGTGCTTACCTTCTCCTCCAACTCCTTCTTCTCCTTCTCCCCTTGTGCTTACCTTCTCCTCCAGCTCCTTCTTCTCCTTCTCCAGCCCCTTGAGCTTGAGCCTCTCCTCCAGCAGCCTGGACTCCAGGGCTTGACAGTTGATGCGCGCGTCCTGGAGAGTGTTCTTCATGTTCTTGTTCTTCTCCAGGAGGCGATATTGCCGCCCCTCCAGCTGGAGCGCCTTGTCCTCGAGCTCTGCCTGCTGCTGCAAGGACAATGCAAGAGCTGTTGGAACAACGCGGAACAACTCAGATGCGGGGCAAGAGAACAATGCAAGAGCTGTTGGAACAACGCGGGACAACTCTGCTGCGGGGCAAGAGGACAATGCAAGAGCTGTTGGAACAACGCGGGACAACTCTGCTGCTGCAAGATCAATGCAAGAGCCGTTGGAACAACGCGGGATAACTCTGCTGGGGAAGAGAACAATGCAAGAGCTGTTAAACAACGCGGGACAACTCTCCTGCGGGGGAAGAGTACAACGCAAGAGCTGTTGGAACAACGCGGAAGAACTCTGCTGCTGCAAGAACAATGCAAGGGCTGTTGGAACAACGCGGGACAACTCTGCTGCGGGGAAGAGAACAATGCAAGAGCTGTTAAACAACGCGGGACAACTCTGCTGGGGAAGAGAACAATTCAAGAGCTGTTGGAACAACGCGGGTGCGAGCATTTCGCTGACTTCTGATCTTTTGAAAGTTCAACACTAAACAACATCGATTCACTATGAAACTGAAGTACATGGCAATCTCATTGACGTCACAGCTGACTAAATGTAACTGGGAGACAGATGCTTTCAGATATTATCTTTCAGATATTTTTTGATATATAATATCAATATTTTATTTGATACTATTTCTGTATTTCTTTTTACTTTCTTTCACGTATTTAAAATGCGATGAAGCTATTTAAAAATTGCCTGTCCCCCAACAAAATAAACAATATTAATCTGCTGATACCATATGGTATCAGCATCACCGTAGTTGCTATGTAGCAACTGTTTGGGGGTCAGTGTGACGACCTCCCTCCACCTGTTATCAGTCTCTCGACGGCGCGGGTTGTGGAGGCTCGTGCTGTGAATGTTACACCGTCCTTCGGAAGGGACGTTAAGCCGTTGGTCCCCTTGGTATCTTTCGTCAGGAGTAGGCTACATGACGGTACCGGGTTTCCTCTCCTCCCTTCTCTATATTACATTCTCACTAGTGGAGCCTGGCTCTGTTGAGAATATAGACTTAATAATTATAATAATAATAATAATAATAATAACTACGGTGATGCAACTACCATAGCAATGAAGTGAAAGTGAAGTATAATTGAAATTTTATGGAATTTTGAGTTAGGATTGAACACATACCCGCGCTATTTTCAATGGAATGCAATTTGCGTTAAAGTTACAATTAGCCCATGTGACGCAACAATATTCAAAACTTACTGACAGCAATGTTAAAAAATATAAAAATAGCTATAGTCAAGAAAGATTGTGTCCGAATTAGTTTCAAGTCTATTTAGACTCGTAACAAACGCTATTAGTGAACTCTTGTACGGAAAGGACAACTCACTCGCAGCAGATCGTCCTTGTCCTCCAGACTCTCCTGGAGGACGAGGTTGAGCTTCTCCAACTCCGTCCCGGCGGCCAGGAGGTGCTCGTGCTCGTCGTCGCGGAGGGTGCGCAGCGTCTCCGCCTTCCTCGACAGCACCGCCTCCTGGTTGACGGCGACCTGGTGCTCGTCCTGGAGGCGCTGCAGCTCGCGGCGCTGACGGCGGTAGGAGTTGAGGACCATGGCCTGGCAGATGCGACGCGCGGCCAGAGCCTCTCTGGAGGGGGAGGTGGCCATGGGCTGGCGGGCGGGAGTCCTGGGGGGAGAGGGCAGGGAGGGTAGTGGTCAGGCCAGCGAAACTATTAACTAAAACTCCAAATATAATGTTCTTTATAATTTTAGTCTTTAAATAATGTTGAAAGTAACCGACTATGACATTATTTGTGACTTTAATTAGGTATAAACAAAGTTATTACGCTTGAAGTCTGCAGACCAATCTTACTCCAACACTGAGAGAAATAAATGTGAAATTATTTACGCTGAAAATATTTCGCTGGTTTTGGCGAAGTTTACACTTGTTTTAGCAACCACGTTTCGCTGGATTAGCGAAATCAGTTTCACAAACCGAACTAATTGGGTCTTGCGATTTAATTTCACTAGTGTTGCGAAATGTTTCATGTGACAAATAATCGTTCTTTTAGTGAAATATTTACGCAAATTTTGTGTAACTATTTTCTTAAAAGCTGTGAAATTATTTACGCTAAAAACATTATGCTGCGTTTAACGAAAATTTTCATTGTTTTAGCAACAAATTTAGCAGGAATAACGAAGGACTTTTCACTATTCGGGTCTTGCGATTTAATTTTACTAGATTTGCGAAATGTTTTCGCAGCGGCAAACGTGATCGATCGTTTAGTAGAATACTTACACTAAACCAGTGTAACATTTTAACATTTTGAATCTAGCGTCAGTAAATATTTCGCTAACTCCTCGCATCGTTCTTGTACGATTGTGACCGCTTCTACCATCACCCGTCCGCACAGCCAGTTGGTCTACACGCTGTCTTCGAAATCTGCCGACCCGGGTTCGAATCACGCCCGAATCTCAACTAATCAAAGTGCGTTTTAAGTTCAGATTCTAGTCACAAATGTAATCATCTCTGTGAATATGTACTCAGATTGTAGTTGTAAGTAAATCCTGTGAAGTAATCGTCAAATAACTTTTAAATTTTTTAATAATAAAATTTAACATTGGTATAGCTTAGCGAAAAATAATCGCTAATCCAGCGCAATATTTGCTATGTTTTTTTCTTACGTGTTATATTGGGGCCTGCGAAAAATTTCGCTATAATCCAGCGAAACTGTATCACTAAAGTTGCATATTTAGACAGGGAAACAATTACACTAAATATGTGAAACAAATTTCACTGGCCTAGTACAAATATTGCGGTAGAAGTCTGCGAAACCCTTTTCGCTATTTTTGTGAAATTAAATCCCTGTGTCTAGTTCAATGAGACTCTTACGCTGTTCCAGCGTAAGTTTCGCATGAAATTTCTCTCAGTGAATATCAGCCAAACTTTAAAATGGTGTTTTGGAAGTTAGGACTAGCTAGAGAGCCTGTAGGAGTAGGTAGGTACACTAGTAGTAGTAGGATAGACACTTCCTTGTTGTAAAAATAATAACCTACAGGATGAGAAAGTGAAGACACAAGATATAGAAACTCATGTAATCATTCATTAGATATTATTAGGTCCTGACAAAACCTGCCGCAAACTGCCACAAACTACACCTCATCGGGATGATGTGTAGAAAGTGGTAGGTTTTGGCATGTTTGTGGTAGATTTGGCAGGGTAAACGAGTACCTCTTCATCGTCATGGCAGAACTTAGTAAATTAGTAATGTTAGTAGCATTTACCTCTTCCTTTGATTTAGTTTGCGCTCGACATTCGCCTGCCGTCTTGGACTAGCCTCGTCATCCAGAGAAGAAGATCTCTTCGGCCTCGGCGTTCCCTGTCTCCTGTTACCACTCAAGTTCTGCTCGCTTCCCGCCTTCACCAGTCTACCAGACGCTTTTGACACCGGCCTTGTTGGCGTCTTGAAGATCCCTTGCTGCTCAGCAATGCGCTGGCTAGCTGTCACATCACCAGCACCTTTTGTCTCACAAGGAGGATTCAATTGTTTACCGCACTCTTCTTCCAAAGACATAGCAAATATTCTAGTAAAACACAATGTTGATTATCTATAGAGATATTTGTTATAAAGTCAATCGGTAAGCTGAAAATACTTTTCAATCTTACTGCTTGTGAAAGAAAACAAACGATGTTCTATCAACAATCTGCAGACATCTTGATTTTGACATTTGCTAGCTTGAATGCATAGCTAGAAGGCGGTGATCGAATTGGAATTAGTGTCATCTTGACTAATTCAAATTTGAATTTTCGAACGTTTTAAGTGACATTTAGTAGAATGATAAATTCATTAAATCATGCTAATCAACATCATACTGAACTAAATAAACATTAGATACCACTAAATAATTACTTATAGTTTCATTAGAAACTAAACTATAACACATTATATAATGTGTTATAATGTGAAGTTTGTTTTTGTCAAGATATCTTTAGGGACACGAATCTATTTGCCTTTTCAATCTTCACCTCTAAATAACATGAGTTTTAAAAACTTGTAAAAACTGAAAAATGGACCCGGATGTGGCGTGGCGCTAAAAAACCTGAACAAATATCCTCCATGTGGTGTCATTTCGACTTGATGATCCGACCTGTAATATGGCCCTGGCCATCTTGCTTCGGCAAGAAAATTACAATAAATAATAATATAATAATATGGCCAATGGGGCAGCAAAATATAGGAATACTCAAAATGCAAAGGACTTAGAAAAATAACACGAGAACTTGCTGTTGCTATATAGAGCACGATGGCATAGAGTAATTAATAATACATTGATGGGAATGAAATCAACATAAAAGGGTTTCATTTCTTGACTAGAGTGGCGTTTTTGCAAATTTAAAGTTGTCACAAAGTCCAAGTCAGAGAGTTATAAGTCTTGTGGACGTAAAGTCAGGAAAACGTGTCTGGTTGAGCTTTTTGCATTACGTGGAATTTTGGAAAGAACGCATCAATACCCCAAGTAATGAAGCATTTTCTGTGTATATCTATTCATTCTCTCTTGACAGTGGCACTTACTTTATTTACTACTGAGATCATACAAATTTAAATTTAAAAAAAAATCTTATGATGATTCATTTTTGTAATGTGTTTGTATAATTGATTTTGTAGTGCTTTTGGTAATGCTTTTGCCTGTTGCCATCCTCACATATTTGCTATAGTCAAGGTTCTCATGGGAAAAACTATGACATATTACAGTAAAATACTGCCATTTAAAACTAAAACAAATCACTCCGAGATTATTTTTTTTATTTCCGGCAACAAAAAAGCTCCAATGTGAAAGATCATAATGTCAGGAAGTCAACCCCTAACAAATTACACACAATGTAAAAATATATCCGCTTCCTCGCCCCTAAAACACCTGATTCCTTTCTGAATCTGAAAAAATAACCCACCCCTCTTAAAAACACAACCCTACACACACTTCTTCGCGCATTACGTTCAAGCCCTCTCAACAAAAAACCATCCCCTCTACAAAATACCACCTGATACTTTCCACCAACCCCTCTTTATAATATTAATAATAACAGATCCTTAAACCGCGTTAACATATTAACCCCAGGTTAAATACTCAGTGAAGTTTACAAAAAAAATCTCTTTAGGGGAGTTTTTTGAACAGCTCTAAAGATGTAGGGAGCTTTGAATAGCATTTGATTATTTCTATATGAAAAAACTTCTTTGGGTTTACAATGGATTAGGGTGATTTTTTCTCGCTTTAAAAGAAACATCCCCTATTTTTATTGGGGATCACGTGTGTTTTTTGTTACGTTGGTATCTAAGTTAAAAGGTAACTTTATTAGGGGTTGTTGAACATTATCTGGGTTGACAGATCAATCTGAGGGTAAATTAGGGGTTGGTATTTCATAGTAAAGAGGCTGGATATACTCTGATACAATTTCAAAGCTGACAATTTGTATATAATGTAAAATAAAGTGCTAAGAGTGTAAAATTGGTTATGTTTGCAATGGACAAAGATAACATGTTGCTTTTTAAAAGTTGACATATTATTTTTAATGAAGTTCTACGACCACAATGTTTTAGTATACTGTTTAACGTCGTACTGTTCTGCCACTAGGCTCATGGAATTCAATGCTCATGGCAATGGATGATGATGATGACGATGACGATGATGATGACGATGATGATTGGGAGACGACGATGAATGGTGGGAAGGAGGCGGTCGCGGCCTATTAGTTGGGAATATTCTCACCATTTGCTTTGGGCGGAGTAAGTAAATATACGTAAATACCTCAGTTAGGATGTAATTGACCACGCGAATAGAACCCTGGGGCCAGATTCGCAAAAAGTATTATCTCCTACTACGTACTATCTTTCGTATTATCTTTCATTTAACATGGTGTTTTTGGTATTAAATCAAAAGATAGTACTATTATCTGCTAATACGTATTATCTTTTGATTTAATACCAAAAACACCATGTTAAATGAAAGATAATACGAAAGATAGATCTGGCCCCTGGACCTGGGGGTAGCAAGTCCAGAACGTTACTGCCTGAGCCAACTTGCTCTGTGACATCACAACATTAAAATTATATCTTCTCAAGTTCTCAACATTATATCATACTGTGATGTGTACCAAATGTCATTTATTCCACTTTATAGTAAATCAATCTGGACAAATGATCTGGACACATCTTAATAAAATTGTACGCATTTCTCATATAAATGAATAATTTTAAACAAAGTAAAGTAGTGCAGCAGTGCATCTTTTCATGTCGTACATTTCGACATCGCCATGTTACGAAAATCGCAGCCAGAAAGTAGTTTTGAAGCTCACACATTTGTGCTCACACATTTGTGCTCACCCCAACCCCAACGAAAAACAACCCCTCCTATATAAAACACTTTCGCACCCCCGCATACATAAAACATATATCCGTCGTTAAAGAAAAAAACAGCACCCTCATCTCTAGCCATGTCGTGATTGGCTGACGGACAGTTAGAACGACTCTGATTGGTTGATGGACTGATAACGGTGATGACTCATGGGGTGCTAGATCTCTCCCCTTGGGTTGATGCTGTGATGGACCGGTAGGGGGGGATTAAATCGATAGGGTCAGGCGATGGCGCCTCGAGCTAGTTGATTGTTGACAAATAAAACGTGATTTTTCTCGGCGAAATTCTGCATAAAGTCATATCGTATACCTTTTTTATGGACATGTATTACATTACACGGTCAATGTTCTAGAAGAATCAAGGTTTTAAGATAAGTGTGTGAAAATTCAATAATTAAAAAACCCTATGGAAGTTTCATTAGAATTAGATTTCAGAATAATAGTTATTTTATGAAAGTTGAGATGTTGCTCAACACAGATTTGGTATTATTTTTGTTGTGAGATGAATAGTTTTCAAGGAATTAACTAACAAAGATTGATAGATTTCTTACAATTTTAAAACAGGAAAATTGACAGTGACATCATAATTAGCTATATTGCCATGACAACAAAGAAATCACCATGGTAACACATTGTTGGAGGCTTGGAAATGACATCACAATTCTGATTTTCGTTGCCTGCCGTTTTTCCCGCCAAAATATCTAATGACATTTGAATTTGTTTTTTATTAATGAAAATTTTAAATTTCACTGACGATAAGTGTGTTTATCATTATTATTTATGTTGATATTTACAAATTAACTGGAATAAAATTTCATGAGACTTCCCTACATTTAAAACTTTGGTCTCCAACTTATTTCATGTATTAACATAAAGAAATGTAGGTAGGTACAACTAAAAATGATCGCTCAACAAATCTGATTGACTGGAAAATATTAGATCGCAAGATCAGAAGTCAGCCCAAGCGATCCCCTTGTCTCACTCAAGTAGATGACCTCTCATTTCAATGATAATACAAATCATTGATTGTTATGAAACATGACCAGCAGTCATTCACATTTGATCACCGATCATTTTTATTTTGGCCAAGTGTACCCATTTGCAACGGTGATAACTTGGCCCAATGCCAACACATGTTAAATCGCCTCAAGGTATATTGGCATCGTGCCAATATATAACCGCAGCGCACGCCACTCCGCAAAACCTTCCATTTCACCACTAATTCCCTCCCCCTCCTCTCTGGTCCTCCTGATCTGTGTTTTGAACTGTATTTTTTGTTGCTTCCCGACATTCGAGAAGCAAGTTAATCAGTCGTAATAATATCACGGCTTCCTGTTGCCAAGGAAGCAGCCCGTGGAGTCTCGATGGCAGTGAGGGTGGAGTATCTTTGGGGTGGAGGTCAGCTGCTCTTGCTCTTCGCAATACACTCCCAGGGCGAGCTGACCGACTGCCATTGTACACATCATATCAGGCGCATTCGTGGCCTTTCATTCCATCGAGATCGAGATTTAGAATAGTTTTAGTTTTCAGAAGCAGTTTTGATTACAGTTGGACTTGCTGACTGAGATTAGCATCGAACTGGATTAGAAAACGGAGAACGGAGATATTGACGATTATGTTTTCATTGACAATAAGTCCCATAAAAGCCATTTAGAAATTTAGAAATAATTTTATTTAGAAATAATTTCTCATTGAGAGTCCACACAAATATTTTCGGGGATGCGCCAGCTGTGTCAGCGTTTGGTAAAATCCTCAACTAATCGATTTTTTTGTCAATTTCAAAGTTAAAAAATGCAAAAATATGTATGCAAATGGGTTAATGTTTTGTGCTCTATTTCCCTTCTTATCTGCTTACTTACTAGTTACTACAAAAGTAAAATATAAGACTGAAAATCGTTTCAAAACCATGGGTTTGCAAGAGTCGTTCAAGAGTTTTGAGATCTTGTTGGTTGTCTCGTTTTCAAATGTATGACTTTTTGAGCGAGCGAAGCGAGCGTCTCCTTTTGGCTCTTTTGGCACGGACCTCTGTTTTTTTTTTTTTTTTTTTTTCTTTCTTTTTTTTTTGTTTTTGGCTGCTAATAGCCGATACACAGGTCGCACCGTTTCACCGATCGATCTGAAATTTTGCACACATGTAAAACCAACCTTCTCTGTTTGCAGACCCTAATTTTTTTGAAATCCATTCATTGGTTGAAATTTAAATAAACATCTCCTGAGGGGCTGAAAAATGAAAATGGACTTCGACAAATGTGATCGACCTTATATTTTGCATGGCCATTAGGACCAACATTGTCTCTTATTTTACAAATTTTCAGCCAAATCCTCCTATTGGTTAAAATTTAAAAAAATATTTCATGTGCTTTTTGAAATTTAAACCAGAACCGTTTGACCGATCAACTTAAAATTTTGCATGGTCATCGGGTCCAACATTATCTGTATTTTTGACAATTTTCAGACTATAAACTGGGTTTAAATTCAAAAGTTATCGACAGTTTACGGATATTTTGCGTGTTGGCTATCATATTTCTCGAATTTCATATTTCACGGAATCTTCGATTTCAAGGTTGTTAGAGCAGAAACTTTCAAACGTATTATGAAACTGATATGACCATTTAAAATTTTTTTGAACGATATCCTGTGATTTTTGGAAATTAACAAGGAATCGTTCAATCATAAAGGTTCAATCGATCAACTTAAAACTTTGCGTGGTTATTGGAACCAATATTTTAGGAATTGTTGGAGATTTTCATACAAGTCTGTGACGAAATTCAAGAATTATTGGCTTTTAAGGCCATTTCGATAAACATAATTTCGGTTCGAGGTGTTGCGCGTATCCGTGCTCGCTCATCAACGCGTTACTCAGAGCGTTTTCCTAGTTAATATTCATCACAATGCAAAGTGATTGATTTTCTCGTTATTACTTAGTGATTTGAGGATATCCAAAATCTTTAATTTGTATTTCTGTATAAATATAGAATGCGTTTTTTGCGATCTGCCAAGCAGTCAAGCCATTTTTTAGCTTTGTGGGGCTAGTGAATTTTTTAAAATAATTATTCAGTGATTTTAAAAGCAAATACACCCAATAAGATATCAATAATCATTTCTCTGTTCCGACTGCATCATGTCTGGTTAGCAAGGGACCAGCGTGTAATTGCTATTAGCTCGGTGTTATGATATTCCACCGCGTCCTCCACAACACCCCCACGTGCAGGGTGGTGGTGGTGGTGGGAGGGGGGCAGTGTTTTTCCTTATCTAGATAAAGTTATCTAGATAACTCATCTAGATAACTTTCTGTTATCTATTATCTTATCTAGATCAATATTTCATCATTTATCTATTATCTTATCTAGATAAATACATCTGTTATCTATTATCTAAATCCCAGATAATAGATAACAATAATTTAATATTGCTTTTCAGCCAAATTGACTACACAGTGTCTAAAAAAAATATTTTATATTAAATATTATCCCGCGATTTATTCAAATCGAACGCCCTCATTCCCAGATGTAACGTAAAACAACATGTTTTTTCAAAGTATACTTGTCTTGAATCTGGATTACAACAAGGGTATCGGTCTTTCAATACTCTGTTAAATACGTTAACACTAGTGATCATTGAAGAAATGTCATTGGTTGTTGCCATGACATTATATTTCTAATCGTCTGTTTAAAATTTAGCAGAGTATTGAAAGTTGGGCCTATTGAAATGAATTCTGCCTTTCCTATAGAGTTATTAGACTCTGTTTAAAAGCACAATACAGGCTAGTCCTTTTGAAATAAGCACGTTGATTAGTGAACTCAATAGCCTCACAAAATTCAAGCATTTTCCCTAAAACTCCTCTATTAAAATTATCTTATCTATTATCTAGATAACTGAGAGTTATCTATTATCTTATCTAGATAAAGTCTTAAAAAATTATCTATTATCTTATCTAGATAACAAAAAAACTGAGTTATCTTATCTTTATCTAGATAATTTTTTTTGTTATCTGGAAAAACACTGGAGGGGGGCACGCGCGGAGCAGATGGCGCATCTTTCACGCGCATCTTATAGCTCTCATAGTCGTATTTCTCATAGAATGCGCCAAAATCGATTAGTGAAAAAGATTGTGCAAATGCACAACATGTGTAAGGACGTAAGATTACAAAAATCTAAATATTTTACAGAATGTCTACAAAGAAAATGCGTTTATCAATCTGATAAAAGTTGGAAAAATAAGATAGGATTAAATGAAAGTTACGAAATAGTGATAAAGATGTTATCTTCCAAAAGATGGCATATTCAAAAGGTATGAAAACGCTTTGGACCACTTTTCGATCATACACACACAAATTTTCCCGGAATTATCCCTTATTTTGGGAGTAATGAGTCAATGAGCATAATGAATTATTACGAATAATTATGAATTATTTAGAAAAGTTGATCATATTGGTCAATATGTTGAGTGACAAAATGCAGAAACATATATACATGTGTTCATTTTAAAAATGCTGTTCCTCTTCTCATCTTCATCATTTTCCTGTCCGATTTAATTTGTACATTAAAAATTGTAATTTTGATGAGCACAATCAACTCTTTATCATTCATTTGGAGCTAAGAACACTTGAAAAGTATGATAATTCGTCGAGTTTTTATTGCAAAATGTAGTTATAAATGAACACACGGACAGATCATCTCTCGACTTCGCCAGCTGCTGCTAAAGAACATCTCCTGATGATCTGTGAAGACAAAGATCAGATGCAGCTCAGCATCCCTCAGGACCAATGAGATGAGCGACTAGTCGTGTCACGTGGCCTCCTGGGAGTCGAACCCGGACATGCGACAGATCGCCTCTTAGTGCTCGCTCATCCGGATGTCGTTCCAGCATCATCTCCAGCATCAGCTCCAGCTCCAGCTCCAGACACAGCAGATCTTGAATCACGGCAACATGGAGTCGAGAAAGCGTTTTGCAATGCGAATTCGAGACGTTTCGCTTTCATGGAAGCGTCTTTAGTATTTTTAATCTTTATAAAATGATAAATGTAGAATATTCCCGAAATTTGAGAGTATACTCATGCATTTTTATGAAGAAAATAATTCTGATGCATTTTATATTACTTTAAAGTAGATGTATGTTTACCTACAGTATTACCAAGTACCTATTACATTAAAAAATTTGGATTGACGAAAACTATATATTAGAAAATTGACCTATAATAATTATTAATTGCTACGCAAATCAGGAACTTACAGAATATTAACAAAGACCAATTCATAGTTTGCACGTGATGCCATCTCATTGTTGCATGCCACCATCTTGATGGCACGTGATTCTCAGCTTTTTTGACGATAAATTTTAGTTTTTGTGGGAAATTGTAATATCTTTAGTACGAAGAGGAATTACTCGCACATTACAAAAATACATTGATTTACCTCAATAAAGTTATAATCTGACCTGTCAACGTGCCAACAAAATGTCCGTCCTCAGGTGGAAAATTCAATAACTATGCATTGCTGATTAAAACAAAAGAAGTTCGTGCACTATGAATTAGTATTTATAAACCACAGAATTTACTTTTCATCTTATCTTGTTCTTTCAACCATTCACCTACAAGATTCCTGGCAAATTAAAATTCACCATTACATGATATTTAACCATTTTTAATATTTCTGTAGCCAGATTCAGAGCTATGAATTGAGTTCCAGACAGACTTGATTGATTTTAGTCTCCCCTTGCTTTTGTCTTGTTTTTGAAAGCTTTTCAAATCCTTATGAACCATATTTCAAACTGTGTAAAACGCTTTTGTGTCCTTATCCATCGAAGCGAGCTCATTTAAACTTCTGGACCCAGCTTCCTCTTGAGATAAGTAGAAGCATCTTTTTAAAAACTAACGAAGATGATGGATGCTGCGAGTTGAACGACCTCTTAGGGGTTGTTGCTCTGTGAGGGTGGAGATGAAGAAGGGGTTGAAATACCTGAACAAGAATGCTTTATGAGCAACATGATTTTTTTGACAAAAGGGTTGAAAAACGGGCATGGTCGATCTATTGTTTAGGAGATTTTAGTGAGATTTTGTTTGACCCCCACCCCACTACACAACCAAGCCGGGTGTGTTTAGTTTGAAAATATTGAAGAAAATACTGAAAAAATAAGGGAAGAAGATGAAACTTATTTTTTTTCCTGGCCATGATTTTGAATGGTGTATTTCTTTAATTTTTTGTATCCTGATAACTCCCAGCATTTGTGTTCTCAGAATCGTGGCTCCAAAAGTAATAAAAAATTGAATTTCTTCCAAAATGGTTCCGATGTATTGTAAAGGAAACGTTGAAGTTATATTGAACTATATTTAGGGCACACTTTTGAAATCATGAGTTCAACGTTCAATACGGTTTTTGATGCTGTAGATTCTGTACGAAATAATGTAGTTATAATATTGATATTCTCTGATCATTTTCAGCCACGTTATGAAAATGTATACACAGTCCCAACAGTTTCCAACACACGAAAGACTCTCTAAATTCACTAAATGACTCCCCAAATATCTCACAATACTTTGTCAAATTCATTTGTCTGCTTCGTAAATAAATTATCTGTAGCAGAACATTTTCGACATAAAATTTCATCCATTGAAATTCAGAGCGTTCCCAAACTTTTCAACCACATCTGTCGCATATTTAAACTAGCGAAAAACTAATCTTAACCCACCCATTAATCACTTTGACCCTTGAAAGGGCTCTGCCCTTTTGCCCCTACGTGCGTTATGCAGGGCAAAGATTGCGACCCCAGTTGACCACTGTATTATATCAACACAATACCATGGACATTAAAACTGTGAACTTCGATTTAGGGGAGTTCAAAAAGGTGAAGGGGGCCCTTAATGTTTTTAGCAGGTGAGGTCAAACTGGACGGAAGATATAGAATAGATTTTGACTTTTGGGGTTAGAAAACACAAAACATATAACCAGAAGACTTTATTTGCGATGGTCACTCGTTTTAATGTTATTGTCCGCCGTTTTGTCATCGACTTTCTAAATGCATGGGAATAGCTAAATCGCGTTCGATTTCTGGGAATCTTCTTTGTATATGGAATTATTTTGGTCAATGAGGGAGTTGTGGTCAATATAAGGGATATTTTACTGCGTGGAAACGTCACCAAGAATCCGTTGGAAGATGCATTAATCTTATCACCTTCATTCACTCAACTCTGTGACTCTGAGAGTTCTTTTTTATTGTCAACTTTGTGTTGGAAGAGAATAATTGAAGATCTGAAGTAGATGAAGAAAACGTCGTTGCTTCGACCTTTTTCCGGGGGGGGGGGGGGGAGGGGAGGGGGGGGGAGTAATCCAACTGATACGGAGAAGTTTTTGATCATGAAAGACAATAATGTATCATCATAGGTATACCCTATAAATTTTGGAGTTTGATATTAGTAATATTTTACTTATTTAATTATGTACACTTGGCTATAAACTAAAAACATTCAAAAGAATATTTTCAAAAGAAAGAATGTTGAGCTCTGATTGCATTGATAATAACAGGATTGATTGTCAAGGAACCTGACCAGCATCCAAAAGATTTCGTTCAAATACCGTTTTTAGTTGTGCCAAGTGGGCCTACATTACAAAATCGTTTATAAAAAAATAAATGTTTCATTTTTGAGCTTTCGATTCCGACTCGTAAAAAGTTAAATTCGCGTTTTATTGGCGTTAGCATTTTGTTCGCGTTTATCTGCGTTCACGTTGGTCCAAACATAAAACGCCCTCGTTTTCGTATCTTTGTTCCCTCAGCTAAAAATAGATGATTTGGGGAAAACTGTTTTTGTTTTCCACGGCCACTTGGAATATTACTCACTGCTGTTCTTTATCGAGTCATGACTCATCACGAACATCCCTTCCTCTCTGATTCACTGGGGAGAATATGCAACATCTCACATTCCATTGGCGGGGGTTTTCCCGCTAGACGATTCAAAGTTCAACCCTTCACTCACAGGCAGCAACAGGTTGATCGTGACGTCAGCAGCAAACAAGGGCCAAAGAATTCATTCCACATTTTAAAATTATTTTAATAAAACAAATAAAATAGTCCAGAGAATTAATTTTATAATGCAGTTTTCTTTTCAGTACAATTACATTCATAATGTAGAATGAAGTAAAACATAGCAAGTTGGTTCAGGCAGCTGAAAGCTCTGAGCTTGACTGCGAAAGTCCGCGAGTGAGAACTTCTTTGGCAAAAACTTCGTAAATAGGAGAAAAAAATAAATATTTAAAATTTCATTTTTAACATTTTAAAAGTAATGTCTGATTGATAGAACTAGAACTAGTAGTCTGCATCACAGAAGGTCTTTGCCAACAGCTCTGTTGCAAAAGAGTGCGTCATTAACCTTGCTTCGGGGCTCGAACTCGGCCCTTCCACCCCCGCTCAAGTCTCAGCACGTTGAGGAAGTGAATGGTGATTTTATCAACCAATTAGAAAGTATACAAACTTCCCAGACGGCTGGAAATTTGCGGGGGGAAAAATAGTTTCAGTGGACATTTCCAAACATTTTCTGTTCTACGTCATTTTCCCAAATTTATTATAATTAAATCGTCAATTAATAGAACATTACAACTTTTCAAATTATTTTCAAACACGTATCTAACTAAAGTTTCAAACAAACAATTGCTTCATAAATTCCGGTTAACTATGGCTAGACTGATGGCGAATGATTACGATGATGATTGGAAGATGATGATGAAGATAAGGAAGGAGGCGGCCGTGACCTATTAGTAGATCACCTTCCCAGCACTCGCCTCGACCAAGAACACCCTCTAGACGGCGGCGGGATTCGCACCCGAGTCTCCAAAGTGTTTGGCCAGACGCTATCTTGGTTTCAATTCAAAGTATTGCATTTCATCGAACCAATCAAATGCCAACAGCTGGAGGAACGATCTGATTCTGTACTGCGTATATTCTTCTCATCGGTCAACAATCACCCCCCCCCCCCCCCCCCCCAGACACCAGACAGCGATTAATAATGTTCGAATGAAGACGGATTGTTGGAATATGAATAAATTACGCAGTCTGCAATGAGTTGTTATTGTTGACCGACGCTTGACCGATGTCCATTCTTGAGAGTTAGAGAGTTGTTTTAATTTGGCTTCTGACCAGAATTAATTTTGTATTATTATCGTCACAAGAATGAAATAATTCGTTTTGCGTTCGTGAATTACGCAGTCTACAATGAGTTGTATTGTTGACCGAAGACGCTTGACCGATGTCCATTCTTGAGAGTGAGATAATTGTTTTAATTTGGCTTCTGACCAGAATTAATTTGGTATTATTATCGTCACAAGAATGAAATAATTCGTTTTGCGTTCGTGAATTACGCAGTCTACAATGAGTTGTATTGTTGACCGAAGACGCTTGACCGATGTCCATTCTTGAGAGTGAGATAATTGTTTTAATTTGGCTTCTGACCAGAATTAATTTGGTATTATTATCGTCACAAGAATGAAATAATTCGTTTTGCGTTCGTGAATTACGCAGTCTACAATGAGTTGTATTGTTGACCGACGACGCTTGACCGATGTCCATTCTTGAGAGTGAGATAATTGTTTTAATTTGGCTTCTGACCAGAATTAATTTGGTATTATTATCGTCACAAGAATGAAATAATTCGTTTTGCGTTCGTGAATTACGCAGTCTACAATGAGTTGTATTGTTGACCGAAGACGCTTGACCGATGTCCATTCTTGAGAGTGAGATAATTGTTTTAATTTGGCTTCTGACCAGAATTAATTTGGTATTATTATCGTCACAAGAATGAAATAATTCGTTTTGCGTTCGTGAATTACGCAGTCTACAATGAGTTGTATTGTTGACCGAAGACGCTTGACCGATGTCCATTCTTGAGAGTGAGATAATTGTTTTAATTTGGCTTCTGACCAGAATTAATTTGGTATTATTATCGTCACAAGAATGAAATAATTCGTTTTGCGTTCGTGAATTACGCAGTCTACAATGAGTTGTATTGTTGACCGACGCTTGACCGATGTCCATTCTTGAGAGTGAGATAATTGTTTTAATTTGGCTTCTGACCAGAATTAATTTGGTATTATTATCGTCACAAGAATGAAATAATTCGTTTTGCGTTCGTGAATTACGCAGTCTACAATGAGTTGTATTGTTGACCGACGCTTGACCGATGTCCATTCTTGAGAGTTAGAGAGTTGTTTTAATTTGGCTTCTGACCAGAATTAATTTGGTATTATTATCGTCACAAGAATGAAATAATTCGTTTTGCGTTCGTGAATTACGCAGTCTACAATGAGTTGTATTGTTGACCGACGCTTGACCGATGTCCATTCTTGAGAGTTAGAGAGTTGTTTTAATTTGGCTTCTGACCAGAATTAATTTGGTATTATTATCGTCACAAGAATGAAATAATTCGTTTTGCGTTCGTGAATTACGCAGTCTACAATGAGTTGTATTGTTGACCGACGCTTGACCGATGTCCATTCTTGAGAGTTAGAGAGTTGTTTTAATTTGGCTTCTGACCAGAATTAATTTGGTATTATTATCGTCACAAGAATGAAATAATTCGTTTTGCGTTCGTGAATTACGCAGTCTACAATGAGTTGTATTGTTGACCGAAGACGCTTGACCGATGTCCATTCTTGAGAGTGAGATAATTGTTTTAATTTGGCTTCTGACCAGAATTAATTTGGTATTATTATCGTCACAAGAATGAAATAATTCGTTTTGCGTTCGTGAATTACGCAGTCTACAATGAGTTGTATTGTTGACCGAAGACGCTTGACCGATGTCCATTCTTGAGAGTGAGATAATTGTTTTAATTTGGCTTCTGACCAGAATTAATTTGGTATTATTATCGTCACAAGAATGAAATAATTCGTTTTGCGTTCGTGAATTACGCAGTCTACAATGAGTTGTATTGTTGACCGACGCTTGACCGATGTCCATTCTTGAGAGTGAGATAATTGTTTTAATTTGGCTTCTGACCAGAATTAATTTGGTATTATTATCGTCACAAGAATGAAATAATTCGTTTTGCGTTCGTGAATTACGCAGTCTACAATGAGTTGTATTGTTGACCGAAGACGCTTGACCGATGTCCATTCTTGAGAGTGAGATAATTGTTTTAATTTGGCTTCTGACCAGAATTAATTTGGTATTATTATCGTCACAAGAATGAAATAATTCGTTTTGCGTTCGTGAATTACGCAGTCTACAATGAGTTGTATTGTTGACCGAAGACGCTTGACCGATGTCCATTCTTGAGAGTGAGATAATTGTTTTAATTTGGCTTCTGACCAGAATTAATTTGGTATTATTATCGTCACAAGAATGAAATAATTCGTTTTGCGTTCGTGAATTACGCAGTCTACAATGAGTTGTATTGTTGACCGACGCTTGACCGATGTCCATTCTTGAGAGTGAGATAATTGTTTTAATTTGGCTTCTGACCAGAATTAATTTGGTATTATTATCGTCACAAGAATGAAATAATTCGTTTTGCGTTCGTGAATTACGCAGTCTACAATGAGTTGTATTGTTGACCGACGCTTGACCGATGTCCATTCTTGAGAGTTAGAGAGTTGTTTTAATTTGGCTTCTGACCAGAATTAATTTGGTATTATTATCGTCACAAGAATGAAATAATTCGTTTTGCGTTCGTGAATTACGCAGTCTACAATGAGTTGTATTGTTGACCGACGCTTGACCGATGTCCATTCTTGAGAGTTAGAGAGTTGTTTTAATTTGGCTTCTGACCAGAATTAATTTGGTATTATTATCGTCACAAGAATGAAATAATTCGTTTTGCGTTCGTGAATTACGCAGTCTACAATGAGTTGTATTGTTGACCGACGACGCTTGACCGATGTCCATTCTTGAGAGTGAGATAATTGTTTTAATTTGGCTTCTGACCAGAATTAATTTGGTATTATTATCGTCACAAGAATGAAATAATTCGTTTTGCGTTCGTGAATTACGCAGTCTACAATGAGTTGTATTGTTGACCGAAGACGCTTGACCGATGTCCATTCTTGAGAGTGAGATAATTGTTTTAATTTGGCTTCTGACCAGAATTAATTTGGTATTATTATCGTCACAAGAATGAAATAATTCGTTTTGCGTTCGTGAATTACGCAGTCTACAATGAGTTGTATTGTTGACCGAAGACGCTTGACCGATGTCCATTCTTGAGAGTGAGATAATTGTTTTAATTTGGCTTCTGACCAGAATTAATTTGGTATTATTATCGTCACAAGAATGAAATAATTCGTTTTGCGTTCGTGAATTACGCAGTCTACAATGAGTTGTATTGTTGACCGACGACGCTTGACCGATGTCCATTCTTGAGAGTTAGAGAGTTGTTTTAATTTGGCTTCTGACCAGAATTAATTTGGTATTATTATCGTCACAAGAATGAAATAATTCGTTTTGCGTTCGTGAATTACGCAGTCTACAATGAGTTGTATTGTTGACCGACGACGCTTGACCGATGTCCATTCTTGAGAGTTAGAGAGTTGTTTTAATTTGGCTTCTGACCAGAATTAATTTGGTATTATTATCGTCACAAGAATGGAATAATTCTTTTTCGTTCGATGTGATTACTCATACATCTTTCTGGTCAGCGAGATTTAAGCAACATTTGTTGAACAAAGATGTCTTGCATGACTTTCTTTCTGATTTGACTGACTATAATCATGGTTTTATAGCAAACAAATCACGGGCCAAGTTATAAATCAATTATTTTTTTAAAATAAAACTGTCATGATTATTTATATAGTTTTACAATTATTATTCATCGTTCCAAGAATGCCCCAAGAATAATATGTGTGATGATAAATATTTTTAAATTGTGTTTTGGTAAATATGATAATGGCTTGTGGGAAGGAGTGGTCTTGGCCTGTTAGTAGTTAACCTTCCCAGCATTGCCTCACGACATGAGGCAATCCCCGTTCAGAAAGATGACCGCGGAAATCGAATCCCCGACCTCCGGAAAAGTCCGGAAAAAGTTAGAATGAGAAATCTCAATTTGGTGTAATTTTTATCCCGAAGTAGTTCGAAACGACAGCAACTTTTCTGAACTACATTACCGGTCTCTAAAAAGCGATACGAAGATGACTCGAAGCATTTGTTTTTGCAAAAGAGGGCAAATTCGTCAAATCACTCCACTGATTGTTTTACCGTCCACACGCGGCTTCATTATGAGCGTTCCCAACTTCCCATCATGCCCAGTAGTCACGTCCTGGTGTGGGGGGGGGGGGGGGGGAATCGGATGTGGGTGGGTCCCGGTGTCAAGCCAAGATGGAACGTCGGGGTCAAAAAGACGAACGGTGAAAAAATCACGCTCGAAAAAAAACTCAAAATAACGATCTTTTCTGGTTTTTATGTTTCGCTGGGCTTTTCTTTCTACTGTCCTGTGCGGCTCTGTGATTTATGTGCAGCACATGGAATGCCCAGCTGACCGAATCCCCCCATACGTCCAGATGCTGAGGGTGTCAAGCGGGTTGGCATCCGAACACTGATTTAGAAGAGATTTGCGCCGCTAAGTCGTACAAATCAAAGAAGGCGTTGAGCCATGTGTCCAAGGAGTAGTCATCAAGCGGTAATTATTCTTTTGACGTTTATTCACAGAAAAACGGTTAAACATTATGTTTATGTCTGCATGAAAGTAGGACACAATGTATAACAGGTGTAGCTGCGTTTACCTAAGTACTTAATTATAATTTGATGGTATGATTTTTAACGACTACTTATTTTATTACAAGGCAGTGCTATCAACCCGTAGTCATGGCTATAATTTAATTTTTTTCTATATAGCCAATAGATAATTGGAAAATGTGCTTTTTCAGATTTAGATACATTTTATAAAGATACATGTTTAAAAAAATGTCCAGTCATTCTCATTCTTGGTACATAGGTACTATATTTTCGACTTCAAACTGATGTCTAAACTCGAAAGCTTATAATCTACAAAAAATATTATAGTTGAAGGGATAAATCCTTCCCTAGAATTTTATTTTCCAGAGATTTTTTTTGTTTATTTTGAAGGCCCTAAGTGCTGGGTTAGGTTCTGTTGTTGGGATCACATATCTTAATAAAATACACTTTACTGTTATTGTAATAACAATAAACCGTTAAATCAAGAGCACATGTTATGTCAAAACTCAGTTGAGAAATCATAGTTTTTCCTCTTGATTGTAAACTCATAAATCCTGACTTTGAACCCTTTCGGTTCTGTTTTTACTTCAACTTGACTAGTTGTAAAGATGGCCACAAAAGCCCAATAAACTTCTGTGCTGAGATCTCGGCTATTTACATGAATTGAGAATAGTTTTAGAAATAGTTGACATACATTGAATAAAGTCATGGCTTCTTTGAAAGATTTCAAAAGCGAGTCCGTTTGGAGTTAGAAGATGAAATGAATTGTGTTCTCATTTCTAAAGATGGAAGATTTCCTATTATTTTTTTTCCTGTTTTTGTTTTCAAGGATGCAAGAGGACGCATCTTGGGAGAATTTGTTTACTCTGAGAAATATTACCTGAACTTTTGACCAATTATTTCATCTGTTCTCGAATTTTCTTCTTACAAAATGTGGGAAACATTTTAGAAAATAAAAGTATTTTGTACACTGGACACACTGTCAAGTGTAATCTCTGCTTCTTCCGTCGTGACCGAATAGCACAGGCAAATCAGGTCACGTGACAGCTGTCAGCCAATGAGAGAGCATTCTCATGATCATCTAAACTTGAGTTTGTGTCCCGTGTTTTACTGTCATTTATTTGAAGCTCACTTTTCGACGTATTTTCTACGAAAAACGAAAATAAAACAGGAATAACTTCATTATTATACTTTTAATTTAAACTTCATTTGATTTTATAAAATAAATACAAATATTTATTATTAGTCAATACATTCTAACTTTGTGTAATTTTCAATGATACAAATTTCCCACTCAATCGCGAAGAAGTGATTTCTTGTCATGTGATCTGACAATGATAATAATAAACTAATTGCTAATGAACGTCCACCAATTGGTTTTCAAAGGCACTCAGAATATCTCTTCGGAATGCCAGTTATTTTGATTCATAGAGCTATATTTATTCTTATTTCGTTTCATTCCAGCGCGGAATATTTGTTCCATTATCCGTATCTATGTTTGTGTTCCTAAAAGCGAATGCGATTTTAAAGTAATTATTATTGGACCAAATCAAGGGCAAAGTTTGATTGCATTTAGGATAAAGAAAATATCAATTATTATCGACAAAGAGCAAAGTTTCCAACATTTATTCGCAGTTATTATTAACTTAGGTTCGAGCCCAGGACAGTGTTGTTTCAGATTTAACGACGCACGGTTAAGTCTTCGAGAATACGAATCGAGTCATTATAAAAAGCATAATGTATATTATGGTTTTGTTTGTAACTATCCCATCAATCATGATTGAGGAATACTATTATTGTAAATCGATTATAATGGAAATTGTACATGGGTCTTTTGAAGTCATTATTTTCATTCAGTTGCTAGTTCATAAATATATTTAAATTTATTAAATAGAATCTAATTTGAAATCAATTAATGTCGACCTTTCTCTTGAGAATTCGAACATGAATCTAACTGTTCATCTGATTGGCCAAAGAGCTTTTATTCCGAGTAATCGCGATGTGTTGGATAAAGCAATTAGAAGGCTGTGGTGTGTTCTATAAAGCTTTTAGAAGGCTGTGTGGCGGGGATTTCAATGCGCGGAATGTTTTGACATTCGAACACTTCACGCAGGGTAATTTTATACGAGGAAATGAATGTGGATTTCCAACATATTTGGGGTAAATTATAATTAGAATGTATTCAACCAATTAGTTGTATTAATGCTTCACTTTGTAAAGTATGAGGGTTAATGTTAATTGATGTTGATTTGATACATTCATGAATCATAAAGAGAATAAAAAATATCTTTTTTAAAAGTATAAATTTAAAAACAGTTAAATAAATTTAAGATATTGTTCAAAGATTAGTTAACACGTTTGTAATGCAACAATTTAGAGGTATTATAAATTTGTGAAATGCACCCAAGTACCTGATAAATGTTTTGATTTCTTAGAGCATATTTTCAATTAATTAAAAATGCGTGATGTTATGGATGTTTGGTACATAGGGGTTGGTGGTTGGAACAATATTTGTTTTGAATGAAAACCGTACACATATTGAGTTAATTTGTGGTAAAAATGCCCCCTATTTTCATTGAATCTTCTTCTTCGTCCGTCGAACGCAAAAGACTGAGAATCTGGATTTAACGAGCTTGGTCCATGGACTAGGAAGAGGAAGCTGTGTTTTTTGCCGAGCGAAGGAGAGGAAGTATTGAGCGCTCTTGCCACCTCTAGCTCATTACAAGTGTCGGGGGGTCACCGGGGGCAGGGGAGGGGGGGGGGGGGGCACGAGGGCAGGATACAGGGGACACGTGGGGTCAATATGCAGCGTAATTGGCTGCAAAATGTCACTTTTTCAGGGCACGAATTGAACGGATAATTTGGTCCAAATTAAGAAATTGTGCGCTTGATTTTTATCATAAATGACTTATTATATTTATTTTTATTTTTTTTCTAAAAAATCCCTTATTTTGCAGAACAGTGCGACGTTAAAAACAATTAGAATACAATTTCGGTCAGTTCTCTTCTTTGGATATTCTAACTTTTTAGTTTTTTCCCCACATAATTCCCATTCTGTGTTTGTTTTCCCATAAGTAAGTGTTAGTTTGTTGTCTCGCGTTCCTCATGAGAAAGGAAATGATGCGATTGGAAACCCACGTTGAAGATTCCCTCCACTTTCATGGTTATTGTAAGTGTAAATGAGCTATTATCATCATGTTGATCACGTTGATTAATCAGAGAGCGTGCGCGCGCAGGGGTTTTGCCAAGGGGCGGGGCTGCCCCGACACTTCGGGGTTTCATGCAGGTGGGAAGTTCACAAGTTCACGCTTTTCCATGGGTTTGGTACACTTTTTCATCAAACCAGGGAAGTTAATACAGATCTATGATGAAAATATATAAGTTCATATCTTAGATACCAATATTTTTTTCTAAATATAAAAATATTTCGATGACACTGCAGGGATATTTACTAAAATTATGCATTTAATTTGTTATGTTCATTCAATTTTATGCAATCTGGAAATTTATAAAAAATTTAATTACACACATTAAAAAATACGAATCAAAAAAATCTAAAATATACGATAAAACTGCAGAAATATTTACTAAAATTACACATTTAATTTGGTATTTTCATTCAATAATTTTATGCAATCTGGAAACTTACGAATTAAATTACAAACAATAAAAAATACAAATAAAAAAAATCTAAAATAATCGATAAAACTGCAGAAATATTTACTAAAATTACACATTTAATTTGGTATTTTCATTCAATTTTATGCAATCTGGAAACTCACAAATTAAATTACAAACATTAAAAAATACAAATCGTAAAAATGCAATAATTTAGTGAACATTAAAAAATTACATTCTCTCATAACATTCCACATAATTTAAACACAACGTATTTATATTTTTGAAATGTTTAATTTGTTCTAAACGCGAGGATTCTTCTGCTCTCCTAACCTACCGCACGCAGCGGGGCAAACGGAAGCCCCCCCCCCCCCCCTCCCTCCTGCCCCCACGCCACGGACCACGGCTAGTCCTGACCCGCACTAGGGGTTGGGGGGGGGGAGCACCCACACCTCACCACATCATTGACGGATGCCACAAAGACCTTTCATTTGCTCGCGAATAATGCTCACTCGATATCCAGCAAAAAACATACTTTACAGTGGTATCATGGCGAAACCTGCGGACAAAACAACGAGGCAAATGGTTGGGAAAACGTTCTAAACTTTTTGAAATTTAAAAATCACTTTTAATCGTTTTGAGAGGGAGTTTATTGTACCCTATATGACATAGTATGTGTACCACGTTAGAAGAGAGAGGAATAGAATATACATAAAATACCATCAAGAAATGGTGCCTTTTATGAAAAAATGCTCAATTTCTTAATGGTATTTATACGCTGTCAAAGTTCACTCTGAAGTCTGTTACATATGAATTGAACTGTTGAGTTGACTTTCCACAACTTAAAAGTTTTTACAAATAAATATACTCCTTGAAATTGAGAAGTCTACTAGAGGTTGCAGCTCGAAGTGTTACTTGCGACGTTGTGTGTGCGCTGTGTTGTCTCGGTGCTTCACGGCTCCTCCACCGGCTGCATTAGCTCTGTCGGTAGAACAGACACCCACATGAGCGTCGGCAGGATTTCTGTCACGGGGGGAAGAGGGGGCAAGATAAGGAGTAACTTTTCCACAGGTCAAGGGGGCTGTGGGGTTCCGCCACCCACCCTGACCCGCAGGTCATATTTTGGTTTTTTGACACTTTGGAATCAATTTTTATACGTTTTAGGTGTATATTGTTGAAATTTTTTTTTTTTTTATAAATTAATACTTTAGGGTAAGCCTTTTCCTTACCCTGTAGGGCATTTTTTAAAGGTTTTTTGACACTTAGAAATAAAATTTTGGATATTTTACGAAATACGTAAAACACCAAAATACTTTTATTTTATCCTGACATCCAGAGAGGGGCAAGCTCCCCCCCCCCCCCCCCCCCCCGGAGCCCTGCAGACACCTATTAATGAAGACGTGAATTGTCAATGTCTGGAACGAATGGGATGCTGATGGATATGACGGACAATTGATGCCAGTCAGATGTGGCTTATTAGCATCTGAAGTTGATGACATTTTGATTTATCTTCATTAATATGTTAAAACATTCATTATTCATCATGCAGACATCATTATCGAGATAACAGGTATTCTTATCATAGGCGTAGCATCGTGAACATAGATGTCTGGAACTAACGCGTGTGGTCAATAGACAACATTCAAAATTCACTGCGCATGCGCGACGTGCCGTGATGCATGTTGGGCTTAGGATGTGAAGAGTTTGACAGCTGCCTGGTTGACAGTGCTGAGATGCATAAAGGAAGAATGTTTTTCGGTGTTTGTTATGTTATATCATCTCTGTATTTAAATGTAACTAATTTTATTGGTATTCAACATTATTTTATGAATAATACTAAGAATAGCAGATCGTACGGAACTGTGTGTTGTGTTCCATTGAGCAAAAATAACACTAAATTTAGCCGTGAAGTGTCGTTTCACTACTTTCAAGGGACATTGATTTGAAGAAAGAATGAGGCGTGTGAGGCGAATTGGATCTCAGGGAAAATGTAGTAAATGGTCCCCTATTAAGAACCACAGAATATGTGGTGCACATTTTAACAAATCTGGTTATAAGAAATATGAAGAAAAATTGCCCTGTTTTTCCCCTAACAAAATGAATAAATGAATAAACCGAAATGAATAACCAATAGGTCAGATTGATTTGTTAATTGGTTATGTATACAGGAACATACTTTGTCACATTTTGTCAGAATTTCTGACAAAAATAAGATTTTCGGCTACCTACAAATGTCCTGTTTGTTAAGAGGAAAAATAACTTGAATACCCCTGAAAGCGATAAATATGATTTCAAGCCCAGGCTAATAATATCTACAATATTGGATTTACATCTTACACTAAAAATTTTCAACAAAAACATAATTTATTGCGTCTTATCCATTCTTTCTTCAAATCAACGTCCCTTGAAAGTATTGAAACAACACTTCACGGCTAAATTTAGTGTTATTTTTGCACAATGGAACACAACACATTGTTCCGTACGATCTGCTATTCTTAATATTATTCATAATTATGTTGAATACCACTAAAATTAGTTACATTTAAATACAGAGAGGATATAACATAATAAACACCGAAAAACATTCTTCCTTTATGCATCTTAGCACTGTCAACCAGGCAGCTGTCAAACTCTTCACATCCTAAACCCAGAATGCAATGTTGATAGTTGTAGATGGCGCTCGGGGTTTAAAATGTTGTCTAATGATTTGCTCTCCTTACTAGGAAAACGCTCTGAGTAACGCGTTGATGAGCGAGCCTTCGTACTGCATAAGAATTTATAAGCGTGTGAGATTTACTGCTCTACAGACCTTGGGATCTCCTTTGAAGATAATCTAACGAATTACTCAAAGAAACAGTTATAAAATATCTGACATTTCTTTGATACATTTTACAAATATTTCAAAACAAGCATACAATGTCAGATGATCGTTCCACAGTTTTAATTTGCACACAGAGTTTCTTTCAGATTGACATTTAGAGCTAATTAAAAACTATACAATCAAGTTTCCGATGAAACCAATGGACCCATTTAGCTAGAAATCATTAGGTAACCGAAGTGGATAAAAACGAATGTTTTGTAAAAAATTGGTCTGATCAGTGAGCTACTTCATTTGACATGTAATGCGAAAACAACTAACAACAAACAAATAAAAAACAGAGATTCGAGCCTATAGTTTCAAGTGGAGACATTCTCTCCACTCGCTTGAAAATATAAGATTTGATGGTTAAAACCTCCATTATTTACCTCAAAAACAGTTCTTTTGTATTTGATTTTGATTTTTACATGTATATATTTATTATTTAGACATTGATTTAAATTAATAAGTGCCAGGGAAGGGATAATAAATCTTGTTTTTCGAGACAACTTTATTTTTTAACATTAAGTAGTTAAAATCAAATATATTTTAAATTGATCGTTGTTTTTGAATAACGTTGGGATGAAGGCAAAATATTCTTCATTTTAAAATTTAAAATTTGAGAGAAAACAATTTTTTAAATCCAATTATTTACTTTTTTATCTACCTTTTGTGGGTCATAATTCGTACCATTCATTTTTCTCTGTTTTTCTTTATCAGTACTGTTGTTTCGTCTCCTATTTGTGAATTTCCGCGCGTGTTATATTCCACCCCGCGCTGTGAATGGAGGTAGGGGCTGGTCAAGCTCGGCAAGGGAGGGGAAGTGGAGTGGAGGGGATGAACTTGAGCCGCAGCAGCAAGCAGGAGGGTTGTGATTCACTATCATCTCACTTCACTCCGTCAGTCGAACGGCGATCGCGGTCAGATCAACACGTCATTATCCTGTATCGTTTTCAACATTCAGTAGTGACCTGTGTTCCACAACTCTTTAGCTCATTTGTGTGTTTTTAGTGTGATTTTGGATATTTTTTTGTATAGACTATTTGTGTTTCGGTGTTATTTGGTGTGTCTTCTTCGGAAAAAGGTAAGAATTTTAATTATTAAACTAATTATATTGCTTTTACAAAATACATAATTTTTAAAAGGAGCGTTAATGTAAATGAGATGATACTAAAGTAGACCATTTTATAGACATCAATTAAGTATTTCTTGGGACGTTTTGATGTTCCAGAAAAATAAAAACAACAAACCGATAACATTCTACTTTTTGTTAGTAATCAAAAACCACCTTTCTGAACCCGAAGACAAAATACTGGGTAGAGTGTATTGAAGTGTCCTTTACCTACCGCAATGTTGTTGGTTTCTATGTAAAACATTCACCTTCTCAGACACAGCTAAGGGAAAGTCGAAAACAACCACAGAAAAACAAATGTTTCAAAACATTTAAAATACCAATTTACATGTTACGAAATCATTCCAAATTACTGGTCCGGTGTCAACACTCAACAGCACACGACGTCGATGGAACAATTTGGCTTATGTTTATTTGTATTTCTTGGTCCAATTTCAGAGCCAAATACAGCTTAGAAAAATCTTAAAACATTCGCAATATTTTTTGAATTTCCAAATTTTAGTTAATTTTAGTTTTATTTTCTTTCCATTTATACTGAGTACAAATTGCGTAGCATCATTTTACATTTGTACATGGTTGGTTGGATGGAGCGGTCAACAATTGCCTCCACCCCTTTGGTCTGCCGGCCACTGGTCACTTATTGTTACCCGTGCATAAATTACCTAAAGTCTACAGATTTCATTCTTGCCCACAATGTCAACAATCAACAATGACGATGACCAATCTAACAATTAAATCTATCGACTACAATGCCAAGACTCATTTCTTGACCGATGACCATTATTGAAGATCGAATTAAAACTTTGCCGGTTTCATTCTTGACCAAGATTCGCTTTGTCATTGTAAATTCTTTCATAGGAAGTTTTCAAATGATTGTTTGACCGATCGTCATCATTTGTTGAGAGAATGATTGCTAATTGATAAACAAGAGTTCCTGTCTTCATGTATTAAATGAGGCGGTTGTTTATCTTATCTGTTTTTTTTTCATCTTTCCTGTTTTGAGTTCCACAGCTTACAGTGTTACTCTTACAAATTACATAATTTCCGTATCCGCTTCTTATTTTTGAAATCTGTTCGACGTTTCAAAACATTACTAATTGCAATAACTTGTTGTTAGTTTCTCATGGGAAAAAGTCTGTAAAAATATTCCTCATCTCTGTAAAAACAGATGCAATGTTTTGGACGTTTCTGTCCTTGCCAGCGGCGAAATAATTGAAAAATATCCATCCTTCGCGGAATCAACGGAAGCCAAACAAAATACCAATCATCGATCGTTAGATTTAGTTGAGCATTTTCATTATCACTGTATTTTTCTTTTCAAATTTTGTATTTTTCCGCACAGCAATAATAAGTTAGAAAATCTTGTAGGAAAACTACAAGAGAATGAAATTGAATATACAAACTTGCATAATAAAGTCAGTTTCAAGTCTGATAAACCTCAATGCTTAGAATTTTTGCTTCTATGAACTTTTTACTGCTTAAAAGTTGTTAAAAAGTATAAATATCCCACGAAAAAGAAGCATTTTTATGTAGATTGCATTCCCTTCTCTCATTGTTTACATTTCATGCGATGCGATACAAAATAATGACCTTAGAAAACATGTCGAAACTGTTCCAACTTTTAGTTCTAACGAACTGGTGGAAACAAGAAAATCAGTGGCCCATGTTTTTGTGACTGCGTTTCTATTTTCCCAATGAATCGCAAGGTCAAAACCTAACCCAATATTCAATGCGTTAACCCTTTCTTATTATCCGAAATGTGAAAGTTTCGTAAAGTATAGGAAAACGAGAGAAATCTGTGTTAAAAACCACCCCTTCGTGAATGGGCGTCATAAAACGAGAGCAAAGGGTTGCTTTTCGTGCCGGTTCAACCCTTTTATAGATCTAACGGGACATGGGTTGTAAATACAAAATAGGACCAAGGGATGAAAATATATTAATATCAAGTACGGGTAAAAAATCTTATTTATTTTGGAAAAGAGAAATCTTGAAAACATTCTTTTATTGTTGTTTTGTGTTGAATGGGAAGTAATGGTTTGGCTTGGGAATTGCTTTGGACTGTCTTCTGGTAAAACCAGAAGTGGAGAATTTGAGGAAACTTTCCAAGGAATGTTTACGGCGCTTCTAAATTTTAATTTTCCCGCAATTGACTTGAAATATCGCAGCAAACCATTACATAGTTTAACGGCACACTATTCTGCAACTGACATTATTTGTGTAGATTATTTATTTTGTGATCTATTATAAACTGAAATGTTGAAAAACTTAATTGTCACTATCCCAGCATTTGACTTGAACCAATCACGGTAACACGGAGCAACGTCCGACCTTACTAACTGAGGAATCTTCGTGTTTCCCTCAGTCGCAAGGCATCGCCCTTGCATGCATATTGAATCTGCCATCCATTAGTCTAGTAGCAGAACAGTGCGTTGTTAAACTCATCAAACACACAGAACGAAAAAAACAGAATTGATCATGATTTTAAACCCATGTACGCACGCGCAAATTGCTCGGTTTTCTGGTAGTATCTGTTCGGCCATTTCCCAAGATGTACTGACAAAGCTGTTTGAAAGTCAAGAATGCAACAATCTCCATTGCATAAAGTATAGCATAAAACCTAGGAAGATCACTCTCGATCTTCCTAGATAAAACGTCAACTAAACTCACATTCGAGAGGCAAATGATGCGAAGGTTCCGGTGACAAACTCCTTCCAACCCTCCACCCTGCCTGCCTCCTCTTCATCATCATCATCATCATCATCATCATCATCATCTCCCAATCATCATCATAATCGTTCATCCGTAGGCGTGATCCTAGTTGCAGGACAGTAGACAGACTTGCAGGGGCGGATTACCCATTAGGCTAGTTAGGCTATAGCCTATACCGCCAACTTCTAGGGGGCGCCGCGGCGTCAAATAAATGCCGATTTATTATAAGAAATATGAAGTCGTAAACAAACTATCAATACAAAGTATAAAAATATGGTAACTTGTGTCAAGACAATAATTTACTGTATAGTCTTTACTCTTTAGAATGGGAGGAAATGGAGATTTTTCGCGATGCATATGGTAGGGTTCGAGGAATTACAATGATTTAGATAGAAAAAGGCACCATTTCCTCGCCCCAGATTCCATAAAAAAGTGTACATTCAAAAAAAGGCATGCGGGCGTCTGTGCCTTCGATAATGAGCCTACATTCTCGCAGGTTTGATATCCCATTTTAGGCAGTTTCTGTGATTACAGCGTTGGTGGAGAAAAGAGCACCATTTTAAAGCTCAAGATTCATTAAGAAAGTGTTAAAAATCGAAAAGAGGACATGCGGGGCAAGTTGAGTACTATTAAAATCGACAGTGTGGAATTGTTTACTTTTTGTGTGGGGGGGGGGGGGGGGGGGGGCGCGTGTGAATTAGCCTAGAGGCGCCCAACTGTTTAATCGGTGACATCCCATTGCGCCAAAGCCTTCCCTTGGCGCCGAAACTTTTTCCCCGAGCGCCGAAATTTTTGCCTGCTCAAAATACCATGTACATGTCCATGTGTGTTAATACCATGTTGCCAGACTTTCTTGAGAAGCGATTCCCCGAGCGCCGAAACCTTTTTTATTCCCTATGCGCCGAAGCTTTTTCCCCGAGCGCCGAAGTTCGGCTCCGTTTAATCAGCACCTTGTGTCTTGTGTTGTGTTTGATTCTCTTCTAACCGCCTTGTGTTTGTGTTGCAGCCGACATGAACACGCCGGTGTGCGCGATGCCCGTGATGTTGCGTCATCCAGGACAAGGTCTCATCAGCTACGAGCCGCACTCACCCTCGTGGCGCCACTCACCGCCCTCGGCCATCACTCAAGTGGTGAGTACACTCAAGTGTTCACTTTGCCCTCCGCACTCACCCTCGTGGCGCCACTCACCGCCCTCGGCCATCACTCAAGTGGTGAGTACACTCAAGTGTTCACTTTGCACTCCGCAGCGCCCGCGGCCGTCCTGGCTCACGCGGGAGGCAAATGCTGGGAAGGTTCCCTCAAACACGACCACCTCCTTCACATCTTTTCATAGGCTGACTACATTTTTCCATTTCTCGACGCCACTTCTATTACGATTTGTCCAAAAGTCCTCATTCACGTGCGGAAACTCGCACCGGATTATCTCTTTTGCTTCCAAGTAAACATTTGGCAACTTCAATAATGTAAAAGGTATAGGTAGGTAAAATACCCAAGAAATTGATCATTTTCACATTTCTGGAAAAGTAATCTTGAAGTGCTATCAAGTCAAAAGTTCAGCAGTTTGTTGCCATCTTTTGATATTTTAAACGCAGAAATATGGTTACGTTGCTTGCTCAATGTCAGGACTCTTGGCTAGCGGCTAGACTTCTACAACCTCCGATTGTCTCTAGAAACTGTAGTGAAGATGTTTGTGTTTCTCCTTCAGAAGTCCGAGCCGATGGACCACGGCTCCATCAACGACTCCGGCATCTCGCCAGGCCACGGTTCCTACGGCACCAACTCGTCGGGCGATCCTTCCCCGACCTCCCTGGACGCCTACCCCTCGCCGCCCGTCCGCCAGACGTCGCCGCCCGTCCGCCAGACGTCGCCGCCCACCGTCGCCCCGCGCACGTCCCCCGTGACCGCTCCGAGGGCGTCGCCGGGAGTCACGACGCCCGTGGCAGGTGCCGCCGTCGTGCCGCCGCCGAGGAGGTTGCTGAACGTCGAGGTGAACGACGGACACTCATCGTGCTCGTCTGATGGAGGCTACTACAAGATGGCCGCCACCGAGCAAGTGGACGACCCTCTGCGCGGCATCCAGATGGTATTGGAACGCACCGCCATCTTGGGGGCGTTGAAGGAGGATCACGATGACGCCATGGCTCTGCAGTGTCCGCTCTGCGTGTTCTCCACTTCCTCTCGGTGAGTTGAGATCAAAGATCCTTACTAGTGAACCTCGAATAACAAGTCCAAATGACTCTTTCAATTCTAGTGACTCACTGACACTAGTGAGTCATTACTAGTGACTCACGTGGTCATTTAAACTTCGAAAATGCTCATAATTTTAAATTGAATCACGCATTATTTCGTGTAAAACAGGTCCGTAAACTTATCCCCTCTCTCCCCCCCCCCCCCCCCTCCCCAGTTGAGCACTAATTCCCAAAAGTTGGGAATATTTAGTGCACATTACCTGGAAGTAGTGTCCGAAGTTTCAGAATTAGTGATTTTTAAATTAGGAATGAAATAGTGATTTTTAAATTAGGAATTAATGTTTTCCTAATTTGGCTAAATTAGCTATTAAAATTTGGCTATTTGGCTATAAAAATTAGGAGCCTTCAATTTTCTTTATTTTTAATATCTTCCTTCCCATTGGTAAGCAAGTGGAGGTGCCGTGCTATAATGCCGGCTTGCCCAATAATGGCTTAAGATGAATTTGACTTGACAGTCCTGGGTTCAACTCCCGTGGTTGTCCTTCCCGACTGAAGATATTCCGTGGTTTTCCTCAGTCTAGAGGCAAATGATGGGAAGGTTCCTTACTAATATGCCACGACCGCCTCCTTTCCACCATCTATCCTTATCTAATAGTCTTCATAATCATCTCAATCTTACATTCACCGACATTCCCATTAGAAAACATGTTATTCCAAACATTTACTGGTTCTCTTTTGGGCAACTCTGGAGCAACATATGTCCAGCTTCTGACGTCACTCTTCTGTTTTAGCGAGGCTTTCCACGGCCATCTTGGCACGCACTACGATCACCGCTGCACGATGTGCGACTTCACTGCGCAAGGCGTCGACGCACTGCGCACGCATCTCCGCGATGCGCATGATCAGCTGCTGTCGCCGCTGACCGACGGCTCGGTTGAGGGAGACGAGGCCGGCGTTCGCGCACCGAGGGTCAATGCTCAGGGCAAGGTGAGTTGAGTGTTGGAACTATACCAGCAGTGATGTCCATCTAGTGTTAGGTTGAATGTCCAAACACTTGTTGGTGTCTTTAGTAGCCATCAAGTATAAATGCATTTTTTATGATATTCTGGCAAATTATGGCCCCCATATTGTCTAAAATTGATGTGGATCCAACTGTTTCTTTATGCAATCAGAAAAATGAGTAAACTTCCCCAAAAGTGGTTTTGTAATGTTCAATTGAAATGGACTTTACCTGCTCAACAAATAATAAAAGTAGCAGATTTCATACTACGATATTATTCCAATCTGAGTATGTTGACTAACTCCGGCTCCCTCCACCAGGTGAAGACGCTGCGCTGCAAGCAGTGCGACTTCGTGACGGTCACCAAGCTCGACTTCTGGGAGCATTCCCGCGGCCACATCAAAGCCGAGAAGCTCCTCGCCTGCCCCAAGTGCCCCTTCGTCACCGAGTACAAGCACCACCTGGAGTACCACCTGCGCAACCACTTCGGCAGCAAGCCGTTCAAGTGCGACAAGTGCGTCTACTCGTGCGTCAACAAGTCCATGTTGAACTCGCACCTCAAGTCGCACAGCAACGTGTACCAGTACCGCTGCGCCGACTGCAACTACGCGACCAAGTACTGCCACAGCCTGAAGCTCCATCTGCGCAAGTACGCGCACAAGCCGGCCATGGTGCTCAACGCAGACGGCTCGCCCAACCCTCTGCCGATCATTGACGTGTACGGCACGCGGCGAGGACCCAAGACCAAGCCCAAGGAGGAGGAGCCGATGATCCCGAACAACTTCCCGGTGTTCCCCAATCCGTTCCAGATGCCGGCAGGGCTCTCGTTCCCGTACGGCGGCGTTCTCAACGGATATCCGCACCCACCAGCGTTCCCCGCATTCCCGCAACAACACGAGCGCTTCGAGGAGATGTACATGGAGCGCATGATGACGTTCGTAAACAACAACAATAACAACAACAATAACAACAACAATGCAGATGAAGTCGTCAAGGAAGACAAGCCAAGCGAGCAGAATGGAGCGCCGTTGGATCTCAGCAAAGGTTTCGTTGTCGCCGGCGCGAACAAGAACCGTCGCAAGGGAAAAGCGTTCAAGTTGTCGAAGCTGCAACGCGAGACGGAGATCGATGACGACGATGCCTTCGCGACGCCTGCGAAGACGCCGCGCCTCGACGACGCCATCATCCCGGTGTCGGTGAACCAGCTAGAGACGGAGGTGTACAACTGCACGTACTGCGACATCACGTTCCGAGACATCGTCATGTACACCATGCACATGGGTTACCACGGCTACCAGGACCCATTCAAGTGCAACATGTGCGGACAGCAGACGGCCGACAAGGTGGCGTTCTTCCTGCACATCGCGCGCACCTCCCATTGTTAACTCGCGCATCGCTCTAGTCAGCGCGGCAGAACTACATTTTTATTTTACCATTCGTTGTTATTTTCAGAATCTATGTTTAATTCTATTCACGATGGTGCAATTTCATTACTTTTTTACTTTTCTTCGGAAAAGTTTGTATTTATCTTTTGTATTTAATTTTTCCGATCAGTTGGCTGATCCACATTTTCGAAACAAAACGGGTTTATTTTGTTTTAATAATTAGTCATCGGGAAGAGATCATCCCTGTATTTTTCTCAAGTGTCTATGAGTATGTTTGTACATTATTTGTGGCTGTTTTGATGTCTACTAAGACGACTGAAGACGCCTTGGACTCTGCGACTCAGGCTAGTCACTCTCTACCTGATCCAGAAGTCGCATCACTGAATATAGTCGAGAGAAACGACCAAAGAAGACGGATTCGATGGTTGAAACTATTTTGATAATGATTTCGTATAGTGTGTGAGATATATTGTGTTGAAGTGATTTTATACAGTGGCTTGAGTAAATAATCAAAAATAAATCATATTGTAATAAATTGACTATGTTGTGATCCTGCAATAATCCTTAATCTCCTTTAATCTCCTTGTCACTTAGGTATTTCAATTTCAAATAAGTCCTACGTTGATATTTTATTTCCAATTGAAAGAAAAATAAATTATTAATTGTTTAAATTTAATTTATTCCACTTTTTAATAAATGTTTTCTTAAATTAAATCCAAAAAGTAAAGTTTAATTTACTATTGATTAGCTTTGGATATTGCAATTATTTCACTTTTACAACAATTATTTCTTATAATGGATATTCAATCAAAATTAAAACTTGGAGTGAGACTTTTACCAACTGATTCTCAAAGAAAGATAATCTTTAGTCAAAGTCCAGGATGTTTTTTGAACTGGTCGGTGATTTTCAATGGACTCTTTGAGGTTTACCTGACTGTATTTTTCAACCCCTATGGCTGAGTTCCAAGAAGTGTTCAAAGGCAGGCGATATTTTCCCTCTGTGAGATTACTGGGGTAGAAAGAAACATCTGAATCCAAGCAAAAGAAGATTCCAGGAAACATTTAGGTAATTTTAAATGAGGTGCAAACATTTAGGTCCAGGCTTCTGATTTTGTTGAGTATTTTATCTCATCTAGCTTTTTAAATTGTAAATTTAATCAAGGCAGAATATAGAAATGTGAGCAAGACCTGGGTTCGATTCCGAGAGTTCTTAGATCTACGGACAAAATGCTGACAATTAGATATTCTAATCTTACGGGTATTCACTCAAGATTTTTCATTACCATCGTCAAAAACCAAATTGTACTTTGCGGCTATATTTTTTTTCAATCTAGAGCCGGATATGACTCAGAATTTCATGTCTTTTTCTGAAAGTGACGAAACCAGGTGAAAAGTTGAAAACTAAAGGAGAGCGGAAACATTTTCCCCCAGACAGAGCGTGCGATCTGTCTATTGTAATCCTGAGAAATACCACTGGTCAAAAAATACAACAGACATTCTTTCGTCTTGAGAAAAAAAACAGCCCCTAAATTTTGACCTACTGATCGACAACAATTATAGCTTTGTGGCATACTTTTGTTATTTTGAACAGGAGTAGGTAAAAAAAGGTTTACAGTCAATGCGTTTGGCTTTTGTCAATACTTCCCAGCAATTCATCAGGTGTCAGGAGCTAAAGTATTGCGAGAAGTTCTTTTGCCACATTTCAACACAAAAAACTTTAGTTGACGTAATGACCAACTTTGTAACAAGTAATGACGGCCTACTAGTTGAAGAATGAAAGAGAGGGCTGTGGTTTTCATTGTTTTCGTGCCAATGATTTATGAAAGCAGATGGTCAAAAGCCCCCCTTTTTTACTTTTGCCGATAATAATTATCGACTATTTGGTAAAAAGAAAATTCGTTTTTGGCTAATGGAGAAATACAATGCGCTTGGCAGGTAGAGCATAGAACACAATACCTCCATGAATGCTGCAATTTACATGGCAAATCATTGTTAAAAAGTAAAAGCGAAGAGAAAATTTGAAAGGGAGAAGATATAATTGATTCAATCTTTCTGGATTTTTTTAGATAGATCACTTTGACAACCATGTCAATAGTAGATTAAATTTTGTCGGAAATTTGTAAAACTGAATTAAATTAGCCCCAATGACCAATGTAAAATTTAACTTGTTAGGAAAAACAGTTATGACTAGGACTAGGATGTTATGACATATCCTTTTTTTGTTCAGACGCGTCAAAAAATGATGTACAAATATGATTCATGTGTTCCTGATTTCAAAAATAATGAGTTTCATTTTGCCTGAAAATGCCCTTTTCTCAATATTTTAGATTATTGGGGAAAATGATATCAAATATTTGTTTCGAGTTCAACAACATATTGCTGTCTTCACAAAATGTCCATCCTCCACTCATCATCTCATTTAATTGACACATTCATATAATAATTTAAGTTCCTTTTAACATCTTACTCCAAATTCAACTCCTAAAAAAATAAATCGAATAATATATTGACGAATATTACACAGTATAACATTTCATAGGTCCTTTTTCGGGATTTTATGGTACTTTTTTAAATAGTTTTAAGGTACTATTTGCCTGCCTTTTTGGACGTTTCATAGGACCTAAACATCCTAGCCCTAGTTATGATTATGAGCTCTTACACAATGACTCATATCGATGTCTAAGAATCAGGACCACGTATCTCCATATTTGACGAAAATGAGTTTGATATCTAAAAAAATTTAAAAACACACTACATCAGATGGTAAGTAAATAGCTTGTATCTCCATCTAGAATAATAAGACAGAAAACAAGACTGCAGCACTACCTTATCATATGTAACTAACTGTTTATAAACAGTTTCTCTTCTCTCCTGAAAAACTATCTTTTTGGAGATCCAATGATTGGAAATTTACAAAATAAGATTGGAAGAAGGCAGAATTCCTGGTTTTTGAGCTCGCCTAAAGAATCACAGAAATTGACATCCGGCCTTCTAACTCTCTCTAACGCTCGATTCAACTCTGGACCGTTTGAATCCCGCAAACGTCACCAATATCATCAGATGTCATCTCAACCAAACGTCCGAATCCGTGCAGATGTCCAGTTGTAATTCAACCCCCATCAGTTGGGAAGTGTGGGAGGCTGGCACAATAGGGGGTGCAATATTTACCTTCACCCTCATTGTCACCTCACAACTCAATAAAATGTCACTCATTGTCCACCGGCAATTACAGCACAGCTTTGTAACAGTTTTTACAATTCAACAATGGCGGACATGAGTTTACATATGACGTCACTTCCGTAATCCGTTCCTACTTCTGATCCGGCTTCCGGTTACAATAGAGACCTGCTGAGATTATTGTGTTGAGGTTTTGTCAGTTGAAATCTTGAGGGCGGTTGAAAATGATCAAAGAAGAATGTCAAAGAGACCGTTCGATTGTACTTATCCATGCATTGTACTTATTTCGAATTGGAATTAAATGGAACGAGTAACAATTACTTTTTGGTCCATTTGTTGCACTATTTTGTGAGAAACTAGGTAATAAAATGACAGGGTATCCGTTATGAATGTCCGTTTGAAAACTGAATTATGTTGTGTTAAATACAAAATAATCTCACCAAATTGTGTAAAGTAATAGGCCGGGCTAACGATATCATACACCTTATTCATTTTGTCAATGTTCGAAACAAAATTTGCAAATTTTCTTTGTTGCTGATGCTTCTGTAAGGTTCCATTACTAATTACTGTGTGACAACCAAGCATCGTTCAACTTATTCCCATTATAAGTGACGTTTTGAGAAGACTGATAAGGAAATTGGAACGTTGTGAGTAATTTTTATTCAAATGAAACACATTTACTAATTCTTGGTTCCTAAAGTTATGTCACTCTATACATTCTCAGTCCAAGTGTAAATCTTCATCCATCCATCATCAATTCATACTGACTGACTAAAAGTCTGCACAAATCCTTCATTTTCACTGACAGACAATAATTGAGTGAATAATACAATATCCAGTGCATCGTAGACATGTTCACTCACTTGTTGAATATTTCATGTGATATGTTTGAACTTTGCTGCAGTTTGATTGACCTTTAACATCTGACACGTGACCTTCTACGTCATCATGCACCTATAATGCACACAACGCAATGTGCGTGGGCAGTTGGTGGGAGAATATGCACGTTTTGGTAATTGAAAATTGCATTCGAAGAGATTGGAAACTATAATCATATCGCGTTGGGAATTTATGAGAATTTCATGCAGTTCTCATTGGTATGGTTTCCATTATTGAAAAATAACTAAAATGTAGCACTCCAGAGAGAATGGAACACACAAAATACGCCAAATTTGGAGAATATTAAGTTTTTTGTCTACTTAAAATCTTAACTGATCTAAGAATTCGAGCTATTTGCGTGAATTTAGAATCCTCCTACAAAGGATGTTATGCATTGTTAGAACATAACATATCAATGGTTAGAACTCATTAGTAACGGAAGTGGAAGAATTATATTTCAAATCAAACATTCCATCATTTGAAAACATTTCGAACACTTCGAAAGGATGTTTTCAATCCACGCAGTTTTCCATCCGTTTTGTCCTCCAACCAAGGTCAAATGAAACCTGAGTGTCAGATTGAAAGCCTTCGCAAAAACCTTTCGCAACCCTTTGAAGAAACCACCCTTGTAAAATATGCGTAAACAACCCTGGAAATATTTGCTTCGTCCCTTTTTTCATTCGAAAATGTTTCTATGACAATAATCATGGCGGACACGTAGTAAATCTCCGTGAACCTTTTATCCCGATCTTTTGCAATATGCTGCGGATTTTAGACGAACTAAATGACCACTGTAAATCACAAGAGTCTTGTTACACAATAAAATACTATTTCTTCTTACAACATTATGCTACGCGTATTATTTCGCAAATCTGACCTGATATTTTGTGTAATTATGAACCTCTGAACCTCTGTAATTATGAATATGATATTTTCTTTGGAAACGAAATAGAATTTTATATTCTGAGTGAAATAGAAGTATTTTCAACATCGTCAAAATATGTAAAAATATACCTATACTGGGTGAATGGATTTGATAAGTGAAATATATCATGTGAATAAGATAATGTTTGACTCATGACATGATCTGACTCTTAAGTTTTGATTAAAAACTTCGTGTATTAAAATTCCTATTTGAAAATAATTCGTGGATCTCACTCACTTTTAAACTTGTTTTGCATTTTGGAAATAATACTTTCAGGTCAAAGTTCTTCAACAATCCTGGAATTTGTTTTCACTTCAGGAACAAAGATTGAAAGGAGTTGGATTCCCACCTTCCGCAGACAACATGCAATAAAACCCTTAGAATAAAACTAACCATTTGAAATCGTCAATGAGAGACGTAGAAATTCACGAAGTGTTTGAATAAAGCGTAACCAGGCAATTCGCATGCAGGGCGAAACCATTGCCAAAATAACACTAAACCACTCGTAGTAAATTTCCTTAGCACTTTCCGCCATTGTTGTAGTGAAAAGCAATGACAGTTCAATTGAATTGTAAAGAATTGGAGGCAGAATGACAACTTGATAGATAGAAATACATTATTTAAAGTTTGGAGACGAGTTATTTAGGGTTGCACTCAACATAAAAATTCGCATGGAGGCGAAAGAATAAAAATACCTGAAAAATACTCAGTTTACCGTTTCACTGACAGATATAAACGATCTCAAAACTGTACTGTTAGGACATCAACAAGTTTTGCAAAGCTCAAACTTGGAGTTAGGTGCAGCTTTTAAATTGAAAATTAAAATTGAAACGATGGAAAATTGACAAATTTATAAATTGGAAAATAAAACATCGATAATACTAATTATTATCGTCATCAATTATGATAATTGAGAATTATTTGAATTCAGGTTCGACCGGACAAAATAGACCTTGCAATAGAACTGTTGCCATAGCAACCCATTGAAAGAGGGAGATCAACAAATCTGACCTATCAATCAATTTCATATTTAGAGTGATACCTAATGCAAGATAGATACTTTAGTAAAGATGATAATAATACGCAATGATAAGGAATTTACTTATTATAAGTAAATAATATTATATTTATTATTTAAATAATATTAATATCATATCTTTTGTGAGCAACGTGCACGGTGCAATAATAATTGATTTGATTTCAACTACAATAAGCTCTCCTCAGTCCTCCTAATGTATACACACAGTGACTTTTTTTAAACTTATATAATAACAAATTTCGCGATACGTTTCAATGACATATTTTCCCGAGTCCCGAAACAAGGTCCAAACATATTTTCCCATACTGAGACACAAATATGTTTCCTGTAGAAAATCATCCATCAGCTTGGTTTTCCATGTGTTGAGAAGATGACCAGTGTTTGCTAATCACCGTATGGTCCAGCAAAAATAGACGCAGATGCTCAAAGAACCACTAAAAATCCTTCCAGTGGAAGCTGTTTCCATCAGCCCTTATTTTTCTCATTTTTTCAAGGTCTCGTAGCAAAGGGTCATTGTACAGTAATCCTTTCACCCCCACCTACACACTAACCTCCGAAGAAGCTATTTACCATGGATTTGGTTACATTGGTGAACTTGTTTACGCCCAAAAAAGATCGAGTATTTTATTTTTCTGTGGGCTCAAGTGTGGAAACTGGACCTGTTTTTGCAGACTTTTTGTTGCACATTTTGTTGAAAAAGTTTGGCCACGGCCCGTGAGAGCTGTAGGGTTGTTGACGAGATTGAGGGTTTCACGGTCCACTGGATGCTTTGTTACCATGGAGATATTTAAACCCACGCAGATCATTGGGGCAGGGGGCTGATACACGTTAAAATATTGAAACATTATTTATTTGGAATATAGTTGCTACTTTAATAATTAGCATGTTCAAAGATAAGATGATATTTCCAACATCATATGACGTCCATTTTTGGAAAATAACAGGAAATATGAATTAATTTCTAATAGTTGCGATGTAAAATAACTATGAAAACGCTTTGTGTAACGCGTTGATAAGCGAGCATTCGTATTGCATTCGAATTCATATGCGTGTAACTTGCTGATCTATACTTTGGAAATAGATAAAGAAAATCTTATTGAAATTGCGTCAAAGGAGCAGTGATAATTTTGTACTTACCTACCTATTTGATGTTCTTTGAATAAATTTGACTAACAATCATATAAACAGTCAATAAAATGTCTATTATTCTTGAAATTCTGGACAGATTTGTCTGAAAATTGTCAAAAACACCTCATAGGTTGTTGCAAAATGGCAATGCAAAGTTCTCATACGGTTCCATTTTTAATTTTCAATCAATCACATGATTTAGTTCAAAAAACTGTACACGAGACCACTGTGAAATTTGCACAAAATTTCGGATAGATTGGTTGAACCGTTTGACCTAGGCATTGCAGGAAAAACAAAGTTACGAACAAACAAATAGAGAGAGGACCGATAATTACATTTATTTATTTTAGCATGGGGAGGTATGTACAACCTACTCGTACTTTCACAAAATAAATCATTAGGGCATATGGAAATACAACCCAACAAGTATACATGTTTATATTTTTATTGAAAGCATTCCTATGAGACGAGAAACAGAGATAAGTGTATAGCATCAAATGCATGTGATAATTTGATTCATATGGACGGCAACAAAGGCAATTTTTAGTAACACTCTCACCAGATATTATATTCATGGATTGAACTAAGTGTCGTGTCAGCTATCAAGAGGTTTCTTGAGCAATGATCTGAGTTTTTTATGTTCGTTTTCAGCTTGTTGTGTATGGAATTTCAGCTTGATCATAGAAGTGGTCTTACTTGAACTTGAACGTAGCTCCAACAGAAGGAAAAAGCTAAACGGGAGAGACGCTCTAAAGGTGTTCAAAAAGACGCAATCCAAGATCTAACATTGTTTCTAATGGTCCATCCATCAGCAAGTAGTGATCTCGATACGTTGACCGCTGCCCGCTGCCCGCTGCCCGCGTGCCCTGCGTCCACAGCCCGGGCAGATGTTGGAAATGGGTTACTCCGCCACTCGGGCACGTGAAAGCTGCGACTCAAACACAAAACACAACTATTTTATCTTATTTATTGCTCTTTTCCCCCTCGGTCTGTTCTTTGGTCAATTCACAATCCTCAGATTTCTTCTCCACAGAGCTGGACCGAGCAAAGAAAATTCGTTCTTTTTAGTTGAAAGGTTTCTGTGATTTATGGCACTATAATGTTGCAAAATCAATTAAATGGAAATCTATACAATTTCTGTCGTTTCATAAATTCGATCAATATTGTTCCTGTAATTTGCTTGGAAGATGGTGGGAGTGGGAAGATGAAGAGAAGTAGAGGGGAGTGGTCAGTGGAAGAAACAATTGATGAAGAGAGCGAGAATGAAGATTGTGAAGAGCAGAAAGACAAAGATACGACAGAACCGGCCAACCGGCTTAATAATTATATTATATTATACTTATATTACTTCAGGAAATGTGGTGTATTACCATTATGTATATACTGCGACATAGCTTAAAAAACTGCAGTCAATGTATCCTGAGGTTAGAACAAGCTCTGGAATTAAATTGCAGTATATGAAGGGAAATACACCGAGTACCTATTCTGAAGTGGCGTTTAATTGCTATCTGTAGCTTAAACTAATGGCAATACCGATCCTAACCCGATTAGTTATTAAATTGGAAGAAAAGAGAATGCAAATATTATAATTTTATATATAACCCGGTTGTAAGATTTTTGTCAATTTTGACAATGACAATTTTAATACCTCATGCTTATAATGTTGATTATATTTAACTCGCTGTTCCGTGTGTATTTTCTGTCATCTGTTTCTAAACGCCACAGTGAGAAGTCATATCATTTGGTAGCACGGGCGGGGGTAGGTGTCAAGTTAGCAACGCACCGGCTGCAGCTGTAGGTCAGCTGGTCGGTCATCGAGCAGACAGTTGGACATATTGATCAGTGATCAAGGAGGCAGAGACAGAGTCCACGACAACACAGCGCCCCCGTCACAGAGCGTTATATCTGCAGCGCGATTGTGTAAGCTTCACTTCCTCGTCCATCGTCCATCTCCTAGATGCTGAGTGTGTAACTCACTTTAGATATGTATTCCGTCTAACTCTGGCTAGAGGTGTAGGACTCCATCTCTAAAGTGAGTTACTTACACACTCAGCATCTAGGAGATGGACGATGGACGAGATTAGACTATGCTCGTCCAACTCGGAAGTGAAGCTTACACAATCGCGCTGCAGATGCGATATGATTTTGCTTGTTCGTCTAAATTCGAACTATTGAGCAAGTTATTGTCATATACGATCACACAAAAAGGCTCCATTATAACAACTTATAAAATATAAAAAGGAAAGAACGTTCATTCAATTGTGAATTTACTTGACTTTATTGTATACAAATAATTCATTTTCTCGAGAAATGGAACCTTCTGTATACGCACCGGAAAATGTTTGCTTTTCTGAAGCGAATTTGAGAAAAACACCAAGCACTTTTGAGCACCAAGAAATCTATTTGAAATGTATTCTATTACTGAACAAAATATTATTGGAAATTATTGAGCTCTCATTATAGTAAACTCTGGTTTTGAATGATTTGTAACAACATTTTTACTAATTAACAAAATCTCAAAAATCCCGAACATTTCGTCAAATCCCTAAAAAAACACCCAGACAAAAAATACAGCTGAAAGAGGACATATCCGGGTAAAACCGAACGAATGGCAACCATACTTCAGTGGCAATTTCTCTTCTCTTGAACTTATGGTAAGACACCACCACTGGTCTCTTGAGAAATTATTCAATCGTTTATCAGTACTTGGTATTACTAAATAAAAACGACAGTAATTCATATTTTTAAATCTTCATTTGAAACTTTCAGGAAGCTCAACTAAATCACATGCAACCTTAGTTTTGTATTTGTATTTCTCATTTCGAGGTTCCAAATTACGTTTTTATGTTAACAGTTTTAGTGATTTTAATATTCTGGCTAAATCTTATTTCCAAGGATCAATGTTTTGAATCCAGACTCAATATCAAAACAAAATATTTTATCAAATTAAAACACGTAACAGAAAGTGAAAAATAATTGAATAACATATTGACGAATAAGTATGAAAACATAAATTGAAAACAACATGATTGAAGAATTTCAGTTATTTTGATCCTGAGTTTGATTGCAATTGTAAATGTCTCTAATCATGTTCGAGCTTGTTCGAGTGACGTCAAGATGTTGTATGCGACGTCTTTGCTGCGTCTTGGTTTCGCGACATGAAAATAAGAGATTTTTACGGTCACTAATCCAGGCGATTATCCTTGCAGTGGCACATGTTAGCCACCGCACATCCGGTCAAAATTCTGCCGAGAAAAAACAGAATAGACATTCATGAGTGGTCACCAAGCAGCAGCCATTTCTTGCAGATACCTCCCTTTCAATGAGCTACATAAAGACCTCCATTCATGGAAGAATGTTTTATTATTTGACCGTCTTGCACCTTGATATTGTTACATTTTTAAATCGTTTTGGGCTGCGGGCGAAGAACATAAATATGCTCAAATTTGCTTCCAGTTCAACATAAGATCACCATGACCATGATAACCATGATGATAACCATGATTATAACCATGATTTGATTTAAGTAGTTGCAATTATATTTATGTAACTAAGTAGGTACGAAGGAACTTTAAATTTTAGACTGGCAAAAAATACGTGAATTTTTATTTAAAATTGTATATCTAGAAGGTAAATTAAAGCTATGGGCACGGAAAAAGTTGGTTGATAGCAACTTTCACCATTTTTGTCTACAACGTAACATCCAACTATTAAAATTTTATTTCGGTGGGCGTTGTTATGTTAAATTAATTAATTTAACTAACAATTTCTATTTTGTCCACAGTAAAAATAAATGTTTCATAAATGTTACAAGTTTCTGAATTTTAGCTTGCTCATAACGCGACAAAGAATAACAAAAAGATTTTGATTAAACTGTTGACAAAAATATATAATTGTATATAAAACATGACGAAATATCCCAAAACTGTGAATAAATAAATAAAAAGCTGCCAAATGTTTATAAAACGTGTTGAGATCGCTGATAGTGACAACAATGTCACGCGTGGTCTCGTGACGTGCGTGACTGCGTGACGAACTGAATGGAGATCGCAACGACTTTATCTCTTCAACTTCATTTCACGCCTGTCGTTCCATTCACTTCCAGCTCCAGGTACAATAATCACACCTTTCATCTCCTGGATCAAAACTCTAAAAAACACATCTCACTTCACTGGAAGTCCACAAGATTATGTTATTTATTTGGACATTTTTGCTAGTTTAAAACATGTAAAGAGGATGAGCGCGTTTTCTTTCATTAAAAATAAGAATCTTGGATCATCTTTCCACACTCGGTTTAGGTGTAAAGGACGTAATAAACTCCGAAGACTTAATCTCCATATCTGATCAGGTATCTAACAAACCATTGGCTGATCACATCATCTCAGCCGTTCATTCATTGGCTAATGCGTTAAAAACCCTACTCGAAAACACTCCATAAAAAACCACACCATAAAAAACACTCTCTTTTCATTTGTATAAATTTAATCTAATTAGTCTCCCATTGGTTGGGGAACATTTTTAATAAAACCAAGCAATCCCATTGGCTGATGATACATCAAGGGGGAAAGCTAGTCAAACAAAAAAAAGTACGTTTGAAAAATCGAAAAAAAAATCGTTTCTTCTTCATATATTTGATCGTGTGCTGTCACCCCTCCGAGCTAAGTTAGGTTAGGTTAGGGTGGATTATTTTAGTCACTGGGTTTTTGAGGGTTGTTTCCCTTTCTTAATAAAGAACGTCCGTATGGAGGGTGAGCTTTTTCCTCCTCTCTCTTTGGGGGATGATCCACCCTTAAAACACCCCATTAAGGGTAGGGGGAGAGCCAGTATTCGCGTGCTATACGTGTGCGGCCATCTTTGTCGGATAAAAATACACATCAATGAGGGGTGGTTGGGATGGGGGAAGGGGGGGGGGGACTAACAAAACACTGGACTATAGCTACTGAATAAAAATCCTATACATTTATAAAAACCGGAATGGTCCGAGGGACGGACAATGGGGATATATCAGTGTTTTTGAGGGTATAGAGAACCTGAAAAACGGACTCGTGCGATGTAAAAAGGTGCCCCTCGTGCGCAGGATTCAATATGCATGAGTCTAGCACACTTATGTGGCGGCTTGGTTCAAGGGGGGTATCAAAAAGGTACAGATGAAGGAAAAAACTGATGGCTATTTGTGAATTGCCGTGGCCACGTGTGAGCGTTTGTTGAGGTGAAGCACCTGCTTTTTATCCCGTGCGTTGCGTTAGAGTTGCAAAGCTAACATAAAATATCAGATAAAATACTTACACATAGTCAGTACAGTTTATAAAGATTACAAGTGAAGATTATAAGGTAGACACGAGGTAATTTTTAGTTCCAAGGGTGGAATTATATAAACAGTTGTCACAGTGACAAGTTTAAAGTGTTCATCTCATCTCAAATAGGACGTGAATATCATTGAGATAAGGAAATTGTCACGCGAAAAGTAAGTTGTAATTTGATATAGTCCTACCAACCCCAGGACTTCTTAATTAAGCTCCAACGATTACATTTAGTGAGATGCTGTTGTCTCTTCTTTTTAGCGAAAGAAGATAAATTAACATATAATCTCCCGTTTCGGTTTGTTGAATAGTGAATAGTGAATATAGTGTCTTGAGGGCAGCTTATAGCAGCTTTCTGTGCGTTCGGCGATTTTTTGGATTTTCATCAAAGGTTTCTCAGCGACAATTCGGAAATTAAGGATAAGGAAGACATGAATCTGAAATGATTTCGTTTTAGATATAGAATTGGGGGCCAATGTAATTTATGTATTATTTAATGTAAAAGATAATATTATCGATTGAATTTGTGTTGAAATTTCAATATAATTAGGTGTCAAACTATTCGATAAACCATTTGTAGGTATTTCATTTATTTTCGTACTATTCGCTCTGACTCTGACCTTGTCTGAATCCCTGGACTTCTGATATATTGTGGTGAGTCTCTCTCAATTCATGTTCATTTTCCATACACCTACATCAAACTAGCATGCTGGATAAAAAGTCCTGTTCCTCAGAGGTAGAAGGGCGGAGATCCATATCAATAATGCTTGAGGTTGGCTCAAAAGCCCGTAATTCTGCGTTCATCCAATCATATTTGTATATAATGACATGAGTCTTTGTGTAAGAGAATTCTTCAATATTACTTTATTTGTTGACTCCAGTCAAATTGCAGTAAAATCGAACTGTAGGCAAATTGAACATAAAATTGAGTAAATGTACTTGCGGCCTTGTACCTTTGACGTACGTCGTCCATCTTGATGAACCCCTTCATGACGTGGTGTGCGCATGCGCATGTTATCATGTTGTTTTAGCGCCAGGTGTGCACGGGCCGTGTCCGAGTAGATCAAACATGCCGTGGTTCATAACATCATGGCACACTCTCAGTTTATTACCAGGTCTAAGCTGCAAACACGGCAGATGAAACTATTAAAGATGAGATGATTGTTGGTACTTCAGGGAGTCAGGATGTGAGGGATGTGAGTGTGAAAATACTTAGTGGATGGACCGGGGCTCGAACCTGGGATCACTCACTTGCCGGGCGAGAGTTCTAGCAACTGAGCTACATTCATAGACACAAAATATACACTATTAAAATACCTTTGATATATCGAAGGATAACTACAAAAATGACTTCGTAACATCTTTCTGACGTAAAAATAGGAAAGAAAACTAAAATCTGAACGATAAAATGGTATTAAGTCCTAAGGTCCGGATTTTCATTGGTTATTTCCGTGGCAATAGTGAAGTTGCATCACCCTGGTTTCTATGGTAACATACCACTATCTTGTTTGTTTTGCTAGGGAACATGCAATTTTTCAATAGTCGTTTTTAATTACAGTTGCGAAATAAATTAATGAGAAAGACAGAAATGGTATCAAATAAAAATTAAAATGGGGTTAAATTAAATCAAGAAAATGATTACTATTTTCTGAGAGCATCTGTCCCCCAGTCAGATCTTGGTCAGCAGTGTCGTCAAATGAGATTGCCATGTGGTCATAATCTACTCTTTAAAATTTAGCATATCATTGAGAAACTTGGCCCATACAAAAGTAAAAAAAATGATTTTGCAGCTTTAGAGGATAATGCGTATATTTTACCATCTAAAACCTGGCAAAAGAATGTGTACCGAATAAACTTGCTCATCATCTCGCCTACTCACTCATCAAAACACACAAGAAATACCCACATTTCAGTCCCAAAACCACGCAGCTGCTCCTTCTACCTTCACTTTCATCCAAAAAACTCATACCTTACTCATATCGAACTAATAGAGAGGAAGAAGTCAACAAATAGTTGAATCGAACAAAAAACCACGTCGATATCATTGAAACGCGTGACCTATTATTCGAATGTTTTTGAAAAGGTGGCGCGTCAAACAAAGCACCGCCCTCTAGTGTCAGCGCGCATGAGTGATCGATCTGATCGTGGGGGCAGTGATTTATGGTTAGCTGATGAGGAGAAGGAATATCTGTGACCGAACTTGAGGGTTGCAATCTTTTGTCAACATAAAAATTGAATTTGATTCAAGAAACTGATGAACTGTCAGTTTGTGGTTTTGTCGATATTTGACGTGATAAATGAGAGTGTGCTCAGATCAGAAAGTGTGTGGCAACAAACTGCATTCGTTATAAGTACCTATATCTACTTCATTACAAATTCACAACAATCATTAGAATGTAATAGAGCATTTTATAGGTGATTGTAACTGTTTTAAATACTAATAAAACCCTGTAGATCGTACAGATTGATTTAAAAGAACCGGTTTGTGCAACCTGTTGAACCGATATTGTTCCTAATCGCTAAATTTGAAAAGGTGGAAATTGCAACAGCAAAAAGATAGTTTTAACCACGGAAAAATGTAACAAAAAACGTCCCATCACTTGCTCGTTTCCTTTCTTTTTCATTATTTTCCCTCACAGTCACGCTTAAGAAGAAGAAGAAGTAGGTATTAAATTAACCCTTTCAAATCTATAGTATAGATAATTAATCTTCTTGCCTTAATGTAAACTCCACATGAATGTTAGAACATAGCAACAGTACGAACTATTTATAAGATAATGAATATACGTAAGATGAATGAAATATCGATGAGCATCATCCATCATATCGTCACTTTCTGTCACTCTCCTTCTCATTCATTGAAAGACAATAATGTTCTCGCACTCCACTGACCGCTACAGGATGCGCGCGACGCTTGCACGAGAGGCAGCGTTCTGATACTCCAACTGTGTTGCCTCCCAGCAGACAAGAGGCCCGTTCAGTTTATCAGACTTCAAAGTGGACTTTGATAACATAAATATCACCAGAATGAAGCATTATAATGTAGATTATATTCTTCAGATATTCTTCAGATATTGGCAGTGAGCAGACTGGTAGTTTGCGAGTTACTGCGGTAAATAGTGCGAACTAGATGTTTAGCTTTATTTTTGGCAGAAAGTGGAAGCAGATAAGTGGTGGGAGGACAAGAGGACCATAAAAAAACACTCCGTGTAAAAATACCAGCCAAGTCTCTTCAACTATAAAAAAAATAGAATAAATCTAAAAATTCAGCACTGAAAAGTAGTGATATCAAAAAATGAGCCAAGTCAAAACTTAATTTTAAAAACCAAAATATACTTGGCGCATCGTGTATATAAATAGTATAGAAGCATATGCCAAAAATCAAATGTACCTACCTAATTATATATAATATACCTATAATGCCCTTAAAAACGATGCGCCAAGTATATTTTGGTTTTAAAATTAAGTTTTGACTTGGCTCATTTTTTGATATCACTACTTTTCAGTGCTGAATTTTTAGATTAATTCTATTTTTTTTATAGTTGAAGAGACTTGGCTGGTATTTTTACACGGAGTGTTTTTTTATGGGGAATCACTTATTTTTTTAGTTTATTTACACAACTTGTAACACACATCGGAGCAACAATGACTAAATACTTTTAAAAAATACGCCATTTCCGAATTGGTTAATACGAAAAATTGTGTTTGGTGCTCAATATACCTAAGCTTAAAGTGATATTCCATGAAGAATTGCGAAAGCTTCGTTCCAATCAGTCCAGCCGTTTTCGAGATATGGTATCACTTCCGGTTTTCAAAATGGCGACTGAAATAACTGCCACCTAGAATTTATTTCTATAAATGTTATGTATCATTATAAGCCTTCTGAATATGTAGTTATTGTAGTAAGAGGTCATTAAAATCTAGTTCTTCATTTTCATGACGTCATTTCCGGTTTCGGTAATAGTACATCTCTACTTTAACTACTGATATTCCATATAGACGACCGTTTGAATCATTTGGCGCTAGTTTCATTCCGATCGGTTTAGCCGTTTTCGAGATATGACGTCACTTCCGGTTTCAAAATGGCGACTACCGGTTGGTTTTATAAAAAGGCACCTCAGACGCCAAAAGTGCACATGTAGTAAAAATTTCAGATCGATCGGCTAAGCCGTTTAGGCTGTGGCGGTGATAGCGGTGTTTCCTGATATCATCTGAATCATCATCTAAAGATCAAAGTGGTGTAATTTCACTGTTTTCTCGGCCCTCTAGCTCGCAAATGGTATAGCCTATTGTTCCCAAATTTGGTATATGTGGTGGGGTGGGCCATAGCTCAAAATTAAGATATTTTACAACAATGTGAGATTTTCCAATTTTATGATCCAGTAGGCCGAAAATGCCATGTTGTTGCTTACAGTAAAAGTGTTTGGTCTGCTCCTCAGTTTATTAGGCATTTACGGTATGTTGAGTGAGTGTGAGTGTACAGTACGACTTGGCTGGGTGGAGCGACCGCTCCACTAGATTTGGAGGGAGCTGGTGGAGAAGTTGGAGGAAGGTGACGAGGATGCAGAAGAGGAGGAGAATGAAACGTCAGGCCTGGCCAGCCGGTTTGGAAGAGATCCGAGGCCCTAGACCCAGTGGGAGCTCCCACTGTCTGACCTGACAACATTGTCGGAACCAGAAGAAGATTATTATTTATATTCAATTCTATTCAATTAAAGTTATCTCTATAGATTTTATCATCAAAAGGCGACATTCAGATTTTTAATAAATATTCACAAATCACAATACCTACATAAAAATAAAACTCGATTTCCTGCTAAGCTATAAACATCGACGTATCAGCAAGTGATTATCAAAACATATTACATTTCAAATGAAAATATTTAGGAAGAAGCTTGCGAAATACAATCGTACACTCCAACTGGGATTCGAATCGAACCCAGATTTAATTAGATTCTATTTCATCAGCAACAGAATGAATAACAAGTACGCGTATACTTGAGCTCTTGTAGTACATCTGTCAACCAGTGGTTGACAGAAGAGCGTGGCTGATCGAGCCGACGAGTCTATTGTCCACGTGGGTCTCAATACATAACCTCACTCTTATCTGCCATCTTGATCGCGCGTGCGCAATCGTCTGCATCGGGTCTGTTACACGATCAGATAACTTCAGGTCTTGCAAGGGAAAAAACACGGCGTAAAAAATGTTTGAAAAGATTTAGAGGTTTTATTTGTATTTACTTTTGCGGATGAATAGAAGAGCAGTTGGTAGTTTACTATGGGGGAGGGGGAGGGGGGGGGGGTTATGACGCACTGTTCTGCAACAAATAAAGACAAAACATGGTGGTGTTGCAATTAAATTGCCAATTGGAATAGGGAATTCTCCTCTAAATTAAATTTCCAAAAAATTGTGTTATTATGGTAGGGAGGACATTGCTAAATACATATGTTATTAATTTTGTTGTGGGTTCAATAGTTCTCTCGGAATTGATTTACAAAGTTTGATATTTTTCTTCTAACTTTAAAACAGGAAAATTGACATTGACGTCATAACCTATATGTTGCCATGGCAACAAAGCATATCACCATGGTAACACATTGTTGTGGACTTAAAAATGACATCACAACCCAGATTCTCATTACATGCCGTTTTTCCCGCCAAAATGTCCCATGACATTTGAAATTGATTTTTATGAATGAAAATGTTCTATTTTCCAAGTGATAAGGGTGTTTGTGATTATTATTTGTGATGTTATTTACGAATTTAAGTTAATAAAATTAGAGGAGAATTCCCTATTTGACGAAATAAAACGCATGTTTGACACATTTTTTGACAACTGCGAGTAATGCGTAACCTGCACAATAAAGATGCAGTTTTAATAATAACGGTTATTTATAACGATTAAAAACAGTGGTTTTAATAATCGGAGTTCTTGGTGCAGAAACCAATGCAGTCAGGTCTCTAAACTGACAATGGAGTATTTGATTTTCAAGTTGTATCCATCTTTATAAATCAATATAAATATTTATGACATCCCATAGTTTTAGAAATATCAATAATCATTCAAGTGTCCCAAATGTATGTTGTAGAACAGTTTTAAAAAAAATCGCAATTTATTTGAAACGAATTGACCCAAAACTCATTTTCAATAAAAAAAAAGGAGCAACTTGATACTCGAGAAAAAACAGCAAACATCCAATAAAATTCCCCTTACTTTACAATAAGTAATTCGACACCAACGAGACTACCCCATACCCATGCGTGTTTTGTCCCATTTAGCTCTAACATGCAAGTATTTATTCAACCCCAGCTATTTTTTAACCCCGTGTTTAAAAAGTCAAAGGTCATGTTAACGCTTTTCAATAGAGGGTTGTTTTTTACAAACCTGCGCCCCACTTCTCCCCCCTCCGCCGATCAACAGGTATTAAAGCGGGGTGTTTTTTTGCCAATACCTCGAGGGGTGTTTTTTATGTTGAGGGTTGGATTTAACTAACAGAGGGGATGAATAATCAAGGCAGTGTTTTACAAAATGGCGGATATAAAATGGCAGACTTGAGGTTCAGAAAGTCAATTTGGTAACTTTTAAACTCATGCTATAGGTGAAGATAAAAACAATGAAATTGAAGTAAGTATCACTATACGGGTGATGGAGGTCAGTGAGAGTAATTGAATGATCTTTAATATCTCTTTGATAGAACGTTCACTTGATCAGTGTTTATCTGATTGTTCACTTCGCATCATTGTTAAATAATATCTTACCTCTATGATAATACTGTTTTGCAACAAAACTGCCCAATGTATAATGTTTCTTTACCCGCAATTCAATTTAATTCAACCTTTACAAACGATGCTATAGAATGAAGATACGTTGGTTTTTCCAACGAGAAAATAAAATATTCCATTTTATGAAATATTATTCAAATAAGTATGTTTATTTCTAAACGAAAGCAAAGAAAGTAACAGTTGAGGCACATTGACAATGTCATATGATTTTCTTCCCACACTTATTACGTATTCCAGAACCGATTCCAATACGACTGCTTTCAATTGTAGTTGACCATTGGTCAGAGAATGACGTCATTTACAGGGGTTGGTGTGTGTGGGGGGGGGGGGGGGGGGGGGAGGCGGACTGGGGTTTAAGAAAACTTCAATAGGCTCTATTATCCTTGAGTATCCATTGAATCTGTACTCAAGGCTATTAATAATGAAGTATTTCCTTGATAGGTTAATTATACTGAAACACTTTTTAATTTCTTATCTTGCTTTGCTACTCTCCACAGCAGATCATTGTCTTTGGCACTCGAAAGTTCCAGGTTCGATTTCATGGCCGACTTCCTGAATGAGATTTTATCGTCTGACTGAGTTTTCCTCAGTCGAGAGACAAAATGCCGGACGTCTTCTGGACTAGTAGAGTAACTTCAGATTTCACGCATCAGACTTACATCGACGTTACGTCAGTGAATAGGCCACGACTGCCTCCTCCCTATACTTGCGTTTCATTATCTCGTCCTATTTGCAGAACAGTACGACGTTAAACTCCAGTAAAATGAAAAAGACTGTCCATCCAGAAGGAAAACACGACAACGTTCTTAGAATCATCGTAAAAAATTAACAAAGCCAAGACGTCGCCAGATAAATAACTCACTGGTTTTTGGGGACAGAAATTTGTAGAAACTTCCAACTTCTTTGTGTGATTTTTTACGCTTCGTTCAGATTGTATTGATCAGGATTATTTCCACCTCATAAACTCCTGCGATAAAGCAAGAGTTTTTCTTACTAAAGAAGCAGTTTTTCTTGACGTGTTTTTACTCTGTTTGTGAAGATCTTGTCGGATTTATCGCCCCCGATCTGTCTTATCTGTTACGTCATTTGGACAAGATGGCCGCCGGGATTTAGCTTTCAATTGACTCGGGCGGTGGAATATTGCAGCTTTCTATTGACTCGTGTGGTAGTCGCATGACAATGTGCAAGAACCCATCCGTCAAGTTCAGACTCATGATGTCGATATGTTGGGCTTTCAAAAGAATTCCCAGCTTTTTTGTGGTTCAATTTGTGAGATTTTTCGAACTATCTGAAATGTAAAAAGCTTGGTTGCTCTTTGGATTTTGTACCCCAATATATTACAATAATAGCAACAACAACAAAAAAGCTGAATATATTTCAAAAAAATATGGATTTCCGGATATTTTATAATATCGTAATTTGTATGATGTTATCATCTGTATCATTTTTGGATAATGAATTTTGGTCACCATTTTTGCCTCACGAGAACATAAAAGTGCTCAATTTCTTTAGAAAATTTGCTGAGTTCTCAAAAGTCCATGATTTTGTTGGAATTTCTCTGCTAATTTTAGTGTTTTGAAATCTAAAAGTAATATAAAAGAAGTTAGGTACATCAATAAATTGGGTATTTTTATGTAGATTGTCCCCAACTCCATCTATCATTGATTGAACGTAGGTAATAATTTTTCAACTAATATAATATTATAATCAGTCGATTTTGGTTTGGAACGTAAAGCTTAATTTCTCCTCGTCACATATTTTAGTTAATTTCTCCAACATATACGGAAATGCATTACACTGCATACAGTGAGTCGTGCTCCCCCCCCCCCCCCCCCCTCCCCTCGTCACGTCTCAATCTCTAGGCCTAATTTCACCGGAAAAGAGAGCATAAAATGATGAGTGATTGAACTGACCATTGGTCAGTGACAAGCACGTGGGGGAGGGGAGGGGGATGAAATATAGGGGCAGTCAGAATAGAAGAGAAAGAAACAATCTCGGGGGCTGTGGGATTGGCTCAAGGGATGGTAATTGTGTTTAAAAATAGGGTGAAAATTGTAATAATTAGCGATAAAGCCTGGAGGAGGGGGAGGGGGTGGAACTGACCAACCCTTATGTTGTCCACGTGATCGGATGAGTCACAGGGGGAGGGGGGGGGGGGGTGTTTTTGTTAGTTTAATGACTGTCCACTGGCAGCAGCACGCGGCCGAATCTCAGGGTACAGGATGGTTCGAAAATCAAACCCTGTCGTTGGTATGAAACCAAATTACAATAATTACATACTATATAACATCTGCATGGATAGAATAACGTATAACTATACTGTAGAGAAGTTTTTTTTTAAAAATATATTTCACTTTCAGAATGAATATAATATGAAATTTGAAAGCAGGCGCGTAGGAAGGGGGGGGGGGGGGGTGATGGGGGGGATTATCCCCCGCTCGAGCAGGCTGACCCCCCATTCACCATACAAAATTAAGTTTAGTATTCAAGAATCACTTAAAATTGTTTAAATTCTAAACAAAATCGCCCTGCGGTGCAAGAAGACGGGGTTGTTTTTTGTTGTTGGAGCAGAATCGATTTTAAAATGTTCATATTTGAAAAAATGCCCTGCGGGGCAACAATTGGAGGCAACAAAGTATTTCCCATATGGTACACATTGTTGTGCTAGTTTGAAATGACATCATGGTGCTGTCATATACGTCACACACAATTTTTCCCGCCATAATGTCAAATTACATTTAAACTTGATTTTTATGAACGAAAATTATAAATTCTGTGTGCGTTTGGCTGTCATTATTATTTGTGTTGATATTTACAAATTTACAGTAACAAAATAAAAGAAGACTTCCCCATTGAATTGATGCAGTTCCAAAATTTCACCTTGATCAGATAAATAGTCTGACATCAAACAGAAAAAGCAGTCTTTATGACGTTTTGAAAAAAAATAACAAAAATCTTGAAAAATCGGAATCGAATGCTGAGTATTTTTTAAAATATAATAAAGAGCACACAATTAGAATCACTGCTGTTAATTTAAGTACAAAAATTTCGGCCTGAATATCTTCAAAAAATCTATGAGAAATATTCAAGAAGTGAAATACAAAACATAGTAAACACAAACAGTAACAAGATTCTTGAGAACCCTGTCTGTAACTGTACAGATTACAAATGTCACTTTTCCATGTGATTTTGTGGCAACTTTTGTCCTTTTAAACCATTTCAATTCTATGATTTCTATTACCGCCCGCATGTGTCACCCTCTGCCCCCCTTGACCATTGGTCATCCGCCCTTTGTCTGTCCAATGGCAACTGTTTCTTTCAGCCCGCGGTTTTAATGGCTTTCCTAAATAAATGCAAGTACTCGTATGGACGTATATTATTACATCTTCTCTTTTCACCCCATCAGATGTAGTCGTCTATTTGAAGGGGTGCGATTTGGGGGGTTTGCTTGACCATAGGGGTCTTGTCCACCCCCGTAGTAATTTAACTGCAGGGTGGTTACAAAGACTTTGTGGAAGTTGCTTGCCGTGAAAATAATTTAACTTTCTTACCTCGTTGTCATAAAATGTGATCATGAATTAAAAGATCGATGTTTTGACTTTTGAATGATGTCTTATTATAAGGATAAACTTTTGACTATAATAAAATGTTGGTTGTTTTTTAAATTTCTCTTCAAATTCTACAATTTACGTTAGGGCCGGTATAACCAAAGTTAATCTGAGCCGGATTAACTAAATATTGGACTAAATTGGCGGCACAGCCAATCAGATTCCTCAAAATGAGTGAAACAATTGATTTTATTCCAAAAGTTAATTAATCCAGCACAATTTAACTTTGGTTATTCCGGGCCTTATTCAATTATTGTTTTTGCTTGAATCATGGAATTCAGGATTTTGAAATTCGGGTTTCAAACGAATCGTTCTGATGTGGTTTTTGTCATCTCGGGCCTGAAAGCAAAACGGAAGTGTAGTGTAAATTACAAGTAATAAAGGTTAAATTATGAGATGCTGAACTTATGAAGCTATGATGATGAAGTTTCAAGGAATCGATTTACAACACATTATAATTCTTTCTTCTAATTTTAAAAAGAGAAATTTTAAATGACATCATTATTCTTGTGATATTCAATGGCAACAAAGTCATCACCATCGAAACACCATTGTTGGATCATTCATAGGTAACACTTCTGAAATACATACAATATACCCTTTTTCTCGCCAAAACGTCAAATGAAATTTAATTTTGATTTTCATGAATGAAAATTGTAATTTTTTTTATGTGAATTTAGGTGAAATGGCATGAATGAAATTTGATTAATTTATCTTCTTCTAGCAAATAACTCAAAGAATGGGTAGTCAAGAATGATTTTAATGTTTTAGACACTACTCCAAGTAATGTCGAGCTGAAAGCTGGAAATGTTTTGAGTTTCCGACACCCTGTGCTTGCTGGACCATTACATGCAGAGACTGAGAGGAATCTGTACCACGTGACCAATAGAGCCATCAGCTGACCAATCAATGAGCTGGATATGACACGAGAGCCGAGTGAGCAGCCATCACTGATGCACAGATTTACTCATAGTCATAATGTAAGAAAACACAGTGTAGGTAGTTGAAAATTATGCGTATATTATGTGACCCATTGAAAAGTACCTATACAGAAGATAGAAACATAGGTACTATTTTAATTCTGTGAAATTTAATCGAAATTCGTAATAACATTTTCCACTTATCTGCATCAAAATAAAATTGTCCCCCTGCCCCCTCCCCCCTTCCGCAATTCTTATTACAGCTAAATAGCGAAATTAAAATGAATCATTATACATAATTTTCTTTTATCCAAGGAGTAAAATAAATCTATGATCCAGAACTGAATTTCACGAGAAAGTAAAGGTTGTCCTCTCTCTCCCACACCATGGAACACCCCCCCCCCCCCCCCCCAAACCAATCAAAAGAACCGATAATCAAGTCAGAACCGGAACGACTCTCCACATGACCTCACCTGCTAAAAACATTGGGGGCCCCTTCACCTTTTTGAACCCCCTCAATCGGACCTCTCAGTTTTAAACAGCAATTGTGCATGGATAATGCAGTGGTCAGATGGAACGTAGGGCAAAGGGCAAAGCGCCCTTCAAGGGTCAAATTGATTAATGGCGGTGATGGTTTTTGCGGGAGTCAAACATATAGACCAGATGTTTTGATTCGTTTGACCCTGATGCGGAAGATGTGAAAGAGGTGCTGATGTCGGGTTATTCATATGAATCTGACCATTCAATTCCCAGCACAAAATGATATTTAAGTGAAATCTATAGTGTGAAGTTTCTCTCATTTCATTTTGAATCTTTGTCCAGAGATTTTAATGGAATTAGGAAAGGAATGCTTAATCAAATATCACTGCCGTCTTACGTGAAGAAGGTAATCGAAGAATGCGAAGGTTGTGGATTATGCAAAGTTTGAAATTTTGGAACGTTTGAATAAGCGCACTTGATGAATGTAGGGAAAATTGCTTAAAATGTGCTATTTTTAATACAATATGAAAACGAGCCTGTTTGTAGAAGTATAAAAAATTACAAAATTACCACCAGATACAAGTTTATATAAAACCATCCATGCAATACAGACTATTTGGAAGTAAAATGTAACATTTTCAATAATTTTCGGTTCAATCTGGCACATTTTCGCTCGCTCTTCGACATGCCCTAAACATCCTGCTTCTTTAACGAGGTATTCTGTGCCACATGCATCTTAAAGCGTGCTACCCCCTCCCCCCTAACCCACCACCCGGGTCAAACTGCAGCTTCGTTAAAATTTCGCACCCCTTGTTAGTATTTTAAGACAGTCTATACATAACCCAAGAGGGGATGAGTTTTCCGCTAAAAATATTACCGAGTGTTTGCGAGTTTTGAAGTATGGTTGGGGGGGGGGGGGGGGGGGGAGGGGGTGACCCGCGGCGTCGTGCCTCAGAGAGACGTCACTTCCGGGGGCTGGGGCGTTCACCCCGGACCCGGATGTGATGAGAGATGATGGATGGCAGTTTTGTCAGTAGGAATGTGAGCTTGTGACTTTTGCTTGTGCTCCAAAAAAGAGCGGTACCTCGTATACCTATCTATTGTCCAATGCTCTATACTTTTGAAAGTCGTTTCTTCTGAACATCATAATTTATTAATTTGTTTCGCATAATATATTTTGAAATATTTATGAGAATGAGCTTTCCCATTCCCAACAATTAAGAGAATATAACGTATGAAGAAAATGCAATGCTCAATTAGGCGCAATTCTCAAGTTTTACGTTATAATTCTCAAAAGTCGTTTTAGTCAAAAGTCGTTTTTCTTCAAAAGTAGCTTTTTTCGTTTTGAAAGACTCAAAAGTCTCTCAATACTCTGCTAACTTTTAAACGGGTGATTAGGACTGTATTATCTTGTCATGACAACAACCAATGGCATTCCAGAATGACTGTGTTAATTACTTATTTTAGCAGAGTATTAAAAAACTGAACGTAATGAACTTTTCACCTATAATAATTTCAAAGTTTTATTTATTTATCGTATGTTATTTTCATGTACAAATATTACATAATAATAATAATAATAATTGAGCGAGCGAAGCGAGCGTCTCCTTTTGGCTCATTTGGCACGGACCTCTGTTTTTTTGTTTTTTTTGTTTTGTTTTTTGTTTTTGTTTTTTTTCTGTTACTGACGATATACAGGTCAGAGTTTTTTTTCGATCGAGCTGAAATTTTGCACACGTGTTTGGACATTTTCTGGGCGTTGCAGACCCTAATTTTTTTGAAATCTACTGATTGGTTAAAATTTAAATAAACATCTCCTGATAGGTTGAAAAGTGAAAATGGTCTTCGACAAATCTGATTAAACTCATATTTTGGCTATACATGTCTAGAGTTTTTCCTCGATCGAGCTGAAATTTTGCACACATGTAGAGACAAACTTTTCTGTTTGCAGACCCCAAATTTTTTTGAAATTCATTAATTGGCTAAAATTTAAATAAACATCTCCTGATGGTTGGTTGAAAAATGAAACTGGTCTTCGATAAATCTGATCAAAATCATATTTTGGCTATACAGGTCAGAGTTTTTCTTTGATCGAGCTGAAATTTTGCACACATGTGTAACAAGTTGGCCTATCTAGGTTAGAAAATTAACTTTAAAAATAATAATGTTTGCTTGAAGTAGGTTTAAAGAATGAACAAGCTTGTAGCATGGCATTCTTAGAGTCAAGGTTAACTGAACACAAAGTAATTAATTAGAATCATTATGTAAACTTACAATCTTGAAAATTCAACAGCAATCAAAATATAGACAAAAATATAACGAGCAATCAAAGAAGTTTAACAATGTGCAATTATATCAAGAAAGTGAGTGAATCCATATAAAAAGTATGTGACCTTACCTAAATTGTGATGTCACCACGTAATAACAAGTGAACCAGTCATTGTGATAACGCTACAAAACCAGTCAGCCAGACTAGTTTTCAGTGATTCCAAGAAAAGCATGGGCCTACGTGCAGAAAGAAAGTCGTTTCGCGGGCTTTAGAAATGACAGAATGTCTAAAATTAGCTACCACGTGTACGAAACCAACCAATCAGATTCTTTGGAGGGAAAACGATGTCAGAGGGTATAAAACGTCAGGCTACCAGCCAAACATCATCAGTCGGAGTTTTCTCAGAGCAGTGAGACCTGCCTCGCGAACCGTGAAGCCTTGTGCACGCAACATAGTATAATTTCAGCGAGACAGTGCCGATGTGATCGAAGGTAAACATTAAAATAACATTTTTGTATAAACGTCAACCCAGTAAATTCAAACTTCAAGCCTAATGCTGAGGCAAATAATATCGCATTAAGACAATTTCAAGTTACAAGTGATCAACTGAACAGTTTCAACATTAAAGTCAGTAAATGTTAAAGTATAAAAGTTAGTGAATTGCAACTCCGGGAGAAACCGACGAGTCTGCAGCCACGAACGTCATCAGCCTGAGCCAACTTGATCCAACTGCTCGAGGAGGTCACTCCTTGTGCACGGACTGCTGGACGTCCTGGTAACCAAGGGGTTATTAGACAACATCATCGCATCGCAGCTGAAGGAGGTGACATATCCAGTCATTTCATTCTGCTGGTGGACTGGAGTTCACGGGACACACTACGCAAGAGTCAACGCCATCCACTTATTTACGCGGAAGTAAACAAACCAGACGACATCATCACTACTGCCGACGTATCGAACGTAATATTGTTTCATAATTTTTGATTGCTCTTTTCACATCAATGAACATTTATTTTCTTTATAATAAACAGATTATAATATTGCTGATTCTTTGTGTTCTACCCTCTGAGCCAAATCCCACAGAATTCAGTGGCGCTCAACGTGTGGGGCTCGAATAACATTGCTGGGAGCAATTGTTTTGAAAGAAATAATTGTTTTCTTGATTGTGAAAGAGTTACTCAGTTGTTCTGAAACTTGTGGACACAGGCATTGCGTAAAATTTTCATGTATTTGGAAATTTTACATAGAATCAACCCGTTAACGTAAAGATAAAGCCAACTGTAGATTTGTGCATGTTAGTTCATTACATCTGTTACGATGGCAGATCGAGATGCAAGTTTAGCGTCAACTGTAGATTTAGATGAGACTGTAGAGGGGGCGGGGGACCAGTCAGTGGTTAGTGAACTCGAGGTAACTAGGAGCCAGGTGATAGGGGAGGACGAACACGATGACTCGCTACCTCATGTTGAAATGCCAATCTTTGAAGAGAGACAAAAAGAAGCCAGAGCTGACAGTATATATTCACAATTCGGTGAGAAAGAATCCTCTAATCCAGTTATGGAATTCTTAATGAAAATGCAGCAAGAACAACAGGAAAAAGAAGCTATCAAGGAAATGAATAGGAAACTAGAGAAACTAAAAGAAAAGGAGGAAAGTAAAAACGAAAAAATTAAGGAGAAGGAAGAAAGAGGAAAGGAAATACGGGAGTTGCTATTAGAAACTAAAAATGAATTCAGGGAGATCGCGAGTAAATTTGAAGCTGGATTGAAAAAGGTTGAAACTAGGGTCACAAATGTAGAGGAAAGAGTACAACAAGTAAATGATAAAGTCGACACAGAGTTGGAGGTCATTAAGTCTTACGTAGAATCAATCGGAGCACAGACGAGCAGTGTTGAGGAAAAAGTAAATACCGGATTGGTAAAGATAAACACTGAGATCGATGAGCGTGACAAGAAACTCAGCCTGGAGATATTTTCATTAAGCTCGCGATTTGAAAGAAAGGATAAAGAAAAGAATGAAAGCATTTCAGCTATCAAGGAGAAAATAGAGGACGTAAGTAAAAAGGTAGATGAGAATGCCAAGAAGACTGGAACGACATCGAATATCATGTGTCATGCAAATAACGAGTTGCAATTTGCAAAACATTGTACTGAGTCGCTGATACAAGAGGCAATAAGATTTAATGGGGAAGAGAGTTGCCCAATAAACGCAATGCAATTTTTGAAGCTAATCAAAGAGCGTTTTTCAACATTCAATGTGAATAACAATCAGAAGCTGGGAATCATTGTCAAGTGTTTACATGGAAAAGCAGCAGACTGGTATGTAAATAATCCCGTTGAGAATATTGATAAATTTGAAGAGGCTTTTAAAGATAAATATTGGTCGCAAACTGTACAGCATCAGCTAATCAGATCAATCTATGCTGGAGAATACAAAATTAGTTCGAACCTAAACATGGTGACCTATGTCAATCGGATTATCAACAAGGCAAAATATGTGACAGAGTTGGTCAATATGACGGAACAAGTTTTGGTTGGCATATTGATTAATCACTTACCACCAAACATCAGGGTGATAGTGCGAGGCAAAGTCAAAACTAAAGATGAGTTGATAAAAGAGCTGACTGACTTAGAGCATGATGAATTCACTGAAAAACTAATCAGAGATCCCAAGCAATATGAGCCAATTCGTAACGGGAATGGTTACAATGACAATAGGAACGGCTATAATAACAGGAATAGTTATGACAGAAATTACAATAACAACAACAACGGGAGAAACAGTCATAACAGAAATGGGAATGGTAACGGGAATAATAATAATCGTCCACCAGAGTCCGGTACGAAGGAAACGAAAAATGAGAATTCGGGAAACGAACAGGGGTCGGCACAGAATGGAAAGTAGAGAAGGGACAAGATTTTGCGTCGACCGAAAAGACACGTTTCAAAGAGAGAAAAGAAGAAATTAGGAGAATGCAGAAGAAAGAGCGTGAGGATCTTAAAGAGTATATACGCAGATCTTCAAGACGGTGGAAGAAAGAGATGGATGAGCGAGAAGCTGCCAGAGAAGCAGAGGTTTCTGCAATAGAAAAGCAACTTCAATTAGATTTTTTGCTTTTCAAGAAAGGGATTGAAGACGCTGCTGCTTGCAAGATGTTGCAATCACAAGAGAGTATAGAGGGGGGCTGTGTGCTAGAAGAAATCGACAGAAATAAAATTGAAAGTTTGGATGGACCAGACAAAGAAGAAGTTGATGAAAGTAGGCGTGAATTTACTGAGATGAAGAAAGATGAAAATGTATTTCGAAGGAAGAATTTTGAAGACAATTGCGAGGTAGTATTGCCACAAGTGAGCGAGAAGGAAGTATTACAGATTCCGATTGCGAATCAAGATGATTTCGACAGAGTTCGAACAGTTGAAGAAATTGGCGATGTTTTGAAGTCTATAGGCGACTTTAAAAGTAATGGTGAAAAGTTTCACGACGAGAAAAATGACAAGGTGATTATGAATGAAAACGATGATGTTTTGAAGAAAGGGTTGAATAATGATTTGAGAGAAGAAGACGAAAATGTTTGCTTGCAAGATGGACTGCAAATGAACGTACGAGAACTGAAGAAGAAAGCTGACGAAAATGAAAACTACACATCGACCACTGCTCAAGAAAACAGGGAAGATTCTACTTGGAAACAGCTACTTGAAGATATTTCAAGGGTGAAAACTCAAGACAAAACAGAAGAAGGAACGATTTCATTTCCATTCGATCGTGGACGGAAGAAAGAAATCAATACGTCGAACAAATGATTCCTACTGATGACAACAGCAATGTTATGTTGATTGTTATGGTCGAAGTATGATGACCCAGCAGAAGTAGGTCACTAGGCCAATAACGGGATTGTGATAAGAGAGAGAGTTGAGTCGAGCATTGTTTCCGGGAAGTAGGATGAGGTTTGTTTTTGTTTTGGTAGGTGGAGGGGTGAGTTCATTCATTCAGGTTTAGATTAAACAGCTGTAAGAGGAAATAAACTTGCATCTGTTGAGGGAAACTTTTTGTTTGTCAAAAGGAAGAAATTATTCCTGCTAGATAGTCCAGTCTCTATGTGAATCCTTGTTTTATCACCATTTTCTCATTCAAAATTTCAATGTGTTTCAAATTTGACTTCAGTCAAAAGGTGAACAACAAGAATTCAGGGGGCTCTGTAACAAGTTGGCCTATCTAGGTTAGAAAATTAACTTTAAAAATAATAATGTTTGCTTGAAGTAGGTTTAAAGAATGAACAAGCTTGTAGCATGGCATTCTTAGAGTCAAGGTTAACTGAACACAAAGTAATTAATTAGAATCATTATGTAAACTTACAATCTTGAAAATTCAACAGCAATCAAAATATAGACAAAAATATAACGAGCAATCAAAGAAGTTTAACAATGTGCAATTATATCAAGAAAGTGAGTGAATCCATATAAAAAGTATGTGACCTTACCTAAATTGTGATGTCACCACGTAATAACAAGTGAACCAGTCATTGTGATAACGCTACAAAACCAGTCAGCCAGACTAGTTTTCAGTGATTCCAAGAAAAGCATGGGCCTACGTGCAGAAAGAAAGTCGTTTCGCGGGCTTTAGAAATGACAGAATGTCTAAAATTAGCTACCACGTGTACGAAACCAACCAATCAGATTCTTTGGAGGGAAAACGATGTCAGAGGGTATAAAACGTCAGGCTACCAGCCAAACATCATCAGTCGGAGTTTTCTCAGAGCAGTGAGACCTGCCTCGCGAACCGTGAAGCCTTGTGCACGCAACATAGTATAATTTCAGCGAGACAGTGCCGATGTGATCGAAGGTAAACATTAAAATAACATTTTTGTATAAACGTCAACCCAGTAAATTCAAACTTCAAGCCTAATGCTGAGGCAAATAATATCGCATTAAGACAATTTCAAGTTACAAGTGATCAACTGAACAGTTTCAACATTAAAGTCAGTAAATGTTAAAGTATAAAAGTTAGTGAATTGCAACTCCGGGAGAAACCGACGAGTCTGCAGCCACGAACGTCATCAGCCTGAGCCAACTTGATCCAACTGCTCGAGGAGGTCACTCCTTGTGCACGGACTGCTGGACGTCCTGGTAACCAAGGGGTTATTAGACAACATCATCGCATCGCAGCTGAAGGAGGTGACATATCCAGTCATTTCATTCTGCTGGTGGACTGGAGTTCACGGGACACACTACGCAAGAGTCAACGCCATCCACTTATTTACGCGGAAGTAAACAAACCAGACGACATCATCACTACTGCCGACGTATCGAACGTAATATTGTTTCATAATTTTTGATTGCTCTTTTCACATCAATGAACATTTATTTTCTTTATAATAAACAGATTATAATATTGCTGATTCTTTGTGTTCTACCCTCTGAGCCAAATCCCGCAGGTTTCACATGTAAAACCAACCTTCTCTGTTTGCAGACCATAATTTTTTGTGAAATCCATTCATTGGTTAAAATTTAAATACATATCTCCTGATAGGCTGAAAAATGAAAACGGTCTTCGATAATTCTGATCAAACTCATATTTTGCATGATCATTAAGACCAATATTGTCTCTTATTTTACAAAATTTCATCCCAATCAGTTAAGAACGTATGAACTTATTGACATTTTTAATATCTGTCAGTAATGAAGTATCGAAATGAATGTTTTCCAGTGCCAATTGAATTGATTCTGATTTGCTTTATGAACCAGGTGCTTAGATGCTATTTTAAAGTTTCGATGAAAAGCATATACCTACTTTTAAGTTGATATCATAATCAGTGCTCGAAGTGGGCCGGTATGAGACGGTATGGTATACCGGTACTTCTTTACACATTTGATTTCATATCGTTACTTCTCAGAAAAAACGGAATGCTTAAAATCAGATATTCTTGGAAATTTACGTAATTTTAGATTCTAATTTACTCGTTTCATGGTTATCTTTTGACTGCATATTTCAAGCATAACTATGAACTACGAACATTCACTACAAGATAAAGTAAAATTAATTATTTAATTTAGTTGTTTCATCAAGGTAAAAGACTAATCTAACTAATGACATGACAATGGTTGTCAGTGTAATTCTGGAATCTGAACCCTCATCTAATATCGACCCCCCCCCCCCCCGCACGTGGTATTCTTATGTTACCATACCGCCACTATTTAATTCCTACTTCGAGCACAGATAATAATCAATTCAATATGGTTGTATATATTTTCTGTGCGTTGTGTACGCATTTCCGGTTCGAGAATTTGCACGTACCCGTGCTCGCTCATCAACGCGTTACACTGAGCGTTTTCCTAGTAAGATTACATGACTTAAAAATGATAATAGTGTAAGTACAATATAAATTATAATTATAAGAAAAATTACAATTGAACGTCTAGTTTCGTCAGCCACTCGATTGCATCTGGATTGCAGCTGATAAAAATAAATGTATGCAACCAACCCCAAGTATGGAGCCTGTAGAATCTCACCCCTTCTCTAAAAAGGGCAGTTGTTGAGTTGTTGTTTTCCGCATTGGTGTGGAGAACGGAGGGCGCTCGCCCTGCTGGCGTGACAACAAGATGTCTGACAGCCGCGCGCGTGCGCATTGTGTTGTTATTGTCCTGCTTCCGCGTCTGATGTCACCTGCAGCTTACCTCGTCACGTCACCTTGTCACCAAGTACTCGAGTAGTGTGCAGATACGAGCGCCTCTCATGGTTAGCTAGCTACAGCGCCTATCAGAACACAAATATCAGAGCAAAGACCATAATATAATTTTGTACATTATTTAGTGGTCATTTAATTTTGTGTACTGAATATAAAAAACGAGGGGTTAACACTCCGGAAATCTGGTTTACACTAGCCTAGAAATCTGTAGGAATCTTCGGAAATCTTAAAAAATCTTGGAAATCTTAGTAAATCTTTAAAAAAGAATAGAACACTTTCCAAATCTTTGAAATCTTAGGAAATCCTATGAAATCTTTTGATATCGTTGGAAATCTTTAAAAATTCCTGGAAATCTTGTGAATCTTGGGAATCTTGTGAAAACTCGGGAATCTCGTGAAATCTCAGAAATCTTTGTCAATAAACTGACTCTGCGCATGTGTAGGACCAGTTGATCAACTAAAAGTTGCTTGTGTGGACTTGCCTTTAGAAGTGATGGAACCATTCCGTGAATCCTAATTCAGTTATTTAATTGAAACAATGTACCTATAGCTAGGTACGAGGTAACATCGTTTAGAGAGGCACTGAAATTGTGAAATACGTTTAAAATAAATAACTATTCTGCAGGCTTCTACGAGAAAATGGTAACACAATAATACACTCAACAAGGCTCCATTTATCAGAATATACTATGCGTTTACACAGTTTTGAAGCTGTTCTAAAGTCTACTTGAAGTCAAGGTAAACTAGTTTTATATTTTTTGCACTTTTGACTTTTGGCATTTAAATGTTGTTTTGACCTTTTTGCCCTTTTTAAATTTTTTAATACTAAATGAAGAACAGTACGTAAATAACATAAATTGTCGAATAAATGAAGTGAAAACAACATTCTACTCGGATAATTCAGATTGTATACCTCAGACTTGAAATGATCAGTGTCCTGTACTGAACGTAGCGCCCACTAAAGCGTATTTGACACGGAAAGGGATGAATATGATGAGGAAGGGAAGGGTTGCAAGGTGGCACCAGGAAGTTAGAATCATCTGGCAGTGCAAAACAACATCAGATGGGATTGTTTACGCAGCAGATGATGGCTCTCTGCAGCCTCCTTGATTCACCAAATGGTGCATAGCTTTAACATAGGCTGTGGTGTTATTATCCTAGCTTTAACATTTTCAAATGGTACTTCCTACACAGACTAGGGCATATCCTTGGACTAGGGCTAGGATGTTTAGGACCTATGAAACGTTCAAAAAGGCAGGCAAATAGCACCTTTCTGGACACTTCTACAAATTTGCAAAGAATTTCGAATTTCTAAAAGGCCGTTTTACCATGGCAACACAATTTTAGAACAGTGAACTTGTATTCCGGAGGTCCGGGTTCGATTCCCGCGGCCGTCCTTCCTGACTGTTTTTTTTTCGTGGTTTTCCCTCAGCCGACAGGCAAATGCTGGGAAGGTACCCTACTAATAGGCCACGACCGCCTCCTTCCCACCTTCCATCCTTACCTACTCTTCACCATCATCTCCCAATCATCATCATAATCATTCATTCGTTGCCCTTAGCCTCGCTGCAGAACAGTGCGACGTTAAGCCCCAGACAAAAAAATACATATAAAACTGCACTTTTCAGATGGAAAAACGTAAAAATAAAGCAGTGAAACCCTCATAGCTCTGTAAAACGTCCACGAAGTAAGTAAGTAAGTTAAGTAAGTAAGTTTATTTCCATTTCAACATTACAAGTAATGTATACAAGCATTGTCAGTGACCCTTAAGCATAAATAATTATGCTTTGTCTTGGGTGTATGGAATTTATTATAATCTAATTTTACCATAATAAAGTATAGTCGCTATGAATAAATTAAAAGTAATTCATTCATTCTCAGTACATGGTTTCATTCATTCTAATACAAATAATAATAAATAGGAAAAAATCTATTATATTCTATTCTATTCAATCATTCATGTATTCATCTAAAGAGTAATATGCTTTATTAACTAGAAATGTTTTGAGTAAATACTTAAATCTATTAATGTCAGTTACATTTTTTATGTTCTCAGGTAGTTTGTTGTAAAGTTTGCATTTTATATAACTCGAGTTTTTTTGTGTTTGTTTTGTTCTATGATTTGAAGTGTGAACGTGTGTTTTTGTTCTTGTGTCGTGTGAGTGTATGTCTTCGTTGAGTGCGTGTTGTTGAATGTTCTTTTTCGTAATGAGTATGCATTCGTATATGTATATGCTGTGTACTGTTAGGATTTTGTGTTTTATAAATTGGGGTTTGCAGTGTGGCTTGATGAAGGAATCTTTTTTGCTTTTAAGGCCTAAAATTGTTCTTACTGCTCGCTTTTGGAGTGTAAATATTTTTCGTATTTGGCTTGAGTTTCCCCATTGTTCGATTGCGTATCGGACGTGGGATTCAAAATTTGCATAGTAGGCAATTTTTGCTGTTTTTATATTAGTTGTTTGCCTTACAATTTTTAGGGCAAAGCATGCAGAGCTCAGTTTCTTTTTTAGAATTTCACAGTGGCGATTCCAGTTAAGCTTTCCATCAATGGTGATGCCGAGAAATTTTGTATTGTCTACTTTCTTTATTAATGAATTATCAAGATTGTTTCGAATTGAATCAAAGCTTTGGGGGTCAATATTTTTATTGTTAAAGAGAATGAAATTAGTTTTGTTTGAGTTTAAGACTAGCTTGTTGTCTTGGAACCAGTTTGTGGCATCCTCCATAACCTTTTCTGCTTTTTTCTTAAGATCCTCTTTGCTATTTCCTTTTACTATGATGCTTGTATCATCCGCAAAGAGTTCTGCATTTTCTAGTGTATTTGGCAAGTCATTAATAAATATTATAAAAAGGAGTGGACCCAGAATCGATCCTTGTGGTACTCCTGTGGTAGTTAGAAGTGGCTCTGAAAGATATTTTGATTCTTTATTGTGTACATCATTTGCGGTTATTTCAACATATTGGATTCTATTTGTAAGATAAGATTCAAGCAGTTTGTGAGCTATCCCTCTAATGCCGTACCTGTCTAACTTTCTTAGCAGTGTGTCATGGTGTATGCAATCGAAAGCCTTTGTCAGGTCACAAAATATACCCATGACATGATCCTTTTCATCTATCCCTTTGATTACATTATCTAAGAAGTTACCTATTGTATTATTTGTGGACTTGCCCCTTCTAAATCCATTCTGTTTGTTCGTTAAATGGTTTTCTAGTTCTAGGAATAATGTGAGTCTATTGTGTAATATTTTTTCAAGAATTTTAGATACTGCTGGTAACAGGGATATTGGATGATAGTTCCCTAATTTGTTCTTTTCCCCCTTTTTGAATATTGGTATTATTTTGGAGATTTTTAATTTGTCTGGAAAAATTCCGTGTTCAATGCTAGAGTTGAATATGTCATTTAATGGTTGACTAATGTGCACAATGCATTTCTTAATGAGAGATATCGGTATGCCATCTATACCGCTCGAGTGTTTATTTTTTAAGTTGTATGTTATATTTACAATTTCTTTTGGACAAGTTGCATGGATAAAGATTGATTTGCTCGAGGTGTTTTCTAATACCGGCATATGTTTCAAAAATGCGTTATTGTTTGCAAGAGGATTGTCCGTTAGTTTTTTGGCAGCAGTAGCATATTCTTTATTGAAAGCATTCGATATTTGTGTGTGGTCCGTTATTATTACGTCTCTATCATCCAAAATTTTAATGTTTTCTGTTGGACGCATCTTAGTATTATTTTTATTTGTTTGAGTATTAATCGTATTCCAGATAAATTTTGATCGTGATTTTAAGTCGCATCTTTTGATTTTGTTGAGTATGTCTAGATTTTTTGCTGCTTTTAGGACCTTCTTGTATGTTTTTTTGTATGATTTATAATATGATTTTGTGAATTCACTCTGGAAATGTTTGTTCAGCTGAAATAGAAATTTTAAGTTAAGCCTTGATACTTTTATTCCATTTGTTATCCATTTAGATATTATTTGTCTTTGTTTGATTTTTACAATTTTTAACGGGAAATGAAAGTCGAATTTTTGTAGGAATATTTTTTCAAATGCACCGTATTTTTCATCAGGCGTAGATGAATCATAGACTTTGGACCAATCAGTTTCCTGAAGCGTTTCATTGAAAGATTTGACGTTTTCTTCATTGAATTTTCTCCGTTTTAGAATTTTAGGTATTGGCTTATTTGAGTGGAGCTGTATTGATATTTTCTGTGCAGTGTGATCTGAGAGGCAGTTTTCAATAACCTCAGTTGAAAAGTTATGAGATGGTATGTTTGTTATTATGTTATCGATTGTAGAAGAGGTATTGTGAATTTGACTAAATCTTGTAGGTTCTGTTATTGTTGCCTTCATATTATATGACAGCAGAAGGTTAGTAATATTTCTTTGGGATGTTGAATCTTTGCTGAAGTCTACGTTGAAGTCGCCTAGGATTATTATATCTTTGTTTTCATTTGATGTTATGTTTTGTAATAATATATCAAGAGTATTTTGGAAGATGTCATAACTCCCCAGTGGCGAGCGATAAAGTGTAATAATTAGGAGGTTGCGACGGGTGTTTACAATTTCTATCCCTGTTATTTCTATATGTTTTTCTTGGCTTGATAAGTTAATATCTACCCTCGGTTTAACAGTATTCATTAGTAAATTGTTTATATATATAGCTACTCCTCCATGAATGTATTTCGATCTACAGAACGAATTTTGTAGTGTGAAATTGCATATGTTGAGGGATTCTATCTCATTGTTTTTTAGCCAATGTTCTGAAATACAAAGAATGTCGGTAGTTTCGCCTACAAGTGTTTGATTGTCAAGGAAAACTTCTATGCTATTTTGTGCGCTTTTGAGACTTTGAACGTTTTGGTGTATAATGTGCAGGTGTTCTTGTGTATTGTCTCCGTGTTCATTTGTTTTTGTTTTTTTGCGTAGGTTGTTGTTTGTAGGTTGTGTAATTTGTGTAGTTTGTGTTTCCTCGTCCTCATAGTCGTGTCAGTATGACGTCAAGACTTTCGGTGTTTTCTTCCGTTGGGGGCGAAGTTCAGGGATTTTTTTTATAGCACCCTGTGCTTTCCCGGGGTTGGTCCTCGTTGCCTGTGTTGTCGATGCTGTCGATGTTCTCTTAGCTGTGGCCGATGATGGCTGCCCAGCTTTCTTCTCTGGGATGACGTTTCCCGACGATTTTCTTGCCGATGTTTGTGGCTTGGTCCCCGGGCTTGGCATCTTCGTCTTCAAAGTTTCACCTGCTTTTGTTTCAGTGTCTTTTACTTTTTTTATAGCTTCACGAACTTCTGACGCTTTAACTTGTTCTGTTACTTCTGGTTCGGATCTTGTCATTTCTACGACCTCTTGAACTTCCAGCTCTTCCTGTCTCGTTACGTTTGCAGGTGGACCTTTCATTGCCATTTCTTCCTCTTGTGGTCTATCTGTTTGGTTGTCTGGCTGGAGCTTAGGGCGTTGATCATCCTCGATTACGCGGGCAAGATGTGACATTAGTACTCGCTTCCCTCTAGTGTTGAGATGGAGCCCGTGCCGTGTGTAGTGTTCTCGTTTGAGAATGTTTTCTAGGTTCAGGATTATTGTATTTTCTAGAGGCGCTATATGTTCGTGGAATTTGGAGTTTATTAGCTGTATTGTTGGGTTGGTCTTCGGTTTATCATGGCGCAATGGAACTGTCATGATAATGAATTTTTTGTTTGGGCATGACCTTATGTTGTGGAGCAAGGGGTTTATAATATTTTCAAGTATTGTTTCACTTTGTATGATGTCTTCACCTGAGTGTGGTGTTGGTAGCAGTGCATCCCAAGGTGCTACAGTCTCCACATCGTTAGTTCCACCAAAGATCACTGTGTAGTCCTCTTTGATGTTGTTGATGTATTTCTCGACTCCATTTCCTAGTAAGATTCCCTGCATTTTAGCGCCAGGCTTCATCACAACTGTGACTCTGCTTTCTAGCTGATCCTGCAATATAGCCTGGCACTTTCTTCCGTGGCTGTCAGCAATGATTAATATGTTCGGTTTCTCTTGGGTGGTGAATGATTTATTTTTGACAGTGGTAGTGGTAGAAGTAGGTTCCTTATCAGTTCTGGTCGGTGCTGCCATCATTGGCGTCTGTGTAGGGTGTGGTAGGTACATGGAGTGTAGGTTAATGCCATCCTCAGCGCGACGTGGTGCTATCTTGTGGGCATTTTCGGAACTGGGAGCAGTAGGTTCCTTAGCAGTTCTGGTCGGTGCTGCCATCTGTGTAGGGTGTAGTTTGGAATGTAGGTCAGTGCCATCCTCAGCGCGTAGTGGTGCTATCTTGTGGGCAATTTCGGAACTGGGAGCAGTAGGTTCCTTAGCAGTTCTGGTCGGTGCTGCCATCTGTGTAGGGTGTAGTTTGGAATGTAGGTCAGTGCCATCCTCAGCGCGTAGTGGTGCTATCTTGTGGGCAATTTCGGAACTGGGAGCGCGATCTCTTTTTCCCCATTTTTCATTGTAATTCTGATTGTAAGTTGGCTTTTGGGTACTATTACAGCTCAGGCTTTGTTTTAGAAGTAATCTCAGTTCATTCAACTCACGAAATAGTGCGGCATTGATGCTACACTGGTGTTCTTGAACATCCCTGCCATGCGCCTCCAGGCCTCGTTCATGCGTGTTCCACTGTGGGTTCCACTGTGGGTTGTATGTGGCCATAATAAAGTAATGAATGCTTTGCACAGGATATTAATACACTTTAAATGACATACGCATCTATCACTAAATATTAGTACACTTGTGTAGGGTCACAGATTGCAATGATATGCTTAAATGGTAAATAACTGAGCACTGAAAACACTGGAGTACTAGATGGCAGCCATCTTGGAAGCAACTTGGAAGCAGCCATCTTGGAAGGTATACATTTAAAAGTGTTATAATAAAATACTGGATCTGAAACACGCTATAGTAGTTTTTCAAAAAATTATATAGGTGGGAAAGCAGCCAAATACGATTTTAAAAATATCAGCATGACTTTTCCGTATGGTCGCAATGTTAAACTGAGAAAAAAACTGTAACTTTGAAGCGATATATCTCGAAAATAAGTTCACGTTGACCACTTTTTCTCACCATAATATGATGCAGAACAAAAAAATCTATTTATATGCAAAATTTGAAAATTCGGAGATCCCTCCTTAAAACTATTAAAAAAGGACCATAAAATCCCGACAAAGGACAAATGAAATGTTATGCTTTGTAATATTCGTCAACATTTGGAGTTAGATATTAAAATGAACTTAAATTACATATTGTATGAATGTGTCGAAGTGTCAAGTATCGTTGTTGGTCATCCAAGTGGAGGATGGACATTTTGTGAAGACAGCAATAACTTGAATCAAATAATTTATATTATTTTCTCCAATAATTAAAAAAAAATACAAATATATCTTAAAATAGCAAGTAAAGGACTGAATTCATAAAAAAAAGTGAGAAAAAGGCATTTTCAGGCAAAATGAAACACTCATTTTTGAAATCAGGAACACATGAAACATATTTATCTATTATCTATCATTTTTAACCATGTCTGAACAAAAAATTAAGAAGTATATAACATCCTAGCCCTGACCAAGGTATAGGCATTTTATTGAAGACGCATACTGAAGAATGAGCCAATGAAAACGATTTTTTTTTGGCACTATACTCCCAATTTTTGAAATTTTGGACTATTGTTGTTTTTGTAAATGAGTATGACGCCTCAATTGCAATAACTGAGGTGGGATTCTGTAACTCCATTGCGACCGCTTAGCAATTTCTTCCATAAGGATTAACATTGAAATAACTGCTAAGCGGTCGCAATGGAGTTGGGCCCTGTCCGTTATAAATATTTATAATAAATGTTCTTAATCTAGTGGAGCGGTCGCTCCACCCAGCCAAGTCGTACTGTACACTTACACTCACTCAACATACCGTTACTGCCTACAACTGAGGAGCAGACCTAACACTTTTACTGTAAGCAACAACATGGCGTTTTCGGCCTACTTGATCTTAAAATTGGAAAATCTAACAATGTTGCAAAATATCTTAATTTCGAGCTATGGCCCACGGCCCACCCCACCAAATATACTAAATTTGGGAACAATAGTTTTTGCCGTTTGCGTGCTATGGTCGGTGACAGGCAAAGATGAACCCTGTTTAGCACTGCCAGGTATAGGCCGGCCCATGCTAGAGCGGGTTCATCTTTGCCTGTCACCGATCATAGAGGGACGTGAAAATATATATTTCTGGGCTTTGACATTTCCAAATATCTCATGGATGCGACAAATCTGTCTTTTTCATTGTCTGCATCTGCTCTGTAGCACAGGACAAGGGGAATAGAATGCAGACAAAATTACTCAACTTCTTGGGAAATCATTAGTGTTTACAACTTAATAGTTTCTCTATAGATTGTTCAACGTCACTGCAACTAGGCTGGTAGTGACAGATGATGAATGATTATGATGAAGGTGGATGAAGTAACGAAAGTATGTTAGTGGGAAGAGGGTGGCCTATCTGTAGAGGACATTTCCATCATTCTATGGGAAACCATGAAAAACTTTATCTCAACCATTTTGTTTTTTTATGAGCCATTATGTTGTGAATTTGCGTAGACGAACCGGCAGCGCTTGTATAAGCTTGTTATTTCTCTTCTAATCACTTTTTGTGAATACCGGGAGTAGCAAACGTCATGGCTCTCGATGAATTTGAAGTCGCTTTAGATTGGTATAAACCTGTTGCAAGTTGAGACAAATTAAAATCAAAACAAGTCACTCAAAAGGTCCATTATTGGCCAGGGTTGCGATTTTACAACACGTAATAACAGTCTGTAAAAGCTTATGGCAAAATCTCATTGCTAATGAAATTGCTACCGCTTTGCAGATATAGAATCCTAGCCAGTTCATTCATTTTTGACGAATCTTACTTATAGTTACGCAGTTCTGTCTGTGTGTCAGGAACGCCTGCGCGCGCATCCTCTCAATTTCGCGCGCACACTCTCTATGTTGTATTTAAAATTAAAATGGTCGACGTTACATTGCCCAAATCATGTCCAAAATACATCTTCTGCTCTTTGTGCATAAATAAATAACTGAAACTTACCTAAATGGCAATCCTTATCCCTTTGTGTTTATAAGAAATGTATTTTAACACAGAATAACTGTCCAAATCTTTACATTATATTGAAAACGGCACTATTTTGTATTTAAAATGGTGGCCTTTCATTGCCAATCGTGTCTAAAAATACGTCTTTTGCCTTCGCAAAGTAAAGAAATAACCATAACTTACCTAAAACGTAATCCTTATCCCTTTGAGTGTGTAAAAAATCTACTATAACACATAATAACCGTTCAAAAGAGACATTACATAGAAAACTTCTTTACTCCAAGAAACGTCAAAGTGTAATTTTTAAAAAATTTCATTTGATCTGTATTTTAGAGGGCCATGAAAACCAAACAAAGCCGATAGATTTTTAACATTGGCCTCAAGATGCAATTTGCAAACGATCAAACGTATTATTTTCTTCCTACATTTAATCAACACGGTTCTGTAACCCTCAAACCAACTAACCGACGAAGTTTTTAAATAATGTTGTTAGATTAATCATTTTCAGTCGTTTCTTATTTCGTAGAGTGGTCTGTATTGAGTCATGTATTGACAACGAATTCATGTTGCTGTTGATAAAGTTTGAAGCACCAATGTTTAAGTTTTACATTGTTAACTGAATATCTATACTTTAATTAGTGGTAGAACGGCTGAAGTCCATTTCAATATGAACAGTATTTCTGACATCAACCAATCATTTGTAATGGTGACATGAGTTATTGTAAGAGAATACTTCAATATAACGTTATTTGTTAACATCAGTGAAACGGTACTTGATAGAGCTTGATTACAATCCAAAATTGTGCACCGCAAATCAAACAAATTTACTTCCGCCCTACATCTGAGGAACGTATAATATAATGAAGCCGTAGATAACATGTAATCTATGATGTAATAGCATAACAAATGAAGAAAAGGCCGTGGGCATCAGGTCACGGTATCAACGTAATGAATATATATATATTTTTTTTTTACGGCGCATACATTGTTTTTCTTCTTATTTTTACTTAGTACGAATACTCTGGTGTAAATTTGAAAACTTATATGAAATTGTTTTACCATAATAGGTATGATCAAATTGCTTTTCTTCGTTCCTCATTTTTTAACGTTTTCTGTTAAGATTGGGTCATCAACGACGTCAAATGTATTAACGACGCACACTCTGCTGACAAATATTGCTGTCGTTTTATATTTACGCATAACTCACTGGTGCACATTGGTCATGTTTTACATGACGGGTCCCTCTAGTTAATAAGAACAAATATATACCCAATTACAATGAAGTACCTAATTATTTTGAATAAACAGAACACAGAATTATAAAAACGTTTTATTTATATCTAATTAATGACAAGAACCACTTAACCTAAACGTAATACATTACAGGTGAGTAAGCGGTTAGAGTATACATAATGTTTTGTTTGATTCACAAATTGAGTAGACTCAAAGGATCGAGCGGAATGCTTCACATATCACATAGTTAGCAACGATAATAGCAACAAGTTCAAACTCATTCTTTCACATCACATGCACGGAATACAAGGTATAAAACACACAACATGGCAGTTCATGACATGTCATGAAGTAGTTGCTGCAACGATCACATAACATAATAACACTTCGGCTTAGAGTATAACAAGACAAATTCAGTTTTCAAACTCACATCCAAATTGTAAGTCTCAATTTACGTAGCTAGTACCTAAATGTGCCAATAGTTAACACAATGAAATACAAAAGTAACAACAATTGATATGCCAGAGGTATCTTAGTTTACTAATGTAGGTAAGAGATCATAATTAATTGCGTTCCAACACCAAATATTAAAAAGTAAGCAAATATTTAGTCGGTTTGCCAAAGAAATTCTTAAAATTAAGTTGTAATTATAATAAACTCCGAGCTCAATTGAGGGGCTGCGTCGATACACAATCTAATTAAAAGGTTGGGATAACTGAGATATTTGATAACAAACTTCAATTTTAAAATGCAACTAAGCATGACAGCGAGACTTCAAATTGAGTTTAGAACCATTTTGGAAGAATAACCGAGGCTCTAACTGTCAGTAGTAAACACACATCTGAACCCATGGTTTGCTATGAGCGTCTAAACCAGCTGACTGCCATTAGCTGGTTTTTCGATGCAGCTCCTCAATACTTTTAAACATTTGTCGTAGTACTATCCGTGCCACTAGAGGGACTGAGTTCGTATCCGATTTCAATAGACTTCGTTAGCGTCTGCAGTTTACACACCCATACATTTCACACTATAGATTATACAATTATTTTTATGCCTACGAGACCAATTAAATAATTTAACAAAGATGTTTATCAAATATCAAATAACACATACCTACTGCCAAAAGTTTTATAAGTATATTTTTTTTAATGAAGAAAAACCACTTTGGGGCTACGTAGAGTAGGACGACCAAGAGAGAGGTGGATTGGAGTTATTAAGGAGGATGTGTTGGAAGTTGGAGTGAGTTGGAGGCTGAGAGATAGTGGGAGAACAGAACAAGGTGGAGGAGGAGACATCAGGCGTGGCTGCCGGTCTCCAGGAGTCCTGTGGCCCTAGTGTTGAACACGCACCCCCTGACCCATTGTGATGGAACCAGGGGGGTGATTCCTGTACGCATTTTCACTCTCTTATCTTAAAATTTAAGACAGTAGCAATCGTTGTTATGGACGTTAACGTTGGAGTAAACAAATTTTAAGATAAGATAGCTAACTTAAGAGACTAAAAACGTACAGGAATGACACCCCAGGACCCTTACCTAACATCGCCATATTTCAGTAGCACCGTGTTACTGTAGCACGATAGGGCTAGTTGCCATGGCGACAATGTTAATTCTTATGGCTAAAACTTTAAAACAAAACTACAGTGACACAGTACAGTTGTGCTACAGTAACACGGTGCTACTGAAATATGGCGTAAGGGTAAGGTAAGGGTCCAGCAGATGGATTATTACTTATTAGAAAAGTTCCAAACCAGGAAAAAAATCTCTCATATTTTAAACAATGGATTGGTAGAAAGAAAGCAAATCAGGCTGGCAATTTCATAGTGCCATTTTTATAAAAAAAGGCAGGGAGACTGGAGTAAAGTTCTCCGGCTTTATGAAAGTAGAGAATCGCTTATCTGTTCGCAGTCTAATGAATGTGTTGTTCAGTTGAGTTTCAGTGATCCGTCTGTACGAATGGGACTTCATTTGTTGTCTCCCATTTACTTCTGTTTAACATCACACAGTTCTGCAACTGAGCTAATGGCGAGAGATGAATGATTACGATGATTCGGAGATGATGACGAGGAATGTCAAGGATGGAGGTGGGAAGGAGGCGGTCGCGACCTATTAGCAACGAATCTTCCCAGCAAGTTCAAACAAATTTCATATGACAAATTTCTTGTTAGATCATGAAAAACATCTGCACCATATCCTTTCTCTTGTGCTATGGATAGTACGATACGTATTTTTTTTGAATCGCATTAGGAAGGCAGTAGAAGCTACGGCCTACGGTCACAACTTTCCACCCTTCTGGGGTGCGATCACATAAAATGATAGCTTTCTTATCACGACGACAAGACCCTAGAAGGCCGTGAATAACATTGAGATGAGAAGCTTGTCACTGCGACAAGAAAGTTCTCATTTCAGTTCTCTGGTTCTGATTTAAACTAAGTGGTTTGGTTTATATTATCTAAGTCCATAACTATACAGTTCAAATTGGGCAATTTCAATATTAATCAATGAAATTCTGTTTCAAGTGAAACACTGAAACCCGATTGGCTTATGACTGAAATTGTCCAATTTGATTTGTGAAGTGTGATATGGACTTCTGGTTGGCCTAGCCGGTGACCGGATCTCATCTGACGCCGGACTTGCCCTGGTTCTTGTAGAGCAGCGCCAGATTGTCTCTGGCGCTCTTGGACTCCGGGTTGATCTCCAGAGCACGCCGGTAGAGGCCCTCGGCCTTGTCAAGCTTCCGCCAGCGATGGTAGAGCACGCCTGCAAACACGTTCAGAGATAGAAACAGGTTCAGGCCCCGGTTCGGCTGGGTATGTTTCATTCCTTGCTATATTTACTAGGAAAACGCTCTGTGCAATGTGTCGATAAGCAAGCCTTTGTATTGCATGCGAATTCATATGCGTTTGCAAGTTCCTGCTCTACAGACCTTGGAAAGAGCCGAAACAAAATACGTACGTTAAAGAAGCAGCGATAAAATATCAGAAATTCCCTTCAAGAAATATTTCCGAACACGCATAAAAGTCCATAAATTGAAGATTATGAAGATAATGTCATATTAGTCTGAACTCTGAATATTGTCAATAATACCAAAAATGTCGGTCCCAATGACCATGCAAAGTTTTAAGTTATTCGGTTGAACGGTTTCATTAATTTAAAAAAAATCACGGGATACGTTCAAAAACTATACACAAGACCGCTCATATGACTTTAGTGTGTGGACAAAAGATCAGATTGATCCAATGAATGGTTTTGCCTAGGCATTACATCCAAGAACAAAAAAAACAAACAAATTGCAAACAGAGGAAGTGTCATAAAAGTACTGTGGTGACGCTCGCTTAATTAGTTAAAAGTTTGGCCCAGGACTGGACTTTTTGGGCCACTCAGAACAAAGTTTACGCTGTTTGCTAGCAGCGACTCACCGAGGTTGGTGTAGTAGGCCGAGTTGCCCTGGTCGAGACGTATCGCGTGCTCGAAGTGCTTCTCGGCCTCGGCGAACCGAGCCACCTTGCCCAGCGTGTTGGCGAGGTTGAAGTGGAGGGAGGCCTCGTCGGGGAGCGACGACAGAGCCTCGTGAGCCACTGCTTCGGCACGCGCGATCTGACCTGTCACATGCAGGAGGCTTCTTTCAATACCTTGCTGCCATAGCAACTCATCGAAACAAACTGATGGAAGTCAGCATGTCGCTCGTCACCATTAGTGATTAGTTGTGCAAGATAGATATTTAAGTACGAGATGATGGTAACACGCAATACTGATCCATACATTTTCCTGTTAAATGCTAATCTGAGGTAAATGAAGTTCAGATTGGGATGTCATGTTAACCCTTTAACTGGAGTGCAGTATCACTTAGACTCTTACATTTTGGCATTCAACATGAATCATTGAAGAAAATATTGATTTTACAATTTTTTTTTGGCAATATCAAAAACTTTTAGGTACCTACAATATTTGATAGCCTAATATTCTTATCATACAAAAATATTCTTCCCAACTCATCCCAAAAAGGAAATAGAATTTTTACCTCTACCTACCAACAAGTTAACTCACTAGTCAAAGGGTTAAGGTTCCCTTTTGCTATTCTTTGATGTCGCTACAAACGAAGCCCTTGACTTCCTCAATTATCTCAATATTCTCAATTTCACTGCTGCATATTGATACCTACATGAAGTTACAATTGATTGGAATAGCTAACAAGAAGGCAGGACATAATACGAGGAAGCGCGTACCGATGTTGTCGAGCATGATGATCATGTTGCTCCAAGCCACCGTGTGCGTGGGTTTCAGCGCCGTCGCGTTCCTCCACGCTCGATACGCCTCGGCATAGTTGCGTTGCTCCAAGTACTGTCAACACAAACACGCGTTGAGAGCAAACGCGATGGCGTCGGAAGAGTTTTGCGTTCCTGCGGCGTGTTTTTATACATTATAAGAGCTTAATGTCGTAACAAGTCCCCTTTAAGTACAAGTCGTCACAGGTCTTGCTTAACAAGGACTTAAAAAATCCAAGTTTTGAGAAGTTTGTAAAAGATTATTTCGTACAAATTAGAAATATGAATAACTTTAAAAGCCTCTAACAACGTATGGAGCTTAGTACTATAACATAATGTAAGATATTTGCTCCAAACTTTATTCAAACTTTAAATAACAAACACACAACACAAACTTTATTACAAACTTTACACCATTTGTAAGGTTTTGACTTTTGATTGACAAATAAATAGCAGTTTTATTTAGAAATTAGGTGTATCATTCATACACAGGCTTGGACCAGCTAGAGAGCAAAACTCCTTACCAAGTTTCCGAGGTTGTAATAGCAGTCAGGGTACTTCCGGCGCTGACTGAGCGCCATCTTGTAGCTGTCCTCGGCCTCGCCATGCTTCTGCAGTCCCGCCAACACGATGCCAAGGTTCATCCACGCGGCGGCAAAGTCAGGCCTGCCAACATCACAACAATCAGGTCACCAAGCTATTCCTCCAGATCTATGAAGATATTCAGGGTTCAGCAAATGCCAACATTATGTTTTGTTTTAGTGGGCATCGACTGAAATCGTTATCGATTCAATTTTTGAATGTCACATCAACTAGGTATTTATCCAAGCAAGCAAGCAAAAATGTTCAGGAATTCCGATAAATGCTACGGCTTCAGCACATTTTAATAATAAAAAAAACTAAGTTACAATTTGTAAATTTGAGCTAATAGTTCAAATTTTTACTTCAACCCTAAAATTTAACATTACATTTAATCTAAAGAAACTGAATCAAGATTTTTAGCAGCATATTTTGCTAGCAACAAAATAGTCCAAAGAAGAAAGGAAACAACCAATACGAGATTACATTCTCCATATTATTATAACTTATAATTACAAAAAATTAATATTGAAAACAATAATCAGTAGCTAATTGTAACATGTGCTTCTCCCCACTCCAAAAAATAAACGATATTGCTAGATATTTTCAAGTTGTATGATATACAAAGATGAGACCACCCACATGTCTAAAATTGAAGGAAAAACAATTTAAAATGTAGAACTTTCTTGAAATATGTAACAAAATGTTGCCCTCTGACCTGATGTCCACCGCCATGCGAAGCAGCTGCTCCGCCTCCTCGAGCTTCCCCTCGTCCTTGAGGATGTTGGCGAGGTTGTTCATGGCCTGGTCGTAGCGCGGGTTGAGCTGCAGGGCGTGCCGGTAGCGTTCCACGGCCAGCGCTCGGTCCCCGCCGTCGGCCGCGTTCTTGCCCACGTTGTAATGCACCTGAACATCGCAGCAGAGTCACGTCAGCAATAGAGACTTCGAATAAGATACTAAATTAAGGACATAAATATATCGTAAATGTATAAATTTAAAAATATAGTTAGCTGCCAAACTATTTTTAAATTTGGAGATAGCATCTAAATCTTCTTTAATACCTACTTTGCATATAGATAGAATCACAGTAGGTAAATGACTAGAACTTGAATTTATGTTTTTGGTTTTGTAACTTATTACAAATTTAATTTCAGTGAATTATCAAACATTAACGTTCAAAATTACAGTACATAGGTAGTTGTAGTAGGTACCTAGATAAAAATAAGCCAAGAGTACAAGTGGTGACTGGTGAGACCATTTTGAGATCTGAACTCGTTAATCTTTTCAAATCAAATAGTACTTAAATCTACTTTAACAGATACATCTACATACCTTGGCATTGAGAGGACAAACGTCAAGGCCCGATGCGAACAGCGTTGCTTCGTTGCGCCACTGTGCGCTGCGTGCGCCGGCCCGCGCGCCATACACGATGATCAGCAACGCGTAGCTCGCTTGAAGAACCTGGGAACACCGTCTCGTGTCGATCAACAAACGTATCAAATCCAAATTACTATGATCTACTAAAATATGCGAGCGACTGTTTTTTGGAAATAACAACACATAATCTTCTTGTAGCGGCTTTTGACGAGAAAACAACGAGAAGTAATGGCTTTTCTCCCTGACGTGATGTTTAACGTTAACTCACTGATCTGGGCAGACTCAGGGCTGCGAGCTGCCTCAGGCCGAGCGTGACAAGCAGACAGAAGCCGCAGCTCGGCAAGTAGAGCACCCGCTCGGCCACGACGAAGCCCACGCGGAAGAAGGCGTTGCTGGCCGGCAGGAACGGCACGACCATCATGGCCACGCTCATGGCCACGCATCTGCGAGAGACAAACACAGCACTCCGTCTACACCAGGGGCTTGATCTCCGAGCAAGATCTCATGCGGGGACGAAATTAGATCGAGAAGCTATGCAATTATTATGTATTACTTATTTATACTATACTAGGAATAGAATTTCCACAAAAAACTTCTGCAATCTTACAATTTTTGTGTTCTCTTAAGTCCACTTTAATGTCTCATTAAACCCATTGGCTGTGCTTTTTTGACATTTTTGCCATTTAAACGTTAAACATTTATATCCAAAATATTGAAGAATCTTTATGATGACTCAATTTTCTTTCGCTTGTTATTCGTTGTACAGATATTATGATTGCCGTATAACTTTATGACAGTTCTTGGTCCCATTTTACAAATAAAACATAGCAGATTTTATCAGGCTAAAAGAAACATTGCCACATCAGCTAAGCCGGATTAAAATCGGTTGTGAATCTGTTCGGTCTCGAGCCTCACCTCTGCGTGCGCGAGTTGTCGTCGCTGAGCACGCGATGAGCGAGGAGGCCGGCGGCGCACCACAGACCAATCACAGCCAAGATCCTGCCGTCGGTCACCGCCCTCAGCAGTGGCACGCAGCCCATTGACCAATCAAAACACAGCCACTCGGGACATAACAGCAGCCATGCGTTCAGCGCGTACACGTAGTTGTAGCTCAGCACCTGGCAGATCACGTGGCATGTTCAGACAAGACTTTCACACACAACTCTTCACTTTTATTTGGTTAATAATACAGCGATTTCAGTAGACTTCTAGGTAAATTATTTTAAAATGGAATTAGATACATAGTTTCAGAATACTTATTGCACAAAAATGATATGGTCACAAAAAACTTAACTCTGCCAGAGAACTGACATCTTTCTTGTGTCTTAATTACTATAAATTTGCAGTTCAATTTGTAGTTCGTATTTAAATTGATCATTGTTAAAAATGAGTTTCTAAAATTACGTATTGTACCTATAATATTAAGTAATTTAATTCAATAAAATCAATTATGTAGAACTTACAGGTAGGTATATTTAGCCTTTAGGTATGTATTTTTAAGAAAAATTCAGCTATTTCTGGGTCAAAATTAAATTCATTAAAAAGTGTGTTAACTTGTAATCATGACTGGAGCACCAGTGCTGCTTTTAGTTCGTAATTGATTAACAACACAAGGTATGAACAACTCACCCGCGTGGCGATGTTAGGATCGAATGAGGCCGGATTGTCGACATCTTGGAACACCGGTGCGCCATACGCCATGAGCCTGAGGCGCCACGCCAGCAGCGCACCACCGGCGCAGAGCAACGCGACATGGCGCCGCAACATGCCGCGCCGCTCGGCAGTGTCGTTGCCGTGCAACAGGCGGGACAACGGGATCTTGTTGCGCACGATGACGTCGTACGCACTGCATAAACCCTGAGAACGACATCGCATTCAGACAAATCATTTCTGATCAGATTTTGTAGCTTTTTCAATAATTTCTTAGTTCTGTAGTGAAGTAGAAAAACAGACTATCTCGATTTTGCATTATTTACCTACACATTTATGATGCAATCAAGATCAAAGTATAAACTGTAATTCAACTGAAGTCAGCAAATAAAGTAATCTTTCAAATAACCCGACGGCTGGTGTAATGGCTACCTCGGTTCTCGTTAGATCACCGAGGTTAAGCAACATTGAGCGCGGTCAGAGGTTGGATGGGTGACCATTCAACTCTGCCTTGCCAGGTTGCTGCCGTTGGGTCAGAGAGACTGGGGTGTTTGGGGGTCAGTGTGACGACCTCCCTCCACCTGTTATCAGTCTCTCGACGGCGCGGGTTGTGGAGGCCCTTGCTGTAAATGTCTTACCGTCCTTCGGATGGGACGTTAAGCCGTTGGTCCCCTTGGTATCTTTCGTCAGGAGTAGGCTACATGCCGGTACCGGGTTTCCTCTCCTCCCTTCTCTATATTACATTCTCACTAGTGGAGCCTGGCTCTGTTGAGAATATAGACTTAATAATAAAAAAAAAACTGATTTCCTTCTTTTAAAAAGCTCTCCAGAGGCACAGAGATAAAGTCACATTGAGGGAGTGACTGTCATGTGTTTCATCAGTTGCTACTGTTACATTATATTTGAATTACTTTCTGTTATTATTATTATTCCATCTGAATACTTCCAAATTGTGACCAATAAAAACGAAAATGTTATAGGTACACTCGGCCAAACAAAAATTGAACGTTGACCAAATTTGAATGACTGCTGGTCATGTCCCATACCAATCAAAGCTTGTTATTATCGTTGAAATATGGGGTCACCTAATAGAGTGAGACAAGAAGATCACTTTGACTGTCTTCGGATGGTGCTATCTAACATTTATCAGTCAATCAAATTTGATCAACGATCAATTTATGTTTGGCCGAGTGTACCTACCTAACACCTTTTGTAAGTCATAGCCGCCTACATTTTATTCTAAAATTGCAGTTTCAGCTAGCTGAAATAAATGTACAAATATCCTCGATGCAACAATGTGACCTTGTAAATTGGGCCTTAAAAAAGAGAAAAATTAAACTGTTTACGATCTAGGCCTACCATCCAAAAAGTAGGAGAGGTCTAAGGTCTAAAACGAATTAAAAATTGAGGATGGAACAGTCAGTATTGCCCAATCCTTAAAGTGATGATGACAATGATGGAACTGTTTACTACTCACAATGACCATGATGCCTTGCTCCTTGCACAGCGTTGCCATGGTAGCCAACGTCACGGACGCAGCGCTGGCCAATAGCGTGACAATCCCGCGCTGGTGACTGGCCGTCGCGCGGGCGTAGCACAGGTAGCTGGCGAAACAGGCCAGCGTGCACAGGAGGTCGGCACGACCCACCACTCCAGCGACCTTGACAAGGACATTCATCCATCAATGTTATGTGCATTCAATAATAGCGAAAAACAACCCGTAGGTAGGTACTTAGGAAAGGAGAAATGTACAAAAGATTGCAACGATGCAAGATCTTGCACATTACTTGAAGATATTTCATAAGAACATTTAAGCAGGTAATAATTCAGAATGATTAATATGCTGTACAACATAAGCGTGAAATAAGCCACTGCAGCATCTTACGGCATGACCTTGGATTTATCCTATGTCTGCCATGGTGGCCTATTCCAAGCATCAATGGACATGAGTAGTACATAGTATGCTATAAGTAGGTAATAATAATCTATCCGCTGGTTCCAATTTAATGGGTCAGGGGGTGGGTGTTCCCACCAACACTAGGGCCGCAGGACTACTGGAGACCGGCTGGCCACGCCTGGCATCTCCTCCTCGTCTTCTTCTTCTTCCTCCGCTTCCAATTGTTCCACAAATTGCCTCCACCTTGTTCTGTCCTCCCACTGTCTCTCAGCCTCCAACTCACTCCAACTTCCCCCTCTCTCCAAAACATCGTCCTTAATAACTCCAATCCACCTCTCTCTTGGTCTTCCTACTCTACGTGGTCCCGAAGTAGCCGACTCAAACACCCGCCGTGGCACTCGCCCTGTTCCCATCCTCTTCATGTGGCCAAACCACCGAAGCCTCTCTCTGCCCAATTTAAACCCCAATCTGTCTACCCCCAGCTCACTTCTTATCTTCTTACTTCGGATCTTGTCCATTCTTGTGACTCCCTTCACACTCCTCAAGAACTATTTGCTTTTATTTTGCAGAGTATTCTTACAAAATTTAACAGCACAATAATCCATTTGGACTCTCAATGGCACACATTTGAGAAGTGTTATCATTCTCAACCTCAAAGATAAAAATCTCTCTCGATATTGACAAAAAAATCATAAAACCTTGATTTTCAGAGAGCGAAGCTATAGTCGAGTTTGACTGTGGCGAACTTACAGCCTCGGCATGGATCGGATGGACGGCAAAGAGAAGTGCAGCGAGGAAGGCGGCGCGGGGAGAGTTCCCTCCCAGCGTGGTGTTGAACACCGGCAGCGCGAGCATCGACACCAGCGCGTGGAGCATCACGTTGGTCAGATGGAAGCCAGCGGGATTCAACCCGCCACTCAGCCAGTAGTTCCATCTGGAATAACAAGATCACTCAGCCAGTAGTTCCACCCCACCGATGGCTGCCACCTTAGCGCGGTGGTGGGGTTTGCGTTGGCCAATGATCCATTGCAGCTACGCCGGCGAGCATATGCTCATGTGTAAGGGTTACCCATGCCGGACAGATCAGTGGTGAGGTCCAGACAAAGAGCAGCCAGGGTCGGCCTAACCATGTCCTCCCTTGAATTTGCGGTCTCCTCCCCTCCCCTCGGGCCGGCCTTCCCCCTCGAGATGGTGATCCCCCTGAAGTCGGGTTCCGCCGGCTCGAATCCTCACACCCCCCGGTCCGTCCCCATTCCGGCCTGGCCTCCCCACCAGTGTTAGACTCCCCCGGATCGGGCCCGTTAGGTCGACCCCTCCCCATGTCCACCACTTATATCAACAAAGTAAAATGCAAAAATGCAAACATTAATGTGCGCAATATAACCTCGTCGTTGACGCGCCGTTAAACTACAATAATCTATCTAATCTAATCTAATCTAGTAGTTCCATCTGGAACAACAAGATCACTCAGCCAGTAGTTCCATCTGGAGGAACAACAAGATCACTCAGACAGTAGAACGTAGTGACGTCATGCGCGAACTGAATGAAACTCATCCGCCGGAATGACACATCTCGCCAAACCAGTGATAGTTCCACTATAGATTAGATTATTAGATAGAAGCATGTAACTCAACTTTTAGCAAAACGTTTTCCTGCATGTCTATAGCAAATTCGGTTAAAAAGTTGCAATAGGAAGTTCACAAAAATATTTTTTATGCAAAATGGAGTGTCTTATTCAACAATTTTTTAAATATATTTGGCCTCTTCCCAGGATTATGTTCTTACCAGGATAAGTTTCTACACACCTTACCCAGCTAGGCACAATGCTGAAAACTGTTTTATTACTACCTGACCAGGAGCAATTTGCTTTATTTAAACTATTATGGCGCCATTGACCTAAGTCACACCCAGGTGATTCAAGTCACTCCGTATGACGGTACCTACGGTACGGACCTAACAACCAAATTTAAAGACCTAGTTAGGTAGGTAGTACACCACTCTAGGATAGACATAATGGAACATCATGATAATCCGTCATGTAGAACACTACCCTGGTTTTGAGGGGTCTAAATGGAAATTCTGACGAAGTTAATGAAGGTAATATACTTGAGTAGTGTCAGACCTGAAGGAAAGAACTGTCAGCGGCCGATAACTCTTGTGACTTGCATTGTGAGTGAGTCGAGTGCCCCAAAAGTCATTCTCAAAGAGATTCCATATCGGAGTCTCCGACCTCAAGTCCTCGTTGTTGACGATTGCTTCCGAGTCGTCGAAAACAAAGTTCCCGTCAATAGAGTTGACGTAGCAAGCGAAGGCAGACACTCCGACAAGCAGAGCTGATATGAATCCAGACGGCTCTAGAAATAAAATAGAGATAATATCATTCTTGGAAACATGATATTGCTTTTGTATTAAAGCTCGAGATTCTTACTTGGAATTGGGAATGCCGAGTCCCAGGAATGATGATACGATGGAGAATTACTTGCACTACTCCAGCCATTGTTAGCAGACCGCGAGCCTGTACTTTTGCAGGTCATAATTCATGTTCTGTGCCTACACGAACCTAGGTGTCTACCTTGTGATGTTGGCTAGAACTGATGATCTAGAAGGCAGTGCCAACAGGAAGTGAACATAGTCTCTAGTGTGACTAGAGTGGTTACATTGTTAGTTGCTGGCTGTTTTAGAATAAAGAAGACTACCACATTATATTCTTATAATTATCTGTTTCAATTAAATAACTTATGTAGTTTATTAAGTATTGATTGATAACAACACATGGTGGCGGCGCGTGAGTAAGAAAACCAGTAAATTTACGCAGTATTACGTTATTTTCGGTGTAAGAAAAGCAAGAAAAATGGTGCTCGGAGATGAGGCCAATGTTCATGTTCAACAACAGCCATTACCTCAAGCCGATTCTACTACTCAATTACAACCACCTCCAAAATTCGACTTCACCGATCCACAAACATGGACCAGGTGGATTCGGAGATACGAGCGTTTCCGTATTTCAAGTTGTCTGGACAAAGCAAGTAAGTCAAGACAGGTCCATCATCTCATTTACTGTATGGGAGATGAAGCGGAGGATATCTTACTTTCTATGGAGCTCACTGCCCTAGAAGAAGATGATTATGAATTGGTTGTAGAAAAGTTTAATTCTCACTTTGTCAAAAGGAGAAATGTGATATTTGAAAGAGCCAAATTCCATCAGAGGAAGCAAGAAGAGGGGGAATCAGCGGCTGAGTTTATAACATCATTGTATACATTAGTAAAACATTGTGCGTATGGAGCACTACAGGAAGAACTTATCAGAGATAGGTTAGTGGTAGGTCTTAGAGACACCAAGTTATCCGAAACTTTGCAAATGGATGCAGAGCTAACTTTGAAGAAGGCCATCGATAAGGTCCGAGTACATGAAGACATTCGAGGTCAGCAGAAGATCCTGAGGGGGTTAGAAAGCAATGATGCGAATGTTGATATGGTTAAATCAAATAAACCTAAGTTTCAGCATTCAGGTGCCCGTTCTCACCAGCAACAGGAACATTTCAAGCCGTCGAGCAGCTACAGTGGTCAGAATAAATCTGCAGACCGCTGTACCAGATGTGGACGCACACCATCTCACCCGATACGAGATTGTCCAGCGAGGGAGGTGAAGTGCAGAAGCTGTAACATCATGGGCCACTTCGAGAAACACTGCCGCAGTAAGAAGAAGCAGTCAACGGTACACGAAGTGCGAACCGGAGGCCAGCAACCCGAAGTATATCTAGGTACGATAGACGGGGACACCACCGACGACCCATGGTTCGTGACACTACTAGTAAATGGTAAGCGAACACAATTCAAAATTGACACAGGTGCCGATGTAACTGTACTCTCGGAAGAGGAATACAAATCCAGGTTTTCCAAGCATAAGCTTAGTCCAACGACGAAGACACTTCTGGGACCAGGACGAGCAACCTTAGATGTCAAAGGTCAGTTTAAAGCAACATTTCAAGTAAAACAAAACAAGTCTGTTCAAGACATCTTTGTGGTCAGCAACCTAAGCAGTGCACTACTGGGCCGACCAGCAATCAGAAGTTTAAACCTAGTTCAGCAGATCCACGCGGTAAAGCAGATTGATCCACTGAGCCAAGGAGACGTCAAGAAAGAATACCCATCTCTGTTCACGGGATTGGGTGAATTGAAAGGCGAGTACAAGATACGGCTCCAAGCTGGAGCAGAACCATTCGCCATCGCCGTTCCACGTCGAGTAGCAATACCACTCTTGCCAAAGGTAAAAGAGGAACTTGAGAAGATGGAGAAAGCAGGTGTTATCTCCAAGGTCGACGAGCCAACAGATTGGTGCGCAGGAATGGTGGTAGTGCCGAAGAAAAATGGAAACGTAAGAATATGTGTAGATCTTACACACCTGAATAGAAGTGTCCAGCGGGAGCGTCATATTATGCCTGCTATGGAAGAAACCTTGGGACACCTAGGTAGAGCAACTGTGTTCAGCAAATTAGACGCGAATTCGGGATTCTGGCAGATCAAGCTTTCCGAAGAGTCACGTAAGCTCACAACCTTTATTACTCCCTATGGTAGGTATTGGTTCAACAGGGTTCCATTCGGGATAACTTCGGCACCAGAAGTGTATCAAAGGAAAATGTCGGAACTACTCGAAGGACTACCCGGAGTAGTATGTCACATGGACGATGTTCTTATCTTTGGGGAAACAAGGAAAGAACACGATCAACGACTGTCAGCAGTGCTTACAGCAATCAGTAATGCAGGTGTCACACTGAATGAAGCAAAATGTGAATTTGGTGTCAGCACAGTCAAGTTTCTGGGTTACATTCTAGGAGAGTCTGGAGTGAAAGTTGATCCCAGCAAGACATCAGCAATAAATCTCATGAAAAGTCCGAAAGATGTTTCAGGCGTAAGAAGACTTCTGGGGATGACTAACCAACTAATGAAGTTCGTTCCTAATCTGGCAGTAATGACAAAACCAATTCGCGAACTCTTGTCAGGAGACAACTTTCAGTGGGGAGCGCCTCAAGAAGAAGCTTTTACAAAAATCAAGGAGAAGTTGACGACGACCCCGACGTTAATGTTCTACGACGTCAATAGGGAGATCCGTTTAACGACAGACGCATCATCGTTTGGTTTGGGATGTGTTCTGGAACAGCTGGACGAGTCCAATGTTTGGCGGCCAGTAGCGTACGCATCCAGATCACTCACCGACACTGAAACCAGGTATGCCCAGATCGAGAAGGAAGCTTTGGGAATTGTATGGGCATGTGACAGGTTCCAGAATTTCCTCATAGGTAAACAGTTCCATGTACATACTGATCATTTACCTCTTGTTCCCATAATGCTAAAGAAGTCTCTGAGCGATCTGTCACCAAGAATTCTGAGAATGAGAATGAAATTGATGAGATTTGCATTTACTATCTCGCATGTTCCAGGTAAAGATCTACATACGGCAGACACTCTGTCCAGAGAGCCGGTAGAAATTGCTTCTGCTCAATGTTGTGAGTTTGAAGCAGAGATAAACGAATGTGTTGACCAGGTCATAGGAGAGCTTCCAGCAACGGATGCACGTCTCGACGAGATAAGGAAAGCCCAGCAAGAGGATCGTACATCTCAACAAGTCAAAAGATACATTGCTGACGGGTGGCCATCGAAGCGAGACCTAGCAGCCAATGCCGCTCCATTCTTTCAAGAAAGAGGTAACCTGACTGTCCAGCAGGGACTTCTGATGAAAGACCAACGACTGTACATACCAGGAAGTATGCAGAAGGAAATTCTACATAGAATCCATGAAGGTCACTTAGGGATTAATAAATGTAGAGAGAGAGCCAGACAGTCAGTGTGGTGGCCAGGAATGAGCCAGCATATTATAGATGTAGTTAACAAATGTCAACATTGTTTGGAACACCGGGAAAATCCACAAGAACCGTTATTGACAACACCTTTGCCAGAGCGAGCATGGCAGAGAGTAGCCATGGATTTGTTTCAACTCAAGGAACACAAGTATTTGATAATTGTAGATTATTACTCAAAGTTCCCTGAAGTATTATTGTTGGATAAAACCACCAGCAAGTATGTCATCAATCGCATCAAGTCGGTATTTGCGAGGTATGGAATTCCGGAAGAAGTTGTTTCAGACAACGGACCGCAGTTCAGCTCAGACGAGTTTCGAAGATTCGCAACAACCTACGGATTCAAGCATGTGACCAGCAGCCCAAGATATCCAAAGGCGAACGGACTTGCGGAACGGACAGTGAAAACCATGAAAGGTATCCTGCAGAAGTCAGAAGATGTATATCTCGGAATGCTAGCATACCGATCAACACCACTAGCATCAGGGCGTAGTCCGGCGCAGATGCTAATGAGCCGACAGCCAAGAACAACGCTAGTAACTGCTTCGGACAACCTACTACCTAATCAAATCAACACCCAAGCGTGGAGAAGGAGGGAAGAGGCTAGGAAAGCGAAGCAGAAGCACGATTACGACCGAAGACATCGTGCCAGAGAGTTACCACCGTTAGAATTAGGTTCACATGTATATGTTACAGATCAGAAGAAATATGGCCAGGTGATAGCAGCCGGTACCACTCCGCGGTCATATCATGTAGAGACATCAGAGGGGACACTCAGAAGAAATCGAGTCCACCTCATGCCATCACCGAAACCAGATGTGCCCGGTCCGGCAGCAGCGGACGAGCCACAGGATGAACCACAGGATGAACCAGCAACACCACCCGGAGCATATCGTTCTAGGCGGGGCAGAGTCATTCAAAGACCACAAAGATTCAATGATTATTAGCATTGTCTAATTCTAACATTTGTACTATTAGTTTGAAATTTCATAAGTTGTATTCATGTTTGTTAGTACCCAAAAAGGGGGATGTGATGTTGGCTAGAACTGATGATCTAGAAGGCAGTGCCAACAGGAAGTGAACATAGTCTCTAGTGTGACTAGAGTGGTTACATTGTTAGTTGCTGGCTGTTTTAGAATAAAGAAGACTACCACATTATATTCTTATAATTATCTGTTTCAATTAAATAACTTATGTAGTTTATTAAGTATTGATTGATAACAACACATACCTCACAGTAAATTCGGCCAGTCGGATATGGAATGTATGGAACAAGGCACGCACAGTACCTTAGGTGAACCGTTACATTTGCATCTGTAGGATCACAAAAGAATATTACAATATAATAGACGCAGTACCTAGTAGGTAGATGATACTCTAGTGCACTATCTTCTAGCTGGTAGGTCCACCTAACAGCAAAAGGATTTGGAAATAATGGTTGTTTGACTTTGAGATATTATTCAGAGTTTCAAGCAGGATCGATAGTTATTTCAAAATGAGACGTAAATTTAACTTACCATTATGGTGAATTAACACTAGGTCTATTGCACCTATGTATTGTGAGGTAAAAAATATTAAATTATTTTGACAAGTTTTGACAGCGACAGCCCATATTTGCAGGCAGAAAGCCGACTAGCTCAAAGTTAGCAACGGTTGAAATGCACCACTAGTTCTATTATCACAGGTGCACCACACATTGGTGTGATACTCATGTGAATACAATATAAATCCATAATAAAATAAATTACTATAATTAGGTATGTTTTATTTGAGAGTAGGTAGGTACTCAAATCATGTGTAAAGTACAGTACTGTAGTCTAGTCTGTAGGTGAAGACTAGTCTAAAACCATACTTTCCAACCAACATAGGAGTTACTCAGCAAACTTTACAGGATGACATGCTGTGGAAAACACAGGGTAAAAAACAGAATATTTATTTTAATACACACTATTTTTCCTTTATTATTCCATATTGGAGAGAAATATCATCTTTACACATTACACTATGTCATAAAAGTCATTCAGCCTGCATGCTTCGCTCTCCATCTCTTCCGAGCCGGACTGTCGCCCGAGAGGTTGCGCTTGACGACCGGCACGTCCACCGCCTCCTGACTGTCCGGCATGACGGCGGTGATGCTGTCCTCGCTCTTGGCCGGCTGCATCACATTTGATGGCTGAGAGGTCCGAGGAAGACTCGTGCTCGAGGGCCCATGGTTGGGCTCACTCACTCTTCTATACTGCTGGCTCACACTGAAAACAAAGTTTAATTAGGAATGTACGTCGATTACGCCATTTAAATCGATAATGTTTTCAATTTTCAATTTCAATAAATCAATGAGAGTCGTCAATCGATTAATAATCATTGTCATTCTTCAAATTGTTAATATTAACTATTACGTAGGTAGGTAGGTACAAAATATTTTAACTATTATATTATTAATATCTCTTTCTTCAAATTTCTAGGTATACTCAAATTATTACCTACTAGAGGTAGGTACCATAACGTAACTATTTTTAGTAGGTAATCTTTAGCTTTCTTTGTGAATCTGGGTCCAGGGCTGCGAATAACAACTCCCTTGTCGAAGCGACAAGCTTCTCATCTCAATGTTATTCACGGCCTTCTAGGGACTTGTCACCGTGACGAGGAAGTTATCATTTTATGTGATCGCATCCCAGGAGTTGAGCTTGAGGGTAGAACTTGAGGGTAGGTAGTCTTAATCCAATCTCATTTGTATTGTAAGTATATTAGAAATGATCAAGCCAAGATTACCTGACAGATTCCAATAGTGTCAAACTCAAAATCAACAAAAAGGGACTTCGGCACTTCTTCCTCCAAGACCAAGATACAGATTTAATAAACATTACTTTAGATCACAAGATTAATTAGAAGAACCAAAAATCCTACAGAAAATCGAAAGAAATTGTAATTTGGTTTAAGCGAAAGGAAAGGCAGTAGGTAGGTACCTCTCAATTGGAATGATCTCGTTTTGAGAGAAAATTGTCTCTCCACCTCCGACAAAGCCTCCAGCTAGTATTTCTCGCTCCAATATTTGATTCTCAAACTGAGATTCTCGCGGTTTTATCGACCCCTTCAGATTCTGCAAAATTCCTGCTAGCATTAAGCTGGTAAACATTAAGCATTGACAATTCTAATTGGACATTTTCAATAAAAAGCCAATAGGATTTCATAGTTTTAATAGCCAATTTGAATTGTTTAAAGTGATATGCACTTGAGAAATGTTTACGTCTATGTTATGACTTAGGCAGCCCTCTTGGATTTCACACATCAGATTTACATATTGGGATGTTAAAAATACCAACCCGTTTTCAAATTTGACACACTTGCAGGAACTTGAGTGCAATAAAATATTTCTACTGTCCAGAGTACATTATCTTGTGACACTAGGTTCACTTCTCTACTCCTCTTAGAAGCTAGTAAATGAATCGATGAACAAATGTCACTCACCCCTTCTTTGTAGTATATGATCATAGCTACGATGGCAAACAGAAGTATCGGCAAAAGCATCGATGTCCATTTGATAATCATCAGCAGAAGAAGACCAAGCATCGGGGAGTCGTATTTGGCCAGATAGAACTCGTAGCACAGAAAACCCTTGAGGACGGCACATCGCTTGCATTAGAGTACAGTATTGCTCAATTATCACTTTTTTGTTTTTTTACTAACCACTATTAACTTTATTTCCGAATGACCTACTTATAATTATAGAAATTCAAGTTTTGTCTGTGTTATGCTGGTACCTAGGTACTATAAAAATGAAAGTGTACAGAAGTGTACATTTTAACTCAAATTTTACTAGAATACTCAGTTTTCCCCCAGCCCTAATCTTTACCTATATTCAATAATGTCACTCAATAGATACGAGTTTCTCAGTGACACACATCTGATGAAGAGTTTCAGCTCTATGTTAAGAGTGGAATTGCTCCGATGTTGAAAACAAGTGAAGGTTACTCACGGTGACAACAAAGGGAGTGACGCACCACGAGATGCGGTAGAACAGATGCGGGTTGTAGTTCAGCATGAACTCGATGTCGGCTCGCAGTCGCCACATCCGATAGAAGCCGAGGAAGACGATGAACTCGAGGATCATGGCTATCATGTGCGCCTTTCCCGTAGACGTCAAGTAGCTGAAAGGCAGAGTGCCCCCCTGCGACCAGATATTACTCATTCCACCGTCAACGCTTCTTAATACATAGTCCTTAAGCAACATTGAACAAAGGTAACACACTGAATGTTTGTAGGGAAAGTTAAAATAACTTAATAAGGCGGGGTAGGACCAACTCTGGATTAAGTTTACTCTCGAGGGTTAACCAATGAAACAAGTTGGCGCGAATTCCATAGCCAATAAGATTAACTAATTTCCACTAATCACCGAGAGTTAACTTAATCCAGAGTTGGTCCTACCCGGCCTAAGGGAGCTAGGTACTACACCTGGATAGTCAAAAGACTAAAATATCAAGTTTTAAAGTAACGGGAAAACAGTTGCCCTGCGTTGCTGTGTTTTAATTGTTGAATTATTATTTTATTATTATTAATTTCTATATTCTCAATGGAGCCGAGGCTCCACTGGTGAGAATGTAATAGAGAAGGAAGGAGAGGAAACCCGGTACCGGCATGTAGCCTACTCCTGACGAAAGATACCAAGGGGGACAACGGTTTAACTTCCCATCCAAAGGACAGTGTAACATTGACAACACGGGCCTCCACAACCCGTGCCGTCGAGAGACTGATGACAGGTGGAGAGAGGTCGTCACACTAACCCCCAAACACTCCAGTCTCACTGACTCAACAGTTGCTTACCGCGCTTGATGTTGCTTAACCTCGGTGATATGACGAGAACCGAGTTATCCAATACACCAGCCGTTGGGTTTTAATGTTATGTTCTGCTCTCGTCATAATTTGTGTAGGTAATTCCGGCTTAAAACACACTTATTTTTGTGACACTAATTTAAACTGTAATTTAAACTGAAAACTTTAGGCCCAGTTGCACCATGTCCCGATAAGTAAGATAAAGTTCACTTTAGCCTAAAGTGGACTTTAGCGGTCTTGATGGCTGTGTTTCATTGGCTGTTGCCATGGTTTGAGCCGATAAATCCTACTGCTAACTTCATCGGGACATGGTGCAAATTATTTCATTCTTTACGAACAAAATGCGTAAGAAAGCAAGTGATCAAAACAAGGTTTTCAGCTTCGTACCAGTATGTGACTTTGAGGATATCTACACAGTCCTGACAAATTGACGATTTACAACCTGAGTGACGAATGGCAGTGTGAGAAGGAAGAGCGGAAAGATGATGCCCAACACCACGAAGCCCGGTAATCGACGGAGCCGCGGAGCAACGGCATACAGCGAACGTGAAAACAGCATAACCAATGCAAACTGCACAGAGAAAACTCCTACAAAATTATACAACATTTCAGAATCATAGATTTTTACGAATTTTTAGTTTAATTTTTGAACTAATCGTTATCGACGTATTAGTATGGGAAAGTGATAGGTGTACACATTTCAGTTCTTATTCAACAATTATATTACATAATACATGTACCTAGTAAGAGTTTGTGCTTTGTAACAAAGGCATGAAATGATCACAGTTTCATCCTGGTTTCTCATTTTACTGTTTTAAGAAAACTTTTTTATATAAATTGAAACGGTAGGTAGGTTCTTTTATGACACTTTTTCAGAGGGTTTTTCTGTGTGTGTTTCTGCCTGACCGTTCAAACAAATCAGACATCAGTTTCTGTCAAACCGTTCAACCAGTTAATCAGAAATTTTGGCAATACATGGGAAGATTGGTTTCAAGGACAGTTTTTGAATATATGATCCCATGATTGGTTGAAAATAAAAAAGGATGAAATGACTCACCATTGAAGTTACGCCGAGGAGCGAAGCGGTCAAGAAGAACACGATGGACATGAATGGTGGAGAAGGGAGATGCAGCATTGTGATCGAGTAGACCAGCACCACACCTGAGAGTCAACCAGGAATCAACATTCTACTCGCATAATCAATAGAGTTCAAATTTAATCTACCAAAAAGAACACAACATAAAGTTGTGAACTCAATTTCGAAAAGAAAATCTAAACTCAATTTCACTAATTTTGAAATAGTTTAGATATTAGATTTTATGGATGGTGGGAAGTCAGGATGGTGGGAAGGGAAGTGGGAGGTAAAAAATATCTGGCCAAACCAAAAAGTATTTTCTTTTCTTCGTGGGCAAAAGCTGTATCCTATTTCTCACTTCGAAATGAGTTTTGCCGCCGCTCCAACATTAGACCTATTGCTTCTTAAGCAGTTTGTGGAAACCGACCTCCTTCGCTGCGCAACCCGATGGTGTCAATGACCTTGTCTACGTCGACTCCGAGGTCGTAAGCGACGACGCCGAGGCCTGCGAAGATGAAGAGGCAGCTCAGCATCCCGAGCAAGAAGGTCACCAGGGACACGAAGATGCAGTCGATGTGGGCGGGGCTTTGGAACTTGGTGAACGAACCGCTCAGGACGTTGATACCGATCCCGAGGCCCTTGGAGCGCGCGAGCAACGCGAAGGCGTACACCCACACCTGAGGCACAAGCAAGGAGGTTATTGTCTCGAGCCTGAGGCATGGATCACGGCAATGCTCTCACCTCAGGGTACAAGATATCGTCACCAGGTGCCAGAAAGTAGCCCAGTCCGGCACCAGATCCGCTCTTACTCAGCACGACAAAGAATAGGATCAGGAGGAGGGCGAAGGTGATTGGAACGAGGATGCCACCAATCTGAGCATCAGGGAATACAAAGGATGAAGCTTTACGTATCCACAATACAATCTCGCATCTCAAGGTTATTCGTACCTTGCCCAGCACCTTGATCGACTTGAATGTGCCGAGGAAAGTGAGCGAGCAAACAAGAAATAGGCAACCGATGAGCGGCCACACCAGATTTCCAAGGCCATCTGAGATGTCTTTTTTCAGGTTCAGCACATTTTGTCTACACAGGAAGAACATAGAAGCCATTTCGTGAAAGACACTTCAAAACTAACTTAAAAGATAAGATTGAAAATACATTATTCCTGCTGTTATAATTTTGTACACTATTATTTGCGACAAACGTTCCTTTTAAATTGTGTTTGATTATCCGCATTCAAGGCCTACATGTACACACAACTCACGTGTAGAACTTCATAGCTGCTTCCGGTTCCGAGACGTCGGAGTCTGGATCGGGTTTCCATGGCAACGTCGATCGCATCGAAGTGAACAAGTAAAACAGAAGGTGCGAGTTAATCGTCGCCAGTTTCAGGGCCAAATAGATGTCGTGAATTAAAATAGCGTATCCCAGACCTGCGGCAGACAACTCCATTAAAGCAAATGGCGGTTAACGAAATTATGTCGCATGCCAAGATTTTCAGAGTACACTTTTGTGTTAAATTTTACTAGGAAAACGCTCTGTATAACGCGTTGATGAGCGAGCACGGACACGCGCAACACCTCGAACCGAAAATATGTCGATCGAAAATATCATTAAAAGCCAATAATTCTTGAAATTCGTCAGACTTGTAGGTATAAAAATCTCAAAATATTCCTAAAGTATTAGTCCCAATAGCCATGCAAAGTTTTAAGTTGATCGATTGAACCTTTATGATAAAAATGTTCCTTGTTAAAATTCAAAAATCATAGGATATGTATATTTTAAAAAAATATACCTGGGACCACTCATATGATAAAAGTGTGTGTACTTACACAATATTAGACGATCTGTTGAACGGTCATATCAGTTTCATACGTTTGAAAGTTTCTGCTCTAACTACCTTGGAACTATAAAGAGTCGAAGTAGCCGTGATCAACATTTTCGAGAAATTTGACAGATAACACGCAAAATGTCAGTAAAATGTCAATAACTTTTAGATTTAAACACAGATAAGTCTGAAAATTGTCAAAAATACAGATAATGTTGGTCCCAATGACCATGCAAAGTTTTAAGTTGATCGGTCATACGGTTCTAGTTTAAATTTTAAAAATCATATGAAAGATTTTTTTAAATTTTAACCAATGGGAGGATTTGGCTGAAACATTGTATGATTGGGTAAAATGTTAGTAGTAATGACTTGTCAAAATTTCAAATTGATAAAACAAACCAATCTAAAGATAATTTTTTTTAAATTTGAACCAATCACGGGATACCGTTCAAAAACGATCCCAGGGACCGCATAGAGTACGTTAGTATGTGTACAAAATTTCAGATTGATTGCTTGAGCAGTTTGACCTGGGGTGTGACCACAAAAACAAAAAAAAAAAAAAAAAAAAAAACACACAGAGAAAGTGCCATAAGAGTACCGTGGTGACGCTCGCTCAAAAATTAGATAGGTAGGTAGTAGGTACTGGAGGCCAAGTCTTGAAACTTACGCCTTCAGGACGCAAACGCTCTAGGACGTCATAAAGTCCCATTTACTGTAAGAATGATGACCTTGACATCTACCTTTAACTGTTTAGCTTAATTTTGAATAAGGTTTTATGACTGTATAATATTTGTAATAATAATTATAATATTAATAAATTGTTTCCAATAGATTGCTGGATGACAATCAAATAAGTGGCTTGACTTTATGTTTCAATGTCGATCACTCTTACAGTAAATGGGACTTTATGACGTCCGAGAGCGTTTGCGTCCTGAAGGCGTAAGTTTCAAGACTTGGCCTCCTGCTCGTGACAAAACATTTTATTTGCTGATACTTTCGGATAAGCGAGGATAGCTGGAGTTATGGTACATTCTCAGTTTTGTATATTTTTTCGTCACAATGATCAACAAATCGATCTGAAATTTTGTTTTGAATACACTAATAATGTCATACTGTGGAGATCTGTTGCTATAGTTTTTGAGCATTCCTCCGATTTGCTGAAAAGTGAAAATAAACCTTTGCATTGAACCTAGATCAAGATGAAATTTTACTATTGAGACCACAATATTATCATATTTTATAAATTTTCGGTGAAACAAATCATCGACTTACTGCATTATTTACGTTATACTATACATAATTGAAAATACTTGTCAAATTTGATCTACTATTGATTATATTGATCAAATGTAATGATAATATCAGTGTGTACAGATTAGCAACTGCAAACACAGATCAATGCATTACTACACAAAGCTCACCTGCTGCAATGGGGATTATCCGGAACACCTGGATCGGACCCTGTCCCGTGAACTGCCCAATCGCAACCTCGAAGAAGGATATCGGAATTCCAAAGCATATATCAAGGATAATGTATGCAATTATAAGCGATCCTGGAGAATAACATACTTCGTTGATATTTCACAGTCAAAGAATAGTCAACTTTCCCAAGCCTGAGACAAAATCACAATATAATTGTACAGACACTCTACACACTGCCGCATTCAGCTGTCTGCCAGATGGTGCCCCCAATTTTGCAAATAACAGATTTCTTGTCTTCCGAGACCATACCTCTCTCTCGGACAAGGGGTATTCAAAATATCTTACTGACTAGGGGCTCTATTCTAGAACTTTTAAATTCCCAATTCTGAAGGAATTCGATTTCATCCATGTTAATCCTTATGGCCGTGACCGGATTCCATCAGAATGGAATTGGGAAAACGGTCTAGAATAGGCCTCCAGCTAAATGTGACATGAACTGTAATTACTTTCCAACGTTGTTATTTGTAAATATAATTCATTGAAAATTGCAGATGATGATCAATTCCTTTAGTTCTGAATGTTCATTTTATCTTAGATAAAGCATTTTGTTATCGATGTGGTGAAGTTTTATAAAAATCAGATAGGGTCAGGTCGAATTGACATGGATTATTGAACGAGCGACTTTTTTTACTCTTTTGGCAACTAATAGTGAAAATTGAAGTAGGATTTAGTTAGCCGGGTAGAACCAAATTTATATGTTAAGACAGCTGGGTAGTGAGTTTGACCTTAAAGAGTTTTTTAATCGATTTTTATCAATATCTTTTACCATGTAATTGGTAACAAAATAAGACTTTGTATGAGTATTCAGAACAGTTCAATGTAAATAATACCATAGCTTGTAATGGTTTATTAGATTTACTTTGTCCTACAGACGTTTAGTGCCCGAAAATTAGAAAATTATGGCACTAAACATCTGTTGGACAAAATAAAACTAGGTAATAACTTATCCAAACTTTGAAATTATTTTCATTGAACTGTTCTGAATACTTGTACAAAGCCTTTTTTGTTAACAATTACATTGGTAAAGATATTGCTAAAAATCGATTAAAAAACTCTTCAAGGCCACGCTCACTACTCAGCCCTCTTAAACTATTGATAGTCCTACTCCCAACCGACCTTAGACAATGAATTCCAGGATTCTGACCTCGTCCATGCAAGATGGCTGCCATTGGTAATCCCATGACCGTGTCGATGCTGGCAGTGAAGCCGAGACATGCCGTCACGAACTCGTACCGGTTGCTCCACTTCTCCTCGCTCGGATCTTCCTCGTGAGCTTTACGCCACTGCATGGACCCAAAGTTCATCATTCAACTTCTCTTGTTAATTGAAAGTGCAGACTGATGCATTATGATCACCTGAACTTTGACGGCATCAGTGTCACACTTATTCAATGAGAAAGACTTCATTGCGCGCTCACCTTGAAACGACGTCTTTTTCGGCCTAGCAGAGTAAGTGACGGTGACTCCATCTGGTGAGAGTTCAGACTCTCGCTGTCCCGGCTGTACTATCTTTATCCTTGCCTTTTCAAAGAGCTATTCATACTACTTTGTACCTACTTAGTTCAAACGTGTAGTCTCTCTTCAACAACTTGGTGACAATTTAAAAAATTGCAGTTTAGAGAGTAGGTACCTACCTAATCCTCACTCTTAAATTTGAAGGTCAAGAAGTTTCATTTTAGTCAGTCGGTAAATATATTATACAGTTTTGAGGTGTTTAACTTGGTCCGATCAAGAAATAAAATATCTCATCTCAAACTTTTGTCAATAGCAGGCAGAAATAAGTACTAGGTAGGTACCAACCAACGTCTATACAATACTCTCTTCTAAAGGTTGAGCCGAGCGAGGGATTTCAGTACTCGGAAGTATTCGGCTTTTCCCACTTTGTGACGTCAACACAGCTGGCAACTGCTTGATAGTCTGTATGCGCTGGCATGTGATTTTGATAGAAATGTCCTACTCCATGACGTCACGGAGTAGGACAAAGCCGAATACTTCCGAGTACTGAAATCCCTCGATAGGCTCAACCTTTAGAAGAGAGTATTGTATAGACGTTGGGTACCAACCCAACATACCAGGACCCTTATTTAATATCCATTTAGGCTTTGACTTCAGTGGTGGACTAGCATTGTTCTCCTAGTCCAAGGCTAGTCCCGCAATGTTATTGATATAATGACCTGGACTTCAAATGACTGTAGGTACTAGTGGTTTGTGGTACCTATTAAATAAGGGTCCAGAAAACAGTGGCTTGCTACATGAGGTTTTTCCTGCAAGAGATAGGTAGGTATACCTATGTCATTTTGAATGGTAACTGTCCTTGCTTACCGACGGAAGGCGTTGGTTGTAGGGAGTGACAGTGGTAATCGATGCTAGTGCCGACTGAAACAAAAAATATGTTCGGTAAAATTTGGTCAATCAGTTTAAAAGACAAATTCAGACAATAAGAAAATGTTGTTGGACAATTTTGATCTGCTCATGCGTCCAGTCAATTTGGTAATAGTAAAGTGACTGCACATGTGCAGAATGAAGTTCGACAACAAAATGTGTACTACTAGGTAGCTACCTACCGTACACCGTACAAATGTATCAACATTGCATATTCTTGTACTTTTAAATATTAATGTTCGTATTGAAAAGTAAATCTTACTCTCTCATTGCGGTATTCGGGAGGCGCCAGCACAGAACTAGTTGATGGAATGTTCCGACGACTTGACGTTGATTTTGTATCTTTCTTCAATGGTCTACGTTCTGTGGCTGATGGTCTACGTTCTGTGGCTGAAAGTCTACTTTCCATGGCTGATGGTCTACGATCCATGGTTGGATTCGTGATGGCGATCACTTGTTCATCACTTGGGACGTCATCCATTGTTTTCTTCGTCCGGGAACTCATTTTATCATTAAACGTATTGTAAAACTTAGTTGAGGTTATTCCTGTGACACAAATTAGTATCCAGATGTTTTTCTATGTAAAAACAATACTATACAAACAAGGCCCCATGGACTTTTATTTTCTGCCTTGGCCAGCAAGGTTTATAGATTAGGTACCTCTCAATCAAAATAATTCAGCACTAAAAGTTGCAAAATGCTAGCGAAAAAAATTAACAACTTCCCACTGAGTGAGCCTGTATGCATGCGGGCAAGACACTTTCATTGTCAATCGTATAACAAGTTCAGTGAATGTTATAACTAGGTACCTATATCGCAAAATAACAGAAATTGATGAATATCTTAGTGTCAACAATCAAATACAATCGGCATATTTCATTACAGCACACATTCATTCAAATTCTTGCGAGAACTAGTGTCTATTCACCAAAAGCGCCATTTGACAGACTGCAATTGTTTTTATCACGGCCTTCTAAACGAGGCGGCTGACACATTTTTCTTGACGCTTCGTTCAAAACAATTGCAATCTGTCAAATGCTGCTTTTGGTACCTAAATAGACATCTAGTTCTCACAATAATTTGAATTAATGTGTGCTGTAAATGTAATGAAATATGACGATTGTATTTGATTGTTGACACTGAGGTAAGCATCAATTTGTTATTTCGCGATGTAATTATAACTTTTACTGAAAGTGAACTCGTTACGATCGACATGTAAAAGTGACTTGCCTGCACGCGCACTGGGTGCATACTGCATACTCACATGGTGAGTGGCCATCTTATACTGATATTAGCGCATTCTCTAGGTACTTTTAGTTTTGTATAGTAAGACCTTCAGAGATAAATTCCTACCATGTTGAATGTAGAAATTGGTTAAAAAATGATCTACAACCAAATTTAGAAGTGTCTATAGGCCCAAAATTGCTCCACAGTTTGCCACTAACATTTTATACCGTTTTGGAACAGTGCAAATATGAAAACTAGATATTTCCAGTTTCAGTATTTTCTTTTTATTTCATTTATAGATGGCATGATACTGCCTACATTTAGATCATGAAGAGAAAATAAAGCTACAATTACATTCAACAATTTGACCTCGAATTAATAATTTCAAAAACAATTTAATTATATATTATCTCCTAGCCACTTGATAATTACTGATTGAAGTGACGAGTTCTCTGAAGAAACATTTAGTACCAATTGAACCACATATGACCGGCCCCATTCAGGATTCTGTAAAGAAAGTACGAGGCTTGTAAGAATGTAAAAACTAAAAGAGAAACTAACAGTGTAAAATGCCATGTGTAGAAGGTTGGTAAACCTGTACTTAAAATTCAATTTAACTATTAGGTTGGTACTAGCCTCTTAAGTATACCTACCAAGTACCAACCTACATAATAAATTTCAAAAGAGTTTAAGACATTACGCCTTTCATTCCAAATCAATTGAACAAAACGAAGTGCCTGTAGGTACAATACTACTCGAATACTTACATGCTAACTGCCAATCCTGAATGTAAGCATCTCCTTAGTTTTTGGAAATCTGTTTTAGAAAAACTACGTCTTGGTAGTAGTGTGTGTGTACGCCATACGGTCATGGAAATAAGTTCCTATCACCCTCTTTTCCCCTTTCCATGCATTTACGTTAGTTTAGGCCATTCCCCCTCGAGCCTTGTCAATAGAAAAGTTGTTTGAAGGTGGTGGGAAAATCTGGTCAATTTACTAGGTACCATCACATTTACAATGTAGGTATTATAGCTAAAGATTTTAAAAATAAATCAAACCTAATCTTTCTCTCGATCAATGCGCTGCTTGGAGAATCTTCCCATCCCCGGCCGATATATCTCCAGACTTGGTCGATCCTTGTTGCGGATTCTGCGCTCCGACCTCCGTCGCTCCGCCTTCTCAGCATCTGTCTCATCGTTCTCGAGCTCCAGGCTGAGATTGCGTCTCATCGGACCTCGGGCGCCGCTTGAAGCCGCCTTCACACCGTCACCGTCCATGCCGCCGGACTCCAGAGAGCTGCGACGGACTTTCTCCACCTGACCCGACAAGGACAGAGCGTGTAGCAGGTAGACACATTAGGTAACACGTGTTCATTGTCTGGTGAAAACAAGAGCTTTAACGAAGTTGGTAACAAAGGCTGTCTGTCCATGATAATAGGGCATTGACCAAACTTATCCCGCCTGGATATTGCTACCATCAAGGCTAGTGATGGCACCATTGAAAATTTTCATTTGAAAATTTTCAGAAAATTTTCAGAGACCCTTGAAAATTTGAAATTTTCTTAAAAATGCTTAAATTCAATTATATTTTATTAAATACATTTATTTGTAATTATGTGCCTAGTTGGGATGCATACTGATCTCTTGTATGATGTGTGATTGATGCGTGTTGTTGTCTGAGTGGTAAATGTGCAAAATGATCATTAATACAGCATTCAAATTTCCCGCCTATGTAGAAATTACAGTCTGGCCAAAATTACAATGAAGAAAAACTGAGATTTGGGCTTATATTTGGCTTTCATTTTGATTTTGATTTTACGCTTTTTTCAGATAAATTATTAACAATTGTGTGCAATAAAGCAATAAAAAAAGTAAATAAATAATAATCTTCTTCTAAAAAAAGTAATTTAAAAAATTTTCAACGCATTGAAAATTTTCATGAAAATTTTCAAAAAAATTTTTTTTCAGAAAATTGCCATCACTAATCGAGGCACGTCAACCAAAAACTAAAGTGCGCAAAATAGTTTTGACCTACCTACAGACAAATTTAAAAGCATTTAGTATTTAAATTAAAATAAATATTTTGAAACGGGTAGCACAATGCATCTCACCCTACCTATTGCCTGCTCAGACTTTGCAATGCAAAAGACTCTAGAGAATTAATTATTTAATGATCTTGGTGTACCTACCTTCTCTTTTGCATGAACATTATTGTGCGTTTGTTTCGGCTGGGCAGTCATCAAGTTGGCGAGATAATCTTTGCCCGTCAAACGTTCAGCTGGAATCTGTAGATCTTGCAGACTCTCGGCACTCTTGCGGAATGGCTTGATGTCGGGCGAATCACGCGCCGGTCGGTTGCCCTCGAATGAAAACCTCCGTCCGCCATCGCCGAGTCTCTTCTTGGAGGCCGCCGCTGACAGCTGCTCCACCGCTTCCGACCGCTTCTCTTGGCCCGCTTCAATCTTCTTGACATCTGCGTCCCGGGCTGGTTTACGCTGCTCGCGGTCCTTGAATCTCGTGTCTTTCTCGACGTACTTGGATGACTTGGCCGAGTTTGCTGCTCGACGTGACTCATCGATCGGCTTCGAAGCCGGTTTCTTGCGCCCGTCATCTGCAGGACGACGGTCTTCGCGTACCGGCCGAATGTCGGCTGGTTTCTGTCTGCTGTTCAGCGTAGCCTTGAACCCAGGTTTCTCTCGCATATTTCCTCGACTCTCTGGATATTTCTTGTCCTTGAAGGGTGGCATTTCTTCGTCACGTTTTCGATCTCCCGGTGGCTTCACATCTTTGAATCTCGAAGTCTTTCCAGCACCTTGATCTTTAGCAGGATTGTGAAGCACTTGCTTTGCAACAGCTGGTTCTTTCTCAGGCTTCTTCTTCCTCCGTTCTTCTTCACGCATCTTCCTTCGTTCTGCCTCTCTGTCTCTCTCTTTCTTCCTCCTCTCCTCTCTCCGCTCATCTCGGCTGCGCTGTCGTTCTGCTCGGCGCAGCTTCAAGAACTCGAGCAACGGAGTTGTCGTTACTTTCTTGGATTCCTTCTCCGGCAGTTGGTACGAGTAATCAAAAGTGTGATCATTCTCTTTATCTTTCATTTCCTCTTCCAGAATTTGTAGAAAACTGATGTAGGCCGGATCTTCTTCAATAGTGCCACAAATTGCATCCTTCCTACGAATTACACTTTTTTTCGGCAATCGTTGAAATGGTGCAAATTCTACCACCGCAGAATATTCGTTGCCTAGCATGTCAACGAATATATAGCCATCAAATTGATCTTTAAATGTTATAATATCACTCTGATGGAGGAAGTTGATGTACGCTCGAGAAAATGCACCTGGGCCAAGACTTAAATCAGCTCGAACAAAGCACAGGTAATCGTGCTCCGGTATCGGAGACACTTGATCCCTAAATACTTCTTCCGTCATGGTCGGAGGCAACCGACGTACAACGATCTTTGAGGGCGGCCGATTCCTGTCCCTTCTCTCTTTAGGTTTGTCTTTTGCTGTGTTACTGCTGTCAGCCTTGGTTTTACCATCCTCCCCAACTTTTCCATTGCCAGACTCGATATTATTATCTTCCGAGATTTCCGATGGAACTTTCAGGGCCATTGTTAAATATTTACCTAAAGAGTCAGATATAAAGATGCATAGGTCGTAAACCGACTGATTTTATTTGCTAAATATCAATTAAATTGATTTCGGTCTCTGTCTGATTTGATAACGTTTCCACATGAAAAATTGTTTATCTTTTGCACACTTCTTGACACCACAATCCGAGATACTATCCAGAATGGCCTTGAACGAAAGATTCAACCAAAACAGCTGTTTTTGACAAAAGTGAATGCGCAGAGCATCCATGATGCTCCATGCGCAGAGAATGCGCACCAATGCGCACGCTTGGATTTCCCGCCCACCCGCGCGCTGTTTGTTGTTGTTTTTGACAGGTACCTAGTACAAGCAAAAGTAATTGATGAATTTTGTGTTTAGAACGTAGTTTAAAGTTTCTAATATTTTGGTTCAAAGTTAGTAATGGAACAAGGTAATTATTATTACATTTCTTACAGACTTACCGCTGGTAGGTACCTACTAACTCCACTTGTTATTTTTGGGTTGACATTTTACCAGGTGAGAATGATGAACAGGAGAAAGAAAAGGTACGAGAACGGATAGCTGTTTTAAGAGAGAAAATTAAAGCAGCTCATAGTCTTCAATTCGAATTACGAAAACAAGCACTTCCGAAACAAATACCGTTTGGCAAGCTTCAAATTCCACCGCAGCCTTCGCCAATTATAACAGAGGTTATGAAAAGAAGATTTCAAAATGCTCGGCTAATCGAAAATCAAGCTATGTACAAATTCATTGGAGGTATACACAATCAAGTTCAACATATTTTGTACGATGTGACATGTATAACTAAATTCTCAACGATTCTTTTCACCAGGAATTCGTGTTAGCGATTACGAAGAGGATCCGGAGCGGTTTGTCTTTGAAATCAATGTCATGATCAATAATGGCCACTTTGCTAAACCATATTACGTGACAGCAAACCGGAATGAAGACCAAGGCTTTTCTATTGGCCAGTATCGCTTGCCGCACGTACAAATCATGAAACGGACGTTGATGAAATTTCCTCCAAACACAAATGAGGAATTGGCAATATTTTTACGGCAGATACAAACTTGCTGCGACGCATTCCATCAAAGGCAGGAGCAGATCAAAGCAGTTGAGGTAAATGTCTAATGGATCTGTTGGATTACATATTGTACTTGTAATGGAAATTGGAAAGTTTAAATGAAAATCAGATTCAGATTTATTTCCATTTATCATACATTTAGGTAGTACATGTTATGACAGTTATGAAAATCAGAAATAATGAAATCAGGGGCGGTCTGGGATGAAAAGGACCGGTAGAGAGAAAAACGTATGTAAAATGGGTAAAAATGCTGGTTAAATATGAAAAACGACAGTAAAATGTATACCTAGGGGCTCGTAATATGTATGGGAAAAAGGGCCCATAAACAACAGGGGCCCAGGATGCGATCACACCCCGGGCCAGACCGCCACTGAATTTAATCTTTCATCATAGATTGAATTGATCAACTTTGGTTGGAGATGTTGCATGTATCGGTGCTCGCTCATCTATGCGTTACACTGAGTGTTTTTCTAGTTAATTCATTGTGTAAAAGCTTTAAAAATTACATCCCAACTCAATGTACACCCGCTGTCAGAAAAATTGATGGAAAACGTCGACTTGGAGCTCGAAGTACTGTCAATATTAATTGTTGAAGGGGGAATTATTATTAAGTATGAGGTGAACTGAGTGGTTGGTTCTTACAACTAAACCTTCCAACCCCACATGAAAGGACTAAGAATATTGCAAGCAATTCATCTGACCGTGGGTGTAACTATCTTTCCCATTTTGAACATTTCTGAAATTTGGGGATGTTCACATAGGTATAGTACGTTTCACACCGAATTTGCAGCAGAGAAAAACTAATTTCTGCTTGGATTTCCTATTTTAAACACTAATTTTGGATATTTTTCTGGCACTACCTCCACCTCACCCTATTACAATAGAGGAGCAAAGAAAAACCACATTTCTGAGGTGTATACCTACAGCATTTTATTGCTCAGGCGCTGAAAGGTCCTGTCCGAACGCACTGTACCTAGAGGGAAAATCAGCTTAAAATTCTTTCTTCCGGGATGTCCCGGCAACCAGTAGTAGGTACTACTTTGAAACCTGTGTCACACATAAGAGCAGTCCCGTCGGCCGGAATCTCTTGTTTAAGTGACTTCATGTCACAATTGAGTGGTGCTAATGTCGATGTATTCCCCACGCAGGAAAGACAGAGCTCAAGGTCGTGTTCAAGGACTTCACTCTCACCAGCGTTCACATCAACATCAGAGCTGCCGATGATAGCTACTTGGTTAAGCTGCGTCACATATTGCCACACCATTTAGATGTCGATGTATTCCCCACGCAGGAAAGACAGAGCTCGACTGAGGAGGTCGTGTTCAAGGACTTCACTCTCACCAGCGTTCACATCAACATCAGAGCTGCCGATGATAGCTACTTGGTTAAGCTGCGGCTGTTTTACAAGCTGCGTCACATAGAGATGTAAAATTACCGGTAATTTAAAAAATGGTAATATTACCGGGAATATTACCAAAATCTGGTAAAATTGGTAATATTGGAAAAAAATGTGAGTTTCGGATACAAAACGATCGTGGTTCATTTACGAGCTACTTCTCTGCCTATTATGAGTGTACATACGACTAATACGAAATTCCATGGTCTTGCTTAAGATAATTTGACTAAGTCTCTTCTGTATTGGAAAAGATTCAATGATGATGGATGACCAGTAACCACCAATATTTGATGTGTTAACTTTATAAGATCCAGTTTAAAATACAAAATGTACCTAGGTACTCCAGCAAAAAAAGAAAGAAACGGTAATATTACCGTAAAATTGCTTGGTAATATTACCGTAATATTACCGAAAACGGTAATATTACCGATTTACATCTCTAGCGTCACATATTGCCACACCATTTAGATGTCGATGTATTCCCCACGCAGGAAAGACAGAGCTCGACTGAGGAGGTCGTGTTCAAGGACTTCACTCTCACCAGCGTTCACATCAACATCAGAGCTGCCGATGATAGCTACTTGGTTAAGCTGCGTCACATATTGCCACACCATTTAGATGTCGATGTATTCCCCACGCAGGAAAGACAGAGCTCGACTGAGGAGGTCGTGTTCAAGGACTTCACTCTCACCAGCGTTCACATCAACATCAGAGCTGCCGATGATAGCTACTTGGTTAAGCTGCGTCACATATTGCCACACCATTTAGATGTCGATGTATTCCCCACGCAGGAAAGACAGAGCTCGACTGAGGAGGTCGTGTTCAAGGACTTCACTCTCACCAGCGTTCACATCAACATCAGAGCTGCCGATGATAGCTACTTGGTTAAGCTGCGGCTGTTTTACAAGCTGCATCACATATTGCCACACCATTTAGATGTGCACTGTTCCGGTGAGTGAAGTGACACTTTGTTTTCCTAATTATTACTTTGTTTTGCATGATTTATTCTTCACTGAGGTCGAACTAAATATTTTGTTAGCAATGCAATTTTGGTTTAGGTGAAATATTATGGTAGTGTTGGCTTAGTGAAGTACTAGCAATCATATTCAATGCCGAGGGGTTAATGCAAAGACATGTAACCTGCTTTATATACCTACGACAATCCTCGGAGTAGGAATCCTTGGAGCCTGCTCACCTCAACTTCCAACTTAACTACCTACTGATTGATCTAGTAAATTCCAAACTAGAATATAAATATGAGTTTGCCCAAACATGGATTTCACAGAACATTTATTATTTTTTCAGTACATAAATTACAAGAGTCATTGTTGGCCGCCATACAGCCATTTAAAATGTACCCTTTGCCTACCGCTTTGGATTTGTGTTTGATAAAAGACGACTCATCATCAAGCGAGGACTTGATCACATCAAATACGCTGTCAAGTCAAGTTCAATCTTCAACAAGCAAATCACAGTCCCCACATACAGTTCAATCGTCGAGAGGCAAAACACGGTCACCTAAAAATGTAAGTAGTTCAAGTCCAGAGTGCACATTAAAGTCAATAAAAATGTCAAAAATTAATTATGGAAAGAGATCTAATAAAAGGAGAACGGAGAGAAAGTCACAGCCAATTACATCATTTTCAGTCTGTAGCTTTGCAACAAAGACGCAACCAACATCGGGCGGTGGAGAGCAACAACTTGGAGAGTGAAAACGACCCTAGTGCCGAGAGAGGTCGAACGAAACTCAAGGTCGGGAGGCAGAAGTTGTCGAGAAGCAAAGTGCAGTCCGATCTCTCGGACTCCGAACTGTCCCCTAGCGACATATCTGAGGATGGGGATGAACCTAGCGCCAAGAGACGTCGCACTAAACTCAGTGGCGGGAAAGAGAAGTCGACGGGGAGCAAAGTGCAGTCCGATCTCTCGGACTCCGAACTGTCCCTTAGCGACATATCTGAGGATGAGGATGAACCTAGCGCCAAGAGACGTCGCACTAAACTCAGTGACGGGAAAGAGAAGGCGACGAAGAGCAAAGTGAAGTCGGATCTCTCCGCTAGCGATGGCGACCAACCTCCAGAGAGGAGCAGGGATTCGGCTGTCAACAAAGTCACAACAGCTAAAGGGAAGAAGGCAGTGAAAGGGCAAAGAGAGAAGTCGACGAAGAGCAAAGTGCAGTCGGATCTCTCCGCTAGCGATGGCGACCAACCTCCAGAGAGGAGCAGGGATTCGGCGGTCAACAAAGTCACAACAGCTAAAGAGAAGAAGGCAGTGAAAGGAAAAAGAGAGAAATCTCAACCCCTTGCGACTAAAGAGAAAACAAATCTGACATCTAAGATTGCCCCTATTTTTCAAAGTGCAAAGTCCCGTGCTACAGCCAAGGCAGCAAGCGGAGATCGACCGAGCAAAGCCGCACAGCCTAGGAGCATGTTGGCAAGCTCGAAGTCAGAAGCAGTGAATGAGAGCTTAAAAATACACCGCAAGAGAGTTTCCATTTTGCTGCCGGCTCAGTCCGACAGCAACACCGACTCCACTCCGAAGAGAAGGTCTGGAGATTTCCCTCGCTCAGCGCCATCACCATCGCAAGGGACCCCTGGCACAAGACCTCGCCAGAGTGGGGCTCCCCCGGCGCAAGGCTCCCCTGGCACAATACCTCGCCAGCATGGGACTCCCCCTGTGCAAGACTCCCCCAGCGCGAGACCTCTCCAGCGTGGGACTCCCCCGGCGCAAGACTCCCCCAGCACTAGAACCCGCCAGCATGTGCCTCCCCCGACGCAAGACTCCCCCAGCACTAGAACCCGCCAGCATGTGACTCCCCCGGCACGATACTCTCCAAGCACAAGAGGCGAGACGGGAGTGTCTGGGATATCCAGGCTTCCGGTAAATCCCAAGCCAGTTGCTTCCAGGATTCCAACTGCCAAAACAACTGTCAAGAGAGGACAGAAGCCAGTCAAGGCAGCTTCTGGAAAATCTGCAGGTAAACAACCTAAGAATAAAAAGAGGTAAATTTAATGAATCCAGCATCTGATTGTAGGAAAGAGGCTGTAACAAAATTAATTTGTGTTCTTTATTAATACATTATTATATTTACGAACTAGTATTGCAGATGACGATTAGGCCAGGGTTGATAGATACGTAAAAGTAATAATTCATTCTGTTTAATTAAGATTCGAAAGGCCCCTTTAATTTATTCTTGAGGGGTGCTTCCAAACAGTAATCTACTAGTACCTTCAAATAATCTTATTTGTAATGGTGACACCACTCACTTAGAAACAAAACTGAAACATACTAACAAACATTCCACAAATTGCCTCCACCTTGGTCTGTCCTCCTCAAATTGTTCCACAAATTACCTCCACCTGTTCTGTCCTCAAATTGTTCCACAAATTGCCTCCACCTGTTCTGTCCTCCTCCAATTGTTCCACAAATTGCCTCTACCTGTTCTGTCCTCCTCCAATTGTTCCACAAATTGCCTCCACCTTGTTCTGTCCTCCTCCAATTGTTTCACAAATGACCTCCATTTTGTTCTGTCCTCCTATGGAGGAATCCATACTCATAATCCTCCTACTCAAAATGGAGGAAAATAATGTCTGGCTTTCTGCTCCTCCGTTTCTGTTGTTCAACTTGGTTCTGCACATGTCCAGACACATTATCGTCACCAAAGTGACAAGCACGGGCAGAACCAAGTTGATTAACCAAAAGCTACAATGTAGTGTGGACTGGGCTTAAGGTACAGTAATATTTCAATTTTCACCACAACATTGTACCAGTTCTTGGAACTTGTGTTGTTTTATATTTTCCAATTCCGGTCTCTCAACAAGTGGTACCTAAATAAAGTCATCTTATTATGTTTTATTTAAAAACTGTTCTGAAACTGCCTCATAGTTTATATTCAATTTTGGGTAAATGGAGATCACTTCTGATAATAAAATATATTTTACTGAACACTTGCTTTCTATTTCTGTATTTTACTGAAGTCGGAACACATTCTCGGACTATGGAAATACCTAAACATGTAAATATCAATATAATAATCAAAAAATGTGTATAATACTATTGTAGATAAAAAGTACAGGTAATCAATTTTATTGAATGTTTATAATATTTACTACTATTAAAAATTGTGTATTTGACATAATTTATACAATTTCAATTATACAAAATAGAAAGTCTTGCCATTGACAGGGCAGTGTTCAAGTGAACGACCAATGAAGGACGTGAACGACGAAACGTCAGAAATATTCTTTTCGTGAACAAACTTTATTTCGGAATGAAAATGAGTCAGGAAAATCAAGGATGTCAAGAATTAAAAGAATAAGGAATCTCACACAAAGACCATTTGTTTTTATCACACACGTTTTCTTTATTGTTTGCATTAAATTTTTCAAAATACATTATTACCCCTATTATATAATATTATATTTTCAAAAAACATGTGTTACAAAATAATACTATTCTATTGTTTTATCAGTCTCGTTAACATTCCTGCTGAATTGGAATTAACAATTGCGAGTTGTTAAAATGTTCGTAATTGTCATGTTTCCAATAGATAATTAATAATTAGTCAAACCTCTGTTCATTGTTCGCAATAAGCCATCGCCATATCCTGCATTCTATGCAGAGCAGGGCACAGTGTCAACAAGTTACTCTTCCCTATGCAATTATTGGCTCGACCGCCTATGTGAAATGTTAAAATGCATTGTAGGAGCGCAGAGGAATGTACACTCCCCCAAATAATAAACGGTACTTGGTACAAAACGTATTGGCTGCTGGGCCGGTTCCTTGACAATCAATCCTTGTTATTATCAATGAAATCAGAGCTCATCTACTAGAGTTAGATAATGCGTTAGCACTGACTTCATGGGATGATGCCATCAAACCTTAATCAGTCAATTCATTTTCTTTCGAGTACCGTTTATTATTTGGGGGAGTGTACTTAGTTACACTCAAGACTTCAAGTAGACGTGTAGGTATACACAAGACTTCTTTCGATTGCAACAAAAATGTAAATTGTGCAATTTACAAAAAAAATTATACAGTTATTTTTAGTTTACAAACTGCCCTTGAAACTGTGCCCTGCTCCACTGTCTCGCATCTTTGAGCTTTCGTAATAATTTAGAATGGCAAACAAATGAAAAGATTCGTGTTCTTAGCCGTAGCGAACGAGCGTTGAACATCTCGGTTCCAAGAGTTTGAGCATGCGAGATCATGAAAATGTTTTGAGCGCTCGGACTTGAAACCGAGTGTTCGACTATGTTGGCTACGAGCGTCAGTCCGAGAGCCGATGGGAAGCGACGTTGTATTGCACCCGACCGTTACCCGTGTTCAAGAAGAATGACGAGAAGCGATATTGCAAGCCAACTTCTCGCCCAAGTATTGCAAATAAATAAATGTTGTCACATCTGGCACTTGACAAGAGATCAGATATTATGTTTCTTAGTGTTCTAAATTCTTCGTTACCTACTGTGTCACATATTATCTCTTTGTTTCAATGTTGCACTCCATTTGCGAGCCCAGTCCGAATCCAGTGACAAGACAAATAGACTTATATGGCGTTTTCCAATGGCCGCACTAGCTCTGTACTCAGTTTGATATTTGCATTGAGTTTTGTATGGGGACGTTCAGTGCAGACCTAGTGCGGCCAGTGGGAAACGCCATTAGAAAAAAGTCCAGCGAATTTATAACTTCACTAAAGCTTCTGTTACACTTTCAGAGTCAGAATATACTTTTTGTTGGTAACTTGTATTTGATGCAATAACTTAATGAGGTATGTACTTCACTTGTGATTTTAAACATCACAATAAAAAATGAAACTTTCTGATCAGCATGACAATTTAAAAAGATGGTAGAAACAATTTGATCTCTTGTAAGGCCATACTGACTAGGTATTTCGTAGTACCTATTGGACATTTAAAAATCTTGAGATATATAATGATCACTTCCCAAAAGCTAGCCCGTAAAAACATTATGTATAAATCGGTTATTGAATTTAACTTTAATGTAGCAAATACGTTGATTACAATATTATAGAAAAAAGCTCTCGAGCTTGATTTTCATGTATGACGTCTCGTACATGTTTACCCAATAAGTAACTCAAAGATATTTACTTCGCTCATTGGCCATCTTAAATCAATATATTTATTAACAACTAAGATAACTACCGTACATCTAACCACTAACTAACTGTAAGATAAATCTAAGCTAGTAAAAGCTAACAGTTCTATGATAAAAGTTCAACCTACGGAGAGAGGCAGAGAGTGTCGGAATCCAAGGTCGTCTGCGTGCATGTGGTAGTTCTTTTATTGCATGAGTACAGAAGGACATGCAGGGACTTTTATAGTTACTAAAGAACTGACATGTAAGCTGTTTCTATTTTCTACAATTTGAGTATGGAAGATTTTCAAGTGGTCACAAAATATCTTTCTAAAAAGGTATTTGAAATTGTCAAGTTGATATCTGCACACATGAGTCGTAACTAAGCATCGAAATCAACTTTCAGCCTCTCTTACTACAATTATCGATTATTAATTAATTACTTAATAATTATTATTATTACCTAAACAGTCGTTACTCTCACAATTAAAATTAACTTACAGTCTATGAAATTCAACAATGAAACCATGCGCTCGGCTTGAAACTTGGTCTCAACAAAAACCAAAATTTTTCAAATTGGCAACAGAGCAAGATGATTTCCTGATGATATGGGCACTGGCCAGCATGCATGCAACAATGTGCATGACTCATGGTAGATAATATCTCATTCGTCAATGAAGACAACTGATGACATTTTCAGCTATGGGGCTGTGCATAAAGGACGGCACGCTTCAGGGGGAAGGGGGGGGGAGGGTGCACCAGTATGGGACACAGTGGGACCGGGGGGGGGGGGGTCTAGAGACAGTGGGACGAGATATTTAAAAGCATTTGTCGGGTCCTAAAATTTCGCTAAAAACAATATTCTGATAAATTTCGCAGTCAGACAAATTCTATTTAGAGGGGGGTAGAGATAGTTTTGTGACATCCTTTTAGGGGGGAGGGTTGCGAAAAGTGGGACACAGTGTGACAGGGGGGACGGGGGTGTCAAAATAACCCATTTTTAGTGTGACTTCCTTTTTGCACAGCCCCTATGTTCTAATTCTTACTTCCATGATGTTGGAATTGTTGAAAATTAATTGCTAATCAACGTACGTATTTCATTTAAAAATGTCGTCACAAAAGTGAACTAAATTTAAATATGTAATAAAGGTTACTGAAATCTGCTCGTGAACAGTTTTTATTTAAGGAATAACAATTATAAAACGACGATGAGCCGCAACGTTCGCGCCCATTATGCTAATTTTATAAATAGAACGTACCGAAAACCTGCTGCACATTTCGACATCTGACAATCAAAGTCGAAAGTATTATCGGTTCTTGTTTGTGAACTATGCAGCAGTCTTACAAACTACGACGAAAGAAAGAAAACGCGAAGAATTATTATACTAAATCAGAGATCATATTTCGTAAAAATCATGTATAACTAGAGTACTAAATGCTCCAATTAAAATGTACTCTATTGCTTCAATACGGTCTAGTGCAGAGCAAAGTCGACGTGAACATCCCTTGATATATTCTCAAACACGTCTTCAGAACTTCGACCTACTTGCTCTGCATGTGACAACATTGGTATAAAGTAATACTACGTGCATTGAAGGCAAAAACAATCAATTATTCCAGAGTTGTAGTTAGGCCAGCGATGATTAATTAATATACTCCGTACAACTATGTCTGTAACTGCGTCGTAATTCAATTGCCACCTCGACAACAGTTGTTAAAATATTGTGATCGTTAAAATGGATTGAATTGTCATAAATAACAGTAACACATTATATTTAAAAATTCCAGTTCTGTCGTCTTTCTGCAGCGATTGGTTACGAACATCTCTTCTGATTTCTTAGAATTATAGTCTTTATTACCTCTCCATCCCGTTACAAATATGTCCTGAATCCTCGTTGGACTTGCACATGCGCTACTCTGCATTTCCCTAGCCAATCTTCTTCCTCATTGCACTAAGTATTTAAGTCTATGCATCAGGATTAAACCAAGAATTGATTTTATTCCTATTTGATGCTCGCTATGATTCAACTTCTACAAGTATTATAAGTAAACATACCTATAACCCAACTGGCCTATACGACTTGCTGCAAAACAATTTGCATCTAAATGAAACAAAGTTGATCGAAACTGAAACACGTCAAAGTTCTACATTATTTACGAAGCCAAGCATTATTTGTTTTAATTTGAGGTGGTGTTAAAAACCATTAAAATGATTCCTCGCAAGGCTTAGAAAAGAATGCAAGAGTTTCAAATCAGTTTTGAGGGAAGAAACCTTCCCACAAAAAGATGACAGTCTACCTACTCTATAATGCCTCGATATCGATGTTGCCAACAATACCTCACGCTAGGAGAAACTCGTTTTCATTCATTCATATAATAATTTTAGAATTTGTCAAGTACTGCTACATCCTCAAGTCCTCAAGACTATCCTAAAGTGAATCATGATCATATTGACTTGAACAAGCAGAATTCTTGTATAATTCATAAGTAACATGTGTTTGTGAAACGTCATTATTCATGCTCTCTTATCTTACTGCCAGGTTATCTTCTGGCGATCAGATAATGCAGAAGGTACAACCCAACTAACCTGAACAATCGGAATAAACCGTCACCACTGCCATGCAATTACCTGAACTAGTTTCATTCATTCTTTCATTATGTCCTGGAGATTAGATATTACATCGTATCGTAGTATAACTTTAAACTAACAATAAAAGTTTGTTTGGGTATGTGTAGTCGCGTCAGTTTGTTTCGATTTATATTTTTACAAATATTGCCTTCAAACTCCATACTGCATTCAGAAAAGTGGTGAATTTAATAACTTTTGTAAATAAACTGCATCTAGTGATAGAGACAGGAAACGAGATGTCCGTATTTCTCCTAGCGCGGTTGGCAGAACCTAACCTCTGAGCGCGAACGCCTCCGCCTGCCTTCCGCAAGCCGGATGGAGTGCGCCGCGGTAGAGCACCGCGAGGCGCGCATTGCTCGCGGCGATGTCGCACGCCAGGCGCTGAACGTCGATGTCGGTCACACGCAGCCAGGCGTTGAGGTCGCCCAGCAGGCGCAGGCGTGGACAGGCGTTGCGCAGCAGGTCGGCAGCGCGCACGCTCAGCTGGCAGGCGGTGCGTACCATGAACAGGCGCAGCATGGCTGGCGTGCGGCGTGCGAGCGCGGAGCACATCACGGCGTCGTCGAGGCTCTCCGTGCCGGCCACGCCGTAACGCTCCTCCTCGTAAAACAGCTGCGACAAGTGCATAATATACAAGTGACGTGAAATCAAAGTAACCGCTTCTGAGAGATTCAAGATCAAAGTTGGTCTACCAATCACATTAGAAATGGAACATGAATATGTGGATGCAGTGATGGTTTCAGACATTTTGTTTGGGGGGGGGCAAATGAAAAACTGGGGTGCAAAATTTAATATGGAGAGGGGGGTGGGTGTACCTAAACGTCCCCGTAGGAATTACTTTCATCATGGGGGGGAGGGGAGGGTGCGACACCCGGAAGGGAACTTTAGCCCCGCAGGGCGGTTTTTAGAATTTATGCATCTGAGCTATACAGACTTATGCCGGTTAAGTTTTCAGTCGGTGAGACTACATGGCAAAGCAATGTAGCAATGACATACCTCGAAGTGTTCGAGGGCGGCTGCATGGGCGAGCAGAGCGCTGAACGTCTGGCTGGAGCCGAGGCGGACCCGGCACGTAGCCAGCTTGGGAAGGAAGGGCTTCCCGTCTTCCCAGCCCGATCCCTCCAACGTCGCGCCCAGCTCGTCCAGGTTCGGACACGTCTCGGCCAGCACGGCCAAGTCCATCGCGTGTTTCTGCACACATCACGTTGTTGCGTCACTCTCGATCACATTCAACCAGTTGGGAATACGAAGTAATTGTATTGAATTCTTGGACTGAAGATGTTAGTGTATATGTACAGTGAGATTCAGAAGAAAGCGGTCGTAGTGCCCCTGTGCCAGGCAGTGTGCACATGGGCACTCTGACCGCTTTCTTCTGAATCTCACTGTACACACATACATTGCCATGTTCGCTTGAACGATTCAAGCTGACTAGCATAACTAATTGAAATTGATTAGATTGTAGAAAAAATACATGTACCTATGGGTCGTAGAAGGTAAAGCGAGGCCAGTGAGAGACCATATTTAAAGTGAGGCTGGAATTCAACTTTATTTGCTGAGGTTGTGAAACCAAAATAATTTTGATAGCTAAAAATATTTTTTGGCATTTAACCGTTTGTTCTCTTTTTTGATGTCATAATCAAGTTTGCCTACTAAACAGCTCCAGTGAGCAATTGAGTTGACAAAAGAGATCTTGTCAGACAGAAAAGGAGTATATTGGAATTTAAGACACCTATAGGTATTATTGTAAGAGCATGTACTACTAAGCACTGCCTGGAAGGTAATACCTGGTCGACAAGCACCAGCTTGGTGAGTTTCGCGCCATGCGCAGTCAGGTACTGCTCCAGCGCAGCCACGTGGTTGACGAAGTCGAAGTCGAGCGTGAGCTGCGCGATGTTTTCCAGCTGCGCGACCGACGACAGGTGCGACGCCTGCGTGTAGAGGTTGGTCAGGCGCGGCGCCACCTTGTTGAGCGAGCGCGCCTTGTTCAGCGGCAGCGACGTGTCCCACAGTGCAGTCAGGTTCAAGCACAGATCGCGGCTGCTGATCAGGCTCAAGATGGCGTCCCCCACATTCCTGGCAACACGCGACCAACATTCTACATCGACATTACGCAGTTTGTGCGGTTTTTACAGTTTCTGTGGTCTTTATCCGTGATGATCAATTTGGTTCAATTTTGGTGACTTTATTTATGTTTTAAAGACTGTAGGTAAAAAAGGCCAGAGGTTCGGTCTGGAGGTTCGGTCAAATATTTAAAGTTTGGTTCGTGGTTCGGTTAAAAAATATGAGGTTCGCCCAACCCTAGTGAAATGTATGCAATTTATAAGAACTAAACAATTGGAACTGTTTTTCTGTCAAAATCTAGATGTTAGCAAGCAAACCTTCGAAGCAAAAAATCCTTTTTATTGAATATATGAGGCGGTGGGTGACACTTAGTAGGGATTTCTGAAGCAATATGATGAAAATTATTGCTCAGTCAATGGGGTTGGGTTTTATGTAAACAAAGAGTTTTGAAAATTGTATCAATTTCAATAAAGGAAATGTATACCTAATAAGTAGAGCCAGTTTTAAATGGTGATGCACGAATTCGCGAATTGTTTTGATTGCACTATTTTCTTCTACTAAAATCCATTTCATTGTGTATAGATCCCAAATCTACAATTTTTACATCGCGAAAAAAAAACGAAATCCAACCCTGATCGCGATATTCAAAATTTTCCGCGAAATGACCACGAAATAAAGGTTTTCTATTAAAATTACTGCTTTTATCCCCCTAACAGGTCACACAACAACAAATGAAACCAGTTTCTTTCCATGTGCTACTCACTCAACCCCCTCCCCCTCGCCAGCCGCTTTGCTACCCACCCTCAAAGTGAACCAGACCAGTCTAACCAGTTGATGATGCCTCCAGGCTGCTTTGTTTTGCGCCCCCATCTGTTCAAGGTCGACCTGTTTCCCCAACCCCCTTTCCACCCTCAACCAGTCGCAACTATTCATCAATAGTCTACTGACACAGAAGGATTACTCCACTGAAAATTGTTGGATTGGGAAAGAAAATATCTTGTCAAACTATACATTTTGCGTCATGAAATTTTAAATATTATGTATCATCTACACAGAGAAAATGTGGGTTGAGGAAAAGACAGTACAGAGCATTAAAGATGCCATTCTAGACAAGCCTATTTCAGTGCTAATAGTGCACGACCAATCCATTCCAATCCCTCCTCCAAAATGGCATACATGTTTTTCATCAAATTATGGTTTCTGGGGGCTATTACAATGTGTTTTATAACCAATTTAATATTACCACAAAATCGCGAAATCCCTATTCCAGAAAAAACACAAAAAACGAAACTGATGATTTTAAAAACGAATTTTAAGAAATAAAATCACCATTTAAAACTGGCTCTACTAATAAGTGCACAGGAAAAGGTTTCAGAGAGTTTGAGAATGAGAAGTAGTAGATGAAGACCTGTAGTAGATGAATCCCCCGAGAGACTTGAGGTTGGGCAGGAAGAGCAGCAGCACGGCGACGCTGTACTCGGTCGTGTTGGTGTCCTGGATGCGCACCTTGGCAAGCGTCCGGCAGCAGGGGTTCACCTGCGCGCCGGCGCCCACGCGCGACGCCGTCAGACCGTCGCCGCTGCACAGCAGGCCCTCGAGTGGCCAGGGCGTGCACTCCTCGGGGTTCTGACGACACAAGCCAAACTCACAACACTTCGACTTAGAAAACAAATGGATTTAGATGTTAGTGGCTAGCAGGCTTGATGAATCTCATAATGCTGTCTGTACATTCTAACTAGGTTTAGACCTTATAATAGTTTCTATTCCCCTTCTCTCGGCATACGAACTGAACTGACCTTGAAGCAGAGCTGTCTAAGGCCTCCGTCATCCACGAGCCACGACGAGGCAACGTCGAGGTGTTGAAGCGACGGTGAATGTCGGCCGAGCAGACGCAGGATCTCGTTGTCGCAAACCGAGTTCAACGTGACGGAGCGGAGACAAGCGGCCAGCCCGGCGTGCAGAACATTGTACAGCGGAGTGTTGATGAAGTCCGAGTTGAAGCGGAACATCTCGCCGAACATGTTCATGTAGCGCCGCTTACCGCTGTGCAGATCCACCTGAAAGCAGACAATAGTGTCACAACAAGCAGAGAAGAGCAGAATACCTTTACTGAGGAATATAATCACTTATCAGGACCAGCCGTTATACTATAACAGCAGATTACAATAAAAAACCAAGCACATTGATCTTGCAAAAAATATAGAAAATAAAAAATACTTTTTTGAGGGGTGTGTGGGAGGGGAATAGTACCTAGGTCAAAAACTTTTTCTTTTTTTTTGCAAATTACCTAGTCCAAATTTTTTGGCACATATTTTAAAATATTTTCCAGGGGGGTTATTCTAAATTTCCTTGTCGTGTCGTATCAATTGATACGGTGTCACCACCAAGTTAAATAGATAGCATTCCAGTGTGCTGTGAGCCCGTATCAAGTGAAACGAGACGACAAGGAAATTTAGAATAGCCCTCCAGGGGCTGGATTCACGAAAAGTATTATCTGCTAATACATATTATCTTTTGATTTAATACCAAAAACACCATGTAAAATGAAAGATAATATGAAAGCAAGTACATATTGAGATAATACTTCTTTGTGAATCCAGCCCCAGAGCTGCTAACTTTAAAAAAAGTGTACTAGGTACCTAGTGTCCTAAGTCCTAACAAAGATGCGATGCCATAATAAGCTCAATTTGTCAGTGGATTATAGGTATGTACCATTTTGGAGCTATGCAAATAAAAAAATACAAGTCAAGCTAAAGGGAAAAATCTTTAAAGAGTAGTGTGTTGATTTGATCCAGGAAGTGTTACACATTCTAAGCATTTTAGAGAAATTTATAAAAATCTTCCTTGATTCAACACGATATGACAGACTCTAGAGACTTGTACCTAACATACAGGCAGTGTTGGGTAAGTTCCCTTTGAAAAGGAACTAGTTCCAGTTCCAAGTTCCTCGCCAAAAAAAGGAACTAGTTCCAGTTCCTTCAAAAATGAAAGGAACTATTCCGTTCCTAGTTCCTTTATAAAAGGAACTTAGTTCCTTTTAGTTCCTTTTTAAAGAAAGGTGTAATTTTAATTGGAATTGGAATTTTTAATTGGACCACTCGGAATACACATTATTTTCTCTCAATAAGAAAAAATATTCTCCGATTTTTAAATGGTAAAACATTTTTGTTTGCTCTTGCTGCCATATTTCATTCACTGAACCACAGCAGATTCGAAAAGATTATTAGAGAGATAAGAAGATTCGTAAAAACTAAAAATTCAATGGCGATGTGATGTGTCCTACACAGTGATCGGAAAGGAAATGTGAGCAAGGAAACAAAGTAAAAGCTAAAAAGACGACGATCTGAAATCTGTGTTCTTGCGCACTGCACTTGTTCACGAGTCATTGGTCATTACTAGGAATTGAGTTCTTTGGTCTGAAGGGTATGGCCACGCGACTACAGGTAGATAGATGTCCATTGTGTTAGGGTAGGAATTATTTTTGAGTTATTTTTAGATGCCAAATAGCTAGGAGGACTTCTGACAGAATTAAAAAAAATGTGGCTTCTATGCAGTTTTTTGGAGTATAAGTACAGTCAAATTTAAAAAAAGGAACTTAGCAAAAATCGTTACAGTTCCTCAAAAAAAGGAACAAAACCGTTCCATAGTTCCTCCCAAGAAAAAAGGAACTAAGACGTTCCATAGTTCCTAAGAAAAGGAACTAGTTCCTATAGGAATGGAACTATTTCGTTCCGTTCCTACCCAACACTGCATACAGGTATGTTGGATTTCAATTGTTAACGAGTTAGGTATCAAGTTTAAAAAATAAAAAAAATATCTAAATTTAAAATAATATGACTGACGAGACGAGAGTGGAGGTGCCGGGTTGAACTGTCAGATGAAGTTATCGTTTTACCTCGAATGTTGCAAGTAAGTTTCCAGCACGCTTGCCTTGATTGTAAGTTCTTGAAGTCCCGTGGCGCCACATTGGTTGAGAATCGTGAACAACCGCGTGCAATGGTCGACAGCAATGTAGTCGCTGTCCTCGCCCAAAGGGAGCAGTCGCTTGATTCCTTTGTCCAATAGGACACTGAGAAGATCCAGCACGACATATGGCTGATGTCTAAAGAGGAACATACATATAGCTCGTCAAAGATGAGAATAAATGGCCAAGGAATCTCTTATGTGAATCTGCGATGAGCAGTGCATGCTGTCCTTTACTGGGGGTGAAGATTTCCTGTTGACCTAACACTTCTTCAATGAATTGATTGAATTTAGGAGTCCCATTTCCATGACCTATGAAATGGCATCTACTGAAACTGGTGCAGTTTTTACCTGTATGTTTTGATAGCAAGGTGGATCAAATGTTGACGAATTCCAGCATGTAAAGTACCGAGTGCCACCTTTCGAAGTGCTTCGACACTTTGAGACGACTTTCTTAAACTCTTGTAAAACTGTTGTAAAGTGACATTAAGACTAGAGAGATACAGCGACTTCACTGGCATTAATTCGGGCATGATGAATCTAGAAGAAAATATTTACATCTCAATCAAATCAATTTAAAGAGACATGCACATGGAAGACGGCCTTGGCCTTGAACCTCTTGGCTAGTGACAAGGACCCACACCCTTTAAACTCCCATTAAAATATTGATTTAGATCCGTACTTACCGGCAAAGAAAGTCCCTTATCTTAAAAATAAATTGATGACGCGTGGTCTGTTCCAATTGTCCTTGCGGTACTTGAGTGCGGGTTTCTAATCGAAACACTTCTTTATTCAAGATTTTCTCATAATCGGACAATAATCAGAAGAATTGACATTTTTTGCTGCAAAGGCTCAATGCCCGGTGGACTTTCTTGTGTCTGCCACTAGATGTCTCATTGTAAATGACACTTTGCGCTCTGGCGGATATTGCGATAACTATTTCATTTTGTTAAGCAGCTGATAGACAGGAAAAGTAGTACGATTTTTATATGTTTACGTATTGCTTAAAGACGAATAGAATAGGAAAATTAATTCCTTTTAAATATGTATCTATGTCTATATGGTTTATTTGAATATATTTTGGGTGCTGACCATTATAATAATTGGTAGTAATTAAGTGTGTGAAATGATATTCTTCCGCCTATGTCACCGGTCGGCGGCCTGACTGTCGCGCAGTCGTGTTTACACAGTGCGTGCAAAGTTGAGTTACGTCAAAACGATTCTTTAATATCTTTGTATACTCATGTAAATGTAAGTATACTTTAAATTGAACAAGTGGTTATTACTTACACAAATGTATTTTGTAAAAGTTATTCAATCGGAAGCTTCAATATTTGCAATTATCGCTTATTTGCATTTATTTCGCCTCTTTGATGCACAGTCGCCATCTTGTTCCCTTAGCAGCCGGGCTGATGAATTGAAAACGATTATAATTTTATCTTCTGCATGATTGGGGACTCTTATCTACTTTAATATTGAGTTTAACAGGCATATATACAAGTATGTTCAAGTGTCCTATTATATAAAATATCCGTAATTTATTTACGAAGTTGGCAAGTTCTTTAGCGTAGGTAGGGACTAGGGTAGGCTGCCTCATCTTGCTTTTACAGGAGTGTCTGGCTCATTGCATGCAGTGATTTTTACTTCAGGATGGGTCCTACTTCACATCCTTTGTGTCATAGCTATATTTAGACCGCCGATTTACTTATATGTTACAGAATCTACTTATAAACACCAATTTAATAGTTTCCAAATGTGCTATGATTTATGTGTGTTAGGTACTGAAATGACATTAGTAGCCAGTAGGTGGGTAGCCTTAACTGACCATAGACACTTCATTCTAGGCTTTAGCCATCCAAAGGTTTTCTCTCATCAGTTGATTCTTTTTCATTGTTTTCAGAATGTAAGGCCTATCCTGTAAATAACAAGAAGTTGAAGAAGTTAACATAAGATACAGATTTTGTAATATCTACATGTTTTTATCGTGGCCGCATCTAGACACATTTTGCAACCGACAGTAGCTACCCAAGTTAGCCATGACGATCGCAACAAGAGGGCAGGGTGTTATAGTCGATCCACCCGATGGACAAACGACCAATCAGGTGAGTAATTTAGCTTAGATGTGCCACCACTTATTACTGTATCACAGTCACAGCCTCGGGACTACCTACTTGGGAGAATTACCTATCACTTTTATTTCGTGTTTATTTTATGTTTATTCACTTTTATAAAAAAACAATTGGTAACTACCTACTGTTTGTGACATGATTGGTGGAAGTACTTTGAATTAAAATATTACTTTTTTTTACCTAACAGTGATTTGGACCTTAAAATGTTCTGATTTACTTTAGATTATGGCTCAACTGTTATTTTGTCTCAAATTTATTGAAACTTACTGAAGTAGTAGGGTTAAGTAGACTGAATTTAGTAGTAGCTGAAGATTTCTGAAGTTATTTCTATTTGGACATCACATTTAAGTTGTGAATTGGAAAATTCTCGGGAGATGCACGTTTGGTAGGTACTTGACAAGTTGGACATGGTAGTTGAACTTGGTGTACAATTCCAAAACTTCCTTAGGTACCTAGATGGTAAATCTTCTCGACAAACTCTCTTACTTATAAAAGAGGGTACTACCTACTTCCGTAGGTACCGTAAAAAAAACGGCTTCCCCAGTGACAGTTTTGAAATTATCAAGTTAATGGCATTGTTGTCATCGTGCATTTAGGCTCTTACAAAATTGGGTAAATACAACAAGGGACTACCTACTGTTTATCTTATATTTTCACGTTTTATAAGATTGGCTTGTTTTTAGTGAAAGCAGATCAAAAAATAGTGAGAAATATCGTAATAATTTAGAGGCTGCCTAAAATTCCACATACACACTCCACAATTTTGCATTAAATATTGAATGTTAGTACCTACTAGTAGTAGGGATGGCACCTGGTAAAATTTACCGGTAAATTAAGGTAAATTTACCGATTAATAATTTACCGGTAAAAAAATGGTAAATTTTGTTTTTTTGATCCTCTCCAATGTATGAATGGAGATATCAAATTTTAAGTAAAAACTATAAGTAAACTTCAGTGTGACAACATTAGCAGTTAGGCATATTTTACGTTGATTTTTGGTTGTCTTCAATCATTCAGAATGATAACTCCATCCATATAGGATTACTTCCAATGTCGGAATCTCTCTTCAGGTTTGCTTGTTTAGCAGACACAGATTGTAACTTGATAAAATTGGTGGTCGACAATTCCTCTTATGGGAGAATAACACAGGCATGGCATAGCCTACACTAGATTGGTCGAATCAATGATATTCGGTTATATCATCCCTTATCAATATGGAGTACCTATTATTGTCATTATTAACATTGATTATTGTAATTGTTCTGACTGCGGTAATCTTTGTAAATGGGTCAAATAATAAAGTAGGGTCATTTTTGTATTGGTATAATCATGATTTGGTATCTACCATTATTTTTCAAAATTTACCGCTGACCGGTAAATTTACCGATTTTTCCAGAACCGGTAAAAGTGCCATCCCTAACTAGTAGTGATACTATTGTACCTGAGTCACAATTATATTACTCCCTTGTCAGGAGGGGCAAAGACGAATTCAAATTTAGCTTGGTTACACTCTGAATTCCAATCATTGTCTCGTCTGCTGGACCACCTTTTTTTCCTGTCAGCTGTCATTATTCGAGTCTAAATAGAACACGTAGAATTCTCTTTTAAAAGAAAACATACTTTAGATCAGAGAGTCTTCTTGATGCATAAGGCTGGATCAAAATAAGTGCAATCTGCCAAATCTTGCTTTTGGTGAATCAGACATAAGTTTTCTCAAAAAAATGAAGAAATAAGTACCTACCTATGCTGTAAGTAAGCAGGTAGGTAGTGATGTTGATTGTAGGTATTTGATTGTAGACTTTAGGTCTGTTCGTTTACCCTGCCAAAAGCTACAGCAAACTGCCACAAGCTACAGAGGAACGATCTGATTGGATGATGTACATTTGTGGCAGTTTGCTGTAGCTTTTGGCAGGGTAAACGAACAGACCTACTGTGGTAAGCATCAATTTATGTTATTCGCGATTTATGTTAACGGAACTTTTTAATTGGACGTTGCAACCATTAGACCATTTCCATGGAAGTTCCGTGTCCATGCGCACAATCTGCACTATTAGGTAGTAGGTACGTCAAGAATTTTTTTACGCTTGGTGGTATCAAGCGTGACTCATTTTTCATGTATTGACCATGTTAGTTAATAATTAACTGTAATCATAATATTTATATTTATAATATTTATTTACTTTGTTTGATCATAATATTATTATTATTATTTTAGATTGTAAGCTAGTTTTTATTAATTTCTGACGACATCCATACTCGTATCATGTACTTGTCAAAGGATCTAATAAAAATACAATACAATACAATACAATACAAAGACTGCAAGTTATAGTTCAAATAGGTAGACACTTGTAAAAAGTGTTATTTGTTCTGATTTCTCATAACCTTTTTTTTTTTCTCTCGATCAATTACATATAGGTAGGTACACTTGTGACTCAGCAAATTATAAAACAGTACTAGGTACCTATATTTGAAAGAATGGATTGGCTGAAAAAATGTTAATGCATCATCCGATGAAGTCTAGATGCTAACTCGTCATATACCTAGTAGTAGATGAGCTCTGATTTCATTGATAATAACAAGGATTGATTGTCAAGGAACCTGACCACCAGCCAATCCGTTTCGTTCAAATACCGTTTTATAATTTGTTGGGTGTACCGTGTACATGTACATTTTTATATTAAAACATGAACACTACCTATATTTTGCAAGAAATTCCATGAACCGTAATTTAATTGGTAATCCCAAGTACCTAGATAATGTATTTGTACACAATTTTGAAAAAATCACATGCCTGCTACGTGGTTTTGCAGCTGAAGTAGGTACATATCGAGTAGTATTCATGTTGTGCACAAACGCACGCACGACATTTCATGAATATGGATATGCATGCACACTCGTCGAGGAAATGCATGACTAATGAGATCTATCATCTGTTTACAATTCAAAAGTTAAAACACTGGAGCTAGATATCACAAGCAAAGCAGTAATATCTTGACATCCTCATGATGACATACATAATAGTTAGCACATCCTGCTGATGGTTTTTTCTAGGGATGGGACGATTCCGATACTGATTCCACCGATTCCTAGAGAATCGAAAGAATTGGTTATTAATTTATTCTGTCCCCATAATGTGTATTCTGTCCCCATAATGTGTATTCTGTCTAGCGATTCCGATTCTTTTAAAATTTCAAGTAGGTAGTTTGTTATACGTGTACATACATAAAATAGTTGTTGTTAGTCAGTTAAAAAAGTGTTGTTTGTTTTATTCCCAGAAAATTGAGTGTACAATTACAATGTATTGATATTGTTAAATAAATAATAAAACATTATTATTTACTTTAATTATCCTAAAAAAGGGAATCGGTCAAGAATCGCTTCGAAGAATCGACCTAATATCGGAATAGTGAAAATTTGGAATTGTCCCATCTCTAGTTTTTTCAGTGGTTTTCCCTCTGCTAGAAAGCAAATGCGTGAATGTTATTCCGATATTACGACGACGGATATTAAAGCACAACTATAACGAAGCAGAACTTATTAACTTAATAAGAAGTAAATTGTGAAGATGTGTAGAGGAGAAGACTTAGTGAAGAAAAACGGATGTATTAGAATCAACGACTCCATTGTTGAATACAGACCGATTGTGTATACCAATTTTTAAGTGCTCAATAAAGTCCATGATTATTATGATAGCAAAATTCCCTTAAGAGGACGGAAAAAATTACACTTAAATGGTAATACTTTTTGTGAATCTATGTCCTGGAATATTCATATAGGGAATGTAGATTAGGAACTTACCTACAACAGACAGTTAAAAGCTAGTGCTAGGATGTTTAGTCTGAGCGAGGTGCTAGCTAGTTGGCTGTGCTCAGGTGGTGCCGAGCAGCGTGGCTGGCGGCAACTCTCCAGCCGAGTCCAGCGCAGTGAGCACGCCGCCCAGCGCTGCGCCGCCGAGCGCCGGCGAGTCGTCCCCCGACACGATGCTGGACGAGGTCACGGAGCCTGACTTCCCCCACGCCAAGCTGGCCATGCTGGACGAGAAGATCTCGAGCCCGCGCTGGGTCGTCCCCGTCCTCCCCGAGCAGGAGCTCGAGTCGCTTCTCTCCGTCTCGATAGACTTGTGTAAACGTGGACTGGACATCAACAGCGAGGCGTGTCAGAGATTCTTCCGAGAAGGTCTGACGGTCTCGTTCACCAAGATTCTCACTGACGACGCCGTTAACAGTTGGAAGTTCAACATACATCAGTGCATCTACGCCAACTGCGAGCGGCTGGTTGAACTCTGCGTGACCAAGCTTGCGCAGGATTGGTTCCCACTCTTGGACCTACTGGCGATGGTGCTCAACCCAAACACCAAGTAAGATCATAAGTTTACCTACATGATACAGTAGTAATGCTTCTATTGTGCAGTGCTTACTAAATGAACACATTTTCATGATCCCTTCTATAAGTTACCACACAAACTTGAATTCAAAACAATCATTCATTATCATAATTTAATAGTTCTTGTGACAGAAATACCAAATACAGAAACTTTTCACGATAACGTTATTTTTTTAGAATATTATTGTAATAAAATACAAGTTCCCCTCTACAAACCAATGCCATGTTTTGTTGGTGAAAACGAAACAATTTTCAGTACAAAAATTGAGTTGCCTAGATTCAAAATGAGCTCCACTTCTGACAGTTATGGGATAAACATGGCAAACATGGCGTCATTAGACATTTCTATCTAGCATATTATATTTCTATACTCTGATTGTCGGCCGGATAAGATTTTCACACACTATTTGATAGGGAAATTTTTTTCTTGCACTTCCAAGTTGTATAATTTAAAATACATAAATAAAAACACTTCGGAACTACTTAAACATTATCTAAATCACAAATGATTTTTTAGGGACACAACCCGTTTTTAGTCTAGACAACTAGATTATCAAAAAACTCTGAATTAACAACAGCAACAGTATGAAGGATGAGTTTGAGATTAATTAAAAACTAATGAGATAATACAAATAATAAGAATGAACTCAGCAATGTCATGAGTTTTAACACAATCACTATACCTTGGTATTCACTTGAGTTTGGGCTTTAATGTCCTTCCTTTTCCTAAAACAACAAATATTCATTGCGTACTTGCTCGCTGTCAGTTTCCACGCTATTGGCTCTAATCAAAGACACGTGTCCCCGCAGGTTCCACACATTCAACAACTCTCGGCCGAGCGAGAGCGTGCCGTCTAGTTGCGCGCTTGCTGACGACGAGCTGTTTGCGCGACCGCCCGCAGACAGTCGCACGCCGCGCGGCTGGCTGGTCGACCTGATCAACCTGTTCGGCCAACTCGGTGGCTTCCAGATCCTCCTGGAGCGCTTCACCAGCGGGCGGAACCTCTCGGTGACGGTCATCCACGCGCTGCTGCGGCCCTTCGGACAGTGCTACGAGATGCTCACCGTGCACACCATCGTCAAGTACCTCACACCAGTGCTGGTCAGTTGCCTCGTCATTTAGCATCACGAAGTTATTTGAACTCAGCCAAATCAACAATAACGACAAATGATAACTTATTTGCACTTTTCACAATATGTTGTAATTGATTTGAAATGGTTTTTGCAATTCACACCGTAGGTATTTATTATTTTCTTAAGTAGTGTCACTTTGAACGGAATTAGTGAATTGGTGTTGCTACATTGCTTAAAGAATGGATTTTGCCTTGTTAAAGTATTGATTAACTAACAGTGAGTAAAGTTGTAATCCCATGAATATCATTGGTTCTTGCCTTAGCAATAATTGTTTATTTTTTTGTTTATTGATGGTGGGCTCTTTATCAAAGATTGGTTATTTGTCCATTCCATTGGCTCTTGAAAGTAATAGTTTATTTGGGAAGATCTAGGTAGTTTATTTAAAATTGAGTTGCCTTCAAATCAACATTCATTTAATACTTTGAGCTCCTTCCACGGATGTGTTCTGTGGTTTGGTTCCTCACCCAACCTGCTAACTTGCGACTGTTTGCGTCGTGCAGGAAATGGTTCCCGGCATCCTCGACAATCTCACGGACGACGAGCTGAAGAAGGAGGCGAAGAACGAGTCCAAGAACGACGCCATCTCGTCCATCATCAAGTCGTGCAAGTTGCTCTTCTCTCGGATCCCGAACCAGGAGGAGATGATCAAGACTCTGGAGATATTCAGACTCAAGATGATTCTCAGGTACAGCTTCCGTCCTCGTGGGTTATTGCACAACGATGCCGACTATCGCTGATTTTGAAACTAGTCTCTCTAACTATGAGGAATGTAGAGTTAAAGGGTTAAAACTATTTCCATTCTATTTCCACTTTCTGTGACAAAATGTCATTTGTTACCTATGTACCTAATTATTTTATTGCGGAGGAAGCCAATTTATATTGTCAATTCACAACTCTCTAGAATCTATTTGCCACATTTCTCATAGATTTTGCTAATCATCTGTTACGGGACATGACAGGCTAGTTGACTCGGAGCCAATGTGTTTTAACGAATTTTTTTCCAATTCGTTTTAATTTCATGATGTTTTCGGATGATGAACATTGTATATCGAATCCATGAGACTCGTATAATTTGAGTTGAGATATTCTTGTTAAGCCGGAAAATCTTCTCACTAGGGCGCCGTTCTCACATAAGTGCGATTTGTGGATCCAGAAACCGCTCCTGGCAGACTTGTGTTTGGTCAATAGCAATATCCGCAATGCACAAACCGCTCTTGCGTGGATGATGCTTTAGGCCATTGAGTTCAGTTGTGGATAAGCGGACGGAGAATATGTGAGACTGACGCTCGAGGTTTGTGTTGCAGACTGCTGCAGATCTCGTCGTTCAACGGCAAGATGAACGCTCTCAACGAGGTGAACAAGGTGATCGCCAGCGTGACGTACTACCCACACCGCCATACGGGCCCCGAGGAGGAGGAGTGGCTCACGGCCGAGCGCATGGCGGTACGTTTCCCCAACGCCCGCAGTCAAATAGGTTATATGGACTCAATTCCATTCTAAATTAATTTGAATAGCCTACCTAAGTACCTAGTACCTACCTAACTTGCAATTTTTTATTTTTATTTAGAAAGACACTACCTAAATCTTCATTAGTTACCAGTGACGCTCTCATAAGAACCTATTGATTCTCAATTCACTTCTGAGCTGTTTAGCGGAAAAGCGGGTTTTGCTAATCATAATAAAACCGCGTCTTGTGTTTTCTCTTGCGGTCAAGACAAAATAAACATGTGATTTGCTGGAAAGTAATTACTTGACCACAAAATGCTTCATTCTATACAATTCATCAAGAATGATTTGAGAATGCAGCGACTTCCATGCTGAGTTGTCGTGTCTTGTGTTGCGCAGAAGTGGATCAAGGAGAACCGAGTGCTGCAGATCGTGCTGCGCGACTCGCTGCACCAGCCGCAGTACGTCGAGAAGCTGGAGAAGATCCTGCGCTTCGTGATCAAGGAGCGCGCGCTGGCGCTGGACGACCTGGACAACCTGTGGGCCGCGCAGGCCGGCAAGCACGAGGCAATCGTCAAGAACGTGCACGACCTGCTGGCCAAGCTGGCGTGGGACTTCTCGCCAGAACAGCTCGATCATCTCTTCGAGTGCTTCCAGGTGGGACACTCGGTTCCTTACTCGATCATTATCACGTATTTTCAACTTGTATGAGCTGTTGTCTCGATGTAAACCGTCTTGTTTCAGGCGAGTTGGACGAATGCGAATAAGAAGCAGCGAGAGCGGCTGTTGGAGCTCATCCGACGGTTGGCCGAGGATGACAAGGATGGCGTCATGGCGCACAAGGTGGGCATAATCCAGAGCAGTGCTCCAACACATTCTAGGACAAACCATGTAGTCTAAGACAAATTCATACATGGACACTCGATCTTTTCAAATTTATAGTTGAATATGTTCGGAAGTGGATTACCAAACCCATGATGAATTTTAACTTCCAGATCATTAAATATTATTATGATATGCAATACCTACAACATATTTTTTTCTAATGTTTAAATGATTGAGCATTGTACTGCTTGTGAAATGTCATGCAATGTACAAGTGTGCTATTTAGGTACCTAATTCTATTGTAGCTTGAGAAACTGGGTTTTTATGAAAAACCAGGGCACGAACCCAAGACCCTTTACTTAGGAAGCATGGGTAGAGATCTCACCCTGTAAATGAGAAGTCCCGGGCTCAAGCTCAAGTTTGGCGGATATTTTTCACATCCGTTTCTGAGTGTGACAGTAGAATTCTGCTGCTTGTTTATTCCCCTGGAGGAACTTTCTAAATTTCCTTGTCGTCTCGTTTCACTTGTTACGGGCTCACTGGGGCGCCATCAATAGTGACGCCATATCAATGGGGTTGTTCACTGCCATTTGCTCTCACTCGCAGCGCTAGCGGCATTGGAGGTGCCTCTCTCTGATTGGTTGGTTTCTGAATCCAAGAACTCTGAATCAAACTCCCGCCAAAGTTTAAAAACCTTCCATTCCGCTAGATGCATTTTGATTGGCTCTCTCCCGGACGATTAGAACAGCAGCGCCATCTACAATAGTTTTGCGTGAACAACCCCATTGATACGAGACGACAAGGAAATTACGAATAACCCCCGTGGAGTGCAATGCCCAGGCTCTGATGCTGTTCCGGTAGTTCTGTGTGCTAAGTGGTGTCTCTTTCACCCAGGTGCTGACGCTGTTCTGGAACCTGGCGCACTCGGAGGAGGTCCCTACGGAGATCATGGACCAGGCGCTCGGCGCGCACGTCAAGATCCTCGACTACAGCTGCTCGCAGGAGCGCGACGCCCAGAAGACCCAGTGGCTCGACAACTGCGTCGAGGAGCTCAAGTCGGGCGACAACTGGTCGCTGCCGGCGCTCAAGCAGATCAAGGAGATATGCTGCCTCTACGAGCCGTCGCCCAACATGAACCATAGTCAACGTAGCCATCACATTTTCTATAGGTCAGTGAATTACCTCCATGTTTTACTCAATCACTTTTAAATAAAATCTGGAAAGTTGTAACGTTGTTTTAGATTAATAATAGCCATTCTTTGTGTAGTCAAAGCTATGAAAACTGCATTTATGAAATGGTGGAAAGTAGGGTTGGGCAAACCACACGGGCTAATAACTGCATTTATGAAATGGTGGAAAGTAGGGTTGGGCAAACCACACGGGCTAATAACTGGATTTATTAAATGGTGGAAAGTAGGGTTGGGCAAACCACACGGGCTAATAACTGCATTTATGAAATGGTGGAAAGTAGGGTTGGGCAAACCACACGGGCTAATAACTGGATTTATTAAATGGTGGAAAGTAGGGTTGGGTAAACCACACGGGCTAATAACTGCATTTATTAAATGGTGGAAAGTAGGGTTGGGCAAACCACACGGGCTAATAACTGCATTTATGAAATGGTGGAAAGTAGGGTTGGGCAAACCACACGGGCTAATAACTGCATTTATTAAATGGTGGAAAGTAGGGTTGGGCAAACCACACGGGCTAATAACTGCATTTATTAAATGGTGGAAAGTAGGGTTGGGCAAACCACACGGGCTAATAACTGGATTTATGAAATGGTGGAAAGTAGGGTTGGGCAAACCACACGGGCTAATAACTGCATTTATTAAATGGTGGAAAGTAGGGTTGGGCAAACCACACGGGCTAATAACTGCATTTATGAAATGGTGGAAAGTAGGGTTGGGCAAACCACACGGGCTAATAACTGGATTTATTAAATGGTGGAAAGAAGGGTTGGGCAAACCACACGGGCTAATAACTGCATTTATGAAATGGTGGAAAGTAGGGTTGGGCAAACCACACGGGCTAATAACTGCATTTATGAAATGGTGGAAAGTAGGGTTGGGCAAACCACACGGGCTAATAACTGGATTCATGAAATGGTGGAAAGTAGGGTTGGGCATACCACACGGGCTAATAACTGCATTTATGAAATGGTGGAAAGTAGGGTTGGGCAAACCACACGGGCTAATAACTGGATTTATTAAATGGTGGAAAGTAGGGTTGGGCAAACCACACGGGCTAATAACTGCATTTATGAAATGGTGGAAAGTAGGGTTGGGCAAACCACACGGGCTAATAACTGCATTTATGAAATGGTGGAAAGTAGGGTTGGGCAAACCACACGGGCTAATAACTGGATTTATTAAATGGTGGAAAGTAGGGTTGGGCAAACCACACGGGCTAATAACTGCATTTATTAAATGGTGGAAAGTAGGGTTGGGCAAACCACACGGGCTAATAACTGGATTTATGAAATGGTGGAAAGTAGGGTTGGGCAAACCACACGGGCTAATAACTGCATTTATTAAATGGTGGAAAGTAGGGTTGGGCAAACCACACGGGCTAATAACTGCATTTATGAAATGGTGGAAAGTAGGGTTGGGCAAACCACACGGGCTAATAACTGGATTCATTAAATGGTGGAAAGTAGGGTTGGGCAAACCACACGGGCTAATAACTGCATTTATGAAATGGTGGAAAGTAGGGTTAGGCAAACCACACGGGCTAATAACTGCATTTATGAAATGGTGGAAAGTAGGGTTGGGCAAACCACACGGGCTAATAACTGGATTCATGAAATGGTGGAAAGTAGGGTTGGGCAAACCACACGGGCTAATAACTGCATTTATGAAATGGTGGAAAGTAGGGTTGGGCAAACCACACGGGCTAATAACTGGATTTATGAAATGGTGGAAAGTAGGGTTGGGCAAACCACACGGGCTAATAACTGGATTCTATAACTAGTCTACAAAATCTAAATAACATTTGTAATAAATTTTGTATTAATAATATTGTATGGAATACTTCCTCAGTGTCTCATGTGGCAATGTGAGCAAAAGAAAGGTCCGGTGTTCGAGCCCTAGATCGGTTGAACATATTTCACATTACATCCTTTCACATTATTTTTAAATTCTGTTGGTAATAATTGTTTTGTATTTTTCAGAAGTTAAACCAGCAACACCTCGACATTTTTCCATAAGAATTGCATATTATATAATAAAGGATAATTTGTGATCTCTGTGTGATATTAATCTGCTGTTTTCTTTCTGTTACAGACAAGAAGTAATAGAAAGACTCCAAAACCAACATAGCCTTGTAATATTAGTGACCAATAGTCTGACGAGTTATATGGATAAGATTAGGCAAATAGCGAAAGGTAAGCCCTCGGGACTTGACTATACTATGCAATCGAGATAGGAAGGATTCCAAATATTCCTCTTTTTGATTCGTTCCTGGGGCAGCCTAAGGAAAACTCTATGGGTAGACAAATTCAAACTGGCAAGAATTAAAGCTGGGCAACTTAAAAGAAATAACTCTATGGTTAGGCAAAATTAAAACTTGTGAAAATATCTAAATAAAAAGAGTGCAACTGCGGCCGGAATCGAACCGTGGTCCCCTTGCACCATAGGCAAACGCTCTACCAACTGAGCTAGCAAGGTTGCGGGCGGTACCCGGTGGCGTTTAGAACCACTTCATATATAAACGAAGTGTATGCGCATGCTAGAGAGAGAAATATTTGGAATCGTTCCTGTCTCGATCTCCTGCTTTGACTGTGGGGTGTGGCGGGGTAGGCACAGGGTCGGCACTGATCGTGTGTGTGTTGCAGAGAGTGTCGGGCTGGATCCCAACCTGTTGCTGCCGGATCGTCGATACAGCCACGTGGCGCAGGTTCAGGAGAGGCTCAACTTCCTGCGGTTCCTACTCAAAGTAAGTCGCTTTCATTCGTGCATCCCGTTCGGTGCGCTCGCAGCGTTTGAGTAACAAACCCAGTGTATACTGACTGGTATGCACTGTTTCACTGCTGTAATTGACCCTCTGTTGAAAATTAACAAATTGTTAATGTCACAAAATTGTAACATAGAGAAAGAATCGCTCAGGCTCTTCGTACATTTTTCTTTCTTTATTTTTAAATTTCCTAAAAGTTAATGTTATGTAATGTAATGTTATGTTATGTAATGTTATGTAATGTTATGTAGTTTTTGTAATGTATTTACAAAAAGTTGTATGGTACCTGGTAATTTTAAAATTGTAAACTGCCAAAAGTTAATGCATTTTAATCGTTAATGTTGTCAACAAAGCCCTAAAGACTAGCAGCAATTCATTTACTACCAACTTGTCACTTCTACATAAGCTATCTTTACTATAGAGAGAGTCACAAGTACAAAGTGGCTAAAAACAAATTGGTCAAATACGCTACCTTCCTCTTAAGGTAGTACCATCATGATATACATATACAAAAAAATCTTGAATTTACAAGTTCAGAAAACGTTTTCCTACATTTCAACTATATTTAAGTATAAATGAATCATAAAATATTATTTAACTTGCAACCCCTGTCGTATAGCGAGGTTTCAATTTATTGCCGAGAATGAACAAAACTGTAACACAGGAGGTATAGGGAAATCATTTAGTTTTTGGTTGATCACTTTTAAAATAGCACTCGTTGGTATTGTTTTCAATTTTTTTCCTAATAGAATGTCCAACTATCTACAGTAAACCCTCGTTATTACGAACTTCAATAATTCGAATTTAGGGGTAAATTCGAACTAGGTGCATGGTCCCTGTGGACAGGATAGGTTTTTACATGTTAAATCATTTTTATAAATCGAATTTTAGGTTAATTCGAAATTCGAACTGAATTTTGGTCCCAGCCCATGTTATTCCTTGCATACAGTTGTTTTAATTCGAACTTTGCAGAAGGATTGATAAAATAATCGCGAACAAACTATGAAAAAACAACACTCTAAACAAAACACAACCTTCAATGGCGTCAAAATGAGATAATCTGGCTTGCGAGGTTGGCCAAACTGCTGTTACAGGTTTGCCAACCCCACTTTTTTGCAATGGCGGGAATATTCCACAGGCGGGAATATTCAAACTTCATGAAAATGCACACACATTTTTTTGCATTAATTATATATTTCGAACTTTTTTAATTCGAACTGGGATTTTTTGGGTCCCTTTGAATTCGAATTAACGAGGGTTTACTGTATCTAGAAATCAGTTTTTTGAAAAAACATTGAACCTCAGTAAAATTCAAAACTCAAAAATACCGTATTAACTCGTGTATAAGAGGCACTCGTGTATAAGACGCACCCTTGTTTTGAGAAGTCTATTTTTAAAAAAACACTTAGCATGCGTGTATAAGACGCAGTAAAATGATGAAAAACATTGTGTTTGTATACATGATATCCATCTAAATGTTGGTTTTCCAGCTAACTGAGCTATTTGAATGAAAATCACTGCCAACTTGTTGTAAACAAACAGTAATTTCCTGCTTCTGAGAAAGGGGGGAGGGAAGTCTCTTCCCAGCAGCTGTTGTTTGCTCTAACAGGCGCGCACCTGCCTTTCCTCTGCATTCCAAAACAAACCCAACTCCCCTCCTCCCCTTCCATTAAGATCGCCATTCAACAGTGTTTAGTCTATTTTATGCCTGTCAGAGCAATGTTTTTCAGACGTAAACATATATTTTGTCTCCTGATCTAAATGCAAGGGAAAACATTTTGTTGCACACATTTAATATGTTAATAGTGTTGTGTCTAGACAAAGTATGAGTAGTCCGGACAGAGTGAGAGGGAAAGGCAGAGATAGACAACATGTGGCAGTCTACCACAGCTCTGTTTACAAACATCCACCTTGGATTTACTGGGAAAAAAGCTTGGTATGCGTGTATAAGACGCAGGGCTGTTTTCAGAATCAAAATATTGACATATAATTGCGTCTTATACACGAGTTAATACGGTAGCATGGAAATCGTCATGATTTTAATGGCCCCCATAAGACTACATGTTAAAAATAGGAATATAAAACTACAATATCTCAAAATCTAGACACGAGAAGTTGTTCATATTTCACAGTAGGTATCGTGTAAATAGTGATTATTGATACCTCTGCCAAAAATAGGCTTATTTGGAAGATGTGAGATATCAGTTGTGCTACCTTAATGTAGATGAGAATGCAGAGTGAAACAATCTGCACAATGGAAATGCAGAGTGTGCCTACAGTGTTGCCATGTGTTGTGTCAGGACGGCCAGCTGTGGCTGTGCGCCGACCAGGCCAAGGAGATCTGGCAATGCCTGGCGGAGCAGGCGGTGTTCCCCTCCGACCGCGAGGCCTGCTTCAAGTGGTTCTCGAAGCTGATGGGCGAGGAGCCCGACCTCGATCCCGCCATCAACAAGGACTTCTTCGAGAACAACATCCTGCAGCTTGACCCGACGCTGCTCACAGAGAGCGGCATGAGGTAAAGTAGAGCTTTATCCTTCAGATAACCATCTAGTCTTTATTAAACTATGATAATTACAAGAACTCTTTTCATATTTATATGTGATTAATGTAACTTTTCTTTTTCAATAAATTACCACCTCATCCAGTGCTTGGTAATATTTTGATGTACAAGGCAAGATATATTCAAGAAAGGGCATAGTTTATTTGTTGTGATGCAGAGAAAACAGTGATAAACTGTCCTGGACATGCCCTTTCCTGCAAAATGTCATAAATTATGAGCGGATTTTAGCCAGCCCTTTCTTCCAGAAAATGTGTGTCTACATGATAAGTGACGATTTTTAAAAAAAAAGTCGATTTCACTATTTTTGTCCTTTCTTGAATAAGTGATTCAGTGTTTGACCTCTTGCTATTTTTTGCAGGTGTTTCGAGCGATTCTTCAAGGCTGTGAACTCCAAAGAGGGGAAACTCAAGGCCAAGCGACGGGCTTTCCTGATGGACGATGTGGACTTGATCGGAACAGAGTACATCTGGCGGGTGAGTCGCCCTTCCCTGCAAGATGCTAATGACTCCATTTGAATGATTGGAACGATTGGAAGTTGAAGACACATTCATTCCCACAGATCTAAATAATAACTTGCGAGGTCTACAGTACGTTTCACAAGGAATTTGCAGCAAAAGCTATTTACTGCTTGGAATTCCTATTTTACATGCTAATTTTGAATATTTTTGTGGCACTACCTAGGTTCACCCTAACAATAGAGGAGCCAAGAAAATCCACATTTCTGAGGTGTAGACAACATTTTATTGCCGATTGTATTTAGACATTTGTCCTCAGGCGCTGAAAGGTCCCTATTCATTTCCAAACGTACTGTAGGTAGTTCATTCTAAAACATAACATCCAATTTTTTTTGTAGTATAATAAATATCGCGACCCTGCTTCCAACTATTGTCGGGTCAGGGGGTGGGATGATCCCACCAATGTTCTAGGGCACTTGTGTTCTCAGAGCCGACTTGCCAAGTCCGACACTCCACACTTCTTCAATCAAATTAGTATAATAGTAGTTGAGCGAGCGTAGCGAGCGTCACCACGGTACTCTTACGGCACTTTCTCTGTGTGTGTTTTTTTGTTTTTTTGTTTTTTTGTTTTTTTGTGTTCACTGCCCAGGTCAAACGGCACAACCAATCGATCTGAAATTTTGCACATATACTAACGTAATCTATGCGGTCCCTGGGATCGTTTTTGAACGGGCTCATGTGATTGGTTCAAATTTAAAAAAAAATATCTTTTGATTGGTAGTTCCGATCAATTTGAAATTTTGACAAGTCATGGCGACCAACATTGTACCCAATGTTACAAAGTTTCAGCCAAATCCTCCCATTGGTTAAAATTTAAAAAAAATTTAAAATGTTATTTTTTAAATTTAAACTTGAACCGTATGACTGATCAACTTAAAACTTTGCATCGTCATTGGGACTAACATTATCTGCATTTTTGACAATTTTCAGACTAATCTATGTTTCAATCCAAAAGTTATTGACGTTTTACGGACATTTTGCGTGTTGGCTGTCAAATTTCTCGAAAATGTTGATCACGGCTACTTCGACTCTTTATAGTTCCAAGGTAGTTAGAGTAGAAACTTTCAAACGTATGAAACTGATATGACCATTCAACAGATCGATCTAATATTGTGTAAGTACACACACTTTTATCATATGAGTGGTCCCAGGTCTATTTTTTTTAAGAGATCCTGTGATTTTTGAATATTAACGAGGAACAGTTCAATCAGAAAGGTTCAAAAGGTTCAAGCTTTGCATGGTTATTGGGACTAATGTTTTAGGGCAATTTTGAGATTTTTATACTTGAGTCTGACGAAATTCAAGAATTATTGGCTGATAATGATATTTTCGATAGACATAATTTCGGTTCGAGGTGTTGCGCCTGTCCGTGCTCGCTCATCAACGCGTTACACAGAGCGTTTTCCTAGTATAATAGTACAGTAAAACCTCTTTAAGTCGAAATTGAAGGGACCCAAAAAAAAGCACTTCGACTCATGAATTTTCGAGTTATAAGTATTTTCATAGAATGATGTTTTCCAGACGTGCAGTAAAGATAAGCCTCAAAAACCTACCTCCTCCCCCTGTGCAAGGGTCTATAACCACTTGAAGACAGCTGTTTAGGGAAGGGTCAATGCCTCCAATGGTTTAAAGGACTCCTATTATTTACGCAATTACATTTATCTGCAGAAAAATTAAACACACACTTCATTTTTGACAATGAATCGTTTTCAAAATTATTATTTATAATAAATAAAGTGTAAATAAAGTGTGGTGTTATAATAAAAAATAAATAATGTAACAGAAACGGAAAGATAATTGTTGGCTGTCATTTATAATATACATCATCAAAAGATTGAGAAAAAAATTAAAAAGGTCTGGAAGATTTCTTGACAAAGTCAATGATTTCAGTTTGTTTTTCAGACGGCAGAATATTTATTTTATGTAGACATTTAATAAGTAAAGTAAACAGAAGATTAAATATTACGCAGAATGAAATAATTCAATGACCAATGTTTTTGCCGTCGGTCAGTTGTTGACTATTTATAGCCCAAACACAATCATTTATAAGTTATAACACATTCAGCCCAAACACAAACATTTATAACACAAACTTACTGGCGTCACAACAGTTTGCTCTAATTCTTAGAAACAGGGATTCAACTCTCCATGCCTGTCTGCTGTTTTTTGTTGTTTGGTTTCAAGAGACCCACTTGTCTTTGAGATAGAGCAGATAGTGCAGCTGGGGTGTCCTGCTTTTGATAGAAATAATCAAGTGTTCTCCGAAAATTGTATTATACAAAAAAATACTTCTATTTATAAACTGAAATCACATGTTATATTCCGACTTGGGCCAAATATTACATACTAGGGCGTGATATAATATTATTCCATTCATTAGATCACGAGACAAAATAATTTTTACGCCCTTCCCTTCACCACATTGCTCTTTATAACAGTGAACACTTGTATTGCGGAATGTTTACTTCCCAAATATTTATTGAACATGTCATGGACCTCATTTCCTTCCCACCCCTCTCCAGAGACCACACGAAACGACCCTCTCTCTCACAGGGTCCTTTTGTTAAGAGCAGGTATAAGGCCAGCTGGTCTGTCCAGAGTGTCCAGTTAGGGGGGAAAGTGAAAGTAGGCCATTGTACCCTCTGCTCCAAAAGTATATACCATTTTTATACGTAAAATCACATTTTATACTACGAAAATTGTGTTTTACAAAATAATTACTTCGACTTAAAAACTGAAAATCAATGTTAATTTTCGACTTGGGGCCAAATATTACTTCGAATTACGACTTATCCAAATTTCGAGTTATAATTTATTTTCACATTGAACACCCTATACTGAGGGCGGGACTTGAGTTTACTTCGATTTATGTGGAATTTCGGCTTATGGTTGTTCGATTTAAGGAGGTTTTACTGTAGTATAATAGATAGAGCCAGTTTTAAATGGTGATGCGCGAATTCGCGAATTGTTCTGATTGCACTATTTTCTTCTACTAAAATCCATTTCATTGTGTATAGATCCCAAATCTACCATTTTTACATCGCGAAAAAAAACGAAATCCAACCCTGATCGCGATATTCAACATTTTCCGCGAAATGACCACGAAATGAAGGTTTTCTATTAAAATTACTGCTTTTATTCCCCTAACAGGTCACACAACAACAAACGAAACCAGTTTTTTTCCATGTGCTACTCACTCAACCCCCTCCCCCGCGCCAGACACTTTGCTACCCACCCCCAAAGTCCAGTCTAACCAGTTGATGATGCCTCCAGGCTGCTTTGTTTTGCGCCCCCATCTGTTCAAGGTCGACCGGTTTTCCCAACCCCCCTTCCACCCTCAACCAGTCGCAACTATTCATCAATAGTCTACTTACACAGAATGATATTTTGGAACAATTACTGCACTGAAAATTGTTGGATTGGGAAAGAAATTATCTTGTCAAACTATACATTTTGCGTCATTAAATTTTAGATATTATGTATCATCTACACAGAGAAAATGTGGGTTGGGGAAAAGACAGTACAGAGCATTAAAGACGCCATTCTAGACAAGCCTATTTCAGTGCTAATAGTGCATGACCAACCCATTCCAATCCCTCCTCCAAAGTGGCATACATGTTTTTCATTAAATTATGGTTTCTGGGGGCTATTACAATGTGGTTTATAACCAATTTAATATCACCACAAATCGCGAAATCCCTCTTCCAGAAAAAACACAAAAAACGAAATTGATGATTTTAAAAACGAATTTTAAGAAATAAAATCACCATTTAAAACTGGCTCTAATAATAGATTATACAAATTAGTAGTATAATCAAATTTATTTTCTTCATGGCTTTATTTAATTTGGTGAAGAAACACTTTCATTAGGCCCGGAATAACCAAAGTTAAATTGTGCTGGATTAACTAACTTTTGGATTAAATTCAATTGTTTCACTCATTTTGAGGTATCTGATTGGCTGTGCCGCCAATTTAGTCCAATATTTAGTTAATCCGGCTCAGATTAACTTTTTTTATACCGGCCCTTAGAGTCTTCGAGACTCTTAAGATTGATTCTGAAATGTGCTTTAATCACTAATTTTTTAAATTCCTGTTAATGTGATGAAAAACTAAAGAAATACACTTTGACTCTGAAGAACCTCTCGCATTTCTTCACCAGCCCCTCTTAATGTTTGTGTGTGTTCGCACAGGTGGTGACGAACAGCGGTGACGAGATCGCCAACCGAGCCATCGAGCTGTTGAAGGAGGTGAACACGAACCTGGGCCCTCGGCTGCAGGCGTCGCTGCTAGACTTCCACGAGACACACATCTCCGAGTGTCTGGACCGACTCAGGGCGCATTACGACACCGTCTCCATCCTCTGCAAGTACGTCACACACCTGTTGATCACTTGATTATCAATAGTATAGAGAATATCCTGGACACTTGTTACTGTTAAGTCTACCGTAAAATATCCTTGATTTAATGATAGTCACGAAGAATATTGACAATATTTTTCTATGTTTGATTATTTGATACCTACTTTGCTATTATTTTATAACTTTCTTGAAATTATGCAGGAGCTTTTTTAATCCTTATGTTCACTGAGCAGAACTGCGGTATTCTTATACCAATCATTTAATTTCGACAAATGATTGAAAAATAATTTACGAAAAAATTGCTTTTACCTACCACATAATTTTGGCAACTTTCATTCTGCCGTTTTGTTACCCAATTGTTGATAATGTGTCTCCTGAACGCCTGCTATTGGGACAGAGCAGTGAATGAGTCTCCTGAACGCCTGCTATTGGGACAGAGCGGTGAATGTGTCTCCTGAACGCCTGCTATTGGGACAGAGCCGTGAATGTGTCTCCCGAACGCTTGCAGGGAGGAGGAGAAGGACGGCGTGGTGAACAACTGTGTGAAGGCGGAGGCGATCAAGATGTGCCGCGTCATGAAAGTGCTGCAGGAGTACGTCAGCGAGTGCGACGGCGACTTCAACGGCGAGCGGAAGATCCTCCCACTGCACAGGTACGACACACACAATATACAGTCTCAAGTCTCAACAATATTCCAAGAATATTAAATAAACGAGCAACTCTGAAGAAATTAAGCTAGGTCCATGTTTATTTTTGGTGTTAGTGTGATGCACAGGTCACCCTGTTTCTCTAATTAGTTGATTTTCTTAAATGTATATAAGGCAAATCTTTTCAATTTGCAGTTAGTATTTAATATCCTAATAAGGCATAACCCTTTCTGACGTCATCAAAAAAATCATATTAAACAACTTATCCATTGAAAAGGGTCGAGGTGGAGGGGTCGAAACTAACGTAAATGCATGGAAAGGGGAAATGAGGGTGACAGAAACTTATTTCCATTACCGTACATACGCTATAATTGTTTTATGATCACAAAATTGTTTAGAACGTGAGGAATTGTTAATATTCGCATCTTGTTTTCAATCACGAGCGGAGTTGTTACATATAAATGTATGACATGGAGCATGTGCCTCTTCAAAGTTATTTCATTTATCAAACTCTACCTGGGTTCAGACATCATGTAATCACTAATCAGACAACTGTCTGCGGAATGCTACGACCTAACGATGAGCGTGATTGTGCGCAGGGCGTGCCGAGGGAAACACCTGACGATGTGCGTGCGCTTCTCGACGCCTGGCCGCGCCGTCGAGGACATGGACGTGTTCACGCACAGCAACGACACCCTGGCGTCGCTGCGCCGCCACATCCTGCGCAGGGTCAAGGCCGGCGGCGCCAGCGTCAAGCTGGAGCTCTACGTCAACGGCGAGGCGCTGGAGCCGGCCGACGACAGGAAGATGCTCTCGCAGATACAGCTCAGGGACAAGACGGTACGTAGACACAGCAAGAAAACAAATAAGTACTCTGTTTTATAGAAACGTCTGGACTGGCATACCGGCGTTCCTAATGTGTAACTTGCCCTTGAAATATGTAATCTTTACCTGATTGTTTCAAATGGAAAAGGAAATAAAGATATTATTATTATTGAGCAATGAACCAATGAAAGAGTTGTTCTTTACGAAGTATTGTGATGGCAGCTGCTGACCGCCAAGCTGAGTCAAGCGAGCAACATGGCCAGCTCTCCGGACAGCTCATCTGACAGCTCGACCAGCTCCCCGCGCCGCTCCTACGACGGTCCCAACGCCGAGGCCGAAGCTCTGCTCCCTGGCGTGATCATGGCGCGCCGCCCAGAGTGCGCCGCCTTCTTCTTCCAGGTACAACGTCGTTTCAAACTCAATGTCAAACACACTTCTATATTCTGAACTGAATTGAAACATCCTTTTATCTTTCTAGTAGAATTTGTAATTGCGTTGTTAAGAGAGTGGAAGACAATTAAATCAAATCAATCATTTCTAAGCTAAAATTATTAGTAATTTTGATTTACATTTTGTAGTTTATCCTCATTTTTTGTCAATTTGTATACCTACTGTAGTATTGTTTATAGTATTTTCAAATTGAAATTCTATATTCGAACTTTCTTAGTGGTCATTTTGGGAATGTAATTGGTTGTAATCATGGCAATGAAGTTTTAATCACCTTTGAAAATCAGTTTAATGAATGTGGTGCTGTGTTGCCAGGTGGCTGACCTGGGCAGCAGACTCCAGTGCCCGGCCTTGAGAGACGGAGCTCGATCTCTGCTGAAGCTCGTCCCTCCCGACAACCACGTGGTGGCAACCCTGCAGGTCAGTCGTCGGAGTTAATAGTCCAAATCATCAGTACAAATCATAAAACTGAAAAATACTATAATATGAAAGATGTCCTAGTTTCTTTCTCTACTTGATAGAGGAATGAGAGTGAAGAGTGTGTTGTTTCAGAACTTGTTTGCGCCGCATGGACTTGGCAGTGTGCCCAACGGCGCGGTGGTGAGCGAGCAGAGCGGCCCGAGCGTGGTCCCTGCTGCCACCGGCGGCGCCACCTCCACCGTCGACTCTGTCTTCTTCGCCACTTCTTCGTCACAAGTGCTTTATTACTTAGAGGTCAGTAGAGCTGGACAGAATGTATGACTTCTGATGTACACTCAACAAAACATGAAATGGCGTTTGATCGAAACAGATTGGCTGCTGGTCAAATTCCATGACCATCAATCCTTGTTATTATCAATGAAAGAAGAACTCGCCTTCTAGAGTTAGACATAGAGTTAGCATACGTAAACTTCATCAGATGATGCCATCAAATCTTTTTCATTCAATCCGTTTCTTTCGAATATCGTTTCTAGTTGGGCTAGGTGTACGTTAATAGCAATAGGTTTATTTGTTGTTTTATTTGATTTTTATCTAATTTTTGTACTCTCGGTACCTACTGGTATCTACTAAAGTCCAGACAATTTGCGTCGCCCATAATATGCATACCTATCACAAGAAATTGACTTCAAAATAAGATGGTTTGTGCTACTAGCCAACATTTTAAAAATAATTTAGGTAAATTAAAATTTAAAAAAAAATGCTCGAGGTTTCCTAACTGAAATCTCACCCAACTGGCTTGCACGTGAATGCTCTGTATATGAACTGACTGACGATGACGTGACGTCCAGGTGATGTACGCGATGCTGATGCCCGCCATCGAGCCCACTTCGGAGCGCGCGTTCGAGTTCCAGCTGAGCTTCATGCGCAGTCCCGACGCCGGGGTGGTGCTTGACATGCTGACCAAGAACAACTTCTTGCCGGCTGCAGACGTGCCCACGCGCAGGTACGTGTCTTCACGCTAGACTGCTAGGGAGGAACTAGCTGTATTCGGGACTATTCGCCCAAAGAAGCGATACGTTGTGGAGCCACTTCTGGCAATGTGGCCACGGTCATGATTATAGATTCATTTATTTGTTTTTGTTTCCAAGTGCAGTGAAAAAGGAGAAACAATAATTGTTTCTCCTTTTTCACTTCACTGAAATGGAGTTTTTAAATATACTATTGTAGCCGTAACAAACAACTAAAGCAAATATTTTTTATACATATTTGCCACTGTCATCCGCCATTTACCTAGTACCGCTATAGCCACCAGAGTGCATTCCTGTTCCTTGTTTTCTCGAATAGGTTATAACTTACAAGACGAAAATCTTTTTGTCTTCACCGACTTGCGCCGGGAATGCGAACATTTGCCAAGAACAAAAACAATTTGTGGACTCTGCGCTGCAGACGTAGTTTGAACATAACGTTTTGTGTTCAGATCTGCGTACCTGACCGTGCTGAAGCTGTGCAAGTTCCTGCTGACCGCCGTCGGGTACGTGATGGCGCGCGCCGCCGAGGACCCCGCGCCGCCCGAGGGCAAGAGCGCCGTCCTGCAGCTGCGCACCGCCCTGCACAGCGTGCCCAACCAGAACACCGAGTACATGCTGCGCAGCGTCGCCTCCAAGCTCGCGCAGCACCTCGCCGACCAGGTGAACACGCATTCCGACATAGAGACCAAATGTCTTGTTATGAACACGTCAAGAAACTTATGCCGAAACTTTTTATTAGCGTCTTTGGTGAAATATTTGGGACAAAATATCATTGACTGACAATAACAAGATCCATTATTATTGACATCAAAATGATTGTCAGTCTAGTATTTCTGGTACTTTTCATGACTTGAATTGGCGTCCAAATTTCGGTGGCTACTTTTTAAAAATAGAGTCTCTTGTGAACATTTTGTTTTTGTGTGATTTAAATTTTAATGAAAAACTATATAGTAGGTTGCAGAACAGTGTATCATTTCAAAATAAAACTTAATATTTACAATTTTCTATTACAATAAGTTTGTAATTAATAAATTAATGTTATGATTTTGTTCAGAATTATTTTAATTTTTAAAACTACCCAGTAGGTACTATTAGATGATTAATATAATACCTATTTGTGTTAAAGTCAGTGTGTTAGTACTTTAGGATGTGAGTTTGACCTATTGCTGACTGCGCAGGGCTCGTGGCTGGTGTGGGAGCGTCCACTGTTTGCGCAGGCGCTGGCGTGGGCGCTGCCGGACATGCTGCTGGTGAAGGCGGTGATCCGGCTGGCGTGGGCGGCCAGCGCCGGATGTCTGCAGATGGCCGGCGCCTCGACCGACGAGCTCCACCGCGTCTACGAGGCCACCAACCGCGAGCGCCTCCCCGACACAGAGGATGTGCTCGGTCAGTGCTCGGCTCACGGATTGTTTCTTGTTGCAGTTTCAGTTTTAGTCCAGTTTATAACATGGTTGGCAAAATTATGTTTTTTTTTGTTGGGTTTTTATTAGGTACTACCTAAAGTTCAGCCAGTGTTTGGGTGGGTTATTGTGGATTTTGTCATGCTCAAAAGAAGTTGCGTCCGCAAGTTGATATTTGCGGATGTCAGTCCACTACACTGATTTCATCCATAAGATTATTAATCTTATGGATGAAATCAGTGGACTCAGAAAACTTGCGTCAATAAATCTTGAAATTTTTTGGGGGTTGATTACCTACTTTTAAAAGTTTTTTAGTGTTTAAAAATTATACCTAGGTAATTGTATCTATTCAATATACCTACCATAAGAATTTAATATAAATATTTAAATGGCTTTAAAAGTCATGTACAGATTCTTAGTTGTGCATGATATGTAAAATATTCATCTTGAATGTCCGTTTTATTTCAGTGTGTCGCGAGGCGCTGGAGGTTCTGACTGTTTCATTGGTGCTTAACCCAAAGACCTTAGACCAGCTGACCAAAGACAAGTCGTGGCACGTCTTCATCATCGATCTCCTGCTGCTCTGCAAGAACCGGTGAGTGTTCTGCAAAACCGACATTCGCAACTGTTGTCGCTTAAGGTCTTCACCTCCCAGTGGGGCATAACGTAAAGGCACTCGGTAATAACCGTTCCGAGGTGTTTTGGTCAGGGTGTATTTCTACTAGAGGTCGGATTTGGGTAATATTTTGTACCCAGGTACCCTATATAATTACCCGGTTAATTTTTTTATATTTTTGATAGTCTTGTTTTAAACTCTTTGTTTTCCACTCTTTACCTGCCGCCCTATCCGTGTCTTTGGGGAGAGATACACCATGTTGGTAGGTTGAAGACAAGGTATTATCTTGCCTGCAACCCCTCCATCAGTCTCTCACCTACCCCACCAATAATCCATCCCATATCCAAACCTATTGTTGGTTTGTGTTGTTGAGATGGGAAATATTAATATAAAATTCCGTTTACCTAACTAATTATAAACAATGCACTGGTGAATAGGTGGCAGGTTATGCAAAACAATAGGGCAAAAAAAACATATTACTTTTTTTTGTGATACCTGGGATTAAAAATATAGCAGGGTATAATGGCGTATCCAAGTACCTACCCGGTTTTGAACCCGTGTTCAAAAAACTAATTTCTATTCACAATTGTTTGTAGCCCTTCTTCTTCTGGGGTAAACATATTTTGTAACATGTAAGAGAAAAGAATTAGTGACTATAAGGAAAAATCTGAAATCTTCTGACGGCCATTTCTAATGAGCGTGTACTGTTTGTCGCAGGCCGGTGCGCGCCGCCGCCGCCGAGCAGTTCCTCCTGATGCCGACGTGGTGCTGCGGCGACCAGCGCGCGCTGCAGTTCACCATCACGCTGCTGTTCACCGTGCTCAACACGACGGTGGACGCCAACGCCAGGCACTCGCACGAGTACTTCCACCTGCTCTGCAAGCTGCTCAACTACGCCTTCATGGTCAGCTGTCCGCTGCCCACCGCTGAGACCCTCCTGGCCAACGAGATCGCCTGGCTCAAGCGCATACGGGTCAGTCGCACGCTCACACTCGTAATAATAATAGCAAGTTTTTTTACAACTGTTGTCGTCTCCCGCTTCCTTGCCGCCAAGCATCTCGATCTTGCCAGTCGCTGGCCTTCTCCTTCTTCTCCTTTCTGCCGGGGTCTTTCTGTTGTGTCACACTCGTGACTAGAGATGGGCCGATTCCGATTCTCGCGATTCCACCGATTCCAGTGGAATCGGAAGAATCGCAATTCTCCGATTCCTGTCCATATTTTAGCGATTCCGATTCTTTTTGAAAATCCCGCCCTTTTAGCTTGATATTTTAGGTTAAAAACATCGCCAAAGCACAATTCCTTGTATTACAACTTACTTTCCAACAAAATTAAAGATCCAACACATTAAAAATACATTAAATGTTGTTTTCTTACCACTTTTTTGATTTTTTAATTACTTACTTGAGGGCAAAATACAAAGGGTGATAAATACAGTGAGGTTTGTAGGTATTTGTGAAGAATCGGAATCGGAATCGCAAGAATCGGAGCTAAGAATCGGTATCGGAATCGGAATCGTGAAATTTTGGAATCGGCCCATCTCTACTCGTGACACAATAATTATGAACTCACTTGTAAGTTCTGCAGAATAGAAACTCACAAAAATGCTTCACTTCTTGGGAAATTTATGCATTTGTGCAACCTTTACGTTGTCAAAGATCCACTTTAAAGTTAGGTAAATACAATTGGTTGGCAGTTTTTGATTTATGTAGACTTTTGCCAACTTAAAAGCTGTAAAAATGCTAAATAGACCAAGAAATTGAACCTTTTTGAGTACCTAGTTCCTTTCACTCCACTGGTACAGATGTTAACTGCTTCTCAGTTGATCCAAATCTTATTAAAAAATGTAATCATTTAAAAGGTTTGATATGCAGTAAGAAATGAGTAAGTTGGAAATGAATAATAAACATTTAGGTACCTACTTTAAAGCAGTGAGATGGGACGTTCCAGAAAACACTTTTTGGCTTTGCCCATGAAGATTGAAGATGTGTAGTTTGACAAAAGAAAAGTAATTTTGGCACTTATCGTTAGGAGAAATGTATGTATTTTAGCTGCCAATTGTCTGGTATTGTTGTGAGCAGAGATGACATTGAGAGTGAATGGAGGTGACTCTGTTTATCCAGGAGAACGTGAAGGAGACGGGAGACAGTCAGGTGGACGAGGCGGTCCTCGAGGGACACCTCGGCATCGCCAAGGAGCTCCTCGCCTTCATGTCGCCCGAGCGCAAGTTCGAGCTCGGCTCCGACGAGACCAAGGGGGTCAACCTCATCAGGGTAAGACGTTCACATTCATTCATTCACATTCATACATGGTGTGGAAAATGTAAACGTTGCATTAGACTAACATTTCAAAATTAGATGTTGTGACATGAACATTTCCGACATATTTTTGAGGGATTACGATGGGAAATTCAGTCAACTCCAGGTATAGATATTTTGATGACCTATTTTGGTATATCTAGCATGTTGGCACATTTTTGGGGGGATGGAAAATTTTTTGAGCTGTAAAAAAATTCCTGCATTATTAATTATGTAGGTACACTCGGCCAAACTAAACTTGAACGTTGACCAAATTTGAATGACTGCTGGTCATGTCCCATAACCAATCAAAGCTTGCTATTATCATTGAAATGTGGGGTCACCTACTAGAGTGAGACGATGAGATCGCTTAGACTGACTTCTGATGGTGCGATCTTACATTTATCAGCCTATCAGATTTATTGAACGTTCAAGTTTTGTTTGGCCAAGTGTACATTAAACTTCTGTTAAACGTAGGTATTAAGCCCCATTTACACGGTGCAATTTCTTGAACAACTTCTGTGTCACAGAAGTTCTGCACATGTGCAGATTCCCTTTATCAACTCAAAAGTTATACTGCGCACGAGCAGAATCTCTGTGGCACAGAAGTTGTTCAAGAAATTGCACCGTGTAAATGGGGCGTTAGGAATATTTCCCCATAACCACATTTCAGTCAGTATTCAGTACGTAGTCAGTGTCAGTAATTTAGTTATTAATATCAATTATCAACGTTGTACAATAGCTTGAAATGTTGACTTGACACGTGACATGTTGGTGAGAACTGTGTGTTTGCACCTCAGGAACTGGTGGACGACTTTGTCTTCCCGGCGTCGCGACTGATGCTGCACTTGCAGCGCACGGGCGACTTGTGCTCCGAGCAGGCGGTCGCCGTGTGCCAGTCGCCCCTGACGACCGGCGCCGCCTTCGACCTGCTCATCGGCCTGTGCAGCGGCTGCGTTCCCAACATGAGGCTGCTCGTGCAGATGCTCACGGACATGTTCTACTCGGGTACGTGCTCTGCTCTCACTCGCATGGATGTCTTACACTTCAAAACAATAAAACTCTTTGTATCTAGGTAGGTACATACTGTACTTAAGAAAAGGAAGATACACTTCACCTTGATATTTTCATTCTGTATTAGAACAAATCTAAATAGAAATTACTAAAGAGATGTACCTTTTTTGGACACAACAATGAAACTATACCTACCAGTGGATTTTGAGGTTAGATAGATGACATAATCTCTCTTTCTATGTCATATCTCATATCAATGGGGAAAAACACATGGGAAATTGGTTAAAAAAACAGAAAATTACAAAACACTTGGCTTAATTGCACCATTTTGAGCTCCACGCACTTCCATACTTTACCCCATACTTTCCATACGCATTTCCATTTCCAAAATCTACAATGTAGCAGAGCCCTCAGAAGGCCTTTACCACAGAAGAATGAATTTAAAAAAACAAATTCCTAAATTTGCAGATGTGTGGTAACAAAAACAAAAATTATAAATTTGCAGAACAACACAGAAGGAGAAGGAATACCCAACAAATCATAAAACGGTATTTGAACGAAACGGATTGGCTGCTGGTCATGTTCATTGACAATCAATCCTTGTTGTTATCAATGTAATCAGAGCTCAGCTACTAGAGGTAGATGACGAGTTTGCATAGACTTCATCTGATGATGCCATCACATTTCTTTCAAATGCCGTTTTATCATTTGTTGAGTGTACCTACACATGATGTTTCTATTGTGCGTGGACTGGAGCGGCGTGGATTGTGCTGCAGGTCGGGAAGAGGCGCTGGGGGAATGGGACTATGCTCCGCCCGTGGGCCCGCGCCCGCCCAAGGGCTTCACGGGGCTGAAGAACGCCGGCGCGACCTGCTACATGAACTCCGTGCTGCAGCAGCTGTACATGGTGGAGAGCATACGCGCCGGCCTGCTGGCGGCAGACGGCGCGGCCACCGACCCGGCGGAGGACTTCAGCGGCGAGGAGGGCAACAATGTGAGTCTCAAACCATGCCGGGGTAGGGGGTGTCTTGTACACATTCTAAGATGTGTCGGGATGAGAGGAAGCGAATGATCTTACTCTTCCATGATGGCTCTCAGTTTTCAATTTTTTTAATCTATTTCGCAGAAAGTATATCAACATACCAGATGTTATGATGTAGTGGATCAGAGCCCTTGATAGATGTATGTGGATCCGGTGCGGTTCTTGCTCTGTTGGTTGCTTGTGCTGGCCCTGAAAAGGGCCGTTCGCAGCGACGTTTCGAGACACTTGCTGTCCTCATCCTCAGGCAGGCTGGGGTGGAATGGCTGGATGGGAAAAGCCGGCTCTTAATCTTGCCTACTGTCGCAAGTAGGCGAGCCAATGGGAAAAGAGGAGGAATTGGCTGCGTGACCAATGGGAGCGCGGGAAATGAGTAGGAGTAGGGATGGAGGAGCGGTGGAGGGGGTTGTCTGGTCAGCTGATCACTCAGTTGACTGTTGGAGCTGGGCCTTGGCACGACTGCGTGTCAGGGGTCCCTGGGCCGCTGCTGGTGTCGGCTCCCTCAGTGCGGCGGGGACTCCTGCGGTGACACGACTGCGTGTCCGTGGTCCCTGGGTCGGGTCCGCGATGGTCGGCGGCGGCGGTGATGTCGGCTCGGTCGGGGCGACGGTGATCTGCGCCATGACCGGCTTCCAGGCATGTGGCAGCCTGATCGAGTCGTCCCGCTGGTTCATGTTGTGCGGGCGGCGCTCGATCTCGATGGCCTCTCGGATGACTCGCAGGCTGCGGTACTCGACGGTGGCCAAGTACCAGATGTGGCTGGTACTTGGCTTCTGGCCAAGTACCAGAAGCCACATACCAGATGTGGCTTTCAAATAGTAAATTAACTGTGTAAATTGGGGGCTAAAACTTTGCATGTTAATTTTCAAAAATATCTGTTGGCATAATATTTAATGAAAATGTAAGAGATGAAAGAGATCACGTGAGTTGTAGAATACGTGTGAATGCGCATGAGAGTGATGACTGGATGTTGCACAGGAGGGCTCCGAGTCAACAGAATCCGCCGACAACGAGAGCAACGAGGGCGACGGCGAGCCGCGCAAGGAGTACAACATCGGCATCCTGAAGCAAGTGCAGGCGATCTTCGGACACTGCGCTTACAGTCGGCTACAGTACTACGTGCCACGCGGCTTGTGGAGGCATTTCAAGTGAGTTCTCTTGCTCAAATCATCTCGCATTCTACTTCTCATCACATACATTGAAGTTGACATTTAGTGGCTATTTGGACCTTCAACAGTCCGTTCACTGACAGGACAGGATCACTCAGTTTTGTTTCTCGGGTTAAAATCATTTTGTATTAATAGCGTTTTGTCTTCAAATATTTTACTAGAGAAGCACCTGGAAATTTTGATATATCCTATGAGTACGCAACTTTGGTCAACTTTGGTTTGGTGAACTATCACAGCTGGCGTAATTAGTTTTATTTTGTAAAATTAATAGCGTTATTGATACAATGTAAGACGTGGTGAACCTGGCATAAAATTTTAAATTGGATTAATTCGTTTGCTGACAAGCTTACTACTCATAATCAATGATAGCTTTCATTTGCACAATTTTTGTTTCAACATTTTAGTGTTCAGTTAATACTTCCTTGCAAAATATTTGAAGTTTTTAGTTGATCCATTTTTGGATAGAAAATTAAGTTGGTAACTAAAGTAATATTCTTGTAAGAGGAATGTTTCTGATGATGTGGTTGTGCGTGCAGACTGCAGGGGGAGCCGGTGAACCTGCGCGAGCAGCAGGACGCTGTGGAGTTCTTCATGAGCCTCGTGGAGAGTCTGGACGAGGCGCTCAAGGCGCTGGGCCACGACCAGATCATGGGCAAGACGCTGGGCGGCTCCTACTCGGACCAGAAGATCTGCAAGGAGTGTCCTCACCGCTACAGCAAGGAGGAGCCCTTCAGCGTCATCAGCGTCGACATCCGGAACCACTCCACCCTCCTCGACTCGCTCGAGCAGTACGTCAAGGGGGAGCTGCTGGAGGGAGCCGACGCCTACCACTGTGATAAGTGCAACAAGAAGGTGAGCTCACGCTCAAAACATGTTGCTCAGCTAACTGACAATATAACATTTTCTGCATCAGCATTTTGTACACTGCATTGGGGTTAAATGCAGCTGCTTTTCTCCAGGAGGCCAAGTCTTGAAACTTACGCTTTCAGGACGCAAACGCTTTCGGACGTCAATAATAAGTACTGTTCACTGTAAGAATGACGACCTTGAAGTCTACTGTCAACTGTTTGGCTTAATTTTGAATAAGGTTTTAATGACTGTATAATATCTGAGATAGTAATTATAATGGTAATAAATTTGTTCCAATAGATTGCTGGATGACAATGAAATAAGTGGCTTGACTTTATGTTTCAATGTAGATCATTCTTACTTAGTGACTCCCGAGAGCGTTTGCGTCCTGAAAGCGCAAGTTTCAAGACTTGACCTCCAAGCTACATATTAATTGGCCAGTGGTTTTTGTGAATTTAAAATAAAAAATGCTTCGGTAATTTCTGAGAATTTTTTTTTCTAATTTTCGACATAATTCACTTTGTATGACACTCTTGTATTCATCCTTATAATTCTACTTCTTACTTAACTTGATTCATGTGTTGGTGATCAGGTGGTGACGGTGAAGAGACTCTGCGTGAAGAAACTCCCACCGATCCTCGCCATCCAGCTCAAGCGCTTCGAGTACGACTTTGAGCGCGTGTGCGCCATCAAGTTCAACGACTACTTTGAGTTCCCGCGCTCGCTGGACATGGCGCCGTACACCGTGCGCGGGCTGGCGGCCGCCGAGGGGGAGATGGTGGAGGGCGAGGGGGAGGAGGAAGTGGGAGGCACGGGCTACGCGCTCACGGGCATCGTCGTGCACAGCGGCCAGGCCAGCGGCGGGCACTACTACTCATACATACTGCACAGGTCAGAACAAACCACCAGCAACACTTCACATAAGCTCTTCAACTTAAGTAGGCAGCAAGCGATCTGTGGATTGGATTTTATTTTAAAACCGTTATTTTACGAACACCTAAACTTGGAGTCCAGAATCATTTCCATTGTTAGAATCATCTCTTTTATTAGTTCCTGACTCCAGGTTGAGAGAACTAAGGAGGTCATAAAATATTGGTTTTAAAAGTGAAATAATTCCACAGATTGCCTGAGTGCTGCCTACTATGAAAGATTTGCAATATTTGAGGAGACATTTTGACATTATCAAATGTTTTATAAATACCGAGTGATTGATAGAATATTTCCATAATTCAGTATTATATATTTTGTACTTCACATAAAAAATTATGATCTCTATCACAATTGTTTTTAAAGTATTGAGTAAGTAACTGGAGTTTTAAAGTGTAGTGAAAACCAGGCTAGTTAGAGTGAGAAATGATGACATGAGAGGATATCAACGAGTGTGTGAGAAGAGACGGAGGCAATGGAATGAGCATGTTGAACCGTTGCTCTCAGGCTAGCGGACGGGACGTCTCGGTGGCACAAGTTCGACGACGGCGACGTGACGGAGTGCAAGATGGAGGACGATGAGGAGATGAAGACGCAGTGCTTCGGCGGCGAGTATATGGGCGAGGTGTTCGACCACATGCTCAAGCGACTCAGCTTCCGGCGGCAGAAGCGCTGGTGGAACGCGTACATGTTGTTCTACACGCGCGCCGACGTGCCCGCCCACTCACTCGCACAGCCAGGTCCGTTGCAGGCTTCGCAGGACACTTCTTCAACTAATTTAGCCACATTTTTAAAATATTTATTAGGGGTGTGCGAAGCTTCGAAATAATCGAAGCTTCGAAGTCGAAGTCGAAGTCGAAGCTTCGACTTCGAAACCCTTTTTTCCAAAAAACGAAGCTTCGAAAATGTTCGAAGCTTCGATTTGCGTCTTCAAACTTGGCGCGTCTTTCGAGGTAAATATATTTTCGTGTAGTTGGTACTTCCGAAGTCGAGAAGTTTTTGCGGTCGGCCATCTTGGTTTTAACATTGACGCTTGCTGTCACGCTGTGCTTACTTGAAAAGGTTATGTGCCGTGTTTATTTTCGGAGATTTTAGAAATATAATGGATTTATCCGACGAAAACGAAGATGAAGTAGGCCTACTAGTGGAGGAAGGTAGTAATTCAGTTCAAGTTTATTGTTTTGTTCCAAATTCTGATTTTTTTGAGTGAAATCAAAATCTTCGACTTCGACTTCGACTTCGGAATTTTAGGAGGTCAAATCTTCGACTTCGACTTCGAAATCAAAAATCCACCTTCGCACACCCCTAATATTTTTTCAAAAAGCTTCTTTTTACCTATTGATCACTATTATTTTAATTTATGCATTTGCTCTTCATTCACTGTTTTCTTGATATCTTTCTTAAAATTATGTATCAGCTTTTAACAATCGGTCTTAAAGCCAAATTAATGGAAGCCATGCTGGATTCAGATGTCAATCATTTTAGACTTGACTTTGAAAATTAATTTACATTGATCATCAGAATCTACGATTAATGATTAACGATAAATGATCGATAGAATTTGAATCTTTTAAGTCTCTTGCCACTATATTCCCCAGTTGCTCGTATTTGACCGGAGCTATTTTATGTATCTTGGGCTCTTTTTGGGACTGAAAAGTACCCTGTTTCTGCACCAATCTCTGGTACTGACAAGTGTAACGCTCTCTACTCGGGGTGTCGAGTAATGACTGTTGGATGCGACAGGTGCCGGGATGATCAAGATGCCCGCGGCCATCGAGAGCAGCGTTCGGAAGCAGAACATCAAGTTCATGCACAACCGGAACCAGTTCTCCGGCGAGTACTTCCACTTCATCCGCAAGCTGGTGTCGTGCAACAGTCCGCCCGCGCGCCAGCACGCGCCCGACACTCTGGTGAGTACGTTCCCGACGGCATGTTAACCTCTTCCCACTCGAGCATATCCTGAAGTCTTTCAAGATTCAATCGGGTTTCAATCAAATGATAACTATTAAACTCTATCATTGTTGCTGCATCAACATTACTTCTCTCTAATTCGAGGGAGAATGGAGTTTAAGTCCAATTTGACCAACTACAGTATACATAGTTGGTTAATCCATTTGAATTAACAAGATTGCTCAAGTGTAATTCCATGTAGGTATTTCATAAGTTATTGCCATGACAATAATTTTTTATCGATGATAACTGGTAATCAAGGTAAATCCGGGCTTGTGGAATTTAATGAAACTACGACCCCATTTTACAGGATATTTTAGTTGAGTTTATTCATTATTGAGTTGCTCAAATCTCCGTACCTTCTGAAATATCACACAAAAATATTACCTTTGGACACACTTCTGGATGCCTATTCTCGAATCAAAGCCGTATGTGAAAATGTTCGACTATGCCAAAGCAAGTGAATTTTGTTTTGTGCAATGGCTCATTACCGCATGGCAAACATTTTCAACAGACTCAATGTTTTTCTGGTCATCACTTTGCCCTTCTACACCGTAACAGCTTGAAGTAAGCGTGAGAATGCTGTCCGATGTTTTATGTTGTGATGTTGGTACACAGAGTCCCGAGGCGGAGGAACTCTCGCTGCTGAGTATCCAGCTGGCGTCTCGCTTCCTCTTCCACACCGGCTTCCACACGAAGAAGACACTGCGCGGCGCCGCGACGGAGTGGTACGACGTCCTGTGCCAGCACCTGCGCTGCTCCAAGCACGTGCGCGCATGGTTCGCGCACAACGTGCTCTTCCAGCATCCACACAGGTGAGCTCATTGATAACTCTCGGACTGAATAGGCTCTAAGTTTATGACATTTTTTATTGCTTTGTGACATTGCAACCTTGAATAAATTTTTATTTGAGTTAGGTACTTCAAAAGCAGTAGGTATGTGCTGTGTAAAAAATACTCGGGGCCTTAAAACTCAAATTTTACTGATTCAGAATTTATTATAACTAGTTACCTACCCACATATAATTTTGCAAAACTGCAGTCTTCACACAATATTTTCTCTTGTTAATTTTTATAATTTACTATTAGGTACGTTTGAACAAATTGGTTAAAAAAGCATCCCGTGCCTAAAGGTTCCATTCAGAATTAATAAATCCTTTTGATGTAATTTGGAGAAGATGAAATAAAACTTTCATATTCTTTAGAACTTTTTAAAATCATTCTTTGCTGTCTTCAGTCTGACTTGCTCCGAGCTCTATGTTCTTGCATGTGTAACACGGCACTGTGTTTTCAGGTTGTGCGAATACCTGTTGAGTTGCCCAAGCACTGAGGTGCGCTCGGCCTTCATGAAGATCCTCGTGTTCCTCGCGCACTTCTCGCTTAAGGACGGCCCGTGCATCCCGCCCAACCTCGACGCCCAGAGTGAGTACAATTCCTCATCGACCAAGTGATTGCCTCGAATAGGATTTTATAATAGCATAAATTGATGGAATATAATTACAAGGAGCACAATTCATCAAGAAAAGAAACAAACCGAACTAAATATGTAAGATGGCAGGTTTTGAGCTTTAAATGGCTAAAACACTTGATGCAAAATCTGACAAATAAGTAACTTCAATAAACCACCCACACCACAAACAAACTGTTTAGTATGTTCGTCTGGACACGAAATTTTACATCCGGGAAGACAATCCTAACTAGGTACACTCCCCCAAATAATAAACGGTACTCGAAAGAAAATGAATTGACTGATTAAGGTTTGATGGCATCATCCCATGAAGTCAGTGCTAACGCATTATCTAACTCTTTAAGGTGAGCTCTGATTTCATTGATAATAACAAGGATTGATTGTCAAGGAACCGGCCCAGCAGCCAATACGTTTTGTACCAAGTACCGTTTATTATTTGGGGGAGTGTACATTATGAATAAAAATCTGATAACTATCCCGCCTTATTTATGCCGGCTCATTGCCAGTTTATTTTTCTCTGTCCCTTTCACTTTTTTTTTTTTTTTATGTTACAGTCAATGTAACATAATAGTTATCTTTACTCACACTGGAGCAGCACTTTCCATATAGTGGGATAGGGAGCCAATCAAACGTGTGGGGGAAAGACAGTTGAATTTCGAAATGGATCTATTTGCTATTTTGATTACTATTGATTACTGTGCTGTCACAGCCTTCTTGACGGTCACGGCCCACATCCTTCTGTCATCTGTTTTATTTGTGACATCACATAGCAAGATAATGACTAGTGGTCCATTGGCCCATCTCTCATTCTTAAAATATAAAGAGGTTTTGATGGCTTGGCTATTCTATTTATATGTACTTATTCGTTATTGTGCCCTCTGTATTTAAACTCCAATTATTCGATAATAATAATAATCCATCCCTGGTTCCAATTTAATGGGTCAGGGGGTGGGTATTTCCACCAACACTAGGGCCGCAGGACTCCTGGAAACCGGCTGGCCACGCCTGGCGTTTCCTCCTCTTCTTCCTCCTCTTCTTCTTCCACTTCTAATTGTTCCACAAATTCCTTCCACCATGTTCTGTCCTCCCACTGTCTCTCAGCCTCCAACTCACTCCACCTTCCTCCTCTCTCCAACACATCCTCCTTGATCAGTCCAATCCACCTGTCTCTTGGTCGCCCCACTCTCCGAGTTCCCCCTGTAGCCCCTGTATTCGATATAAATAAATAATAAATATCGCGACCCTGCTTCCAACTATTGTCGGGTCAGGGGGTGGGATGATCCCACCAATGTTCTAGGGCACTCATGTATTTAGAGCCGACTTGCCAAGTCCGACACTCCACACTTCTGTAATCTCTTCTTCCACTTCTTCAGCCTCTTCTCTTTCCACAAGGTTCCCTCCATCTCTCTCTGTCTTCCCACCACTTCTCTGTTGTAATTACTCCCCAACGCTCTCCTCTTTCTTCTGCGGCTGCCTCTATTCCGTTCATCCATTTAATTCTAGGTCTTCCTGCCTTTCTTCTGCCACCCATGGCTGCACGCTCTGCCTCTCTATATGGTATCCTCTCTTCTCCCATCCCTCTTCATATTTCTTCGATATAAGAAATATTTTCACTAACTATTCTACATTGGTACTCAGGCGTGCTGTTCAACCCGACGGCTACGCTGAGCGACCACCTGTTGCACTCCGTCCTGCTGCTGCTGCACAAGGAGGTGTCCGACTACGGCCGCCACCTGCCGCACTACTTCACGCTGTTCCACATGTACGCGTCGTTGGGCGTGTCTGAGCGCGCGCAGCTGCTGGCGCTCCACGTGCCCGCCACCTTCATGCTGGTGGCGCTGGACGAGGGCCCCGGCCCGCCCATCAAGTACCAGTACCCCGAGCTGACCAAGCTGCACCAGGTGGTGTCGCAGCTGGTGCGATGCTGCGACGTGCGCGAGCGCTGCCAGTCGTCGCAGGCCGCGCAGGTACGAAGCTTTCCGAATGCACGCCCCCGGAGGGGTTATTCAAAGTTCATTGGCACCGTGCGATGATGCGCTTCAAATTTACCATTTGTTTCAATGACAAAGTATGCGACAAGGGAACTTAATATGAGATCCCGGCTGTGGTTCAATTTAGAATAGGTGTGATATAACTTATTTATTATTGTATATAAAATATATGGGCTCTTTAGTCTGAATGGTTTATTTTCAATGAGGGCGGGGGAATTTGACAAATAGGTAGGCATTTTTATGACATCTGAACTCGTTATTCAGAACTTATCTGAACTCTTCTTATAAAAATTATCATTTATGTTAGATAAGTGTTATAAAATTATACCTATAAGCAACTATGAAATTCAATAACACTAATTTATTTCCATATTAAGTCGTATTTTTAAATTGTAATTCCAAATTGTAGACTTGACTTGACATTTAGAGTTCAAAATAGAATGTATTTTGATGTTTAATTTGTTGCTCAGGGTGTTGCTGCTCTGCCCAACCCGTTTGGCGACCCGGCGTGTCCGGACTTCATCATCCCGATCCAGCCGGCGGCGGCCGACGTCCTGTTCGGCCGGACATCCTACGTGAAGAAGATCATCGAGGACACGAACCTGTCGGACGAGACCGTGAAGCTGCTGCAGTTCTGCTGCTGGGAGAACCCGCACTTCTCGCGCACCGTGCTGTCGGAGCTGCTGTGGCAGATCGCGTACGCGTACTGCCACGAGCTGCGACACCACATGGACCTGTTGCTCGGAATGCTGCTGCTGGAGGACTCTTGGCAGAGCCATCGCATTCACAACGCGCTCAAAGGTATGAGTGAGTGCCTTTTCAATTAACATTTCATTTCAATAAATAATATTTAATAAGGTTAAAATATTTGAAAAATTTTATTTTTAGAGATAGACAAATGTGTTCACTTAGTCAGTTACAAAAGTTTTGTCACTTAAAAATTTGTGCAATGTAGATTTTTATCTCTTACTGCTATTCTACCGCCGTGAAATTTCAAGGAAGGGAAGCAAATTGCCAGGAAAGAAATTTGCATTTGCATAGAGGGGGGGGGGGGTCTGGGGGGGCCCCGCAGGGAATTTTTTAAAATTGTTTACAACGATTGTGAATGTACAAAAGATTCTTGGGATTTAGGCATGAGGGTTATCAGACAAATTTCTTACTATAATAATTTGAACAATTTTGTTTTTTGAAGGCAGATATACAGACAGAGAATAATTATGATTGTAGAAGATGCGTAGACTGAAAAACGGAGAAATTGATGATATTAATACAAGTTTAGAAATACAAACTATTTTCACTAATTCTTTTCATTCTCTTGAGCTCTGTCACTGACCACATATTCCCCCCAATAGCGTCTACTCGGAGGAGTTCAGCTGCATTTGGACCTGGGAAACAACTCGCGGCTTGCTTCCCATCGACAGACTTCCACTGCAGTAATAGATGCATTTTACGTAGAAATACGTTGTATTTAGACCGCCAAATAGCAGGATTACCATGGCAAAATAAGCTAATATTAGGGTTGGGCGAACCTCATTTTTTTTAGAAATGAACCTTTTCAAAAGGTTAGAAATTTCGAACCTTAAACGAACCGAACCTTTTTTTCAGAAAATGATGTTTTCTAGATAATGTAGTAAAGATAAGCGCGTAAGCACCAGTCACCATTCTCCCCCCTCCCTCTGGCAAGTCAAGTGGCTAGACACTTGAAAACAGCTGTTTGATGGGGTGTTTGTTTACGCAAATATTATTTCTATTTGTATACAGGGACATTGACATAATACCAAATATAATAGGAACAAAAACGCGAAATATACTGCTCGAAATTTTAATACATTATAGTACTGTATATTCCAATATTCTTCAAAAATTATCTCGCCAATCGTCATACTGTTTTTGATTTTGCATTGGGTTACAATGAAGTTTGGAAAGCTCAAATAAACACCATTATTTTTTAACTTATGCGTGATATCTTCCCTTCATTTAGATCGCGAATGGTGTTCTCAATGACCACTATTATATTTTATTCAATAACCATGAACATACAATATCATATAAATAAAATAAAATATGATGTCAAGTCATTTGCCATCTGATTAGGTACTTCTTACATAAATTGCGAGTTCACAGACCTTTCAACAGAGAAAAACAAAACAATCCTCCCTTACGCAGGCAAGGGTCAGGTTCAGGTACCTGCTGGCAAGCAGCTGCACTCTGCAGGACCCAAAAGTACACTCTGTTCCAAAAGTACAACATAGCTTAGATCGCAACAATCATTATTTCATTTTAATACTTCGAAAATTTTACTCAACAAGGAAATTACCTGGACTTCTAAACTGAAATCAATGCTACTTTTCTAGTTGGGACCAAATAGCACTTCGAATTGCGTCTTATGAAAAATTCGGTTCAAGATTTATTTTAACATGGAACACCCTATAGTGTGACAGGATTTGAGTTTACTTTGATTTATGATGATTTCGGCTTACAGGGGTTTGATTTACCCAGGTTTTACCATTTTACTGCACCACTAAAGTTAAGAGGCCTACATTAGACAAATAGTGACAAGATATTGGTCGCACTGTTTGAATGAAAAAGGGCGGGAAAAAAAGGCGGGAGGTTCGAAAAAGGTTCGAAAAACGAACCTTAGAGGTTCGTTTTTCGAACCTAGAGCGCTGGTTCGGTTCGGTTTGAAAACGAACCGTTTCGCCCAACCCTATTATTGACAATACATTCAGGTGGCTGCAGATAAGCGAATTTGATTGTAGGCAAATCACTCAATGCACACTTACCTAACTTATGTACGCGTAGAGTGCGAGGGAATGGAAGCATTTCAAAAAGTGATTCCCTTGGAGCCGGCCGAGGAAAGTATACTAGGAATGTGCGCGCACGCACCAAGACCGCCTCCCATCTTACAAACCCGCGCTTATTTTGAAATCGAAGCTATAGTTGTGATTTGTTTTCTAAATTCAAGTAGTAGTGATAAATATTTTTGGAACAATTTTTTTTTATTATGGCGTTACAGGACTTGCAATCATACTGCCGCATCAACAACTCTACTCCTTTGACAATGCGCCATTATATAGGAGGGGAAGTTGGTTGAGGATTCGTAACTAGGGATTTCAAGCGAGTGAGTAGTTAGCTCCCTGCGCCCTGCTGGTTTTTAACGTCCCATCCCAAGGACGGTGTAACGCCCGTCGAGAGACTGATAACAGGTGGAGGGGTGTCGTTACACTAACCCCCAAACACCCCAGTCTCTCTGGCCCAACAGCAGCAACTGGCAAGCCAGAGTTGAATGGTCACCCATCCAACCGCTGACCGCGCTCAATGTTGCTTAACCTTGGTGATCTAATGAGAACCGAGGTATCCATTACGCCAGCCATTGGGTTACAATACAACTAGGGATGTGCGAATATTCGATTCAGGCAAAGTATTCGGTCGAAGTCGAATTCGAAGTATTCAAAGTCGAATAGTGATTTTCTGAAATTCGAAAATTCGAAAATTCGAATTTCCCGCAATTTTTGTCGGTAAAGTAGCTGAAAACTGTTCTTTTGTCGATAAAGTAGTTCACCAATGAGCTATGATTGGATGACGCCCGCCAACCAATCACAGTCCAGCAATGACTTCAAAATTTTCGGAGTTGGCAACACTGCAACCAAGGTCACCACACTCACTGCTCACGTCACAGATCATCTGTCAGTGTATTTGCGTCATCTTTTTATCTTCTGATTTAGGTTTTGTGTTTGTTTTCTTTCATTTTATTTACTGTGTAAACTTCTTTATCATCCATTTGCTGAAGAAACAATAATATTAAACTGAGAGCTGGGCCATCCAGGTTATAATCATGTAGAGATTTCAAGTGTCACGGCATCTTGCTGGAAATAGGCAATGGCGCGCCATAGGCGCCATAGCTTGATGAAAAATTGACAATGAATGTTTATTGTCCTCACTGTGCATTGTTGATTATCCCTCATCAATGAATAAAGACCCCTTTATACCCTGCCATAGGCAATTTTCATTGAGGATTCCTTAATAAAATCAGGTGGGCAGATGTTTGAACAACAGTAGAATCCAGTGTTACTTAACCTACAAACCTTTTTGTAGGTGTGATTAGATACAAAAAAATTGGGTAGGTATCTCTAGTTACCAGTTGTCCAGTAGTAATTGGATAAATTGATTGATTTACTTGATTAGTTTGTTAATTGAGCTAAGTGGTCTGTGATACGGCTATTACAGCGTCCAGTCAGCTTCCAAAACCAATTTGTGAACGCTTTTTGACATCGGGGGGAATGTGTACATATTCAATAAATATTGTCGAGTAACTATTCGATTAACTATTCGATGAGAAGAGATATTCGATATTCGACATTTTCTGGACCAACTATTCGACTTCGACTTTAAAAATCACTATTCGCACACCTCTAAATACAACATTGGAACAATATTAAATTATTATACATTTACTTACAGTCCGTGTCACACGGAGTTGTCCGCCAGACGTGGACCCTAATTTGGCCGATATCGCAAGTCGTCCGAGTACCTAATTGACTGGAACTAACCAACCCTTCCTAAGGGGAATTTAAAAATTTCTTAGCGGACATTTCCGTGTGAAACGAACTGTATATCATTTTTAATTATGTTTGAATGGAAAAAGAAGAGAAAGCATTGCTTCCCTTGCTTCCATTGAGTGCATGCCACTGCCGCCATTGGGATGAATTAATCAGAGGAATAATATAAATATAGAATTGATTTTTTGTGTGCTTGTGTTTTATTTATGATAAATTATTTTTCCTATTTTCCAATGATTTTTTTTTTTTAATTTTATTCATTTAGAAAAATACAAATTACATGTTATTGTAGCCCCACTAAACCAATAGGCTGGCTTGTCTGCGTGAACTAATTCAATCATGCAAATCATTCCATTATTCAATCTTTTAATTTCATACGGAGTGAAAACTGGATTGGAAATAGCTTGGTTCTAGCTTAAATCAATTGGCACACGGAATGAAAGCTGTTATTGAGCAGTTGTTTGTAAATATTAGTCCACGACGGAACGCGAATATAACGCTGCGTTGTCTGTCCCCAGGCGTGCCCGAGGAGCGCGAGGGACTGTTCGAGACGATCCAGCGCAGCAAGAACCACTACCAGAAGCGTGCGTACCAGTGCGTCAAGTGCCTGGTGGCGCTGTTCAGCAAGTGCCGGCCGGCGCTCAACGTGCTGCAAGGCAACGTGGATCTCAGGCGCAAGTGGAGTGCTGCCGTCGAGTGGCTGCAGGATGAACTAGAGCGGGTACGTTGGACCTCTACTCTAATTTGGACCTCTATTTTAAATGTTCTCATTTTAAAAACTACTTGGAAAGCTCAAGCAAATGTGTGCACTTGTAGGAAAACTAGGAAAAACTAGGGGTTTTCCTAGTAATTTTACTGGCTACAGCTTCATTTGTACTATTGATTGAATAGTACTTACAAACCCTAGCTTTGGCAAAAGGAGTTGAGCAATTGGCACTAATTGGCACTGGAGTAAAATTGGCCCTAATTTTAGTACGTAGGTACCTACATAAATTTTAACTTTGGCCTTAATTCCTACTGTTATTTATTTTAATGAAAAATTTGAAAATTCCTTCATCTGTTTGCAAGTAAGTTTGTTAATTGTCCCATGCTGTTGACCCGTCAGCAGACTGTCATATTTGTTTTATAATTTCGATGAATTTTCTACCGCCTCTTGCTTTTGAAATGGTGCTGACATGAATTGTTTTGATTGCAGAGACCGTACCCGCCCAACTCTCAGTACAGCTACAACAACTGGTCGCCGCCCGCGCAGTCCAACGAGGCGACCAACGGATACTTCCTGGAGCGTTCCAACAGTGCGCGCAAGACACTGGAGCGCGCGTGCGAGCTCTGTCCTGAAGAGGTAAATTCTAACACAGTTCATCAACGTTTTGAATTTGAAGGAAACAGACAAAATGTACACCCGCGGTCACAAAAATTCCTCGTGAGATTCTAAGTGCTTTTGCGGATGTTTTTTAATGACTAGTACTTGGATTGGAGGGGGGGGTGGAACGACCAGAATATTGATGGAGGGGTATTCCAGAGCACATGGCAAACACGTGGTTCTTTTTTAAAGTTAAAGTTTTATATACGATTTTCGTCCACGATTAAATTGCAAAGACCTAAAAAAAAAAAAAATCTTATCAGAATGAAACTAGTTTTGATGACGTCTCTTGACCTACCCTTGTCACAAACAACAACATTTGAATCGGTTGTCTGTGTTTACACTGAGACTTGAAATACTCGGAAGTCGTATTATAAACATACAATTACCTTCATTCTTAAATCGCAAGAAAATTTTTCGGTTACTGCAAAATAATTCTTAATATTTTAATAAGAAATCAATAACTGTGTTTTTTTTCAAGAATGTTTTGAACACGTTAAAAATCATACATTAGCTACAAATTATTTAAAATAAGTATTAAACATAAATAAGTATATATTAATTTTTGTAATCAAATGACAGCACGAAGTGATACTAATATCTGAGTATAAATTTAGATAATATCCAATTATGTGGCTCACTGAATTATTTATACAAATTAGGTATGATCAATTTTTTTTTTTTTAATTGAACATTTTAAATTGCTTTTAGCTATACGCGCAATAGCGCACCCATTTTACATTGAAATTCATTTCTTCTGTACTCTTAGCTATATGACAGTCTTACAGATCATATTATTTAAAAACATTGCTTTGATTATTACTTCGTTGAAATTATTTCTCGTGTGTTATTCAAAGCGTAGGCGTAAAATTTAAGGCGTTAATTTATTTTCCTACTAATATGTATCAAATAGGAATTGCAAATTTTCAGTACCTACTTCTGACAATTTAGATATTTCAAGTAATTAATACAATTTATATGTATTGTATTCATTGTTAGAAGAATTCGAACTTTTAAAATCTAGTATCAAATTTTGTTTGAACTTACAAAAAATTATTGTTTTGAAGACGAATGAGTTTTAAAAATTGTTCATGTCACGAAATTTAAAGTTTCTCAAATAAGCGCGTTTTTTAAGTTGTTCAAAAAGGATACTTGGCCGATTTTAAAGACCCTTTTATCAAGTATTTTAAAACATCGTTTATCCTTAATATCTTCACTTGTTGGTCTTATGAACAGAATATAACTTCTACAACATTTTATTTATAAAATAATAGACTTTATACCTCAAACATGGAAATCGAAGTCAAAGGAAACAAATTATTCCTACATTGAAACCGGTACCCACAGAATAATGGCTTTGCACAAAATGAGTAAGTTATCTCGTTTCCACATTGCTACAACGTGATTGAGTGGTTATTGATTTCCTGAATCACAACATCGGAACTTGTTTATTCAACGACAACATTGAGGTAAAAGCACATGGCGAGCACGTGGGTTATGAGGGGAATTGCCGACCTATTAACCATTTCCTCATTCAACAAACATTGACCGCTTTTCGAGCCAACACTAAGCCGTTCGCCGACAATTTTTGTGACCGCGGGTGTACATATTTTCAGAAGGGAAGTAGGGGACCAATTCATAGTTTGCACATGACATCATCTCAGTGTTGCGCGGCCATCTTGGTGTAACATGTCAGAACGGCTGTCAATCCGTTTTTCAGTACTATTTCTTTGATAGTATTTATGGTTACCTGTGCAATTGTAGGCTGCAGAAGAAGTTCTTATAGGTATAAAACCACCTCATTTACAAACTATCTTCAACTAACCGATAATAATTAGTTTAAATCGACTTGACAACTGTACACCACAATGGCCGAAAATATACTTTTTTACATTGTTGATGTAAAACAAAAGAAGCTCGAGCAAACTATGAATATATAGGAAACTGAGGCGAAGACTGTGCTATGTTTAATAATACGAAGTTTTGTTTGTTGTCTTCAAGGTTAATACATCCTATGTAAGGTATACATCCTGAACAAAAAGTAGGGTTGGCAGTGGTTTTACCATCCCACACAATATATAGACCAAAAACTAGTAAAATATATTTTTTTTCACAAAATGTTTTGTTATCCAATGTAATTAGTTTTGCAGGTTAAAACCTCCAATCAAAATGTATGGATCTTTTAATTAAAAGTCCCTGGTTGCCAGGCAACTGATGTAACAATCTTGTGTCAGCTTCAGGAGCCCGAGGTAGAGGAGACGTCGGAAGAGGGGGAGAACTCTCAACCCGAAGATCCCAAGGCCGCTCCGTTCAGCGTCCAGGCAACATTTGACAAGAATGCAAGGAGCGTCGCCAAGAGAACCCACTTCGGGTGAGTGCAGTCAGCCGCTCCGTGTGGCAGTGTTTTAGGACGATTGGATGGGAATCGCAGACTACAAACCTGAAGAACTAGGGTTGGGATTTCACTTCATCATAGTCAAAATGATGATTACAAATCAAAATACTAACTTCGACATCTTGCTCTTTCCCGAGATTATAATTAACTATTTCTAGCTGGCACTGGAAGCTTATGAACTGACACAATATTACCTGTGTATGTGTAATATTTCCAGCTCATTAATGTTATTGCTGTCAACTACGGCTGTGCACGTCTCAAAACTCTCGACGAGATCAAGATTTGATTTCCATCTGGAATTCTCAAGTCTTGAGCATTTAGACTGAGTCTCTGATGTAGCACTTACATTATGATTTGTATTGTTTGATGTACCTACCTACCTATGTAGAAGACAGCCCTAACGACTTTAAAGTTAAACAATTTTTTTTGTGGTTGGAAAATGTACATTTTATTTTTATTGTTTTCTTTTGACAATGGTATGACCACAAAAGGTTGCCAAACCCTGCCCTACTGTGAAGTGTGAACCATGTCAGAAACAAAATCTGAATCAAGGCAATGAGTGCTTTTACAATTAACCAAACTAAATCGATGTCAAATTAACAACTCAATATTTACTATTTAGTGTGACAATGATGTCAAGTCCCAACCCTATGTAATTACTAAATAACTTGCTGTTTTACCTAGTAGATACCTGATTTTTTTAATCTGCAAGTTATTTTCGTTTCGGTACTGTTTTATTTTATTTGTTTGTGTTGTATTTTTATTTGAAATGAGTGTTTCCGGAGACTTCAGTTACATTGAAGTGCATTGTTCCGCAGGAGCTACTCGCCGACGATGCGCGGTCCGACTGCAATCGTGAGCCCGATGGTCCAGGCCGGCCCCAGCACGGCCCCCGCGGTCAGCCCCCAGGCGGGCCCCAGCACGGTGCAGTACGGCACGAGCGTGGCCGAGCCCACCGAGACGCTGGAAGACCTGGTTGAGACCACCACGCTTCTCGGCAACTTGCAACTAGCGCAGGAGCCCGTCACCGACGCGTAGTTCACACCGGTCCACTCGTGTACATAGTGCCGCGATCGATGTCATGTTTTTGTAATACCTACCATTAGCGATAGTTTGTACATTCAAGAAGGGCATGTATACCAAATCAAGTCGGATTTAACTCTTGACGGCTCGGCGAGAGAGTTACGTTTAGTGAAATAAACGCTTCTAGTTTTTGTTATGTGCATTTTTTACGCAGTTGTAAAATGCGATGGACGAAATTACGATATAGAATCACAGGTATTTTGCAGCGTGACCAAAATGTGGCCGGTTTGTACTGTGAACGTGCTCTTGTTGCATTAGCCATGTTGATTGTTTTATTAACGATGTACGACAAGGGAACTTGAAACTACCTTCAATAGGCTTTTAAATGTTTATATCTCAAGAGTTTCCAGTTCCTAGCTTGCATGGAGTCGATCACTGATCTTGTCGCGCGAAGATATGTTCATTTTAATACGATGTTTTGATAGAAAAGATTTGACGAAGGCATGTGGCTTATTTAACATTCTGCCTACTGCGCGTGTGGGAATATGTTCTCTTTGACTACGATATTCTCCGTGGAAGAAACAGGAAATATGGAAAGCAATAGTCAGTATGTTATTACGCTTTCTAATCTTTGTTTCACTTCCGGTTGTTTCCTTGTGAGACTTAAACTTGTAACATTTTATATTTAATATATTATATACAATGTAGCAACAATCATTCTAGGGGCCGTTTGATCGACTAGTTGGATTTCATTTTTTGTTGCATTCCGGCTATTTTCGTGACAACGCTCTTCTCTTTCTAGCTTTCGTAAGGAATTTATGGTTCAATGGATTTTGTACAGATGCCCAATGTTTTCTCATCGTACATAATGTAGTAATCGAATGAAGTGTTTTCTAGCTGTCTGTTTTGAGGACAGACTGGGCGAGGTCCTTACTCTCGACGTTGTAATTATTTACTATTATGTTTAAATATATAAATAAAATAATATAGTTCTATTCAAGAACAATATAAAAACAATGTTTACAGATTTCTGTCCTTTGTAAGGATTTAAGAAAACTGACTGAAAAAAAATAGCTAAACTATTGTAGTGTAATTTATGTGAAATAAACTTTGGACACAGAGTCCATGAATAAATAGCAGTGGCATGACTTATTTATTTAATTATTTCTCTACTAATCTTCCTATTGCATAGTTATTTCTCTGCTTCCAATGAAAAGCAGACCCATATTTCTTAATTTATTTACAATGTGAGATTCAAAAGTTTGGCTGATGATTTGATTGGACAGTGCCTAACTACAACACTTTCTTTTCACTTACCATCCAATGGAGTCGCTTGGAATTGTTGGATAAAATAATTTACTGTTGAAAGTCTTGAAACAATCATCTGAAATTAAATGCCACAGCCATTGTCTCATTGCTTTTATTGTGTCTCTGTCTACCAATATTTATTATATGACAACAATTTATCTCCAAAGAAAATGTGTAGCATTTGATACCTAATGTACTGGAACCTCACATGGACTTTATATTGCTTTCAATGCAAATCAATCATCCATGCTTTGTCAACAAAATTATGTGATTTGTTGCACACAAACTTTATTTTAGCTTTAATTGGATCAATAAAATAGTACATACCAATTAATAGTGTTACTTCCTGCCCCATGGGAACATTGTATTATTGCAGCAAGAAGTTGAGAATTATGTGTATGATCTATGCGATGGCAAGTGCATCTTTGTTAATTTCCAACATCTTCAGTTTGTATTAAATTATCTACTTGCTCATTTACTGAAGATGAGTAACCAATGAACCGATTACTTCTACTAAAATTGTGAATAAAAGATAATTGCCATTAAAAGAACTTTCTATTATTTAATTTAAACCAGTTCTGTCTCCCTGCATCCCGTAACAAGACTCAATCGAGCTAATCTTATCAGTGAGAATGACGACCTTGTCCAAGGCCAGCTAATAGTTTCAACCTTGAACGCAGTTGTTGCCTATCTTGTGTAAATAGACAATTAACTTATCAACAAGATCGCAGCTGCATGGGGTCGCCAGAGTAGAGGTTATCACTGGTCTGGTTGCTTTTCCCTGACGCGAACGCCGAGAAGGTAAGCAAGAGCTAAAAACTGCGTTAATTCCTTGATATTAATTACCGGGATGACTTACCAAACTCCAAATTAATTTGATAGATTATAAGAAATAATTATTAGAAAGCGATCGAGATTAAGTAAGTATGAGATGATATGTTATCGTTAGTACCAATGAAAGATATTGAAATAATTGCTATTTTACAATGCATGATTGTACGTATGGGTACAGCCGTTGATTGAAGGTACAGCTAGTGTCATAATATACGATACGCAGCTCACTTTTGGCTATTGAAGGAATGTATCTACTGTTGCGTCGAGAACGTGTTATTTTCCCTCAGGCTCAGTTACCTAGAATAAAATTAACATAGTTTCAACCTCACATGTATGGCTTCTTGGCCGAAGAGCTTGGATCCGCGATCTCTTGATCCCTTGGCAAATTAATTGTAAGTAAGTAAACTTTTGTTATTCACACTGAATAACAATTTTTCACTTAGTAGCACCAAGCCATCTTCCTAGGTAGCACAACAAAGATACCTAAATTTGAATTAGATTAAAATCCAGATATTCGATTCGAACATTTTGACATAGGTAATCAAGCGAGTAGGCCTTATTGAACTTCATCTCCTTTCCCACGTGACGCCCTCCACTTGTATCTGCAACACTTCTGAAACATTCTTTCCTGTTCATAGCTACAACGCCCCCCCCCCCCCCCCCCCCCCCCCCGCCTGTACCTACAGGCTACAACGCCCTCCACTTGTACAACACTTCTGAAACCTTCTTTCCCTTTCAGAGCTACGACGGCCCCCCCCCCCCTGTACCTACAACGCCCTCCACTTGTACAACACTTCTGAAACCTTCTTTCCCTTTCAGAGCTACAACGCCCCCCCCCCTGTACCTACAACGCCCTCCACTTGTACAACACTTCTGAAGCCTTCTTTCCCTTTCAGAGCTACAACGCTCTCCCCTGTACCTACAACGCCCTCCACTTGTACAACACTTCTGAAGCCTTCTTTCCCTTTCAGAGCTACAACGCTCTCCCCTGTACCTACAACGCCCTCCACTTGTACAACACTTCTGAAGCCTTCTTTCCCTTTCAGAGCTACAACGCTCTCCCCTGTACCTACAACGCCCTCCACTTGTACAACTCCTGACGCATTCCTTATCCCTTTCAGAGCCACAACAACCCCCTGTACCTACAACGCCCTCCACTTGTACAACACTCCTGACGCATTCCTTATCCCTTTCAGAGCCACAACAACCCCCTGTACCTACAACGCTCTCCACTTGTACAACTCCTGACGCATTCCTTATCCCTTTCAGAGCCACAACAACCCCCTGTACCTACAACGCCCTCCACTTGTACAACACTCCTGACGCATTCCTTATCCCTTTCAGAGCCACAACAACCCCCTGTATAATACCTACAACGCGCTCCACTTGTACAACACTCCTGAAACCTTATTTATACCTTTCAGAACACAACGCCATTATCTGTACCTAAAACGACCTCGACTTGTACAAACCTCCTTACGCATTCCTTATCTCTTTCAGAACTACAACGTCATCCCCCCTGTACCTACAACGCCTTCCACTTGTCCAGCACTAATCGCTGCGTCGTTCTTTAAATTAATTGTCTTAAACTGTTTTCTTTTATATAAATGTTATCAGCCGACTGAGCGCTTGATCTGGCAACAATGGCCTCCTCCAACAATGGCCTGGTGTCAATCCTGGATTACGAGCAACATGCGCGTACAGTGTTGCCGAAGAGTGCCTGGGACTATTACCGCAGCGGCGCCAATGACGAATACACTGTGAAGGAGAACAGAAGCGCATTCGAGAGGTGAGCATTGCAACAGCGCAGTTGCCCCGGGGAGGGGGGGGGGGGGGGGGGGGGGGGTAGTCACTAGTCAGTCCACGAAGTTTATACGTAAGAATTTTTGTGCTAATTGAAACACTGCAAATTAATATTGTTTGAAACCATATCTCGTGAACTATTTAGAGATCATTATCGTTCAAAATTAATTTTAGCTGTTTCCAGTGGTCGAATTGAAAGTTGGTCTATGGGGGGATGGAGTGTTAAAAAAAATTGCTTCAAGATATTTTGAGGGGGGGCTGGGGGGAAGTCCCAACGTGCTTGAATACATAGTTTGCTATATTATGTATTTAAGCTCCTTGGGAAGGCCCCCCAGGACCATGCGGGTCCTGGGCGCAGAGTCCCGGAAAAATGTTTAATGTCAGAAATGACTTTAATGCATTTATACGCGTTTTGACGCTATTTTAAGCCTATTTTTATCAAGGCAAATGGCGTCTAGGGGGTTAAAATTGAAAAATTCTGTGGGAATGGACCATTATTTTGAAGTTAATAGTGCTGTTTTTTTTAACTTTCATTGGGGGAGGGTTGGTGAAGTGGACAAATTAGCCAATGGGGGGATGGAGCTATCAATATATTCCCCATGGGGGGATTCCATCCCCCCACCTTCCCCCCTAATTCGACCACTGGCTGTTACAAAATCTTGATACTCCATAATCAGACCATGCAACATTGGGTTCTAGTTCGACGCCAGGACCATCAGTTGTACTGATGACTGATGATTGATGATGACAGTTGTACTGATGAGATGACAGTGAATTATTCCCGTCGATCATAAACAACGACGATGACGATCGAGATGCTCCACATGTTTCAGACTACGAATCCGCCCTCGCTTCTTGCGCGATATTTCCCAGAAGAACACGACGACGACGGCGCTGGGGACGCCGGTGTCGATGCCCGTGGGCGTGGCGCCGACGGCGATGCAGAAGATGGCGCATCCCGACGGCGAGGTGGCCAACGCCAGAGGTGAGACGACCGCGTCATACTCCCTATCTCGATGTGTCTGGCTTGGGGAGGGCGATGATGTTGATTGTTGACGACTTTGCAGCGTGCGGTGCTGCCGGATGTATCTTCACACTCAGCACGATATCAACGACGAGTCTGGAGGATGTGGCATCAGGGGCGCCGGACACCGTCAAGTGGTTCCAGCTCTACATCTACAAGGACAGGTGAGGAGGTCGTTGGGTCTCTAACGGGGAAGTGTGGGAAAGTTAAAGGAGTGTTGTTCAAGAAGCAGGTTTTGTGAAGACATGACACTTATAGGGAGATATGAAGAGTGTTGTTAAAGGAAGGGCGTTGTTGAAACATAGGTCGGCGTCGAGGTTCTTATTGGAACACTTAAAGGAAGGCGTCAAGAGTCTGGTACATGGGAGGGCGTTGTGGAAACAGAGTTCGGCTTTAATGTTCTTATTGGGACACTTAGGAAGGCGTCAAGAGTTTGGCACAGGGGACGACGTTGTGGAAACATAGGTTGACGTCGAGGTTCTTATTGGGACACTTATAGGAAGGCGTCAAGAGTTTGGCACAGGGGACGACGTTGTGGAAACATAGGTTGGCGTCGAGGTTCTTATTGGGACACTTATAGGAAGGCGTCAAGAGTTTGGTACAGGGGACGACATTGTGGAAACATAGGTCGGCCTTAAGGTTCTTATTGGGACACTTAGGAATGCATCATGAGTATGTTACAAGGGAGGGCGTTGTGGAAAGAGAGGTGTGCGTTGAGACGTTCTTTGGACATTAGGAAGGCGGCAAGAGTATGGTACAAGTAAGGACGTTGTGGAAACATAGGTTCTTATTGGGACACTTAGGAAGGCATAATGAGTACCTATTGCAAGGGAGGGCGTTGTGGAAACATAGATGGGCGTTGAGAAGAATGAATGTTCTATGATCTACAGGGCAGTGACACGGCGGCTTGTAGAGCGCGCTGAACGGGCCGGCTATAAGGCGCTAGTGCTGACGGTGGACGCGCCGACATTTGGACAACGCAACGCCGATATCAAGAACAACTTCCAGCTGCCGTCGCATCTCAGGTGAGCGCTAGTGTATGAGACTTGTCGTCGAAGGCATTATTAATAACTCAAAAGAAAGACAAAGTTACTTCGAGTTAATATAAGGCTTAAATTTATTGATGACGGAAAGGGAATGGATTAGGTATATTCTTATTAAAATTGATGAGAAACCCCACCGACGGCTGTCACCTTATCGCGGTGGTGGGGTTTGTGTTGGCCAATGATCCATTGCAGCTACGCCGGCGAGCATATGCTCATGTGTAAGGGTTACCCATGCCGGACAGATCAGTGGTGAGGCCCAGACCAAGAGCAGCCAGGGTCGGCCTAACCATGCCCTCCCTTGAATTTGCGGTCCCCTCGGGCCGGCCTCCCCCCTCGAGATGGTGATCCCCCTGAAATCGGGTTCAGCCGGCCCGAATTCTCACACCCCCCGGTCCGTCCCCATTCCGGCCTGGCCTTCCCACTAGTGCTGGACTCCCCCGGATCGGGCCCGTTAGGTCGACCCCCTCCCCTTGCCCTCCAATTATGATCAACAAAATTAAATATAACAATTAATGTGCGCAATATAACCTCGTCGTTGACGCGCCATTCAACCCTAATAATCTAATCTAATCTTGATGAGAAACAATGTAGATTTTGACGTACAAACTTCGGCAATGTACACTTGGCCAAACAAAACTTAAACGTTCAATAAATCTGATAGGCTGAGAAATGTAAGATCGCACCATCAGAAGTCAGTCTAAGCGATCTCCTCATTGTCTCACTCTAGTAGGTGCCTCATATTTCAATGATAATAACAAGTTTTGATTGGTTATGGGACATGACCAGCAGTCATTCAAATTTGGTCAACGATCAAATTTTGTTTGACCGAGTGTACCTCTGAGGATTTATGAATGACGTGGCATTATGTCCTAATGGCTCAGAAAATACCTTGGCATTGAGCAAGTTGGCTCAGACGTGACGCTCTGGACTTGCACTCCAAAGTACCTAGTTCGAATCCCAGGACTTTTTTTCTGACTAGTGAGTAGTGACTGAGATTCCGAGATTTCTCTCAGTCGAAGGGTCCCTACTAATAGGCCACGACCGCCTCATTTCAATCGTCTATCCATTCTTCATCATAAATCTCCCTGTCATCATCAATCATCCATCATCCATCCAAGGTGTTTTCTCGCACCCAGAATGGCCAACTTCTCCGACGAGAAAGCATCCAAGATGGACACCGCCTCCTCTGGCTCCGGCATCGGCAACTACGTCAACTCCTTGTTCGACCCGTCGTTGACGTGGGACGACGTCAAGTGGCTGAAGTCGGTGACGCGACTGCCGCTCGTGTTGAAGGGCGTCTTGACGGCCGAGGACGCCGTCATTGGCGCCGATCTGGGCGTCGCCGCCATCCAAGTGTCCAACCATGGAGGCAGGCAGATCGACGGCGTCCCGGCGTCGGTATGACGTCACAAACAATATAATTATGCACGAGCAAGTTGGCTCTGGAAGTAACGCTCCGGGCTTTCACTCTATAGTATGTCTCTTGGTTTCGATTCGATTCGATATTTTGGATTATTGTCAATTTAAAACGATTTTGGGATTGTAAAAACGTGTATTTGGCTGCATAATACTCAACATATCGTTCATGGAAAATACATTTACATAGCAAAGGCCACCAGGACGATTTTTTGGATATTTGATACTTCTAAATCGATTGTGTGATGATATAAATGTATGTTATACACAATCTTGGGTCAGTAGATGAAGGGGACATGGTGACGATCGCCGCTGAGCCCCCATGGGACAGTCCTTAATATGACCTTGGTTTGGATGACAAGTATGTAGCGGGGGTTGTCGAGGTACTCGTTGTGGCAGCAGCTGAAGCATGACAATGTCCACAGATAGTGCGCGCCGTCGGACACAGAGTGGAGGTGTACCTGGACGGCGGCGTCGCCAAGGGAACCATGTACTCGTTGTGGCAGCAGCTGAGCGTGACGATGTCCACAGATCGAGGCGCTGTCCGAGATAGTGCGCGCCGTCGGACACAGAGTGGAGGTGTTCCTGGACGGCGGCGTCACCAAGGGAACCGACGTGTTCAAGGCGCTCGCCCTGGGCGCTAGGATGGTGTTCGTGGGACGACCGGCGCTATGGGGGTTGGCGCAAGGGGGGCAGGACGGGGTGCAGAGGGTGCTCGGCATCATGAAGTCAGAGTTTGCCATGGCGATGGCGTTGTCAGGTAGGACGGAATGATTCACTTGAAAACTAGAATAGTTCAACTCTGCTCATTGTTGCAACGTTCTGTGGTTGGGCCCAACTCTTACTCCCCCCCCCCTCACCCGCCATCAATCGTGTACATTTGGATTACGTTTTGTGATAAATACATCTTTTTTCCGAGCTAGGTAAGTACCTACAATCAGTTTTAAGTGTTTTCGGGCATGAACTTTCATTCATTCACTAAAAGCATTTAAATATTTAAACACAAATAAATGTGTAGTATGCTCTACAATGTTCTCGAATAATGGTGTACTTTTGGCTCTTGATGACTCCCAACTGATTTGTGTCAACGCAAAACCAACCATGTTGGTGATATATTCTTTTGTAAACAAGTGCTTTTGTAATTGTGTGTCTAATGCATTCAAAAATCTAATTAATCTAGAATCATTTACCAAAGCAGACAGGCGCGTATGAACTTTATTTTGACAGGGGGGGTCAAAATTATAGGGGATCGATGGATGTCAGGAAAAGTTAGTTCACTGCTACAAGGGGTCAGGGGGACTCACCCCCAGTTAGCCCCGCAGAGCCTTTTTTGAATTTTTGATACAAAATAATCGAATTTTAAGCTATCCTTCTCAAAGAAATGTTAAATGTGTGATATATGCAATATTCTGTGGGAACTTAAGAAAACTTGTTTTATAGAATTCCCAATGGCCCTGCCGGGCATTTTTTTACATCTTGATAAAAAAAAGAATCGAATTCAACGCTTTTTAGGCATCTTTTTTAAAGAAATTTAAAATGTGTGTCCTATGCAATATTCTTGGGGATACAAGAGACAAAATAGAATTTTGTTATTTGACAAAATCCTAAATGGCCCCGCAGGGAAATACTTGAATTCTAGTGAAAGAGAATCGATTATGAATTGATTTTGGAATCGACCTTTGAAAAATGTTGCAAAAGCAACAGCAATAAGCAATCAATAAGAAAAATATGTATGTGTTTTGGAATCTATTAGTTTAACGTGTAATTATTTGATTCATGAGGATGATCATGTTGGACAATTGAGTAATTGAGTTGTCTCATTCTCATTGGATAATACCTCTGTTCAATTAGTTTTGCAAAACTTGAGAAAATTTTGAGAATCCAACCTCATAATGGAGCAAATCTGTGCATTCTGTGCAACACTTAATCAACATTTGTGAATATCTGGATGTTTTCAGGATCTCTAGCAGGGGGGGGGGGGGGGGGTCAGGATCTCTGGCAGGGAGGGTCAGGCTCCAGACAGGGGGGGTCCGTTCCCCCCTATTCCTACGCGCCTGAAAGCAGAAATTCGTTTTAAACAAATTAATCAACCCTTCTGAATAATTCGTAGAGATCCATTATCCATTAATATTAATAAGTTAATTTTTAAATTATGTATTTTAAAATCATAATAAATATTTACCATTATTTGCTCTTGCTTTATGAATGAATTAACTTTAAAAATATGTGAATAAAAATAATAAAGTAAAGAATACGTTATGAATTTGTAATACAAAACATCCTCTACAAAATTAATTAGGTATCAAGTAGGTACACTCGACAATTCATAAAACGGTATTTGAAAGAAATGGATTGTCTGAAAAAAATGTGATTGCATCATCTGTTGAAGTCTATACTTACTCGTCATCTACCTCTAGTAGGTTAGCTCTGATTTCATTGATAATAACAAGGATAGATTGTCAAAGAACCTGACCAGCAGCCAATCTGTTTCATTCAAATATCGTTTTATGAATTGTCGAGTGTACCTAGGTAGGTAACTTTCCAAATTTAAAAAAAAAAAAAAAAAATCATACAAATTGGAAAACCTTGTATGGAAAGAATTTTTTAAAAACTCAAACAAAAACGTACTACTTACTAGTTACTCCAAAAAATAAAAGAAAGATGTGTGAAGTTCTCACCAGATCTCCAGTAGGTAATTTGACTTCACATGACTATGTGTTTCCTGCTTTAGGATGTGCTTCGGTGAGCGACATCAACAAGCAGATGGTCGTACACGAGAGCTTCTACCACAAGCTGTGACACCTGATCGCTCCAAGCTTGCAAAATAATAGTAACACCAAGATATTCCTGTTTAAAATGCTGTTTTATTGTTGGTATTACAATTTTATTTGTGCAGAACATCTCTGGACAAATTTGAGGTATTATGTCAGCGTATTTTGAATTACACATAACCTGAATAAAGAGTTTATCCATGTTACATTTTAAATATCACATCATTTCTTCGCCTAGGCCTCAGGTCAGGTACCTTTCTTCACTCACATGACAACAAATAATACATAATCTAACGGCACCATAACTTTCATTTCATGTCATTATTATTTGATTATCTTTCACCACACTATGGTAGTTACTAATATCTTTTCATTCTAGGGTACATATTTATTATAATAAACTATCACATTTCCAGCACCCGATTAACTACGTAGGTCACAACGTATTTTGACTGAATTGGAATGTTCTCTACTCCATGAATTTTGAATTGGATTCATGAAATTTACAACAGAAACTACGAGGAACATTTTCAAACACCTCTAAGGGAAAAAGAAAATAGTAGGTACAGAATGTTTGGTTGTCACACCATTGAATTGATCACCTTCTACATATTGCATTTAAAAAAGGAAATACAAATTATGTTGACAATGGATGGTAAAGTTCCAGTCCAATAATGGAATGATCTTATAAATGTAAGTAGTGAATTCAAAAATTACTTCAGAATTAAGATTCACCAATCCAACTCTTACTTTAGTGAAAATGCAAATTATTTAAAAATTAATAATTATTTATAAATGAAAATAGAAAGAAAATGGTGAAGTATTTCTACAATATTGCTTGGCACTAAAATGATACAAATACAGAAATAATGCTTAGGTATGGATAACACCTGACTAGAAAATTAAGTAATAAATCTAAACATCTACTAGGCCGACTTTCAAACTGTTGAATTCTAATTTGAGTTTGATTTCTGAAAACAATTTGCATTCAAATTCAATAATTGGCATTTCTTTTTGTAATACTCCAGCTTTGCTTCCTCCACTTTCAGCTCAACAGCGTACTTCCTAGTTTTCATCTCCAGGTCCAGATTTGCCGCTTGTATTTGCTTGCTCAGCAGCGACCTCTGGAGCATCTCGATGGAAGCGTCTCTCTGGAAAGCCTCGGAGTAATAGGTGATTGGGTACTGCACAGATCGATACCCTTCAGTTTCGTCTTGAGAGTCTGGAACCAATACAATACCAATACAATTTATACAAATAAAAGCTATACAATCAGTTGTAATCCTCATTAAAATTCAAGTGGTTTTACAGAGACTTTATTTTAATTCTTGAAGTGAATGAAACGACCATTATTTTATGTATGTACTGAATACAAATAGTTGGCATCGACTAACAACTCTCCCTAGGAAGGTACTACCCTTAGTTTCATTCCATTAATTATTGTCTCTAGACAACTAAATTCAGATTAGATGATTTTGTTTTGTGATTTGAATGATGATGAAAAAGGGATTGAAGGTGGAGTTAGTAAACATTCCCACTCTAGCCTCTCCACTGAAGCAAACCACAATACACTTGTTGGGATGTCAGCTTTAATAATCAAACACAGGCCGCATTTGTATTATAAATTGGGAAACAAACAGCATGAAAATTTTAAAATTGTTTATACCTACCAATGCTGTCCTCGAGATGATATGCAGAATTTGAGTCATCGGTCATTTCCAGAGTGCAGGTTCGGAAGGACATAGGATCAATACTTGATTTAGGAGTTTTTGAGTCAATCAGCAATGCGTTTTCTTGCTTGATTTTCCGTTTGAGGTTTTCATAGCATTGTTTTAACTGGCGAGGTGTTCTGACAGGTTCATTCAGTGACATTTCATTGAATTCTTGGGCAATGACATCCCAGATAGAATCTCTTTCTATGACACTCCTTCGGTCTAATTTCTTCGATTCAATTACATCTTGATGTTTCTCGATAATGTGTATGAGGATATTTCTTTCTTGAGAAGAAAAGTTAGAGCAGCGAAGTCTCTTTTTCGTTTCACAATCCTCACTCGGCGAATGTGATCTTCTGTTATCCTCCATGTTTATTTTATTACTACTATACCGACTGACATGATGGTAACACCAATTGAGGAGAGAATGAAATGTCATACCAACACGCCACTGATAAAATCCGCTAGATTATTCTGCAAACCAATCGATTGGCGATTAATTAACGTAAAATAGGTAAAAGACATTAAAAATGCAAATTCAGATGAAACAGAAAAGAGGCAAACTATCTGAAAAAGTGAAATTACAACATTTTTCCTTGTTTCATACGCACTGCTATTACAGTTTAATTTTCCCACCTTTGGTCATGGTTGGTGGCGCGGATTCTTTTGTTGGGAAAACTATTTTTGGGTTTATTTTTACGATAAATCGATTGGTTTTACGTTTAACGATTATTCATAAACAATTATTTATTCCTTTAATTAGACGACGTTTCTCTACTTCGAAAGCGATAAGCAATATCTCTTGTAAAATTTTCCAGAATCATACTATTGATTATTTTTATTTTCAACCACAGAGAACCTAGTTTCGAACTACTGCATTCTAGAGCGCGCCACAAGTGGCAGCACAACTCCTGACGCTCTTGCTTTGGCAGGTAAGAAAAAAATATGGAAATTGGCATAAAAAACTAGTTTTTTCACACAGTAGTGGTTTAGGTCGGTGTTTCAAATATTACCAGTCTTCTTGAAGACAGCTAAAAGGTACACATTTTAGTTTGATCGTACGTGAGGTCTAAACAAGGTTCAGTATGGATGGTTTGCGGACGGTTCAATGAAACTGAAAACTCTTCAAGTCACCTAATAATCATAACCTAGAAGACAAAGGGTTAGCCAAAATGGAGGAAAATCCTAGACAAAGGGTTTGTGACGCCGGTGTCGCCAGCCAACAAGTGACAGCTGTTCCACCCACAACTGCAGAAGAATCAAGTGTAATGTGCAGTATGGAAGCCCTCGAACCCATAGCAACAGTTCCCACCGAAATTCAACATTCATTTCAACAGAATACAGTGATAAATGTAAGTGAAACGTCAAATTATAACAAAGACAAAAATTTTCATCCAGTGAAAGAACCTGTTGTAACTGATTCTACTTGCAGTACAGTAGCAACAAAAAATTTAAATGGTGTTCAGGATTCAGTTAATGATTGTCTAGTAAAACAAGTGTTGGATAATACTAATAAAGACAATTTCCATTCACAATTACCTGTTTCAACTGATGAGGAAACAAAACAGATTGTAGAATCAGCCATTCCAATTTTTTTTCCTGCCATTGAATCAGAAGAGCCAGAACATTGTGCTACCGAAAAAGTCCCTGAAAGTGAATGTGTCGCAGAACTGTCTGGTGTACTACGGGCTACAACAGATGATTCACCGGCTTCAACAGATAGACCACTCTCAAAAGAGACATTTGAGGAAACTGTGAACGAAGAGCGAGGAGTTGACGATGATGAACAGAAACTGGAAGAACCGATGGACTTCAGCACCGGGCCGGTTCACAGCTTCGAAGAATCTCCCCGAGAAATCACCGGAGTCTGGGAAGAATTCAAATCCGGGAATGGCGATTGCTTTACGAAGGGCTGCAAGTGGTAAGTCAAGATTCCTCACATTATTTTCTGTATTTTGTGGATTATTCAATTTGGGATACAATTACACAAAATGTAACATATTGACAGCTGTCACTGTCACTTCAGTCACTATAAGTGATACTACCTGAGGTCAGTGAACTCGCCTGCATTTATTCATAAATTGTTAGATAAATTGTAATTCATATGTTAGGTAAAATCACCTGATATGAGGGGCTTTTATTCCACATCTGTGGCCATCAAGATTTTCATTGTACCTACTACAGCTTAACAACTACCTAGTCTACATTTTTAGTTCTAAGATTATCAGAGATTTCCATTTAAAGCTAACTTGTCAAATCACTTCACGGCAAAATAAGTTATACAAAAAACATTAAATCCATGAAAAAATAATGAAATTCTTGAAAAGCGGAACACATTTTTTTCTTATTTACCTAGGTATCATTATATGAAATTGTAATTGTAACTATTTGTGCAAAAAGTTTAAACTCACTACTATTTTATGTAGTTATTAGCAGTATAGGTACCAGGTTACTACCTAGTACCTACCAGTAGAACATTTGGCATTTGGCTATGTTACCAAATTAATTAGGTAGGTACCTACCTAGTATTGTGGCATCTACAGGCACTAGGAACTAAATTTGCAAGGGGAAAGGGGGGGGGTGGGATATAACTGCAAAAGAACCTTAGCTGAATACCTGTACTACTATTGGAGACAATGGGGGTCCAGGACGCATAGCCCCAGAAAATTTTGAATTTCAGGAATGATGAATTTATTGCAAATTTCTACACACTTTTTAGGCATATTTTTATCTTGAATCAGAGGGGGGTCCCTCCCCCTCCCCCTTCCTACGCGCCACGGAATCAACAAGTCAAAATAAGCCATAGTGCATTGTCCTTCCAGGTGAAAATATGAATGATGGGTATTGTATTACTACCTAGGTAGAAACAGTAATGATAGGTACCTAGGTATATATTCAACATTTTCAAGAATAAATTACGGAACAGGTAGGTAGGTAGGTACATATTCAACATTTTCAAGAATAACTTACGGAACATGTAGGTAGGTACATATTCAACATTTTCAAGAATAACTTACGGAACAGGTTGGGTCTTGTATTCCGGAGGCCCGGGTTCAATTCCCGCGGCCGTCCTTCCTGACTGGGTTTTTTTCGTGGTTTTCCCTCAGTCGACAGGCAAATGCTGGGAAGGTACCTTACTAATATGCCACGACCGCCTCCTTCCTACCTTCCGTCCTTACCTACTCTTCACCATCATCTCCAAATCATCATCATAATCATTCATCCGCAGCGCAGTGAAAATAAAATCCGCACGCGGCGGACATGTGATTAATAATGCAAAAACACTTTAGATGAGGAACCAGCGTTCAAGTACCTATTGAATCCATACAAAGTCTCTATCTATTATACCTAACTACTTATAAATTTTTAGTGATGGCCAATTAAAATTTTTCAATGACCATTGAAAAATTTGAAATTATTTTACTAGAAAACCTCATGCCTACTTATGCCAAAATTTCAAGCCTACTTTAGAAATTACAGTCAGGCCAAAATTACAATGCAGAAAAACTGAGATTTAGATTTTATTTAGATTTAGATTTTACACTTTTTTCAGACATTATTAACAATTATGTGCAATAAAGCAATAAATAATACAAATTTAAAAAAAATTTAACGCATTAAAATTTTTTATGAAAATTTTCAATTTTTTTCTCTCAAAAAATTGCCATTACTATAAATTTTGCATAGCTGAACGCCTGTTGATTGAATGATCTTGTCATTATCTTGCCAAAGCTTGCTGTATCTCGCGAAGATCTCCGTGAGCGTGGGGATGATGTGAGATGATGATTTGACGTGGGACGTGACGTCACAGGACCATTGCCTCTCTTCTCGACGGAGGACGCTCAGCACGCGGGAGATGAGGCCAGTCAAGGGCGCATTCAGGATGAAATCGAGGAGGGGGCAGACGTTACTAATATTTTGAAAAATAACATTGGAAAACATGGCGGGTCGACGGTGCAGCCCGCGAGAAAATGTTCGGTCAAGGTCATTCGTTTTGGAACAATTTTTAATCTCTGTGTAGCGTAGCTATTTTTGGTATTATATAAGTTACAAATGTATAAATATTGTTTTTACTGAAATTTTTTACTAATTCCAAGCATTTTGATCCTTTTTTGAAATGATCTGTCATTTTTATGAGTTTTTTCACATATTTGTGCTGGAGTTCAGTGCTTTACCGCGCCTGAGCAAACTCTCTCGGTAATAATAACCCCATAAAAAACACTCCGTGTAAAAATACCAGCCAAGTCTCTTCAACTACAAAAAAATAGAAGAAATCTAAAAATTCAGCACTGAAAAGTAGTGATATCAAAAAATGGGCCAAGTCAAAACTTCATTTTAAAAATAAAAATATACTTGGCGCGTCGTGTAGGTATATTAACAGTAAAGAATATGCCGAAAATCAAATGCACCTAATTATATAGTATACCTATAATGCCCTTAAAAACGATGCGCCAAGTATATTTTTATTTTTAAAATGAAGTTTTGACTTGGCCCATTTTTTGATATCACTACTTTTCAGTGCTGAATTTTTAGATTTCTTCTATTTTTTTGTAGTTGAAGAGACTTGGCTGGTATTTTTACACGGAGTGTTTTTTATGGGGATATCACTAGTTTTTTTAGTTTATTTACACAACTTTTAACACATATCGGAGCAACAATGACTAATTCCTTTAAAAAAATAGGCCATTTTCGAATTGGTTACTACGAAAAAATGTGTTTAAAGTTCGTTCACGATAAGAATTTCACTGACGTTTTAGTCGATCACGTCGTTCATTGGTCAGTCACTTGAACACTGCCCTGTCAATGGCAAGACTTTCTTCTTTGTATTATTGAAATTGTATAAATTATGTCAAATACACTATTTTTATTATTAGAAAATATTAGAAAAATTCAATCAAATTGATTTATTTCCATCTACAGTCGTATTATACATAGTTTTGGATTATTCTATTGATATTTTCAAATGTAGGTATACAATTGTTCATTTGACTACAGTAGTATCTACACGGCCGCCATTACGGCTTGCAATTCTAATCGTGAATGAACTTTAGTGCTAAATATAAGCTTATTTTGATATTCCATGAAGAATTGCGAAAGCATTGTTCCGATAGGTCCAGCCGTTTTCGAGATATGGCATCACTTCCGGTTTTCATAATGGCGGCTGAAATTACAGCCACCTAGAATTTATTTCTATAAATGTTATGTATCATTATAAGCCTTCTGAATTTGTAGTTATTGTAGTAAGAGGTGATTCAAGTCTGATTCTTCATTTTTATGACGTCATTTCCGGTTTCGGTAATAGTAAATGTATATTTTGACTATTGATATTCCATAAAGATGACCGTCTGAATCATTTGGCGATAGTTTTATTCCGATCGGTGTAGTCGTTTTCGAGATATGACGTCACTTCCGGTTTCAAAATGGCGCCTTCCGGCTGGTTTTATAAAAAGGCACCTCAGACGCCAAAAGTGCACATGTGGTAAAAATTTCAAGTCGATCGGTTAAGCCGTTTAGGCTGTGGCGGTGACAGCGGTGTTTCGTGATATCATCATCATCATCAGATGGAGATAGGTTTTAAAAGGGGTGTAATTTCACTGTTTTCACGGCCCTCTAGCCCACAAATGGCATTACCTATTGTTCCCAAATTTAGTATATGTTGTCAGGTGGGCCATAGCTCGAAATTAAGTTATTTCGCAACAATGTGAGATTTTTCAATTTTGAGATCCAGTAGGCCGAAAATGCCATGTTGTTGCTTACAGTAAAAGTAGTTGGTCTGCTCCTCAGTTTATATAGGCATTTACGGTATGTTGAGTGAGTGTGAGTGTACAGTACGACTTGGCTGGGTGGAGCGACCGCTCCACTAGATAATAAGATAGAATGTTGGGTGGGGGGGGGGGGGGGGGGGGGGGCACATGCACGAGATTCCAGACGAGACGAAGTCTGCGTAATTCCAAGCCGCTGCAGTCTGTGATCAATTCAAGGCAACTTCGTTTCATCAACTTGTTCCGAAAATTAGCCTAGAACCTTCTAGTTCTAAGGTAAACCTAACAGCGAATAAATAGGTTCATTTTGAATATTTGACTGCGGAAATAAACAATGTATCCTTACCCTAACAATGTAGGGTGTATCCCTGCTTCTTGCATCTTGGCATCTCTTCGATAGTACATTTAGATTTTAAATTATTGTATGTTGCAGTGCAGCAAAACGTCAAGCGCAATCAATCATCATCTTTGTAGTAATTCGTCCATTTTCAGACGATTGCTGTTTCACCAATGGTTTCACTTTCTGGAAATGAAGGGGTGGGGAGGAAAACATGATAAAACTTGCGTTTTCTCTCTCAAAACCTCTCACTCAAAATCCTCTCTCAAACCAACTCTGAATCTTGCACATTCTATTTTTCTTCGCAAACTCCTCGGCCTCGTCTCGTCATAAAACTGTAAGCTTACTCAGTCATAATGTGCGACACAATGCGCCCAGCTACTCAAACGAGTTTTTCAAATGGTTACTTTTATATTACAAAAAAACACTTGAGGAAAAAATAGCTTTAAGTAAAACAATTAATTTTGAAACATAATTTGGTTTGTGTTCTTAGGTCATAAAGTTGCTCTAAACCAAACCGCGGAGTCAGCTCATAAATCGTTCAACTTTAACGGCGGTTTAAATTTTTTCACTAGCAAAATGACGCACGATTACGCAACACGCTTTCGTCTCCCTGAAACTGGAAATAGCGTCGTCCAATTAATAAATCCTCCTTGCATCGATGTTTTTGTTAGATACTTGGACTTGGCCTGTAAAAACACAGCCAATAGATCGGAATCGGGAAATTAGCGGACGCCGTTGCCCATTTTGACAGCCAAGATTGATGTGCTAGTTAGAAGTTCAGCTTTGCCGGAAGAAGTGAAAATGGATTCGATTTTTGCGCCTATTCAAATCGTTCCAAATTTTAAATTATACCTAATCGATCGAATTCGTTTTGTTTGGCTGTGGTGGGGTACAGAAACCTTCAAAAAACGTTTTCCAACTTGCAAACATTCCAAATTTTAAATTGAAATCTAATTCAATTCGATTATTGTTTTGCTGCTTTCTGCGGGTAAGAAGGCTGTGTGTGTAACAAAGTTTCAAAATCTTACGTTCTATTCCTAGTAGCAATGTTCGTGAATGAATGAGGTAATGGCTGTTTGTATTGCTCGTCTGGAGTGACCATTAGCCCGCCAGGTGTTGGGCTTGCTCCCCTAGAGAAGGCGGTGGCGCGCTATTAATATCCTCCCTCTACTCCACCTGGCACGTGGTCGGCTGACATTGACACGCCACTGGCAGCGTTGCCGTGGTTATTGAGCGCCCGCCGCCACACATTGGGCGTTGGATCACAACAAAATGCAACATTCTTCATGGCAGATGCCATTGATTATTTAGCGAGTGGAGCGAGCGACTCACTTTTACTTTTCCGACACACGACTGTTTATTTCTTGGTCTTGTCAGAGGCTAGGCCGTATTCAAGCCCCCCCTCCCCCCCCGAAGTCAGGATTTCATTTAAGATAATAATCACATTTAAAATAATGTGTGAAAATAGACAGATCATGTCAAAAACGTCCCAAAATGGTTAAATTGAGTTGCAATTCCAAAAATTTTCCGGGGCTGTGCGCCCCAGACTTGCACTTTAATAGGTTCAATAAATGTACCTATTCTTAAACCTATTCTTATACACTGCGATTCAAAAATTGCACCTAAATGAATTACCTTGAACCAAAATTTTCTCTGCGCCCCCGAACCCCCAGTTTTCCACTGTGATTTTTCAAAATATTAGCAATGTCCGCCCCCCCCCCCCCCCCCGTCCCCCGAAATTTCATCCTGGATACGCCCTTGTCAGAGAGGCTATCGACTATATAAACATCATTGATTATACCTTCCTCTGCTATTATCGTATTAAATGAGCTGATAATTAGGCGTTTGGTTGGGTTATTCCGGCACCATTAGAGGTGTTATCGCATAAAAACTTGTCAGTACGTGCGAGACTTGACCATTACGCCAGCGGGGCTTTGACGGATAGGTCGAGTCTTCTCGGGAGGGGGGCTATCAGATGACAAGATTTTGGAAAATTGAAAATTCAGCACTATGCATTTACCAATTTTATCGGGGAATTGCGTTCTCGAAAGAACTCTGGGGTTTTGGTGCACGCCCCCCTCTCTTTGAGCGAGCGAAGCGAGCGTCTCCTTTTGGCTCTTTTGGCACGGACCTCTGTTTTTTTTTTTTTTTTTTTTTTTGTCTGTCGTCTGCTCGTATACAGATTGCACCGTTTATTTGATCGAGCTGAAATTTTGCACACATGTCCAGACCAAATATGAGATTTGCAGACCCTAATTTTTTTGAAATCCCCTGATTGGTTCAAATTTAAAAAAAAAATACCTTTCGATTGGTTGGTCCAATCAATTTAAAATTTAGCAAAGTCATTGCAACCAACATTGTACCCAATCATAATAAATTTCAGCCAAATCCTCCCATTGGTTCCTATTTTAAACCATTTTTCCGGTGATTTTTGTAATTTAAACTCGAACCGGTTGACTGACCAACTTAAAACTTCGCATGAGTGTTGGGACCAACATTATCTGCATATTTGACAATTTTCATACTAATCTATGTTTAAATCCAAAAGTTATTGACATTTTACGGAAATTTTGCGTGTTGGCTGTCAAATTCACGGCGACTTCGACTTTTCAGTTCAAGGCAAGGTAGTTAGAGCAGAAACTTTCAAACGCGTATGAAACTGATAATGACCGTTCAACAGTCGATCTGATATTGTGTAGACTTACTTATATCATATGAGTGGTCCCAGGTATATTTTTCGAAGTAGATCCTGTGATTTTTGAAAATTAACAAGGAACCGTTCAATCATAAAGGTTCAATCGATCAACTTAAGGTGATACTAGCGCTCGGCCGTTTTAGAAAATTGAGAGAGAAAAATTGTTTCATAAGTGAGTGTAACTTTTACAGGATGTTCACATGATCAGTCTGATTGTATCTTAGTAGCCCTTTTTAATTTTTGATTATTGCATCGTTAATTAGGCGCCGGTAATTCAACAAAACCGCGCAAAACTATGAAATTTGCGATACGATTGGAGACCAAACCCGTAAACCAATTGATCTCAAATTTTAATCATGATTAGATGAAAGACAAACTTAGGGTTATCACTTGGCACATTTTTGAAATTTAATTTTATACGGCACCCAGGGAGACAAGAAAATAGCAAATTTTTCAACAAAAATCCACTAATTATTACTAATTAACGAAACAAAAAATTAAAAATGTACCAAGGGATAACCCTAAGTTTGTCTTTTATATAATCACGATTAAAATTTCAAATAATTTGGTCTACCCATTTCGTCTCCAATCGTATCGCAAAAAGTGTCTACAAAAAGCAGCAAAATCGCTCGCGCTTGCAGCACCTTAAAGCATTGCGTGGTTATTTGGACCAATATTTTAGGATTTTTTTTTTTAGATTTTTATACAAGTCTGCGACGAAATTTTAGAATTATTGTCTTTTATTGACATTTTCGATAGACAGAATTTTGGTTCGAGGTGTTGCGCGTATCCGTGCTCGCTCATCAACGCGTTACTCGGAGCGTTTTCCTAGTACAGTACGTCCAGTGAGCGTGTAGCCAGTTCAGCAAATGCTGTGTAAAATTCAACAATGGGTTTAGCTTGTAATCCTGAGTGTTTTGACGCGTGTGCGGTTGTAAATATCTCTCAACGACTGCAGGTGTTCTGGAATGGGTTGTTTTGTTGTGGTGCCAAATATCTTTCAATGCAGTTGGCTTTTAAAATTCAAGGAAAGTTGTTTAAAATGGCAACAGTGTAGGTGGAAGGGGTGGCAGGTCATAAAAAGAGTTGTATCTTGTCAGAGCTTAACTGTCGAACAAGGGTCGAACAATACTGCTCATCTTATGAAAGGAAAGGCTACACGCTCGCTGGACGTACTATAGCTGCCATGCTGGTCCCGGGTACTGGGAAATAAATTTGCAAATCGATTCATATTTCTGCCGCCACTGAAGGGGTGAACTAAGAAATAAGATGCAAATTATTTTCTTTTAAAAATAAAAATAATGTACCTATCTAAAAAATAAAAATGAATATGTAATGAATTGAAGCTAATTAAAAAAAAACATGCCTATACTCCATTCGGACAGGACCTTTCAGCGCCTGAGGGCAAATGCCAAAATACAATCGCCAATAAAATGCTGTATACACCTCAGAAACTTGATTTTTCTTTGCTCCTCTATTGAAATGGGGTGGAATGGAGGTAGTGCCAGAAATTTTGCCAAAATTAGCGTTGAAAATAAGAATTCCAAACAAAAACTAGATTTTTCGTTGCTGAAAATTCCGTGTCGAATGTACTGTAGGATAAAATTAGAAAATGATAAATTTATTAAAACGTATGAAATATGATTTTTTACTGAATCCCTCAGTTAGGTGAATGTTAATAAATACCAACTGCAATGTGAAAAGATTTTCCTCGAGTGGGACTCGAACCCACGACCTTCCGATATCCAGTCAGATGCTCTACCAGCTGAGCTATCGAGGCAGTTCACAGAGCAGCGGCTGTGTTCCAATATAAGCTGCGTTAGCAACTTACCGATTTTGAAGATAGGGTCAGAAGACCGTGAATTTCATCCACGTTTGACAACTGACTAACTTCATTCGACTTGGTATTCTCATAAGCATATGAGTGCGCATATGTATGAAATATGATTTTTACTGAATCCCTCAGTTAGGTGAATGTTAATAAATACCAACTGCAATGTGAAAAGATTTTCCTCGAGTGGGACTCGAACCCACGACCTTCCGATATCCAGTCTAGCTATCAGTATCAGTCTAGATACTCTAGCTACCACTACCTGCTTCCTAGTAGGTAAGAAGCTACCTAGTACCTACTAGTAGCTACCTACCTACCTACCTACCTACCTAGTAAATGTTTTTGAAATTTAAAGATGGGATAGGTCTAGGGTCTTCTCAAATCTACAGCTAGGTAGCCTACCTACCTCCTACACTTTGCTTTTACTTGATGACTTAAATTCATCTGAAGTTTATTGGAACACAGCCGCTGCACTGTGAACTGCCTCGATAGCTCAGCTGGTAGAGCATCTGACTGGATATCGGAAGGTCGTGGGTTCGAGTCCCACTCGAGAAAAATCTTTTCACATTGCAGTTGGTATTTATTAAAACGTATTCAACAATTCGAAAATCAATTTCAACAAAATGATAGCATTCGAGTCAAAAAATAAAATTGACAAAGTTGACTAAATATCATTTAAATAAAAAGGTGATGGGGGGGGGGGGGGGGAAATGTGCACGCCGCTGATGTCTGGTTGTATACGGGAATGCACTGGCGTGTACACTGCACGGTCCACTATGACGCAACTCGGGAGGCGCGCAGCTGTGTCCGTGGACCTCCCATGGCGGCGCGGGAGTGACAAGGACAGGCATACTTCCTGGAGCGAATTGACAGCTACCTACTTGTCAACCGAGTATTGATGAGGCAATGAAGAGTCCTTGGTTCGATCCGGGAATAGGTCCCTTCTAGCTAGGCAGGATAAAGATTTTATTTCTAAATAAAATTACTGTAGATTTAGTACTATAGTGAAAACTGAAAATTATCCCCATAAAAGACCTCTACGTGTAAAAATACCGGCCAAGTCACTTCAACTAAAAAATAGAAGAAAATTAAAAAAATTCAATACTACTAGTAGACTACGGATTGACTACAGTCTATTCCATTTCAAAAGGGGAATGGAAGTTCCAAGAAGTTCGCAATTCTCCCACAGATGGCATAGATTGCAGTACCACTACCATAAAAATTTTGCTTTGGTGATTATCACTCATGTGTTGCAACGACCACTAGATCTTTAAATCAGTCATCAAATAAATAATCTATCACTAGTTGCCATAAAATCCTCTATTTAATAGCCTGGGCTAACATAATACATTTAAAAAGTAATTTAAATCTGTTGTAATATGTTAGTACTTTCTCAGCTAAGTAGTAAGTTGGCAGACATGTTGTTTCTCTTGTCTTCCTTGAAGGCGGGAAACAAGACAAGAGAAACAACATGTCTGCCAACTTAGCTGAGAAAGTACTAACATATTACAACAGATTTAAATTACTTTTTATACGTATTTTGTTAACCCAGGTTAATAAATAGAGGATTTTATGGCAACAAGTGATAAATTATTTATTTTATGACTGATTTAAAGATCTAGTGGTCGTTCCAACACATGAGTGATAATCCCCAATGCAAAATTTTTATGGCAGTGGTACTGCAAACTATGCCATCTGTGGGAGAATTGCGAACTTCTTGGAACTTCCATTCCCCTTTTGAAATGGAATAAACTGTACGTATCAAAAAATTAGCCAAATCAATACGTTATGCTAAAAATCAAAATTTACTTGGCGCATCGTGTTAATAAATAGTAGTAAAGAAGTATAGGCAGCATACCTATATCTATCTATAATCTAACTAGGAAAACGCTCAGGATAACGCGTTGATGAGCGAGCACATACGCGCAATATCTCCAGCCAAATACGATACGGCACGGCACGACACGATACTCTATTTTCATTGCGCAGCTTTCCAATCTCCATATTATAAACAAAATTCACGAAGAAGTGCATTTTACAGATCCATGGCTCGTGAGACTTGCCTACTACCTCTAGGTACTTTTGCAAAACTCTTTTGACAACCCTACGTAAAAAGTCTGTAAATACTTGACCGATTAATGATTAATCGGAGCATTTTGATTTTCGAACAATCGGAAGATTATTTAAAATTTGAATCAATTGAAGCATTTGGCTGAAAATGTGTAATGTTTACTCTTATTGACCCGGCAAAATTTCAAATTGAAACCAACCAAATAAAAGATTTTTTTTTAAATATTGAAACCAATCAACGGATTTCAAAAAGCTTTCAGCCTGCAACCAAACATTTGAGATGGTCTTTACATGCAAAATATCAGATTGATCGGAGAAATTCTGGGACCTGTAGATCATGTCACCAATAATGTGAAAAAAAACAAAAAATTGCTCAATTAAGTTTATAGGATGTAGTTCACTAAATTAATAGTGCGCCAATTATTTATTGATTTTTAAAATCAAGTACTGACTTTGCCCATTTTTTGATAACACTATTATGCTGAATGTTAGATTTCTTCCGTTTTTGATTTTTTTTCTTTAGGGAAGAGAGTTGGCCCGCAGGTACCTATGCTTGAATTCAACACTGGAGTGGTCGAAGTCCCTAGAATTGCTATGAATGTTGTGGTAGGAATGACAAGAAATGATGCAATTTCCAATGCGATTAGAACAGCCAAGCCACTTGCGAAGTGAAAAGCCGCCCCAGAATAGAACCGTAGACTCATTACATCCAACCATTCCAGAGCCGCTGTGTATTTTATACAATTATTGCAAACAAATATTCCATGGGCAGGTACTCCTTCGTTCCCGAACTATCACGCGATTTATTGAGCGTATTTCTAGATCTAGTCTAGAATCGGTCTAGAGGAAATCGCTGCGTTGATAAGCAAGCCTACGTATTGTATGCGAATTCATGCGTATGCAAGTTTCGGCTCTACAGACCTTGGAAAGGGCTGGAACGAAATGCGTTAAAGTAGCAGTGGTAAAATATCAGAAATTTCCATCAAGAAATTTTACAAATGTTTCCAACACATAATGTAAATCTTGATAATTTTCAACTATCACAAAAAACACAGAATCTCGTTCAAAATATGAGATTAGTGTGTGTAAAAAATTGCGGATCGATTGAGCCTGGCATTGCAAACAAAAACACACAAAAACACTTGAACAAACTGAGAAAGTTATTTCTGATCAGAAAAAATCGCAACGAAAGTAAATTAAAAAAAACGCAGAAAGGAACATTGTGAGTGTACCATGCAATACACAATACAATTGAAATATTAAATTCCCGAATTTTAATAAAATAAAATAAAAAATATGGATCATGTTGAAAACGCTCAGAATTTGCCAGGAGGTCCCGCGAGGCAAATGCTGGGAAGGTCTCCTACTACTGAGGGCCACGACCGCTTCCTTCTCGCGTTCCATTCTTACTATTCTTCATCATCATCTCCCAAACATTTGTCATCATCATTCCTCCGTCGCCATAAGCTGAGTTGCAGAAGAAACAAACTCCTTTGAAAATAGTGCGATGAAAACACCACTATAATAAAATAATGAGGAAAACGATGTGTAACGCGTAGATGAGCGAGCCGGTTGATTAGCGTAACATCTCCAACCGAACACTGTAGTGTACAATCGATCGGGAACAATAGATTAACAAATCAATGTGAACTATGGTGCTTTTCAATAAATCTCGTAGTGACAGCAAAGTCAAAACTTCAATCATAACTAAGTCCGACTGGGCTGAATTTTGTAACATGGGATGAAATTGGTCTTGATCTTGGATCTAAGGCAGGGACGTCGGTAACCTTTTTTGGTGAAGGAGCCAATTTCCGAAAATTTAATAAATTAGATAATAATGGGAGCCGCAGCAGGCAATCAAATATAATACACCGACAATTATCAATTGAATTACTAGTTTATTCTGCATTTTGACGAAGCCCCCCAGCTGTTGCCCCGCAGGGCGTTTTTTAAAGAATTTCAACTATTTCTAAGTGACTCTGGGAGTGGGACTCTAAAATGAATAAACTCAATCAGATAACCTTCCAATTGTTGCCCCGCAAGGCGTTATTTTTTCGAATTTTCAAATTTTTCGATTCCAGATTTTTATTTAAATTAGGTATCAGAAAATACAATTTAAATTTATAACCACTTGGATAATTTGTCTGAAATTTTGTTAATTGTAAGACAAATCTCAAATTAAGCCGATCAATCAATCCGAAGATTTATTTAAAATATGAACCAATCAACGGATTTCGAAAAAAATTAGTTCTGCCGCAAAGTTGGTAACGTGTGCAAAATTTCAGATCGATCGGAAGAACGGTACGACCATCGCATGTCCGTGTCAAAAGAGCGAAAAGGAGACGCTCATGGGCGTCCGCAGGATTTCTGCCAGGAGGGGGCAGGGCAAGGAAAACAATTTCTTTGGTTTTTGGACACTATGAAATCAATTTGGAGACGTTATGAGATGTATTTAGTTGAAATATTCAATATTTTTTTAAATATTGCACTTTGGGGTGGTGGGAGACATGTTCAAACCTGCCCCGCAGGGCATTATTCGTTTTTTTGCCACTTTGAAATCAATTTTCTTTGGCTTTTTTTTGTTACAAAATGAAACTATGCGGAAAACTCCAGAAAATGTTTAGACATGTTTTCCTGACATCCAGGAGGGTTGCCCCTTGCCCCTCACTGCGGACGCCCATGGAGACGCTCGCTTTGCGTGCTTAATTTTATACTTCGTTAGATCATAGTTAAAGTTCGTTCATGTTTAGAATAGCAAGCCAATATGGCGGCCGTGTACTACCGAAGTCAAGTGAACGTATACGTACACATGTAAATATTAATACAATATTCAAAAAATATGTATAAAACCACTGTAGATAAAAATAAATCAATATTATGGAATATTTCTAATATTTTTTACTATTAAACATAGTGTATTTCACATAATTTATACAATTTCAATAATCCAAAGAAGAAAGTCTTTCCATTGACAGGGTATAAGTGTTCACGTGAACGTCCAATCAATGACGTGATCGACCAAAACGTCGGAAATATTCTTAACGTGAACGAACTTTAGATCCTTCCGAACTTGTCAAGCTGAAGAATGATCCGGTTCCGGAATGATCTAGTTCCCAGCAGAGCAATGCAAATGCAATGGGAGTTGACGAGGAAGCTGACGTAACTGCTGTCTGCGGGTGAATCATGGTCACAAGATAGGTCATCGGATTCCTGCGCGGTATTGGAGACACAACTTCCTCCCGGGTGGAATGTTTCACTGCATCGTCGGGAATCGTCTAGTCGAGGATGATCCGGTGTCATGGTAGAAATATATTACCAAAGAGTTTCTAGTAGGCTTGTGAAAACGGGCGTTGGTGAAAACCAGGGTACCTATGTGATTTTTTTGATTTTTTTAATAAAAAATAAAACAATCGGATTTATTTGATTTGAATCGATTTAAATCGCTTTTTTGATTCATTTGATATAAATCAGATTTTTATTGATTAAAATTGGATTTATATTGATTTAAATAAAAAATATATATAAAAAAGTGCAGAAGACGAATGAAATATTTGTGAAAGTACTTTATTATTTATTATTATTATTAATAAAGTACCTACTTTCACAAATATCGAATTAATAAAGTACTTTCACAAATATTTCATTCGTCTTATGCACTTTTATATTATTTTTGATTTAAATCAATATAAATCTGATTTTAATCAGATATAATATATATAAATTATAAATATACAAATAAATATAAAAAACTTGATTTAAATCAACGATTTTAATTTAAAAAATCATTTGATTTAAATCATATATATACCCTGCTGAAAACCAGGGACGCGAACCGGAACCGGAACCGGAACCTAGAACCGGTATGAACCTTTATAATTTCGGAACCAGAACCGGAACCGGAACCGTTAATCTTTTTTCCCAAGGAACCGGAACCGGAACCCGAACCTTTATAATCAATTAGGTTCTTAAAGGTTCTTAAAGGTTCTTTAAGGTTCCTTCTTTTAATAAAAAAAATCATGTATATCACTTGGATATTATAATATTATTCACAAAGTTGTATTAAGTTTATTTTTTGAAAAAATTTCCAAAATGTATTTTTTGTAGAAATTTTTAATTCTTGATTAGAAATAATAATTCTTCATTATGCAAACGCTGCTGAGTTTTCAATTTTTGAATCTGACTACTGCGATGAGAACTGCATTGCCGACAATATGAATATGATAGCTCTGGAAAAATGAATGTTTATACGTTGTCTTATGGAGAAAATTGCAGCCACTATACAGTCTCCTCTGATATTTACTCCGCGCACCATCCTGTGAATTTTATACAGACACGTTGCCTACACCTGTGCTTGCATTCATAGGAAAATCCAAATCCAATAATTCCATTAAATTTGACATTGGTAATACTGAAGTTTTATAATATAGTTTGATTTAAAATTTTAGAACCGGAACCGGAACCCGGAACCTTTATGCAGGAACCGGAACCGAAACAGAACCTTTAAGAATATTTGTTTCAGAACCGGAACCGGAACCCGAACCTTTATAAAATAAAATTGTGGAACCGGAACCGGAACCCGAACCTTTATTCATAAAGGTTCGGATCCCTGCTGAAAACTGATGCTCAACAGACCTTGGATACATGAAGACAACCTGATGAAATGCGGCTAGGATCAGTGAAAATTTAATTCTCAATGAGAGAAATTTTACAAATATTATTTGTCTGAAAATTGTCAAATTCTAGTAAAACGTTGGTACCAACCAATGACCATTCCAAATTTTAAAGTAAAAAGAGGAATATAAATATTGTAAATCAATTTTCCTATGACTTTTCACCTAAGCACTGAAAAAGTAGACAAGATACAACTTAGGTACATACTTCATTAGTGTGTGTGCAAAATTTCAGATCGATTGGTGTTGAACTGTGTGCCCTGGGCAAAAAGCAAAAGAGTACGTGCCGTAAGAGTACCATGGTGACGCTCGATGTATGGCCGGTGAGAAGGAGGCGGTCGTGGCCTATTGGTGGGGAACCTTCCCATCATTTGCCTCTCGACTGAGGGAAACCAGTGAATGGATGGCCGCGATAATCAAACCCGCAGCCAGAGCCAACTGCTTGGCAACTAGATGCAACTCTGTGCACAACCAGAGCCTCGTCAATAAGGAGCTTTGCATATTTCTGCTATTTCTGGGGAGGGGGGAAGGCCAATCAAGAAATTAGTCTACAATTTCAAGAAATTAACAAAGCATCACTGAATAGCAACAAAATAAAAATTATTAAAAAACGCTCGTTTCATATTCATCCATATTCGCTCATATTCGTCCATATTCGCTCATATTTGTTCGTTATTCGTCCATATTCGCTCATATTCGCTCACATGAGCAGGGGTGAAGCGTCAGGGGAGACAGGGGCGAGACACATTATTAACATCTCATGTATTTTTCATTAGCCTGAAATTAATATTGTACTACTATACCAGCGCTACTACATAACTAATTGTTAGTATTTTAATTTCATACACCAATTAGTCTTATCGCCTCGCCAATGCATTATTATGAGCAGTGAAAATTCTGTGAAATGTTTTTAACAAATTTGACAAATATTTTAAAACAAGGATTATCATCAAATGGTACGTAAAATGTCTGTAAAATGTCGATTACTATTGAATTTTGTTCTTGACTTATTTGTTAATTGTTGGCCCCAATGACCATGCAAAATCTGACGTTGATCGATCAAACGGTTCAATTTTCAACCAATCAGAGGATATTGTTGAAAAAAATTAATTTTACGGCTCATATGACATTAGCGTGTGTCAAAATTTGAGATCAAGAGATGGTTGATTCATGTGAGTGGGATGTGTGCCCACAAAAGCAAAGAAATAAACTGGAGCAAATGCCGGAAGAGTTCCGTAGTGACGCTCGCTCAATAATCGATCGAAGCACAATTACTTTGCGTCTGAGGGCGAAGGGCGAAAGCGCCACACTAGACGTTGCTGAAAGTCACAAAAATAACAATAACCAAGTAACAAACTGATGTACAAAATATAAACTACGTCATAACATAATGCATGTCGTGAATTGAGCCCTCGAAATGGTAACAGAATGCATTTTTCTCAAGTAATCCTGGATATTTTACTACACCCCCCCCCCCCCCCCCCCTGTCATTGAGCCGTCACAAGAGGTCTTCATTGATACAAAACAAACCACGATTGTTCTTACAGTTTCTCTCAAACGTGTCTCTTCTTCCTGCCCCCCCCCCCCCCCCACCCCCGCCCCTTGCCCAATGCAAGTTATGCAACTGACGCCAGCGACCGGAATATTATTCCAGATCTGAATTCCATCTTCTAGTAGACCATCATCGCAATTATTAATAAATATCAAGAAGACGATCCGGTCGTAATAAAATATAATCTAAACAAAAAGTCGAGGGGCAAATCGCTTGAAACTTATAAACAATTCTAAACTTGAGATTGCCATCGAGTCAAGCACAAAGAGATGCATAAAGAGATTCTCACAGTGTTTAATATCCCAAGCGATTTGTATCGGAAGAATAATTCTCTCTGTACGTGCCAACAGTTTTATCTTAATTCCTAGAACCTCTGCGAGTGCGAGCGCTCGGTCTGTTTGTTGAGACAATGTTTGCTCGAGGTCGCCGGTTCTATTTTAATTGTCCACTGTGTGTACTGTTTGCTGAGTCACAAAGCAGATGCTGGGAAGGCTCTGGTGGTAACACGAAGACCGTGAATGTGATGTAAGATGTAGTGGGTGTGCAGTGCCTGCCAGTTCGGTCACGGGCGTTACCGTTTCACTCTCGTCTCGCTCGCCGCTGTTGATTGACATACACACGCCCGTCACAAAACCCTTTTTAGTGGGCATTTTAGTGCTACTTTGGTCTCTTTCGTATTAATTTCTGAAAATATCGTCGGACGTAAATGTTTAGTGTTTCTTACAACGCAGTTTCAAATCCTGAAACATTCTATTTTATGTCGGTTTTAAATTATAACTGCTCTTGAGTTTCGAGTGTTCGTTTTACAAAACGTTCGAAATGACGAAATGTTACGATTTTAAATTCTGGTAAAACGGAATTATGATTTGCAAATATCCTGTCAAGTAAGGTCTAGTTATGTGGAATTCAGTTTAAAAACCAGCGTAAAGCAGCCAAGGTATGATCTAAAGCGTCTTCAATTTAAACACAGTGTCAACGTAATTTGTTTGTGTATGTTTCACTGAATCTTCAAATAAAAGAGTTATTTTATTTACTTACTGCCAAAGTTGACATTCAAGATACTCTACACTCGGATCAAATAAAACCGCCCCCTTTTGCGGCCTCTCCGCTACCGAAGGGCCATCTCGACAGATTCGGGTTTACAATCTTCATCGTGTGACAGTTTTATTACCTCGTCAGTTTCTTTGTCGCGCAGTTTTATGACAGGTTTGCGGCGCGCATGGCGTCATGTGATGACATCACACACGAGGCGCATGCATGGACATGACGAATGGATGAAGTTGGCAGCTAGTGGGCGAACTCAACTCAGTCCGCGGGATTCAACTTGTGCAATGTACCGTATAAGGGAGCGGAGTTGTTTGTGTGCGTAATTTTCTTCTGTTGACGGCAGTTCGTGACAGATTGCCAGTGAAGCAAGAACATTGGTTTAATGTGTGGACGGCTGCATACTGGGTTTCTGCGCACAAGATGGAAGTTTTTAATATTTTCAAGAGTGTAAAACCAAACTATTGCTCCGTGGTAAAATGAAGGTAGAGACAATTAGCTATTCCTAGACATGTTTTAGTAATGTGATTTCATACCACACCACATTCCTCGCCTTCACTACCTACTACCTGTTGCATAATACATGCATTCTGGATATTTTCCCCCTAAATATTATCATTTGTACCTCGGAAAGCTAATAATTATTTCAACGTCCAAACAATCGCGCCAAATGTTCTATTTATAAATTTTAGGTATTTTAGGTAGATGACATGTCATGGCATTTACTTTGCAACAAACTAAGATAAACGTGAAATGCCACTTTTCTCATCTTAGCAAGGAGCCAGTTCTTTGGCCAATGTCAAGTCAGACATTGCTTTTGGATTAGTTTGTCATTTTTATCTTACCATATTGTGAAATAAAGTTGGCAAAATAATACATTTTCTTATCGTCGGTTATGAATTAGATTTTGATGATCAAATAGGGAGTAAAATACAGATTGGCATTGAATTATGTAGGATTATGGTAGGTAATTAGTAGGTAGGTTATTATTTTAAATGACCATGACCATGTTTGGTGATGGCAATTTTGAATTTTATTGAAGTTTTTTGTGTGTATTTTAATTTTCATGACATTTTTCAATATTATCTATTTTATTTTACTCGAGGACAATACGGAGTAGATTTGGTGCTCAAAGTTTTGGGTCAACCACTGTCACAAGTCACAACTCACTCACAACACAACAAAATGATGACTCAAACATGAAGTTTAATCGAAAACAATTCAACATTAGTTAGAGTAAATAAGAAGATAAAGGAAAAACATGATTGCATCTTGTCATGTTCTCGTAGCATCATTGAGCACCACTGTGATGTTTTCAGGTCGCCGGACGGCACGTGTCTGCTGACCAACAGCGACGACCACGTGCTGCGCATCTTCGACCTGCCACGCGAGCTGCACTGCCAGGCGACATGGCCGCGCGACCGCACGCTGCCCGAGCTGAGTCCTGCGCTGCGCATGAAGGAGGGCGGCCTCGTGTATGACTACACCTGGTATCCGCTCATGTCTTCGTGGGACCCGCTCTCCTGCTGGTCAGTCAATCCGTCCAGCTCTTATTACTCATTTGGTCAGATCTAATTGTCCATTTATTGTCCCCATCCTAGTACTTGAACTTTATAGAGATATTGTAATTTTTTCAATTTACACATAAAAATATATTTTAGGTAATAATTACCTAAAAGTTAGTTTTATAATGTAGATTTTTAAATTTACTTATGGAGTTTTGCCACAAAGCCACGAACTCAGCAGCTTCATTAAATCTGCAAATTCTGCAGTCTGGTCAAGTCCCTGACTTGAATACAATGTCAAATAATTTTTGAACTCTGCAAGAGAAATTAGAGTTGTCAGCATAAACTAAGTGTTTTCAGATTCAAATAAAACTAAACTGTAGTGTATGACTTGTTTGAAATTTTTGTGGGAACATAAATCTCAATCATAACTATTGAATTACCTAGTAACTCTTTTTACTGAATGTCCAAAATATGTACATCTAAATGTTACAATTTGATGCAGAGTTTAGTTTGCTGGGATATTGGAAATAGACATAGCTTAGTAATTTATGAAGTATGAGCTCTTGATGTTAGGACTATTGAGTGGTTTCAAGTGGTTTGCTATGTGCCCTGATGCTGGGTGGTCTAGACTGAAGGGTGCAGTTCATTGATGAACACTTAGAGTTGGCAGGAAGAAACTAAACCCACTGACTGAACTTTGTTCTTCACACAATGTTTCAAGGTTTTCTTTGTTTGCTGTGGGACTAGAATGTACCTAGTGTCATTCATTACGAATTGTTTGCAGTCTTCAATGAGTTTCCAGCTTGGTGTAGTTTATTTTACTTTACACTACCTACTTTTATTGTAGATGAAGCAAATTAGCATTGTAATTTTGTGTCAAACAGGTAGTGCTTAATTATTGATGCATCTGCATTGAAGCATAGGTAGTACAGACGTTAACTATGAAGGACAGTCTGGCATTATGTTTTGAGAGTGAAAGAAAGTGAGTTTAGCCGGCAGTGTGTGGATGAAGACGCGCGTGAAGATGGGGCAGTGTGAAGTCGGCTACGAGACGACGCTTGCTTCCGATGCGCCTGAATCTCTGCTCAAACCTGTGTTGTTGAACGAGGTGAGCAAAGTTTCAGGTGTGTCGGCGGCGTGCGCAGCGACCTCGAGAATCTGCCAGCTGTACGACTCCTTGATCCGTTTCCTCTTCGCCAACATACTTCAATATCTTGTGTTGTTAGTCGGCACCTGATAGTTATTATTTATTCAATCCCTACCAACAATGTCTGGTAAGGGGTCTTCAGGTTACCTTACAAACTATTTGAAAAATTACAATTGTTAACCATAGGGCATTTTAATTTAATTATATAATATGTGAATTATAATACAGAGGATTCAAATACCACGTTGGTAGTTTTAAGAGAGTTTAAAGAGAGTTTTGAAGAGAGGTAGTGGGAGTTTTAAGTCGCATAGAAGAAGAGTGGGAAGGCCGCAGGAGAAGTGGAGAGAGTTGGTAGCAGAGGATGTTCAAGAGAGACTGGAGAAGTGGGAAGAAGTGGAGGAAGAAGGTTGTGGGAGGACAGAGAGAAGTGGAAGAAATGGTGGAGAAGAAAGAAGAAGAGGAAGAGCCAAGCTTGACCAGCTAGCTCAGGAGTCCGAGGTCCTAGCAAATGGTAGCCCTCGCCACCCCCGACCCAATTCTTGGAACCGGGAGAAAGAATATTATTAATTTAGAGTTTCCGGATTCTATTTTCCTTTGGGTAATTTTTTCACTCTAGCACATTTTCTAAACTGGTTTCTGTTGGTGTATATTTTCCACTTTATTCGTCTTACTTCTGCTTCCTTGTTGTGTCCCAGCGTGGATGGATCATTGCTGACGTGAAGTGTGCTTGTTATGTTGGCAGCCTGGTGAGCACCGCGCAGGACAGCCCCGTGCACATGTGGGACGCATTCACCGGTGAGCTACGCGCCACCTACCGCGCCTACAACCAGTGAGTACAGATTACAGATTCATGCAGCCAATGAGTTTAGTTCTTCAACTGTAACGTAATGAAGTTAATATCTCCGGTTTATTTTCTCAGTCAAGACATGTACAAAATGACAAGCAAAGAAAAATTATTTTCTATTTGTATAAGATAATACAAATCGGTTTTGTTTATGTGCAAGGCATCAATTAATGAGCCTAAACTCGCATACCTAGTACTTTAAGGTATTTTTTGTTCTTCAACCAACATCTGATCTCTTGCGATGTGTCTGTTTATATCCAGGTAGATATTGATTCGGTTTCTGCTAGTGGTGGTGAGACTGTAGTTGCATTGTGTTTGTTGAAGAGGCTGCCAGATGCCAGCCAGTGATAGCACAGCCACACTCTTTCCACCCACAAGATATTCAACCATCTTTTTATATCAAGAACAGGATGGTTTTAAAACTTTAACATTGCAAAATTCTTGTTTGTTGGGCTCTTCTTAGAGCCTCGGTTAGGTACCCGTTTCTCACTTTATGATTTCTCACAATACAACTATTTTGTTATATCTCAACCACTTCGATCCCCATTTCAAAAGTTTCATCTATATAATTACCTTTTTGCCCCTCATTCAAAATCATACTATTTAGTGTCCATCTACATGGTGTATCTCTTCCGGTTGTTAGTTTTTGTTGTGTAATTTGAGGATTAATCCTTGGTTTGCCGTACACAAGAGAATGGTGGAGGACTGATTTCAGGCCCAGATGAGATCACCGGAACAAGGTTGAAAGTGAGGAAAAACACAAGGGATTCACGTGATTTGTTCCTCAAATTGGTAATTTCAGTGTTTTTTTGGGGAGGGATATGTTCAGTATTTTGTACCTACAGATTGCTCCAGCTTTCAGGTATATGGATAACCATCCTTTTGCACCATAAAATACGTTTTAGTTATTTTTAAGGCATTCTTTCTTGGGATGGGTCTTCCTATTGATATAATAAGTGTGTAAGTCTTGCAAGGGACGAGTGTCGGACTAACGTGAACCATCGGACTAACGTGAACCATTGAACTAACGTGTAATGTCGGGCGAACCATTGAACTAACGTGAACATTGAACTAACGTGAACCATTGAACTAATGTGTACTGTCGGACTAACGTGTACTGTCGGACTAACGTGTACTGTCGGACTAACGTGAACGTCACGACTGGTTTCAGAGTGGATGAGGTGGAGGCGGCGCACTGCGTAGCGTTCGACCCGCGCGGCGAGAAGCTCTACTGCGGCTTCAAGAACATCGTGCGCATTTTCAACACAGCACTGCCAGGCCGCACCTGCGAGACTAGACGGCTGCGAGGTTGGTAGCACTTCCCTCCGTTTAGCTCCATTACAAAAGATCCCGTCAACTAATGTCAAATATAAAAGCAAAGGATAAAATAATACAATATGTACTAAATACATCATTACCTACCGAATGTAGATATACTTGACAAAATTTCACAATGACATGCTTACGTGCTTAGGTACGTACATTAACTTCTGTATATCACTTTAAGCAGTTACAAAAATTGTGTATATGTACCAACTGGAAAAGGTTCAGCTACTATCCACTATGATGTTAGTTGATTCAAGGCTCAATTCTTGAGGATTAACAAATGAGTATTTACCGAGTTAGTATTGTATACATCGAGTTGATTTAAGAGGAATGTCTTGCAGATGTGGAAGTGGCTGAGTCCCAGAGGGGGATTGTGTCGTGCATCGCGGTGAATCCTGCCATGAACAACATCTACGCAGTCGGGACTTACCTCAAGTCAGTCGGTGAGTGTCTTCTACCATTCCAACTAGGCGCTCATTTGTATCATTTGCTTTGTTGTCTTGTCATTTTATTGTCTTTTCATTTTTTCACAAAGTCAAGATTTAATATTGTGTAATGTCTGTTTGTAATCATACTGCACTTGTGACTGAGTAAATTTTAAAGTTAAGTCGTAGGTCAATGATTTTTTAATTGGCTCTTGCCTGCTAACATTTCCGTTCTGCTTCAGATTTAAAAGAATAAAAATGAGTCGATGTTTCTGGATAGGGTTATTGGACATTATGCTTGATTCTTGTGTCCAACATAGTCATTTCATAAAATGATTTAGCTCTGACTTTTCTTCATCTCAAATAAAATATAAGCAACTTGTTGGAGTGTTTTCGACTGAGTACTGAGTGTAGTGTGGATGTTGGCAGGCCTGTACTGCGAGCCCCGCGGCGCCGCACTGTGTCTGGCTAGCGGCCACTCGGGTGGAGTCACCCACCTCGTGTTCTCTCCCGACGGAACCAAGCTCTACAGCGGAGCGAGGAAGGACTCGGAGATCATCTGCTGGGACATCCGCAACCCGGGCACGCTTCTGCACACGCTGCAACGCAAGGTACCTACCTCGTTCATGCACGCTATAGTGGTACAGCGCTATAGCTCTGGCAAGATACAACCGGAGTGATGACCTGCCATTCCCTTCCATCTACACTATTGCCATTTTAAATAACTTTCAACGAATTATAATCGAACTGCTTTGGAAGATATTTGGCACCACAACAAAGCAACCCTTTTCCCGGACACCTGCAGTGGTTGGGAGATATTTACAACCGGACAGGCGTCAAAACACTCAGGATTACAAGCTGGCCCTATTGTTGACTTTTTCACAGCGTTTGCTGAAATAGCTACACACTCGCTAGTTCCACTATACCGTACATGTATGTAAATGAATTTTTTAATTAATTATACATTCCCATATTATGGTTGCAGATTTTGTAATGTCGCCAACAATTTTGGAGGAATGTTGCTCAAATTGATACATAAGATTTAAAATCACTACCTATCAGTATTATTGTGTTCAGAGGAAAACAATATTTCTAAATCAAACGCAAAACGCAAGTTCACGGCATTTGTAATACTAGGTGCGAATTGCATCTAAACTAGTAAACCAACTTGGTTGTTTTCTATTATTCCTGGTGTGTACCCAAGTCAAGTGGTGTGACTGATAACTGCAAGTCATTGCACTGGGGGGAGGTGATAGGGGCACCTGAGCAGGCAGGTGCAGCGCGTCATAGGGGCATGCAGTTGTTTCATCACACGTTGCAGTGGTTACCAGGCACAACAGTTCAAGGACATTCAGAGGATGGTGCCGTGGGGGAGTGACTTGTGTTCTCACAGTGGCTTCTAAAGCAGAGGCGAAGATTTGTATTAAGTGTAGATTAGACATTCAACTCACTGCTGCAGGGCTGCCGCCACATACAAATTAATATCCTTTTAAAAAGCATGAAAAATCCGTAAAAATCCGTATGCCCATTAAAAACCTTTAAAATGATGTAAAACTCCCATATTTCAAGCACTAACTGGGCCACTTGACGGATAAGCTATTGAATTCCTCACGCAACATGGGACATGAGAGAAGGGGGGTTGGGTTCTAGACTGACAGCTGTGGATGGAATGGTAATTTTGAATTCAGAATTATAAATATCTTTCTCCCGTTTCCAACACATTATTCATAATGAGCATAATAAATTTAAAAACTATAAGCACACGCAAGAATAAGGGATGCAATCACTAATCAGGTCATTAACCCACGACCAGCTGCAAACAACTAACAAGTGGATGCCTCAGGCAGCGCGCGCCCCTAGACACTCAAGACATTGCTCAAGGTCGACCAGTTTCCCCACCCCCCTTCCTCCCTCAACCATTCACTCGCAACCATTTATTGGTAGTATAGCTAGCCTACTTACACAAAAGGGTGTTTTGAAACAATCTCTGCACTGAAAATTGTTGGACAGGAAACGAAAATATCTTGTCAAACTATACATTTTCGTAATAAATTTAAAATATTATCTCATTCAAAAGAGAAAATGTGGTTCAACTATGAATCACCAGTATCCGTTAAAGAGTCAACAAATCCGTGTGTCCGTTTTTGTACTCATAAATCCGTAAAAACGGATAATATCCGTAAAAACGGCAGCCCTGCACTGCTGTTACTTATTTACACACTTATCTAAACATTCTTTAATCCTATGGCATTTATAATAATATCTAAAATCTGACTAAAGAATACCAGGAAGTTAATAATTTAATTATAAACCACTTTTTATTATTTACTAAAATACACAAATTTCTGCAAATCTGATACTTAATAAAATTATTGTAAACAACAAACCAGATTAAAAATTGAAATTAATTAATTTTTAATCTGGAATGTTGTTTAATATGTTCTGATACTATGTAAATAAATATTGCGACCCTGCTTCCAACTATTGTCGGCTCACATTATACTATGCAATTTTAATAAATTAATTAACCAAAGACTAGCACATAGTCTTTGATTAATTCATTCGTGATTTGTGGGATTTTAACAACTTAGTTTCACGTGGTGATAATGATGGAAAATTTAGTGATCTCCCAGAAAATGGTGTTAAGAAAAAGACTACAAAATAAAAACCCACGCCCCGACTGGGATTCGAACCCAGATCCTTGGGATTACCGGTCCTATGCTTTTTTTTTACCAATTAGGCTACCTAGGAACATTGTTGAGTTGCAGTATTTTGGCATGTGTGCAATGAATGTGTCTGTCGCGCAGGTGTCGACCAATCAGCGCATCACGTTCGACCTGACTCCCGACGGCCGCTACCTGCTGTCCGGACAGAGCGATGGTCGCGTCGCCGTGTGGGACCTGCTGGCGCCGCCGGTCGTGGAGGTCGGCGGCGGCGACCCAGTGCTGCCGACCTGCCAGACGTTCCTCGCACACAACGACTGCGCCAACGGAGTCAGGTAAACCACTTCACTGCTTGTACATCTGCCTCGGTCGTTGCGTTCATACGCTTGTAAAAGATAACCCAACGGGATGTTTTCACGAACTTGAATACTAGTTTCATGTAAATGTATTGGTATACTAATTACTTAGTTTACGAGTGATGTCGTACTTCAGCACTGTACATCAATATTGACCAACACTTTAAAGTGATAGAATCTTTCTTCTTACTCTAGATCCTCATGTCCTCCAGTCATCACTTGAAGTTGATAGTGTTGTAAATTGTCATGAAAAGTTTCAAGCAGTTCAAATTTTTTTAACGACGCATCGATAGTACCTAATATTAATTTTTTTATTTAATAGGTACTAGGTAGCAGATGTAATACATTTTAAGGGTTAACGTTACATCAAATGGTACTTGGTGGTAACTTCTTAGATCTACACCACTTCATTGGATTTTTACTAAATTTAGTACTACAACAGTTTAGGTTGTATGTTTCTCATTTGCTTTCTAAAATAAATACAAATATTAATTTGATATCAACCACTTTGATCCCATAGGGCTGGTATCACAAAAGCTATGTCGTTTTCCACTGGCTGCACTAGTTCTGCACTCAGTTTGAATTTTGCATTGAGTTTTGTATGGTGACGTCATTTCAGTGTAGTAACCCTAAAGTAGGGAGCAGGCGATCTGTGGACTTTATTTTATTTTAAAACTGATATTTTACGAACACATGAGTTAGCTCAACTTGGAGTCCAGAACCATTTCCATTGTTAGAATCTCTCTATTATTAGTTCCATACTCAAGTTGAGAAAACTGAAAGGAGTTCATAAAATAACAGTTTAAAAGTGAAATTAATCAACAGATTTGCCTGCTGCCTACTACAGTGCGGCCAGTGGGTAACGCCATTACTATTCGAACAAATAAGCGATACGTGATGGAGCCACTTCTGGCAGGAACATTTTTAGATGCACTTTTTTGTTTTGATCTTCCTGTTTCCACAAGGCAGTGAAAAAGGAGAAACAAATGAAATGTAGGTTTAGTTAAAAGTTTACTTTTTCAGCCATAACAAACAACTAAAGCAAATTTTATATAATTTATTTACATAAATAAACCCTTTACAACCGCCATTATCATAGTACCAAAGAATCCACCAGAGGTCAGTCGTGTTCCTTATTTTCTCGAATAAGTTATGCTGGATTAACAATAATATTGGACTAAATTTAAAATTGGTGGCTCAGCCAATCAGATACTTCAAAATCAGTTAGTTGAACAATTGAACAAGTGATTGAAACAGTAGAATTTAACACAAAAGTTCGTAAATCCGCCCTAACTTGTAATTGGCAATACCGGCCGTTAAAAATTACAGTTGGGTATACAATTTCTTCCTTGCCAAGTTGTGTCTCTTCAAAATCGTTTCACTGAGACTCCACTTTATCATCAATTAATCATGTCAATATTGCTGACATGCTGTCTTGTCTAAGTGTAACTTTACAACCCCGCTATTTGTGAACGTGGATCACGAAGCTCGAAGCCTGCTCTGGACCGAAGCTGACACGATCGACCACGAGACGACGCTTGCTTCCGATGCGCCTGAATCTCTGCTCAAACCTGTGTTGTTGAACGAGGTGAGCAAAGTTTCAGGTGTGTCGGCGGCGTGCGCAACGACCTCGAGAATGACGATGTTTCCCTCGTCGCCTGAAACTTGCTACTACCTGTTGATATCGAGCGAGGTGAGCAAAGTTTCAGGTGTGTGAGTGGAACTGTTGCCAACCCGACGGCTGAGAAACTCTTCAAGGTCGACGCCTTGAGAGAGAAGAACATCACGCCACTCGGACATGATGACTCGCAAGACTCGGACTCGCAAGAGTTGTATGGGAACCCAACCTGCTGATTAAGAATGCGCCCCGGTAGTTTAGTGGTTAAAGCATTGGGCTGGTAACCCGAAGGATATGGCTTCGATTCCCAGTTCGGGTGCGCGTCTTTATTTCGCACGTTCCCTCTTAAACACAATCAAGCCAACTGGAATTCAATGATTTCTTACTCCTTTATAAAGATGCTAGGGGTGTGCGAGTACTCGAAATTTCGAGTTCGAGTCGAGTTTAGGGGGTGAATCGAGTCAAAAAGGGTTAAACTCGACTTTTTCAAGTTTAAAAAAAATTTTTTTTTTTTTTTTTTTTTTTTTTTTTTGATTGACAATATTTATACTGCTTACATCCTTAACAGTCCCCTACCTACCTCTTCCTATCAATAATCCACTCCTCAACTCACAAGAACACATGCATTTCTGTTAAAATGACACAATGAAATAATAACAAAGTATTGTTGGACGAAATTGTTGAGATTTGGGAAATATGATATTCCTGCTGATAAAGTGACATAACTCAACTGCAGGTCTAAGTGCTTCTGACAATACTTCTAGGAATGCAATAACCCAGAATTCTTGGCCTAAGGAAGTTCTAGGGTCTTTGGCCTTTACATTCTATGTAGTACCTACCTAGTAGTATTTCTAGTAGCAGATTGAATGAATTTTTTTCCCCCCAAGATACAGCAGCGGTTAAAGCTTAGATCCTAGGAAGTTAGATCTTTACTTGTCATTCCAAGCTACAATTTTCTAGTAGCACACTTCAAACCCCTGTAGTATGAGAATCAAAATGATTTACCTAATACACATCTTATCTTATAATAAGAAATGACATGAATTAGCAGCCCTACAATGTATAGATGATGTATGATTAATGTAAATATTTCAATTCATTTTGTGATGGTCGAATAATAATTTTATGACCTAATAGTACGTAGGTGAACATTTGCTGAACATGACTCGAACTCGACTCGAAAAACTCGATTCATCTCACTGACTCGATTCGAACTCGACTCGACCTTAAAATATCAAACTCGCACAGCCCTAAAAGATGCATAAGATTTGAGTTTGAAAATAAATGTATTGACGACCCGACCAGAGAAAATTCAGTTGTATGTTTATGGTTTCTTAACTATTTTTCATTTCATGTAAATGTGTAGGTGGCAAGACATCAAACTCATCAAGGTACCTATATTGTACTACATATGAATCACTTTACAATATTTCTTGTCATTATGAACCTCTGCTCTTAGTTATCTACTAGTTACTGGGACATTTTCCGTCCGGACCGAGCAAGGAATGAAATGTTCTACTTGTCACGTTGAAAGAATGCATTGTTATCGACTGAGCCACCGCTTGTTGCAGCGTGCACCAGCAGTACCCCATCATTGCCACCGCCTCGGGACAGCGCCACTTCCCCGAGCTCAGTCGAGATGACTCGGACTCGGATAACGACTCTCCGCTGCTCAAGCGGAGGTACATCCAGCGGGAGAACGGGATCAAGCTGTGGTGGGCGGCCAAGTAGAGAGGTAAGCGGACTTAATGTGGGCTCAATTGTAGTCGTCATTTCTGATTACTCTAGAAAGATTATATTCATTTAACTGCCTCTTTCTCAATTGTCCAAAATTATAAGAATACTTAATTAAAAGGTTTTCTAGGTTATAATAAGTACTGGGCTTATTACGTAGTCATTTCCAATATAGGTACACTAGGCCAAAGTAAAAACGGAATTCGAAAGAAATGGATTGGCTGGTTAAGAATTCATTGCATCATCCAATGAATTCTAAGCTAACTCTTCGAATAACTCTAGTAGGTGAGCTCTGATTTCATTGCTAATAACAAGGATTAATTGTCAAGGAACCTGACCTGCAGGAAATCAGTTTCATTCAAATACCGGAAATTACTTTGGCCCAGTGTACCATAAGTAAATCATAGTACAAACAAACATTTTATGGTCATTTGTCACTAAAATTCATATTCAAGAATGTTCAAAATCGTATGCTTGACTTCAGCTATAAACCTGTTGTTGTAAGAGCCTGTCATGCTTACAGTGAGTGGATTTTAGCTCAGCATACAATGCAATGACATTGTTGTGACTTGTGAGTAGGTTCTCAACCAGATAGCAATGGCTTCCCAGATTCCAGGGTATACTTACACTTTCGGACTAAGGAATATTATATGGGTGATTCGTGGTACCATCTGCATGATTTCAGATACTGTTGTTTTAAAGCCAGACTGCTACTCTAAATACTGATGACATTGTCACTACAATTAAGCTCAACCGCTTTCGGAGCAAATGTTATACAATCAAAAATATTAAAAAGATTGAATTTAAATCGACTGCAACAAAGATTTATTTGTCCTGCAATGCAGAATACAGTGTTGCATGAATTTGGTTCACTGTTGTTCCCACTCCGGCTCGATGACCGTACAGTGCTGTTGCTTCTTGCCGGGCGTTGGCGGCGTGACCTTGAGCGGCACGCGCCACGAGCGTTCGTACTCGGTTTCGGGCAACAGGTGCGAGAGCGCCAGCGTGTGCAGCACGAGCGCGAGGAGGCGGAAGAGCGCGCACGAGAAGCGCATGGTGAGCGAGCGCGTCTTGGCCTGGTGCTTCTCGGGCCACGCGAACACCACGCGCGAGCTGCCTGCGCATGATACGTAGTATTTGTACATCGTCGTTCAGGAAGATTTACTGTCCCCAGCACAGTAGTTGAAATTTAAGACATCATATTATGTTCAGATCTCTCATTTAATCACGTGTAATGTTAAAACCTGACCGGCATAGCCATTGTGGCAGAAATGCAATAAGCGACAGTCTATATACTGCCTTCATTTCTTCTGTGTCCCTACGATTGGTATAAATAACCGGGTGAAGCTGGAGTCTGCTTACCTCCGCTGGTGACGTACTGCATGTCGGAGACCTCTACTTCCTCCTGATCCTCCCGCTCCTGGAGACGAAGCGGCGTAATCGACTCCCCGTGGTGTATTTTACTCTCCAACTCCTCCTAGAGAAGCAGTTGTGTTCAAGGTCATTTACTTGCTTGTTGGTGGAAACGAGGGGGGGGGGGGGGGGGTGTCTACATTAGGTCTGTTCGTTTTGCTTACTGCAGTTGCAGTAGCATCAGCTTACAGTAGGCCCTGGTAACTCTTGCAGTAGCTTACTGTACGAACACAAAACGAACGCATTTGCAGCAGGATGGCAGTCTGGCCTTTTCCTATTGGTTGAGAGGTTTGTGAATTTGGCGGGAAGAATTTAAAAATAAGTGATATTATGTTCTGCATTTATAGAATTCTTGTCTAATCCCAATGCATTTTTTCATAAATATGTATCATTTCATAACATATAACTAAACTATCCTCTGAAACAAATACTCATTTCCCTCCTCCTGGGGCGTATTTCACTATCCATCCATAAGAAACACATTTTACATTTCAATACGTCCGCCATTTTGCCGAAAACTGCAGAGTTACTGCAGCTACAGTACCTCCCTACCCAGCTGTAAGAACAGTCACTGCGCAGCTACTGTCAGTGTCAAATCGAACACAATCGCAGTGACAGAACAGTAAGTTTGATGCAAAACGAACGGATTTGCAGTGAGCAGTTAAGTGCAGTAAGCAAAACAAACAGACCTATAGATTGCATTTGAAAACGTTTCAATGTTTCGATCTATGGTATCTATGGGATCTACAAGTATCTTACAAGAACACACAAACACTATACACCTGTTTGATTGAAGAATCTTATTTCTGAAGTCAATGCTTGATTCTTTCTAGAGGCTATTCCATTTCAAAAGGGGAATCCACGCCCATTCCTATCATATCTACCACGCTATTGGATAGTTGGTTCGGGCGGGAAACAAAATTTGTTTAAATCATAGAAGCCAACGGAAAAACCAGGTACTAGTGCCAACTTAGCTGAGAAAGTACTAACATATTACAACAGATTAAAATTACTTTTTAAATGTATTTTGTTGACCCAGGCTATTAAATAGAGGATTTTATGGCTACAAGTTATAAATTGTGTACTTGATGACTGATTTAAAGATCTAGTGGTCGTTCAAACACATGAGTGATTATCACAAACGCAAAATTTTTATGGTAGTGGTACTGCAAACTATGCCATCTGTGGGAGAATTGCGAACTTCTTGGAACTTCCATTCCCCTTTTGAAATGGAATAAACTGTAACTAGAAAAATCACTCCCATTTATGATGCAGAACAACATTTACAACCCTGACATTTATCTGTGAGCGTTCTACACAGAAAACAATTTCTCTAGAATCGCAAGTTTTGTAATGTGAATGGGGCAAGAAGATAAAGAGGTAAAGCTGGGTTCCCATACTTCGCTTTCATTTCGCATTCGGTTCGCTTTCGCGTCGCGAAGTTTGTAGTCGTTTCCATAATTTCTGTTTCGCGCGTTTCGCGTATCCATGGATACGCGAAACATAAATAGTATTCTGCCAAAAGTTACAAACAAAATGACGAATAATAATCAGATAATAAGCAAGAAAGGCAAGAAAATGCGGAAAAAGTAAAACTTGAAAGTTGAAACGTCAAAACGTCAAAACATATGTTCATTAATCGAATATCGAATATAAGCTCGAGGTCGACCGGAAATGGAGATTCGATATATCGCATCACTTCCGGTTTTCGCGCGTTATGATTTCGTCGAAGTTGAAGTTGGTCCAACATTTTTGCATTTCGGAGACGAAATTAAACATGGACGATTTTCTGTGTTAAAAGATAGCCATTTTGCGAAAACGAACCGAATGCGAAATAAAAGCGAAGTATGGGAACCCAGCTTATGAAGCTAAGGTTTGTTTACAGTTTGACGTAATGTCACTGGCGCTCGGCTCTAAAGAAGTGAACTTGACCGCTGGCCAATCAGAAGACCCTACCGCTAGAGATAAACACTGCTTATCATCATCGAACATCAGCGTCAAAATTAGAGATGCGAGTGGAAAATTCTCAAGTCCTTTTTTCTTTGTTTTTCATTAAAGAAATTAAAGAAAGTCAATGGGGTTGTTCACGCAAAACTATTGTAGATGGCGTTGCTGTCCTAACCGTAATAAGAACCAATCAAAATGCCGAGAGAGAGCCAATCAAAATGCAGAGCGGAATGGAAGATTTTTAAACCTTAGCGGGAGTTTGATTCAGACATGGATTCAGAAACCAACCAATCAGAGAGAGACTACTCCATTGCCGCTAGCGCTGCGAGTGAGAGTAAATGGCAGTGAACAACCCCATTACTGCAATTCTTTATGAATCGTGGGTTTACCTCACCATAATAGAGCAGAAAACATCAGAATTATCTTCCAAATAGGTAATGGTGTTTCCTGCCAGCACTTCTGTTCAAGGGCAAGTTGTTATGTGCTGTTTTTACTACTATTTTATACCTTTCAATGACTTCACCTCCTATGTTAAATGTATGACGAATACCAAATAATTAGGTACTGTAGTGAAAAGTGACCATATGGTATGCCAGAACAATTGTAGAAAGTAAAGTATTTAAAAAGGCGGAAAATTTTCCGCAAAATTAACATCTGTAGTCAATAAAATGTAAAGGAATGATAATTCCTGTGTATTACCTGTAAGTCGAGCCTCTTCTGCTCCCTGGCCAGCATCTGCGACAGAAAGCAAGTGTCAAATCATGGAGCAGGTTTGCTAAGAGATCACTCAACTTGTATTCCAGAGTCCGGGGTTCCATTCCAGTGGCCATCCTTCCTGACTGTTGTTTTTTCGTGGATTCCTTTCTTGGAGTCAAAAATGATGGGAAGGTAACCTACAATATATAGGTCTGCTATCTACCAGCATACTATGAAATGTAAAGATTTGACTGATCGGATTCTATATACTTACCTAAAATAATTGCCACTTGGTGATTAGAATGGAAAGAATTTTGGTGCTATTTCTAAAAACTATGAAAGACAGCCTGTTTATGCCATTGGAATGCGGGAGTGCATGGCTGCCTTTTATCTCCACTCTACGAGTGTAGTAAAACAAGCTCATAACTGCAGTTAAAAGTTATAGCTTCAGCAGTCAGGAGATCTTTATGTATTAATAATCAGTGAATGCTTCTAACACATTAGAAAACAGAAAGCGGACTAAACATGGTTGCTTGGAATCAAATACTTCCTATTATCTTCAACACTTCCAATACAAATCTTTTATCAGACTTGATACTCAATTCTGAATGCCTTATGCAGCAATGACACATTTTGGCTGAGTTAAATGTGTCCAAGTAAGAATATTTACCCTCTACTGATCACACAGCAACACTGGCGCATTTGTGACCTTTCAAGGCCAACTAGCTATTTGCAGTTGCCTTGTACAATCAATAAAACTATTGCTGCAAGTAAGCATTCCGGACCATGCAAGATGGCAAAGTTTATAGATTCACTTAAGTTATTTGTTTTTACATTTCGTTTTTCCAAGTGCAGTGAAAAAGGAGAAACAATCGATAATTATATTTAGTATAATGCCACGGCGGGTGTTTGAGTCGGCTACTTCGGGACCACGTAGAGTAGGAAGACCAAGAGAGAGGTGGATTGGAGTTATTAAGGACAATGTTTTGGAGAGAGGGGGAAGTTGGAGTGAGTTGGAGGCTGAGAGACAGTGGGAGGACAGAACAAGGTGGAGGCAATTTGTGGAACAATTGGAAGCGGAGGAAGAAGAAGAAGACGAGGAGGAGATGCCAGGCGTGGCCAGCCGGTCTCCAGTAGTCCTGCGGCCCTAGTGTTGGTGGGAACACCCACCCCCTGACCCATTAAATTGGAACCAGCGGATAGATTATTATTATATAAATTTACTTTTGTGGCCATAACAAGCAACTAAAGGTGGATTTCCATGCTCCGTCACCGTCTGATGAAAACGACAGAATGCGATCACGTGACCCGTCTCGACCAATCCGTCGCCGTCCGATTTTTTGGGGGATGGCTCTGATTGCTCGAGACGGGTCACTTGGTCGTTTTCGTCGGACGGTGACGGAGCATGGAAATACACCTTAAAGCAGATGTTTTTTTTATACAAATGTGCCCTTTACATCCGCCATTGACCTAGTGCCGCAGTATCCAGAGAGTGCAATCTCAAATATGTCAAGTGAGACCAATGAAGGAGGGTAATTAACAAGTGTGAGGAGATGGAGTGACGTGGATCATCACGTGGTTGGAAATGTGCTCACCAGGACGTCGCGCAGTTCTTGGTATCTCAGCAGCGCTTGCTGCAGCTCGGGTAGCGACCGGACGATGCCCGGCATCTGCAGCAGCAGTTGCCGTAGCAACCTGTCATTATCGGTCTCGGTTTCGGACGTCGCCAGCAGCTTCTCCCCCGGCGAGGAGGATTTAGACGAGTGTCGGTGGTGTCGTCTAGAGGTCACAGCCACAGTAACAGGGAATAGAGAACAAGAAATCAACCATTTTTACTCTCGAGTGGTTTGCCGAATGTGCAATATTCTATTGACCAATGTATTGCGAAAGTGGTAATTATGTATCGTTACTTAAATATTGCTAGGTACTACTCCGAGATATATTTTACACTCTATTTTACGGGAAACAGCTTACTTTGATGAGAAAATAACATACTTTTATTTACAGTTCATCGAGTACCACGTGCTTTAGAAGAAATTTGAATATACCGAGGAATACATTTTTCTTTTTGTCAGTTCATCTGTAGGGTACAACCAGCACCCTTACCTTATTTTATTTTTACCATGACGACTACGATCGGGCTAGCCGATTGGTTGACAATGATAACTCTCATGGCTAAAACTTTTTAAAACAAAAGATTGTCCAGAGAGGCATGAAAAATCATGCTAGATAGTATTATATGGTATTATAAGGGTCCTGGCTACATGGCTACATTTATTTTAAAAATCAGTTATATTTCTCCCACGATTTTTGAATTGTCTGATTTTTTTTTTATTATAGGTCTTAGGTATGTATTTGTTTACATTATTTTGACTGTTAAAAACAATACTAGGAAAACGCTCTGGGTAACGCGTTGATGAGCGAGCACGGATACGCGCAACACCTCGAACCGAAATTCTGTCTATTGAAAATGTTATTAAAAGCAAAGCAAATAATTCTTGAGTTTCGTAACTGACTTGTATGAAAATCTTCAAAAATTCCAAAATAACCATGCAAAGTTTTAAGCTGATCGATTGAACCTATATGATTGAACGGTTCCGTGTTAATTTTCAAAAATCACAGATCTCCTTCAAAAAATATACCTGGGACTACTCATATGATATTAGTGTTTGTACACAATATCAGATCGATCTGTTGATTATTAGTGTCATAATTATGCGTTTGAAAGTTTCTGTTCAAACTACCTTGGAACATTGGAACTGAGGCGTCAAAGTCGCCGTGATCCATAGCAACAAGCAATATGTCTGTAAAATGTCAAAAACTTTTGGATTTAAACACAGATCTGTCTGAAAATTGTCAAAAACACAGATAATGTTGGTCCCAATGACCATGCAAAGTTTTAAGTTGATCGGTGAAACGGTTCTAGTTTAAATTTAAAAAATAACAGTAAAGATGGTTTTAAATTTTAACCAATCAGAGGATTTGGCTGAAACTTTGTATGATTGGGTAAAATGTTAGTGGTAATGACTTGTCAAAATTTCAAATTGATCAAAACAACCAATCAAAAGATAATTTTTTTAAAATTTGAACCAATCGATGGATTTCAAAAAAATTGGGGTCTGCAACAATCGGAAATGTTACGTACATGTGTGCAAAATTTCAGCTCGATCGAAGAAAAGCTCTGACCTGTATATCGTCAGGCACAGGAAAAAAAAAAAAAAAAAAAAAAAAACAGGTCCGTGCCAAAAAAGCCAAAAGGAGACGCTCGCTCAATTATTCACTGTTTAGCACTCTCGGATCTGGAAACAAGATGACAATAGGTCTGTTTGTTTACACTCTCTTGTCAAGTAGTCACAACCCGCCAAATGGCAGTTTTCGTAGTCTGTGGTAAAGCCAAAAGTGGGAGGAGTTACCACAATGGTTATGGTTGACCAGTAATATAAAAAAAATGTAAGCAATATTAATTAACTGCATAAATATTGTACAGTAAAAAAAATCCTGCAGTTTTAGTTTTATTTAACACATCATCAGGACCATGTTTAGAAAGTAGCAGGATTTGGCTACACAAACCTGCCATGCACCTGTTATCCGATGTCCAAAAATGCCATTTGGGAATGTGGCAGGTTTTGGCAGGGTAAATGATGACGAGTACCTGCAATGGTGGTGACGATGATTACGACAGGTAGTGGAGACAGAAGCTGTGTCAAGATCACCGATGGTGAGACCGTCTGGACCCATCTCATCCATCTTGTTCGTTTCAACTTCCGGTGTCTCGGGTTTTGGTTCGTCAGCTTCGGTCCCGTTAGTTTCAGTATCCGTCTTGTTAATTTCGAGTTTTACGCCTGCGGGTAGCCAAGGGAATGTTGTCGAGCAAACAGAGGATAAGGGCTGTTGTCCCTCACATAGTTTACATCACTCCGTAAAATCTACTCTGCCATACCATCCATAAAGCACAATGCTACATTTTTCAGATTACTGAATTATTAGTAGAGTATCATTGGAAAAGATAATTTTTATCTACCTGTTGTGTACAAATGCCAATTTAATAAGTTAAAACTTGTGAAGTTGTGACATGTGCCAGTGGCAAAGCAGAGATTGAAACATGTTTTGGTGATTTTTCGAAACAGGTTTCGTGTCCGTTGGGTGCTTGATGGTTGGTTTAGGGCAGTGTAGTTCTCGTCGGGTAACTATAGTAGGTGAGCTCTGATTTCATTGATAATAACAAGGATTTATTGTCAAGGAACCTGACCAGCAGCCAATCAGTTTTGCTCATATACCGTTTTTAGTTGTGCCAAGTGTAGATCAGTTTAATTCAGAAATCTTAAATTTATTCTAACTGCATTGAAATTCTCAACTAACTTCACCCTCGATGGTGCAAATTCAAAGAGTAAATGATGTTGACGCAGTAGATGAAAGTCCTGTAAAGTCCATTATAAGTAAAGGTTTGTTCACTGAAAATAAAAATTTTGAATGAATCAAGCCAATAAAATGGTTTTACAAAATGTCGGTAACTTTGAACTGGATGCATGAATATAGTTGTGTGTGCATCATATTCATTGATTTAAATTCCGACTAATCCAATGAGAATCTTCTTTGAATAATTAATCTGAGATTGCAACGGATCCCTGTTGCTTGAATGATGAACAATACCTTGTCCGGGTTCTTGGGGCGGCAGTTTGTATCCCAGCAAATGAGCTTTAATGTATTCCATCTGTTAAGGAGGAAGTAATTACTGGGAACTGATTTGATGGTAATTACCGTGCCATTTCCACGGCAATGCACTGTTGGAGTCAAGACAACAATCACCAGCACTCAGATATTTCAATAATCCACATATTTATTCACATGAAAATAATTAAAATATAGTATTGTTGATTACTATCAAGGACAATAATGACAATGTTAGGTACATTTAAAAAGGAATACATTTGTATTTTTACAATTATTGAACTGAAAATAAGCTGCAGACTTAACAGTTGAATGAACTTAAGAATAAATTAAATTGTAGATACATTTCAAATTTTAAGTGCTGTCATGTACTGGGTTAAGGTTAATTATTATTAACTGCAGGAAAGTTTATGACCTTCTGGTCATAAATCAAAATGTATATAATAGCCGTGGAATTTATTACGAGTCACAATTTGATCACTTCAATCGTCTCTGATAAGAAAGCAGGTTCTCATGTCCGTATAACGTATGTATCTTGCTGTACATGTATCGGAAGAAGAACAACAACCCGTCATATTCTCCCGCGTACGGTCCATTCACAGCATCTTCGTCCAGCGACAACGCCGCACAGCGCGCTGTAAGTTGCTCGACACTGCTTCGTTGTTGCCACGCGCCGTTGTGCAGCTCCACCATAAGTTGATGGACGGCCTCAACAGTTGCCAGATACCAGCGAGGGCTGCCCTTCTGGTGGCGCCAGAACTGAGACAGCCGAGAACTTAACACCACGCATGGCAGCGCTGCGGATAAACAAATCATCTCGATGTATTTGTGTGGCATTTCACTGTTACGCAACTAGGCTAATGTAGAGATGGGCACAAAAAGTTGTTGAATCAATCCTTCGATCTACACTACATTTTACAAGAACAAAACGCCTGAGGGCAAATGCCAAATACAATCGCCAATAAAACGTTGTAGGTATACACCTCAGAAATTTAGATTTTCTTTGTGCCTCTATTGTTAAAGGTGTGGTGGAGGTAATGCCAGTAAATAGCCAAAATTAGCATGGAAAATAGGAATTCCATACAGAAAATAGTACTTTCGCTGTTGCAAATTCCTTGTAAAACGTACTGTACTAGATCGATTTTTCATGATGCGATTTTCTGTTATCGATATTTAGGGGGCTGGGAATCGATTTTTCAGAAGATCTATTCAAAATATTATTTTAAGAAAAAATCAGTAGAAGTAAAAAAATGGTCGAAATTCGATGGTCAGGGAGACATTGCGTAATTTTTTTAAAGGAGTTCAAAAATACATTGATTTTGATTATTAGAGTTTAACGGCGCGTCAACGACGAGGTTATATTGCGCACATTAATTTTAACTTTTAACTTTGTTGAACTAAGTGGAGGACATTGGGAGGGGTCGACCTAACGGGCCCGATCTGGGGGAGTCTGAAACTGGTGGGAAAGCCAGGTCAGAATGGGGACAGACCGGGGGGTGGAGAGCTTCGGGCCGGTGGGACTCGATTTCAGGGGGATCACCATCTCGAAGATGGAATCAAAAGAATCAATTTGTATTTAATGTACGTACTAGGTATTGAATGCTCCAGAATCGATTTAAAAAATCGATATATCGGATTCATTGAATCGATTCTTTTTGCCTCTCCGATGGTGATGGGGAAATGAAGTTGACGAATTGGTAATGAATATGAAGGAAGCAGTCGTGGCCTGTTAGTACTAGTAGAGAACCTTCCGATCATTTGCCTTATGAGAATTGAACCCAGGACCTCCATAGCGTTATGTCTGAGCCAACTTGATCCATCAAATTGTGTCGATGAAAGATTGAAATCGTACCTCTTAGTCTGGGGTCCTTGTAAATGCCCTTGCTTTGATTCCAGGTGCTGTCGATGAACACGGCACGCGTGACGGGTTGCCACCGAACATCGTCGCTCGCTGCGGAGAACAAGTCGCTGATCGTCGTCGCTTGCTTGCCGGGGTACACCAGAACCACCTGTCGGAGTCATGATTTGCTCAATACTTACAGAAATAAACAATTGTGCCATTCAATAGCATTTTAATTTATTATTTCTTCATTACAAATTCTAACTTCCCAACTTTGTCAATTTTATGAACATTTTTCAATTTTTTGTTGTTGTGACAAAAGTTCATTTTAAGGTGGCTGGATCGATCGATTTCATAGTCTCAGATCTTCATAATTTTGTGTGTACTTATTAATAACCATGCCACACACAATCCCTGAAAAAATTAAACACTTCTCGTGTCTACTTTCTGAGATAATTTGAGTTTTCTCCCCCATGTTATCTTATGGCAGCCAAATAAAATCATGTAATTTTTAAGCTAAAATGGAGTTCTAATCTTTTTGTATCGGTAGATTTTAACAAAAAACTTTTTTTCTGGTAGACATATGGACATACTATCAGGAAAAAAATTTAAAACAATACCAACGTGTGCTATTTTAAAAGTTATTAACTAAATTCGAAATGATTTCCTATACCTCCCATGCTAAGGTTTTGATCATTCTCAAAAGACATCGAGTGATCGCGCCACTTAACATGGGAGGTATAGGGAAATCATTTCGAATTTGGTTAATAACTTTTAAAATAGCACACGTTGGTATTCGACACTAAAAGTACCTAGAGAGTGCGCTAGTAAATATAAGATGGACGCTCCCGCGAGTACAATCCCAGCACGTGCGTACTTGTACATACAAGTCACTTGGATGTCAATCGTAACGAGTTCAGTAAAAGTTATAATTACATCGCGAAATAACAGAGATTGATGCTTACCTCAGTGTCAACAATCAAATACAATTGGCATATTTCATTACAGCACACATTCATTCAAATTCTTGTGAAAACGAGTTGTCTATTCACCAAAAGCAGCATTTGACAGATTGCAATTGTTTGAACGATGCGTCAAGAAAAATGTGTGTTCAGAATGCCGTGAGAAAAACAATTGCAACTAACTCGTTTTCACAAGAATTTGAATGAATGTGTGCTGTAATGAAATATGCCGATTGTATTTGATTGTTGACACTCAACGTCTATACAATACTCTCTTCTAAAGGTTGAGCCGAGCGAGGGATTTCAGTACTTGGAAGTATTCGGCTTTTCCCACTTCGTGACGTCAACACAGCTGGCAACTGCTTGATAGTCTGTATGCGCTGGCATGTGATTTAGATAGAAATGTCCTACTCCATGACGTCACGGAGTAGGACAAAGCCGAATACTTCCGAGTACTGAAATCCCTCGATCGGCTCAACCTTTAGAAGAGAGTATTGTATAGACGTTGGTTGACACTGAGGTATTCATCAATATCTGTTATTTCGCGATGTAATTATAACTTTTACTGAACTCGTTACGATTGACATCTAAGTGACTTGCCTGAACGCGCCCTGTGCGCATGAGCACAAGTACTCGTGGTTGAGATGTTAACTTTTTCCGCTAGGTGGCGTTTTGCAACTTTTAGTGTCGAATTGTTTTCAATTTTTTTCCTGATAGTATGTCCATATGTCTACCAGAAAAAAGTTTTTTGTTAAAATCTAACGATACAAAAAGATTAGAACTCCATTTTAGCTTAAAAATGATAGGATTTTACTTGGCTGCCATAAGATAACATGGGGGAGAAAACTCAAATTATCTCAGAAACTAGACACGAGAAGAGTTGAATTTTTTCAGGGATTGTGTATGGCATGGTTATCAATAAGTACACACAAAATTATGAAGATCTGAGACTATGATATCGATCGACAGTGTTGAGTAAGTTACTTGAGAAAAGGAACTTCGATAAAGTTAAGTTACTTGGTCAAAAAAGGAACTTAGTTAAAGTTAAGTTACTTCATGAAAAAAAGAACTTACAAGTTACCAGTTACCCAAAAGTAACTTGCAAAGTTACCGCGATGGATTTTTAGGGGAAAAAACGTGAATATTGTGGTAGGGAAATAGTGGTTTCAAACGTAATGTCATACATAGTGTAGTATTTTTGTCTGCACAAAGTATCACGGCAAATAGTTTCAGTTTTCACGTATTTTTATCACCATATAAATCTACAAAGGATAGAAATTCACACGTAACGAAATTGAAATACTAGAAGAGGTTATAAACAATGCTCTGCACAAGTAATGGCGACGATGGTTGAAGGGAGAATGAGCTGCTAGGTACGTCACACTGCAACAAACCAAGGTCAAGTGAGGACTAATGTGGGGGTGAAGTGAAAGTGATTCTCATTGGTCCTTCTACCCCTCCCCACACCCTTATCATCAATGGCCTGGCGAGAGCATGCACATTCCACAGCAATGACTCATGCAGCTGCACTGACTGCCAGTGAAAACTTGTTTTGATGGCAGATCGCTACTCCCGAAGTATAAGTTGGGAAATTTTGGGAAGATTGCTGAAAAAGTAGAGTCTGTTCAAACGAAAAAAAGAACTTTGCAAGTAACGTAACGTAATGTAGACGTTACATCAATAAAGGAACTTTATCAGTTAAAGTTCCTGACTTAAAAAAAGGAACTAAGTTACCACTAAAGTTTCTGAAATGTAACGCGTTACTTTCGTTAAGTTACTACTCAACACTGTCGATCGATCCAGCCACCTTAAACACGGGAGTCACAGGACACTTTATCATGTTTAATAAATGCATTTTCGATAAAGACCAAATAGCAGAGTCAAGTGACCGCTGCAGCCAATGAGAGTTCATTCTTCACTCCTGCCTCCTTTCATCTAAACTTGATAAGTCTGTCCCGTGATTTAGTTGTTTTGAATATTTGGTTATTTAATTTAATATAGCCAGTAGAAAATAAGATTTCTATTCCTAATTAACAGATTTCTGCAAATATTTATTTTAGAATTGTAGGATTTAAAATGAAAAAGTGCTAACAGCATTTCTTTTGTAATGTAGGTATACCTTACAAGAAGGCAGATCGTTATATTATAATGTTACAAATTACTCTCTCATCTGGTCCATATTCTGGTATGAATGGATATGTGGATATTTTCACTTCTGCAGAAAGCACAGCTGCATGGGCTGCTGTGCTTTTGCCGTCGATCTCGCCGGGATGTTTGATTATGTCGATCTTGATTGGCAGCTGCAATGCAAAGAGAGTAGCAAAATAAAAATTAAACACATTTAGCCAGTCTTACACAGGTATATGATGTTTCACCACCCTTGCTTGTGGTTTATTTGAGTAGGTACTAGGTAGTAATAAAAATTTAGATTCGATCATGACTGAAACACCGTTCACTCTGTCAATCAACTCTCGAGAGATGAGTGGAGAGCAGCTCTCTTTGGCGTACAGCTGTCACGTGACCTAATTTGCCGCTCTGCTATTCGGTCATGATTGAAAAAACGGAGAGTTACTAGACTGTGTGTATGCTTTCTGAGTACGAGCTAGGCAAGTAAGGTCACGTAACAGATTTCAGCCAATGAAAGAGCTGCTCTTCTCTCTGCTTTCACTTGCCAGTGTGTCCTGTACGCAGCCATCTGTACCCTCGTCGTTCCTTCCTCCTCCTCCTGTGAACTGCCTGTTATCTGAGTAAAAATTGTAGTTCCTCATCTGCCATCCTATGAAGGGGCCGTCTTCGTCGCGCATTCGAATAGCCAGGCGACGGTGGCGGCCCCTTCCCGGGACGGCAGATGAGGAACTACAATTTTTACTCAGATAACGGACAGCTCACAAGAGGAGGAGTAACGAACGACGAGTGTTCAGACGGCTGTGGTCCTGTATATTAGGCATTCAATTGTGAAAACTGTGAAACCATAGCGATTTTAAGCAGGTTCGGCTTACCTTAACGTTAGGTATTTTTCCTTCCAGCACTTGTACGGGTATATAACAAGAGTAGCAGAAATATTTTCTAGACTTGTTACAAATTCGACAGAGAGATCTTGTCTGAACTGTGTCCATAACTTCCCAGTTACCTATCTTCATATCTTCAAAAGGATTGTCATCTTCTTTTGGTCTCTCCTCTTTTGGATTCATATCACTCAGTTTTTATTCTATCCACTGATCAATCTAGGTAGGTACCTAGTAAGTCTAGGTATATGAAAAATATACTACCTACGATGAAAGTAATGTGAAATCTGTATAAGACCGAGACGCTTCCATATTAATCGCAAAACAAGAACTTACAGAATCTTCAGCTAAACCAAAATATCCGCAGCCAGCAGAGCAGCTGCTAACTTTAAGCAACTTTAAGGTTATGTTTACCTGCTCAATCCAGTAGCTCAATCAGCTGTTGCTTCTTTCTGTCATCCCGGTCCAATGACCTCGAGCACATGTAAAGTATTTCTTATTACATTTCGGTGATTTTATAATGTGCGGTATAGGTACGGTCAGTCGTTGAATATCATTAATATCTAAGTTACATTTTTCAACAAGAAACAATAATAAAAGGTACCTATCCTTATTTATTTTAGACCTTCTTTAGAGTTTTGACAGTTCTTTGACAGTTGCATTGTTGATTGTAGCTGGCGAATGAATGTGATGAACGTGTTTCACAGTCATAACAATGGAGTTTAATTCCTTATTTCTACTGCTAATTTACTCCAGTATATTCGTGAATGTATCCATATGTCAAGATCCAACGAAAGCACCAAAGGAAGCCGACCCGGGTGAATTATTATGTATCCTTTTCAATGCTGTTCAGGAACCTGACACTCCCAATGATAGGCTACATTGCCATCTAGGCAGGGAGATGCCAAGCGTAAGTATTGCTTACCAGTTTTAAGGTTGATCTAGACAGAGAGGTAGGTAGGCAGTAGCAATTGGGAAGAATTACGACTAGTCTCAAAGCAGTTCATATAGCAAGGTGCCCGAAGACTAGCCTAGTCAATCAAAGTCTCATTATAACTTAATACCTAGAGTGTTTCTATGTTGTGCACTTATGAGATTGGGTAGGTAAATAATGTTATAGGTAAAAATATTAATGGAGTAAATGTACTTTCTTAATGCGGCCTAGTCCAGCGCTTGTTTAAAAAGCGTCGCCTTGAACAGCTTGATGCCGTCAAGGATTTAGTCAAGATTGGTGGATATGAGAAGCAATACAAGATGGTGACAATGGTTGCCGAGAAGGTGTTTGACGTTATCCGTGCCAGTCGAGCAGTTCTCGAGAGTTCTGGATACATTCCTGGAGTTAGCAACTTCCCTAACGAGAAGGCGCATCTCGATGGTGAGCAGCATTGTACATTATTTCATGATGTGGCATTATTTTTAAAACTCAAAATTTATTGTCTTTTCCACAGCCCTCTGTACACTCCTTTGTTCCTCCTCCTCCTGTGAGCTGCCTGTTATAATAATAATAATCTATCTGCTGGTTCCAATTTAATGGGTCAGGAGGTGGGTGTTCCCACCAACACTAGGGCCGCAGGACAACTGGAGACCGGCTGGCTCGGCCTGGCGTCTCCTCCTCGTCTTCTTCTTCTTCCTTCACTTCCAATTGTTCCACAAATTGCCTCCACCTTGTTCTGTCCTCCCACTGTCTCTCAGCCTCCAACTCACTACAACTTCCTCCTCTCTCCAACACATCCTCTTTAATAACTCCAATCCACCTCTCTCTTGGTCTTCCTACTCTACGTGGTCCCGAAGTAGCCGACTCAAACACCCGCCCTGTTATCTGAGGAAAAATTGTAGTTCCTCACCTGCCGTCCCGGGAAGGGGCCGCCACTGTCGCACATTCGAATTGCTAAGCAATGGTGGCGGTTCCTTTTCAGGACGGCAGGTGAGGAACCACAATTTTTCCTCAGATAACAAACGACGAGTGTACGGCTGTGGGTTTTTCCTTTACGTTTGGAACTATTGTTGATTGTTGAGCTAGTTTAAATGAGTTCTGATACTACCGTACAATTGTGCCGACAACCCTCTTGAGTGAAAGTAACACATTAATATTATCTTCAATATGTACCTAGAGGGTCCATTTCAACATCCGGCAAGGTTTCAAGAAGTACCTACAGATTTCAAGCTTGTTTTCCAATTACTTTTTTTCCAGCTTTATCAAACATCCTGGAAAACACGGCACTGTTTGGAGAGATCGTCCTGCGTCTTCCGGACATCGTTGAGAAAGTTCTGAAGACGCAGAACGAATGGTCCGTGCTGTTCGAGTGGGGCCTTGGTTTCGCCAAGGAGACATCGCTGTTGGATAAACCCACGACTACGTTACTGGAGCTCGTTGCAATGGAGATGAACATCACAGAGCGCTCCTCCTACTACGTGAATCCACATCGAGTCCAGTTCAAGAAGAACAGCGGAAAGAAAGATGGAAGCAAGGAGAGTGGCTCAGACAAGAAGAAAAAGAAGAAAGTGTTGAAGAAAGGACCAAAGATGAGCATGCCATTCAAAAATGAGCTGTGATTATTTATGTGTTTTTGTTCGGATTGCAATCTACCACTCTGTGTTCACTGCACTTGAAAATGTATTATAGACATGACACCGTTTCGCCAGTTCCTTACCAATTCAGGTATCTCGTCATTAGCAATAATTGAAATGTGAAGTCTACTAAGTACCTACAGTGAATTTTGTGTACCCATAGGTCTCATTAAGGTGGGGACATCGAGAATGCCACACCCCGAAAATATTTTTTACTGAAATTAGCAATATTTATGATTTTTTCCAGTATATATAAGTATGAAGGATTCATAAAATGTCATGTAACTTGCAACCCATGACTTATATTGAGTTTTCAATTTGATGCCTTCAGAAGGTGAGGAAATTTTTAACACAGGAGGTATAGGAAAATGATTTAGTTTTTGCTGTCCAACATTTAAAATAGTTCAGGATGGTATCGTTTTATATTTTTTTCCTGATAATATATCCATATGTCTACTAGAAAATAAGTTTTTTGTTGAAATCTATCGACACAAAAAAATAAGATCTTCATTTTAGCGTAAAAATTGCACGATTTTTCTTGGCTGCCATAAGCTAACATTGGGAGACATATGGGTTTATCTCAAAAACTAGTTCACGATGCTAGTTTTTGGGGGCCATATTCTGGTGTAGAATGAAATTGTCTATAAGAATGCAAAGTTACAGCGAATTCTATCGAAGTAGGGGTTACGCTCTTCCCCCCTTACGGTAATAGGAGCAAAAGCAGTTCTTCAAATCAAAATGGTTTTTTATTCATTCTTTAAGAAAAGATTTAAAAAATGAAGGAGCAACACACATTTCAAGTTCACTCTAGTTCAGTGGTCGAATTGGGGGGGGGGGGATGCGGGGGGATGGCATCCCCCCATGGAGAATATATTGATGTTTCCATCCCCCCATGGCTAATTTGTCCACTTCACCATCCCCCCATGAGAGATTAAAAATACACTTCAGAACGTCTCAAAATTGATTTCAAAGTGTCAAAAAAACAAAAAACGCCCTGCGGGGCAAGGTTTGTAGAGCATTCCCCGTTGAAAATCAAAATAACTACATCTCAGAACGTCTCAAAATTTATTTCAAAGTATCAAAAAAACAAAAACGCCCTGCAGGGCCACGTGGGGGGCCCGCCCTCCACGCCCCCCTTTCCGCTTGGCAAGTATTGTTCCTTCACTTGCCCCCCCCCCCCCCCGGGGCAGAAATCCTGCCAATACACCATCCCCCCCATGGACTGACTTCCAATTCGACCACTGCTCTAGATCTACGAAAGAATGCCACAAACTGGGTAGGTACATTGGAACCTAGTGTACGACCTTAGTGATAAGTGTTAAAAAAAAATTAAAAAATACTTACAAAAAATAATATGACATATCTAGTGGAGCGGTCGCTCCACCCAGCCAAGTCGTACCGTACACTCACACTCACTCAACATACCGTAAATGACTAATAAACTGAGGAGCAGACCAACCACTTTTACTGTAAGCAACAACATGGCATTTTCGGCCTACTGGATCTTAAAATTGGAAAATCTCACATTGTTGCGATATATCTTAATTTCGAGCTATGGCCCACCCCACTACATATACCAAATTAGGGAACAATATGTTATGCCGTTTGCGAGCTAGAGGGCCGAGAAAACAGTGAAATTACACCACTTTCTGATTCTGAAGATGATATCAGGAAACGTTGCTATCACCGCCACAGCCTAAACGGCTAAACCGATCGACCTGAAACTTTTACCACATATGCACTTTTGGCGTCTGATGATACCTTGCCTCTTGTGATTTTTTGTGCCGCCATTTTTAAACCGGAAGTGACGTCATAACTCAAAAACGTCTGGACCGATTAGAACGAAATTAGCGCCATTCGATTTAGATGGTCATCTATATGAAGTATCAATAAAAAAAATATTATTTTCTTATTTTCTAAACCGGAAGTGACGTCATAAATACGCAATATTTAACTTATTTCAACAAATTATACTTAAAATACGTACATAATTAACTTACATTGTAACATAGACAATACAATTTATATATTCAAGGTAGCAGTGTTCTCGGCCGCCATTCCTGAAACCGGAAGTGACGTCATATATCTAAAACGCCTGTACCGATTGCAACTGAACTAGCTCCTGCGTATTCATTCTGCTATTTATTTGAAAAATCAATTGTGAAAAATGAATAAATAAATTAATGGTACCGGAAATGGCGGCAGGAACCACTAAATGAAACCGGAAGTGACGTCATATATTACAAACGGCATGACCGATTTTACGGAAATATAGGGATTAGGAATTCAGATGGTCGTTCATGAAGGTAATAATAATAATAATAATAATAATTCTTTATTTAGCGCAAGCGCTATCTTTCACAAATCAGTACAATACAAAGATACATAAAGATACACAATAAAGACACAAACCAAAGAATTAACACACTAAAAACATAGAATAATCTAATTAGGATGTCAACATAAATGTTTCCGTCATTATAATTTCTAAAAGTTTGCTTTTAAATATGCTAAGACTCCTCACACTTTTAACATTAAGTGGAAGAGCATTAAAAGAACGAATCCCAAGATAAAATAAAGATTTGGCCGATGATTGTTTATGAACATGGTTTAGAAAAAAATTATTATGCGCTCTCGTGTAATGCTGATGGACATTTTCAACTTTTTCAGTGTTTGTAAAATATGCAGGTAGAAGACCATTTTGAAGTTTGTAAATAAAACACATGCCTTGAAAATACACATAATCCTTAATCCTTAGCCAATTTAGAGATTTTAACATAGTATTTACAGGTGTATATCTACTACATTTCAGAATAATCCTCATGCCTCTATTTTGTAGAATCTGTAGTCTTTCAATATCTGTATTAAATGCCTGATACAATAAAATCATACAAAAGGTAAGGTGTGGTTTAATAATAGTGTTATATATACATAGTTTTGTGGCTACTGTCAGGTGCTGACCTATCCTACTAAGGTAGCTAAGTTTTTTTCTGATTTTGTTCTCTATGTACAGTATATGTTGTTTAAAACTTAGATTTACATCCAACAACATACCTAAGTATTTGAATGATTTAACACATTCCACTAACTCACCATTTAGTACAATATTAACTTCACAATTATCAGTTGTGTTCATATAATGTAGTTTCCCAGTACCAATCATCATTGCCTTACACTTACTATTGTTCAGCTTTAGCATATTAATGCTCAACCAGTCAGTCACTACCTTCAATTCTTCGTTCAATGTATTGTTCAAATCAGTCATATCATTTCCACCATAGAAGATGACTGTATCATCTGCATAGACATTTATCACACATTTATTTAAACAACAATTTATGTCATTAACATACACTGAAAATAAGAATGGTCCTAAGACTGAGCCTTGTGGTACTCCTAGATTTACATCGATAGTGTCTGAGATTTCCCCATCAAATTTAGTTCTTTGAGCTCTCTCATTGAGATAATCATCGAGCCACTGGTACACAGTACCTTGAACACCATACATATATTGCAATTTCATTAACAACCTTTTCCTATCGATGGTCTCAAAAGCCCTTTTGAAGTCCAGGAAAACTGACAATATTGATAAATTATTATCTCTTAGTTTGTTCCACTCAGAAACCATCCACTGCACCGCTGTTTCACAGGAGTGACCTTTCCGGAATCCAGATTGATTAGTCATAATAAAGTTATTTTTATAAAAATATTCCTCTAACTGAGAGTGTACAACAAGCTCCAGCAGTTTTTCATAAATTGGCAGCATATTTATCGGTCTAAATTGATCAATTAATGTAGTCCCAGCAACTTTAGGGACCGGAATTACAAGTGTTTCTTTCCAACTTTTGGGAAATACGCCTTTACTTAATGATAAATTAATTAAATGAAGTAGTCTATGCTTAATGCTAGGATACCCATCTTTTAACAATCTGACAGAGATTCCATCCAGAGTTCCACCTCCTTTATTTTTTAAATCCATCACTAGCTTATTTAAATCCTGGATTTGAACTTGTTTGAAGTCACACATGATGATATCTTTACTCACTCGGTTGTACTGGTTAAGTTCAACCTGGTCAACTATTCTATTACTAATATTATTTATATCTATTTCCGAAATATTACTTATAATCTCTTCAACACTCTCAGAAAAATATGTATTAAAGTGATTTGCAATGTCTACCTTATCTGATATTATGCTACCATTGCATAAGACAATCTCATCTGCAGTACACTTCTGATTCTTTTCACTTACAAGTTTCTTAAGAGTTTTCCACATACCCTTACTATCTCCTCTTTGTCTGTCAATCTTTTCATAGTAATAATCATATTTTGATTTTCTGAGCATGCTAAGAACTCGATTTCGATACCTTTTAAATTCATCCCAATCACTTTGAAGTCGACTAAGTTTCGCTCTTTTAAAATAATTATTTCTCAACTGCATCTCCTTCCTTATCTCATCAGTTATCCATGGGACCCCTATATTTCCTCTCTTCTTCAAAATGCTTGTAAGATTTTTCTCTTTCGCACTTGTTAGACCTTGAACAAATATTTGAGAGGCTAGGTTTACATCAGTTTCCAACATATCATACTCTTGCTCTTCTAGATCTGCTCTAAACCTAGCTACGTCATAACCTCTCCAGTCAAACAGACTGTACAAATCTACTTCTCTTTCTCGTCTTGCTTCAGTGTTTATGTCAATCATGAACGATTCATGGTCTCCAATACCGGGACCTCCTCCCACTCCAAATGTAACCTTGTCACAATTAGTGATTATGTAGTCTATAAGAGTTTCACTCATTTTCGTTATTCTAGTTGGTTGATTTACAATTTGAGTTAGACCATACGTTTCAATACCACCAATCATGTTTCTAGTGATAGCATTGGGCTTGAGAATATCCATATTAAAGTCACCTACAATCACCGTTGTAGTACCCTTATGCTTGTTCATTATGCTTTCGCACACTACCTCCGTGAAATATTGAATAAATTCTGCATGGTTTGCATTTGGAGAGTGGTACACAGTAAATACAATTATGTTTACTCGTCTAAGCTTGAGTTTGATTCCAAGCACCCAACTCCCACTGGATTCAGCAGAGTTATGAATGACCACAAATTTCAACGATTTTAATATGTATAAAATGACCCCGCCTGTGTGTCGGCTTTGTGAGTCACATCTTACATGTTTATAACCCATGAGGCGTATTTCCTTGTCCAATATGTCTGCTGTGACATGTGATTCAGCTACTGCAATGATGTTATACTTGTATTTAGTCACATAATCTCTTAATTCATCAATGTTACTTACTATGCTTTGTGCATTTATATATAATATATCGTGACCTGGTACTACATTTCCCTCCGCTGATTGTTGAACAATTGAGTGCATTAATTGCTATTGTTTGCTGTCATATTGAATCCTACTTTCCAACATCTCTACCTGCCTCTTGTAGCATTTACAATCCCAATCCAGGGAGCTATGGTCCGTTGGTAAGTTCATGTTTAGCTTTTTGTTTGTTTCTATACAATTGCAGCATTCATAAAAATTATTTTTACAATCTTTAGTGTCATGATCGTACCCACAGTGACCACATTTTCTCTCATTTTTACATTCACCTTGCATGTGAGAGAATCCAGAGCATTTGAAACATCTTTTTACATGAACATGATCCACAACCTTCCCATCGCTCCACCCTAGGTAGAGCCTACCTGCCTGTACTAATCTTGCCCTGGACTCTGGATCTACTTCGAGAACTAATCTGACTTTCTTTACATACCTTTTATCTTTGATTGTTAAGATCCTTTTTACCATAACATTCTCATTTCCCTCCCGAAGATTGTTTTGTTCGATGATTTCACTCACGAGCTTCTCGTCGTCCTCTTGTAAATCTTCATTCCATATATGAATGGCCATTACTCGCGGGTTCCACACTTTCATCTCTTGCACTTTATAAGTCGCGGGCAGATTTTTCTTTGCCTCATTGATCAGTTTCACCCTGGAGGCAGCACTGTCACAGTTTATGATGATACCTTCCGAACTCTTTCTAATGCCTTTTATTCCCACAGCCAGTTTAGCCGGAACAACATTGTTCATCACTAATTCTTTAACCTTCTCGTACTCTTCTCCAGGCTCTCCAGTGATGATAACTTCATCATATTTCTTCTTTTTCTTGATCATGTCAGCATAGCTTGTCCTACCCTCCGATGTTTGTAGGTTTTGTCGTTCAGGGGCTGGACCTTCTAGTAGCTTTTCCAAGCGCAAGATTTTCTCTGCTTGTAACCTATTCTCAGCTTCCAGGCTCCTAACTAGTCGTTTAAGAATATTGTTCTCTCTTTTTATCATGTCTTCATCTTCATTGGGTTCCTGATTATCCATGTCCGCTACCGATTTCTGCAGCACTGTTTCAAGCTCACTTGCAATTTCCTTACAACCTTTACCCAGATCCTTTGATATTTCCCGTTCTTCATTTCCTTCACCTTCCAATACACTTGTAAGATTCTCCTCTGAGTAAATCATCTTTACACTCTGTTGATCCTTGTCAATTTCGACCACTATAACCCTACTTTTTCAGATCTCGCACACGAGATCACTTTTCTTGCCTTTACTATAGTCCTTCTTTTCTTTCTTCAGGCAAGTAAAATGGTACCAGTCACATAATCTCTTAATTCATCAATGTTACTTACTATGCTTTGTGCATTTATATATAATATATCGTGACCTGGTACTACATTTCCCTCCGCTGATTGTTGAACAATTGAGTGCATTAATTGCTATTGTTTGCTGTCATATTGAATCCTACTTTCCAACATCTCTACCTGCCTCTTGTAGCATTTACAATCCCAATCCAGGGAGCTATGGTCCGTTGGTAAGTTCATGTTTAGCTTTTTGTTTGTTTCTATACAATTGCAGCATTCATAAAAATTATTTTTACAATCTTTAGTGTCATGATCGTACCCACAGTGACCACATTTTCTCTCATTTTTACATTCACCTTGCATGTGAATGTATGTATGTATGTATTGCATGTATGCATTCACCATGTGAATGTAAATATAAATATAAATATATTAAATATAAATAAAGTAAATATAATAATATATAAGTACAACTAGATAAAACTAGATTGTTTTCTTATTACCTATACCGGAATTCGGCCGCTATTTCAAAACCGGAAGTGACGTCATGTATCGAAAACGGCTGGATCGATTATAACGAAACTTAAGCTATTCTTCTTGGATAATCATTGTCATCTTATACCAAACGCAACTTTTCATAGTAACCAAATCGGTTGAGGCGTATTTTTTTAAAGAAATTAGTCCCTGCTCGGACATGTGCTACAAGCTGTATGTATAAACTAACAAAAGAAGTGATATCCCAGAAAAAACACTCCGTGTAAAAATACCAGCCAAGTCTCTTTAACTATAAAAAAAAATAGAAGAAATCTAAAAATTCAGCACTGAAAAGGAGTGATATCAAAAAAGGAGCCAAGTCAACGAATTTTCCAAATTTTAATCGTACCATTGAAATAAAAATATCAACCCCCGAGAAATACTTAAAAAAAGGACTTGGCGCATCGTTTTTTTAAAGACATTTTTCTATTCTTAAGCTTAAGCCACTCACATACTACGTAGTTCAGAAATGCCTAGAAAAATTGGGACAAAACTTTCAAATTAAATATTGAACATTCTGTAAAATATTTTAAATTTAAATATAAGTACGCAAAGAAACATAGCATTGTCTTACAAGCAATAAATACAGAACAGTTGTGTTTGTGATTGGTAGGTACCTATAGTTTTGTGGGTACATCAACATACCTACTACAGCATTATACTTGGAACCTTCTCGCCGTGTAATTAATTGCTATTAATTAACATTTTATACCAAAAAAATTCATAAATTACATAACGTATTACTTTAGATAAAAATCTAGTCAGTAATTATTTGAGCAGCATGGCTCAGTGCACTAGTCACTTATACAAATCTCATTGACGGCCTTCTTGTAATGAGCGCTTTCGCTATTTCCCTCAGTCACGATATTGAGAAGTATGATTGATTAATATGACCCTAGAAATAGTGGCAATAACGAATAGACTAGGCCGCTTCCGTTTATTCGTTATTCGTTTATCCGTTTATTTACTCTGAATATTGACAAAATACCAAAACTGCCAGTAGGTAAGAGTACTAGTTATATTAAAACGTAGTATGATTCGTCGATAATGAATGTGATATACTCAGGAAAATATACTTGTAGAGTTCTTCCTATACTTTTAGGATAGAAAAGTGTCTTTAAAAAAACGATGCGCCAAGTCCTTTTTTTAAGTATTTCTCGGGGGTTGATATTTTTATTTCAATGGTACGATTAAAATTTGGAAAATTCGTTGACTTGGCTCCTTTTTTGATATCACTCCTTTTCAGTGCTGAATTTTTAGATTTCTTCTATTTTTTTTTATAGTTAAAGAGACTTGGCTGGTATTTTTACACGGAGTGTTTTTTCTGGGATTTAGTATAACCAAGAGATAGCGAGTTTAAAATGCACCTTAATTTTTTAAATATTTACCTATGAGTGTCAAGAAAAAAATTTAATACCTAATCCAGTTAGCCGAAAGTTTCTGTTACCTTGCCATGCATTTCACAGTGCCAAGCAATTCAAGATGTTCTGCAATAGAGAGCAGGATCGGGACACAGTCAAGGAATTTAATGTAAATATCGGCATAGGTTTGCTTTCCGTGCGTTCTCGAGTCAGTGATGCGAAACATTTAGGTACATGGCAATAAATTTTAATTTCTAAACCTAGTTAGAATAAGGTACTAGGTAGGTACAAACAATCAATAATGAGGACTTGTATTTCATAAATTACATAAAGAAACATTAAATTGTAATGTAATCCTTTACTAGGTAGTATTACATTTAAAAGCAAAATTGGTTTTTAGTAATTAGTTACAGCAGACACACAATGAAAATTAGTATTTCTCTACCTGACACTGACACCTCTTCATTTTCAACCTGTTTGTAATACTGTTTGACAATTAAAATTGTTTTAACTCACTTTGTTTCTGTTTAATTTTAGCTTGAATGATCAAAAAACATTTTCTGGTTCTAATATGAGGACCAAAAATCTATATTTTTTAAGTCTCATGGATGTAGGTAGGTACCTAAATGAGTTTGTCATTGGAAGGCATAAAGATTGGTTTTGTTCATGTCGTAAAGAAGTTGAGAAATACTACATAACAAAATGACATTCCATTTACAAAAGTGAGCAAATATATTCTAGGCTATTTCCAATGAATAGGTACCTACTAGAGGTAATTCTTCATGCTTAACCATAGCCAACTGACATTTCGTGATTAAAACTACGAAATGTCAGTTGGCTAAACTTTTCTCAGACAATAGTCCAAAGAGTAACCCTAATTCGTACTATCTTCAAGTAATACTATCGTAATTGAATTGGCATACGAAGACAGATTAGTTGTGTCCTATCCGCTCACATATTTTCTACTGGAATATTGACTAGCAAACATGTAAGTAGTAGACCAGACAGAAAACCTGATAGTACCTACAAACAACTGTGAAATTCAATTCGACTTAGAATTGAAATCAAGTGGTTGTTTATTCGCATTCAATCCTCGAGGAATCCGTATGTTGTGACTGCTTGTTATTACTTGACGGTTGTGTGCAACACAGGGGTGAAGCAAACGTAGCAGACGGTTCGCAAGTCTGGCCTTGGTGCGCGGTGTTCGTTTGCGTGCCTTCGCTAGCTGTGTTCGTAGCCGAGGGGTCGTCGGATGGAGAAGACATCGAGTTGGTTACCTTGAAACATTTACAATCAACTAGAAAGTGCCTTCTTCAAGAACTAACTTCGTAGGTACCCTTCCCAAGCCCTTCGAAGTGAAGAGTGCAGTTTCAGCTATTTCCTACAGAAGTGCTTAGCCAATTTCTAAAGAAACAACAATGAATAAAAAAATCAAACTGCTTGTGCAGTTGGTATTTATTAATGCTCTCATCAATGTTATAAGCCCGCAATTTTAACAAAAATTACCCGTTTGAACGATGGAAGAGAGTGCTTGCAGAAGGTGGTGGCAACTGGAAAGATTTCTTACCTCGTAGGAGCAGAGCTGGGTAAGTTACCAAAAAATAGGAACGCGTTAAAGTTACGTTACTTTCCGAAAAAAAGGAACTAGTTAAAGTTCAAGTTCCTTAACTAATCAGAGGAACTGGAAGTTCCTTTTCAATGAAAAGTTACTTTGAAAGTTACTTGACCATTTTATTTCCGGAATGCAGCCAATTTGCTAAAACACAAATTCAGGCTGTAATTTTTCTCTGTGGAAAACAAAATTTTCAACGAAATTCCTCCCAGTAAGAAGTCTTGCATCTAATTCTACCCCCTCCCCCATGCCACGGCAGGGTTGGTCAAGTGCAAGTGAGAGGGCGAACTGGTGACGCACTAAGCATAAACGGCGTGATTGGAATGCGGTTTTGTGCAGGTGGCCTAAAATTCCTTATCAGAGAAAATCAGGTACATATTTGAGGGCGGAAATGGTGTAGTTTTGAATGTTGAGGGAAGGTACATTCTGCTCTAAAAGTAACTGCAAAAGGAACTTTTATAAATGTGAAAGTTCCACAACAAAAAGGAACTTTCCACGTTACTAAGTTACTTCTATCATAGCAGGAACGCGTTACTGTAAAAGTTACAAAAAAGTAACGCGTTACTTTCGTTAAGTTACTACCCAGCTCTGCGTAGGAGTACGTATATTATGCACACATTGACAAAATGGGAAATGAAACCTGTATGAATGACACCAACCTTGTCTGTGAAACCTGCCAGCGGAGTCGCCGTGCTCGGATTGTCGTTGTAGAAGTTGGGGTCGGCGTAGTTCTTCTTGACTGTCATTCCGTGTCGGCGAATCATGTGCTTGTTGTAGTTGGCCCAGTTGGTGAAGTCTCGCCAACACTCCGAGCAGCGGTACGGACGCTCGCCTGTGTGCTGCCGACGGTGGATCTGTGACGACAATCAAAACACTTCAACATGGTGATAAGAGGCAAAGTAATGGGAAGCGATCGTTCAAAGTTTTTGTAACTCATTCTTCAAACTAACAGAATTCTACAAATTAAGGGGTAAGGGGTCACTTTAGCCTAAAGTGAACTTTAGCGGTCTAGATGGCTGTGTTTCATTGGCTGTTGCCATGGTTTCAGCGGATAAATCCTACCGCTAACTTTATCGGGACATGGTGCAACCGGGCGTAACTAAATAATAACTTGCCCACACTGGAGTACATTCTGACTTCTAGTATGACCTTAGATAGTATAGTACAGAATTTAGCACAAAATTATCAAAAATAACTATGATCTTTTAAAGTATTATCGTAATATCAGACATAGGTACATGTTTTAAAAAAAATTGTGTCAAGAGGCAATTCTGACCTAAGGCGGGATTCTATAACTCCATTGTGATCGCTTAGCAATTTCTTCCATAAGGATGAACATTGAAATAATTATAATTATAATAATAATAAGCAATCGCAATGGAGTTATAGAATCAGGGCCCTGGGGTCCTATTCTATAACGAAAACGTTCTGGCCGGGAATCATTTTACGGCCATAAGGATAACACTGATCTGAAATGATTCCAGGCCGGAATGGTTTTGTTTTCGTTATAGAATAGGCCCCCCTGCTGTCCTTACATTTAAAGGTCAATCCCACAACAATGACCGATATTGGCACATTGAAACCTGCCTTAATAATGAGGTAGGTAACGCCTGTGAGACATAGTGTGTATTTTTTTAAGAAATTTTGTAGTGAACCTAATGAAATCTGTGGGATTACTTCATGCCATTGTATCCCCTCTAATTACACATTACACAACCTAACGGCTGGTGTAATGGATACCTCGGTTCTCGTTAGATCACCGAGGTTAAGCAACATTGAGCGCGGTCAGCGGTTGAATGGGTGACCATTCAACTCTGACCTGCCAGTTGCTGCCGTTGGGCCAGAGAGACTGGGGTGTTTGGGGGTTAGTGTGACGACCTCCCTCCACCTGTTATCAGTCTCTCGACGGCGCGGTTTGTGGAGGCTCGTGCTGGGAATGTTACACCTTCCTTCGGATGGGACGTTTAGCCGTTGGCCCCCTTGGTATCTTTCGTCAGGAGTAGGCTACATGCCGGTACCGGGTTTCAAATACTCCCTTCTCTATCACATTCTCACTTGTGGAGCCTGACTCTGTTGAGAATATAGAAAATAATAATAATAATAATAATGATAATTGACGGGGACAATTGCACCCACCGTGAGCGCCCCTTGGAAGCGGAAGGTCTTGGAGCACACCTCGCAGACATACGGCATATCGCCGGTATGTATGCGCGAGTGTTGCGCGAGAGTCCCACGCTCGCGGAACTGCTTCCCGCACACATCGCACTGGTACTTCTTCTCGTCCGAGTGCGTCGTCATGTGCTTCTTCAGTAGATACACGGTCTTACATCTGTAACACAAACCTCGGGTTACCTACACTACATCTGACATCACACCTGTACTAATAGCACAAGACGGCGGGGGACAACCTGAAAGCAGTCGTGTTTTCATATCAGATAATAAAAAAAAATTACCTTTACTACAAAATATTAAAAATTATATGGATATAATCACCATAGAATATTACTAAAAATTAAAACGTAAACCTATCTTATTATAAAAACGAAACTGAAGATGTATTATTAACCCAAATTTATATAAATATAGGGATGGCACTTTTACCGGGTCTGAAAATATCGGTAAATTTACCGGTAAATTTACCGGTCAGCGGTAAATTTTGAAAAATGATGGCAGATGCCAATTCATGACTATACCAAATACAAAAATGACCCTACTTTATTATTTGACCCATTTACAAAGATTACCGCAGTCAGGACAATAACAATAACATCTATAATCAATGTTAATAATGACATTGACAATACTCCATACTTATAAAGGATGATATAGCCAAATAGCATTGATTCGACCAATCTAGTGTAGGCTATGCCATGTTGCCTGTGCTATTCTCCCATAAGAGGAATTGTCGACCACCAATTTGATCAAGTTACAATCTGTGTCTGCTAAACAAGCAAACCTGAAGAGAGATTCCGACATTGGAAGTAATCGTATATGAATGGAGTTATCATTCTGAATGATTGAGGACAACCAAAAATCAACGTAAAATATGCCTAACTGCTAATGTTGTCACACTGATGTTTCCTTATAGTTTTTACTTAAAATTTGATATATCTATTCATACATTGGAGAGGATCAAAAAAACAAAATTTACAATTTTTTTTACCGGTAAATTAATAATCGGTAAATTTACCGGTAAATTTACCTTAATTTACCGGTAAATTTTACCGGGTGCCATCCCTATATAAATATAAACAAAATCAGTTGGTATCCAGTGATAATCACAACAATAACTATCTAAACTCTATCTTGAGCCTATATTTGAATGATTAATCATTTGCAGACGATGTTTCTTCGGTTGACGCTCCTAGTGTTGATGTTGGCCCCCAAAAGGGCTGTTTAACACGACGTTTCGACAGACGTGGCTCTGTCATCTTCAGGTGAAGACTGGAGCGTCAACCGAAGAAACATCGTCTGCATCTGACAACAGCTCCCAGACCCTAAGTCAACTGATAAATCATTGTTATGATTCTTATTTTCTCTTTGTTGCCGACACAATTGACAAACAAAAATTAATTTAGGTACTTTTACAACCTTCCTTACTCACTAGGTCTGTTCGTCGGGGTGTTCTAACCTGTTCGGATCATACCGGAAGTCGTCACGGAAAAGTTTACTTATACCCATCCGTCGAGTTTTGATTCGTAATTCATGCACCTAACATATTCAGTGACGTACTTCCGCCTGCTCCGAGCAGGTTAGAACACCCCGACGAACAAACCTACTAATGACATGAAAATGAGAACAAAAATGAAAATAGGTACACTTGGCCAAACAAAAATTGAATGTTCAATAAATCTGATAGGCTGATAAATGTAAGATCGCACCATCAGAAGTCAGTCTAAGCGATCTCATTGTCTCACTCTAGTAGGTGACCTCACATTTCAATGAAAATAGCAGGCTTTGATTGGTTATGGGACATGACCAGCAGTCATTCAAATTTGGTCAACGTTCAATTTTTGTTTGGCCGAGATACCTACCTATATTGTGATTATTTGAAAAAATCTTAACTTTTGATGATAAGCCTGAATAATGAAACTAGCTTAAATATTGCACAAAATATTTGAATGTCCCTTTCACGTGACTCACCTCATACCGCACACGTGACACGGGTGTGGCCGCTCCCCAGAATGTGACAACATGTGATAGACGAGACCCTGCTTTACAGAGAAGCTGCTTCCACATAGTTCGCACGTGAACTCACGCGCACCCGAATGAGTCTTCACGTGGGCCTCTAGCCCATGACGTGACAGCAATCTAATAAAGATCCAAGACAACATTTGTTTTCAACTCTCCCAACTTGCAAAAGGTTGTTTTTACTCTGAATAATTTGGAATAATCGCCATCGCCGGAAGATGCAGAAACTAGTCTGTTTAAATGTCGTGCAGCATCACATGGAGCATAAACAAAAGAAAACATCATCTATGACAGGGGTCGGCAACCTTTTTTGGTCAAGGAGCCAATTTCCCAAAAATTGATAAATTAGATAATAATAGAAGCTGCAGTTTCGGCAATCAAATATAAAATCTCGATAATAATAAATTGCATGACTAGTTTATTTTACATTTTGATGAAGTTCCCCAGTTTTTGTCCCGCAGAGCGTTTTTTAGAATTTCAACAATTTTAAAGTAATTCAGAGGGGCTCTAAATTGAACAAACTGAATCAAACAGCCTTCCAATTGATGGCCCGCAGGGTGTTTTTTTATAAGATTTTTCGATTATTTTGATTCCAGATCAAAATTCCAGATGCAATTCTTCATGGAATATCACTTTAAGCTTAGGTATATTGAGCACCAAACACAATTTTTCGTATTAACCAATTCGGAAATGGCGTATTTTTTAAAAGTATTTAGTCATTGTTGCTCCGTTGTGTTACAAGTTGTGTAAATAAACTAAAAAAATAAGTGATATCCCCATAAAAAAAACACTCCGTGTAAAAATACCAGCCAAGTCTCTTCAACTATAAAAAAAATAGAAGAAATATAAAAATTCAGCACTGAAAAGTAGTGATATCAAAAAATGAGCCAAGTCAAAACTTAATTTTAAAAACCAAAATATACTTGGCGCATCGTTTTTAAGGGCATTATAGGTATATTATATATATTTAGGTACATTTGATTTTTGGCATATGCTTCTATACTATTTATATACACGATGCGCCAAGTATATTTTGGTTTTTAAAATTAAGTTTTGACTTGGCTCATTTTTTGATATCACTACTTTTCAGTGCTGAATTTTTATATTTCTTCTATTTTTTTATAGTTGAAGAGACTTGGCTGGTATTTTTACACGGAGTGTTTTTTTATGGGGATAGTGTTTTCCGCAGGGCAAGTCTCCCAGACACTTTCCAACTTACTGCTTGTTGCAAGCGGAACATGTGAACTGCTTGACGTCCGTCTGATGCGACCGCCGGTGAACGTAGAGCGACCCGCGCTGCCGGAACGTCTTTCCGCACTCTGGACAGGCGTGAGGCCGTTCCGTCGAGTGGTACGTTGCGTGAGACTCGAGGGATTGCTTCGTGGCAAACGATTTGCTGCACTCAGGACATCTGCCAGCAGAACAGTTACATTCATGTAGAGATAACTTTTTATTATTACAAGTTTGATGAATTATTAAGGTGGTGCAAGTGCAAGCGATTTTGCCGCTTGTTGCAGTCACTTTTTTGGATACGATTGGAGACAAAATGGGTTGACGAAATGATTTGAAATTTTAATCGTGATTAGATAAAAGACAAACTTAGGGTTATCACTTGTTTTAATTATTAACTTTGTTAATTAATCAAAAAGAGTTGATTTTTGATGAAAAATAGTATATTTTCTTGCCTTGCTGGGTGCCATATGAAATTTAATTTTAAAAATATGCAAAAATGTGTTGTTGTGCAAAATTGTGCAAAAACTTGTAAAATGTGTTACAAGTTGCAACAGAGAAAAACTAAAAAGTAATAATTTAAAAAAAGTATTAATGATAATAATGTCGGTATATTTTTTCTTTCTCTTTGATTAAGCAAATTTGTGATGGGCACTTAGTAATTTGTGAAATGTCATAGTAGTTTTGTGCGGTTTTGTTGAATAACCGGCACCTAATTAACAAGGTATGAAGCAAAATGAAAAGTGCTACTAATATACAATCAGACTGATCATTGTGTATATCCTATCAAAGTTACACCCACTTATGAAACAATGTATCTCTCTCAATTTGCTAAAATGGCCGAGCGCTAACTTACTGAAACTTGTTTCTGTTCCGGTGAAGCCTGACGTGACGACTGAACTTTTTGTACTCCGTGTAGATTTTAGCGCACTCGTTGCACTGGTAATGCACCGCCTGATTGTGTTCTTTACTGTGATGCTCCTTCAAGCCCTGTGGTGTTTTCATAATCTCCGCACAATCCGTGCATTGCCATGAGTAGATCTTTTCCAGTCTGATTCTCGCCCCAGTATTCTTTCGCTTTTTTGCTTTCTTCACTGCAGTCACTCTTTTGTCATCAGTTTCAGACAAAGTGTTCAAACATTCGACATATACGTCTGATTTCCTCATCTCTGGTGTTGATGTATTAACAATTCTACATTTAATAGGTGGTGTATATTTCTTTGGTATTCTTTTAATTCTCGTGCCAAGTTTATAAGCACTTTTGTTTTTAGTTGCAGCCTGCAATGTCAACATAAATGTGTAGTGAATGGTACGATAATTGATGTGACAGCAAGACACTGCCAGGATTAAGGCATATCTCTTACTTTACAGCTCTTACCTTCTTACTGTGTTCATAACTTTTCTGCAGCGTTATTTGTGCCCGAGAGCTGGACTCCAAAAAGTCAAAACTATTTTCTAGTTTTAAATTACATTCATTGCAAACTGTTTGGGGTAAAACATCTTCGGGGCATACCTTTAGAAACAATCAAATAAAAATATTAAAAATTACACGGGAAAGGATGAAAATTAGAAAAATCATAAACTTGACAGCTTATTAGCATAACCTCACTTACATTAATATGCAAGCATTTTGCAATCTTGGACGAGATATTCAATTCAAGCACACTTTTTGCAAATATATCAATTAAATTGTCTTTTTTCATTGCACACAATCGACATAATTGTAAACGGTTCATAATGTTATTGTTAATTAAAAATTATTCACTTCAGCAGAAATCAATAAACAACTACTTTTTGACAGGCGTGAGGGCCAGCCAGTGGTGAGTGACCTTGGAGTTGACCAATGGGAGAGGGCTGACGATTCGGCGGCTTTATTTGAATTTCAAAAATTCTTATAAATATTTGAGAAATTCAAAACCACATATGCTGCTTTACTAGCTACATTTCCGAAATTTAAATATCACCTTTAATATTAATGGGAGAGGGATCATGGACAAAAACTAGTGATTGAAATTAACATTTTATTACTTTCTTTTAGGTAGGTTACTATTGATTCAATGATTTTAGATGCAAACTAATATTTTTCTCCAATCACATCACCTTCCATATAAGCACTTCTAAATATTGACTTGGGATCAAGAATTGTTCTCGTCTCACACCAGTGCCTATAACCCGGGTACATCTTTCCGATTAAAGTGGAGGCGTAGATCGGCCCAGCAGACCAGCATTTCCTGCCACCACATTTCTGAAGAACAGCTTCCAGCTCTGCCATCGGAGCAGAGAACTCTGTGTGGATGCTCGCACTGCTAAACCAATCAGTCCAGATCGTGAACGTCTGCTTGTCGGAATAAGGACAAAGAAACGGCCGACGGACTTCGAACTTGTCATGCGTCTGCAAACTGATGGAGACCGGAGTCGAACAGAGGTGAGGGTAATTCTTCGACCACTTCTCTATGCTCTTTGCAACCAAGTCAAGCTTGTCGAGAGGAAACGCCCACTTGATTCCTCGGCAGTATTTGCGTACGGAGATGAAAGTCTGCGGCTTGTAGCAATAAGTGGTGCGTAATGCGCTGGCGAGGCTCATGAGCGCGAACTGTGTGTAAGAGAGAAACCCGGCGTGGCCTGTGAAGTACCATGCCAGGCACGGACTAATGCTGCGTGCGATCCAATGTAAGCCCCAACAGAAGTGCTCCAGATAATACTTCCAAGTCGGTTGGAACTCCGCCAGGCGCAACCGAATCAGAGTGCCGTTCGTAACGAGAACTTTGTCAAACAGTGGGAACCAGCTGGCGTTGATGAACATGGATGCAGAGAGACGGTTTATATTTCCAATAAATTCTTCTATCGATACATCGTAGATCATTTCTTGTGCATATTTATTTGGTACGCAATTCAAAGTGGCTTTAACGACAACACCGACTGTACCGAGTCCACAGACAAGAGTTTGTAGTGAAGGAAGAAAACTCTCGTCTCGTCGGATGTGCATGTTGGAGTCTGGAATATGTTCTGCGATTGGCCAGGACCATTCTTGTACTTTAGAATCTGGAAGAATGACTTCACAGCTCTTTAAGCAATGGCTGATAGTTCCATTTGATCCTATCAGTCCTACGTTAATGGCATCGGAAACGGTCATGTTCGGTATTGTTCCATACAGATCCAATGTGTAATCAAGGTAAGTCATTCGAGCCACTAGATCTTTTAATGTGATTCCTGGTTCTACTGTGATAGTGTTCTGCAGAGGATCGTACGATAAGAGTCGTTTCATGGAATTGAGCGAGATGATGACTTCCGCATTGTCAGAATTGACTGGAAATGAGCCTCCGGTGTATTTTATTCGCAAACTGTTTTCTTTGGCCTGAGCAACGATTCTCACCAGCTCTTTATTGTGAATAGGGTACTGAGACCTATCGAGGAACTTCATTTCAGCTGCGTAGTGTTGAGATTGGTACTGCCGACTAGAGTTAAATATACTATGTTTCACTGCCCTACATATTGTCAATTCATTACATTGAGTACCAATGTTGAAGAATTTCTATACATATTGATTTCGTGGTAATTTACTACTAGGTATGTTGAATTTAAGGCTTATCTTGTCTAAATGTCAAACTATTCAATCTGACAATCACAGTCTCGGTGCGTGTGTAATCTGAAGTTAGCCACAAAACAGGATCATCGCTCGCTCCATGAAGCAAGTCGATAATTTCATCAAACTTAACAAAATTGTCACTAGATCATTATAATCAATTCTTATTATAATTCTTATTTTATATGATTAATAAATTAAATATATATTAGAATTAACATGTAGCGATTCTATTTCTTTACACGTTTGCTTAACACAACGAACACAACATTTCACTTTTAGCGGTTTTCATTTTTGCAGTTGGTTACATGAATGAAGAGTGATTTTGTGAAGAGTGGCAAGCAATGGCGTCCAAGTTTTGACGTTCGTATATTTTGCTGTTATTTATTCACTGTATAATGCATTTGATGGAACTATGCATTTAATTTGACGACCATAATGTTTTAACTTCAGTTATAAGGACATAGTGTCCACATTTTATTATAGGTATGTTAATAAGTATACATCTTGGCTGGTTTTCTTTCACTGTTCCTAATTCCTCTTAGCCCTGTTTATTTGTTTTTATAAAATACATGCAATTTTAATAGTAGGCTGTAGTATAAATTGAGCATTAGTTGGCTTTCTGTTGTTATTTGGTGTAATTTATACTCAATCTGTTCTTCCAGCATCGCCATGATGAAATTTTCTCCCGAGAAACGGTCGCTGAAGCGGCCGCGACTTGGTCCGCCCGATGTTTACCCTCAAGAAGTAAAACAGAAAGAAGACGAGCTGACAACTGTTAATGTCAAACATGGCTTTGCAACAATGCCTCAACTCACTGATGAGTTTGGCACAGCCCGAAACTGCAACATTACCGCTTCTAAGGTTGGTCATGTCAAAGTATAATAAATAGTACCTACCTAGGTATCACCCAACTTTCTCCAATCGTAATTCCAATCCATACAGTTCAAATTGGTTATTTATGTAGTAGGATATAAGTAATACAATTCCAGTGGCTGCTAAACATGCCAGCAGAGCCGAATTCCACATTCAACAATTGAGTTTAGACCAGTGTTGGTGAAAGCCAAATTGTAAACTCCTGTGTATCCAGTCTAAATTAAGAATACCTATCTCAAGCAACGGCCAAAGTGGCTGAATTGAGATGTCCGACAGACAGACAGGAATTATATTCGTTGACTGATGAGTAATTTAAGTCTATTAAAGATGGCCTTGCGTCAAGTGTTACATCGTCGACTGCCCGCAGGTTGGTGCGTACTTCAACGGCATTCTCAGCAAGAAGGAAGAGATCAACACGCTGCCGGACTCGGGACGGAAACGACAACAGATCAACCCGAAGGACAACTTCTGGCCAGCCACACCACGCACCAAGACGGCCATCGAAGCTTGGTTCAAAGATTTGGCCGGAAGCAAACCGCTCGGAGCTCTGTCGAAGAAGGCACCGAATTATAACAAGAAGGAGGAGATATTCTCAATGCTCTGTGAATATCAGGTCAGGGTCCGAGAGTCAAATTATTACATATTTATTTCTTATGATAAGTTAACCCTTGGTCTGGCCGGAAAGCTCAGTTGGTTGAGCTCTCACCTGGCAAGTTAGAAACCAAGTTTTAAGCCCTGGTTCGCCTCAATATATCTCTGTATAGAAGTCAAGTCTCATTACATTTTTTAATTGTGTACTAAATATTAGGGATGTTCACGATTACGATTTAATCGAATCGATTAATCGATTATGACATTCAAAACGATTAATCGATGTTAGTAGGTATACATAATCGAATTACATCAATTTGAATTTGCCGCCTTGAAAATGGTTGAATTTTACAACATCTAAAATGGCTGCCTTCATTCTGTCCACATTTTTCTTTGTGTGCGTAATATTTTAGTGATAAATTTATGTTTGTGTGTATTTTCCCAAGTTTCGGTGTTTATTTCTAATTCGCATTACCATTTATCAGTGATGATTAAATTAATTACGGCACATTTCAGCATATTTGAGGTAAAAATGAATGACTTCCCGGACACATTTCATTGTTGAGGTTAATATTGCCGTAAAAGACGATATGATGACCACCCTGAACATGATGATATCAATACGACTTAATTCGATTATTAATCGATTTAAATTACGAAAATCGAATTAATAATCGATTTAAATAAAATAATCGTTGAACACCCCTACTAAATATCAACACAAAAGTTAATGACACGTACACTTTTCACCCGGGAAAATTAACATTTTGATTCATAAAACATCAAATTTAATTTTCATGTGACATTTTGGCGGGAAAATCTATACTGTGACATGTGAGTGCCCAGTGAAGTCTACCACAACAATGTGTTGTCAACCATGTTGAATATTTTGTTACCTGGCAATGCAGTGCACCATGATGTCAAGGCCGATACAGTAAACCCTCGTTAATTCGAATTCAAGGGGACCCAAAAAATCCCAGTTCGAATTAAAAAAGTTCGAAATATAAAAAAAAAATAAAAAAAAAATTATTTTTAATTTAATTTAATTTTTTTAGTACATACCTATTGATTTGATATAACGCGATGTTGATTCATTATTTTTTGCCTTCAAAAGCTAACTCGCACTATATACGCGGCCAAATGCTTTCAAAATGTTGAATGAAGTTTGAATGTTCCCGCCTAAAGTGTTCCAGGGTAGGCTAACCTGTATACTAAAGAGACTAGACCTACACTTCCCCCACCCCAACACAACAGAGAGCAGTTTGACTACTCTCTTTGTGACGTGACGCTATTGGAAACATTGGAAATGTGTAGTTTGAGTTTGTTTTTTCGAAGTTTGTTCGCGATTATTTTGTCAATCCTTTTGCAAAGTTCGAATTAAAACAACTGTATGCAAGTTATAACATGGGCTGGGACCAAAATTCAGTTCGAATTTCGAAATAACCTAAAATTCGATTTATCAAAATTATTTAACATTGTAAAGCCTATACTGAACACTGGGACCATCCACCTAGTTCGAATTTACCCCTAAATTCGAATTATTGAAGTTCGAAATAATGAGGGTTTACTGTAGTAGTTCTGTCTTAAAACGAGAATATATTTTAACATTTTGAGATTTCTATCAATTTAATAGGTATCAATTAGGTAGGTACCTATTTGAATACTATTCATCTCACGATAATAATGTTTTGTTTGTCTATACATCCTATACATGTAGGTACCTACTTTCAATATTTCACTTTTTTAATTCATTCTATAACTACAGAGAGTTTATAATGATGGAAATTTAGTGAATCTCTCACTTAGATGGTGTTTAAGAGAGAACCTGCGAAATAAAAATGGGATCCGTATCAAATTGGGCAAGTGAAGGCTGTTGAGGGTGTACAGAGAAAGGCTGCGAGAAGAGTGACGGGAAAACTGAGAAGAAGGAAATGGGAAGTTGTGAAGCCAAAGAACAGAAGAAGCGGAAATAATGAATTGACCTTAAGACTGAAGAAAGTTTAGAGAGTGTATCGGAAAGATGAAGGATTTGGGTTGGGAATCACTCCAAGATCGGAGAAGGAAAGCTAGGCTCTGTAATATTTACAGAGCCTTTACTGGGTTAGAAGCTTGGAAAGATTTGTCGAAAAGAATAAAGAAACCAGAATATTTAGGAAGAAAAGACCATAAATTTAAGATAAGGAGAAGAAATTTCAAAATTGATGCAGCAAGAAATTCACACGCAGATCTGGGATTTCAAGAGTGGAACAATTTAAAATTAGTGAAATTGCCAGAAACTCTTGCTGATCTAAAACTGCTTTTTGATGTACCTACCTCATAATCTATAATTATTCTATATTTTTAAATCTCTGCCACCTGTACATGTACAATTTGTAGAGAATAAAACCGTTATTATTATTATTATTATTATCCATCAGTGCTCAACTGCTACTGGATTCAATGACAATGTTCACAGCAACGCTGCATTCTTGTGAAAGTGTCAAGAGTGCTTATGTTGCGCGCAGGTTCCGATGTTGCGCGCTGCCTGGTTCATCAAGCTGAGCTACGCCTACACAGTCGCAGTGTCGGAAGTGAAGATCAAGAAGAGGCAGTTGCCGGATCCGACGCAAGGTACGTTGAAGCGGCACGATTCCTTTTATACAACACCTAAATGAAGAGCTGGAATAATTTTACAAGGCACATGTTAGCTTGTTTTACTTCCTTAAATGGAAAAAAATTACTTATTGTCCCAGTTTTTGGCTGGAGCACATGGTCTTCCATTATCTAGGATAGGTACAAAAGTCGTTCATTCATTGTATGGGAGTAAAACTCATCAGTCATCAGTCATCACCTTCTTTTCAAGCTGCTACCTGACCGTTAAATGACTCCCCAACCCGTTTGCCTTACAAAGTTGCCAATGTTTATTTCGAGACGCGTCAAACCTGTCACTTAAAGATGGCTAATCCTCATTGTTAGATTTTTCTAAATCCAAAATGTGTTACACGGAAAAACTGGGGACAATAACAATTTTACGTTTTTTTTATGTCTACTACTAATGGTAATGTCACAGCATAGAGATTCATATACTTACAGAGAGGGGCAAGTAGATAGCCAGCCTTGGTATGATGCGATGTACATTGTCAGGGTAGATCTGAGCATGCTCAGCCACCATCTTGGAGATTATTTCAAAAATTACTTTAAAAATGGCACCCCCCTCGATTGTAATGTTGTTGGCAAGAGACTTGAATGTTACTTTGTACTAACCTTCAGTGCATACTTCACAGTAACAAACAACACAGAACAAATAAATGTACAGTAAAAACAAGATATAATATTGTAATAGTCTTCTGATTCAAGTTAAAAACGTGTTTCTAGTAAGTTTAAAATTTGACAGCTCAAAGTAATTTTTTCACTGCCTTCCGAATTAATTTTCCATTTCAGTGGCAGTGAATTATTAAATATCTCCAATATGGAGAAAAAGGATCTTTCAAAATTAGTCAAGCATTAACCAGTAGTTACCCCTCTCTGTAATATATCTCTATGGTCACAGTGTGTCATTACTTTTTAGGCCATTTGTATTGGAAAACAGTTTGTCACAGTTTCACTGAAAATTTTCAAGACTTGATTTTTACCTAGGTACAAGAACTACAGATAATATGTTTTATATCCTACCAATAAGTCGGTTTAAAACACTGTCGATTGTTTTCAGAATGGACAGTGACTCTGATCAAGTTCCTGAAGGACCAATTGGTGAAGCTGCAGGACTATTACCATCAGAGTGGCTCGACCAATAGCAGCCTGTCGGTGGCCGGACTCCCGCCAATGAACGAGGAGCACAAGCTGGCTCAGCGGCAGTGGCAGTATTGCATCCAACTGGCCAAGTATCTATACGAGGTGAGCCCTGGCGTCAACCTAATGAGGAGCGAGCATTTGGTTAAATGCAACTTTCAAAACACAAATTCTGTTTTTAGATGGTATCATTAGGTCTGTTTGCATGTCACTACTTTTCACCACTATTTTCCACCCCAACAGTAAAGCAGTGCACAATATCATTGCAGTTTCGAACTGCTTTGTGCTGAAGAGTGACGACAGGTGGAGAGACTATTGTATTTGGTTGGTGTAAACATATTTATTAATTATTGCAGTTTTAAATCCTAAAAATTTGGATTGAATTTTGAAGAATGATAAGTTAATTTAATTTTTGTTTTTTTGCCAACTCACAATTTATTTGAAATTTCATTTTAATTTAAAAACACAAATTAAACAACTTGCACAAGCTACATGGAAGCCTGACCTTGGGAATAAATAGCTAAAAATAATAATTACCTAACCGGCGTCTTAATATTGGTTGGTGTGAAAACTGAAAGCCTCCTCTCTGTATAGCGTCTGTTAACCCGGAGGAGTTAATGTTGTTATTCCATGTTCAGGAGGGACTTCTCGAGCGCCAGGAATTCCTGCAGTGGATCCTGGACGTCCTGGACCGCACTCGGACCACCGCTCCGTCCGATGACGCCATCTTGAAACTGCTGCTGCTGCTGGCGCTTCAATATCTCGAGGAGTTCTGCCAGTCGGAGCTGGTGGCACGCCGACTGGCGTATGTGTGCGCCAGGAAGCTGGCGCAGCTGTGCTCGACAGATGGTGCATCACAGCTTAGTCCAGGCGGTGCGCCACCATCGCCGCTGCCACCGTCTCCTGCGCCACCCTGCACCGGCGCACACAATAGGTCAGTGGTGCTTCATTCCTTGATACTAACCTGAGTACTAAAAGTCTAAAGCTGGGTTCCCATACTTCGCATCGAATTCGCTTCGCTTTCGGTTCGCTTTCGCAAAATGGCTACCTTTTAATAAAGGAAATCGTCCATGTTTACATTCACATGTTCGCGTGTTTCGGTTTCATTAAAGTTGAGCCAATTTTAACTTTGACGAAACCGAAAAGAAACCGAAACAAGTGAACATGCGAATGTAAACATGGACGATTTCCTTTGTTAAAAGGTAGCCATTTTGCGAAAGCAAACCGAAAGCGAAGGGAATTCGATGCGAAGTATGGGAAACAACCTCCTCAGGGCATGGCAAAGATGGGAGGATTGGATGATTATTCATTTGTGAGATGGTCAAGAAGTGGCCAAAAGTATTTTGGTGTGCTTTTGCCGTAAGTTTGAAAGATTTCGATATTAACTTATCTTTCATTACCTACCTTTGTATCAATCTATTTCCCTTGTTCGTAGAATTAAACTCTCATTAAATTGCAAATAATATCAGCAAAGTAACTTATTTATTGTTACAACCATTATTTTCTTAATATTATTAAGATCAGATCTGCGGCTTACCTTCTGCAAAATCTTGTATAAGACAGTTCATTTGGTTTCGCCTCAAATCGATTTCAGAGCATTCTGGTGACAGATGCTTGGTGAAGTAGTTTCCGCTGATGCTGATTCTGACTCTTGGTTGCAGCAACGGAGGATTGAATCAGACCGCTGTCAACCCGCTGATGGTAATGCTCAACGAGTACATGGCTTGCTCTCATCACCGCGACATCGTTCTCGGACTCAGCGCCGTTTTACAGGTATGCCAACCTTGCTTTCAGCAGACGATGTAGAACCTTGACACGATGACAGTTTGTGGATAGGAGAAACTGAGAATTTGAGAAGGAAGATGAATGTACTCTAAAGGGTTTTAGAGTACTTATGTAGTGGTAGCAATGGTAGCATAATATCAGATAAGGTAGACATTGCAAATCACTTTAATACATATTTTTCTGAGAGTGTTGAAGAGATTATAAGTAATATTTCGGAAATAGATATAAATAATATTAGTAATAGAATAGTTGACCAGGTTGAACTTAACCAGTACAACCGAGTGAGTAAAGATATCATCATGTGTGACTTCAAACAAGTTCAAATCCAGGATTTAAATAAGCTAGTGATGGATTTAAAAAATAAAGGAGGTGGAACTCTGGATGGAATCTCTGTCAGATTGTTAAAAGATGGGTATCCTAGCATTAAGCATAGACTACTTCATTTAATTAATTTATCATTAAGTAAAGGCGTATTTCCCAAAAGTTGGAAAGAAACACTTGTAATTCCGGTCCCTAAAGTTGCTGGGACTACATTAATTGATCAATTTAGGCCGATAAATATGCTGCCAATTTATGAAAAACTGCTGGAGCTTGTTGTACACTCTCAGTTAGAGGAATATTTTTATAAAAATAACTTTATTATGACTAATCAATCTGGATTCCGGAAAGGTCACTCCTGTGAAACAGCGGTGCAGTGGATGGTTTCTGAGTGGAACAAACTAAGAGATAATAATTTATCAATATTGTCAGTTTTCCTGGACTTCAAAAGGGCTTTTGAGACCATCGATAGGAAAAGGTTGTTAATGAAATTGCAATATATGTATGGTGTTCAAGGTACTGTGTACCAGTGGCTCGATGATTATCTCAATGAGAGAGCTCAAAGAACTAAATTTGATGGGTAAATCTCAGACACTATCGATGTAAATCTAGGAGTACCACAAGGCTCAGTCTTAGGACCATTCTTATTTTCAGTGTATGTTAATGACATAAATTGTTGTTTAAATAAATGTGTGATAAATGTCTATGCAGATGATACAGTCATCTTCTATGGTGGAAATGATATGACTGATTTGAACAATACATTGAACGAAGAATTGAAGGTAGTGACTGACTGGTTGAGCATTAATATGCTAAAGCTGAACAATAGTAAGTGTAAGGCAATGATGATTGGTACTGGGAAACTACATTATATGAACACAACTGATAATTGTGAAGTTAATATTGTACTAAATGGTGAGTTAGTGGAATGTGTTAAATCATTCAAATACTTAGGTATGTTGTTGGATGTAAATCTAAGTTTTAAACAACATATACTGTACATAGAGAACAAAATCAGAAAAAAACTTAGCTACCTTAGTAGGATAGGTCAGCACCTGACAGTAGCCACAAAACTATGTATATATAACACTATTATTAAACCACACCTTACCTTTTGTATGATTTTATTGTATCAGGCATTTAATACAGATATTGAAAGACTACAGATTCTACAAAATAGAGGCATGAGGATTATTCTGAAATGTAGTAGATATACACCTGTAAATACTATGTTAAAATCTCTAAATTGGCTAAGGATTAAGGATTATGTGTATTTTCAAGGCATGTGTTTTATTTACAAACTTCAAAATGGTCTTCTACCTGCATATTTTACAAACACTGAAAAAGTTGAAAATGTCCATCAGCATTACACGAGAGCGCATAATAATTTTTTTCTAAACCATGTTCATAAACAATCATCGGCCAAATCTTTATTTTATCTTGGGATTCGTTCTTTTAATGCTCTTCCACTTAATGTTAAAAGTGTGAGGAGTCTTAGCATATTTAAAAGCAAACTTTTAGAAATTATAATGACGGAAACATTTATGTTGACATCCTAATTAGATTATTCTATGTTTTTAGTGTGTTAATTCTTTGGTTTGTGTCTTTATTGTGTATCTTTATGTATCTTTGTATTGTACTGATTTGTGAAAGATAGCGCTTGCGCTAAATAAAGAATTATTATTATTATTATTACTCATGAATATCTGGTTCAGCGGGAGGGATTTCTAGCATTCCTTAGCCGTAGCTCTCACTTTCTTATTTCTTTTCAAGAATAATTACTAATTACTAATTAGATACTCCTGGGAAGCAGCTCATTTGTTGCTCGGTTGTTGTTGAGAATATAATTTGATGTTGTCTGTTGTCGGACAGATGATCACGTTGGAGTGTCCGACGGCGTTGGTGTGGAACAGCGTCGGTGAGAAGAAGTCTCCGTCGGTGCTGAACGGATCTCCGCTCGACTATCTACCTTGCACGCCGTTAGCGCTGCCCATGCCCATGCGGGCAAACAATCCCAGCATCAGGTGTGTTTTCTCAACTGATTATCAATTCGAAAATGGAACTAAACTTGTTTTAAAGGTCAATTTTTGAAACGCTAAGTTAAGTTTTTTTAACTTAAAGGTGGGCGATCACGGCTGAGCCCCATTTTTTATTATTCAAAAAACATGATGACATTAGGCATGCAATCACAGTGGCGAAAACTAGAGGTCTGTAGAATATTCCTAAACAAAGTTACAGCGCAGCGAAGACGGATAGGGGGTGGGGTAACGCTTCATTCACACCCAACTCAGCCGCAAAAGCCGGCAAAGGTTGGGTGGGACCTACGTCACAAAAACCAGGTTTTTTAAATTTTGCGGGGCTCTAGCGCCTGAACCAAACATCGCATCGCGTTCGCGTTTTCGACATTCTACTTCTGGTTACAGGACTACCTATATACAATATTTTTGACTTTTTGACCATGACAGCCCACCTTCAAAATAATTCACAAGATACAAATTGCATTTTAATTATTTCCATAGCTTTGCTACTTGTATAGGACAGGAAAGATCAGCTGGTTCTCTGTGTCTTTAAATATGGATTGTGTGCCTTCTTGGGAACATTTGAAAACCGATGTATTGTTTCAGACGGCAGCTGCGGTCCAGCGAGGAGATGATCCGTCAGCGGAGTCGCGCCGCGGAGCAGCGGTGGCCGTGCGACAAGTGGCAGCAGTCCTCGGCCGGTCTGAACACCGCCAAGGTGTTGGTGGTCGCGCTGGACGCGCTGGATCGACACGCGTTCGACCGCATGGACGCCAACAACAATCTCGACACGCTCTACGCTAAGATCTTCACCCCAGTGCCGCCGCCGCAGCCGGGGAAGAACGGGGTCTCCGGCGACGGCAAAGTCTTGGCGGTTAGTTAGCAGTTCCTGTATTATGTAGCTGTATTATGTAAGGCCATTGGAAAAATATGTCAATGTAACATCTCACAAAACACAAGAGTAAATCACAATTAAATACAGGTAAGTACAAGTAAAGTACAGTACGTTTGACCCGTAATTTGCAGCAGCGAAAAATCTATTTTCTGATTGGAATTCCGATTTTCTACGCTAATTTTGGTTATTTTTCTGACACTCCATTTTACCCCATAGCAATAGAGGAGCAAAGAAAATCCACATTTCTGACTCTGAGGTGTATACAGCATTTTATTGGCAATTTTATATTTTGGCATTTGCCCTCAGGATCTGAAAAGTCCTCTTCAAATGGAGTATAATTTAGAAATATTTAAAAAAAAATATTAGGTAGCTAACTAAAGTATCCTAAATATATATTATAGTTTTATTATGTATATATTATAGAGTATATACCTAATGTATTTTACACATCACATTAACAAGGAGTAACCAATACTTGATCTGGACCTCCCTCTTTCCCCTGCAGGACAAGGCTGTGGTGCAGATCCTGTGTCAATGGGCCGTGAGCCACCAGCGCTCGGGGGAACACCGAGCCATGGCCGTGGCCAAGTTGCTCGAGAGACGGCAGGCGGATCTGACCTCGGGCCAGGACACGGACAAGGACGACGACAAGGAGTCGGTGTCTTCTCTCTCCAACGGAGGAGGCAACGCCGTGCCGATGTTCCAGTCCATGCTCATGGCGTTCCTCGACAACGACGCCCCGGTGCTCGGTAAGAGAATCAAAACCAATGCAAGTCCTCGAAAATCAATCTTTTATACAAGAAATTATAGTATGTCTACTGACATAAAATACTATTTTATTTCCATATTTAGTCAAAAACAAAGCCAGCACATAAAATTCACAGTGTAATTGCAAAATGAATGTACGGAATAGGGAAGTCTCATGAAGATTAGTTTCAGAATAATATTTATTTTATGAAAGTTGAGATGTTTCTGAACACAAATGCTATTATTTGTGTTATGGGATGAACAGTTTTCAAGGAAATAATTTACCTACAAAGTTTGAAAGATCTCTTCTAATTTAAAAACAGGAAAATTGACAATGACATCACAATTTGCTATATTGACATGGCAACAAAGGAATCACCATGTCAACACATTGTTGGAGACTTGGAAATGACATCACAGTTCTTGATTCTTGTAACAGGCCGTTTTTCCCGCCAAAATTTCCCATGATATTGGGATTATTGATATTGGGATATTGGGATATTGGGACTCCGTATAACATACGGAGCAGTTACATGGGGGATTGGAAATAAGGAACGCAGCCAGCTGGAGGCAGCGGAGATGAAATTCCTAAGAAGTGTGAAGGGAGTAACAAAGATGGACAGGTTGAGAAGCCGTTGTATTAGGAAGGAGCTGGGAGTGGAAAGTTTGAGCTACAAGATGAGTAGAGAGAGATTGCGTTGGTTTGGACACATGAAAAGAATGGATCTCAAGAGAATACCAAGACAGGAGTTTGAAGAAACAGTGGTGGGAAGAAGAAGAGTGGGGAGACCAAGAGAGAAGTGGAGTGGTCTTATCAGAGAAGACGTGGAGGACAGGAAGCAAAGGTGGCAGAAAGTGGAAGCAGATAAGTGGTGGGAGGACAGGAGGATCTGGAGGGCGCTGGTGGAGAAGTTGGAGGAAGGTGACGAGGATGAAGAAGAGGAGGAGGAGGATGAAACGTCTGGCCTGACCATCCAGTTTGGAAGAGATCCGAGGCCCTAGACCCAGTGGGAGCTCCCACTGTCTGACCTGACAACATTGTCGGAACCAGAAGAAGATTATTATTTATTTGAATTTGATTTTTATAAATGAAAATTTTAGATTTCACAGGTAATAACTTTAATAAATATATTTGTCATTATTATTTGTGTTGATTATTATCAATATTCGCGTTTTCGGGCTGACCAGATGGCAGCACTTTCCAGGCCGCTATTCGACCCTAAAAGTTGCAAAACGCTACCTAGCGGAAAAAGTTGGCATCTATACCACGAGTACTTGTGCACATGCGCACAGGGCGCGTTCAGGCAAGTCACTTAGATGTCAATCGTAACGAGTTCAGTAAAAGTTATAATTACATCGCGAAATAACAGAAATTGATGAATACCTTAGTGTCAACAATCAAATACAATCGGCATATTTCATTACAGCACACACTCAATAAAATTATTGTGAAAACGAGATGTCTATTCACCAAAAATCACCATTTGACAGATACAAATTGTTTTTCTCACGGCCTTCTGAACACACATTTTTCTTGACGCATCGTTCAAACAATTGCAATCTGTCAAATGCTGCTTTGGTGAATAGACAACTCGTTTTCACAAGAATTTGAATGAATGTGTGCTGTAATGAAATATGCCAATTGTATTTGATTGTTGACACTGAGGTAAGCATCAATTTCTGTTATTTCGCGATGTATTTATAACTTTTTACTGAACTCGTTACGATTGACATCTAAGTGACTTGTATGTACAAGTACGCACGCGCTGGGATTGTACTCGCGGGAGCGGCCATCTTATATTTACTAGCGCACTCTCTAGGTACTTTTAGTGTCGAATAACCACCATGACACTGCGCAGTGACGCGCATTGGTTTGTTTACGTTGTTTGGTGTCATGGCGTCATGGCGGAATCGAAATGTCAGTGAAGGTGTAATAACTTGTGAGTTGTGAGTTGTGTTGTTTACGCTATTACTTTATTATTACTTCATTTTATCATTTCCACCAGATTTCTTACCATAATTGTGGTTCATTTCCGAAGATAATAAATACTGCCTTTCTGATCAAAATGACATTGATAAGATCAATAACAAAAGGCGGACGATACGAAAACGATGCCGATATGCACTTATACTTTCTCACACTAGAGTGTTAGTACTTTGCTTGAAAACGCGATACAGGAATACAATTTTTGACCTTAAACATTAATTCGATGGAATTAAAATGGTTCCACACCAAATGTCATCACAATCATCGAATTTTAATAAGTTCCTCTAGAGGTATATAAATATGATTTCTCTTGAACATTGCAGAAGAGCCGGCGAGCGCACAGAACCGCGCGATGTTCACGAACCTCGTTCACTTGTTCTCCGAGCTGATCCGGCACGACGTGTTCAGTCACGACGTGTACATGTGCACGCTGATCTCGCGCGGCGACCTCAACACATCGCAGCATCATGCGCATCATGCGCACCATCCGACCAGTAACAAGGTGGGTGTTCGTCGTGCATATTACCCCATTACCAGAGTAAATATTAGGGGTATTAACTCTGACCAATAATGAATAATGGCCCCTAGAAATGAATGCGAGTCAAAATTATAGGAGAAAAAGTAGAAATGAGTGTAGAAGTATGAGGGAGAAGTGTGTTTGGAGGGAGTGTGTTTTGACATTCATAATTCGGAATGTTTTTTTGAATAAAACATATTTTGAATTTATTTGAAAATTAGGTAACTTGATACATTATTGATTTTCAATATTTCGAAGTTTCTAACAGTACCCTCATTTCAAATAGTTTTGAATATCTTATTGAATATTTTGAAGAAAATTGTTCATGAAATTTTCGAATATCAGTCACACACCCACACAAAATATGTAACTTGTAAGAGTAGAAGAAACAAATTATGCAGCAATTGATGTAGACAAATTAGAGTTTGTATATGATTTAATTGGCTAACAGAGACTGTCCAGCATTAAATTACAATTCCATTCTTCAAAATCTCTATGGCATTATTATCTCATGCATAGAAAGAAATGTATCCCTTGGTGGGTTAAATCAAACCTAGTTGTTCTTCAATAAAGGTTGCGTAGTGTTGCTAATACAAGTGCCGCCATGTTGTGTTCAGCCTGCGACGCCGGCGGAAGTGCGCGCGGCGCAGGAGGCCGACGACGTCACCCTGCTGTCCGGCATCGAGCTGAAGCCGACGACGGCCAACACGTCCAACGACCATGGCCGCTCCATGGACTACGACGACAGCAAGATCGACGACGACCTTGACAAGTTGCTGCAGCACATCAAGGAGGAGCAGCAGAACTCCATGGTATGTTCACGCACAACTTGACAGCGCACTAGCCGCGTGCACACAACTTGACATTCTTAGTGCAATAAGAAGCGAATTTGGCAATTGATTTAGAAGAAATGAGGGTTGGGATTTAATTTATTTGGCTAATTGATTTCAAAATAAAAATTTTGACATAAATGGCAATAATGTCACAGGAAAATAATTTTGACATGGATACCTACCAATTTTCAATTTTTTAATTTTTTAAATTATGTATCCACTAGCTGGCACTAGAATCAACTGAACTGACTGATGATCTTTCTTGTCAGGCAGAAAGAGAGCTGATCAAACAAGCTGTGTAATATTAAACCAGCTCAAAAGTTACATCTGTGATCCTTGTGATCCTTGACCTTTGATCCAAATGTTGTCAAACAATTATACCTACAATTTATTTTATACCTTTTTTTAAATATGTGAGGATAATGCTTGAAGAAATGATGCAAATGACGAGGTGAACTGTGTGTAGGGTGCTAACGTTGTCATGTGAACACAGGATGCGCCCGATGAAGACGACGGCGTTCACGGCGCCTCCCTGGTGGCGCCCCCCATGGCTGTCAACGCGATGGAGCAGAGTGGGGAGCCAGGGGAGGCCCGCTCCAGACATCTCTCCTACACCACGCACTTCCCACTGCCCCAGGTCAGTACATTCATTCCAGTACTCATCTAGACTACTGAGAACCACTGCACGGCCTATTTGCCGGAATGAGGGCACTTTTTATTAAAACAAACTTCAACTTTGACTTCCACTTATTTACATTTTCAAAAATACTTCATGGGAAGTATTGTCAATGAGGAAGTCAAAATACTTTTCAGAAATTGTGACAGTCTCAATGAAAATATAGCCAATATTATATAAAAGTGAAAGTTGTAGATATTCAATTATTTGAAAAGCATATACCAATTTTTTTCTAGAATTTGATCTTAAATTTAATATGATTTGATAATAATGTAACCACTCCTAACTTCTCTATCTGATTAAAATGTAAAAAAAGTGGGCCACACTTTTCAAATCGCAATTAATTTATAAAGCAATTTTGTCGCTTCAATATATCGTCTATTTTCAATGAGCCGGTCACAATCTTGTAAATGGCGATATGCACCGGAGGGCCGATCGGTGTCAGTCGGTTCTTTGATGCATACCGTATTAACTCGTGTATAAGACGCACTTATGTATAAGACGCACCCTTGTTTTGAGAAGTCTATTTTAAGAAAACACTTAGCATGCGTGTATAAGACGCAGTAAATGATGAAAAAACAGTGTGTGTTTGTAAACATGATATCCATCTAAATGTTGGTTTTCCAGCTAACTGAGCTATTTGAATGTAAATCACTGCCAACTTGTAAACAAACAGCAATTTCCTGCTTCTGAGAAAGGGGGGGGGGGGAGACTCTTCTTCCCAGCAGCTGTTGTTTGCTCTAACAAGCACGCACCTGCCTTTCCTCTGCATTCCAAAACAAACCCAACCCCCCTCCTCCCCTTCCATTTTGATCGCCATTCAACAGTGTTTTGTCTATTTTATGCCTGTCAGAGCAATGTTTTTCAGATGGCAACATATATTTTGTCTCCTGATCTAAATGTAAGGGAAAACATTTTATTGCACAAATGTAATATGTTAATAATGTTGTGTCTACACAGTGTGAGTAGGCCAGACAGAGTGAGAGGGAAAGGCAGAGATAGACAACATGTGGCAGTCTACCACAGCTCTGTTTACAAACATCCACCTTGGATTTACTGGGAAAAAAGCTTGGTATGCGTGTATAAGACGCAGGGCTGTTTTCAGAATCAAAATATTGACATATAATTGCGTCTTATACACGAGTTAATACGGTAAGTAGAGCCAAGATTATATGGTTTTATTTTTGCAGTGATTTCGTTTTTAAAAACACAAATTTCGTTTTTTGTGGTTTTATGAATTGAGGATTTCGCGATTTGTGGGGCCATTAAAACACACAAAATTGAACTTTAAAATGAAAATGAATTTCATCTTTATTACCAATATGTTTTGCTCACACTAATGAATAATGTAAATAATCAAATTAAAATGATAAAATAAAGTTGCATCATAAGAAACAGGCAAGTGAATTGGCGTGAGCCATCATAAGAACAGTCAGCTGTCTAACTGACTGGGGGTGTGGTGTGGGTGGGCCCTTCATGGGCATGAAAAGGAGGGGTAAATAGAGAGCCTAAATATATAGGCTCTCTAGGGGTAAAAAGGGGTAGGTAGTTGGCCAAAGTTTGCCATGTTTCCACCATCAGCCAGAAGCATTGTCTTAAAGCAGTCACTGACTGGTTATGTTCGGGTGGTTTTGTGATTGAGGGGGGGGGGGGGTAAAATTTAGCAGGTATGTTTGCAACCTTGTTTTCCAGCTAATCAAAGGATGGATTCTCACCATTCTTAGACGCAACAAGTGCTTGATTAAATGCAAATTTTATAGTACCTAAAAGTAAAAAAAAAAAAAAAAAAATTTAGTGAAAAATCACTGATTTCGTGGTAATTTCGCGATTTAGGTCAATTTCGCGAATTAAAGTGTATTTCGTTTTATTTCGCGATTGGAAAATGACAGTTTTGGGGTTTAAATTCCATGAACCATGCACATTTCACACTAAAACCTGTTTATTTAAAATTTCGTTTTATTTTCAATCACCATATAATCTTGGCTCTATGCATAAGCTGTTGTTCTGCACATGTTTGAATATGCGCTTGACCATGGGGGTTGCAGGACGACGCCAGCGCGAGCGCGCACGACTGCAACCAGCGCCACGTGCTGCTGTACGGCGTGGGGCGCATGCGCGACGAGGCGCGCCACACCGTCAAGAAGATGACCAAGGAGATCTGCAAGCTGTTCAGCAAGAAGTTCAGCATAGACGTCGCCGAAGGTATGGAATATTTCTCTCCATGCCGCGAGAGGAGGGGATTGGAGTCCACATCAGTGTGCTCCATTCCTATATTTATTTACATGTTTTAGCAGATTTTAAAGCCAATATTCTCTTCGACATCTGGTTACCTTGAATGGTTGAGCGTTTTTGATTCAAAGTGGGTTTAATTGAACAACTTAAAAATCAGTAAAAGCATATTAATCACCAAGAAGGGGAGCATAGGTCTCAATAGGACCTACAATTGGACCTAATCAAATTCAAAGTTTGGATATGATCCAAACTCATATTTGGATTTGGATACATTATCAACAAAATTGCTTTTAACTACTATAACTATAAGTATAAAGTTTGTTGTGAAAATTCAAATTTGTTCATGTATTTGACTATGAGTAGGTACCTATTGTTTATAATTATTATTCTTTAGCACTAAAGCGGAAAGCCTGGGTGCAGAACAGTGTGGCTTAAATGCACCTAAATTTAATGTTTTTATGGATTGGTAGTTTTGAAAACATTAACACGTGAAAAACTATGAACTTTCACCATCCTCGGTTCTCTCACTTAACAATTTTATAAGTATTTTATCAGACCGCCCGACATGTCTGTAATGTGTTGTACTGTGGCGCCGCAGGTGGCAAGGTGAAGAAGCACTCGCGCGGGGAGTTCAACTTCGAGGCGACGACGGCGCGCGTTCAGTCGCTGTCGTACTTCGACCAGCACGTGGTGACGTGGCAGTGCGTGGTGACGGTGGTGGAGATGCTCAGCTCGTTCGCCGGCGGCAACTCCAACTACCTGCCCGTCCAGGAGCACGTAGCCTTCCTCTTCGACCTCATGGAGCTGGCACTGAACATCTGCGTGCTCATCGACGTCTGCATTCAGGTGGGAGGATGTTCATATGTAGAGTCATTCGTAAATTAATAGGAATTGTCCGTTATACATTTAAATTATTTTAAAAGTTACTTTTCTAGGCCTTAATGACATACCTACATTTTGTATACTCCATCAGGTGCTTGAATGGGGAAAGGGGGATGGGGAATTATCCCCCCCCCCACTCGAGCAGCCTGACCCCCATCCTGGTGTCTTAATCCCCCCCCCCCCCCCCATGATGAAAGTAGTTCTTACGCGCCTGCTTTCCATGAGGTTATTAAATTCACTCATAGCATCAAAGCGTTCCATTAACTTGGTTTGTTTTTGTAGATTACCGGAGATCTAATACCTATTATGATTTGATATTCGAAGATATGTTATGTAAATGGATAAATATATATCATTAACTGAGCAAACTGCAACCATTCAATTTATCTTATAGTAGGTACCTAGTTCTTCTTGTAGTATGTTTGTAGATCTTGAAGGAGCTAAGAGTATGTGTGTATTTTGTAGATCTTGAAGGAGCTGTCGGAAGTGGAGGCTCAGCTCCAGGCCAAGGGCTCTACACTTGTCCGCAGCTACACCACCTCCCTCAGCCTCTACGTGGTCGGAGTTCTGCGCCGATATCACTGCTGTCTCTTACGTGAGTGTCACACTCGTATTGCTGTGAAATGTGACGGTGATACATATATTTTGAAGTCTATTTCCCTCTGAACTTTCTTTAGTACTTTGCTTGCTCTTTACTTGCATTCCGAACGTACCCGGCTCGATTCCTGTCTGTTATTGCCGGAAAGGTTCCCTACTGATACCATGACCACCTCCTTCTCACAATCTATCCTTACCCATACATAATCATCTCCCAATCATCATCATCATCATATTCATAAATTTTTCGCATTATCCTTGTTGCTGAACAGATTATCTTTTAGAATATATGAATGATGTTGTTCACAATGTTTCACATTTTACACACAAGATCATTTTAACTTAATAGACTAATAGTTCGTCAATAGCCTAGTATTAGTAGGTATTCATCTTTATAACACATTCAGAACAAATGTAAAAGAAGAAGAAAACATTGAAATGTTAAGATTTTATGGAACCCATTTGCATATAATGATTATCCTGTTTTGAACATATATTAGGACCAGTTATTAAAAATAACTTTCTAGCTAAATAAAATTGTAAATGAATAAAATAAATAAACACCACTGCATTAACGGTGATGAGGGTGTGCGTGATGGATTGCAGTGTCGCCGGAACAGACTTCGGCCGTGTTCGAAGGGCTGTGTCGCGTGGTGAAACACGTGACGAACCCCGGCGACTGCTCGTCCGCCGAGCGTTCGGTGCTCGCTCATCTGTACGACCTCTACTCGTCGTGCAACCTGCTCAAGAGCAAGCCGCACTGCGTTGAGCCGTTCGGCAACGCGTATCCCAAGATCCGACAGGCGCTGTATTCCGCGCTGCAGCCGTCGGCCAGCAACCACGTCTGCAACACGCACTTCATGGCGCAGGTCATCGCGAACCCGCGCAGAGGAGGTGCGTAACCTACCGGCTGCAGCTGGTAGGCAGTGAATTTCACCGACTAGTAATGGGGGTTATGTTTTTTTATGTACACTCGGCCAAACAAAAATTGATTGTTAATGAAATTTGATTGACTGCTGGTCATGTTCCATGCCAATCAAAGCATGTTATTATCATTGAAATGTGAGGTCACCTACTAGAGTGGACAAGGAGATCGCTTGGACTGACTTCTGATGGTGCGATCTAACATTTTTCAGTCAATCAGATTTGTTGAACGATCATTTTATGTTTGGCTGAGTGTACATTTTTTGGATATCAAGATGTGCTGATTTTTTTCGGCTGAAATTTTGTAATTCTTCTGACATAGGTATCAAATTGTTGTCTACACAACTGAGGGCTTTTTCTGCCGCATAGGCTTTGTCTATTCTATTTCATTCTAGGAGCCCTCAAGCAATCAAACATTTTAAATAGATAAGTAGGATGTTGTCAATACATTGACAACAGTATGTAAGGTCGGGTAGGCCGTAGGACTAACTCTGGATTAAGTTAACTATCGATAGTTAACCAATGAATCCAGTTGGCTCGAATTCCACAGCCAATAGGATCCACTAAATTTCACTAACCACTGATAATTAACTTAATCCAAAGTTGGTCCAACCCGGCCTAAGTGGTTGAAATTTATGACAAAAAATGTTAATATTCTCTCACCAAGGCCCTAGACTTGCATGAAGTAAGGGAAATATTTGCTCAGATCATCAGAGCTCAAAGGCTTACAAAGCTGATTTGTCGCGCACGTTGCAGGCAAGATGGAGGCCTTGTGGGCGCGGCAACTGGCGGAGACGCCCAACAACCGCTACAGCTTCGTGTGCAACGCCGTGATCGCCGTGTGCAACGAGACCGACAACGACCGCCTCAACGACCTGGCCATCTTGTGTGCGGAGCTGACCGCTTGCTGCAACGCGCTGAGCGGGGAGTGGCTCGGCGTGCTCATGGCGCTCTGCTGCTCGTCCAATCACTCGGCGCATTTCATAGACGTATTAGCGCAGGTCGACGTGCAAGATCTCTCCATTCACAACTCACTCGCCGTGTTCACATCCATTCTCATAGGTAAGTGTGGAGCATTCATAACTCTTCAGTTAATCTTCCATCCTAATTCCTAACTGGATAAAACTATAGGTACCTACACTCGAACAAATAATAAACGGTACCTCGAAAGAAAAGGATTGTCTGATAAAGGTTTGATGGCATCATCCCATGAAGTCTGTGCTAATGCATTATCTAACTCTAGTAGGTGAGCTCTGATTTCATTGATAATAACAAGGATTGATTGTCAAGGAACCTGACCAGCAGCCAATCTGTTTTGTACAAAGTACCGTTTTTAATTGGTTCAGGTGTAGGTACCTACATATAAGCTAATATTAAATTACAATTGTTACAAATTTTTATGAATTTCATAAAGCCATTGTTTTGCACTGGAGTTAATTTGAATACATTATAATTCACCTCTTGCATCTCTACATTCAATTCTCAATCAATCAATTCATTCAATACTCTAAAAAATGTTGAAAACCAATCGGAATATCAAACATTTAATGACGTTTCATCTCGCATGGTTTGTGAGTGCTATAAACGAGTAACTAACTCTCATCTTCCTCTCGTCAGCTCGCCACTGCTTCTCGATGGAGGACTTCGTGGTCCACATCGCGATGCCGTCGCTCGTCAAAGCCTGCAACGAAGGTGAGTCATTGAGGAGTCGGATGGCTTGTGAGTCCGAACCGAGCAGGGGCTGATAAACGTTTCGATCCCACAGGTCGAGCCGACGCGGACCTCGAGGCCGAGGCGGGTGCTCGACTCACGTGCCACCTGTTGCTGCGGCTGTTCAAGACGGTCGAGTGTCCGCAGCCGGCGCTCTACTCTGTCGGTGAGTTCCCATCTGTAACTCAGTAGCAGAAGGCCGAATGCTCATTTATAGATTTGTCAGCTCAAATCTAGCTCTCAAGCTCAACGCACATCTCTCCTTACATCCTGACTCCATGGAAGTTTTACACAGAAACCTACATTCTCATCATTCGAGCTGAAAAGCAACTCGTTCAGTCGAGTAAAAGAGGGTTGCGCACGCAAGTGCAAAGAGACATGGTGACAGCATCGTCACCGGTGGTATGACAGTTCGTAGAAGCATTCTCTACCTTCATTCCATTCTCCTCGGAGATCTCTCTCATCAATGGTTTTTCACAACGTGCATCCCTTACTTACATCCTGACTCCATGGAAGTTTTCCACAGAAACCTACATTCTCAACTACAGTTATATTTAATTATTCTCTTCAAAACTTAGTAGTGACATCATTATTCCTTACAAATAAGATTGATGAAGACAGAATTACTAGTTTTTGAGTTCACCTAAAGAATCATTGAAATTGATTTGTGGCCTTCTGCTTCTGCAATACTGATTGATCTCTGCTTTATCTCTACTTAACTCTTGTAATTGAACTGAGGTTTTTATGTTTTCAAATTCCACTGGACTAACATTAATCAAATGTCAGATTTGCATTGCTTTGAGTTTTCTGTACTTGTTGCTCCTTGTTGAGTCGTGTTGAGTGAATGATTGTTGTTATAGGCGCCTCACCCCACCCCCTGCCCAATGCTGCACCACCCGGCTACAGCATCCGACTGAGTTGCGACCGACATCTCCTGGCCGCCGCGCATCACAACATCAAGGTCGGCCCGGTGCTGGCCGTGCTCAAGGTAAGCTGCACGTGTGCAACACTAACAGATCATTCCTTCCTGTTACCGAACTGCAGTATCGAAGTTAGTTCCAAATTGTGTTCCAAACCTACCTTTTTCACTGGCTAAGTCCAACTGTGTAGGCACAAAAAATTGAAATTTTTTTAGTTTATTTTAATGAAATTTGTTAAGAAATTAAAAGGACAAAAGGGCAATTCTAAATCTGAATAACATATTCGGATTCTTTCATGTTTCATTTTGTCCTTGACAATATAAAATGTCTGAAACAACTTGACCTTGATTCTCAGGCGATCCTGGTTGTGGGCGACGCGACGGCGCGCGACGGGAAACCGGCCAATCGCAAGCCAGCCGAGCAGCTGGTGTCTCACGCTTCAACCAATAGCAACAAGCCACAGAACCAGGGGGGCGGAGCCAGCGAGCTCAGCATCAGCCACATACTCGGCACCAGCGACATATTGGGCGGCGGCGACGACCTTGGGCTCGACCTCGGGTGAGTCGTTTATACTTGCTTATTGTCTGTTCATTACTTACAAGTACCGTCATGGAAATATATTCGGTAAACGCTCCTTCTCCCTTGCCATGCATTTACGTTAGTTTAGGCTCCTCCCGCTCGACCCGTAACACTGACCAAGTTGTTCGAATGTGATGGGGGAGAAAGGAGCGTTTACTGAATATATTTCCATGACTGTACACTCATGGAAGTCATAAGAATATTTCGATTTTTCCTTTTTAGGTTGAAATTATAATACTAAGTTGCAAACCACTTTAAGACTGTAGCTTAATAGCCATAAGGTTTAGGTCAAGTCACTATAAAATGTTAATTATACAAAAATTATTCCATAATAATATTTATCCATTATAGGTTGTTTGTGTGGAATTTTAAAATCAAGCGAGATGGAGCCCGTTGATAATGAAAATTATTGTAGTGAATTATTATCTTATCATTTCATATTTTCAGTGAAGCCACAGAAGAGAGCGTGGGGCCTCATGCTATTTTAAACCCATTCCGGTCTGAAATCATTTCATGGCACTGGGTTATTTCGGGATGAATGGGGTTTATGTCGGTGGGAAATTAATATGAAAAACCCCCTTGCATTTATCTGTTACCAGAATACAATTAAACACAAAAAGTAAAGCCTCAACTTCTTTGGAAATTCATGCACTTCCACAACTTTTAAATTTTCAAAAGTCAACTTCAAAGTCAACTTCAACACCAACTGATTTTCACTTTTGACAATTTGAAAGTTGTTTATACAAGTAGCCTCAAGAAACAGAACCTTTTTAGATTCTGTACTACAGATTGTACAAATAGGGCTAGGTCGATGAAATCTATAGTTCTCAAGGGTCAATGCATTGTTTTAATGTTAATGGAAATAAATCTGAATCTGAATCATCGTCCGCTATGAGTCATGGCTAGAGATACGGAAATTTCGCATTAACGAAATAGGCGACAAGAATTAAATGTTGTTTTTAGAAATATTTGAAGTGTTTTCTTTATGTGTCATGGTGTTTGGGGGCGTTTAGAGTAGTGTTCTTTTTCGCGAATTAATGCGATATATGCCTTTTAATGCGAATTGTTACTGTTTAAGCGAAATAGGCGCGAAAAAGAAGAATTCACTGCTAAATGTATACTTTTTCCCTTTTTATTCCAATAATCAAACATTCATTTGTAATATTTCTCAGAAATTCGTCTGAAAATATGTAAACAACAGCTGCTGAAGCAGGTTTTACCCCTCTGTTCCCCTTCCCCCGGAACCAACCCAGTCACCAAAGCAGATGTTCATTTCCCCTCCCCTACCTACCCCTCCCTACCCAGCCAGGTCACTGACCTTCAAGGACACTAGGACTTGCCTTCATCATTTCTGTCAAGTGTCTTGGTGCAATATAGATCGCAGCAAATCCATAACTGTTCAGGAAAGAGCAACAAATATGCTTAATATATTAAGTGTAATCTTGTTCATGATTAATTGAATACTCATTAATTAATATTAGGGCATTAACCCCGAAAAAGAAACAGATTTTGATATTTTGCTAAATTAATGCTATTTTTAAAAGAATTAATGCGAATTAATGCTAAATTTCTAATAATTAATGCTATGAAACCCAATAATTAATGCTAAATTTCCGTATCTCTAGTCATGGCCCATGGGAAGTTTGTGCAGAGCGAATGGAAATCACAGCCTTGTATACCTAAGATGAATAGTGTATCCACTGAACGCATTTAACATTGGGCCGAATGTAGATGATTTTGGGCGGCGAGTTTGATTGTCTCTCGATCGCAGCGCTAGTCTGCGCTGCGGTCAAAGATTCAACTAGGAAATTTTATTATAATTTCTCATTCAAAATGCCATTTTAAGAACATATTTTGACTTATTATTATATTATTATTTAAATAAAACAACTCTGGTTTAATAAATGCAATAACAAAGGGTAAATAAGATTATAAAGGCATAACACTATGTAGTTCTCCCATATGCCGCCAGGATCGCGTCGGTTACAAGAGAATTCAAGGTCATATTTTATTCTCAAAAAATGTTACACGTTTTTGCGTTCAGTGGATACACTATTCATCTTAGGTATACAAGGCTGTGATTTCCATTCGCTCTGGTTTGTGGTATAGAGTATTGTCCATGTCTTTTGGTTCCGTTTCTATGTATCTAGGTCCATTATTTAAGAAATGTTCATCACTCAGTCTACGTAATATTATTCATAACATATATTTAAATTCACCTTATTTTGCTTATTTTACTGCCAGTTACATTGATACATTAATTTTTTATATTGAATATTTGGGCAGATATTCTGTAACATTTTAAAATTTAAAATTTTTAATTTCACCCCCTCCCAAGTGCAAATTTTCTTGTGTACATGACAGACTGATTGTTAACGTAGTTTCTTCCCACAGCGCCGTTGTCAGATTAGTTATGTTTGCACATGGCCTATTGGGGGGAATTATTTTGATCATCATCAGGGATGCTCAGGGTGTGTTTTGCTGTTAAAAGTTACACATGTAGTACCTACGTAGGGTTGCACCGTGAGATCGAGGGGAAGTGAAGTATTCACCGAGTGTGTTTGCAGGGCGGTGGGAGCCGATCCACCGGCCAGGGCCACGCAGAGGTCAGTTATAATGTGACTCGCCTGCTCACTCAGCTTTATGTCTCCGCTGGCTGTTTGTCGTAGAACACTAGTCTTGCAAGATGTCTGTCTGTGTTCCTAACCTCACACATGTCGGTTCATCGGTCAGCAACTCCATAACAGTTGCAGTTGTAAAGGAATCTTATTCGTGTACTGACATTTAATTTTTAGATCAGAATCCCATACAAGTTAAACTAATGAAAAATGTCTCGATTCCTTTACCTTTCCATTGGAAATATACATTAGTTACCACAAATACTAAATGGATCCTTAGGCTCCTTTTGAGTGTGCTTTTCATTTTTAACTTTTTATATTTTTGTTTAGGTATGATTAACATTTTAGATTCAAATGAAAATCGTCCCGATTCTGTTTCCCTTGCACCAGAAATAACGATAGTAAAAAGCACTTTATCTTTTCGACTGGGATAATTTCTAGCTCCTAGTTCTAGCCTGTAAGTAGGATATTGAAAAAGGTTTACATTTGAAGAAAAGCTGCTATACGCCTGCAAATCTTGGTTACTCTGACTTTTTTCATGCCACTGCATTCTATGTTGCCATTATTGCTACACACTGTTGCATTATGAGGATGTAAATAATGTGCGCATGTTACTCCCTAATGTGGCAATGCAAATGCTTCTACGTACCTAGTAGTACATATGTGGATCATTAATTTACATATTTAGTGATCATCTGTTGTTCATTATAATCAATACCTACCTGATTGTTTGTTTGTTCATTGACATTGTGTGGTTGTTTACGAACTAATATTCTAATTGTACATAGACAAATGTACATAAATGTAGACTAATGTACAAAAATTTAGACTAATGTACATCCAACAAATCATAAAACAGTATTGGAACGAAACGGATTGGCTGCTGGTCAGGTTCCTTAACAATCAATCCTTGTTATTATCAATGAAATCAGAGCTTATCTACTAGAGGTTGATGACGAGTTAGCATAGACTTTATCGGATGATGCCACAACATTTTTTTCACCCAATCCATTTCTTTCAAATACCATTATATCATTTGTTGAGTGTACATAGATTAATCCAGCACACCGCACACCCTTGTAGTCAGCGTACTTGATCATAACCCATCTTGCCTTTTAAAATCATTCAATCTTCTAACTAAATTACAAAACACATTGTTTTCATATTTTTGTCTGAAGAAGACAAGTGTACATTTCAAACCATTTTTGCCAAATCGATTTTAAAATCATGGAGATTCTCCAGGGAAGTTCTAGAATACATGAACTTTTAAACCATATGAATTTTCATTGTTTCAAACTTGAAAATATTGAAAGAAGAGGTCCCATTTCCAACTTCTCAAGGTTTAAACAATGATAGCAAATAATGGTTTTTAACCATGAATTTGAGAAGAGAACTCATTTCAAGCTGTAATTTCTTCCTGTGAAATGAACCCCAACAACCTGACAACCTGTGACCGCGTGCGACAGGTCGCTGGGAGCGAGCGCCAACACCGGCGGCACGGAGACAGCTGTCGGGCTGTCGGACTTCGCCCAGCACGTGCTGCGGCTTATCTGCAGCCAGGAGTGGGTCCTGGAGCGGTGTCTGCAGAACCCCGAGGAGCTCTGTCATCCTGACATGCTGCTCGACTCCATGTTGACTCCGAGGCAGGCGCAGCGGCTCCTGCACATGATCTGCTATCCTGACCAGGCCACCAATCAGCAGCAGCCGCACATCATCGCCAGGATACTCGAGGTGCGTTCACGGGTTCAATAGGGAACATGCATGCAGTTTTTTAATAGGTTTAAATAATAATAATAATCTTCCTCCCGGTTCCAAGAGTTGGGTCGGGGGGTGGCGAGGCCACCATTTACTAGGGCCCGGACTCCTAAGCTAGCTGGCCAGGCTTGGCTCTTCCTCTTCGTTCTTCTTCTCTACCAGTTTTTTCCACTTCTTCCTGTCTTCCCACCACCTTCCTTCTTCCACTTCTTCCCACTTCTCCAGTCTCTCTTGTACATCTTCTGCTACCAGCTCTCTCCACTTTTCCCTCGGTCTTCCCACTCTCCTTTTATCACTTCTCGCAGCTTCGAACTCCCGACGCGGTATTCTCTCCCTCTGCATTCTCTTCATGTGGCCAAACCACCGTAGCCGCTCTCTCCCCATTTTAAATGCCAACCTCTCTACCTTCAAGTCTCCTCTAATCTTTTCACTCCTGATCTTGTCCATCTTAGTTACTCCTTGTATGCTTCGTAAAAACTTCATTTCTGCTGCCTGCAACTGGCTCTCCTCCTTTCCTCCGATCGCCCACGTTACGGAACCGTAGGTGAGTATTGGCAGGAAATAGCTTTTGAAAAGGAGTATCTTGCATTTCTGGGGGAACTGCTCATTCCAAAGAAGTTTCCTGACTAACTGGAAAAATGTGTTAGCCTGTTGCACTCTTGATGTTATCTCTCTTCCTATTTTTCCATCCTTAGTTAGCCAGCTCCCCAGATACTTAAACTCTCCTCTCTCCGCCAGTTCCAAGCCCCGTAGCCTGATCTTCACATTTCTTGTTGCCTTCCTCTCCATTACTAGTGTCTCACTCTTTTCCTGACTTATTCGCATACCGTATTCTTCAGTCATCTGGCTCCATCTATCAATCTTTTCTTGAACACATTCGCTGGTTTCTCCCCACACTACGATATCATCTGCATATACCAGTGTATTCGTCTCCTGGTCTTCGCTTGGTTCTACTTTTCTCAGCAGCTCGTCCATGACAATGACAAATAGTGTTGGGGAAAGAACGCTGCCCTGTCGAAGTCCTTCCTTCACCTCAAACCATCCTGTCTTCCCCTCCACTGTTTGTACACAGCTCTCGTTCTTCTCATATGTGCTCTTGATTCTCTCAATCAGACCCAGTCCCACCCCCTTCCGCTTCTGACATTCCCATACTTTCTTCCTTGGTAGGCGATCGTAGGCCTTTTCCAAGTCTAGAAAAACCATGTACAGTTTTTCTCCACTCTCCCACTTTCTCTCCATGACTTGTCGGATAGTGAATATTGGATCAATGGTTGATCTACCTGGCCTGAACCCATATTGTTCCTCCCTGAGCTTTTCCTCTACTACTTCTTTCAGTCTAAATTCCACCACTTTTTCGAATACTTTGGCACATTGACACATCAAAGTAATTCCCCTGTAGTTGCTGCACTTCTTCCTGTCACCCTTTTTGTAGATTGGTACAATCACTCCCTTTCTCCAATCGTCCGGTATGGTCCTCTGTTTCCATGCCGCACTCATTACTCGAAACAACCATCTTTTTCCTATTTCCCCAGCAGCTCTTACCATCTCCACTGTTATCTCATCTATTCCGGGTGATCGACCATTCTTCATCTCGTTTAGCGCTTTCTCCACTTCTCCCTCTCTCAAAGCACACTTCTCCTCTTCCTCGTTCTCACTCTGTAGTATTCCACTACTTTCTGGTAGTGCCACTCCATCAACATTCAGTAGTTCCTTGAAGTACTCTTTCCACAGTGCCTGTACTTCTACTGGGTCATTGATCAATCCTCCGCAAGCATCCACCATGCATGCCTGTCCAACTTTTCTTGTCCTCTTTTCCTTTATTATGCCATAAAGCATCTTTTTATTGCCTTCAAAATCCGTTTCTAGTTTACCAGCAAGTTCTTCCATGGACTTCTTCTTTTCTTCTTCTACTGTCTCTCTTACTCGTATTTTCCACCTTCGGTATTCGGCCTTGTTGAGGGTAGATCTATCGGCCTCGTACGTTTGCCAGGCGGTTCTCTTCTGACGCACTGCTTCTCGGACTATTTCATTCCACCACGGTGTTTCCTTCTTCTTGCTTCTCCCACTTGATCGCCCACAAACTTCTTCTGCACTTTCCACAAATACCTTCTTAAATGTTTGCCATTCCTCTTCCACCTGTCCCACTTCCCCTATTCTCTCACTGCTTGCAATCTTCTCTCTGAACTCCTGTCGTACTGTATGGGATTGCAGTTTCCACACTTTGATTCTGCCATTCTTTTTACTTCTTCTCTTGGCGGCGTGGTCCTTCTTGACGCTAAATTTTCCAACTAGCAGCCTATGATCGCTATCTAGGGCCACTGAAGGGATAACCTCAACATCCTCCAAGAATCTCCTTAATTCCTTCCCCACACATATGTAATCGATAACGGATTCGGTAGCCTCTTCGCCGTGTCCATATCGCGTAATCTTCTTTCTTTTTTCCTTATGAAACATACTGTTTCCTACCTGCAGCCCGTTTCTTCCGCACACTTCTAACATCTTCTCTCCCTCTACATTCCTCTTTCCCCATCCATGGTGCCCCATGACCCCTTCAACTCCTGTCCTGTCCTCCCCAATTTGTGCGTTAAAATCCCCCATCACTATTATGGTATTGGATGTGATGTTGTTCTCCAGTTCCTGGATGAAGATCTCCTTCTCCGCTGCTGGCCGTCCTGTCTGTGGCGCATATACTTGTATTATGTCAACCTTCACCTTGTTCTTCATTAACAGGCTAGCTTTGATGCTTCTTTCACTATGGTTTTCCACCCCGACAATTAGACCTCTCAGTTTCGGGCTTACCACAAACCCCACTCCATTCCTCCCTTCAGCCCCCCCTGACCAGAATAGTTTATATCCTTCTCTGCACTCTTTCTCCCCCACTCCCTTCCATTTTGTTTCACTCATACCCAATAACTCTATTTTTCTTTCTTCCATCATGTCTATTATCTCTTCAATTTTTCCATTTAATGTCACAATGTTCAGTGTACCTATTTTGACAACATTGCCCTTCCTCACCTTTCTTACAGGTCGGTTGCGTCCAATCCCCTTACCTCCTGTCTCTCCCACTCTGCCGGCCCCTATTTTTTCTTTCTCCACACCACCAGACTCCGAAAACCCACTGCCATTCGCCCATCCACCTTTTCTTCAACAGTCTTTCGCAAATTAGCTCCAATCCTTTCGTGCCACTCCCATCTCCTATCTTCCCTTCTTGGCCTCTTTCCAATGAAAAAAATATAAAAAATATAAAAAATATAAAAAATAAAAATAAAAAATATGTTGGTAACGAAGATGGACAAGGTGAGGAGTGCAAAGATTAGAAAGGACCTTGAAGTGGAGTCTCTTAGATTTAAACTTGGAAAAGAGAGGCTTAGATGGTACAGACATATGAAGAGGATGGGAGAAGAGAGGATACCATATAGAGAGGCAGAGCGTGCAGCTATGGGTGGCAGAAGAAAGGCAGGAAGACCTAGAACTAAATGGATGAACGGAATAGAGGCAGCCGCAGAAGAAAGAGGAGAGTGTTGGGGAGTAATTACAACAGAGAAGTGGTGGGAAGACAGAGAGAGATGGAGGGAACTGGTGGAGTGGAAGTGAAAGAAGTGGAAACTGAAACTGAAACTGAAGAAGTGGAAGAAGAGATTGAAGAAGTGTGGAGTGTCGGACTTGGCAAGTCGGCTCTAAGATCACAAGTGCCCTAGAACATTGGTGGGATCATCCCACCCCCTGACCCGACAACTGTTGGAAGCAGGGTCGCGATATTTATTTATGTTGGTAAAACACACTAGATTCGAAAGTGTAAAATTTCATATGCGAAATTTAAATTTAATTGACATTTTGGCGGGGAAACGGCAAACCTGTTATGTGATGTCATATTTAATAGTAATGATTAACACTTCAAATATTTGAATAATCCCAGAAAAAAACACTCCGTGTAAAAAAGGCAGCCAAGTCTCTTTACTTTAAAAAAATTCAACACCGAAAAGGAGTGATATCAAAAAAGGAGCCAAGTCAATGACATTTCCAAATATTTAATCGTATCTTTGAAATAAAAGTATAAACACCGAGAAATACTTTACAAAAGGACTTGGCGCATCGTTTTTTTAAAGACATCATTCTATCCTAAAAGTGGAAAGAAATTTACAAGTAGGTACATTTTCCTCTTTCTATTAGAGCCAGAATCTATGAATCAAGCTACTTTTAGTAATGACTATTTTATAGTTTTGTCAATGGCGATAGAAGCATGATTTTATGCTGTAATATATAAGTAATATAAGGGTGAAAGAATTACATAACAATTGGAAGTGGTGAGAATGTAGGTTTCTTGGAAAACTTCCATGGAGTCAGGAGTCAGGATCCTCATCAGTGTGTTGTGTCTAATGTCCGCCCGTCCGATCGGGTAGCTCAGTTGGTAGAGCTCTCGCCCGGCAAGTGAGAGGTCCCAAGTTCGTGCCCCGGTTCGGTCGGATATTTTTCACAACACACATCCCTTCATATCAATTGGAAGTGGGCTCATACATATTCTTGCAGTACTGTTAATATGGCGATATTAGACTGGTATCTTTTCATAATTTGATCTTGACTGAAGGAAATCATGAAACGTTGTCAAATAATTACTAACTAATGGAACACAATTATATATTTTTGAAGTGTCAAGTGTATAAAGTTAAATTTTTTAATAGAAATTCAATATGACTGTCTTCTTTGTGAAATGTATTTTTATTAAATGTGTATTAATAGAAATTGTTACATGATGAGAAGGTATAACGCATGAGACTTAATTATATTCACCACGAAACAATATTACGAAGATAACTATTGTGTATATTTATAGAAAGCATAGACAACAAGTTTCATAGCGTATATATTCATATAGAAAATATTTTACAGAAGGTATGTATAATATGTACCTAATTGAAAGATGTTTCCCTATTATTCTAAACATTCAAAATGACGGTTGTATATAAATGGCACATGCTTATGAATAGAAAAATGTCTTTAAAAAAACGATGCGCCAAGTCCTTTTGTAAAGTATTTCTCGGTGTTTATACTTTTATTTCAAAGATACGATTAAATATTTGGAAATGTCATTGACTTGGCTCCTTTTTTGATATCACTCCTTTTCGGTGTTGAATTTTTTTAAAGTAAAGAGACTTGGCTGCCTTTTTTACACGGAGTGTTTTTTTCTGGGATATCACTTCTTTTGTTAGTTTATTCATACAGCTTGTAGCACAGCTTGTGTCCGTGCAAGAACTTATTTCTTTAAAAAAATACGCCTATGCCGATTTGGATACTTAGAAAAGTTGCGTTTGGTATATAAGATTAAAATAATTATCCAAGAAGAATAGCTTTAAGTTTCGTTACAATCGGTCCAGCCGTTTTCGATATATGACGTCACTTCCGGTTTTAGCAATGGCGGCCGAAAATAATGTCGTCTTGAATTCATAATTATTACTCCTACACATTTCCAAAATTTGGTTGCAATCGGTACAGCCGTTTTTGATATATGACGTCACTTCCGGTTTTAACAATGGCGGCCGAAAATAATGTCGTCTTGAATTCATAATTATTAGTACAACACATTTCCAAAATTTGGTTGCAATCGGTACAGCCATTTTCGATATATGACGTCACTTCCGGTTTTAACAATGGCGGCCGAAAATAATGTCGTCTTGAATTCATAATTATTAGTACAACACATTTCCAAAATTTGATTGCAATCGGTACAGCCATTTTCGATATTTGACGTCACTTCCGGTTTTAACAATGGCGGCCGAAAATAATGTCGTCTTGAATTCATAATTATTAGTCCAACACATTTCCAAACTTAGGTTGCAATCGGTACAACCGTTTACGATATATGACGTCACTTCCGGTTTTAAAAATGGCCGCCGAGAACACTGCAACCTTGAATTTATAATTATTTACAAAGTACGTTTACTTATATCTATTTTAAAGTATAAAGTGGTGAATTTAGCGTCATTTAGCATATTTATGACGTCATTTCCGGTATAGGTCATAAAATGTGTGACGTCATTTCCGGTTTCGATATTTGAATCATCAAATATTACTGATTACATAAAGTTGACCGTCTAAATCGTTTAGCGCTGGTTTTGTTCTAATCTGTTTAGCCGTTTTTGAGACATGATGTCACTTCCGGTTTCAAAATGGCGGCTTCCGGTTGGTTTTATAACAAGTCAAATGAAATATCAAAAGTACAAACGTTACATAAATATCAAGACAATCGGATCAACAGTTGTTGCTGAAATGCAAATCGATGTATATTAAATTTCATGACGTCATTTCCGGTTTATTTAAAATAATGTTCAGTCTTTTGATATTGATAATCCATATAGATGACCGTCTGAAACGATTGGCGCAAATTTCGTTCCGATCGGTCCAACCGTTGACGAGATATGACGTCACTTCCGGTTTCAAAATGGCGGCACAAAAAATTCATGGGGACAAGGTTAAATCAGACGCCAAAAGTGCACACGTGGTAAAAATGTGAGATCAATCGGTTCAGCCGTTTAGGCTGTGGCCTGTTTACCGGATTTTAGCTCCAGCCTACTACTACTAAGATTATTATTATGAAAACCGCCCTAAAACACAGTTTTCACGGCCCTCTAGCGCGCAAAGGGCGTAACCGATTGTTCCCAAATTTGGTATATGTTGTAGGGTGGGCCATAGCTCGAAATTAAGATATTTCGCAACAATGTGAGATTTCTCAATTTTAAGATCCAGTAGGCCGAAAATGCCACTTTGATGCTTACAGTAAAAGTGGGTTTGCTCCAGCCTTTATATGAGAGTGTGCGCGCGCCGTACGACTTGGCTGGCGTGGAGCGACCGCTCCACTAGATTTTCTCATAAAATGAAAGTAAAATTGACATAAATAAATCTTTACAAAGTTTCAATGTGATTTGTGATTCAATGTGATTAATTGGAAGAAAATGCGAAAAAAAAAAATGGTCTATAGTATGATTGGTCTATATACAGCATTGTATACAAATTGGTTTACAATTACATTTGTTCTGGCTAGAAATTGCACTGCACATTCAAAATTGAATAATAAAATGCAGGAAATATCAAACATTGTGAAGATTTTTAAAACTTTCAATTACAATTCAGTGCAAGACCCTGATTTAAAAAAAATATATTTTATTAGGATGATTCTTATAATGTAATAAGTTAACCAACTATGACTGAAGGTGTCTGAATCTACTGTTTGTTCCACAACAGAACTTGGACCAATGGACTCTGCGAATGTCGTGGCTCGACCTCCAGCTGATGTTCAAACAGTTTCCGAGCGGTTCGAGCGACCTCAGCCAATGGCTGGACACCGTGGCCAAGGCGGCCATCGACGTCTTCCAACTGACCAATGGCGACGGCAAGGAGGAGGGGCCTAAGACGAGCAAGGCGGGCTCGATATGGCTGGTGGCGCCTCTCGTGGCGAAACTGCCAAGCGCGGTGCAGGGCCGAGTTCTCAAGGTCGCAGGTGAGGTCTAGCTTCTGCCTTCTGAAATCTGTTACTTCATCTGTATGTGTAATAGACTAATAGTACCATACCAGATGGCAGTTCCTATGGATGGGTACATTATCTGTGTGGTGACAATTTGTATTCTTTACTTGGACAAATGTCAGCTTTAAAATGGAGTGATTGCTGCATCCATTTCTTTGAGTAGGTCCCTTTTCTATAATAATGTACCACAAGACACAAATAAGCTGGATTACATGGAAAGGTATTCACCCGAATATAGTGCGATGTTTTTTCATTTTTGTAGTCTTTCCCCAATCCTCTGGTGCTAAAGATTATATTATAAGGATTGTGCCCAAAAACCCTTCGTGTTCACCATGAAATTGTGCATTTTAATTTTTAATGTCCCTTGTTAACCTCTTACTCTAGAACCAGTATTGGATTATTGTTAGCATTCAATCTTGCGATGTGCAGGGCAAGTGCTGGAGAGCGGCAACTGGTGGTGCAAGACGCGCGACAAGAGCCGCAACAACGCCGCACTGCTCTCTCACCAGCCGTTCCTCTCGCTCGTGCTGACGTGCCTCAAGGGCCAGGACGGACAGCGCGAGGGGCTGCTCACCTCGTTGCACTCGCAACTCTCACAGTTCCTGGGCCTGACCAAAGACGTACGTCCGCTCTTGTTTATGCCATTTATAAGTAGGAGGTAGATCTTACCACAGGGATTTTGGAACAGTTCCAGATCTTATAGGAACAGGATAACTTGTAAAGTTGTAATTAGGGTTGGGCGAACCGGTTCGTTTTCGAACCGAACCGAACCGGCTAGCTAGGTTCGAAAAACGAACCTCTAAGGTTCGTTTTCGAACCTTTTTCGAACCTCCCGCCTTTTTTTCCCGCCCTTTTTCATTCAAACAATGCGACCAATATCTTGTGTCTAATGTTGGCCTCTTGTCTTTAGTGGTGCAGTAAAATGGTAAAACCTGGGTAAATCGAACCCCTGTAAGCCGAAATCATCATAAATCAAAGTAAACTCAAATCCTGTCACACTATAGGGTGTTTCATGTTAAAATAAATCTTGAACCGAATTTTTCATAAGACGCAATTCGAAGTGCTATTTGGTACCAACTAGAAAAGTAGCATTGATTTCAGTTTAGAAGTCCAGGTAATTTCCTTGTTGAGTAAAATTTTCGAAGTATTAAAATGAAATAATGATTGTTGCGATCTAAACTGTGTTGTACTTTTGGAACAGAGTGTACTTTTGGGTCCTGCAGAGTGCAGCTGCTTGCCAGCAGGTACCTGAACCTGACCCTTGCCTGCGTAAGGGAGGATTGTTTTGTTTTTCTCTGTTGAAAGGTCTGTGAACTCGCAATTTATGTAAGAAGTATTCAGATGGCAAATGACTTGACATCATATTTTATTTTATTTATATGATATTGTATGTTCATGGTTATTGAATAAAATATAATAGTGGTCATTGAGAACACCATTCGCGATCTAAATGAAGGGAAGATATCACGCATAAGTTAAAAAATAATGGTGTATATTTGAGCTTTCCAAACTTCATTGTAACCCAATGCAAAATCAAAAACAGTATGACGATTGGCGAGATAATTTTTGAAGAATATTGGAATATACTGAAATGTATTAAAATTTCGAGCAGTATATTTCGCGTTTTTGTTCCTATTATATTTGGTAATATGTCAATGTCCCTGTATACAAATAGAAATAATATTTGCGTAAACAAACACCCCATCAAACAGCTGTTTTCAAGTGTCTAGCCACTTGACTTGCGAGAGGGAGGGGGGAGAATGGTGACTGGTGCTTACGCGCTTATCTTTACTACATTTTCTGAAAAAAAGGTTCGGTTCGTTTAAGGTTCGAAATTTCGAACCTTTTGAAAAGGTTCGGTTCGAGGTTCGGTTCGAAAAAAAATGAGGTTCGCCCAACCCTAGTTGTAATTCATTTTGCCCTTCTACAATAGACATAATCTCATATACCATACCAGTTTCTGTCATGTTTTTTCATTTTTGTTGAGTAAAAGCAATAATGAAACAATGAGCAAAGCAATTACTAATTAGTAGGGTTGGGATTCGATTTGCTTTTCTAAATCGATGTCAAAGTGAAAATTTCGACATCAAATCGAAACAATTTCGATATCGAAATAATTTCGACATCGTAAAAATAGGCAACAAAAATAGGCACTCGACATCGAAATTACGGTGAAATATGGCAACATTGCAGTTTGCGCCTGGCCAAAGCCAAGGCCATGCGTCTAGCGCGAGAGAAATCCCTTTCCCATCCCCTTGCGGAAACAAAAAGGACAAGGAAATGATTGAAGTGAAGTATTTTTTAGTTTGGAATATCAGGTGCAAACATTTATATGTAAAATTGAACAATTAATGTCATATTTCGTCTCAAATCCATTTGCAAATTTGTGGCTTTAGAACACTTTTTGCCGTAATATATTCCGCGAAGCAAAACATTGTCTGCTTTACTGTTAACACCTAAAAAAAAACACTTTCCACACTTCACTTTGTCTGTAATAATTTTTTGAAAGCCAACATAATTTCATATGAGAATAAAAATAGCACACACCCTGAGAGGCAAGAGACAACTGACCATAGGGTCAGTGACCTTCCCTCCGCTATCCCAAAATACACAGGCGGTATGCGGGAAGGGCAGAAGTAGGCCAGCTGATCTTGTTGCACTGTTGCCAGATCTCCTTTTGGGCGCGAAATTTCAATCATTTAAAGTGGTCCCACTGCTCCAGCCATGGTGCTTAGAATTCGCCGTAATTCATACAAATCTCTGATGAAATAATACCTCAAACAACAGCATAAAACAATTATATCTTACCGTGTGCTCCAATTATATGTTTTTAATTGAAGTTCCAATTAAACTATCCCAAAATAATTCATATTTGTAGTGCAATGTTGCCAGATTTATGGTAAATTTCACACATTGTACACATTTTCTTTCTTATTTGGCCCGTGACCCCATATTTTCAAACAGCAGTCTTATTCTAAAAATTATTATCTTCAATTTGAGACTATTTTCAATAATTTGTCATTCCTCTTGCGGTTTTAGGAGCAATTTAAGACCAATTTTCCGGGACGATTTCATGTCTCCCTGTGTTATCTTATGGGGGAAAAGATGATCTTCAATCAAGAATATCTAATTATTTCATACCGTAATACCCCGTTCCCACTACAAGTTTCAACTACAGTTGAAAATCTCAATCGCAGTTGAACATCAGTGTGAACGCAATGCAATCGAGTTCAACTGCGATCGAAAACTCGATCGTGTTTCTAGAACTCAGTTGAGATCTGAACTGCAGTTGACCAAAGCAGTTTACTAGGAAATATGCGCGCACCACTATACAATCTTTGGACATTTGACACCTAACCTATTCATACCTGACATTTTCGTCATTGCCGACATTCCCGTAGGTATTATAAGTTTACTCCTGTGTTTACTTGAAATTTGTTGATTATATTGGCGTTGATAATTTGCGTCAAAGCAAATAAATAAATAATTTCACTTTCGGTGAGCGCCATGTTGTTGATTGTTCAAAAACAGCTGGTAGTCAGGCGGGTTGCATAGATTACAGGGTTCAACTGCAGTTGAGCTAGAGATTCTGTGTGAACGCAAGTGATAGTTTTGGTTGATCAACACAGATCAACGCCATTTTTATTTCAACTGCAGTTGAGGTCAACTGCGGTTGAAACTGTAGTGAGAACAGGGTATAAGGGGTAAATATTTTTTGCTAGTTGTATGTAATATGGTTTCATTAATCTTTGGTGTGAATTACAGCAAATTCTCATTCCTATGCCGTAACCGTGGAACCCCCTTAAGATACAAAAACGATGTCAATCGATTTTTCGATTTAGATATTCAGATCGATGTCAAATCGAAAGTTAAAATCCATTCGACATCGATGTCAAATCGAAATATCGATGTCAAGTCCCAACCCTACTAATTAGTAATTAGTACTTTCGGACTTCCAAGTACTTCTGATGAGGGCCCTTCTGACACTTTATTTTATATAGGTACGTGTGATTTGTTTATTTTCTATAGAAAATTTAAAAATTTAATTCGAAATCTCACCAATATAAAAGAATAAAGGATAATAAATCACACTCAACATTTAAATAAATGAGTATACAAACACTTATTATAAAAAAATTGCACTAAAAAATATTCGAAACGTATGAATCACGACACGTGCTTGACCCACTGTTGTCTCTGCGCGACCAGGAGCGCGTGTCGAACCACGAGGACCCGCGCGGCCGCGCTGCCATGCAGGATGCGCTGCAGCTGCGCTTCTCTCTGGTCGGCGGGATGTTCGACACGATACAGCGCAACGCAAACGTCACCACCGACTGGGCCATTCTCTTCGTCCAGCTCATCACGTATGGAGTCGTGGACCTCAATAACAATAGGTCAGTGGATACAAAGATAATAGTTTAACATTTATCCTAGTTAAAAACAATTAATTTTTGATTTGTGTGAAATGAAAATATTGGAAAATTGCTTTCGTCTTGAGTGTCTTGTTGGATGTATAGAAGTAATGTCCTTAGTAACTATAAAAGTCAATAAAACTGATTGAGTATTTTATACCCCATTTTGCAAAGATCAAACCCTACTATTAACAGATACAATGTACCTATTTCAATGTACCTAACATCATTATCGTTGTCTTGTAACATTTTATACTCGTAAAGTAAAATACAAGAAATATTGTACTTGCAATTGAAGTCGATGTTATGAAGTTTGGCATACTTTCTTGTTACTACAAAACAAGTAGACATTTTTCAACTGTCAGTGATATTTATGACAGGTGATATCATGACCACGTAGAACTCTATTCCGAGTTACCAACCTGACGGTCTCAACTGAACTATTGTTTCAGCGAGTTGTTCACGACGGTGATCGACATGTTGGCGACCCTGATCCACTCGACGCTGGTGACGGACTCTCAGTCGGAGAAGGACGAGAACCGGAAGCACTACCAGAACCTGATGAAGAAGCTGCGCAAGGAAGTGGGCGAGCGAGGCACGCAGTCGCTGCAGCAAGTGAGACAGCTGCTGCCGCTGCCCAAGCTCGTCACCGAGGTGATGGCGTGCGAGCAGATCGGCGGCCTCACCGACAACAAGGGCAACAAGATCACCGGCTTCACAACCACCGAGAAGAAGCAGGTCAGAAACACTTGCAGCGTGTTGGAAGAGCCGGAGAATTAAGGGGGCTAGATGATTTCTAGTTTTAAAACTTTCAACATTTGTTTGATATTGTATTACCTTCTATAATATCGACAGCTCTCGTCACGATACCGTACTTAGGCCTCTTAACCCATTGGCGTATTTTGACGAGTACAACTCACCATATTTCTGGTTGCAATTCTGTAGTTTGATGAGGTTATCCCGCCAGCTCCAGTTTTCCTAACATGTACCTATTAAAAAATTATTGACAAATTTAAGCAAGATTTATAAATGTTTTTTCAATTTTTATGATTCCTTTGGAGTTCTGTACACATTGAAAATTAAATCCCAATTTCCAGACAAGTTTTTATCTTTAAAAATCATAAGCCAATGGGTCAAAGCTCACGTCAAAGCAACTGTTCTGTATATCTGCCAAACAAAAAATGTTATACTTGAACATTATCATACTTGCTTAGCCTTGGCAAAAATGTACCATTTCATTGTGGGATGTCTTTCCAATACGGTATTAAACGAGTACGAGATATTCAATCACCTCGTCTGACTCGTTATGCGCTCCCCCAGGGTCTGTCCGTGACGGAGAAGCAGCGCGTGAACGCGTGGGACCTGCTAGAGGGTCACAAGAACCCCGCGCCGCTCAGCTGGTCGTGGTTCGGCGCGGTGCGTGTGGAGCGCCGGCCGCTGTGGTACGAGGACACGCATCGCCTGCTCAAGTACCACACGCACTCGCTGCGCAGGCCGGCGTCCCACTTCCTAGACCCACCCCCGCTGCCCCCCGAGGAGCTGGAGCCGCCCCAGGAGAAGCCAGTGAGTAGCGGAGGCGTTCCCGCGGCAACCGTTGTGTACGCTTTTGTTTCACGCACAGGGGCCTTAGTCCAAAACAATATAGCAAGGTTGGGAAAAGGCTCTCGCTTGACTCTTTTGTATTATTTCCAGTCTTAATGATCTTACATAAAAACAAATTACGAATATCGGAATTCGCTATTTTACTTCCAAAACGTTAACTCTTTGACTTCTTTATTACCTGCATATCGACTTTTAATAAAAGTCATAGAAGATATTCAAGTATTGCTGCAATGTCAGAGGTTCAGATTTTATTTCATCTTTTAGTTTGAAAATATTTATGATACAATTTTTCTTCTACGCAAATACTAACAATTTCTAAATTCATATTTTAATGTTTTGTATATTTTTGCTGATAATAAAGCGTACACAATGGCACTGCTGAATATCTTGGCTGGGTAAAACAGTTGAAGATGGCATTGTACGGAATTAAGTAAGTGCACATTCGGCAAGGCAAGTCGAATGCTTTGAGGGATCAACTTTGAAGTCTGAGATGGAGTTGACTCATTTGATTTCTGTTTTAAAGAAAGTGGTTATTTATTTTTCTATGTTCAACGAGTCTTGCCCAGCTAGTATTTTATAATTTATTTTATAAATTGCATTTGTTGTTTAGTGCAGTATTTTTCTTGTACCTAAATGGAAGATCTCGCTGTTTCTGTGATTGGAATGTACAGTAATGTAACTTGTAAAACCTTTGACTATGCTCAGTTTATTTTAAAAGATGTACCTATCACTATATATGATTCTCTAGCTTTCTGTCCATGTAAAATTACTTGCAAGTGACAAGAGTTGTACTGCACAGCGTTTGAATGGCCTCTTAGCAAACACGTCAAAGTAATCAGAAAAATGCTTTTGACTTGATCTTCAACGATGCTATAAATAATTGATTGCAACATACTTATAATTTTTATGACTTAAGAAACTCAAATATCTTTTGAAAGATATTCTTCTTTTGAAAGACACTATGAGACTGTCTATGTGTTTGTAAAGGAGGCCACTCGTATGCCGATGACACTTGTCATCGTAACCGTTCTGTTTGCTTTGTTACTTGTGTTGTCCGCACCCTGTTTTGTTTCTCCCCTCCCCTCCCCCCCTGCCGACCCCCGCCCCGCACGAGGGGCGGGACGAGCAGCCCGCTTACCCTGACAACAGTGTTCATGTGTCTACTGCAACCAGATGAAGGACGATTGTAAAGCGGACACGCCCAACTCGGACCTGTCGCCCCGAGGGCCCGGAGCCAAGCGGGCCAAGACGCAACGGCGTCGGAGGGCCAAGGCGGTGGGACATGGGCAGCCGGGGGGACCCATGCAACAGGCTGTTCAGGTACGTACTTGTTCACATCTCTCCATACACATTGACTTATTTATTTGTCTTCAATCTTCATTCCATAAAATCAACTAGGTATTTAAAATAAAAATAAAAATTACTCTAATCAACTTATAATATGTTTATGCATATTTTTTCTACATCGAGCGGGGTTTAGATTAGATTAGCCTGGGTAATGCCCAGCCACGTAATGCCATCAGAAATATCATTGGCAACCCCCGGTAACGGTGACATAAAGTTTCATGAATAGGCCCCTGGGATGCTGAAGCCGGTTGCTCATTCCGACTTCTTCCCGTTGTCTTCTTCCCATAGTCTTCACTCTCCTCTGATTCTTCCACTTGCCAGTCCACCAATTCCTTCCATCTTTCTCAGTATTAGCAACATTTCTCTCTTCTTACTCTCCTTCAATCTTTGCTTCTCTCTGCAACATCCTCTTCAATACTGCCGCTCCACTTTGTCCTCGGTCATTCATATTTACTTCTAGGAATTCTCTCATCTCCCATTTTAATACTCTTTAGGGATTATAATAATATTTTCAGTGGCTTACCTAAATGTAATTTTTTGTCGAGTAAACTTAAAAACAGTTTTGTATCGAACTAAAAACAAAAATATTTGAAGCAGTGCTGTTGCTGATTGAAATTTAATGGCGTTTTCCACTGGCCGCACTGAGCCGCACTAGTTCTGCACTCAGTTTGAAATTTGCATTGAGTTTTGTATGGTGATGTCATTTCAGTGCAGCCCTAGTGCGGCCAGTGGAAAACGCCATAAGTGAGTTTTGTAAAGTCATCGGAACATGAATAATTAGTTAATCGTGATAATAATTAATATATTTGTTTGTAATGCTGAAATCTTGTAACTGCAGCATTGTATTTGTTTGTCGCATAGCAACAGCAAGTGCCTGTGCAGCACATGAACTACCCCGGCAACCAGCCGGCCATGTTCCCCGGGCAACAGCCTCAACAGCCGCAGCAACAACAGCAGCAGTGGGGCTACAACCAACAGCAGCAGCCTCAACAACAGCAGCAGGGCTATTACTCGCAGCCACTGCCGGCCGGCAATGGTGAGCCAATCAAATCAAGCAGGGAAATTACTCTAGTACCAAACTTGAAAACACCGGATTGAATAAGTTTTAACTTTTAAGTTATTTTTTAATCTATTACTAACGTTTGTTTTACGGGAAAATATTTTTTTTTGCTCTGAAGAAAGTGCGACTAGTTTTACCAAATTGTTGACAATGAAATAAAGAGAACTTACAGTAGAAATAAAAACGGATTCCACCATTTTTGGGGTTGTGACCATCTCATTAAGATAAGACATAATCCCAGAAAAAAACACTCCGTGTAAAAACGGCAGCCAAGTCTCTTTACTTCAAAAAAATTCAACACTGAAAAGGAGTGATATCAAAAAAGGAGCCAAGTCAATGACATTTCCAAATATTTAATCGTATTTTTGAAATAAAAGAATAAACACCGAGAAATACTTTACAAAAGGACTTGGCGCATCGTTTTTTTAAAGACATCATTCTATCCTAAAAGTAGAAAGAAATTTACAAATAGGTAGGTACATTTTCCTCTTTCTATTAGAGCCAGAAACTATGAATCAAGCTACTTTTAATAATGGCTATTTTATAGTTTTGTCAATGGCGATAGAAGAAAGATTTCATGCTGTAATAGATAAGTAATATAAGGATGGAAGAATTAAATAACAATTGGAAGTGGGCTCATACATATTCTTGCAGTACCTACTGTTAATATGGTGATATTAGAAGGGAATCTTTTCATAATTTGATCTTGACTGAAGGAAATCATGAAACGTTGTCAAATAATTACTTACTATCTATGGAACACTATTATATATTTTTGAAGTGTCAAGTGAATAAAGTTATTTTTTTTAATAGAAATACAATGTGACTTCACTGTGTACTTTGTGAAATGTATTGCTATAAAATGCAGTAGAAATTTATTTCATGATGAGAAGGATTAACGCATTAGACTTACCTAATTAATATGTTGCCACGAAACAATATTACGAAGATAACTATTGTGTATTTATAGAAAACATAGGCAACAGTTTCATCGCGTATATATTCAAATAGAAAATATTTTACAGTAGGTATGTGTAATAAGTAATTGAAATATGTTTCCCTATTATTCTAAAAATTCTTAATGACGGTTGTTTATAAATGGCATATGCTTATGAATAGAAAAATGTCTTTAAAAAAACGATGCGCCAAGTCCTTTTGTAAAGTATTTCTCGGTGTTTATTCTTTTATTTCAAAAATACGATTAAATATTTGGAAATGTCATTGACTTGGCTCCTTTTTTGATATCACTCCTTTTCAGTGTTGAATTTTTTTGAAGTTAAGAGACTTGGCTGCCGTTTTTACACGGAGTGTTTTTTTCTGGGATATCACTTCTTTTGTTAGTTTATTCATACAGCTTGTAGCACATGTCCGAGCAAGGACTTATTTCTTTAAAAAAATACGCCTCAACCGATTTGGATAGGTACTAAGAAAAGTTGCGTTTGGTAAAAGATTAAAATGATTATCCAAAAAAAATAGCTTAGGTTTCGTTACAATCGGTCCAGCCGTTTTCGATATTTGACGTCACTTCCGGTTTTGAAATAGGGGCCGAAAATAATGTCTTCTTGAAATCATAATTAGAAGTCCTACAAAATTACATAATTTGATAACAATCGGTTTAGCCGTTTTCGATATATAACGTCACTTCCGGTTTTGAAATGGCGGCCGAAAATAATGTCTTCTTGAATTCATAATTATTAGTCCTACATATTTCCAAAATTTGGTTGCAATCGGTACAGCCGTTTTCGATATATGACGTAAATTCATGTTTTAACAATGGCGGCCGAAAATAATGTCGTCTTTAATTCATAATTATTAGTCCTACACATTTCCAAAATTTGGTTGCAATCGGTACAGACGTTTTCGATAAATGACGTCACTTCCGGTTTTAACAATGGCGGCCGAAAATAATGTCGTCTTTAATTCATAATTATTAGTCCTACACATTTCTAAAATTTGGTTGCAATTGGTTCAGCCGTTTTCGATATAGGCAGCGTGTTTAGAAAGCAGATGGCACTGCAAAAGTACAGACAGAGCCACCTAATCTGTGGGAAGGAAGCTTACCTTTTGGCAAGGCGTCCAAGTCGCTGCAGTTATATGTTATGTTGCTGCACATATTACGCATTATCAATTCTTAAAATTTACACAAGTTTATCTAATGTTTATTCGCCTACAAAATATTAACAACAAAGTGTTCACAATTTCACTGAATCTGATCACAATATTAATTTGCGCGACTAAGTTCTGATTCCGAAATATTTTGAGTACATTTGTTGACATCTGATCGGTTGCTAGGTCACGGCCAATGAGAAATAAAACAGTTGACGATCTTCCCACAAATGTTGCTAATTTCTCTCACTCGTGGCGAACACTCGGTGCCTCTATGACGTCACTTCCGGTTTTAACAATGGCGGCCGAAAATAATGTCGTCTTAAATTCATAATCAATATTCTTATGTCCTACATATTTACACAATTTAGTTCCAATCGGTACAGCCGTTTTCGATATATGACGTCGCTTCCGGTTTTAACAATGGCGGCCGAAAATAATGTCGTCTTTAATTCATAATTATTAGACCTACACATTTCCCAAATTTGGTTGCAATCAGTACAGCCGTTTTTGATACATGACGTCACTTCCGGTTTTAAAAATGGCGGCCGAGAACACTGCAACCTTGAATTTATAATTATTCACAATGTACGTTTACTAATATCTATTTAAAAGTATAAAGTGGTGAATTTAATGTCATTTAACATATTTATGACGTAATTCATCAATCATCATACCGTATTAACTCGTGTATAAGACGCACTCGTGTATAAGACGCACCCTTGTTTTGAGAAGTCTATTTTAAGAAAACACTTAGCATGCGTCTATAAGACGCAGTAAAATGATGAAAAACATTGTGTGTTTGTATACATGATATCCATCTAAATGTTGGTTTTCCAGCTAACTGAGCTATTTGAATGAAAATCACTTTCAACTTGTTGTAAACAAACAGTAATTTCCTGCTTCTGAGAAAGGGGGGAGGGGAGTCTCTTCCCAGCAGCTGTTGTTTGCTCTAAGAGGCATGCACCTGCCTTTCCTCTGCATTCCAAAACAAACCCAACTCCTCTCCCCCCCTTCCATTAAGATCGCCATTCAACAGTGTTTAGTCTATTTTATGTCTGTCAGAGCAATGTTTTTCAGACGTAAACATATATTTTGTCTCCTGATCTCATGGGCGCCCACAGGATTTCTGTCAGGTGGGGGCAGGTCAAGGAAAACAATATTTTACAAGTTTAAGGGGGGTGTGGGGGGCGCGCCCCAAACCCTGCCCCGCAGGGCGTTTTTTGGTTTTTGGACACTTTGAAATCAATTTTAAGACGTTTTGAGGTGTATTTTGTTGAAATATTCAATATTTTTTAATTATTGCACTTTGGGGTGGTGGGGGACATGTTCAAAACTGCCCCGCAGGGCATTTTTTGGATTTTTTACACTGTGAAATCAATTTTTTTTTAGTTCTTTTGATTACAAAATGATACTTAATGTTTTCCTGACATCCAGGGGGGGGGCAAGCGCCCCCCCTTGCCCCCCCCTGCGGGCGCCCATGCCTGATCTAAATGCAAGGGAAAACATTTTGTTGCACAAATCTAATATGTTAATAGTATTGTGTCTAGACACAGTATGAGTAGTCCAGACAGAGTGAGAGGGAAAGGCAGAGATAGACAACATGTGGCAGTCTACCACAGCTCTGTTTACAAACATCCACCTTGGATTTACTGGGAAAAAAGCTTGGTATGCATGTATAAGACGCAGGGCTGTTTTCAGAATCAAAATATTGACATATAATTGCGTCTTATACACGAGTTAATACGGTATTTATGACGTCATTTCCGGTATAGGTAATAAGAATACAATCTAGTTTTATCTAGTTGATACCTTCATGAACGACCATCTGAATTCCTAATCCCTATATTTCCGTAAAATCGGTCATGCCGTTTGTAATATATGACGTCACTTCCGGTTTCATTTAGTGGTTCCTGCCGCCATTTCCGGTACCGTTAATTTGTTTATTCATTTTTCCCAATTGATTTTTCAAATAAATAGTAGAATGAACACGCAGGAGCTAGTTCAGTTGCAATCGGTACAGGCGTTTTAGATATATGACGTCACTTCCGGTTTCAGAAATGGCGGTCGAGAACACTGCAACCTTGAATTTATAAATTGTATTGTCTATATTACAATGTAAGTTAATTATGTACGTATTTTAAGTATAATTTGTTGAAATAAGTGAAATATTGCGTATTTATGACGTCACTTCCGGTTTAGAAAATAAGAAAATAATTTTTTGTTATTGATACTTCATAAAGATGACCATCTAAATCGAATGGCGCTAATTTCGTTCTAATCGGTCCAGACGTTTTTGAGATATGACGTCACTTCCGGTTTAAAAATGGCGGCACAAAAAATCACAAGAGGCAAGGTATCATCAGACGCCAAAAGTGCATATGTGGTAAAAATTTCAGGTTGATCGGTTCAGCCGTTTAGGCTGTGGCGGTGACAGCAACTTTTTCGGGAATCATATGAAGAAGAAGAAGAAGAAGCAGATGAAAGCGGTGTAATTTCACGATTTTCACTGCCCTCTAGGTCGTAAACGGCATGACCGGTTGTTGTCGCGTGATGTATATGTAGTCAGGTGGGCCATAGCTCAAAATTAAGACATTTCACAACAATGTGAGATTTTCCATTGTTGAGATCCAGTAGGCCGAAAATGCTATGTTGTTGCTTACAGTAAAAGTAGTTGGTCTGCTCCTCAGTTTATATAGGCATTTACGGTATGTTGAGTGACTGTGAGTGTACGGTACGACTTGGCTGAGTGGAGCGACCGCTCCACTAGATATGTAGAAGCAACAATGTTGTAGAGAAAAGTATCGCTTTTTGTAAAGCATGGACGACTTTTTTGAAAATTGGGTCAAGATGATATGAGCGGTTCAAGTCGCATATTTCACTGACTTTCCAATCTGCTCATAACTTTCATGAGATCACATTTTTGAAACAAGTGGTCCACACTTTGTTACGAGAACTACAACTTTGTCTCTCCAACGTATTGTTTACCAACAAGACGTCCACAATCCCAACGGATTCAAGGCTGATCCTTCCCCTTCGTGATGTCTTCTCTAGTCTTGCGTGGCGGCTTGTATAAACTCAATGTTACAGTTGGCGGTCCGCGCTTCGAGAGACCGCTGAACCAATCGAAGCAGGCGCTGTCGCAGATGTTGCGCATGCGTCTGCCGTCGAACCAGTTCATGGGCGGACAACAGCCCGCGCAACAACAACCTCCCCCTGGATTCCCTCAAGGCATGCGGCAGCAGTTCATCAGGTAACTTCATACTTTCACCCATACAAAGTAATTCAATAGATTATGTATGGAAGGAGTCGCTTACGTGGGTCAGTTTTGCAATATAAAAATGATCTTCTGGTTTTGACAATGTTGTCAGGTCAGACAGTGGGAGCTCCCACTGGGTCTAGGGCCTCGGATATCTTCCAAACTGGCTGGCCAGGCCTGACGTTTCATCCTCCTCTTCTTCATCCTCGTCACCTTCCTCCAACTTCTCCACCAGCTCCCTCCAGATCCTCCTGTCCTCCCACCACTTATCTGCTTCCACTTTCTTTTGCTGCCTGTCCTCCACGTCTTCTCTGATAAGACCACTCCCCTTCTCTCTTGGTCTCCCCACTCTTCTTCTCCCCACCACTGTTTCTTCAAACTCCTGTCTTGGAATTCTCTTGATATCCATTCTTTTCATGTGTCCAAACCAACGCAATCTCTCTCTACCCATCTTGAACCCCAAACTTTTCACTCCCAGCTCCTTCCTAATACAACAGCTTCTCTACCTGTCCATCTTTGTCACTCCCTTCACACTTTGTAGGAATTTCATCTCCGCTGCCTACAGCTGGCTGCATTCCTTATTTCCAATCCCCCATGTAACTACTCAGCTAAATTTTAAACAGTTGATTAGGACTGTATAACCATGGCAGCAACCAATGAGATTCCTTGACTGACCTCTAAACTTAATAGCTGGCTTTAGCAGAGTATTGAAAAACTGATCTATACAGGCCAAATATCTTGCTATGGCACACTCTTGGAAAGACAGATTGGAACATATACGGGAATGAGTTTGACGGGAAAGTGTTCTGATTGGTTGAATGTTACAGACAACAGTTGCGAGGACAACAGCCGGCTGTTCCAATGCAGCACGCGATGTTCCCTCAACAGCAGCCCGGGCCAGCGCCGATGTACCCCAACATGCAGCAAGGTGAGTTCACGATGCCAAACAATTATGGCATTTAAAACATACCTTGTTGACGCTTTTCTGTGTGCCTCTTAGCTTTAATTTTGAATAAGCTGATGATGTATATATTGTGATTTGCAGAAACAGCAAGGTGCACGCATAAACTTGAACAAATGAAGCTATAACTACATTTCATCTGTGTTTTTAAGTATTTCTTGTCTCGGTGGCTAATCATTCACAAAATAATCTTACAGAAGTCACCATTGAGTCAGCATCTGTTTCTTAGTTATACGGTTTTCTCACTCAATGAATTACTATTTTGATAAGTCCCAACAACTTAGACCCCCAATTAAAAAAGTAGTTTGTACAATGATTTAGTTTCATCATATAACTGATCCTCTGTTGTATTTAGATGAGACACTGTGTTTCATGGAAGTCTTCCAGAGTAGTCAGGATGAGATATGTAATGTTTGATGTCGAATGATATTATTATTTTGTCTTCCAGGCATGAACCAGAACTACTCTGGCTACGGCAATCAACAGATGGTTCAGCAACAGCAGCAACAGCAGCAGCAACAGCAGATGATCAACCAGCAACAGGTGATGAGCGGATTCCCGGGGCCCCAGGGCGGCGGGGGCTTCGGACCGCAGCCCCAGGGCCCCAACCCCGGACCCATGGGCCGAGACGTGCGGACCCAGGAGTACATGGGGCCGGTGGGCCGGGGCATGCAACAGCCGGGCCCCAGGCAACAATATCTCCAGGTGAATATCTCGGCGGCGCTCATTCGTTGCTTCCCCATCCATTCAGAAAGTTTTGTTAATCTTACGCAACAACTACATTAGATTCTTCAACCAAAATATAAAATTCTACACACTTTGTTGTTCTTCTACAAAGATTACCAAGTCACCTAAACGGTTTTATGGTTCATTCATTTCTGAGACAAAGATACTTTCGGCTATTCTGTCACAACAATTAAACAAGCAAGATCTGTGTAACTTTCATAATCAGATTTAAAGAGTACCTAACTAATTTTTTCACATTCAGTTTACTTTTAGAATATTTTACCTTTATTAAAGTCACCATTCTATGTTGCATTTTGATTGCACTTACATTACTCCTTCTTATTGAAATGGTTTCCTGCTGTCTGGATAGTTCCAATAGCCACTGAATGTTGCAGGCACCGAATGTCACGATGAGCACGATGGGCGGACCAATGGGAGGCCAGGCGGCACCTCCATACGGCCGGCCTCCAGGGGGCGTGGCCGGGGCTCAAGGGCCGCCCCCCAACCACCCCTCACAGCAGCAGCAGACCCAGCAGCAGTTCCAACAGGTAAACACTTGTTCAGAGAGACTACTCTGTAATTCTAGCATATTAGGATGTTCCTACTTGAGATGATCAAGCTGAAATACCATTGAAGTAACTATTGTTCAGTTATATCTTGATTTGTAAAGTAAGATAGTTACGTAGGTAGTTTTGAATGTATTATTTCCATGTCTGTGATGACTGATGACTCCGCTTTCACCAATTCTAATACTCTGATTCTTTCTGATGTTATTTTGAACGATTCCGATTCTTTGAATTTTGCGTCAGTTTATTAATTTACTTTTTTTCAATTAAAGTTTGTGTATTCTTCAGACATCAAATAGGTAGATAAAATTACTTAAATAAAAATCATTCAAAGAATTTGAACCTAGAAAATTAGGATGGTCTCAACCCCAATACAATATCATTAGATATGCTCTACGGCATTACAGATATTCCGTCTGATTTTCGCCCCGATGCTAACCTATGTGTCGTATTGCAGCAAGTAAATCAGCAACGCATGCGTCAACAGATGATGGCCATGCAGCAACAGCAGCAGCAACAACAGCAGCAACAACAGGTGGGCAACAGTCAGCAACAGCCCACACTCGTTGCGCACTTGCAGCGGCAGTTGAGCAGTCAGCCAGGTCAACAGCAACACAACCCTTACCAACAGCAACAGCCACCGCCCTATTAGACACATCGTCCAGCCGCGGACGTTTTGAAACATGGTTGCGGTCTTGGGTAGGAATAGTGTCCGAGGGAGTGTTTACAAGGTCAGCTGGTTCAGTGGTTACTTAAAATAGCACAGCTTAAGGCTGTTTTGTCAATGATATTTGAACCTACGAAAGTTTTACTTTTACAATTAATTAGCGCTCATGGTGAGCGAACTTCTACAAAAATATAAGTTTTTATGCTTCTGAATGGTGACAAACTAAATTAGTTGTCACGACACGAGGATATTAAATACACAAATTAACTTAATTGTGCTAATAGAGCAAGCTTAAAGATCTCGTTAAATTGTTATTTGATGACAAGACAATGTCTGGTGTGAATGACACCTTTCTTATTGCCATGAGTCTTCAGAGGCTCAGTTATAAATAATTGTGAAAGTCAAACTTTTTGAGGTATTAAATCTTATCGATCAACAGCCTTACAGCCAAGTAAGTGATGTGGGTTCACAAGGCAAACATTGTTTCTTACATTCTTACAGTGAATGATTAATTCAAGGTAATTACCGACGGAAATATGCATACCTAGTGAAACTTTCAGAGGTCGTGTGTAAATTGTGAACCTAGTGTACAAATAAAATATCAAGTCAGTCAGAAATGCCTGCATTCCAAAACAAAATCAATCTCTTTTTGAGTTCGATGTCTGAACTATTTGCAACAGTTTATTCTTGAATTCTTTTGTGCATGTCTCCTCATAGGATCGAAAAAATTATCGTCAGTTGAATTTATCCCATTATGAATATTGTGTAGATACAGCTGTTAGATATCAATTATTTTATTTACTTTAATATTGATTTTCTACATTACTTTAGTGCAGGCATCAATGTTTAATTTTTATATATTTATTTATTATTGCCATGTATTTTAGTGTAAGTTCTTGATGTTAAAATGGACAGAGTCGTGCTCGAAAAGTTGCATTCGTACATTTACTTTAAACCAGGTGACTAATACTCAAAATTGCACGATTTTTTTTACGAGCTCCGCTGTTCAGTACGAGTCTGTTCACTATCATGAACAAAGGGTTGGACATTAAAACAATAAATTAAATGTTCGAGCTTAATTGTGTTGTATTTTTTATGTATTCTTTATTGTTGAATTCTTGAGCTAAGTACTTTACACGGTAATCCTACATCCAATACACTAACACCTAGTGGAATAGAATGATGCATGAATTCATCAGAGATTTCAAAAGTTGTAGGTAAACATAAAGGGAGTATCAAAAGTTTTAGTACAATAATGTAATTTCTCTCATATCATTTTTAGCCGGACAATCTAGCTTGACAATTGCAGAAGTCGCAATGATAGAGAGCCCAGATGTGCATGACATCCATGTGGCATGTCTTTACATCTGGCAGGCTTTGAGAAGCGTACATCCCAGGTCGAGCAGCTGGATGTACTCGCTGGCGCCATCTAGGATGCGGAAACTGCACATCTGTGGAGAAACATGAGACTGAGCATGGAGAGTCAAGACACTTCGAAAAGATTCGATTGGTTGTGGAGTAGACAGCTGGCTGCCACCAAAACAATATAAAAAGTGAGAATCCAAAACCAAAATGCAGTTTTGTAAAGGAAATATAAACTGAACATTTTCCTAGCATTAATTTTAAGATTTCTATGTTTTACCTGCAACTAAAAATCAACCAATCAGACCTATGACAATAAGATGAAACCAAGTATTAAAAATCATACCTAAATGCAGTTATTTTCATTATATTTAGGTATTTGTAAGAAAGAAATGGAGAAGACAAAATGCAGTAAATCTACAGGTTCTCAATTGTCGTGTTGGTAACAATGACTCACCGCCAGACTGTCGCAGATCACCGCCTTCTGCTTGTCGGTGAGGAAGTCGCTGAGAACGACGTTGTCGTGCAGCTGCTCCATGAGCTGACCCACGGAGTAAGCTTGCAGCATGAAGTCGTCAATGAAGTCCACCAGCTTCTGATAGTCGTTGAGACGCGACACTGCAAGCAGCTCGTTCACGTACTCGTCCGGCACTAGCTGCAAAGAAGTGGCGGTCAGCGAGCGTCTCCACTTGACACTTCAGAGGCGGAACAGAACAAGATGCGACAAGGCAAAGGTCCAGACGAAACGGAAAGAGTCAGTAAAACAAGAAAGTAAACATAGAAAATGAGTGAACAGGGTCACAAAATACGAAAGTCGTGAAAAATATGAGAAACGAGTAAAATAAGAAAAAGTATAGAATACAATTCATCAGCAATAGCCCTTACTTCTATGCTTTGGCACTCATCTTGGTTCGTTGCTATCGAATGAAGTACTCTAGGAATAATGTTTCACTAAGTGTAAATAAAAGAGTTCCTCACCCCGGTGACCTCCAGCACATCTTCGCGCGCAATGAACTCGTCCTTGGGTTTGAGCCGTGCGCATGACTGAAGGCACGTGATTGCACGCCGCATGTCACCACCAGAGGTCTCCACCAGGCATTTGAGTGTTGCATCATCGCAGGAAACCCCCTCCTCACGACAGATCAGTTCGAGCCGTTCCAAGATTTTGGCTTCAGCTGAGGCAAGATAGAACTTATAGAACTATTATTCATAATCAAAACAGTTAAAAAACTGCAATATTTTAAAATAAAATTACAATTTGTTGCTCGTCTAGGTGAATTGCTTCCGTAGAGGTCCTTGTTGGTCTGTTTGTATGTACCCAAAACATTCAACAACCTGCTTCAGCCTACACCTCAAAAGCATGAAGCATGTGGCAGCATCAACAAAAGGACCCAAAGTGAGCAACCATTGGTGCAACACTGTTTTTATGAAATAAAGACTTATGGAGAAGATGCTAAAGAATTATGATTATTTTTGCATAAATCAATTTTTACCTAAAGGTTTGAATCGAAACTTGGCGCATCGAGAGGTCAAAGGTTGAATAATCCGGCTGACGTAGTTGCAGACGAGGCAGAATCTTGTCGACTTTGTTTCCTTCTCCATTGTTCGTCTCAAGGCCGCTTGTGCTGCATGAGTCATAGAGTCCGCTTCATCCAAGATTACAATCTTGAAGGACGGACATGGGCGGCCACTGAAATATAGCCACTTTTGTTGTATGTCTGCGTTTCAAAATAAATATTGCATTTAATTTGCTGTAGTTACTTACTCCGGTCGCATTCCACTTGCACGGAACTGGGAGAATTGTTTTACTTTATCTCGAATCACTTGAATACCACGCTCATCTGATGCATTTAGTTCCAGAATTCTGAAAAACGTTTTTGGTATAGTATAGTCGGAAACTTGAAGTCGTATAATCTAGAACTGTCCAATAACAACATTCACCTGTCTTTATAAATGTCTCCAAAGAGTTGTTTCGCAGCCGCCAGGATGGTGCTCGTTTTTCCAGTACCGGGAGGCCCGTAGAATAAAAGATTTGGTAAATCGCCTCCCGCTAAACATTCGCGGAGTAATGATACGACATCACTCTGCTCCACTACATCATCTACAGTTTTAGGACGGCTGAAAACGACCAAATTGTAGAGTTTATGAACTGCGACCAAATGTACGTGTACAAGCAAGGAAACAAGTAGCTGTGCTGGTTATCTCTCTCTGCTCCATATCAAAACATGTTTATGTTATGAGTCGGAGAGAGGCAGAATAACACGGTCTTCTCTCCACCACTGTAGGTACCTACATCAGTGTTGACAGGAGGAAAGAAGTAGAGTTACCTACATTGGAGGTTAAGAAGGACAATACTCACTATTTTTCAACCCATGGTGTACGAGTTTTCTTTTGGATACTCTGAGAACTTTCACCTTTATTTTCTCTACTTTCAAAAGAACTCTTTGTATTTACAAGTTTGCCAGTCTTTAAAAACGACTGCATTTTACTTCTGACTTCTACTTGCAGTTTGCAAAGTGTTGATTCCCGCTGATTCCCGCCTTTTCCGGAAGTACAGAATATATTTGAGATTATGTTCTTTGCACCTAGTTCGGTTGGTTTATCTTTGAACTAGCTTTTACGGAGTTCTTTGTCAAGGATAGCTGCCGTCTCCATTTTGTAAATCACGTAAGTTATTTTTAATAATTCCTTATTTTACAAGTAATTTCATGATAAGAAGATTTTGTTATAGTGTATGTAAAGTACATTTTAATCTAGATGTTAATTTTAGTAAACTTCTTGGAGAGGATCGTGATATTAATCCATAAATTGACGTTGCCACTTCGTTGCTTGCCGTACCTTACACGTGTTTAACCTGACTTGCTTGTTGCATTGAGCGAATACTCCAATATCTAATCATTTTTCACTGCTCAATACCACCGAGATAGCTTACGTTGTGTTAATTATATATTTATTTTCGTTTCAGTAATTGGACAATCAAAATGGTGAACGTACCCAAACAGCGCAAGACCTTCTGTCAGAAGTGCAAGAAACACAAGCTGCACAAGGTGACGCAATACAAGAAGTCTAAGGAGAGGAAAGCGTCGCAGGGTCGACGTCGTTACGATCGTAAACAGCAAGGGTTTGGCGGTCAGACTAAGCCGATCTTCAGGAAAAAGGCAAAGACCACGAAGAAGATTGTCCTGCGAATGGAGTGTACCGAGTGCAAGATCCGTAAGCAGATTGCGTTGAAGCGGTGTAAGCATTTCGAGCTGGGTGGTGATAAGAAGAGGAAGGGTCAGATGATTCAGTTCTAAGCTTATTGCTCTAATGTAACTGTTTCTTTCCAATAAATTCTTTCACTGTAATATAATACGCATCTTTCAATCATGCGATGACTGTTCATATTACTTTGGCATTGGCGTTTTGGTATACGATATAATTTATGGAGCTGGAAATGCAGCAAGACATTAAAAAGAACCCAACAACACACCACACTACTACCAGTGCAGAGTTTATGAACCTTCATTCGTCTTATCATTCTCAACACAGGTAGCACGTTGCGTTAGGACTAGAGAAGTTTTTCTGAAACACCATTGGGTAGGTGGTCTCATCGGCGTTCTTATACTCGGCGACCCATCCATGTAGCAAATGTACCTAGCGAGAAAATGGCGTCCGCTACCTCAAATTCCCACTTAAGTTTATGAACGCTGCTTAGTTTTGCTAGATGAATGTGGCGGCAAGATTTTAAAACATGGACGTCGTCAAAGCAATAATACAATAAAGTACGCAATAATACGGCATATTATATTAGAGAAATATATATTTACCTCTCGGCTTTATCGACATTTCATCATCGACGCATAACTGACCATTTAAATTTTAAACCATTAACACACAGATCAAAAACAAACGATGCCATTTTGCATTCATCTAGCTTGTTGCTAGAACCACAAGCCTAACTGCTGTAAAGCGCTGAGATTATGAACACGAAAATTCGATACATCGCTAATGAACACCTTGCCCGCTGCATGTTTTCGCTGTTCGCTGTGTTCGTTGTTTTCGCTGTTTATTAACAACGTCGCAACAACTGGCCTGGAAAATTGATAATATTATTTTTCGTGAACCAAGGGATGCTTAAAACTAGGAATAACTAATAGGTGTTTAATTACAAAGCTAAATCTCAATTTCTTGAAGCGACTGTGGATTTGCATTTAGCAAGTGTTTTTAAATACCAACCAATCAAAATGATAGACTTAAGGCCCATGCACAATTGACATAACCCGCAGCCGTAACCCGCAACCGCACCACGCAACCCGTATCACTATCTGTTCACAATTGACATAATCAAGACGTTACGGAACAAAGAAACCAAAGCATATAGAGTGAAAAAATATGACGCACACATCACGGCATCATTGTTCGCAAGGCACGGCTTCCTCTTCGTCAGACATAAATAAACAAAAAAAGAACGAAAAATCCAGGAAAAATAATGACAACACAGTTTTGACGGCTGGGTAAGGTTATGCTGTTGTAAGTAGAAGCTAGTTTGACTTTGATTGTAACCTGTGATATTTGTCTATTTCCGTTTCCGGTTTTGTTATCTCATTCTGATTGGCTGCCCGTCAGAATGTGGGCGTGGCCTTACGTAGCTTACGTAAAATTGTTGAATCTTGGTCAAGTCTTGCGGGCTACGGGCTACGGCTGCGGGTTGCGTGTTGCGGGTATGTCGATTGTGCGCGGTTGCATTGGTATGCATTGTTTCAACTTTTCACGCAGTTGCGCTTACGGGTTGCGGCTGCGGGTTATGTCAATTGTGCATGGGCCTTTAAACAGGAAGAAAACTCACACTATGATCTTTCAATTGTTTTTTTTTAAATTTTATTCTCTATATCAAATCTTAAATTCTAATTAATTAAGTACCTACTTACCTATTTGCTCTCTCCAAGCCAAGTATTACAAAATTTCATCCAGGGCTGCTTGCTACTCTGTCATTAACTACCAAATTTACTATTGTAGCAGGCAAAGAGCCGTCCCATGCCTTCCCTTGGGCATTTCTGCGCCCGGTGCAAGTCTAAATTTTGGTGCTCCCCCCCCCCCCCCCAACTCCTTTACCGTCCCCAAAAACGTAACCCACCAACCCCAGCATGCCCTGCAGGGTGCATTTTGAATAATAATAATAATCCATCTGCTGGATCCATCACATTTGGGGTGTTTCCATCAACACTAGGGCTGCAGGGCTCCTGAAAACCTTGCGTCTCCTCATCTTCTTCCTCCACTTCCACTTGGTCAACAAACTCCACCTTGTTCTGTCCTCCCAATGTCTCTCAGCCTTCAACTTACTCCAATTTACAACCTCCTGAATATCTCCAATCCACCTCTCTCTTGGTCATCCTATGCATAAAAGTTTTTGGGGGGGTTGAAAATACTCTTCAGTGTAAACATTGCCTTCTTTAGGGCTCCTCGGTCGCGAAGCACTACATTAATGGCGTTTTCGACGGTCCGCACTAGGTTTGCATTGAGTGATATTGGCGTGTTTGATTGGTTGTGTGCACTTGCACTAGGGCAATGTTTTCGTATTCGACTGGGAAGTGGTGCGCACTCATTGCACCATTTATTGCTCTGAAATATTTGGTAGAGTTGCCCCTTCCACCACACACACAAAGGGCTAAACCAGGTTATGACATTACGTCAAGATTAAAATCAGTGCAAACCTAGTGCAGTCAGTCAAAAATGTCATATGAAAGCAGCGCTGTGACAATTATTAATAAAATTTCGAAATAAAAAATCTCATTTTGATAGGCATACTGGGCCAGGAAAGAGGGGGCGCCAAAATTAAGCACTCATTAATAACCGTCTAACACCATTCAAAACTTAAAGCGAGTTTTAGAATTTGTTAAATGTTCAAATAAAAGTTTTAGAATCCTGTATGTTTTTAAATCTATAATTTTTCGTTTGTTGTAATCCAATTCCAATCCGTATGTTTATATGCTAAAGAGGCGTCAAAATCCAATTCTAGGGCTGTGCGCCCCGGACCCGCATTATACTGGACCCCCCCCCCTCCCCGCCGCCGCTATTGGAATTGTCAGCAAACCAAATTCGACGAATTTTATGTAGTATGAGTGTGGTGTGAGGGGGGCATTTGTTACCTTGGCACAGGGCACCGAACTGCCTAGACCGGCCCTCGTTACGGCTCTGCACTTTAAATCAAAGGATGTTCCATCCATCTAAATATTCCTTCTACCAAAATGGATTTTGTCCAATGAATATCCAGCTGTGAAGAGTCTGAAAATCATTTATTTGTCGGCAGCTGAGAACTGTGTAGTGTGACTTTACACTGGTGCTCCATGCCAAGAAATTAATAAGGTTCTGGATTATTTGTCTGAATTGATAGCCGGGCTTCAAATAATTGTATTATTTATTTGTATAACTAATTAGGCAGCTGTATAAAATGTTTACAAGAGTACTCACAGGACGTTCATCTTAATATGAATTTGATTCAATGATAAAAAATAAGTACAAATTTTCATCGACCATTTGAGCTGGTAAAATGAATGAAACATTAACAGTATGAGATACATAAGTATTTCTATAATACACAATTTCATTCACTAATATTCCTCATAGTGATATTTCTTCCTTCTTCTTGTAGCTCTGAAACATAAATAATAAATGGTAAATTGCAGTTTGGATCGCAAAGCCAACTCGAAGAAGGTACTGAAGAGTGAACTTACGTCTTCAGCCAATTTACTAAGCTGCTCGGCCATAGTTTTCCCGGTCTCTTCCAGCATCCTATAGAAATATCCATTCTTGTTTTGAAGCAGAATGTGTGGGTGACCAAATTCCTGGAGGAGAGATAAAATATCATCATAGAGTTATATTTTTTTATAATATAAGTTATATTCATTTATGTTGGACACGGCTAGTATTAGAGAGCCTATCTAGAATTAGTAATATACGGATCATAGGCAGAAGGTGATTGCTCAACAGCATTATTAATGTGGTTGGTAGATGGGGGGGGGGGGGGGATCTTAAAAGAGATGGAACCTTAAAAAAAACTATTAAAATAACTAGGGGTGTGCGAAGCTTCGAAATAATCGAAGCTTCGAAGTCGAAGTCGAAGCTTCGACTTCGACTTCGAAACCCTTTTTTCCAAAAAACGAAGCTTCGAAAATGTTCGAAGCTTCGATTTGCGTCTTCAAACTTGGCGCGTCTTTCGAGGTAAATATATTTTCGTGTAGTTGGTACTTCCGAAGTCGAGAAGTTTTTGCGGTCGGCCATCTTGGTTTTAACGTTGACGCTTGCTGTCACGCTGTGCTTACTTGAAAAGGTTATGTGCCGTGTTTATTTTCGGAGATTTTAGAAATATAATGGATTTATCCGACGAAAACGAAGATGAAGTAGGCCTACTAGTGGAGGAAGGTAGAGATTCAGTTCAAGTTTATTGTTTTGTTCCAAATTCTGATTTTTTTGAGTGAAATCAAAATCTTCGACTTCGACTTCGACTTCGGAATTTTAGGAGGTCAAATCTTCGACTTCGACTTCGAAATCAAAAATCCACCTTCGCACACCCCTAAAAATAACAAATAAAAATTCCTGGACTGGGATTTGAATACAGCACCCCGACAGCTTCAAAATGGATTCGTAAATCCAAAATGTTGTAGGGCAGCTACGGCGACCACCTTATTACAAAAACTTTGATTCTCCAGAATTATTGGTCTCATCTTCGATTCCTCTCTCATCTGTAGGGTAGGAACGTCACAATGTAGTCGGTTGGGTGTTGGGTGGTACAGCGGTGAACATGCTCACCTACCGTGCTGGAGGTTCCAAGTACAAGTCCAAGACCAAGAATATTAGTTTTATTTTTTAGTTTTCAGTCTGGAATTTTTTTCTACCACGGAGTTATTTTTTTAAGGTTCCTTCTCTTTTCTTCAAGTGTACTGGCATGGCAGAGAGCATTTATGCAACCGATGGGGGAGGCTCACTACCATTTTTAGGAAATGAATGCCAGAATAGGGAATTCTCCTCAGTTTTTATTACATTTTTAATATATCCTCAGCTTCTAAAGAAATACAACAGTATTTTTTAAATATTTTTAGATCTACTTGTTATCGAGTTATGTAAGTTCAAACTTTTGCTGTCTGAATGGAGATTTGAAACGACCATGCGCCATCTTTCCCAGCTGTGACGTCAGAACCTAGATAGCCAAGTTTCCTGCATGCAGTTCTAATTCGGTTCTAATGAATTTGATGCATGGATCTGATGGATCTAATGCATTTGAAGTGAACACAAACTTGATAAACACAGGGAAATGCCTCGTTTAGCTCTATCTTGGATGGTCTCACTGCTTATCAACTAGGTTCTGAGGTCATCTAATCACAGATCGCTTGGAGGCATTCAGAGCCCGCCAAATAAAATCATACTTTCAAGCCTCAATAACTATTGAAATACATTTATTTCAGAGACCTGTTATATACTGTTGGTCTTCCTGTAATATCTAGTATTGTATTTAATTAATTAAAAGTAAATTAAAATCTGAGGAGAATTCCCTATTGCCAATAATATTTTATAAATCACCCCATAAGAGATTCGCATTAATTTATCATAAACAATCGCAACAAACGAGGTGCCTGATAGTGATGTAGAACGTCCTCTACTTGGCCTACTCTGTCCTACTGGATATACGTGGATGGAACTGACCACTTCCCTGCCGCCCTCCATGACCAGCACTTTGTCGGAGTCCATGATGGTGTTCAAGCGATGTGCAACGGTCAGGACAGTGCAGTTGCTGAACTTGAGGCGGATCGTCTTCTGGATCAGAGCGTCGGTGCTGAAACAAGACGGTGACAGAATGAGACGGATTCAAACTTCATACATAATATATATAAGAGTTTTGTTCTGCACCAGAATATGTCATGAAAACGTCAACGAGAACTTATATTTGAAAGATATTTCTTCAATCATTTATTTATTCCGATTTCTCACCAGTTCTTTGAAAAACTGTTATTGCTGTATAATTTTTATTTAGATGTACACTCAGCCAAACAAAAATTGATCGTTGAACAAATTTGAATGACTGCTGGTCATGTCCCATAGGCCATAACCAATCAAAGCTTGTTATTATCATTGAAATGTGAGGTCAACTACTAGAGCGAGACAATGAGATCGCTTAGACTGACTTCTGATGGTGCGATCTTACATCTATCAGATTTATTGAACGATCAATTTTTGTTTGGCCAAGTGTACCTTCATGTTCGTGGATGATTAACTGAGCTATTTGTTTTTCAACTTTCTTTCAACTTATTAATTTCAATGTAAAATTGTTGTGCAATGGTGAAACGGTCTTCTAGAATATTCATATTTCTTTGCAAATTTGGATAAAATAGATAAAATAGATTTGGGTAAGAACACCATCATTTTGTACCGACACAGTTTTCACCATTTTTCACACAAATGGTTGAGAATATACAATAGGTCTGTTTGCCTGTCACATCTTTTCAGCACATTCTCCACCAAAATGGTAAAGCAGTTCAAAACTGCATTGATATTGTGAACAAGCCGCAAGATAGTAGTGAAGAGTGGCGACAGTCGACCAGACCTAATAATCAGCATTCAGCCAGTGAGAGAGTTAGGTAAGGACTCACTGCGGGTCAACGTTGGCGGTCGCCTCATCCAGCATGAGGATCTTGTTGTCGCGCAAGATGGCGCGCGCGAGACAGACCAGCTGCCGCTGTCCCACGCTGAAGTTGCTCCCGCCCTCCGCAACCTTGGTGTCCAGGCCGTGCTCGTCGTGCATGCCTTCCTTCAGCTCCACCTGGTGGACATTCAAGTCAAGGTCAATGAAGTCTACACAAGTTTGCTGAGAGTAGAGCAACAAGGTGTATTTCAGAAGGCAAATAGCAGAAAATAAAGTTGATAAGATCCGAAAAATAAATTAATATTTTAGAAAATTCTTGTTGCGAATTATGCTGCTCATAGTTTAAATATTTTAAAAAACAATTATTTGCTACAATATTTGCTGTCAACATAGAAATCTCTCCTCATCAAGATGGTCTCAATCTCAAAAACAGCTGTTAAGAGGATGATCCCTTTCTTATAAATACACCAAACAAATATCTTTTCCAAGAACGAATGTTAACACTTTTTTATTGACTGCTTTTCATGTTTGAATTCAACAATTATTAAAATGCAGTCCAACGATGTAAATATGATTTTTGGGCAGTTGAAGAGGTTTATAAAATACTTTTGGTACTGGGCTAGCATCTTATTCACCTCCTCAAGAGACTTCCAGAGCGTGCTGTCCGGGTACTCCTCGAAAGGGTCCAGGTTCTTGCGCAGGGTCCCGGAGAAGAGAACGGGGTCCTGTGGGATGATGGAGATGCGGGATCGGAGGTTCTGCAGCGCAATGTCCGCCGTGTTCATGTCGTCGATGGTGATGGAGCCCTCGACGCGGGCCAATCGGAACAGAGCCGAGATCAGCGAGGATTTACCCGCTCCCGTCCGACCAACGATACCAACCTGACAGAACAGAAAGAAAGCGTCAAGGCCAGTGTGGGTCAACAACATCGTAATATTAAAATATTATATTTTGCAGTTTTTGAACAAAAAAGTATTTTAAAAGGGATGTGCAATATGAAAAATATCTAACCAAACTGGGGCTCAAACCCGTGACCTTGAACGTGCTGGGCGAAAGCTCTACCAACTCAGCTACCTGGTCAGTCTGGCTCTTCTAAATCAGCCAGTAGATCTCTTGCCTAAAGTTTTCCATAAAACGCTTTGTCTCAAATATTTGAAATAAGCTAGAGTTAATTATCTACGTTTCCTAACGTAGCAACTATTTTCATAAACGTAAGGTTCATCTCCTGTCTCCGGTCCGCACCTTCTCCGTGGGCAGAATGTCGATGTCGAGCTGCTTGAGCACGGGGTCGTCCTGCTCGCTGTAGCGCATGCTGACGTTGTCGAAGGTGACCCTGCCCTTGCTCGGCCAGCCCTCGGGCGTGGGCTTGCCGGTCTCCAGTTTGGGCTCCTCCTCGAGGGCCGAGTACTCGAGGATGCGCTCCACCGACATCATCTGGTTGGCCACCTCGGCCGACTGTCTCATCCCCCACTGCAGCATCCCTGACAGCGCCATGGACTGCGTGATCGCCAAACCGACCATGCCGCCAAACAAGCCTGCCAACATCACTCGTGTAATCCACTAATGGCATTCAAATACTTTAAAAGATTTAATATTCAAGACTTCAAATGGAAGCAAAATGCTCTACCATTCACATTTACATGGATTTTTGGAATGTAATAAATTTTAAACAAATTCAACTTTTCATTTAACCTTACCTCTGATTTGGCTGACTAAAAGAAAAAAAATTACAATCAAGAAGAGATATTTTAGAAAGAACACTTCTTGCTTATTCCTCGAGTATTCAAAAACAGTATCTTTCATTAAATTATAAATTTAACTCTGATTACTGGCTTCAAATGTTGGGGAAATAAAGCAATCAACCTATTCTATTGGTGCTAGTCTATAACATTGGCTCTATTGGTCTGTATTTCCTTCGAAAATCAAGCAAACTCTCAACCAGAATGCTTAACTTACTATGATGATGAGAAACAATTAGGGTTGGGCGAACCTCATTTTTTTTCGAACCGAACCTCGAACCGAACCTTTTCAAAAGGTTCGAAATTTCGAACCTTAAACGAACCGAACCTTTTTTTTCAGAAAATGATGTTTTCCAGATAATGTAGTAAAGATAAGCGCGTAAGCACCAGTCACCATTCTCCCCCCTCCCTCTCGCAAGTCAAGTGGCTAGACACTTGAAAACAGCTGTTTGATGGGGTGTTTGTTTACGCAAATATTATTTCTTGACATAATACCATTGACATAATAGGAACAAAAACGCGAAATATACTGCTCGAAATTTTAATACATTTCAGTATATTCCAATATTCTTCAAAAATTATCTCGCCAATCGTCATACTGTTTTTTATTTTGCATTGGGTTACAATGAAGTTTGGAAAGCTCAAATATACACCATTATTTTTTAACTTATGCGTGATATCTTCCATTCATTTAGATCGCGAATGGTGTTCTCAATGACCACTACTATTATATTTTATTCAATAACCATGAACATACAATATCATATAAATAAAGTAAAATATGATGTCAAGTCATTTGCCATCTGATTCACAGACCTTTCAACAGAGAAAAACAAAACAATCCTCCCTTACGCAGGCAAGGGTCAGGTTCAGGTACCTGCTGGCAAGCAGCTGCACTCTGCAGGACCCAAAAGTACACTCTGTTCCAAAAGTACAACACAGTTTAGATCGCAACAATCATTATTTCATTTTAATACTTCGAAAATTTTACTCAACAAGGAAATTACCTGGACTTCTAAACTGAAATCAAAGCTACTTTTCTAGTTGGTACCAAATAGCACTTCGAAATTGCGTCTTATGAAAAATTCGGTTCAAGATTTATTTTAACATGAAACACCCTATAGTGTGACAGGATTTGAGTTTACTTTGATTTATGATGATTTCGGCTTACAGGGGTTTGATTTACCCAGGTTTTACCATTTTACTGCACCACTAAAGACAAGAGGCCAACATTAGACAAATAGTGACAAGATATTGGTTGCATTGTTTGAATGAAAAAGGGCGGGAAAAAAAGGCGGGAGGTTCGAAAAAGGTTCGAAAACGAACCTTAGAGGTTCGTTTTTCGAACCTAGCTAGCCGGTTCGGTTCGAAAACGAACCGGTTCGCCCAACCCTAGAAACAATTGATGAAAATTCCTTCAAATTAATAAAATGCAACTCACTTTAATTTACAGTTAGGCCCCTCTTTGCAATTTCAAGCAACATCTTTGAAGATGTTTAAAATGCTGAACGAATCATTTGAATGATTTTATTTTTATTCCATGACGCAGGATGTAGATGTATATGTATGTATTTATTTATTGTTTTCAGTACATTTATTGGGTTACAATATATTTAAGTATTCAGTTCTACCAACAAAAAATACATCAGCAAGATAAAATTAAGAAAGAATTATACAATCATAATAATATCAGTGAGGGATGTTCGTACCTTGTTCGAGCAACAGGAAACTGAAGGTGACGACGGTGATGTAGACAACACACATGACGTCGAGCGCAAATCCAAACGCCGTGGAAGTCGTCACGAACATGTACCACGCGCTGGTGTGCAGGTCCTGGTGCCGGTCGAACTCCTGGCGCAAGATCGCCTGCGCACCGTACGCTCGGATCGTCGTGAGACCTTGCAGCGTGGCGCTCAGGTGCGTGAACACCGGGCTCTTGGCTGAAATATCGCATCACGTTTTATTTTCTCCGTTCACATCGCATGAGTGTACTATGTACACTATGTACTATGTCACAAAACACAATTTGTATGACCACTGAGTAGAAAGGCCCAAGAATTAAGAGCAAACAATAATTGAATATAACATAAATGAAGAAAATAATTATAAAATAACATAAAAACAGTGAAGACGATTTAAAAATTTAAATAGGCTTAAAAATACTTAAAAATAACATTTTAATAAAGACATTAAAACCTAAAATAGACAAAAACAATGGAAAAATTTTAGTGTTCTTCATTTGTACAAGAGGCCTGGTTTTACCTTGTATCATATTATGAGCAATGGACACTGCAATTTTGGTAAATTTTTTGTCGACAAAGAGATTTGAACTGAAAAAATCTTTTTAAAAATTGAACATTAGGATTGTTTTTCATATCAAAGTTACATCCCAATATACGTCCTTCTCTCCTGCATGTGTAAGTTTGCCACAACGTTCAGGCTCATGTCGTGTTTCATGTTACAATTGGGTCGTTAAGCCTCACCGATTCCTTCTAGCCGCTTGATGTTCTTGGAGGTCTTAAGATAGACGAGGCGGATGAACCAGAAGACGACGCTGATGACGAAGATGGGCACGAGGAAGAGATAGTTGACGGACACGGCGACGACCAGCGCTCCCGTCATCATCATCAACATCTGCAACATCAACATCGCCATCAACATGAGCAACATGTTGGGATCAGCAACTCAGCACTGAAACGTCCATGTTGAAGGCTACCTTATAAAACCGTATTCTAGCTCTAGACATATTATTTAATCTGTTTACGATCAGATGATCTCTACATAATATATAAAATATGACCATAAGAAGCATGTGTTGTTGGGTCAGGTTTCCCTGCAATCTGGTAAATGTAAGATGATCCCAGCCGTTGTGGCGAAGAATTTGACATTGATCCATTATACAGAGTTTCCAAACCCTAACAGAGATACACTTGTCAATGCCTGCGCGGCGGCCATCTTACCTGCGTCGCGTCCAGTAGCACCTTGGGCAGGATCTCGTCGATCGAACCGATGTCCTTCGAGAACCGATTCAGAATGCGTCCTGGTGAAGAACAGTGGGTATTAGAGTCATTCTTGCAGTAGCAGAAGAAGAAGAAGAAGAAGAAGAGTAGGTAGTCTTTAAAGAATCTTTAAAGAAAACTGTAACCTATGTACTACCTACAAATTTAATTGTTTTTACTCCCAGAACCTGCGAAAGACCGGAATTTGACATGAAGATATGTACCAGACAGAAAGGAAAAAAGCAAAAGAAATATATATGAAGAACAGGAAAAAATGTATACCTAATCTAAAATAAGATCAATTACAGTCAGAAAACCAATACATATCATGGAGAATGTCTATAGAAAAGCAATGTTGACGCGCCATTAAACAATAATAATCTTAATCTATCTAATCTAGAAAAGCAATGCGTGTGATGAGTTTCTACTGACCGGAGGGGTTGGTGTCGAAGAAGCGCATGCGCGTGCGCGTGACGCTGCGGAACATGCCGTTGTGCAGCATCTCCGAGCACTTCATGCAGACGTTGACAAACGCCAGCGACCTCGAGAGTGCGATGACGAACAGCCCGAACACCAGCCCACTGTAGATGTAGAGGTACACGTTGGTGGACATGAGGTCGTCCGGGTCCGCCACGACGTCCAGCAGGGGCTCGCTGCTGTTGACACTAGTGTTCGAGCTCACGTTCGCCGACAGAGAGTCGAAGTACGTCCGCAGTTCCTCCTGCGTCGTCCTGCCGATATACCGGTAATTAAGCAAGCGTCTCCATTCCAATCTTACGGCACAAATATGTATATATTGCTTTTTATCGGATTACAGGTCAAACAAACTTAACGGATCAGTCAAATTTCTTCACAAAGGCTTCATTACAATTGTCTATTCTAATGATTTCTAGCAAGCTCTTGGCTTCACTGGATAATTGTTAAGGAGAGAAGAGAATATTGAGGGGGAGTAAGAACAAAGGGAATGATGGGGAGACAGAGAAAGATGGGTGCAAGAGGAGAATGGAGAAGACAATGTGGAGGAAGCAGGATTCCAAATCCATTATTTAAGAATGATGCAAATAAACCTTTTTCAAAGTGAAAATTCTGACTACATTTGAAGTGATTTGAACAGAAGTTAAGCTCTCTGATTTAAATCAATGGATTTGTTTTAAGAAATCACATGTTCTGGACTGACCAGTACGAGACCCAGTAGTCCGAGCCGCTGGCTACGATCTGCGTCAACATGAACATGAGGAAGACGAGGGAGAAGACACAGAGGTTGGTCCCAGCCTTGAAGTAGCCGACGTAGACCGAGCCCTGGTACGTGCCCTTGGACGAGTGTTCCGTGCGGTCCGTGATGGCCGGCTCGTCCTTCGCGTCCTCGCTCTTGCTCAGCTTCTCTGACGATGCTTTGCTCTGCAGGCAGAACAAGGTCCTTTGTTTAAACACGGGACACACCCTTGAGTTATTCTACACTGTTTCGATCATAACCAAATAGCAGAGAGGCAAGTAAGGTCACATGACAGCTGTCAGCTACTTGCTTTTACTTGTCAGTGTGTCTGTGTTCTTAATGCAAGAAACAACAAAATATAATGTAGGTACGTTCCAAAGTCAGCACTAACTAAATTGATAGCTTTAATTAGTTAATGCTTAAAATAAGAAGGAAAACTTTCCCCTGCAACTACTGAGGAGTTGGTAGAAAAGATACGATTCTCCAGTTTTTTGTTTCGTAAATTGTTGTAGTGTAGGGGTCGCCACCTACAATGTTCGCCACCTACAATGGCGAAATAGTAGTTCTTATGGACCTGGACGTAGATGTTTTTAGGAAGAGTTTTATATAAAATTTTACTCTAAAGTTGTGTGCTTTGTTTAAAGTATTTGATCGGTCAAATCATATCCTATTACAATACAAGAAGAATCATATTTAAAGTTTTAACAGCTGTCAAATCTACTTTCTCATGTACTTGAATAAGCCTGTGACATACGTTAGTGGACAGCTGCCTCGCGAGACTCTTGATTGGCGTGAGTTCTCGGTCCTCCTCGGGCTGGTCGTTGTCTCTCGAGTCCTCGCTGACGAGGTGCGAGTAGTTGGACTGAGTGTTGAGATCGTGGAACGTTCCTTGCATCTCGATCGCGCCCTGCAACCCAACGTCAGACCAACATTGCTTTCCGCTGTTGCGTCATGTGAAACCATCGCTATGACAGGATTACACTATGGTCGGTGACAGGCAAAGATGAACCCTGTTTAGCATTGCCAGGTATAGGCCGGCCCATGCTAGAGCGGGTTCATCTTTGCTTTGCCTGTCACCGATCGTAGGAAAACACTCTGTGTAGCGCGTTGATAAGCGAGCCTTCGTATTGCATGTGAATTAATGTGCTTTTGAATTAATGTGTGAATTAATGTGTGTGAATTAATGTGTTCTTCAACAACCGGAGGCCTGCAATGTAACATACAACTTACCTACTTTGTAATTTATGATGTAACTGCTCCTAAGTTGAAAAATAAATCTATTTTAATTTGAATTTGAAAGCCGCTGCTCTAATAGATTTTGGGAATTCTAGGAAGGCAACCTAATCTTATTTATTTTATTAAATAAGTCAATTAGCTTCAATAATACCTACTATGTCAAATAGCAGAAATCATTTCTTTGAACTTTATTAGAAAAAATTTGATATAGGTATACAGTGGAACCTCTATAATACGTTTCTCAATATTGCGTTTTTCGCGTTAATACACTTTTTTTTCATCGTCCTGGCATTCTTCCATAAGAGCCAATGTTAAATTATTTCATTAGTACGTTTCTCAATAACACGTTTTTCTCGTTAATGCGTTCATAAATTTAGTCCATTGAAGTAAATAACTAAGATTAGTACGTTTTTGCGTCGCCATTTATTTAAAAAAAAGATCGCGGCAAGAGCTAATGTTTTTACATTGTGCAGTAGCGGCTGGAGCAAGGAATGTGGGTGGGGGAAACTGGTCGACCTTGATTAGGGGGGAAGCAATGCAGCCACTTGTTCTCTGCCTGCCTGCCATGGGTTAATGACCTGTTTGCAGCCCTTAGTTTTGCGTGTGCTTAGTTTTGCAGTTTTATTATGATCATCATGAATTACCATTCCATCCTCAGCTGTCAGTCCAGAAAACAACCCCTCCTCTCATGTCCCATGTTGTGTGAGGAATTCAATGGCTTATCTACTGTCAAGTGTCAAGTATTGGTGCTTGAAATATGCGAGATACATCTTTTTAATGGTTTTAAGTGGACATATGGATTTTTACGGATTTTTCAGGCTTTCTACAAGGATATTAATTTGTATATGTGGCAGCCCCTAAACAAATAAATTGTATTTTTTTAAAAAGTGATATTTTCAAAATCTGAGCACTTTTATATCAAGTTTCAATATTGCGTTTTTCGCGGTAATACGTTTTTTTTCTCTGGTCCCTTCAAAAACGTACTAATGAGGTTCCACTGTACATTGGAACCTCTTCAGTATGTTTTTGAAGGGACCAGGATAAAAAAACACACTAAAGTGAAAATCGTACTACTATAGAAACAATTTAACATGTGACGTAGTAGGGTGAAAAAAATATTAAGAAGAAACATACTAAAGAGGTTCTGTTCCACTGTATTTCAAAACATTACATAAAATGTCTATAAAATGTCAATCCCCAAGATCTTGACCGATTTATCTTAAAATTGTAAAAACAACTAAAACGTTGGTCCCATGACCCTGCAAAATTATCAATGGTCAAACGGTTTTATTTTTCATTTTCAACGAATCACAGGATCTTGTTCAAAAACTCTACACATGACCGAGCAATTTTGTGTGAGCAAAATTTCAGATTGATTGGTAGAACAGTGTGACCTTGGTAGTGCAGGCAAAATAAAAAACAGACAAACAAACAAAAAACACAGAGAGAAAGTGCCGTAAGAGTACTGAGGTGACGCTCGCTATCGTCCGATCGCACTCACGTTGTTGATGATGTAAATGAGATCGACGTCCTTCAAGAACTGCAGCTGATGCGTGACGAGGATCCGCGTCTTGTGTTTCAGATAGCCGTTGATGCACTCCTCGAACAGGTGTTTGCCGACGTGGGTGTCCACGGCCGACAGAGGATCGTCCAGAAGGTAGATGTCGGCGTCGTTGTACACGGCTCTGTATCAACCACGAGCAGAACTTATGCTGTATAATTGATCATTGAGGAAACTGCATCTTACTTTCACAGTCTGTCATATAAATAAATTGTAATTTTGAAATTAGACTGTTTCAAACTGTAAGGGAAGTCTCATTAAAAAATAAAATGTTATTGTAAATTTGTAAATATCAACACACAAAAATAATTACAAATACACTTTTCAGTTTTCACCCCAAAAAATTAACATTTTCTCTCATAAAACAGTGACATTTTGGCGGGAAAATCTATGTGTGACGTTCACGCACCTATGCGGGCCAGGTGATATCATTTCTAAGTCCACAAAAATGTGTTACCATGGTGAATACTTTGTTGCCATGGCAATGCAGAGCCCCATGACGTCAATGCCAATATTACTTTTTTAAAACAAGGTTAAATAATTTAAAATGCAGATAATTCTATCAATCTTTCTGTATCAATAACTTGAAAACTATTCATCCCACAATAATAATGTTTTGTTTGTCCACATCCTAGACATGTTTACTTTCAATATTTCACATGTTTAATCCATTATTTAAAGAGAGTTCCCTGTTTACCTGGCAAGGTTGACTCTGGCTTTCTGACCGCCCGACAGCGAAGAACCGCGATCTCCGACGACCGTGAGGTCTCCCTGCGGAAACTGCTCGAAGTCCCGCTCCAACGCACACACTCGGACCACTTCCTTGTACCTGCGGACCACACAGTGTTACTCGGACCACACAGTGTTACTCGGACCACACAGTGTTACTCGGACCACACAGTGTTACTTGGAAAACGAGAAGGCAACAGGTTATCTAGTCCCTCGAGGTTCTCGGAAGAGTTTGTCGAGGTTAGGACCAGGGACTGGAGCCGGAACCGAAAAGAACTGTTATTTCTATAGGAACCGGAACCGGAAACCATATTAATTTTTTAGGTGGAACCGGAACCCTTGTTAATATAATACTGAATATTATTTGAGTACATAACGGTTCCATAAGGGTTCTCTAAGTAATTAATTTCATTGATTTTTTACTTCATTGCCTTTCAAATTTGAAATTATTTACTACCATTTTCAGTTTTTCAAATAAATGATCCCAAAAGTCGATTAAAAAAAAATTATTTGAATATTTTCTCTGAATTTGATGGAACCGATTGGAACCCTTATGAAACCAAAATGGAACCGGAACCGATATTCATTTGGGTTCCAGTCCCTGGCTCGGACTCACCTCTTCTTGTCGAACTCGAGGCCGAAGGTGATGTTCTGGCGAATGGACGAGGAGAAGACCCAAGACTCTTGGCAAGCGTACGAGACTCTTCCGTTGACGACACACGTCCCCGCGGTGACCGGAAGCTCTCCGATGATCGCTTGCAGCAACGAACTCTGTGGGGAAGTTGTTCTTTAAAATGCACATTCAGCCATGGAGTTGCTGATCTTCCACACATTCATTTCTTATCTACTTAATCGCGAGACACATTGTCCATGTTACTCTCTCTGCTTTTCCGATCTTGACCAAATAGAAGAGAAGCAAGTATGGTCAAGTGACAGCTGTCTAAAAATGAGAGAGCTGCTCTTAACCCAGCTCTCTGCTTTTAATAATGACAGTGTGTCCATGTTTTTAGCTTTTTTGGAATTATATTATACTTTAGAATTGTTAAAAATTTGTAAAAATGTGTGTACTTTGCAGTCAAGCTACCACTTTATACATGTAAATTAAAAGCACACAAAAACTTGATTTAAAACTCTCAGAACTCAAATTACTATTAACATCTCATTTTTGACCATACTCAGTAAGTACCTCGGCCAAACAAAAATTGTCGTTGAACAAATTTGAATGACTGCTGGTCATGTCCCATAACCAATCAAAGCTTGTTATTATCATTGAAATGTGAGGTCACCTACTAGAGTGAGACAATGAGATCACTTAGACTGACTTCTGATGGTGCGATCTTACATTTATCATCATCAGCCTATCAGATTTATTGAACGATCAATTTTTGTTTGGCCAAGTGTACAGATTATATTAGTTACTATTTTCCTACTCTCCAACATAAAAAAACAACTAAAATTGAAATAGGACATTCAATCAAATCTAAGGGAAATAGTACGTAGGTCCACAGGTGTGACCTTGACATACGCACCTTGCCCGCTCCGACCTGGCCGATGATGGCCACCAGCTGCCCCTGCTTGACCACCATGTCGACCTTGGATAGAGTGTCCTCGGTGTGCGTGGGAACCCACCGAGCCGTGGCCTGCTTCAAGATGACCGGGTCCAGCTGCTGCGACTTGACCGTTCCGTTGGACACCGACGACGCTTGCTTGCCCTTGAACTCATCGTTCTGGAGGAAGCCCTTGGGGACGAATACGAGTCGTTACACACGTTCATGGTTTCATTCAGTCCAAGACATAATTCTATACAGTCTCGCCTGAGGAAGCCGAGTGAACGGGTCGGCGAAATATGACGGTCCATTTTACGGCTTTTATTATTAATACCAGGGTTTTTATCCTAGATTAGTGTACACTTTAACTTTTTCCTGGTATGTATCGATCTTCTCGTTTTATTAACAATTCTATACTTAAAAGACATTTGAAAAATGTTTACAGATGTCAGTGATTATGTTATGTCTCAAGGCAGTGATGAAATATAGAATACAGACATGGACTTGAATTGTTTGTAGTACATGTCCAAAACATTGGAAATCTTTAAAATTTTGTATACAAAACACAAGAAATTATAAAACTTTAGATTCCTTTCAAATTATAAATCTAATTTCCATGAAAAATTTCCATTTTTCCATGAAAATTATATAATTATTTGTTCATTGTTTTTTCTTCCTATTGAAATGTTGTTTCCAAGCTGAAGAGAAACTAACAATAAAATTTCAAAAAATATGTTAACTTGAAACTATATTGCAAGAGATTGATACTAAAATGATGAAACCTACGATGTATTCAAGCTGAGTCTTACCTCGATACGCTTGCACGAGACGAGCGCCTCGGCGATCTCCGCAAAGCCGCGCACGAACATGCCGGACATCGTGTGCGCGAGGATGTTGAAGTAGGACGCGATGACGAACACGCGCTCGGCCGTCAGCGAGTTCCCGAACAGCACGAACGCGGCGAGCGTGGAGAACAGGGCGAAGCGCGTCGTGCACAGCATAAACGTCATGTAGAGGCCGCGCACCAGCGAAGACTTGCGCACCACCTGGATCTCCAGTCTGTAGGGACCAATGACCTATTAATACTTTCAGTAGACGGCGCAATATAATACCAGTACACGGGAGCGAGTGAAGCCGGCCAGCTGGCGTGTGAGTGAGACAGATGCCGTGAGTCAGACAGAGACAGAGATATGCGCTGTACCACGTGATGACCGGCCAACAGAAGACGCGCGCTTTGTAATACATAGCTCTGCAATTCAGTTTGACACCTTTATTTTGCTCCAATAAACTTGACAAAAGTATGTTAAACATCCTGGTACTGTGTTCTTGATAGTAAGTGAATAAAAATGGGGGGTTGTCGCTTTAACATTTTCGGAAAGGTTTCCGAAACGTTTTTGGACTATTCTGATAATTTTTTACTTTATATGACTACAAAATTAAAATTTAACAGTTTTGAGACTTCACTTTTGTATATATACCTTTTTATTAATCTACTACCTTTAACCCGTATTTATTTTATAATTTTATGATGCGTACTTTCAAAGTAAATCAATTGTATATTGTAAATTTTATTGTTTTGATAAATTGTCATTCTTTTTATTTTTTTACCAACTTCCGGAAAAAGTTTCTTGTTGAAAAAACTTTGGTGTAGTGGTAACATGGTTTAGAATAAGTGTGTAAATTTTCAGCTGATTATAAGACCGATGTAACAAATGCCGATTTTAATTCTGTGTTTGCTGGGCTATTCGCTTTGCAGTAGTCCAGCCATCACGTGACTTACGCGAGGCTTCACTTCCCGCGCAACTGAATTTGTCTAGAGTATAATAGGTCATTGGTAGGGACAATCAACTCATGACAGTTACTTTCACACTCGGTTAGATCAGCGGACGGGGTGCAATGAAAGGCCTGGATTATAACACTCTAAGGAGTCCATAAAACAAAGTAGGGAGAGTTAAATAGCACGGAAAAGCTCGTAAAATGTGAAAAAGGCCCATAAAAATCTCCAGGAGATGAAAAGCTCCGCAAAGAACATTTACGTTATAACGGTTGAATTACAGATAGCTTCTGATTAATAATATTTTCTTTGAACACAAACTTGTTAAACCATTTTAACAAATTCATAATTTTATAATCTGTAAAAACAGATACACATTTGATGTTTTAAATAAAAAAATTGAAAGACTAAAATTTAAAAAATAAAAAATAAGATAAATAAAAAATAATAACACAAAATAAAAATTAGGAAATAAAATCAATTAGGAAAATTTTCTGTCTCCACTTTATTTCAATTAATTAGTCCTGTGGCTGCTGAGTTGCGCTATATGTCATGTATTGACAGCATCAGGTTGCCATGTAACTCACCGCCTGGCCAGCTCGATCATCTTGGCGAACGGCTTCTCCCAGGCGTACATCTTGATGACTTGGATGCCGGAGACGATCTCGTCCATCAGCCTCACTCGCTCATCCGTCTTGTACGCCGTCTGCAGCCGGTAAATGGATGACAGCTTGCCCGTGTACGCTGCAATACATTGTTCTCAAATTATTTTTGATTCAAGAAATATCTCAATCTTGAGCGACTTGTCATTCACTCACACAATTTATACACACAATTTATAAGACAAGGTGGAGAGATTCTTGTACGTGTAAAGAGTAGACGTACATTCAAGAGACAAATAAAGAGCAAATCAATAATTTAATAAGAAAATAATCTTGGGATGTCAGAATATATCTGTACCTCAGAAGTAGAAAGCTTAAAGTCCAATTCTCAATTTTGCTTTGCCAAATTTTGGAATCATCGAATCCAGCTCTTATCAATTGAAATTTGACTGAAGTCAACAATTACATAATTAATTAAGTATTTTATAACAAAATGACAGGTGTACCATTACAAATATGATTAAATGAAAGCAGAATTATTGGATTTGGAGCTCCCCTCCCGAGTCAGTTAAATGGACTTCATACCTTCTACCTCCGAGATACAGTGTGGATTTACTATTAAAAAGGACAAAAACGTTCCACTTCATGTAACTGTACTGACCTTGAAGTGGCACGACGATGAAGACGACGAGCATGCCGATGAAGCCCGACACTCCGACCTCCAGGTAGAGCAGATACGCGACGATGATGGAGGTGAGCGGAGCGGACCACATGAAGTGGAGGAAGATGGAGACCATGTCGAAGCGGCTCACGTCGTTGGACAGCAGGTTGACCACCTTGCCGGCAGCCGTGTCGCCCAGAGCAGTGCGACTCAGCCGCAGCGACTGCGGGAAACAAGCGCACATGTGTAGTCGTCATTTGCATGTCTAGCGCACGTCTGTGTAGCCGTCATTTGCATGTCTAGCTTCAGATTAATTATAGCAGCCTGAAAAAACTTTCTGTCTCACTGTGCCTCCCCCCCCCCTTTCCCCACATACTTCTTCACTCTAAGGTTACCTGAATTTATGACATTAAAATAAAAGAACTATGCTTCACAGACAGTACAGAATCTTTAAAATCACACTAAAATATTAGCTTCACTTGACTTATCTTTCAATATACCCAAATATTATGTAGTCGATAATACTTTAAAGAAGTTGTAACAAGTTGGCCTATCTAGGTTAGAAAATTAACTTTAAAAAAAAATAATAATGTTTGCTTGAAATAGGTTTAAAGAATGAACAAGCTTGTAGCATGGCATTCTTAGAGTCAAGGTTAACTGAACACAAAGTAATTAATTAGAATCATTATGTAAACTTACAATCTTAAAATTCAACAGCAATCAAAATATAGACAAAAATATAACGAGCAATCAAATAAGTTTAACAATGTGCAATTATATCAAGAAAGTGAGTGAATCCATATAAAAAGTATGTGACCTTACCTAAATTGTGATGTCACCACGTAATAACAAGTGAACCAGTCATTGTGATAACGCTACAAAACCAGTCAGCCAGACTAGTTTTCAGTGATTCCAAGAAGAGCATGGGCCTACGTGCAGAAAGAAAGTCGTTTCGCGGGCTTTAGAAATGACAGAATGTCTAAAATTAGCTACCACGTGTACGAAACCAACCAATCAGATTCTTTGGAGGGAAAACGATGTCAGAGGGTATAAAACGTCAGGCTACCAGCCAAACTTCATCAGTCGGAGTTTTCTCAGAGCAGTGAGACCTGCCTCGCGAACCGTGAAGTCTTGTGCACGCAACATAGTATAATTTCAGCGAGACAGTGCCGATGTGATCGAAGGTAAACATTAAAATAACATTTTTGTATAAACGTCAACCCAGTAAATTCAAACTTCAAGCCTAATGCTGAGGCAAATAATATCGCATTAAGACAATTTCAAGTTACAAGTGATCAACTGAACAGTTTCAACATTAAAGTCAGTAAATGTTAAAGTATAAAAGTTAGTGAATTGCAACTCCGGGAGAAACCGACGAGTCTGCAGCCACGAACGTCATCAGCCTGAGCCAACTTGATCCAACTGCTCGAGGAAGTCACTCTTTGTGCACGGACTGCTGGACGTCCTGGTAACCAAGGGGTTATTAGACAACATCATCGCATCGCAGCTGAAGGAGGTGACATATCCAGTCATTTCATTCTGCTGGTGGACTGGAGTTCACGGGACACACTACGCAAGAGTCAACGCCATCCACTTGTTTACGCGGAAGTAAACAAACCAGACGACATCATCACTACTGCCGACGTATCGAACGTAATATTGTTTCATAATTTTTGATTGCTCTTTTCACATCAATGAACATTTATTTTCTCTATAATAAACAAATTATAATATTGCTGATTCTTTGTGTTCTACCCTCTGAGCCCAAATCCCGCAGGTTTCAGTGGCGCTCAACGTGTGGGGCTCGAATAACATTCCTGGGAGCAATTGTTTTGAAAGAAATAATTGTTTTCTTGATTGTGAAAGAGTTACTCAGTTGTTCTGAAACTTGTGGACACAGGCATTGCGTAAAATTTTCATGTATTTGGAAATTTTACATAGAATCAACCCGTTAACGTAAAGATAAAGCCAACTGTAGATTTGTGCATGTTAGTTCATTACATCTGTTACGATGGCAGATCGAGATGCAAGTTTATCGTCAACTGTGAATTTAGATGATACTGTAGAGGGGGCAGAGCTTAGTGAGTCAGAGGTCACGAGTATTCAGGTGATAGAGGGGGGCAGAAACATCAACTGTGTAGTTAATTGTCATGGGAACAAGTTTGTTGTTATTGATAGCGTGGGAACCAGATTAGGCATCGACAGAAATGACCTAACCCAGTCGCTGATGATTGTTGACGGAAGTCGTCTGAAGAAGATGTAAAGATCCAGAAAACTGAAGAACAAGCCGTAAAGAACTTTTACGATGGATGAAAAAGATGAAGAATATTGGAAATCCTGGGTCGAGCTAAATAAGAAGGAATATGAAGAACAAGAAGAAAATAGAAGTGTCAAATTAGAATTCTGCGAGTTTAGTAATCGGGATTTATACCATTTAATGAGAACAGAACGAATTGATGAATTGTCAAGAAGAATCTATATAGAATTTGAAAGAAGAAGAGAAGAAAAATGGACGATGAAAGAATTTGCTGCATTGGATGAGGAAGAGTTGATAAGTATTTGTCACGACAGGACAGAAGAAAATGCGCAGATTAGTAAAAGGGCAAGGGCAGAATTACTTAGGAGATACGACAAAGAAGACGAAAATTGGAGAAGATATAGGGAATACAAATATGAAGCAGAGGAAACGTATTCCAAGCAAAGTTCCGAATATGATGACCACGTGTACGGAGCAGCATATTATGATGATTATGCAGATTCGGAAAGTGAAGATTTGAAGCAATTGTGGCATTGGGAACGCGTAAATCTCATAGAATACGTCCGTGAAGTTTCAAGAAAATGGAAGGATGAACTGGAGAAAGACGCTGCATTCGAAGCAGATGTTTCAACGAGAGAAGAAGAAGAAGAAGAAGAAGAAGTTGTCTGCAATAGGTTGCAATCAGATGTGAATTCTGAGCAGAGCTGTGAGCAGCCTGACAAAGTTGAAGAAAGTTTTTATGAGGTTACAACGCCGCAAGAAGATGTTCAAGATTTTTGTCTGCCCAAGACACAGAAGAAGGAAGAAGAAGAAACGAAGATTCAGAGTCAGGATCGTGTTGAAATCGCTGATATTTCAGTACGAGAGAAAATTGAAGAAGATGCCGAGATTATACTTCCACAAGATAATTTCGAAGAAACCAGTGAACAATTTGAAGTTGAGAAAGTTGAGTTGCAGAACAACGACGTCATCACGAAAGAGCAAGAAGAATTAGACCAGCTGAAGACATGTGAAGTTGTCATTGAAGGTGTTAAAGAAGACGCTGTAAAGAAAGCAGAGAGTCAAGAAAACGAATCGTTCGAAGATGAAGTCATTCCAGAATGTTTGGTACAGGGAGTTGCAGAGGAAACCGTGAACAATTCACGAGATGAAAATGAAGAATTTGAGGTGACTAGACAAGCCTTGGTCAATATTGAGTTTGACGGCGATGAAATGGAGACTGTTTGTTGTGTGGAGGATCTGAACTGTAATGTTGTTGTTGAATTGAATTTGGAGGAGGAAGAATTTGTTGATTTCAGACGCAAAGGTCGTACTGAAGATGTGAAGATTATTGAGAATCTTGAAGATATTGAGGAGATTATTGAGATTATTGAGATGGTTACTGAAACCATAGTTATTGAAGAAAAAGCAGCAGATCAAGAACAATTAGTTAAATCCGAGTCTAGTTTTGTCCAAGAATTTGAGAAGAGCGAAAATTACAACTTTTGTGCGGAGCTTAGTTCGATTCCAGCCGCAAGTATTACTGAACGAGTGAATGACGAGTTATTAATAACATTGAACGACGAGTTGACCGAAACCAGTTATGACGAGAAAATACAACCCTTCGATTACGTAGCAAACATGGAAATGCTCGAAGAAATTGCATACGAAGAAATGATGAAGATTACATGTCCGTTGATGCAAGAATCTCTACAAATTGAAGATAAAGACTTTCAAGATGAAGAAAGTAACGAAGAAACTGAAACGGAAGTCAAGAAAGAAAATGAAACTTATACATCGACCACTGCAAGGAATAAGGGTGAAGAATTCTTCTGGACACACCTAGTTGAGATAATTTCAATAGGGCCAACGCAAGATGTTCACGAAGATGCAGAAGTTTCATTCCCATATGATCGTGGACGGAAGAAATATAATACATCGATCAGCTGATTCTCACAGTGACAACAAGAAGTAATGTTGATGTTTGGTATGATGACCCAGCAAAAGTAGGTCACTAGGTCAATAACGGGATTGTGATAAGAGAGAGGGTTGAGTCGAGCATCGTTTCCGGGAAGTAGGATGAGGTTTGTTTTTGTTTTGGTAGATGGAGGGGTGAGTTCATTCATTCAGGTTTTGATTAGACAGCTGTAAGGGGAAATAAACTTGCATCTGTTCAAGGAAACTTTTTGTTTGTCAAAAGGAAGAGATTATTCCTGCTAGATAGTCCAGTCTCTATGTGAATCCTTGTTTTATCACCATTTTCTCATTCAAAATTTCAATGTATTTCAAATTTGACTTCAGTCAAAAGGTGAACAACAAGAATTCAGGGGGCTCTGTAACAAGTTGGCCTATCTAGGTTAGAAAATTAACTTTAAAAAAAAATAATAATGTTTGCTTGAAATAGGTTTAAAGAATGAACAAGCTTGTAGCATGGCATTCTTAGAGTCAAGGTTAACTGAACACAAAGTAATTAATTAGAATCATTATGTAAACTTACAATCTTAAAATTCAACAGCAATCAAAATATAGACAAAAATATAACGAGCAATCAAATAAGTTTAACAATGTGCAATTATATCAAGAAAGTGAGTGAATCCATATAAAAAGTATGTGACCTTACCTAAATTGTGATGTCACCACGTAATAACAAGTGAACCAGTCATTGTGATAACGCTACAAAACCAGTCAGCCAGACTAGTTTTCAGTGATTCCAAGAAGAGCATGGGCCTACGTGCAGAAAGAAAGTCGTTTCGCGGGCTTTAGAAATGACAGAATGTCTAAAATTAGCTACCACGTGTACGAAACCAACCAATCAGATTCTTTGGAGGGAAAACGATGTCAGAGGGTATAAAACGTCAGGCTACCAGCCAAACTTCATCAGTCGGAGTTTTCTCAGAGCAGTGAGACCTGCCTCGCGAACCGTGAAGTCTTGTGCACGCAACATAGTATAATTTCAGCGAGACAGTGCCGATGTGATCGAAGGTAAACATTAAAATAACATTTTTGTATAAACGTCAACCCAGTAAATTCAAACTTCAAGCCTAATGCTGAGGCAAATAATATCGCATTAAGACAATTTCAAGTTACAAGTGATCAACTGAACAGTTTCAACATTAAAGTCAGTAAATGTTAAAGTATAAAAGTTAGTGAATTGCAACTCCGGGAGAAACCGACGAGTCTGCAGCCACGAACGTCATCAGCCTGAGCCAACTTGATCCAACTGCTCGAGGAAGTCACTCTTTGTGCACGGACTGCTGGACGTCCTGGTAACCAAGGGGTTATTAGACAACATCATCGCATCGCAGCTGAAGGAGGTGACATATCCAGTCATTTCATTCTGCTGGTGGACTGGAGTTCACGGGACACACTACGCAAGAGTCAACGCCATCCACTTGTTTACGCGGAAGTAAACAAACCAGACGACATCATCACTACTGCCGACGTATCGAACGTAATATTGTTTCATAATTTTTGATTGCTCTTTTCACATCAATGAACATTTATTTTCTCTATAATAAACAAATTATAATATTGCTGATTCTTTGTGTTCTACCCTCTGAGCCAAAATCCCGCAGGTTTCAAAGTGTCTCATAGTTTATTATTAGTACATAAGCTGGAATCTTGATATGATTCAAAACATACACACACAATGGGAGAAGATATTCAATTCAGTTGTTTTCTAACTCATTTTTTTAATATTTGACTCAACAAACCTTTAGAAGTACACATTTCACACAAATACGCATGTAGAAGATATTACACCACTTTGATTGCGAAGCGGAATGATCAACATGTGGCAACATGTGGAACAATTTTGCTACAAGAGGAAGTGCCAACAGACAAGCGAGCAAGTGGCCGCACGCACCCACATGCCTCTAGCAAGTAGTGATCTTAGAGGACAGACCGTGAGAGCATCATACGAGACCGCTCCTCTTTAAACGTTACGCTACCGCCGCGGAAGTAGCCCAGCAAGTGGCCTCGGGAACATCTCAAGCAGCGGAGATTACTCCACGTGTCAAGGGGAAGCAACACACATCAGGCTCCCGCTTTAAAGTGGATCCTTGATCATTGAGGGTAGGGGACAGTAGAGCGAGTATCTAGATTTACATTTTTTGTGAATAAACAGTTCCCGTCAGTTAGCTGGTTCTTGCAGGTTGCCCCTCAATTGATATGAATTATTTACTGGAAATTTTTCAGTAAAGAAACATGAACATGAGAGACCAAGAAGAATGTCGTACAAATTCCAATTCTACTGATACTAAACTTAAGTTTATCCAACAACTAAACAATCAACCAAAAATACCACTTAGCTCATTACAAAATGTTAACCAAATACTACGATTAAGATGAAATGATAGTAATTTGTGGCAAATAATAGTTTTTACCCTAATCCCTTCATGATTACATGATTATAATGATCATGACTGACAGGTTAAATAGAACATGTAGACTGTACCTATGGGACAATAAATACTACAAAATCCTTAATTTCTCATAGTCTTAGAATATTTAAGCTGTTTTGGGTATTCCAATGATGTATCACTGTGCTACTTAAGCAGTTTCCACTTGTCTCTGCTTCTCATCTGTCAAGCGGTGATCAGTCTGCCGACGCACGGGTTGTGGAGGCTTATGCTGTTAATGTCACACGTTCCTTCAGAGATGTTAAGTCTCCGTATCACTCAACAAGCAAATTAAATCAAGACACAAGATATTTTCCGAATTTCCACCAACTTATACATTATGAAATCAAAATTAATGCAATAGGTACAATGTGTGGTTTACAATGATAAAATGACAATACTTAACATCATCCCACCGCTCCGCTCACCTTTCTATAAATAAGCGAACAAATGGCCACGCGGTTCCGCATCCCTGAATGTTTTGACACTAGCCAACTATGATCGTAGATGAACGTCGCAAGCGCTTGCGTCGAGACCATGAGAACGGCGTAACACACCGCTTCCTTCATGCTCGTCGAACTGCCGGGACGGAAGTAGGCCAGCAAGTGGCCTAGGAATATCACATGTCCCATTCTGAAGCAGCCGAGACAACACCGCTTGTCAGGGGAGCGATCATTTGCAATTGTCCGCGATTAAAATCACACATCCCACCAATTGTAAGCAATTTAAGTTAATTCATTGCTTTGAGCAGAGGTCGCTTTTATAGTTTTAATAGTTCTGAGTGCCCAAATTTGGTAAACGTGCAGTACAAAATAAAAGCTCACACTGCGACATACCACAAGCCACGCAATTGCTTGACTGTTACGTACATTGCATATATATATTTGGTCCGTGTTTCATTTCACAAAATGCATAGAAATTGACACTCGTAGTTTTCCAGTATAACACATAACGGCTTGCAACGAAAGCAGTCCTTTTTGTTAGACTTTTAAGCATATCATTAAACATATAGTGTACTTTCATTCTGCAACTTCTGTTAGTATTTTATTCCAGAACTTAAGCAAATGTATCCGTTTGTGTTTTCACCTTTAAGATGCACTCAATGGTAACTTCTTGTCAATACATAAAACAAATTGTGCCCCGTCAATGTCCATCATAGCACAATAAAATATTAGTTAGCATTTCATTTGTTGTCTGTCTCAAAACCTGCTTCTTCTACTTCAATCACGTAAAGCACATGAAGCAGACTCTGCTTCTGTTGCGACAATCCTTCGCCAATGACACATTCTAAAATAAAAACCTTATGTATTGTGTAATTCCTTGAGTATATGGATATAAAAGTGCACCCGGAGCTCTCGTTTCCCTCATGGATAGGACTAGGAAAACGCTCTGTGTAACGCGTTGATGAGCGAGCACGGAGACGCTCAACACCTCGAACCGAAATTATGCCTATCGAAAATATCGTTAAAACCCAATAATTCTTGAAATTCGTCAGACTTGTAGGTATAAAAATCGCCAAATATTCCTAAAGTATTACATTTACACGGTGCAATTTCTTGAACAACTTCTGTCACATTCCCATTTTTCATACAATTTTGTGTTTACACGACGCAACTTTCTGTCACAGAACTTAAAACATGTTCTAATTTCCATTCAAGAAGAGTGACACAGAAGTGTGGTACAGAAGTTGTACAAGAAATTGCACCGTGTAAAAAGGGGCTTTAGTCCCAATGACCATGCAAAGTTTTAAGTTGATCAATTGAACCTTTATGATTAAAATGTTCCAAGTCAATATTCAAAAATCGTAGTTAAAAAAAATACCTGGGACTACTCATATGATATAAGTGTGTGTACTTACACAATATTAGACGATCTGTTGAACGGTCATATCAGTTTCATACGTTTGAAAGTTTCTGCTCTAACTACCTTGGAACTATAAAGAGTCGAAGTAGCCGTGATCAACATTTTCGAGAAATTTGACAGCCAACACGCAAAATGTCCGTAAAATGTCAATAACTTTTGGATTTAAACACATATAAGTCTGCAAAATTGTCAAAAATACAAATAATGTAGGTCCCAATGACCATGCAAAGTTTTAACTAAGTTTATCGGTCATACGGTTCTAGTTTAAATTTCAAAAATCATATGAAATTTTAACCAATGGGAGGATTAGGCTGAAACTTTGTAAGATTGGGTATAATGTTGGTCGTAAAGACTTGTCAAAATTTCAAATTGATCGAAACAACCAATCGAAAGATAATTTTTTTTAAATTTGAACCAATCACAAGATCCCGTTCAAAAACGATCCCAGGGACCGCATAGATTACGTTAGTATATGTGCATAATTTCAGATCGATTGGTTGTGCCGTTAAACCTGGGCTGTGAACACAAAAAAAAAAACACACAGAGAAAGTGCCAAAAGAGTACCGTGGTGACGCTCGCTACGCTCGCTCAATTATTACCTGACTTGAATCTATGCATTGAGACTTATCAAATCAATTTAAATACTATCACCAGGTATGTGCTACATAAACAACACTTCTGGTCCCATTTTGTAAAAGCTAACACAGATGCTGTTGATTCCAGCGTGTCAATGAAACCCCCCCCCCCCCTCCCTCGTCTCTCACCTTCCTGTAAATAAGAGAGCATGTGGCCGCACGCGCCCGCATGCCCACGTGAAAGCACCCCATCGCATTGTGATCGTAGATGAAGCTAGCAACCGCTTGAGAAGTCACCATGACAACGGCACACAAGACCGCTTCCTCTTTACTCGTCGTGCTGCCGGGACGGAAGTAGGCCAGCAAGCGGCCCAGGAATAACACCTGGCTGAGTCTGAAGCAGCGGAGACAACACCGCTTGTCACGGGCACATCCAAGGAAAGGTGAATTACACTCTGTCCTTGGTCACATAGCATTCACATCACAAGGACTTGCCTCAAGGCTGGAGGCACAACATTTCCAAACTTTAAAAAGGTGTGTTTAAGTGACTTTGAGAAAAGAGAAATGAACATTAATCAATGTTTAGTAATAAAATATATATAAAAAGATATTGACAGTTTTATGGTTTCAAATGTCACATGAAAACATTCTATGTTTCATAAAAGAAATTTCCACTGGTTCAAACTGATAAAGAAACGCATAACCTTCTGAAAAAACTCGCGTATAATGACTACAGTTTAGAGAATAAAATTCAAATAATCATTTAAATTCAGTACTTTCCTATTAAAAATTAATAAATAGGTAAGTATACAAAATAATTTATTATCATTCCAAACAAAGAGAGAAATAATACTCAAATAGTTAGTTATAAATTTAAATAATGATTTTTTTTTTTTTAATAATTACTTTTAGTGAAATAAATCCCCTGTTGGGAGCCCTGGGTAATTGGTAAATTGAACTCCAGTTATCAATATTTTAATCATCTTAACGAGTGGTGGGAAACCAGCCCTGACATCCATCATGAAACAAACCTTCGGCACATGACCTCACATCTAACAGTGCTCAAGGTCGTTCATTAAAAACATTAATTACAGCACCGAAGCCTACTGTAAACCTACATTTTTGCCGAATTGTTAACTGTAAGCAAATACAATATCACGTGTAAAGCTCCAGAATACACCTGAATTGACAGCACAGGGCACTGTAATATACAGCAAGAAAGAGATCGAAGAAGTTAATTCCGCTAGAGCTGTAATGCCCACACAAATCAAATACAAATGGAGGTAGCAAAGATAATGCTATAAGTAGATCAGTGGACATATTAAGCAGATATTAATTAGGGTTATCAAGCACTAGTATGTAAAAGACCAAGTAGGAAACCGATTACTAAAACGTCAATTCCAAAGAAAGAACAGTAGAAAAATGAAAATGTGACTATACACATCAACCATGCGTGAATTTACTAAAACAATACAAAACCAAACGCACACAATACACACTAAATCTGTTTCATAATTTCTACTTACACATTTTGAAACGACAATAGCTGTAGAAGAACAATTTACAATTTAAGCGACAGTGGTAGTTTCAATCTAGAAGATATCTTCTATGCTGCTTGGATCTCTAAACTTGCTAATCAACTTCTCGACTTCAACTCAACTTCAACTCCGAATACTTCTCCCTCGCAGTTAACATTGAAGAATGGTTCTAATAGGAAGGGACGTGTTCGAGGGCTCTCGCAGGTAGAGTATGTCATCTATCCGCTTCCCATCGCGGACGAGAGCAGACAAGCGCTCTGCCATCGTCTGCGTACTGCGAGATGTCATACCAAAGGCAACGCTGTTTAACTTAATGTGAATGAACGATGCCAGAATCATTCCCTTACAGATAAATCAACCAAGATGCTCCCAAGATGTTTATAGAACCACGATGAAGCGGAGAACGACTGATGTACCATGAGTTATATTTTCTTTAAACTTAAGTAATAGTGTGATTTCTTGTAGAAATCACATCACACCTCGTAGTGTAGTATATTAAATTTGTTTAAATTAATCTGCGTTTAAATGTGGTGGGGCTCAAGTATTCAATCATTGACTTCCGCTCTATGGGATTCAAGACTGCTATAGCAGTGCTTTCGCCAATGTCGGAGGCCGCACTGCTTTACCAGATTCTGGCAACATAAAGACATAGGTACCTATTATTAACTTTGGTTAATGCCACGGTCTGTTTACATATTTAAGTAGACATTCGTATTAAGCATTGTTTAATATTGTTGTGCTGCTTTAGCTTTCCCCGCAATATGTTCAAATGTAAGACGATCTCAGCCGGACACGTGAAGAATTTGACCTTGGTCTAAGAACGGGTCGGTAACCTTTGTCCCTGACATCGACGACAGTCTCGCAAATCCCATATAGAGCTGAAGTCAAAGATTCAATGTCTGCAATAGTATACCGTAAGTAAGTGAGACTTGGTAAAAATAATTAAGAATATTTGGTAGAACTTAAGAAAGAAGAATACTGTTGACGATTGTTCCGTATATTCTCCATGGGTAAACACCCCTTCTCAAGGCCAACATTTCATCAACTTTAACAGTGAGTACGGAGTAATGTTAACTGCATCTTACGATAGCTCCACTCTAGTCAACCCGAAATATAAATCATTGAGCAAAAAGTGGTAAAGTTTATGCTAGAGTTGGCCAAGTAGTGTCGTAGGGATTATAGCTGTTCCCTGGGACCCTGATATACGGAAATAAGTGAGCAGTGAGTGAGTAATAGAAAAAATACGAAAGCTGTTGATCAACAAAGGAGAATCCAGCTGGCAAACTTACATGCCAATCTTGCTTGACAAGCTAATTACCTTGGTAAGTTGTATCTATGCAAACATGGACAGAATACTACATGCCAAGGTCACCTGGCTTGTCGATCAAGTTTGTCATGAAGATCGAAAGTGCCGTTAGACACCAAGTAGAAGATCAACACCGATCACCACACTTTCTCTCACGAGTCACTTCACTTATTTCCGTGCTCGAGTGTTTCTTGTTAAAGTCTCCATCTACCTTCCTGTAGATGAGCGAGCAGCATGCGGCGCGCACTCTCATCCCCGCGTGGAACGCTCCGACCGTGTAGTGGTTGATGATGAACATGTTGAGCACTTGGAAGAGTATCATCGCGCCGGCGTATAGAAGCGCCTCCTCCTTCGGCATCGTGCTGGCCGGCTTGAAGTAGGAGAGCAAGCGGCCCAGCAGCAGCGGCTGGCCCAGGCTGCAGTTCATGACAAACTCTTTTCATGGCTTCCGGAATTATTAAAAAACCTAATTTGGGTTTGATTCCTCTACTGAGATTACTTGAAAGTCAGCACAATGCAAGTTTCAGAAAAAAGCAAAAAACACAAAATTACCTTGGATAACATTATGCAAATAAAAATATGTCTGCTTTAAGCCTTAATTCCATGGATCAGTGTTTTTAAACAAGATTTAAGATTGGACATAACAAATATATCCCAGCATCTTGACAACTACGGTGAAAGCAATAATTTAATTACCTACAATTTGGCGAATAAAAGGGGTGAACTGAATAATTTTGCTTAAATTATGTAGGTATATTTATATGTTTGAGTCTTAATTCAGAGGCAATCACAAAGAGCGTTTAGCGTATTTTTTCTTGTAACCAATCACAAGTCTAGAAACCGCTTGTACCAGTCTTGTGATTGGTAAGAGAAAACCGCAACTGCCCAAAATATTTTTCCGGTACTTCAGGCTTAACAGACAAATCTTCATTTCCTGTTCATGCAGAACCAGTAGTATTTGTTATCATGCAGAATACACAGAAACATGCAAAGATCATGCCCCCCTCCTCCTCCTCCTCCCATCTACCCCTTTATAACGAGGACGGTCCACAGCCCAGTATGATACAAACTAAAGTATGTGCTGAGATTAATACCATCATGGGGCCAATTCTTGAGATTCACGTTTTGAAACCATTTTACGTTCACATGTTACAAAACTGGAAACAGTTGACAACTATTGGTTAGCCTTCAACTTTTTTACGTTTTAAACAATGAAACCGTGACCTGGTTTCAAAACGGGAATCTCAAGAATTGGCGCCCAGGTCAGGTAGAACTATTCTATTCTAAAACTCAAATTATAAAAGCTGGGCAACTAATTCATTGACACTTTAGTTGAGATCATTTAGGCAATTTGGACTTTGCAAAGTCAAAATACGTTGCAATTGTGAATTTGTGACAGGAATGTCGTCCGATCTGATTTTTTGGTTTATTTATCTTCCTGTGTACTGATCTTATGATGTCCATACTTTGATTATATTTTGTAAAATGAGTGATTCTTTTATGCCTCCTTAAGTTTTATCCATAGACTAAAATTCAATTGTGCAGTTAATAATGAATATTATCAACTAAATACAAAAAATAAAATACAGACTGACAGCTATTAAAATGTGTTCACATATGGCCGCGGCGCCAAAATGCACTAAAGTTTTGACGTCAGATGAAAATACTACAGTACCTACTAAAATGTTTAATAAAATCAGCAAATTAATCACATATCATACTGTTTGAGGATTTTGACGTTTTCCCTGGCTGCGTGAAATATGTCCCGGTATAAACGAGGTAGAAGTGTGAACCATGCAACGCTCACCGAAACACCTCGGTGAAGATGGTGAGAATGCCGAGGACGACGTAGTCCCAGGCGAAGGCACGGAATATCGCTCGCATCAGAGACGGCCGCTTCGACACGGACAGCTCCGACAGCTTCACTTGACGCTCCCATTGGCTGCAAGCCGAGGAGCAAGTATTATACTAAGAGTCAAACAATGTTGTTGAAAATGAATTCTGGAATAAATTGAATCGAAAGCAAGGAAAAGTGAAACATGGTCCCTATAAAAAGACATAAAAAAATAGAATACAATCGGCAGAAATGAAGTTCTTGCGAAGAGTAAAAGGATGTTGACTGCTTGATAAAATTAGGACCGTCGACATAAGACATGATTTAAAAATGTATTCCATAAATGAAAAAATAGAAAGGAAGACGGAACTGGTTGGAACATATAGAATGAATGATGCTCGCATACCACAAACGATCTTAGCCTACCAACCTACAGGCAAGCTTTGCCTAATCCTTGAAGTGATGATGATGTTGATGAGCAAGGAAAAGTCAGGACTGTTTGTGCTGTGTGATGCCACAACATTTCACAACGGGTAGGACCAACTCTGGATTAAGTTAACTCTCGAGGGTTAACCAATGAATCCAGTTGGCGCGAATTCCATATCCAATAAGATTCACTAATTTCCACTAATCATCGAGAGTTAACTTAATCCAGAGTTGGTCCTACCCGGCCTAAGGACAAGGTGGTCAATCTTACTGGAAGGCTTACATGTCACACGGGTAACCTTGGCTTGAAGGCAGGCATGAAGGATTTTTGTCAGGGTTTGATTTTCTTCAAGCTTCACTGAAAGCCCCACACATGATCAAACTTACAGGCTTGTCAAGTAAGTTTGTCATGCAAGATTGACCCTGTATGGGCCACATATCCATCATTGATCATTCCTTGAATTATCCCATCCATGCCACCATTTGTAAAAACTCTCACCCTCCTTGGATAATGTGTATATTTATTCTTCACATAATTTTGTATTTTCCAGTACCTAGGTAATCTGCTTTATATAATTTTTGTTTGTTTTGTGTTATGATTTACATACACTTGGCAAAACATAAAACGGTATATAATAATAGAGCTAGATGAGGAGACTGCATAGATACTTGATGGTGCAGTGTGGTGTGGTCAAATAATTTTCAGTCACTATTTTTGCGATACCGTTTCATCTTTTGTTGAGTGTCATGACTCACCTCTGTAGAATGTCCCCTAAGTATTGTGAGCAGTCCTTCTTGAGCGGACTGTACAGGTCATCTTCTGTCAACACTTTGCGGTATCCCTTCCTGAAGAGGTCGACTGTCCACCTGCAACATCAACAGACATCCACGTCAACACTCTCAGACAAGATGGCGACTACTCGTCACATGACGCAGAACAGCCTCTCCTCAACTTCAAACCAAAACCAAATTATTGTTCATAGCCCACGCCACGCCAGTTTGCTTTCAATATGAGTAGGTAATAGGAAAGTCTCGTGAAATTTTATATAAACATTTGTAAATATCAACACAAATAAAAATGACAAACACATCAACGGTGAAATTTATAATTTTCATTCATAGAAATCAAAGTTTAATTGAGCGAGCGTAGCGAGCGTCACCACGGTACTCTTATGGCAATTTCTCTGTGTGTTTTTTTTTTTTTTTTTTTTTTTGTCTGCACTGCCGAGGTCAAACCGCACAACCAATCGATCTGAAATTTTGCACACGTACTAACGTAATCTATGCGGTCTCTGGGATCGTTTTTGAAAGGGATCCTGTGATTGGTTCAAATTTAAAAAAAATTATCTTTCGATTGGTTGGCCCGTTCAATTTGAAATTTTGATATGTCATTACGACCAACATTTTGCCCAATCAAACAAAATTTCATCCAAATCCTCCCATTGGTTAAAATTTAAAAAAAAATCATGTGTTTTTTAAAATTTAAACTAGAACCGTATGACCGATCAACTGAAAACGTTGCATGGTCATTGGGACCAACATAATCTGTATTTTTGACTACTTTCAGACTATTCTGTGTTTAAATTTAAAAGTAATTGACATTTTACGGACATTTTGCGTGTTGGCTGTCAAATTTCTCGAAAATGTTGATCACGGCTACTTTGACTCTTCAGTTCTAATCCAAGGTAGTTGTACAAAAAATTTTAAACGCATATGTAACTAATAATTACCGTTCAACAGATCGATCTGATATTGCGTGTACACACACTAATATCATATGAGTGGTCCCAGGTATACTTTTTGAAAGAGATTCTGTGATTTTTGAATATTTACTGGGAACGTAGTTCAATTATAAAGGTTCAATCGATCAACTTAAAACTTTACATGGTTATTGGGACTAATATTTGAGTGATATTTGGAGATTTTTAAACAAGTCTGTGAAAAATTCAAGAATTATTGGCTTTTAATGATATTTTTGATAGACGCAGAATTTCGGTTCGAGGTGTTGCGCGTATCCGTGCTCGCTCATCAACGCGTTTCACAGAGCGTTTTCCTAGTATCATGGAACGGTTTGTCGGGAAAAACGGCATGTGACATATTGTCACTGACTGCGATGTCATTTCCAAGTCTCCAACAATGTCACTTTACCACATTACCGTGGCAATACAACATTGTGATGTATTGTCAATTCTCCTGTTTTATAATAAGAAGAAATCTATCAAACTTTGCAAATTAATTTCGTTGAAAACTATTCTTTCCACAACACAAATAATGCCCCATCTTTGTTCATCAACATCTCAACTTTCATTAAATTAATATATTTCTGAAAGGTATAATTTTCACGAGGCTTCCCTCAGTCTTTTTCATGAAAGTAAAAATTGGCTTAAAATTACGTAGAAAGGTTCCAAAATTGGTTTTAAACTTCCAATTGTTCCCGGGTTTATGTGCCCCGGACCCGCAATGTATTGGAGGGTAATGTTTGGGGGTAATAGGTGGACGCCTACTCTGTTTGGGTACTAAAATAGGTAATTACTTATAAACAGGTCCCACTTCCAATAGTTCCCATGCCTGTTCAGTTACCCATATACCACATGGGGATTTGGCCGGCTTCTTTTGACGCTGACTCTGGACCTACCTGTAGTGCACAGCAAAATACTGCGTTGTCTGTAATATTCCTCAATCTAAAGAAATTTCCAGTTCCATTTAAATACTTGTGAAATACTACACATTCTTCCTGTACGCGCCTGTACTATTAACCGAGGGACTTTGGAAAAGTTCAAAAAAATCACATAGAAATAAAAAATCGAAATCTACGAAAAATGAATTTAAACAAAAATCGACTTATCGCTTTCCTCAACAAGTCCATATTCCACCTCAACATCAAAACTCGATCAACAATTGGACCTCCAGACTGCATGGACAAGGATGAGAAGAGTTGTAAAATGTCCATCAACAATTGAACTCCGGACTCCATAAATATCTCTCAACACGTGCATTTCCGTCACACCAAGGTATTTCATTCTTCAATTCAAGTTCAACAACACATCATTACGTCGCTATCAAGGCAATAAAGATATCCGATTGCTGGCAGCATCATCAGCGAATAGTTCAAGTCACGGTGACACCAAGCTGTGCTCATCAGCTCGTAAACCTGTCACATCTAGTCACATTACATTGCGACCGACAAGGAGCAATATTTCACTTGATGTAACCAGATTATATGGCACGTTGATTGGATAATGTCATAGAGACTGATAGATTACACCCTACAGATAGAATGATGGCTCGTGCCGCTTGTATGGTAATGCGTGATGAATAAACATGACACAAATTCCAACAGTGGAGATTGAGCTACGTAATGGGGAAGATAAGATTATCTCGAAAAGGAGACATTCTGAGACAAAATTCTCCAGAGAATTTATTTTCAAGTTAGTTTTTCAAAGGATTATGTAATAAATAATGAAAGAAGTACCTAATTGCATTTTGATGTACTGTGAATAATTCAAAAACATGTTAACAGAATATTGACATTTGTGTGTAGGTACATACTTTTCAAATATTTACCGCCTTCCGTTTGAAAAACCAATGGAAATACTAACTAACATGTTAGGTAACTTAACTAACTGAGCATGTTTAACTAAACATGTATTATCTTCAATTGAAAACTTCAAGATAAGTTGATGAATACAGAAAGTGTAATTGCGACGTGAATATTGGGTTTTGTTTATTATATTTTGAGCAGGTATTTCCAATATTTTTAATTCATAAAATTCGTTTCACTTTGAATGTATTCAAGCTGCATAACAGTTTCCATCGCGTACATTTTATCCAAGATCAAGTTTGAAATTAGATGAAAAAGTGTTATAAATTTCTCGAGAATATTTTTTTTTTCGAATTTTCTCGTGAAATTTCTCCATAAAATTGTTTTGAAATACGCGTCTCTCCCGATAAAGCCCAATCGAATATGGCTATGGAGAATGTAGCATCGACGTTTGGAATTATTTTTTAAATGTATCGTTATTCACATCACAAGTTACCCATGCGAGGTATCCTACTGATAATGTTATCGGGGCTCTAACAACCGGACCCGAGAGAATATCTACACAATTATCAAGTATAGGTAGGGTTGCCATTCGTCCGGTTTTACCCGGACATGTCCTCTTTTTTGGGTGTCGTTTTTAGTCCGGGCGGCTTTTTAGGAATTTGAGGAAATGTCCGCGTTTTTGAATTTGTTGTTACTTAAATATTTGTAAAAAAAATGCCATTTATTAATTAGTAATGAATTATTTTCTACAAATTTTATAGTCTAAAACGCATAAATGATTCAAATTCATTTTTGAAATTCAAAATTTTCCCGGGCCTGTGTGGCCCCGGACCCGCATGTTGCTGAGGGGCCCAAAATTATGGAAATTTTGTGATAATTCACTTCTAGATGCTGTTAGAAAAATGTCCATAATTGTGGAAATACCAGATTTACGTAATCAAAATCTCTGAAAATTATTATTCCAAAACGCATAGAAATAGCTCCAATTAATTTTATAAATCCAATTTTTTCCCGGGCGGGCCTGTGCGGCCCGGACCCGCATGCTGCTGGGGGGGCCTCCTCCCAGACCCCCCATTGGTGTCGTGAGCAAAGTGTTTTCCCCAGAATATCGTTTTTGGATAGCCCCCTACAATTTCCTTCTAGATCAGAAGCCCTCTTTTTCGAATCATGGCTTATTATGGCAACCCTAAGTAAGGTATAGGCGACTTCCCACTGTGAACGAGCAGTTGAATGCGAATAGGTATTGCTAGTGATATCATTACACTTCCACATTCTTCTCATTTTTATTTCTTAGTGATATTTTAACGTTATTTTTCATGATTATTTTCTTGTTTTTCTCTTTCACATGTAGACCACACTCGAACAAATAATAAACGGTACCTATTCGAAAGAAAAGGATTGGCAGATAAAGGTTCGATGGCATCAATCATCCTATGAGGTCTGCGCTAATAATGCATCATCTAACTCTAGTAGGTGAGCTCTGATTTCATTGATAATAAAAAGGATTGATTGCCAAGGAACCTGATAAGCAGCCAATCAGTTTTGTTCAAATATTGCTTTTAGTTGGTCCAAGTGATTCATTATATTGGTCAGTCACGTGTAGTATAGTCAAGGAAATTAGATGGTTACACTCTATCTCTCCCTGCTCCATATAAAAACATGTTTATGATATGGGTCAGACTCAGAGAGAGGCAGAGTATAAACCATCTAATTTCCCTGACTGTACATGTCTTTTTTGTCTGGGGCTTAACGTCGCACTGTTCTGCAGCGATGCTAATGGCGACGGATGAATGGTTATGATGATGATTGGGAGATGATGGTGAAGAGTAGCTAAGAATGGAAGGTGGGAAGGAAGCGGTCGTGACCTATTAGTAGCATTTGCCTGTCGACTGAGGGAAAACCACGAAAAAAAAACCCAGCCAGGAAGGACGGCCGCGGGAATCGAACCCAGGCCTCCGGAATACAAGTTCAGAGCGTTAACCACTCACCCTACCTGTTCCGTTGTACATGTCTAGAAAAGATACGTAGCTCAGGTACTATACACTTAAAAAATAATTATATTAAACCATTCAACATTCGGGAGTAGATTTGAATATTAGCGCCAGTGCTCCCAAAATCCTACCATGTAATTCATGAAACCCGCACAAAAACTGAACGCGTAAAATTGACAGTAGCTCTGTACTTTTAAATGTACCCATGCCCATCACATCGTGCCAATCTCAAGGTCAGTGTCTGATGTCTCATCTAGATCCATCTCACTGCCAGGCCTTCACGGCTCAAGGCCACTCGATCAAACATGCAACGTCATCCCATTGCCAGTGGCGTAACTGCTTCTGTTACATAACATTCGTTCACACACCTCCACATAGCTATCCGACAGATAGGACATACATCACTGACCGATAAGTCAGCATATTATTACAGCGTCGAGGGTGGGAGGGCATTAGTAGTAGGAACCTTCCCAACATTTGCCTCCAGACTGAACGTGGGAAACCACGATAAAACATAAAACATATCAGCCATTCGGAATGTAAGTCAACTTGCTCAGTTTTGTCTGACTTTGAAGCAAATATTGCGGCCTGCATTAGGAAATATCGCTTGAGTAAGCGAACGGGAATCGCACGGTTCGTCAGAGCGTTTTTCCACATTTGACTTCACAAACAGAATTTAAAAAAACGACCCATTACAGCCTAATATACTAAATATTGCCACAAACTGGAGTACACTTGAACCCCTGGTATGACCTCAAAGTGTTAAATACGATTATGTTTTGATAAATATCGTACAACACAGAGATCATATCAGAGGTCATAAAGTATTCCAGTTTGTAGCATATTTAGTATATTAGGCTGTAATGAGTCGCTACTATCAGTTTTCTTTTTAATTTAATTCTTAGTGTGAAGACAAATTTGGAAAAACGTTCTGACGAACCGTGCGATTCCCGTTCGCATCTAGGTACTCAGGCCTCATCAGAATAATTCTGACGATGCCCATCATATCTGTATTATGTAGGTAGGTACTGATCCACGGGAAGATAATAAATACAATACAATACAACTTCTGAACCATTTCAATTATGAAATATATGAAAAATAATTAGCATAGCATTAATCAATCTTAGCAATAGAAACATCAATTTATAACACAATATGTGTGCTGGAATTCGTGGGAAATCAGAAGAAATAGAGAAATTCATTTTTTCCAGAGTTTGCACAAATACCTATTATAAGAAAATTGTGCTTTTATTGAAGGTCAACTAAAAAAATATACACTTATTATTTTTTACGTTTATCTTAAATTAAACGGTACAAAAGTTATGGCGATATTTAGGAAATATCATCTCCACTGTTTACTTCGAGTACAGAGTAGATAAGGATTAGGCATTGTTTAGATATAATCCGAGAGATAAGATGATCCCACATGATAATCTTATCAAGATGATAAGATGATAAAAGATAAGATGAACCATCTGAGATGGTTCCAATAGACCTAGCAGGTTCGGGTTCGATTCCCGCGTACATCTATGACAACGTGTTCCTGATTGAGAGGACCGATATATAAATAGACTAACGACCGCCTCCTTTTCACCTTCAATCTTCCTTTAATCATCTCAGAATCATGCATGTCATCACTCACGTATACGTAATTACCTAGCTGTCGAGCCGTCTATCAGCAAGACAACGCCCCTGCTGAATGATCTCGGCAATCATGACAATCTTATCTCGAAATAAGAATCATCACTATACTTCGTAATGGTTGTTTCTTGTTCAGTAATTCCTGATCAATTCTAGGTAAAACAATATGCTAGGTCTACTAGTTACTTAAATAACGACAACAAAAATAGAAAATCTTGCAGGGACTGTGGATGATATTACCACAGTTATTATTTTTGCAGGAATGCTGCTATAAAAGGATCCATCTATTCTGGTATGAAGAGATAATAATGATAATTTAGGGCGAAATTTCCAGGCGCGTAGGAAGGAGGGCGGGGGGGGGGGGGGGGATGGGGGGAAAATCCCCCCCCCCCCCCTCTGATGCAATTCCCTCCCTATGTTCTTATACATGTAGAAATGCACCAAATTGATGTCTGAAATTCAAAAAAAATCCGGGTCTGTGCGCCCCGGACCCGCATTTTGCTGGGGGGCCCTCTCCCCAGACCCCCCCCCCCCCTTTATCTTCGTAGACACTAGTATTTCAAGCTCAAGTTCTTTTACAATATTATTCCCCCCCCCCCCTTGCAAATTTAGTTCCTACGCGCCTGGAAATTTCCGATACATACGTTGACCGGTGTCCAGATTTCGATTAAAAAAAAAATCGGAAAAAAAATTCGGAAAATCGGAATTCTTTGTTTCTCTGTATGCAATGAGTTTGAGGGTGGGTGGGTGGGAGAGGGTGGTGAGTAAGTAGCTATGAGGTCATTCCACCACTGCACTGCAAGACATTACGACCGACTATTATTACACGAGCAAGTGTTTGGCGCCATTGCGATTGCATCACTTGTAGCGGTTATATCCGTAATTACCTAATGCCGTACGTAATGATTGGCGACATGCAAGACAAGAAAATCATCTTACATTCCATCTTACTAACCAGAGTTAGGTAAAGCTCGAGCTAACTTTAATTCTTCGTGGCGCGTTTTAAAATAAAACAAATTTGAATTTGCGATTTGGACTTGGGTGAATCGCCCCGGATTGGAGAGGGGGGAAAGTGAGTGACAAGTGTCATGGAAAATACTTATAATAAACAATCTTGACACAAAACATTCAAACACAGAGGCAAAAACATGTTCTAAATTACAATTATGTAACTTCCATTCCTTACAAGTTCTATATACTTGTTAAATTATAATACTATCAAAATTTCTAATGGTTAAATAAATTATTTTGTAGGAAAAAAATATGTAGTTTAACCATGTTTAACACCGGTTGCATTGCATGTCAACGCACATTAATTTACAGCCTCAAATACAATTAGGATATTTCAGAACGACGAATTTCCTGTCATAGATCATTATTCATTTCATTCATACTGCATCGAGTAGATGCAACCAATGGTGCAACGAATGAAACATTTTCAAATGTTTTCTCGTTTCTTGTTACCTATGCCATAAAACATTCAAAAATATTTAGAACATATTATTAGGGCTCCCATAATCTAAATGTGAAAAAGCGGGACAAAAAATTCCAGATATAAAATCCCGTGCGACAACAATGGGGGGTCTGGGGGGGTGGTCCCCCAGCTAAATGCGGGTCCGGGGCGCATAGCCCCGGGAAAAATTTGAAATTCATAACATGATTTAGAGCAATTCTACGCACTTTTGACAGGAAATAAATTGTGTTTCTTTTTATTGAACGTGCGTAGTTTTGTTTCCTTGAATAGGTACCTACTAATTATTATCATGTACCTATTACCTACCTATTTTAAATGTCTCCAGAGAGGTTAGAGAGGTTAGGTAAACCAAAGGAAGTCAATGACAATCATGATTTAGATAATATTTATTATTATATTTACTATCGATGCAGAGTGCATTTGAATGAAAATGAGCGGGATTTTTGACTTGTTAGAAAAACGGGACAAATACAGGGTTTTTAAAATGTTGTGGGGACAATGGGACACTACCTCAAAAGAAGGGACTGTCCCGTCAAAAACGGTACGGATGGGAGCCCTACATATTATAGTACCTAGGTAGATAGATGGGAACTAGACTAACAGCAACTGTATATCTTATCTCTATGGTATACCAATCCAAACGACTATCAAGTCAACGTGTCAAGTCAACATCAGTCGTAATTTGCGATATGACTAAGTTAATGATCATTGATCATTCAATCCATTTAGGTACCTAGGGCTTTTTATTATTATTTATTCCGTCGTAGGTGTTAGGTTAGTTCCTCGTGCTATTCAACAACTGACCGAAGTATGTAAATTACCGGCCGAATGAATTGACAAGGATAAGGAATGCGTGCCGTGCACGCAGAACACTGCAATTTGCTATCTAGCAAGTAGTCATTGCCATTTCCCGAGGTCGATAATCAAACAGCTCACCAGAAACACAGTATTGACAGCGGATTCGCGTTCTGTCGCGGATTCACATTCCCAGCCTTCTTCACTGTCTCCATTGTTCACTTGTTTCCACGATCAACACTGCATTGTTGCGTCACACACGTGCACAGAAGTTGCAACAATGAGACGAGAGATTATTTCCCTCCCAACCGACGCACAATGCTTTCCGAACCGAACTGACACCAGCACCAAGCTGCCAGCTAACAGCGTCGTTGTTTGCAGGTTATAACAGCTGATCGGCGTGAATACTAGCCGGGTGAAAAACATGTCACTTTACTTGCCTCCACGTGATGCGCGACCACTTGCGCGACCAAACGGCCGGGGGCTGGGGGGGGGGGGCGGTTAGGGGGGGGGCATATTTTGTGCATGCCTCTTTGGAACACTATTTTGTCGAAAATGTAAATATACCTAAATACATACACATATTATCTGTACTGATTTTGAACTTTGATGAAATTACTTAATGTCAAAATACTGAAACACGTTTTATTTAAAATCTACTCACGAAATTCAAATATTTCCCGAGAGTAACTCGCGCTTGGGGGGCCGGCCCCCAGACCCAGTGGCCAGTAATTATTCACGTGCATATTTGTGTAGATGACTGTTTTGAATTTGTTGTGTTGGTCTAAAAACGTCTGAATTGGATGTGACAATGTTGCGCAATGTAAACATTGAATCGGATAAGGATTGTGTATTCAATGATAGCCCTTTCACCCCCATTCATTGTTACATGGTTTTGTGCAATCGAATCAACGTTCATGAGCGCCCATGGGACAGGCAAGGAGGTGCCATTCGGTACAATTCTGGTACAAACGCATCAATGCTGCCCCCCCCCCCCCCCACCCTCCCCCCCCCCCCATGCCAACGTTGCAACTTTGCAAGGCAAGAAGCAACTCATTTTATTTTTTTATTTTTTTTTCAGGGGGAGTTATAAAATTATATTTTTAATTGCAAAAATATAAAATTTACGTCACCCTTGCTCTTATAAAACGCACGTTACAAAGGTATTTAGTATTTACATTTTTTAAAGCGTAGCTTGATTGAAATGCGACTAAATGTTGCTAATTGTTTCCATCCACGTGCATACACAAACTAGCAAGTCACCTGTGTTACGACGCAGTAATAAACAATAATCCCTGCACAATGCATGTCATAAAATAAGTAAATAAGAACAGGATGAAACGTAAAGCCCTTCTTGACGTTTGATATAGGTCAGCTGAAAATAGTTACGTGCATTTAATTTCAAGGTTAGGTCAGATCTAAAGGTAAATCGATGAGATATTAAATGCACACAGAGTTACTATCTTCTGTGATAACATCAGCTGTCCTTCCTGTCACACGCAGTTCCGTAAATATATTTCGGCGCTGTAGATCAAACTTTGCTTCCCCCCCCCCCCCCCCCCCAACCACCATTAAGTTCCAATGAAACGTTAGCTAACCACCAACCCCATCATGCCCCGCAGGACGCTTTTGGGGATTTTAATATTTAAAAAGTAAGGAGGGGGGGGGGGGGGGGCGGATTATGATAAGACTTTTAGTATGGCCGTCCACGGACGAGGGGGCACGGGAGGGCGCTTGCCCCCCCCCCCCCCCCCCCCTCCCTGGATATCAGGAAACATCAATTTTTGTGGTGTTTTACGAATAGTTCTATTTTGTAAACAAAAAAATAATTAGAACTCATTACATAGACTAAAAAAACAACAAATTCCCTGCGGGGCAAAGTGGGGGGTTCCTCTCCACCACCCCCAAGTGTCAAATTTTAAAAAATATTGAATTTTTCAACATAATACACTTAAACAACATCTCAAAATTGATTTTAAAGTGTCCAAAAACCAAAAAAAGCCCGGCGGGGCTGTGTCCCACACACACCCCCTTGACACTGGATAAATTGTTATATTTTGACCTTGGCAGAATTCCTGCGGACGCTTATGCCTTTTAGTGACTATTTTGCGTGAGATAATTTGTATTTTGTATTTATTGCTGTAAGTTCACAACTTACATCGTATTTACAAAGTCAGAAACACCAAAATATATTACACATTTACATTTGGTATGTAGCCACAATATTTAAGAAGCAGTAAGCACATGCATGACAGATAATTGATTAGAACGTTTACTCATCATACAACAAAAGATAGTAATTGAAATAGTTACTAATTATTTTGTACTGTACATAAGATAATGTTAGATTCTGGTATATCTTTATTTGAACAGTTCTTTGTATCTAGTTGAAATGAAATGAATGTAGGTAGTTTAAGTTTTAGTTTTAGTTTTATTTATTGTCATATTTGATCAATACATGATAATGACAGTCAGAGATACATTCCCTAGCCTGAATAATGCTGGAAACATTTTTATCTGAATGAACGCAACGAATGGATGTTATTAAATTGTTTCGCAACGGCAGTAATGAATGACAATTACGTTCAATGTCAGCAGACAGCTGCTTGGTTGACTGAAACCAACTCGAATATCCTCGAAGTGCAGTCAAAACTCAAACTATTTGACCTTATCGTCTGATTGTCAGGCTTGCTCGATCTTGATGAACTCGAGTGTGTAGATGATTATCAACAGATAGGAACTCAATGACTTCCTTGATGATTGCAAGCAAACAGAATGTAAACATTGGAGATAACTTTGAAGGGTACAGGGAAAGAACGCTATAAGTCACATTCGGATGAAACTGAGATAAACGAGGTGTTATGTTGAAACTTGTATAATATCTATCTTCCATACAAATCGATATTTCAAATGCATTTTTCAAGACTTTGTGGCAATCGAGGGTAATTTCTGAAAGCTTATGAAAATCGTTGCACATTTACACAAGATTATACACATTAAGGTGATACTAGCGCTCGGCCGTTTTAGAAAATTGAGAAAGAAAAATTGTTTCATAAGTGAGTGTAACTTTTACAGGATGTTCACATGATCAGTCTGATTGTATATTAGTAGCCCTTTTTAATTTTTGCTTATTGCATCGTTAATAAGGCGCCGGTTATTCAACAAAACCGAGCAAAACGATGAAATTTGCGATACGATTGGAGACCAAACCCGTAAACCAATTGATCTCAAATTTTAATCATAATTAGATGAAAGACAAACTTAGGGTTATCCCTTGGCACATTTTTGAAATTTAATTTAATACGGCGCCCAGGGAGACGAGAAAATAGCTAATTTTCCCCCAAAAATCCACTAATTATTACTAATTAACGAAACAAAAAATTAAAAATGTACCAAGGGATAACCCTAAGTTTGTCTTTTATCTAATCACGATTAAAATTTCAAATAATTTGGTCTATCCATTTCGTCTCCAATCGTATCGCAAAAAGTGTCTACAAAAAGCAGCAAAATCGCTCGCGCTTGCAGCACCTTAAACTAAATTTTTTGAAAAAATTTACTCATATCGTTCTTTCCCTGTACCCTTCATTTTCTAAATCTTCAAGACTTGTGTACCATTCAATGTACCAAAAATGTGAAAACAATTAGCGTAGCTTTTTTTAGTCGATCTTACAACGACAATTTGTGTCCAAACTCATGGTAATCTGAAAAAAATATAGAACAATCATTTTTTTTTACGAGTTTGGACACAAAAATTGTATGTTGATGGAGTTTATATTTTTAAGGCCACATAAAATAGCTACCTACGCTAAAGCGCATATCACACTGTGTATTCCGTAAATTGAAAGGTACAAAAGTTATCAAGATATTTAGGATATTATGTTATCATCTCTTATGTTTACTTATCGAGAGAAGTCGACTCTTAATGCAAGGACAAAAGAAATAATCTATCGTTTGTTGACAATTTTCCTCTACATAAGAGCTAATCGGTTCACCTTATCTACTTTAATACTTAGATCTTATTCCTTATCATGGAAATAGTAAATACCTACTATCAATCAGGCGTTAGTAATAATATGACATTATCCAAAAATATGCGTATACGTTCATAATCTTCTTTTAATCACTCATGCTTAACTTTGTAAAATGTTTTAACATATTAGTAATTTGCTTGTATCATATTGACGTGGCAATCGCATACTATCCAGTATCCCTCGGTAAACGTAATTAAACGTTTTATGTAAGAGAAAATTGAACATTATAATGGAGCAAATTCGTGAATTTTTGCACCTGTTTATCAACCTTTTTGGATATCTGGGGGTGATATCTGGGGGTGTCAAGATGAAAAGTGGAGGAGTCATTGACCCCCCTCCCCACCCCCATCCTACGTGTCTGTGTCTTTAATTCAGAGGTGTCTTCGCAATTGGTTTAAACTTTAATTGAAAGCAACATTTTAAGTAGTAGTTTGAAAATGTGATTTTATTTTGAATGCCACCTTTTTAAATCCATTTTATATATTGTTTACAGAGGTCATAGACTATAGTACTTTAATAAGCGTACTGTTCTATCTACAATCTTAGCAACCTCGTAGATGCTCACTCTCAAAACGTTGCCATGGTTACTTCACATGTCTGGTTATGCATCTCGCAGTACAGACATGCAGCACAAAGTGCCTATACTCTAGGGGCAATACATACAGTTGCTATTTTGACAAGTATACCGCAATTCACAACTCATATTTAAAATAATACTTCAGTGATAATAATACGTAAGAATGCAAATGAAACCTTCATTGATATGTACTTTTATAGATTAAAAATGCAATCAAAGAGGGCAGGCTCAGAAAAAAGCTATAACGACAATAAAATAATTACTATTATTTTCAGCCCTTGTGGCATGACGTAGAGTACGATAATGATGGAAACCCAAATGATCTAGGTTCATATTTTCAGTCGGGGGTGCGTGTTTTAATTTCTCTTTCTTATACGTACGGAGAGTATGGATGGGACAATTTGAGAGAATATTGGAAGGAGGGGAATTTGAAGTGGTCAAGCTATGGAAAATGGAAGTGTTGGAAGACCAAAAGCATTGTGGACGCGATTGATTGAAGAAGATGTGTACAGGAGGGACGGATACAGTGGGTGGTGGGAGGATGGCAACATTAGAAATAGTTTGGTGATGAAGGTATTGGATAGGATGATCAAGATGAAGAATTAACTTCATGCTCGGTTATATATTTATGTATGTACATATTTTGATTTTTGGCACTTCTGTACTGTACACGATGCGCCACGTATATTTTGGCTTTTTTAAAATTATGTTTGACTTTGCCCATTTTTTGATATCACTACTTTTCGGTGCTGAATTTTTAGATTTCTTATTTTTTTTATAGTTGAAGAGACTTGGCTGGTATTTTTACACGGAGTGTTTTTTATGGGGATCTGGCTTCTTGCATAAGAAATGGTGGACCTAAAGATAGGGATAGTAATCAAATTTGACAGCGGCACTCCAAATCTCATATTTAGAGTGATACTCACGAAAGAAAGATAATATTTAACTAAGTGCAAGATAATAAGAATATGTCCATCCATACACATACTTCCACGTATACCTGAGAAATGTGTTTTATCTATTATTTCAGCTTTGCCACATTTCACATTTACCTTCCTTCTTACAGCCTCCATGTTTCTTAATGTGCAAGAAGGCAATAGTGAGTGAGAAGATTAATAATCAATCGTGTTGGGTTCGAAACAAGTTTGTAGTATGATTTAGTAGTAGCAGTATAATAATAGTATGATTTAACATTGCAAGATAAATACTTTAGATACTTAAGACCAACTCTAAAACATTATGCTCATTGTTTGAAAATATTAAGTCGCCCTTGCATACATTTTCATTTAGTGGGTCTTGAATGACAACAAAAGACAAGTACTAAAACCTTGTGACTAAAACTTATGAATATTCTACCTCGGCAGTAATCACATCGGCCAATGGCGTGCCGTAGATAATAATTGTATAATCAACAGATAAATACTGTTTTCTACTTTAAGTTAGCCGTGTGAATGTTCTAGTGTGTCGGAAAGAGTTAAAAATATGGAGTTATTTCGGTTTGCCGTTCGAATGTGTACGAGATGTAAGTATCTTCGGTGTTTTGCCATAAGAGTCTATCACCCACTTTCGAAATTGTTCAGGAGAGCTTTTAAACTTCTTTTCTTCATAAAAGCGATATTCTTGTATAATTTTAAAACAATCACTGATCTTAGTGTATAAATTGTATCTTTGTAAACTACACTTTATGACTAATATGACAATAATTTGTGGATAGGCCCTTCTGCCAAAGAAAAAATCTTCTAAATAATGGCATTTACCATTAAGTTCATATGGTGATATGCCCTTTTGGCGAGTTAAATAATTATTTACAAATCCGGGAGGCTCTAATTTTAACATTGATTTTTGGAAGACCTGATGGCAAATAAAATGTGTAAAAACTGGTGGTAAAAACATACCATTTTCTGAACTTCAAGAGCTTATATCTTCTAAATTAGTCTTCATAGATATATGCCATTTTATTTTGACAGAACATGTAGATCAGCATAATGAACAATATTATACAAAAACACACATTTTGAACAAATATGGTTGATAGGCCCTTATGGCAAAACAACGACGGTATAATCTAACCGATAGTTTCGTGGCCGAGTAGAGAATTCAGACGTTTTATGGTCTCATTTACATACACTGAATTGTAGTGAGTAGGTTCTTTGTCTGTTCTCATTGGCCGTTGCAATTTCATTGCGTTTGAATTGTACAAGATGTGTTGCTTACATAAATACATTCCAAAACATTTCTGTTTCTTAAGTTCTTAAGAACTCTATTTGCTTTTCAACACTATTCTAACTAATGCACTTCCAAAACTACATTTTTGTGCAATTAAAATGCAGAGAACTGAACGTTCCATTTATTCAAACGAATTCCTTAGCTGACCGTCGATATTTTACTTCTACTTACCTATCAGGCTTGTAGGAAGAGAAGAGGGGGAATGGAGGTATGTTGGTGAAATCCCTCACTCCCTTCACCACTCAACCCCACAATTAAAGTGTTTTGAAGATAAACTCTGGGGGATAAAATCACGTTTTGAAACCGTTTTAGTACATGATGGCTAATGCCTATAGTTGTCAACTTTTTCAAGTATTAAACAATGAAAACGTGAACGGTTTCAAAACGTGAACGCTCAAGAATTGACCTCCTGAGTGCCATTTCCCCACCTACGCGATACGATCCTGCAGCCCTGATACATCTACCAGTAACATCACACATATCAAATTCTTTGACAAAGTTTTACTTTCCAGCTTTCACGCCAGTGTGTTAATGTATGTGGCAATTACAACATAATGGAGACTTTAAAATGACATTGCAACTAGCGCCAGAAATCCCTGGACGTAACTACTTCATAGGTAGAACAGACGCGACAATGTTCGGTTCAAGTAGAATGCGAGGCTGCAGAGCGCAGCAGGTGTTTACGCTGTTGCTTCTATTGGCGGCCATGACACCTGCGCACAGCGACTGCGTCTCCTACTACACACCAGTGATGGGGGACAACTTCTTGAACATCATATCCTTCCCAACATCACCGTCGAACTACGCCACTGTTCAGAACCTATGTGCGGTGTTTTCCCCCGGATCTATGATTCTTGCTAGCATACAAACCGCGCCGGAGTTAGCGGCTCTTTGTCAAAACAATAGTTTAGTGCCACTTGGGGTGAAGAGAGATGGCGCTGGTGTTAAGTGGGACTTGCCGCCGGGATTCCCCACTCAGGTAAGTTTATTCCAAATGGAATATCAATTCTAATGTCCTTCCGTCCGACCGGGTAGCTCAGTTGGTAGAGCTCTCGCCCGGCAAGTGAGAGGTCCTGGGTTCGAGCCCCGATTCAGTCGGATATCTTTCTGTTTATTTACTGAAATAAATATTAATAATCCACATCAAATCAGACAAGCATTAATTTGCAAAGACCTATTAAGAACAGTAATTTTTAATGTTTGAATCCAAATAAATAGGTGCCATAACTCGAGGTACTTGCACCTTGTCAGTAGTGAGCGTGTCCCTGAAGAGATGTTCTATCAATAGCTTTTACCAATGTAATTGTTAATAAAATCAGGCTTTGTACTAGTCTTCAGAAATGTATGAAAATAATTTCATAGTTGGGAATAGGTTGTTAGTAATTTTATTTAGTCCTACAGACGTTTAGTGAGATATTTTTACTCATTTAAAGTAAATCACTGATAAACCATTAAAAGCCATGAAATTATTTTCATTGAACTGTTCTGAAGACTCGTAAAAAACCTTATTTTATTAACAATTACATTGGTAAAAGATATTGATAAAAATCGTTTAAAAATCTCTTCAAGTTCAAACTCACTACTTAGCCGTCTTTAAAGGTCCCGTTAAGGATAATGTGGTATCTTATGTCATTATTAGAGCCATATTATTTGGAGATTAGATTCAGACTGACCAGTTTTTTTTTCAAAATCTCAAACCATACAGGCTGTTGACGTGTCAAGCGGCAACTTGAACGGAAGCGGCAGTGTGGGTTTGATTGACCTCAACACTGGCAACTGGTCCTTCGTGGACGAGAACTACACATTCAGCTGCGCCCTCTGTCAGCAAGCGCCGCGACTACAGCTGGAGTCAGCCGTGTATCCCGTGGCAGAGTACTCCAACATCACTCTATCAGTCATGGGACCGGCGTCACACAACGTCACGATCACGCGGGAGCTGGTCAAAGGTAAGGGACTACAGCTGGAGACTGTGTATCCCGTGGCAGAGTACTCCAACATCACTCTATCAGTCATGGGACCGGCGTCACACAACGTCACGACCACGCGGGAGCTGGTCAAAGGTAAGGGACTACAGCTGGAGACTGTGTATCCCGTGGCAGAGTACTCCAACATCACTCTATCAGTCATGGGGCTGGCGTCACACAACGTCACGACCACGTGGGCGCTGGTCAAAGGTAAGGGACTACAGCTGGAGACTGTGTATCCTGTGGCAGAGTACTCCAACATCACTCTGTCAGTCATGGGGCCGGCGTCACACAACGTCACGGTCACGCGGGCGCTGGTCAAAGGTAAGGGACTACAGCTGGAGACTGTGTATCCCGTGGCAGAGTACTCCAACATCACTCTCTCAGTCATGGGACCGGCGTCACACAACGTCACGACCACGCGGGCGCTGGTCAAAGGTAAGGGACTACAGCTGGAGTCAGCCGTGTATCCTGTGGCAGAGTACTCCAACATCACTCTGTCAGTCATGGGACCGGCGTCACACAACGTCACGACCACGCGGGCGCTGGTCAAAGGTAAGGGACTACAGCTGGAGTCAGCCGTGTATCCTGTGGCAGAGTACTCCAACATCACTCTGTCAGTCATGGGACCGGCGCCACACAACGTCACGACCACGCGGGCGCTGGTCAAAGGTAAGGGACTACAGCTGGAGACTGTGTATCCTGTGGCAGAGTACTCTAACATCACTCTATCAGTCATGGGACCGGCGTCACACAACGTCACGAACACGCGGGCGCTGGTCAAATATAAGGGACTACAGCTGGAGACTGTGTATCCCGTGGCAGAGTACTCCAACATCACTCTATCAGTCATGGGACCGGCGTCACACAACGTCACGACCACGCGGGCGCTGGTCAAAGGTAAGGGACTACAGCTGGAGACTGTGTATCCCGTGGCAGAGTACTCCAACATCACTCTATCAGTCATGGGACCGGCGTCACACAACGTCACGACCACGCGGGCGCTGGTCAAAGGTAAGGGACTACAGCTGGAGTCAGCCGTGTATCCTGTGGCAGAGTACTCCAACATCACTCTGTCAGTCATGGGACCGGCGTCACACAACGTCACGACCACGCGGGCGCTGGTCAAAGGTAAGGGACTACAGCTGGAGTCAGCCGTGTATCCTGTGGCAGAGTACTCCAACATCACCCTATCAGTCATGGGACCGGCGTCACACAACGTCACGACCACGCGGGCGCTGGTCAAAGGTAAGGGACTACAGCTGGAGTCAGCCGTGTATCCTGTGGCAGAGTACTCCAACATCACTCTATCAGTCATGGGGCCGGCGTCACAAAACGTCACGACCACGCGGGCGCTGGTCAAAGGTAAGGGACTACAGCTGGAGACTGTGTATCACGTGGCAGAGTACTCCAACATCACTCTATCAGTCATGGGGCCGGCGTCACACAACGTCACGACCACGCGGGCGCTGGTCAAAGGTAAGGGACTACAGCTGGAGACTGTGTATCCCGTGGCAGAGTACTCCAACATCACTCTATCAGTCATGGGACCGGCGACACACAACGTCACGACCACGCGGGCGCTGGTCAAAGGTAAGGGACTACAGCTGGAGTCAGCCGTGTATCCTGTGGCAGAGTACTCCAACATCACTCTGTCAGTCATGGGACCGGCGTCACACAACGTCACGACCACGCGGGCGCTGGTCAAAGGTAAGGGACTACAGCTGGAGTCAGCCGTGTATCCTGTGGCAGAGTACTCCAACATCACCCTATCAGTCATGGGACCGGCGTCACACAACGTCACGACCACTCGGGCGCTGGTCAAAGGTAAGGGACTACAGCTGGAGTCAGCCGTGTATCCTGTGGCAGAGAACTCCAACATCACTCTATCAGTCATGGGGCCGGCGTCACAAAACGTCACGACCACGCGGGCGCTGGTCAAAGGTAAGGGACTACAGCTGGAGTCAGCCGTGTATCCTGTGGCAGAGTACTCCAACATCACTCTGTCAGTCATGGGACCGGCGTCACACAACGTCACGACCACGCGGGCGCTGGTCAAAGGTAAGGGACTTCAGCTGGAGTCAGCCGTGTATCCTGTGGCAGAGTACTCCAACATCACTCTGTCAGTCATGGGACCGGCGTCACACAACGTCACGACCACGCGGGCGCTGGTCAAAGGTAAGGGACTACAGCTGGAGACTGTGTATCCTGTGGCAGAGTACTCTAACATCACTCTATCAGTCATGGGACCGGCGTCACACAACGTCACGAACACGCGGGCGCTGGTCAAATATAAGGGACTACAGCTGGAGACTGTGTATCCCGTGGCAGAGTACTCCAACATCACTCTATCAGTCATGGGACCGGCGTCACACAACGTCACGACCACGCGGGCGCTGGTCAAAGGTAAGGGACTACAGCTGGAGACTGTGTATCCCGTGGCAGAGTACTCCAACATCACTCTATCAGTCATGGGACCGGCGTCACACAACGTCACGACCACGCGGGCGCTGGTCAAAGGTAAGGGACTACAGCTGGAGTCAGCCGTGTATCCCGTGGCAGAGTACTCCAACATCACTCTATCAGTCATGGGACCGGCGTCACACAACGTCACGACCACGCGGGCGCTGGTCAAAGGTAAGGGACTACAGCTGGAGTCAGCCGTGTATCCTGTGGCAGAGTACTCCAACATCACCCTATCAGTCATGGGACCGGCGTCACACAACGTCACGACCACGCGGGCGCTGGTCAAAGGTAAGGGACTACAGCTGGAGTCAGCCGTGTATCCTGTGGCAGAGAACTCCAACATCACTCTATCAGTCATGGGGCCGGCGTCACAAAACGTCACGACCACGCGGGCGCTGGTCAAAGGTAAGGGACTACAGCTGGAGACTGTGTATCACGTGGCAGAGTACTCCAACATCACTCTATCAGTAATGGGGCCGGCGTCACACAACGTCACGACCACGCGGGCGCTGGTCAAAGGTAAGGGACTACAGCTGGAGACTGTGTATCCCGTGGCAGAGTACTCCAACATCACTCTATCAGTCATGGGACCGGCGTCACACAACGTCACGACCACGCGGGCGCTGGTCAAAGGTAAGGGACTACAGCTGGAGTCAGCCGTGTATCCTGTGGCAGAGTACTCCAACATCACTTTTTCAGTCATGGGACCGGCGTCACACAACGTCACGACCACGCGGGCGCTGGTCAAAGGTAAGGGACTACAGCTGGAGACTGTGTATCCTGTGGCAGAGTACTCCAACATCACTCTGTCAGTCATGGGGCCGGCGTCACACAACGTCACGGTCACGCGGGCGCTGGTCAAAGGTAAGGGACTACAGCTGGAGACTGTGTATCCCGTGGCAGAGTACTCCAACATCACTCTCTCAGTCATGGGACCGGCGTCACACAACGTCACGACCACGCGGGCGCTGGTCAAAGGTAAGGGACTACAGCTGGAGTCAGCCGTGTATCCTGTGGCAGAGTACTCCAACATCACTCTGTCAGTCATGGGACCGGCGTCACACAACGTCACGACCACGCGGGCGCTGGTCAAAGGTAAGGGACTACAGCTGGAGTCAGCCGTGTATCCTGTGGCAGAGTACTCCAACATCACTCTGTCAGTCATGGGACCGGCGTCACACAACGTCACGACCACGCGGGCGCTGGTCAAAGGTAAGGGACTACAGCTGGAGTCAGCCGTGTATCCTGTGGCAGAGTACTCTAACATCACTCTATCAGTCATGGGACCGGCGTCACACAACGTCACGACCACGCGGGCGCTGGTCAAAGGTAAGGGACTACAGCTGGAGTCAGCCGTGTATCCTGTGGCAGAGTACTCCAACATCACTCTGTCAGTCATGGGACCGGCGTCACACAACGTCACGACCACGCGGGCGCTGGTCAAAGGTAAGGGACTACAGCTGGAGTCAGCCGTGTATCCCGTGGCAGAGTACTCCAACATCACTCTATCAGTCATGGGACCGGCGTCACACAACGTCACGACCACGCGGGCGCTGGTCAAAGGTAAGGGACTACAGCTGGAGTCAGCCGTGTATCCTGTGGCAGAGTACTCCAACATCACTCTGTCAGTCATGGGACCGGCGTCACACAACGTCACGGTCACGCGGGCGCTGGTCAAAGGTAAGGGACTACAGCTGGAGACTGTGTATCCCGTGGCAGAGTACTCCAACATCACTCTATCAGTCATGGGACCGGCGTCACACAACGTCACGACCACGCGGGCGCTGGTCAAAGGTAAGGGACTACAGCTGGAGTCAGCCGTGTATCCCGTGGCAGAGTACTCCAACATCACTCTTTCAGTCATGGGACCGGCGTCACACAACGTCACGACCACGCGTGCGCTGGTCAAAGGTAAGGGACTACAGCTGGAGACTGTGTATCCCGTGGCAGAGTACTCCAACATCACTCTATCAGTCATGGGGCCGGCGTCACAAAACGTCACGACCACGCGGGCGCTGGTCAAAGGTAAGGGACTACAGCTGGAGACTGTGTATCCCGTGGCAGAGTACTCCAACATCACTCTGTCAGTCATGGGACCGGCGTCACAAAACGTCACGACCACGCGGGCGCTGGTCAAAGGTAAGGGACTACAGCTGGAGACTGTGTATCCCGTGGCAGAGTACTCCAACATCACTCTGTCAGTCATGGGACCGGCGTCACACAACGTCACGACCACGCGGGCGCTGGTCAAAGGTAAGGGACTACAGCTGGAGACTGTTTATCCCGTGGCAGAGTACTCCAACATCACTCTATCAGTCATGGGGCCGGCGTCACAAAACGTCACGACCACGCGGGCGCTGGTCAAAGGTAAGGGACTACAGCTGGAGACTGTGTATCCCGTGGCAGAGTACTCCAACATCACTCTATCAGTCATGGGGCCGGCGTCACAAAACGTCACGACCACGCGGGCGCTGGTCAAAGGTAAGGGACTACAGCTGGAGACTGTTTATCCCGTGGCAGAGTACTCCAACATCACTCTATCAGTCATGGGGCCGGCGTCACAAAACGTCACGACCACGCGGGCGCTGGTCAAAGGTAAGGGACTACAGCTGGAGACTGTGTATCCCGTGGCAGAGTACTCCAACATCACTCTGTCAGTCATGGGACCGGCGTCACACAACGTCACGACCACGCGGGCGCTGGTCAAAGGTAAGGGACTACAGCTGGAGACTGTTTATCCCGTGGCAGAGTACTCCAACATCACTCTGTCAGTCATGGGACCGGCGTCACACAACGTCACGACCACGCGGGCGCTGGTCAAAGGTAAGGGACTACAGCTGGAGTCAGCCGTGTATCCTGTGGCAGAGTACTCTAACATCACTCTATCAGTCATGGGACCGGCGTCACACAACGTCACGACCACGCGGGCGCTGGTCAAAGGTAAGGGACTACAGCTGGAGTCAGCCGTGTATCCTGTGGCAGAGTACTCCAACATCACTCTGTCAGTCATGGGACCGGCGTCACACAACGTCACGACCACGCGGGCGCTGGTCAAAGGATAGGGACTACAGCTGGAGTCAGCCGTGTATCCTGTGGCAGAGTACTCCAACATCACTCTATCAGTCATGGGACCGGCGTCACACAACGTCACGACCACGCGGGCGCTGGTCAAAGGATAGGGACTACAGCTGGAGTCAGCCGTGTATCCTGTGGCAGAGTACTCCAACATCACTCTATCAGTCATGGGACCGGCGTCACACAACGTCACGGTCACGCGGGCGCTGGTCAAAGGTAAGGGCCCCCCCCTTACCTGGGGGAAATTTGGGGTTCCGAGGCTACGGGAATTTTGGACATTTTAATTTAAGCATTTTGGTACATTTTGAACATGATCATATTCCTTTTAAAAAGACTTTAAAATGGATTATTTTGCTCAATTTGAACTACTGTTTGAACTCTATGCTTACGCAGAGCGTTGGAATGCAAATATACCAAAAAAGTTTCAAAATAAACCATAACTATTGGAAAGAAAGTTGCACCGAAACTGAACCCAAATGATTTTCTGTATTTTTATCAATGGATGTTTCGTGATCTTTGGTATTTATGGAATTGCTTGCTGCAGTAAGACTCTATTGGACTTGGGACCAGTCTTTCAATACTCTGTTAACTGTCTTTCAATTGGTTGTTGCCATGACAATACAGACATAATTAACCGTTTAAAAGTTAGCAGAGTATTGAAAGACTGGCCCTTATCCGACTTATGCCACTTTCGTTTAGTTTATAGCCAACTCTAATTCAATTCGATTCAATTTTCAATCATTTTATTCCAGTTTTCGGCCCTATGGTAGTTAACGGCTCATAGGTTCGTGGTAAAATTAAACATTAGAGCGCAGTCATCATCTATCGTTAACTGTTGCCGTGAACTGCTTGCAGGGGCGCTGTCGGCGATGTTGAACGTGCCCACCGATGAGATGACGTGTCTGGAACTCGTCGCGACGTCGGAGCCGCTGTCGGGAACGTGTCTGGTCTTCAACGTGACCTTGACGCCGCAACACAACGCCAGTCTGACGGACGGGATCGGCGTCACTGACGGCGACAACGTCTACCAGGTGGCGCTGACGCAGAACTACACGCCCATCTGTTTCCCCGACACGACGGTGGAGGTCGATCAGGAAGTCAAGTGGCCGATGATGACACAAGGTACGGCTCACAGCGAGTGAAGCGACTCAAGACCGTTTCTTTGGGGCTGTGCATAAAGAACGTCACGCTTCAGGGGGGAGGGGGGGGGGGTCACCAGTATCGGACACAGTGTGACAGGGGGGGATGGGTCTGGAGCCAGTAGGACGTCACGTTTTGATATAGATATTTTCAAGCATTTTAAATTTCAGTTGATAAGTAGAGAACTGAAATTTTGCTAAAAATTACAAATTCCGATACATTTTACAGTCGGAAAAATTATTTTAAGGGGGGTTAGAGATAGTTTGTGACGTCCTTTTAGGGGGGGGGGGGGCGGGTCTCGAAACGTGTGACAAAGCGTGACAGGTGGAGGGGGGTGTCAAAATAACCCATTTTTAGCGTGACGTCCTTTATGCACAGCCCCTTTATGCCGATTTGTATTTGTCGTAAATCCACTTGGAGCTCTATAAAACTGAAAGTTAAGAGTGTAAAGAAGTACTCTGTGGTGAAAAGCATGAGATCTTGATTGGGAACGAAGTAGCAGCGTTTAACTGTGAAATTATTTAAAGGTGGACGCTCCTTTTCATTTTGGACAAAAAGAAGAGATAGCTTTACAATCTCTAGGTATATAGCTTGAAGAGAGCAAGCTATATACATGCACTCTAAAAATAAGTAGGTACCTAATCAAAACAGGGAGAATAAAAACAACTCCAGTGTACTTTAGTGAGTCAAAATAACTATTATTTTCATGAAGAAGTTCTGGCTCACATTTTGAAGGTGTTTTACACTATTTAAGTAAAAAAACTACAGAATAAACTGGAGCTGTTTTTTTTTGTCTGGGGCTAAACGTCGCATTGTTCTGCAGCGAGGCTAATGGCGACGGATGAATGATTGATGATGATGATTGGGAGATGATGGTGAAGAGTAGGTAAGGATGGAAGGTGGGAAGGAGGCGGTCGTGGCCTATTAGTATAGGGTACCTTCCCAGCATTTGCCTGTCGACTGAGGGAATACCACGAAAAAAACCCAGACAGGAAGGCCGGCCGCGGGAATCGAACCCGGGCATCCGGAATACAAGTTCAGAGCGTTACCACTCAGCCATACCTGTTCCGATCCCCCTCGTTTTGCTTCTTGTTCGTAACCTAATAGTGCACCTCTCTTCCACCAGGGAGCACTGCAGTAGCGCGCGATTTCACCACGTTCAACCTGATGACGCGGGAGTGCGTGAGCAACCCTCTGCGGCCGGGACATGCCGCATACACCGCCTCCATCTTCTGGCAGGAAGTGTGGCAACCCTGTGTCCACAAGACCGCGGCGGACCTGCTACCTAGCGGCAAACCCATGACTCAGAGCAGCCGTCTCCAAGCTGCGAATACAGTCCTGAACCAGATCCTCGGTAACCTCACTTCCCAAGAGCTTCCGTTCCCCGGGCAACGCATCGAGCAGTTCGCCGAGCTGCTCAACGAGTACGTTCAGGTGCAGTTCAACGACAGCGCGACGACGCGCCGTGTCCTTGAAGACGTCGCTCTTGACGTCATGGCGCCGTCGCTTCTCCTCCCCAACACGTCGACGTCGGTCGTCGAGCTGTCCAGCGTCGTGACGGCCGTCTGCGACGTCGCCTACAGCTGGGGCTTCTCGACGTCCTCCATGAACCTCACTGTCATCATCAAGAGCGAGGAGAAAGCCGTCCTGACGTCGACGACGACGTCGTTCGCGAGGACGCAGGTCATTATGACGCTGCCGGACGACTTCATTGACGTCATGCCGAGGCTCTCGCTCATCGCCGTCAACGACTCGTCAGTCGTCTTCAACACATCCCCCAACAACAACGACAACAAGAAGCTCAAGTCTCTCCTCTTCGCAATTTTCTTCACCGATCCTTCGAACGTCGAGATTGGCAACATCTCCGAAATAAAACTGAGTATTCGGAAAACCGTGAAGTCGCAACGTTGGCAATGCTACTTCTGGAGCAAAGATGGCGTCATGAGTGACGTATGCAAGATGAGCGAGCAGCGTGACACATTGGTCAGCACTTGCCTCTGCAGTGCGCATGCTCCGAACGGATACTACTTGCTGCGCGAGACAGACCCGTATCGGCTGCGCGGTTACGCCTGGGTGTTGTTCGTCGTCATCCTCTTCACCGTCGCCCTCGTCGTGGTCGTCAATGTCGTCGCCAGGGTGAGCAAGTGCAAGTGCACCCCCAAGTCCTGCAGGAAGAAGCTGGAGAAGTGGAAGGTGAAGCTTCTGGGGACGTACACTCCGGATGAAGGGTTCGTGGGACAGGAGGTGGTGCAAGACTGATGAAAGGGGGAAGGAGTGAGTAGGAGGGGGGCAAGACTGATGGAGGGGGGAGTAGATGTACTGGGAAGAAGGGACTATGCTAGTGAAGTAAGGTATTCTGATTTCAGGTATCACTAACAGTATTGTTGTATTTGTCGGCGTTGATGTTTCTTGTATTCATTTGTTTGTCTCACTGCTGTTATATATTGTACATTTGCATCGTGTAAGTTTGTTGAACACTTTTCGTGTTTGTGATATTTTATTTACAATTAATGAAATCTTGTTTATGTGAGAATGATGTGTATTTTTGTGTACTATAGCTTTTATAATAAAGGGGTTTCAATCAGTAACTCAAATATTAACCTATTCCCAATGTTCAAGAATCTACTCAAAAGTCAATCCCGTCCACTTCTTCCTCTTCTTCCAACACTTCTTCCTCTTCTTCTACCTCCAGACTTACCGCAAACACTCTCCACATATCTCGATCAGTGCACCGTCTCCCAATCTCCTCCTCTTTCTGGTAATTTGTCTTGATCCATGCTGTTCTTGGTCTTCATGGCTTCCTTTCCCCAAAACCGCCCCTTCTGTGAAATTCTCTTCGTAGTGTCTCTCTTCTCTTGCCCTATGTTCTCTTCTCGACCCTACCATCTCAACCTTCAGCATGATAGTATAATTTAAGAATTATTCCGTAGAGTAACGATTCAAAGTTACGTAATTTTTAGTGTATTTATTAACGTAGTGAATCAATAATATGTTCTTTATTTCTTTTATATTTAAGATCATTATACAATCAATGAAGATTTCAGCTCGTGTTTTTATTTAGATGACTTTCTGGTAATTTTTACAAGGAGTCTTGGGGTATAATTTTATCTAATAATCAATAACATTTCAATACTTCATAACATTTTAAAATGAGTAAAATATTATAAGAGTTTTGATAGATTCAGGATTAGAATAATTATTAACATCTTCTTGATAGGAATATTTCATCCTGTAATAGTTTTTTTCTAGTTTTATTTCTTTATTACCAGAAATAAACTATTATGTACAGAATGAAATATCTCTATCAAGAAGATTTTAATGAGTAAAATATTATTAATGAAGTGATAAAAAGTTACAATTAACCTGCTTTGGTTCAAAGCATATGTTGCGAGTGAATGAGTCCATGTCAAGGCAAACATTTCGTGCAAACTGTCACGTGACTCATTATCTCGCCCCATGACGTACTTGTGACCATTATTATCTCACTAATTACACCTTCAAAACATAATAAATAGTTTTACGATCGATAATACAATATTAACTCGCTATTGGAAGGAAGTTACACGACAGTAACACTAACATACCAACAGCAATTAAAAAAATAGACTAAAAGTTTGGCGTAAACAAAAGTTTGACTCAAAAAGTTACTTGGAAAGAAATATTCAAATGTTGGTATGAATGTGTATATTCTACGTTGTTATCATTTATATGTAAATAACTACGTAAATAGTTAACCATGTAATCTTTTGTCAGTGAGTTTCAGATAGAGCAGTTACAACGCGTGAAAGTTCGTAACAGTGTGATTTAATAGTTTCGTAAGAATTAAACAATCTCAATCACAATGTGAACGAATAATTATGTTTTAGACAGCTTCTTTCGTATTAGTATTGATATACATTCGAAATAAGAATGCGACTGCTCATAGAGTGAAGCAATGATACAGAATGTCAAGTAGAATGCGAGTCAGCAGAGCACTGACGCTGTTGCTTCTACTGGCGGCCATGACACCTGCGCACAGCGACTGCGTGGCGTACTATTCTCCCGTGCGCAACAAGATAATTGCAACACATGTCACAGCTCCAACCCCTGTGAACTACAGCACCATGCAAGAGATGTGCAACACACAGTATCCGGGATATACCTTGCTGGGTAGTATAGAGATCACGCCACAGATGGCAGCACTCTGCAGGGGCGAAGTGCCGCTGGGGGTGAGGAGGAATGGTAGCTTGATCACGTGGTACTCCCCACCGGGAACCCCGCTCAAGGTATGTATTAATAGAGGGTGAGGGAGGGTTTAGAACGACACTAAACAATAGGTGCTTGTTTCTAGATTGTCACCAGCTCCGATATGACGTCTGGCAACACAGCTGGAACTGGCACGGTCGGCGTTATCGAAGTCGCCAGCCGCAAGTGGCGCCTCGTCAACGACAACTACAAGTTCGCCTGCGCCATCTGCGAGCCGGCGCCGAAACTAGACCTCCACATCGTCGACTCTCCCGCGTTCAACCAAACCACCATCTCCCTCTTCGTATCCGGTTCCATACCCACCGACCTGAACTCCACGACTGACGAGATCGTCGACGACGTGGCGGTGGTGATGAATGTCACGACGGACAGAGTCGCTTGTCCTGACTTCAGCATGACGACGGGGATGTTGACGGGACACTGTATGGTGTTGATGGAGGCGTTGAACGTCGACGGCAACCTCCTCGAGGAGTTGACGGAGGGGATGTTGCTCAAACCTTCGGCGTACAGCATGATCTTGGCGCCGGAAGTGACGACGCCGACGTGTCCGGAACAGAGGGTCGTGGACGACGGAGTCAATGTGACGTGGCAGGAGACGCATAGAGGTGAATAACATTGCTGTCGGGCTGTGACAAGTACCTAGATGTTGATTGATGAAGCGAGCATTCATTTTATTTCAAGAATATTTTATTTTTGTCGAAATAATATCACTAAAAACATAGTACTTATCACGTAATAAATTGTTTCGTAAAGAATGGAAGAAGTTCGAAACTAAGTTTTTCTAGTCCGATAATAATTATGATGACTTCAGTTCCAAAAGATTATAATCTGCTTTAAAATTAAAGTGAGTCTGAGTTTTTCAGCTGCGAGTAATGATTTTCTGTCTGTTTTTCTCCTCAGGTACAGTGGCTGTAGTTCGCAATGTTGTCACTCATGATCTGATGTCCAGAGAATGCACCAGCTTCCAGAACCAGTTCAACCATGCGTTGTGGAGCGATGTTACCTACTGGGAGGAGACGTGGCAACCCTGCATACACAAATCCAACGCCACTCTCATGCAGGAGTATCCCGACCAACAGGTGGCCGTGGACACGATCATGACGTCATTCCTGAACAGCTGCGCGTCGGACACTGCGCCGTTCCCCGCGCGCGGGCTCGAGGAGTTCGCCGAGCAGCTCAACGAGTTCGTCGAGCTGCGCGCGCACGCCGACGTCGACACGCTGAGAGTGTATGACGCGGCTGCGCGTCAGGTGCTCTCGCCGGCGCTGCTAGACGCGGGCGTCGCGGCGGCGGTGGTCGAGCTGTCCAGCGTCGTCGTCGCCGTCGCCGACGTCGGGCGCTATGACGTCAACATCACGACCTCCACCATGGTGCTCGTCGTCAGCGAGTCCGAGGAACATCGCCTCCAGCAGACGACACTGCCAACTCAGATCCTCTTGACGCTCGACAACGGCTTCCTGTCGACCTCCCCACGCATCTCGTTCATCATCAACAACGACTCCTCTTCCGACTTCAACACCCTCAACGGTGACTCCAGCGTCAAGTCGGTGTTCATGATGCTTTACTTCTCTTCCAGAGGACAGCAAATAAATTCCAGCGAAAACCTGAAGCTTAGTATTCTGAATCCTGAACCTTCTGACACATGGAAATGCTATTTCTGGAACACGGCCGGCGAGGAGAGCGCCGTGTGCAAGATGAGCGAGCAGAGCGACTCGTGGAGCATGTGCACACGCAGTGCGCATGCGCCGAGCGGGTACTACCTCCTGCGCAACGTCGGCAAACAGAACGCGTCGGAGATTTCAGTGGCCAGTCACTGGGCTTGGGGGTTTGTGGGCCTCGTCTTCTTGTTCATCGTCTCAGTGGTCGCGTGGAACGTCTTCGGGGCTGCGCGGAAGGCGAGGAGGAGGAAGAAGAGGTTCGCGCGCGTGAGGAGGAAGGCGGTGAGACGGAGGGTGAGACCAGAGCGCGCTGTCGTGCACAGAGTCCGCGGCGCAGACGGTGGCTCGGCGACGATCTGCGACGCTGAGGAAGATGATAACAGATGGCAGCACGGCGGTGGTGGAGGTGAGGTGTGAGGACGTCGAGGAGGCGGTGAGACGGAGGGTGCGACCAGAGCGCGCCGTCGTGCACAGAGTCCGCGGCGCAGACGGTGGCTCGGCGACGATCTGCGACGTAGAGGACGATGATAACAGATGGCAGCACGGCGGTGGTCGAGGTGAGGTGTGAGGACGTCGAGGAGGCGGTGATGACGTAACTCTCAAGGTCACGCGAGGAAGTCATCTGGGATTTCTGCAGATGATGCAACTTATGAAGTCGAAAACACTTGTTGAAACATATTCAACCAGTGTTTTGTTTTCACCAGAAATCACAGTAAAACGTGAACTAAAAATCATAAATTAAATCAATTATCGTATTTTATCGTGTATTTCATATTGCGTTAGGTGGATGATTTCTTTAATAGAATATGAAATGGCGTTTCATATTCTTAAATATTCTGACATATTCTTGTTTTTACAGAATGATGCAGATTATTTGTTAAAATAATTAATTGTATATTATTTTTCTCTTCCATAAGCTATTGTGGAGAGCGCAACATTGAAACAATTATTAAATAAATCAAGGTCACACTCAATCATGTATTTTTCCCTTGACAATAATTTAGAGGGACTGACAAAGTAATAGACCATTTTAAATATTATCTCCTTGGCTCTGCTTTCTAAGAAAAATCATATGCAGTATTATTTCCAGACACCTTAGTCCCTGTTTTACCTATTGTTGAAACAGGGACTAAGGTGTCTGGAAATCAAACTGCATATGATTTTTCTTAGAAAGCAGAGCCACTGAGATAATATTTTAAATGGTCTATTAACTTACAAAATAAATTCACTTTTGATTCATTATTCAACTACTATCAACCTCATCAAGATTTGTTGCAAGACGAACATAAATGCATATTAAAGTCAGTCCACAACGTTCGCTTTCCTCGTTCAATTCTTCTGCCATGTTGCCAAACCGCACTTGTATCCACGCCGCTCGAGGTCGGCGGTCTTCGTATCAGTTGTTTCAAGGTCGTTGTTGGTCGTGTTTGCCATTTAACATGATTAAAAGCTCGTGACGTCAAATTTCAAGAACTCCATGGCCCATTATCAGATACTAAAAACTGTCCAATGACAGCACGCCAAGCTATCAACCAATAACATGCAATGAAGCTTTTTGAAAACATCGACAAAACGTTCTTTAAGTGAAAATGAAACTAAGTTCGTTGCTTTCAGTGAGTGTAACGTATTTATAATTACTTCATTATTTTGTTTATCGAAACAGTGTAAGATTTTAGTTCAGTGCGGAAAGGGACGTTTCAACGATAAAAGGATGTATAACATTTTCACGTTACATCGGCTTAGCTGACGGGTGATACGTTCAGCCGTCGTAAGACGTTTATTGTCTTCTTGGATTCAAGAGTCAAGACTTTTGGCTTTTGATAAACATTTTGCGTCGTAAAAGTAATATAAAAACACTCCTTCGTATTGCAACTCTTTTTTCTCCCACTGTCAAAGAAAACGAAAAAGGAAGATTTTGTGATCTTAAAATGTATAAGAAGTGTCATTGCCATACAGTTAACTTCAACACAAGAAGATAATCTAGAATGTCAAGTAGAATGCGAGTCAGCAGAGCACTGACGCTGTTGCTTCTACTGGCGGCCATGACACCTGCGCACAGCGACTGCGTGGCGTACTACTCTCCCGTGCGCAACAAGATAATTGCAACACATGTGACAGCTCCAACCCCTGTGAACTACAGCACCATGCAAGAGATGTGCAACACACAGTATCCGGGATATACCTTGCTGGGTAGTACAGAGATCACGCCACAGATGGCAGCACTCTGCAGGGGCGAAGTGCCGCTTGGGGTGAGGAGGAATGGTAGCTTGGTCACGTGGTACTCCCCACCGGGAACTCCGCCTAAGGTAGGTGTATGCGTTAGCATTTTAAAGGGAGTGGCTATTGGCCCTGGGGAAATGATATATAAAAGAAAACATAATTTGAATTCCATAAGAAGAAAACGCAAAATTTGTTTTTTAATTCGGCACTTTCATGTCAATGGTACCTAGTTCAGTACCGTAATAACAGAAATTGTGCGTACCTCAATGTCTACCATCAAATAAAATCGGCATATTTCATTTATTTCATTATTTTATTATTATTTTATTGCATATTACATTTTCATTCATATTCTTGCAAAAACTAGATGTTAATTCATAAATAGCCGCATATCGACAGATACAGTTCGTTTTTCCTATGTTTGAACTCTCTACAGACCGAGACACCGTCAGTTGTTCTGTAAGGCCGAGAAAGACAACATTGCAAGGTGAGCGCGCAATGAAGTCTTTCTCGGCCTAGCAGAACAACTGACTTTGGCTCCATCTGGTGAGAGTTCATACAGTAAAAAAACAAACTGTACACGTCTTGTTCTGATCACGGCTTTCTGAACGAGGCGTCAAGAAGACTGTGTGATGCACTAGTTTCTCAGCCATCTTAGTTTAAAAGAGCATTCTATTGGTACTTTTAGGGTCGAATTCCTTGAGAATAGTGAGTACCACCAACCTTAAATAATTGTGTTTAGATTTCTAAAATTCTATCGTACTGATACTGAAAAAATGTCCAACCTATGTTGCCAGATGGGGTCCAGTATCGAGCTGAAACCTGGTAGCTCGATTGGCGTCGAAAGTGTAGGCGTGATGAACATCGGCATCGGCAGATGGCGCCTCGTGGACGACGACTACACGTTCACATGCGCCATCTGTGAACCGGCGCCGAAGCTCCATCTCAACGACGCGGTGTATCTCGGGAACCGCGCTCAGTACTCGCTCGACATAACGGGGGAAGCTTCCAGCGACATGGCAACAGCGCTGGGCAGCATAGCAGGTGCGATCCAAGCAGGTTTACAGTTCGTATTACTGGGGGGGATTGGCATCCCGTGTGACCTTGAAACCATGTATGTGATAACGGAAATGTCGCGCTTTTATAACAGTTGAAAATAACTCGAATCATTCAATAAAATGTCACACATTATATCTCTCACAATTCGTTAATCTTTAAGGAAGACAATGATGTATCTCAGACATCAACACGTTGCCTATGTGAGACGTAGTGAATAAAGTGCTGAAGTGATATTTTACCGTTGGCGCAGGTTTCAACATTTTGATCTAGTTCCTCGAGATATTAAACCTGTCAAAACAAGTATACTGCACAACATAATGGATTTTAAAATACAATCACACAATGCTCTGCATTGTAATGAAGACAATGATGCTACACACATATCTCTCCAATATTTTATTGACGATGCAGCAAGAAAAGGCAACATTTCCCTCGTCAGTATCATACATGGCCAAATGCGTACTGCATCAGCTAACGTGGGTGACGTCATTAGGTTGCCAATCCCTAGGTACAACTTAGGGCCGGTATTATTACCATTAGTTTAAGCTACAGTTAGCTTAAAAGTCCACGTGGGAAATGGGGTGTATCACCATTACTGCGGCATAGCTTAAAAACGGCATTCAATGTACCTAGCCTGAGGTTAATTTAAACTGAGGAAATAAACTCCGGAATTAAATTGCAGTATACCGAGTTTCTGAAGTGGAGATAAAGCTAACTGTAGCTTAAACCAATGGTAATACTGGCCCTTACTCTGAAATATACCACGAATTAGTGAATACCAGAACTTAGTGCACTAAAAGCAATGGACTGCAGCGAAACGTTGGGGCAGAGTTCTAGAAAGAACCAGTCAACTCGATTTGTCCTATGCTTGCTCCCGGCCCTCAAGGTCAATACTGCTTTCTTTTCTTGATTTCCTCATGATCTACTTTCATTTCCTTGTAAGATTTAATTAGAGATAGTACGAAGGTCGTCGAAGATGTGAACTTGTTACAGATGAGCTGGCCTACCTGTTGAACGTGACGTCAGCCCATGTCACGTGTTACGTCAACTCCACGTGCCTGGTGTCCGCGATGACCTTGAGACCCAGCCTGCGCGCCAGCCTCATCAGCGGCGTGGAGGTCATGGGTGCCAACTTCACACCAGTGTTCACGGCCACGTTGAACCAAGTGGAGGCGGAAGAGCGGTGTACCAACTTGACAACACCACAAGGCACTTGGTTCGAGTCCGGCCCAGGTATGAGACGTGGTTGAGCAAGTGTCTTGCGCATGTGCAGAATGAAGTGGCTCAACCAAATGTAACCGTTGGGCCATCACATGATGATCACTTTCTCACTTTTGCGTTCAACACTTTTGGAATTATGAAATCAAAACATATCAATTTCAAATAGTCTGCAGTCCACAAATACGTTTGCGGTGAATTCCTGTTAAAATTACTGGAGTCATCAGGTTGGGTGAGTGGTTAACGCTCTGAACTTGTATTCCGGAGGCCCGGGTTCGATTCCCGCGGCCGTCCTTCCTGACTGGGGTTTTTTCGTGGTTTTCCCTCAGTCGACAGGCAAATGCTGGGAAGGTACCCTACTATTAGGCCACGACCGCCTCCTTCCCACCTTCCATCCTTACCTACTCTTCACCATCATCTCCCAATCATCATTATCATAATCATTCATCCGTCGCCATTAGCCTCGCTGCAGAACAGTGCGACGTGAAGCCCCAGACAAAAAAAATCATGCAAAGAATAAACGAGACAGAAAACTTATTTTATTTTATATTTGATTGACCTAGTGGCAGTCATGGACATTATGAGAACGTCTAAAATGGTTATTATTGTGATTTCGAAACCCTCCTCCCTAAAATGACATCACAAAACCATATCTACCCTCTCTACTATCTCATCAAATTATCAGTTTATCATCGATTTTTAGAGAAATTGATGGTCTCGGCATATCACTTGCTTAAAAATGTCTGTATCAAAACGTGATGTCAAATTGCAACGCCAATTTCACCCCATTATTATTATTTGCGTTTCTATTTAAATTATGACGTTTCATTCCAAACAAAAATGAGACTTACTTCCCTCTCCCCAGGCATGGTTGCCGTGAAACGCGACGTTGCCACACATCTGTTAATCACACGCGAGTGCATGAGCGGCGTCCATCTACCAACATGGAGCAACATGTCGTACTGGGAGGAAGTCTGGCAACCGTGCAGCCAGCAGTCTGCGCGCTCCCGCCAGGGCGCAGCAGAGTCGGTGATGACGTCATTCCTCGACAGCTGTGCGAGCGGAGAGCTGCCGATCCCCGCGCGACGAGTCGAAGAGTTCGCTGAGCAAGTCAACCTGTTCGTTGAGCTGAAGCCCAAGTCTGACGAGAACATGAGACAGGTGACTTGATGTCGAGAGAGAGAGAAATGAGAGATTAGGGCCGTTCATAAAGTATGTCACGTAAAACATACCACATTTTACCCCCCCCCCCCCCCCTCTTGCCGCAAGTTGTCACACATTTTACAACATCCCCTAAAAAGTATGTCCCACCTGAAGACTCCCCCCCCACACAAAAAAACACAAAATGCATATTTTCACTATAATAGTTATTGATTTATTGCAAAGAAAAAATACATTGAAAGAATGAGAAAACACATTTTTTAATTTATTGCAAAATATTACATTCAAAGAATGAGAAAACAAATATTTGGTAGATTATATTACCTACTACCTACTTACTTGTAGTATTATCCTAAAGAGTGAAAATTCAAATCTCAGTTGAGAATAATAATAATGATATTTCCTTTTGCTGAAACAGATACAACAAACTGTGACATCACTCTTCCCCCCTGTCCTCCCCCCGTCACAGATTGTTACAGTATAACGGACACCCCCTCATACTTTATGCATGACATACTTATGAACAGCCCCTAAGTGGCGAATATACTCCAGCCACTGTGGATTCTCTTAGAACACTGTGTGTCAAGTTGTCATGGTATAGACGAGACAAGTTGCCAGAGACAGCTACAAGTGTTCCTTTTTCAATTGTTACCTCTGTGCCAGTGAATGCATTGCATGTATTAAAATCTATCTGTAAATTATGACAAAAATACATATCGAGTTCACACTTAATAGAGAGAGCAATAGGCTTCACGTGATGTCGTACTCGTCTGTGCATAAGGGGGGCAGAAGCAAGCGTTCTCTTTGCCTTCCCCACAATCACTCCAGGGGGCCTATTCCTGAAAAAAAAGTGAGGGTATGAGAATAACAGTGAGAAACTCGGTTTCTAACTAGAGCTTATACTCACTCTCACGTTTTTCAGGAATAGGGCTCCAGAAGTCTATTCCATTGCTTCAATATTATTACTTGACTAATCATTTGTATTCGTATCTCGTTAGTGTCACTGTCAATGAGCCCACGAAGAGTGACTACAACGCCCCCTGGCATCTGTCCTGACAGGTGCTCGACGCGACTGCGCGGAGTGTGCTGTCAACGACGTTCCTGGACTCGGACCGCGCATGCGTCGAGACGTCCAGCGTCACCGTCGCCGTCGTCGACTACTCGCGCAGCCGCATCGGCGTCACGACGTCCACCCTGAGCCTGGACGTCGTCAGCAAGACCGCGGAGCAGGACTTCCTGGACACGACGCCGGACACTCCTCGACAGACCCGCGTCTTCCTGACCGTCCCGGACGACTTGGACGCCACGCGCATGTCATTCGTCCTCGTCAACGACACGTCGGCGGAGTTCAACACTTTCAACGATGAGTTTAGCGCCGCGTCAGTGTTCATGGCCGTGCTGATGACTCGCGCAACAGATGAGGAGATCGCCTCCATCGACAGCGTCACGCTGAGTGTGCGCAAGACGGACTCCGCGCAGGACTGGAAGTGCTACTCGTGGGACATCTCGGGACAGCTGCGCGACGCCTGCAATCCCGGCCCGTTGGACGACTCCGACTGGAGCTCCTTCACATGCAACGGAACTTCGCCCAACGGCTACTACCTGCTGCGCATACCGGCTGCGCGCGACGAGGACGTCTTGGACGATGACGAACAGAAAGATCAGGCGATTCGGGTCGTGTGGATCGTCGGTCTGTCCGTCATCCTGACCGTCTGCGCCTGCGTCGGCTGGGACGTCGTGTGCGCGATGCGCAAGAAGTCGAGGAAGTGGAGGAGGTTCAAGGAGAGGGTGCTGGGGAAGTACACCCCCGACGAGGGGTTCGTGGTGCATGAAGTTACGGAGCACGACGACCCAGAGGGCAGCACTGTACGCATCCGTGGCGGGAGGGTTGGAGCGAGGATCGGGAAGATCGCAGACGCGGAAGCTGTGGACGAGATGCAGCAAGACGAGATAGACGTGGTGGCTCCTGAGAGCAACTCTGTTTACACTCTATAACCTGTTGCAACCTGTTATAACTTGATCCAAGCACAGACTTATGACAGCTCTAGACAACGGAATGGAGTACCAACTCGAAAGTGTTATTTTGATGTATTATAGAACCCCTTTACAAAACACCACACTTGCTACCTCGTGACTGCCCATGCAATCTTAATATAGAATTATCGCCGATGATTTCAAGGCCATTGATTAAAATCAGCACACGCTCCAAGTTTTGAATCTTTTCTTGATCGTTGGTTGTACACTCGATCGAGTACACTACATGAGTGCGCGCATTGGCTAAGATGCGTAATATTGATCCAAGGTCGCATGCAAGCTTTGTACATAGATTATGTCACTAGAATAGTGCTGCACAATTATATCAGTATGCCAGTTCACAACACAAATTATTCATTGAATTTCATTTATATGTCTCTCATGTTATTTATTACCTTGTGTGTAATTGCCATTGGATTGTGTTAGAAACATGTTTGAAGAAAAAATAAATGTATAGAATTAAAATAATCTATTACTTTTAATCCATTCAATGTCAACTCTTTCACACTATGGATGCACCGTACTACTGAGTTGATTGAAGCAGTTGACAATGAGGATGCGTTATAAGATCATGTGCTTGATGCTGGTTGTACTCTAGCCAGTGGCGGTCGCAGGCATGAAGAGAAGGCCGGGTCCAATGTTCATGCCGCCACTGTAAACTGACGAAGAGTTTTGGGACCTTGCCTTATTGAGCGAGCGTAGCGAGCGTCACCACGGTACACTTATGGCACTTTCTCTGTGTGTTTTTTTTTTTTTTTTTTTTTTTTTTTTTTTGTGTTTACAGCCCAGGTCAAACGGCACAACCAATCGATCTGAAATTTTGCACATATACTAACGTAATCTATGCGGTCCCTGGGATCGTTTTTGAACGGGCTCATGTGATTGGTTCAAATTTAAAAAAAATGTCTTTTGATTGGTTGTTCCGAGCAATTTGAAATTTTGACAAGTCATTACGACCAACATTGTACCCAATCATACAAAGTTTCAGCCAAATCCTCCCATTGGTTAAAATTTAAAAAAATCTTTCATATGATTTTTGAAATTTAAACTAGAACTGTATGACCGATCAACTTAAAACTTTGCATGGTCATTAAGACCAACATTATCTGTATTTTTGACAATTTTCAGACTTATCTGTGTTTAAATCCAAAAGTTATTGACATTTTACGGACATTTTGCGTGTTGGCTGTCAAATTACTCAAAAATGTTGATCACGGCTACTTCGACTCTTTATAGTTCCAAGGTAGTTAGAGCAGAAACTTTCAAACGTATGAAACTGATATGACCGTTCAAAAGATCGTCTAATACTGTGTAAGTACACACACTTATATCACATGAGTGGTCCCAGGTATATATTTTTTAAATAGATCCTATGATTTTTGAATATTAACAAGGAACATTCTAATCATAAAGGTTCAATCAATCAACCTAAAACTTTGCATGGTTATTGGGACTAATACTTTAGGAATAATTGGAGATTTTTATACCTACAAGTCTGACGAATTTCAAGAATTATTGGCTTTTAATAATATTTTCGATAGGCATAATTTCGGTTCGAGGTGTTGCGCGTGTCCGTGCTCGCTCATCAACGCGTTACACTGAGCGTTTTCCTAGTCTTGTATTTTATTTTATTTATTTATTTGTAGGCCTTACATTTCACTATTTTTCACTTGGATACATACATGTACAAGAATAGTTTGTAAGCTGTCACTAACATATTAAAAAAAAAAACATTTAGTTAAAATTTAATCAAAAGAGCAGTTAAAGAATTCATTCATATTGTAAAATGAGTATTTGATCAAAACCGGTTTTACATTGCTTTTGTAACATTCACGCTTAAACTTTTCATTGGGTTTAAGTCTATGAGGAAGGTGATTGACAATTTTAATTCCCATATTTACCGGGTCATAGTCTGTGATGCGGGGATTGAGAGGTTGCCGGTGGTATTGATCCCTTTGTCTGGTATTAATATTATGTACATTGCCATTCGGCGTAAAAGAAGAATAGTTGTCATACACAAACATTAAAATATCTAATATATATAGTCCAGTAAGAGTTAAAACGTTGAGCTTTGCAAATAGGTCTCTGCAAGATTCCCTGTTCTTAGAGTCTGTTAAAACTCTTATTATTCGTTTTTGTTTAATAAAAACTTTCTTTGCAGAGACAGCAGCGCCCCAAAACCTTAGACCATATTGAAGTTGGCTCTGGACATGTGCAAAGTAAACTAGTATAGCCGTATTAAAATTACAATGTTTTAGCAATGTCTTGATCATAAAATATTCAGAGCTGAGTTTTTTTACAAATATTATTAATATGAGCTCCCCATTTGAGTCGGTGGTCTACTGTTAAACCTAAAAACTTTGCATTGTCATTAAATGACAGTGGCACATTTTGAAACAAAATGGGCAGCTCATTTACATAACCTTTAGCTTTGTAGCGGATAATACATGTTTTTTCACAATTTAACTTGAGCTTATTCGCAACAAACCAAGAATCTAATGCCACTATTACACATTGTATATTATTTCTGAGCTCCTCGTCAGTTCTACCTTTAATGACCAGGCTAGTGTCGTCAGCATATTGTACTACTTTAACTTTGTCAGGTACATTATTTGGCAAGTCATTTACAAATATGGAAAATAAGATGGGAGATAAGATTGCCCCTTGAGGAAGTCCATTCAGCGATTTTGTCCACTTAGAGCTAGTTGCAGCCCTTTTGTCATTAATTATTATAACCTTTTGCTCCCTATATGAGAGGTATGAACTGATCCATTCCAGTGCCACGCCACTTACACCGTAATATTCCAGTTTCATAAGCAACAATTTGCTGTCAATCGTGTCAAATGCTTTTGACAAGTCACACATGACAGTGGCGGTGAACTCTTTATTATCCAAACCTGAGTTAACACCGTGGAGTAAATGGTAAGTAGCAGTGGTAGTGGAGTAGTTCTCCCGGAAGCCATGTTGATTATCACATAATAGAGAGGAGTTATTAATAAACTTCATTATCCTTTTCAAAAATAGTTTATCAAATATTTTTGAGAATGTTGGCAATAATGCTAGTGGTCGATAGTTAGCCATTCTGTTTTTACAACCTTTTTTATATAATGGTTTGATCACTGATAACTTAAGTTTACTTGGGAAAACACCCTCTTTAAAGGAAGCATTACAAATGTCCGCTAATGGATAAGCTATTAGATTACTGCTATATTTCAGAATAGAAATTGGCACTTCATCCCAGCCGGAACTTTTTTTTAATTTCATTTTACGTATAATACTAACTATCTCGCTAGGTGACGTTTCATTAAGCTCAATGTTGTCATTGGCACTCACACTCCTATTTTCCAATTTACTACGACATTCCTCAGTGGTATCAATGTTGTTATTGATTATTGATTCAGAGATAGTATTGAAGTACGTGTTGAAAGAGTCAGCAACCTCTGTCGGTTCACCGACTTTCCTGTTGTTTATCAACAGATTGATGGTCTTGTCGTTCCTTCTGCCATTGCTAGCTCCCCTAGTAGAATTAATTACATTCCACGTAGCTTTTATTTTATTTTCGGCCTTTTTAATAAAAATATCATTGAACTCTCTTTTTGCGCTTGCCACTTTTTTAGCTAACTGTTTTTTGTATTCTTTGAATTTGACCTTAAATTCTGCAGTATCGTTGGTTTTACTTTCCATATAAAGTTTACGTTTAGTGTACATCGCCTCTTTCAATTGGCAAGTTATCCAAGCAGGTCTACAGTTGCTTTTGACAGGAATACATTGCCTGGGAAAATGCTTTTCAAAGTACAGTAGAAAAGTTTTTAAGAAACAGTCATATTTAGATTCCGTTGTCTCAGCGTTGAATACACTAACCCAATCCTCAATACTAATCTCCTGGATAAAATCATGAGTTTTAGTTTTGCTGAACACACGGCGCATTACATGTTTACTTTGCTTTTCAGCTACATCACCAACGTCCCCAACGTGCGGTAATGTTACAATCTGTCCAAAATGATCAGATAGTCCAGTGGCTAAATTAATAGGCTTAAAAATAAGATTAAAATTAGTTAGTACATTATCAATAATCGTTGCCGAGCTGTTAGTGCATCTGGTAAAACCATCTATATTACTTTTGAAGTTATACATATTCATTAAATTGATTAATTCATTTCTTTTATTTGAATCTGTGTTAAAATCAACATTGAAGTCCCCAACCACACATACATTATATGCCGGAGTGTGACAACTAATCTTTCTAAACAATGTGTCAAGTTTTGACAAAAACACTCTAAACAATGTGTCTTGCGGTGATCTATAAAGGGTCACAATTATAAATGGAATGGGTGTGAGTATTTGTATAGCACAAACTTCAAATCCTTTTTCGACTGATAACTTAGTTATGTCAGGTCTAGTCTTAAATTGAATGTTTTTAGATACACGTGTGTATATGGCTACACCCCCACCTTTTGTCTCATTCCTTGAAAAGAATGTGGCTAGAGTAAAGTCATTAATAACAATAGAATCAACTTGATTCGGTGAAAGCCAATGCTCAGAAAGACATATAAAGTCAATTTGTGTATCCATCATGTCAATGCAGAGCTCCAGCTCTTCGACTTTATTCGCAATGCTACAAATATTTTGATGCAAGAGCGTGACAGTATTATTTAAGGACCCTCTTTTTGTTTCATACGTTGATGAAAAAACCTTTTTATCGCCGCTCCAGCGGGCCAGAATTCTGGATCAATTAACGTTTCATACAATGTAGAGCTAGCACTTATTTTGAATGAACTATATTCTCCTCTTGCATTTAACTGCTCACATGTGACGTCTACGCCATCGCCTAACTTGTCTTTGACGAATGATAACACTTGGTCTGCACTCACATCTTTGCTTAGTCGCCACACGTGGATGTGGGTTCGCCTCTCCGCCACTGACAGACTGCTTGACGTGTCCTGCGCTGTCCCGACAATGATCTTTTGTCCGCGTCTTCTCCTGAAGGCGACCTCCTTGAATTCGCCTTGTGGTTGGTCTCCTGACTCGCCGTTCATCTCCAGTCCATCCTCGCCCGTCAAGTTGACAGTTGCTACTGATGTTGTTGTTGTTTTTATCTTAGGTGGATCAATAGTTCGTCTGTGATCAAATGTTTTGTCCCTGGTCTCGCATTCGTTAACTAGTTCCGATACGCGGGGAGATAAGGGGGCGGTGGATGCTCCCTTGAACAGGTTTTGATTCGTCTTGCCTTGCTCTGCGTTCAAACGGTTTGAATTTGCCGCCTTGAACGATGATGCCACGTCCTGGTTCAATGAAGGCCATGAAGGCCATCCTTTTTGAAATGGTGGTTCGTTACCTGACGTATTTCTCGATAAGTATGTAATCTTATCCTTCAGAAGTAGGTTGATTTCCACTTGGGCTTCCAGTCTCTTATCCTTTTCTAATATAATAGAACGTAATAGTTCAGCTTGAGATGCTTGGTTTGTGTCCACCCTTACCCCAGCGTCGTCCATGTTGTCTGGCTCATAGACCATTTTAAACTTGAATAGTTCCAGTAAATCCACTACTGCGACTGCTACTGTCGATAATCTGTCTATAAGCTCTTCTTTCCTACCAACCTTACTCAGATTCACTTTCACCAGTTCACTTTGAAGCTCTCTTAAAGATAAATTCTCGATTTTTTTCCGCACCAGTTCCACAGCGTGACTACTGACGTCGGCCAACTTGCCACAATAGTTTGTATCTTCACAGGAAGGAGTTTGGATTTGCACAGATGGACGTTTAATTTGTTTTACAAAGATCAATTCGCGCTTATGCATAATATTGCAATTACATCTGACGTCACAACTGACCAAAATCTAACTGGGGGACAGATGCATTTAGTTAATAAGTAATAAGTCATCTTGTCTTTCTTGATAATTCTCTTATTTTATTTCATACCATTCTTTTTCATATCTTTCTTTCGCAACTGCATTTAAAATGCGATTAAACTATTGACACATTGCTTGTCCCCAACCAATTATACCTACACGATTGAGATCTGTTACCATAGCAACCAGGGTGATGCAGCTATCCTATACAAGAACAAAGTTTCATTCCAATGTTCATTACGTTGCGTTGACCTTGGCATGTCACGTGATCAGCCGAATATGTCACAGAACGGGTTACTGGATCTGTTGACCGCCGTCGTGTTGACGTGCCAGTTGTCTCCCGCAGCATCATTGAGCTGGACCATGACCATCTCGTAGGTGACGATCGTGCCGACCACCTGCCAACAACAACCTGTAGCAGATCACGTGTCAAGGTGGCTGCAGTGTAGTTGAAGCAGCGCTCACCGTCAGCAGCATGGTGCGCGTGATGAAGAAGAAGTTGAGAGCAGTCAGAGCCACCTCGTCGCCGGTTGCGTGGACCAGGAAGCGGTGAACCTGCAAATGACGTCATACAGGCTACAAAGTAGATCTTCCGGAGGTGGGATTCTATAACTCCATTGCGACCGCTTAGCAATTTCTTCCATAAGTATTAACATTGAAATAATTGCTAAGCGATCGCAATGGAGTTATAGAATCAGGGCCCGGGCGAGCTCCTACTATAGTCAAACTTCACCGCCCTTCCGATATGCCCATACCCATGGGCGTCTGCAGGATTTCTGCCAGGGGGGTGAGTGGGGGGCAAGGCAAAGAAACCAAACCAATTATCCTAGGGCTTAGGGGGCGGGGGGGCCCCCACCTGTCCCGCAGGGCGCTTTTACGTTTTTGGACACTTTGAAATCAATTTTTTGAGACGTATAAAATTATTTTGTTGAAATTTTTAAAATTTGACACTTTGGGGTGGGGGCATGCTCCCACATTGCCCATCGGGCATTTTTTGGTGCCATTTTCAGGGCATTTTTTGGGGATTTTTTTGTTTATTTGGTGGTTTTTTGGTAAATGGTTTTGTTCTACAAATTGTTTAGCTCATTGTTTTCAAGGAAGAAAATTAGTTTGATAAAAAAAGACTTCCAGATAATGTTACAAGGGTTTATGAGCCCTTGTTGAACTTGTCATGCAGACAGATGAGGTTTATTTTTACTGTAAGTAAATTAAAACTTTTACAGTTTGCAGAAGCCAAAGGGAGATGCAACTATGTTTGAGATGTACTATTTTTAGCTGCAATCTTTGAAACTCACAAATGATACGTACAAGATATTGTTGTAATGTACTTACCTCGTCGCAATACCTGTCTGAAGGGACGGAATACAGCACTGTGATTGGTCGCTTGCTCTCGTCGTTCACTGAGGCTGCGTAAAGACACACTACAGTGGCCCGTATCAACAGATAGCTGAGGGACAAGTAGAAGTACAAGAAGTCCTCCAGATTTTTCTCGCGGCTGAAATCAAAAACCGTTCTCTAAAGTTCATGGCTCGTGCAAGCGTCAAGATAGTAAAGGCATCAAACCATTAAACTTGTTCGGTGTACGAATATGGGGACACTTTTGTAATAACCAGCATGGTACGGACGATAAACTGCTGCATTTCAATGGGCGATTGGAAGTCTATTCATGGGGGATGTTATATTGTAAAAATACTTCAAGTTAATGGGGAGGGGGGGGGGGGGGGTTGATTGGGGGAGGGCTAACGAGCTTGAATACATGTATTTCTATATATTTAAGCACCTCAGTATGGCCCACAGCACCATGCGGGTCCGGGGCGCACAGACCCAGAAAAATTTTAATTTTAGAAATGAATTTGGTGCATTTCCACGCGATTTTGCCGCCTATTTACATCTCAACAAATGGCGTCCAGAGCTCGGTCTAGAGGCTAAAATTTAAAAATTCTCTGGATATGGTATTATTTTGAAGTAAATAGTGCTGTTTTTAAATCATTCATGGGGGGAAAGTGAAGTTGACAAATTAGCCATGGGGGGATGGACATATCAATATATTCCCCATGGGGGCATTCCATCCCCCCGCATCCACCCATTCCAACAAGTGCTGCATTTTCTACATGACGTTTGAGTTTGTGGATATGAAAGGCAACAAGTGTTCCACTGACCGGATTGCGTTGTAAAGCTGCAGACAGACGAAGTACAGATTGTTCCAGAAAGAGAGCAGCATGATCTTGCTGACCTTGCGATCCACCAGGTCTACCATTGACGTCAGAGATGCGTAGTCCTCACGCACCTGGCGCCAGAAGACGGCACTTTCCACCTGAAAACACTTGGTTTCAACGTCAAGTGGAGACAATCAATTGGAATACCAGGAGAAACTCAACAACCCGGCTATAGATGTTGATCTTTCTTACAGCCCTTTCCCATTTGAAAAGAATCGGATGCTATAGAAGAGGGCTCATGGAAGAAACTATATGAAATTAATATTTCAGAGCTTTCAGAAATTAATATTAATAAGTAAATGAAGGCTTAAAGCAAGGTAGTGTGTTGTCACCGACTCTGTTTGGTGTTGTAATGGATGAGATGGTACGGGAAGTGGAGAATGACGAAGTGGAAGGAAGGGATTCAAAAACATTTATATATGCAGATGACATTATGATATGGAGCGAGTCGGAAGATGAGATACAGTTGAAGGTGGATAAATGGAATTGTGTGACAGAAAAGTATGGCCTACATATTAGCAGAGAAAAGAGTGAAACATTGTGTATGGACAGAGGAAAGAAGGCGAGGTGCAAGATTGGAATCCAGGGAGCAATGCTGCAAGAACGGGAGGAGTTTAAATATTTAGGAAGTGTTGTGACAAGGGATGGTAAGGTGGAGCGCGAGATAAAGAAGAGACGAGCAGCGGCGGAGAGCTTTTACCAATGTGTTCGGAAGCTGTTATGGAAGGAGGGTATACCAATGAGGTGCAAACTACTGATATACAAACTGTACTATATTCCAATCCTGACATATGGGGCGGTAACATGGCCAATGGGCAGAAGAGAAATAGCAGAAATCCTATAGCAGATAGCCAGCAGGCATCACATCCTATAGCAGGCATCACAGATGAAGTTTTTGAGAGGGGTGGCGGGAGTGACCAAGTTGGATAAAATCAGGAGTAAGAAGATAAGACAAGACTTGGGAGTGGAGAAGTTAAGTTTGAAGATAAGTCGAGAGAGGTTGAGATGGTTCGGGCACATGAAAAGAATGGGAGAGGAGAGAATTCCTAGAAGAGAATTTGAGAAGGGAAGACAAGTGAAGAAAAAGAAGGCTGGGCGTCCGAGGACCAAGTGGATGGACAGCATTGAAGAGGATGTGGCGGAGAGAGGCGAAGATTGGAGGAGAGTGGAAGGAGAGAAGTGGTGGGAAGATGTAGAAAGATGGAATGAGTTGGTGGAGCGGCAGGTGGAGGAATCAGAGGAGAGCGAAGACGATGAGGAAGAAGACGACGGGGAAGAAGTTGGAATGGCCGGCCGACTTCGGCATCCCAGGAGGCCCTAGAAGAAGGTGGAGCTACCTCCACCCCCCAACCCGACTTTAGTTGGATGGGGTATAATTAATTGTTAATTAATTGATATAATAAAAAAAAATTCAGAACTAGCAGTGTTAAACTGAAAACGAACTAGGAAAACGCGTTGTTGAGCGAGCCTTCGTATTGCATGCGAATTGATATGCGTTTGCAAGTGTCTGCTCTACAGACCTTGAAAGGAGCCGAAACGAATGCATCAAAGTATAGCAGTGATTAAATATCTGACATTTTCTTCAAGAAATTTTACAAATATTTACAAACACGCAAATAAAATGTCCGTAAATAACTTTTGAAGTTAGCGACAGATTAGTCTGGAAATTTACAAAAACGCTTGAAGTGTTGGTCCTGATGACCAAGAAAATGCATAAATTATATCTAAGATGAGTATAATAATATCAGGTTTTCACTGGCCATCATATTGGCGCCCGGGAAAGGGGGGAGTGGGTACTTATCCCCCCTCCCCTACTCATCTACCCTCTACTCCAACTCCAGCCCTGCTATTGCTTACCTCCACATCTGCCGCCAGGATGCGCGCGTTGACCTGCTGGAACCTGCGCGCCAGCATTGCGCTGACGATCATCATGAACAGATCCATATAATTCCACGCAAACGTCGCCAGGTTGTCGATCAGGAACAGCGACACACCCAGCCACGGCGAGTAGGAGAAGTTCTGGAAGATCGTGTAGTAGACCGCCTCCAAGTAGATGCGCACCCACTGCCACGTGCTGCGCGCGCATTGCACGGCGTAGCTGATGTCGCGCATCACGTACAGCCCGTGCTCAACTGCAAGCATGCGCAGTGACAGTGTGAGTGTGCCTCCAAGTAGATGCGCACCCATTGCCACGTGCTGCGCGCGCATTGCACGGCGTAGCTGATGTCGCGCATCACGTACAGCCCGTGCTCGACTGCAAGCATGCGCAGTGACAGTGTGAGTGTGCCTCCAAGTAGATGCGCACCCATTGCCACGTGCTGCGCGCGCATTGCACGGCGTAGCTGATGTCGCGCATCACGTACAGCCCGTGCTCGACTGCAAGCATGCGCAGTGACAGTGTGAGTGTGCCTCCAAGTAGATGCGCACCCATTGCCACGTGCTGCGCGCGCATTGCACGGCGTAGCTGATGTCGCGCATCACGTACAGCCCGTGCTCGACTGCAAGCATGCGCAGTGACAGTGTGAGTGTGCCTCCAAGTAGATGCGCACCCATTGCCACGTGCTGCGCGCGCATTGCACGGCGTAGCTGATGTCGCGCATCACGTACAGCCCGTGCTCGACTGCAAGCATGCGCAGTGACAGTGTGAGTGTGCCTCCAAGTACATGCGCACCCATTGCCACGTGCTGCGCGCGCATTGCACGGCGTAGCTGATGTCGCGCATCACGTACAGCCCGTGCTCGACTGCAAGCATGCGCAGTGACAGTGTGAGTGTGCCTCCAAGTAGATGCGCACCCATTGCCACGTGCTGCGCGCGCATTGCACGGCGTAGCTGATGTCGCGCATCACGTACAGCCCGTGCTCGACTGCAAGCATGCGCAGTGACAGTGTGAGTGTGCCTCCAAGTAGATGCGCACCCATTGCCACGTGCTGCGCGCGCATTGCACGGCGTAGCTGATGTCGCGCATCACGTACAGCCCGAGCTCGACTGCAAGCATGCGCAGTGACAGTGTGAGTGTGCCTCCAAGTAGATGCGCACCCATTGCCACGTGCTGCGCGCGCACTGCACGGCGTAGCTGATGTCGCGCATCACGTACAGCCCGTGCTCGACTGCAAGCATGCGCAGTGACAGTGTGAGTGTGCCTCCAAGTAGATGCGCACCCATTGCCACGTGCTGCGCGCGCACTGCACGGCGTAGCTGATGTCGCGCATCACGTACAGCCCGTGCTCGACTGCAAGCATGCGCAGTGACAGTGTGAGTGTGCCTCCAAGTAGATGCGCACCCATTGCCACGTGCTGCGCGCGCACTGCACGGCGTAGCTGATGTCGCGCATCACGTACAGCCCGTGCTCGACTGCAAGCATGCGCAGTGACAGTGTGAGTGTGCCTCCAAGTAGATGCGCACCCACTGCCACGTGCTGCGCGCGCATTGCACGGCGTAGCTGATGTCGCGCATCACGTACAGCCCGTGCTCGACTGCAAGCATGCGCAGTGACAGTGTGAGTGTGCCTCCAAGTAGATGCGCACCCACTGCCACGTGCTGCGCGCGCACTGCACGGCGTAGCTGATGTCGCGCATCACGTACAGCCCGTGCTCGACTGCAAGCATGCGCAGTGACAGTGTGAGTGTGCCTCCAAGTAAATGCGCACCCACTGCCACGTGCTGCGCGCGCATTGCACGGCGTAGCTGATGTCGCGCATCACGTACAGCCCGTGCTCGACTGCAAGCATGCGCAGTGACAGTGTGAGTGTGCCTCCAAGTAGATGCGCACCCACTGCCACGTGCTGCGCGCGCATTGCACGGCGTAGCTGATGTCGCGCATCACGTACAGCCCGTGCTCGACTGCAAGCATGCGCAGTGACAGTGTGAGTGTGCCTCCAAGTAGATGCGCACCCACTGCCACGTGCTGCGCGCGCATTGCACGGCGTAGCTGATGTCGCGCATCACGTACAGCCCGTGCTCGACTGCAAGCATGCGCAGTGACAGTGTGAGTGTGCCTCCAAGTAGATGCGCACCCACTGCCACGTGCTGCGCGCGCACTGCACGGCGTAGCTGATGTCGCGCATCACGTACAGCCCGTGCTCGACTGCAAGCATGCGCAGTGACAGTGTGAGTGTGCCTCCAAGTAGATGCGCACCCACTGCCACGTGCTGCGCGCGCATTGCACGGCGTAGCTGATGTCGCGCATCACGTACAGCCCGTGCTCGACTGCAAGCATGCGCAGTGACAGTGTGAGTGTGCCTCCAAGTAGATGCGCACCCACTGCCACGTGCTGCGCGCGCATTGCACGGCGTAGCTGATGTCGCGCATCTCGTACAGCCCGTGCTCGACTGCAAGCATGCGCAGTGACAGTGTGAGTGTGCCTCCAAGTAGATGCGCACCCACTGCCACGTGCTGCGCGCGCACTGCACGGCGTAGCTGATGTCGCGCATCACGTACAGCCCGTGCTCGACTGCAAGCATGCGCAGTGACAGCGGGAGAAAAGATGACTCTGATTTTCTCATGGAAAGACAACTTAAGATGGTGCAAGCGCGAGCGATTATGCTGCTTGTTGCAGGTACTATTTTGGACACGGTTGGAGACAAAATGATTTGACGAAATGACTTGAAATTTTAATCATGATTAGATGAAATACATACTGAAACCCAATTTACACAGAGGAATGTTATCTTATCTGACGTCACACCGGGCCAAAATCTAACTGGGGCAGATCCTTTAAGTAAATAAGTAATAAGTAATCATTATCTTTCTTGAGTTAATAACCCTCATTATGTGACGCTATTTCCATCTTTCTTTTTAATTTTTCCCTCAACTGTATATAAAATACGCGTAAAATATTGAAAAATTGCCTGTCCCCCAACAGATTAAACAAGATTAAGGTCTATTACCATAGCAGAAACCGTAGAGTAGTTGGCGCAGAGTTCCAGCAGGAACCGGTCAACTCGACATGTCCTGTGCTTGCTAATATGAGTTCACTTACACACCGCCGCTGGCAGCACCACTGCGCTCATCAACGCTATTTTCCTCGCCAGGTCTCTGGGATAGCCGTAGTGCATGTTCAGCGCCAGCTCGATGCGATGGAGCTGCACCATCAGTCCCGGCCACTCGGAAGCGAGCACCAGGAAGAACAGCATGTTGCACGCGCAGGTGCCGTAAAACACCACGGCAGCTTGGATTAGATTAGATTAGATTATTATTGTTTAACGGCGCGTCAACGACGAGGTTATATTGCGCACATTAATTTTTATATATAACTTAGTTGATCATAAGTGGAGGACATGGGGAGGGGTCGACCTAACGGGCCCGATCCGGGGGAGTCCAGCACTGGTGGGAAGGCCAGGTCGGAATGGGGATGGACCGGGGGTGTGGGATTCGGGCCGGCGGAACCCGATTTCAGGGGGATCACCATCTCGAGGGGGAAGGCCGGCCTGAGAGGACCGCAAATTCACGGGAAGGGCATGGATAGGTCGACCCTGGCTGCTCTTTGTCTGGACCTCACCACTGACCTGTCCGGCATGGGTAGCCCTTACACATGAGCATATGCTCGCTGGCGTAGCTGCAGTGGATCATTGGCCTTTGGCCAACACAAACCCCACCACCGGGACATAGATGCAAGTTAGTTCGAGCGTAGCGAGCTTCATTACGGTACTCTTAAGGCACTTTATCTCGTGTCTTTCACGTCATAGCTCCAAGTTATGATATCATAAGGGGTTTGTCCTATCTCACACCATGTTAATATTATGACTTTTCGTCATATCATAAACTTATGAGGTGATAACTGTTTCGAGAATAGAGTCCCTCAGGTCAAACCGTTCAACCAAGCGATCCGAAATTGTGTACACTTTCTAATGTTATCTATAAATTCTCGTGTATAAGTTTCTAAACATGATCCTGTGATTGTTTACATTTAAACTGGGACCGTTATAAAGATCAACTTCAAATTTTGCATAGTCTTCGGGACCAACATTTCATGTGTTCTTGTCAATTTTCAGACGAACCGTATTTATTTTAAAGTTAACATTCTACGGACTTCCTATGCGTGTTTGGAAATATTTGTCAAGTTTCTTGAAGGAATTATCCGATATTTAATCACTGGATCTGCGACACATTTCGTTTCAACTCTTTAGAGACCAAAATCTAGCGAACTCATATAAACTCGGATGCAGTACGAAGGCTCATTATCAATGAGTTACACAGAGCGTTTTCCTCCTACTGTTTAAACACTGGTCCTGACAAATAACATAATACCTTTCATTATTTCGCCGTAGTGCTCGATCTGCATTCTCAAGTCTTGCTTTTATATCACCTGCATACAACATTAACAACAATCTTCCGTAGCGATTTTAGTGATCAATTGTCAGACAAGTGAAAGATCAAATAATTTGTTTCACTGTAATGATTTTGCACAACATAATAACAACATCATTTCTGATAGCGGTTGTAAATAATAGTTTCAGTATCGCCTTAAAACCATGGTTGTAAAAGATGCAGCCACCTTATAACCGGTTGCAACCTCTTACAACCGCTTCCAGAATGACGCCCGTGAACTCACTGAGATAGCTGAAATGCACGCCGTTGTGTAGCAAAACCCAGGTCCAGAATCCAGCGAGCAGAGAGACGCAGCAGATGACGAGAACGCTGTACACAGCGCGCATGCTCAGCCACGAGAATCTGCGTCATCACAGAGGTACTTATTAGTAGAGAGTTAGGATAGTTATGCCAAACAATATCCCGAAATATACAATTGAATGTGCCCAAGCAATTTACGTATATTAGGGGTGTTAAAATAAACCATAAAGTATATGGAATAATTTTTTTTTAAATTTCTTCAGGAATCAGGTTGAGTGGCATGGATATTTTCTGGTTTTTGGGAGAAGTACAATATTTTGAAAAAATTAATGAACATGCAAAAGTGCAGAAATAGTCAGAAAAGTTTGAAAATTTGTCTGAAATATGCACAATAAGCAAAATGCTGAAATATGCAGTTTTTCACCAAAATGGCCCAAATATGCAAAATATGCTAATCGAAACCTATATTTTTGGAATCAGGGTCTATCAAAACAAATTTATATCTTTGTTTGCACGTGATCTGATGATTTAAAAAATATGCATTTGCATATCCTATCTCTACTTATTAGATACCGGGTTGTATATGGATGTGAAACTCTCAAGTACCGGGGTTCGAACCTGGAGCCTCTAACACACCTGAGAGCAGTGGCGTAGGGTCCTACTTGTACCTGAGAGCAGTGGCGTAGGGTCCTACTTGTACCTGAGAGCAGTGGCGTAGGGTCCTACTAGTACCTGAGAGCAGTGGCGTAAAGTCCTACTTGTACCTGAGAGCAGTGGCGTAAAGTCCTACTTGTACCTGAGAGCAGTGGCGTAGGGTCCTACTTGTACATGAGAGCAGTGGCGTAGGGTCCTACTAGTACCTGAGAACAGTGGCGTTGGGTCCTACTTGTACCTGAGAACAGTGGCGTTAAGTCCTACTTGTACCTGAGAGCAGTGGCGTAGGGTCCTACTTGTACCTGAGAACAGTGGCGTTAAGTCCTACTTGTACCTGAGAGCAGTGGCGTAGGGTCCTACTTGTACCTGAGAACAGTGGCGTTAAGTCCTACTTGTACCTGAGAGCAGTGGCGTAGGGTCCTACTAGTACCTGATAGCAGTGGCGTAAAGTCCTACTTGTACCTGAGAGCAGTGGCGTAGGGTCCTACTTGTACCTGAGAACAGTGGCGTTAAGTCCTACTTGTACCTGAGAGCAGTGGCGTAGGGTCCTACTTGTACCTGAGAACAGTGGCGTTAAGTCCTACTTGTACCTGAGAGCAGTGGCGTAGGGTCCTACTTGTACCTGAGAACAGTGGCGTTAAGTCCTACTTGTACCTGAGAGCAGTGGCGTAGGGTCCTACTTGTACCTGAGAACAGTGGCGTTGGGTCCTACTTGTACCTGAGAACAGTGGCGTTAAGTCCCACTTGTACCTGAGAGCAGTGGCGTAGGGTCCTACTTGTACCTGAGAACAGTGGCGTTAAGTCCTACTTGTACCTGAGAGAAGTGGCGTTGGGTCCTATCCTAGCAACTAGTACCTGAGAGCAGTGGCGTAGGGTCCTACTTGTACCTGAGAACAGTGGCGTAGGGTCCTACTTGTACCTGAGAGCAGTGGCGTAGAGTCCTACTTGTACCTGAGAACAGTGGCGTAGGGTCCTACTAGTACCTGAGAGCAGTGGCGTAGGGTCCTACTTGTACCTGAGAGCAGTGGCGTTGGGTCCTATCCTAGCAACTAGTACCCGAGAGCAGTGGCGTAGGGTCCTACTTGTACCTGAGAGCAGTGGCGTAGGGTCCTACTAGTACCTGAGAGCAGTGGCGTTGGGTCCTACTTGTACCTGAGAGCAGTGGCGTAGGGTCCTACTTGTACCTGAGAGCAGTGGCGTAGGGTCCTACAAGTACCTGAGAGCAGTGGCGTAGGGTCCTACTTGTACCTGAGAACAGTGGCGTAGGGTCCTACTTGTACCTGAGAGCAGTGGCGTAGAGTCCTACTTGTACCTGAGAACAGTGGCGTAGGGTCCTACTAGTACCTGAGAGCAGTGGCGTAGGGTCCTACTTGTACCTGAGAGCAGTGGCGTTGGGTCCTATCCTAGCAACTAGTACCCGAGAGCAGTGGCGTAGGGTCCTACTTGTACCTGAGAGCAGTGGCGTAGGGTCCTACTAGTACCTGAGAGCAGTGGCGTTGGGTCCTACTTGTACCTGAGAGCAGTGGCGTAGGGTCCTACTTGTACCTGAGAGCAGTGGCGCAGGGTCCTACTAGTACCTGAGAGCAGTGGCGTACGGTCCTACTTGTACCTGAGAACAGTAGCGTAGGGTCCTACTTGTACCTGAGAGCAGTGGCGTAGGGTCCTACTAGTACCTGAGAGCAGTGGCGTAGGGTCCTACTTGTACCTGAGAGCAGTGGCGTAGGGTCCTACTAGTACCTGAGAGCAGTGGCGTAGGGTCCTACTTGTACCTGAGAACAGTGGCGTAGGGTCCTACTTGTACCTGAGAGCAGTGGCGTACGGTCCTACTTGTACCTGAGAGCAGTGGCGTACGGTCCTACTTGTACCTGAGAACAGTGGCGTAGTGTCCTACTAGTACCTGAGAGCAGTGGCGTAGGGTCCTACTAGTACCTGAGAGCAGTGGCGTAGGGTCCTACTTGTACCCGAGAGCAGTGGCGTTGGGTCCTACTTGTACCTGAGAGCAGTGGCGTAGGGTCCTACTTGTACCTGAGAGCAGTGGCGTAGGGTCCTACTAGTACCTGAGAGCAGTGGCGTAGGGTCCTACTTGTACCTGAGAACAGTGGCGTAGGGTCCTACTTGTACCTGAGAGCAGTGGCGTACGGTCCTACTTGTACCTGAGAACAGTGGCGTAGTGTCCTACTAGTACCTGAGAGCAGTGGCGTAGGGTCCTACTAGTACCTGAGAGCAGTGGCGTAGGGTCCTACTTGTACCCGAGAGCAGTGGCGTAGGGTCCTACTTGTACCTGAGAGCAGTGGCGTAGGGTCCTACTAGTACCTGAGAGCAGTGGCGTAGGGTCCTACTTGTACCTGAGAACAGTGGCGTAGGGTCCTACTTGTACCTGAGAGCAGTGGCGTACGGTCCTACTTGTACCTGAGAGCAGTGGCGTACGGTCCTACTTGTACCTGAGAACAGTGGCGTAGTGTCCTACTAGTACCTGAGAGCAGTGGCGTAGGGTCCTACTAGTACCTGAGAGCAGTGGCGTAGGGTCCTACTTGTACCCGAGAGCAGTGGCGTTGGGTCCTACTTGTACCTGAGAGCAGTGGCGTAGGGTCCTACTTGTACCTGAGAGCAGTGGCGTAGGGTCCTACTAGTACCTGAGAGCAGTGGCGTAGGGTCCTACTTGTACCTGAGAACAGTGGCGTAGGGTCCTACTTGTACCTGAGAGCAGTGGCGTACGGTCCTACTTGTACCTGAGAACAGTGGCGTAGTGTCCTACTAGTACCTGAGAGCAGTGGCGTAGGGTCCTACTAGTACCTGAGAGCAGTGGCGTAGGGTCCTACTTGTACCCGAGAGCAGTGGCGTAGGGTCCTACTTGTACCTGAGAGCAGTGGCGTAGGGTCCTACTAGTACCCTAGAGCAGTGGCGTTGGGTCCTACTTGTACCTGAGAGCAGTGGCGTTGGGTCCGGTGATTCCCAGCACTGGCGTAGGGTCCTACTTGTACCTGAGAGCAGTGGCGTTGGGTCCTACTTGTACCTGAGAGCAGTGGCGTTGGGTCCGGTGATTCCCAGCACTGGCATGAGGCCGAAACACTCTGCTATGAACAGCGCTGGTTTGATCGCGCGATGAAACGAGTTGGCATCTGAAGGTAGAGATGTAAATTTCACAATTGGTGACAGATAGAGTATTTTTTAAAATTAAATTGTAATTTCCCTCTGCAAAATATTTTATTAGGTTTTATATATTCGTACCTATTTCAAAAATACTATATTTTTTACTTGTTCCACCCACAAATGATTCCCTTACCTGTGTTAAGAGATGTATTAGAGATTACGAAAGTTCGTTTGCCATAATTAATTCGACTCTTTCTGCTCACTATATAAAATATTTTTCTCTTTTTCTCCAACATCGAAGAACTGTTCCAAGTCAAGACTCAAAATGATCAGGATCAGATTGATTGTTACCCGTTAACAGTTGAGTATCAGTTCCCTGAGAATCCAGAAGAAACCAGGAGTTCTGTCGATCCTCCAGCATCCAGACATCTTCGGCAATCCTCGTGCGTGTCCGTGACGCTTCGGGCAACCTCGTGCGCAGCCGATGATTGCCGACCTTGCTGAATCGCCTCCATCTCTCTGCGTACGTCCTATTCAAAGACGCAGCGCCATTTGTCACTGTCAAGTTGGTCTGATTACTCATGTTCCACAACTGATATCACACACTGCATTCGTCATTGACTATTCCTTGTTGTCATTCACACTGATTGAATTGATTCTTGACACGGAATCCGAGATAGCGATCGATAAATAGCTGATTGTCGGAATCAATTATGTAGTAGGAAGAAAGTCGATATGGAGGTGATACTTATAGATGTCATTATGATGGTCACTTGAAATTAGATCAACAGTTAGTTAGCACTTCATATACTCCACTTTACCATTACTTCCTCGGTGTGGTCATCTTCTTCCTTGTAATTTCCAATACGAAGAGCTGTAAGAAAGATTATGTTACGTCATCACAAATGTATACTCCGTAAAATAATTGCACCGCAATTTTATCGATAAAATTTAATTTCAGTTCTTGAGAAAACATTTCGATTTAAATACTTGTAAAGTGTCGGCTGTACTTCGAGGTATCTGGAGATAGGATTTCATAAATATTGACATAATTTCTTAACGCTTATAAAGTAACATTATTTATGAAGCTGTTTCTAGAATCTAACTACGATAAATAAACAGCAACTTATAAATTCAATGTTTATTCCCCAACTCGACTTTAGAAAGACTGACCCTATTTTGTTGCATTTCTGACATCGGCTCTCAGAAATACCTTTGTAAATTAATTGTCACGTTCGTAAAATATGAATCCTTAGAAGTTGTAGTTACATTTAGAAAATGCTAGGAAAACGCTCTGTGTAACGCGTTGATAAGCGAGCCTTCATATTGCATGCGAATTCGAAAGTTTCTGCTCTACAAATCTTGGAAAGAGCCGAAACGAAATGCAACAACAAAGGAGCAGTTATAAAAACCTGACATTTCTATCACGAAATTTGACAAAATATATCCAAGAACGCATAAAATTTAAAACACACAGACGACACAGACTTTTAACGACAGATTACTCTGAAAATTTACAAAAGAACAAACTAAAATGTTTGTCTATGGCCATGCAAAATTTTAAGTTATTATATCAAGCGTCTAGTTTAAATTTCAAAAAAAACACAGGATTATGTTCAACAACGTATCATAAGGCCACTTGGATTACAATGCCTATACTCAGTATGTGTGCAAAGTTGCAGGCCGATTTGTTGACAGGTTGTTGGCTGGCAAAAACGAGCATTGAAAAAGCATGGACGGCCACAGCTTCTCTAACTTTCTCAATTAGTTTGTTATTATCAACACGATTATATCATATTAGCATTGATTTTATATTAAATAAAACACTAACAACACTTTTAATACGTTTCAAATTCATAAAAAGATGTATTTTAGTGAAAATTCGCGTGAAATATCATTTACAACACTTTCTGACAGTTCTTCGTTTGTTTACACCGGCCATCTTGGACATCGGCCTGGTGGATGTCAGTCTGCGAAATCAAGCTGAACATGCAGTCAGCCACCAGTCATGTAGGAGGCTGTGAAATCGGATCGCCGAGCGGCAAAGAGTGGATGAGACGATCGGCACACCCGCGAACACCCGGACGAAGACGTCTTATGAAGAATTTATCATTGACGATCGGAATATCGGATATACTACTCTTTCCGAAAATATCAGTTTTCGAGCGGCAATTTTGAAATGTGGAACGATCTTCAAAAACTGACGTTTTCCAACTTGTCAAATCCAATACAAATCAATATAACTCGTTTTATTAAAAGCAACAATGTGTAAAATCATCCATGGTAAAATCCTGTTTTAATACTGTTTTAAGTTCAACAAGTAGGGATTTTGGTGAAAATTCAAATGCAATATTGAGAGTACGTATACATGAGACCCTTAACATTTGAAATCCATTTGAATGGCAGCCCGCTTAAGGAACCTTCCCATCATTTGCCTCTTGATACAACGAAATAATTCATTACTGAGCCAACATTCTGATCGTTATTAAAATAGGGACGTGTAGCGTAAATAAGAAGTTATAATAATGTTTAAATTATGAAAGTTAAGATTTACCTGAACTAAGAAGGGTTATTGAGTGAGTCCAGTTAGCTACACGTCCCTATTTCAATCAGAATGTTGGCTCCAGTACCTACTGAATTATTTCGTTGTTTCGAGAGGCAAATGATGGGAAGGTTCTGTATTAATATGCCACGGCCGCCTCCTTCTCACCGTATATCCTTATACTATACTCGCTATACAATACTTCTTATACTTACACCAAAACGCTCGGTGTAACGCGTTGATAAGCGAGCACCGGTACGTGCAACACTTCGAATCAAAATAACCTAAACAATAATCCAGTCAAATAATAAAAAATAACTGCTTCACCTGGTTTTCAATTCAACTTAGTAAAAGCCACACTCAAAAATATTAAACATAATAAAATTACTTTCAAAAGTTCAAAAAATAATTTAAAAAATCAGTAATTTCTATCATAATAAATAGACAATTAGCTAAATGTATGAGCAAAAATATATTTAAAAAAATATAATTATAAAAACATTCATAACTTCTCTGTCTGAATTGAGCGTAATTAACTAAAACGTTTTATGAACGAAGAAACTTATCGATTTAAAATCAAATTTCGTATTAATTTTCATATTAATTATATGGAACAAGTTCAGCACGCTTTCAAGTTTGATTGATGACTTTCAACGAGCCAACAAATGAAATTGATTTTGTAATTGATTGATGTGTGTTGATAATGATATTGCAGGAGTATCAATTACTAGGAAACAATCGAGCAAGTTTTTGTTGTGCAAGCAAATTTCACTCCCCCCACATTAAAATTTGCAGTTCAACCAGATTTATTTGAAGAATATTAGAATAATAAAACTGAATTTCCTTGGTAAATCAACCGAAAACGATGGTTATTTGAATTTACAGGAAATGTTGATTTCACAAATGGTGGCAGAATTGGTACTATTTTTTAAAATGTGCTTTTATCACACCCATCTGTTTTTGTTGTGCAAGCAAATTTCACTCCCCCCACATTAAAATTTGCAGTTCAACCAGATTTATTTGAAGAATATTAGAATAATAAAACTGAATTTCCTTGGTAAATCAACCGAAAACGATGGTTATTTGAATTTACAGGAAATGTTGATTTCACAAATGGTGGCAGAATTGGTACTATTTTTTAAAATGTGCTTTTATCACACCCATCTGTCAATGTGTGTATGTTTCAAGGTAAAATATCCACATTGCACTCAGACAATTACGCATAAAGTTCTCTAGAGGCAACACTGGACACAACCAGTGGTTCCCACCAGCTACATCAGGCACACATTCCTGCATTGTCAGCCTTCTTAGGCACTGGCAACTTAGGTAATTACATTCGCTAAGATCACAATTCTATGTAGAAGCAAATGGACATCATCATAAGAAGATTTCAATGATTTCAATGAACTTCGAAAAAGAATTAACCACCGGTGGGATCTTTAAATTTGCAGTTCATTACATAACATCATCCCAAGTGAGATTGTCAGAAAATTTCGTCAGTCCAGAATAAAATAATAAACAACATTAAAAATTATCTAGTTAGCTCTGTTTTTCAAAATATTTCACATGCAAATCCGTGATCCTAATATCTATTTATGTTATTATCCATTGTTGAATAGCATAATAGAAATTAGGATCGCGGTACAGCAAATGAAATTTTTTGAAAAGCAGAGCTAACTAGATAATTTAAAATGTAGTCCATTGATTTCAAACTAGTGTTTACCAGTTTTCTGATCGGGTCGAAATAGTATTATATTGACATTTTGAAAGCCTTTAATTGTTGAGAGGAAAAATTACCCGATCAAGATTATGAAGGCCAACATATTATTACATTTTATATATTTTCAGCGTAATCATTAGCGCTATATTAATCATAATTTGTAAGTGTATTCTTTCTTAAATATTTTTCAAATTCGTTTGATTGAAAAAGAATTATACACACCTTAATCAAGGTCATTATATAAAGCGGTTTACACAATTGATAGAGCAGTTACTCTCACACAGCATATTATTTTACGAGATGTTCACATGCTAGCTTATTAACGAGTAAATAAAGCTTTTTCCAAGTAGGTAATCAAAACACTTAGACAAAAAATCTAATATATCGAACTATAAATTATTCGTTGAAATAAAATCAAGTCCTCGCACACGTTATATTTCAGTACAACTACACATTGAAACAAAACACTGAACTCTCCAACTCTCTCCACACTCAATGCAAGGGCAAGTGAAAGTGATGCTTCCTTTATAACATACCGCCTCGTGTAAATAGATTCATTAACTCCGTGTCAATAGACTGTTATCTCACCGCCTGTTGAATCAGATGTCAAGATTCCCATGCAGAGCCTTCTAGATGCCTGTTGGGAGAGAGTAGAGTGCAGCCATTACCTCGCACTCGAGGTTCTAGTTGCCTATTCTCGAGTTTGATGAAAATGGTCGCTACCTGCGGGTTTGATTCAAGAATAGGCACCCTGGAATTTACCTAAGATCGGGGAGGTAGTCACGAAGAAATTTTACTCTAAAATGAGTCGTCTACGTTACTTCTAAATTCTAAAAGCATTGTGAAACTTTAATTGTGTTTATCTCAAACTATCAGTAAAGTTTAGGAACATATTTTTCCTAGTTTCTAAATAATTATAGAATATAGTGTTTTTGTGTGTTACGTCATGATAGCTTAAGACGGCTGGGTAGTGAGTTTGACCTTGAAGAGTTTTTTTTTAAATTTTCGGGTTCTAAACACCTGTTGGACAAAATAAAACTAATAACTTATTCCAAACTATGAAATTATTTTCATTGAACTGTTCTGAATTCACGTCCATAGCCCTATTTTGTTAACAATTACACTGGAAAAAGATATTGATAATAATCGATTAAAAAACTCGTCAAGGCCACGCTCACTTCCAAGCCCTCTTAAGCTTTAAGATAGTCTAAAATGAACTTTCCGGGTGCTATGTTAAAAAAAATGAATCCAAATTTGACTAAAAAATGACAAAACAAATTTTAAAAAATCACATGGTAATTATTTAATTTAAGAAAAACTATAAAAAATTATATTTGGTTGTCTATTCCATTATTTATAGTTGTAACTACATCATATACAAATTTTAAAACCTGTTCCTCCAAATGTTTCCAAGAAATTTTCTCCTACAAATGTCTAATTTAACATAGCAAATTTTTGTGACTACATCCCCTTAATTGCTGATGTCGCCATTAGCCTCGCTGCAAAAACAGTGCGACGTTAAGCCCCAGACAAAAAAAAAATAATTGCTGATGATGATGATTAATAGTTGAATAAACTATTAGAAGAAACAGTCAAGTTGTATAAATTGCCGCATGGTTCGCGGTCATCTTAATGCTAGTCGTAGTGGCTGTTTTTCTTCAGTAACTCCTGTCATGTTTGTGTCACGTGTTTTAGAAGGCGGTGACAGCAATTAGCAAGCGGACAATTAATGAGGAGGGGGGGGGGGGGGTACATTTTTACTGACGGATTTGTCATTGATTAAAACACGCTGTTTGGATTGATAATGTTCTGGTAGGCGGGTGTTTGTTATACAAATACACCCAGACGTCGTTAAAATTGTATTTCAACATTAAAAGTTTTGTCTAAGAAAATATTTTTACAACGATAATGATTGTATAATAATGAAGATAAATGTATGGAGTGAGGCAAGTAATCAAATAACATGGGAGTAATTCTTAATAAACATTTTTATTACATAAACTCATTTTTACAATGGACGTAGTACTGTTTTTGTAATATGTATTCGTAAATATTATTTTTATAATTAGGTACATGATTGAAGTACATTTAAAGGAAATGATAAATTAATTAAAAATAAAATTATAAATTATTTTGGCTTTCCACACTAACACTGAAAATTGTTAATCAGGTATTAAAACACACACGGATATGAAACTGTCAATCATTGGCACGTAAACATTGTGCCAATAAACATTGTACAATACGTAAACATTGGGATGAGCTGTTGATTGTTTTGCAGGATCAGATAGGTAAATTTGATGTATTAGTTCTGACTGAAGTGTCATTTATAGAGGTCATTGATCGGTATGGCATACCTGGATATAATGATTTTTTTCAAGTAAGGAAGTACAGGAAAGGGGGTGGAATTGTTATATTCCTTAAGGATGGATTGCAGTTTGAAGTGGTACAGAGTTCTTTCAATTTTTTTGAAGGAATTTCGGGGATCATTAGGTTACCTGATAAGAGGATTATTTCATTGATCACGGTTTATCGGCCTCCGGATAATAATAAGAAGTCATTATTATTTTTTCTGGTAGCGGGGCACTTGTGCTACGGGGCTTTGCTCTATTCCCGCTACCAGCAAAACACTGTATACATGCTGATGTTTTAAAAATAAATAATAATAATAATAATAATTTATAGAAGAATTGGAAAGTTTATTATTGCATAATAGAGGAAAAAGTATTATTTATGTAGGAGATGTCAATTTAAATATTCTTAATGAGGATGAGTTTATTATAAATTTGTATGAAAATGTAATGTCTTCGAATGGAATGTATAGGTGTATATATGGAGCAACTAGACAAGAGATTGTGATGGATAAGGAAACTAGTAGTTGCATTGATCATATTTATGTGCGTATGAGACATTGTAATGTCAGTTCAATTATTATTCAGTGTAAAATCTCAGATCATTACATGGTTGGAGTTGATATTGAGAGTAAGTGTAATAGTGTTAAGCAGGCTCCGGGTATTACTTATAGATCTGTTATATGTGAGGATGCATTAAAGCACTATTTCAGTGAAGTGAATTGGTCGGATTTGTCACCGAGTAATGATTGCAATGAACTATATGATGAGATTGTTTCTTCTTTCACCTCATGCTATGATAGAGCTACGTACATTAGAGAGCAGCGAAAGATAAGGGCTCCGCGGAAGGAATGGATGTCTTACAAACTTTTAGAGGCAATTCAAAGTAGGGATAGGCTATATCATAAATGGAAAATTTGCAAATCTACGTTGAGAAGTAATTTCATGGTCGAATATAAGAGACGAAGAAATTTAGTTGCTGCTGAAATAAAAAATGCTAAAATTAATTATTATAAAAATAAAATTTTAAATGCTAAAAATGATATGAAAGAGACATGGAAAATTGTAAACGAAATTTCTGGAAGAAGTAATAAGAATTCTGTTGATGAGGTTATAGCTCGTTATATGGGGAAGGTTCATTCAATTGAACACATTGCGAATTCATTTGTGAATTCTTTCATAAACGACATTAAAGATATTCAACATGAGTGTATTATCCGAACGTTGCCTGATGTCAGAGGTAATTACGTGGCTGCTCAATCAATGTATATGCCTACAATATCTAGTGCTGAGGTCGAAGATGTGATAACGAAATTGAATGTAAATAAACAACCAGGATGGGATAACATACGGACCAAAGATCTACAATATCTATGCAATGATATCAGTGTAACAATAGCAAGACTTATTAATTTGTCAATAAAGTCAGGGATAGTACCGGATAATTTAAAAATTTCTATAGTACGTCCCATTTACAAGAAAGGGGATCATTTAGCATACAATAATTATAGACCTATATCATTACTTCCCATAATTGAGAAAATTATGGAGAAGGTTATTTTGAGAAGGATATCGGAATACATTCAAGTTTTCAACATAATTAATACATCACAATACGGTTTCCAGAAGGGTAAAAGTACTGGGGAACTTTTAACTAATTTTTCTGATTACATTAATTCAAAACTCAATGAAAATTTTCACATAATTGCATTATTTATAGATTTTTCAAAAGCTTTTGATACTATTAACTACAGTATACTCATAGATTCACTAAGTTGCATAGGTATTGGTGGCTCTTTGTTAAATTGGTTTCGTAGTTATTTACAATCTCGTAAAATCATAGTAAAAATTTCAAATGTATATAGTTGCTCAAGAGAATTATTCAGCGGAGTGCCGCAGGGTTCAAATTTGGGTCCCTTATTGTATATTATTTATGTTAACCATGTTTTCAATTTATTTCATAAAGGTAAAGTGTACATGTATGCTGATGATACTGTAATATTAGCCGCAAATAGGAATTTGGATGAAGCACAGATAGAACTTCAAAATAATTTTAATACTTTGCTACGTTGGACACATGATAATGGATTAGTAATTAATGCTGATAAAACCAAAATTATTCATATCTGTTCTCCTTATAACATTAATAAGAATTTAACAGTAGATATTTTATGCCACAGTGTACAGTGTTTGCATTCATTGGGTAATGGGATGTGTAATACGTGTTCAACCAAAATTCAGGTAGTGAACTCACATGTGTATCTAGGATTAATTATTGATAGGCATTTCTCTTGGAGTGATCACATTAATAATTTATGTAACAGATTGCGCTTATGCAGTTATAATTTTTATAATTTATGTTCTTTTTTACCGATGAGTCTCATGAAGTTACTATATTCAGCGTTGGTCGAGTCTATTTTAGCTTACGGAATTTTAGCATGGGGAAATGCATCTGCTGTGCACCTGAATAAAATATATCAGTTGCAGTGCAAGATTTTGAAAATTATTATATCTCCAGCTACTATACAGAATAAAAATTTATCGAAGAGTATGTATTTTTCGTATTTACAATTATTAGATATTTCGGATCTTTTTGAATATAAATTAATTCTTAAACAATATTTTAGCTCAGAGTTCAAAATTCTATATGACTGTGAAGTACAAATACGGGCTAAATCGCAAGGAAAATTTAGAATACATAAATGTATTAATAAGTATGGACAAAGACAGCTTAATTATGAAGTACCCACAATTTTTAATAATTTACCTCAAAATTTAAGAAATTTCGATACATACAATTGTATAAAAAAAGAAATTAAGATGTGGTTATTTACTAGGAATGTTTTTGGTTGAACGGGTATTGATCCAGTTACCTAATGATGACTAATTTTTGAATATGGATTGTTTCAATATGTATTACTTCCTTATTTCTACTAGGCTGTTAAATCTGATGTTACTTTATTGTTTACGCACTTGGTCATTTTTATTGTTTCTGTATGCTTATTGTTTATTTACATTATTTTGTCTCCCACAGACTAGCCTTTTGGCTATGTGGGATAGTTTGTAGATTTGTGTATTTATTGTATTGTGTATAATTGTGTGCAATAAAAAAAAAAAAAAAAAAAAAAAATTAAAATCAGAGGGTAATCACTATCGTTTAAAATATTGTAGGTATGTATAGTGATTTAACACGCACATCAACAACTAATGCAAGTACATATTGCATGTTTGATGCAATGGATTGGTTTTTATGTACAGCAGTAAACATGTGCTCGTACAAAGTGCCTGTTTGCGTGCAATTATCACCTGTTGAAACATGTTATTCTTGGTTGTAATTAAGTCCTGGCGTCGAGCTCACGACCAGCCAGTATTGATCGTGGTTTATCATGATCTCTTTAGCTGTGATTTTTAATCATTTTCACCGTCCATGGCATATGGTCCATCAGAACAGTTCACCTACTCTGGCTCAAACTTTAATTCATAGTTTGCACGTGATGTCATCTCATTGTTGCCTGCCACCATCTTGATGGTACGCAAAATAGCTGTGATTCTCTGTAATTTTTTTTGACGATACTTTATAGTTAATGGGGACTTGGAAAATTGTATAGGCTCCGGAGATATCTTTAGTACGAAGAGGAATCACTATCATTACAAAAATACATCGATTTACCTCAATAAAGTTATAAATTTGACCCGTCAACGTGCCAAAAAAATGTCCGTCCTCAGGTGGAAAATTCAATAATTATGTATTGCTGACATAAAACAAAAGAAGTTCGTGCACTATGAATTGTCTTTAAGTTTTCCTTTCATCTGGTATTAATCTCCAGATTAAAAGATGTCTTTATGTTTACTTTTAGTCTTGTCTATAATTTGCCTTTATTCTTGTAATATTGTCTTGTCTTTAATCATCCATAAACAACCTAAACATGTAACAGATCTGTTAATTTATAGCATCAAGAAGCTCGCAATATAATGTCAAAGCGTTTGCAATTGCCAACTGACGATGTTGTTATTGTCGCGTCAGTCATGACAAGTGGGTCAGACCTGGGAACTGCGTCATGTGGGACGACAGACGAAGTGGATAACATGTCATTACTTGTTGTTGACAGCCTGTGATTGCAGTTGCAGTTGCAGTTGTAGTGCAGTTGGAGAGCTCATGTGAACGCAACGGTCTGTGAGGAGGTGAGGCGAACTTATAAGCTCGGTATTCTTGTGGATCTTTCTCGGTGATTTGTCTTGTGTTTTTGCTGACGACCCGGCTCACAGTCAAACATTAGTTCTGATATTTCACACTAATGTCGTGAGCGGCCACATACGTATATAAGACGAAAATTGTAATAGATCTTGACTTCAGATTTTGCATGGTTTGGGGCCAACCTTGAGGAAGTAGTTGACAATTTTGAAAAAAAAAACAGTGAATACATTAAGAAGCTATTGACATTTTACTGGAATTTAACCTTTTATTATTAATCGAATTTCTTCAAACTTACTGTAAAGATATCTCTGCTTCTTCGCTTGACGCATTTGATTAGTTTGTTTTCAATGCTGTTCCAAGCTGTTTTTCTTCATTACGAAGACTCGCTTAGCAACGCGTTATAAGAGCGTTTTCCTAGTAGATTGTCATCGTATTTGTGCGTTGGCCAATCAAAAGTCGATCATTCTGTTGGAACCGAGGAAGAAGATTTGATTGGTTCGTTGGTTTCAAGTTAGATGAGTAGAAGGCAGATGAATTCGAACATACTTGTCACTCGTTCCACTTATTCGTTTTTTCCTTTAGTAATGACATGACGTGATGATAGAAGACATTGAAGATACAGGAAAGTTGTGAAGAATTATAAGTACCTACATTCAAATTATGAGCTTTTGCAAATATAAATGTTGTGATACATCGAACAACATCCACGAGTTTGAAAGTTGAAATGCTCCAATGAAGATCTATCGATCAATGATTAATCTATTTCTTTGCAGAAAGTGATCATGAAACCTAATGTGCAAAGTGATCTATGTGAGCAATGTTTACGTATGTGCATTTACTCGCCATGTGAACTGACTTCGCGGCCTATCGAGTTGATTAGCTAACACGTGACATGCGCAAGCACTGCTTCCTAACTCTACTGCGCAGGTTGTAGGAAACTTTTACCCAGTTTATAAACACCATGAAACGTAAACATGTTATTCCATTAACTATGCCTGCTGCTACTAGTAAGCCGATAATATGTTTTCCCACACATTTTTCATAATTCTTAATCAAAATCCAGATTATTTCTGTAATGTTATCTCCTAGATTGACGGCAAAAGCCTCACAACGTAATTTGTTTACAACGTTATACTCTTTAAAAAAGTAACAAAACATTTACCGAAACAATTTTCTAAAAATGTTAGTTTGGTTGAATCGTTAATTGTTCTCTCATATTCTATATCACAGTGCTGACATGAGCAAGGATGAATGTAACATTTTGTAAATTCTTCGGGAGCCACAATCAATGATGTGCCTTCTTCCACAAATATATAATTGCAAACCTCCTTGAGGAGAGAGGTTCAGTATTGTGTACCTATCTAGATGGCGCCAGCTTACGGATAAATGAACTATATCATTCTTTTGCTATATAAAACATGATTACAAACATTTTGGACGATCATTCTTGTTCCGGTGATATTAACCAAAAAATTCAAATTAACTATTAACAAATTATAGTTGACTTCAATACATTGTATGTTCAAACGGTTCTAGCTAAATGAATTGATCTAGGCTTTAGACACGATAGATTTCAAATAGAGATCACATCACCTTTTACTGATATGTTGTGCTAATAGGCCACGCCGTCGTCTTCCCAAAGACACTAAGGTGCACCCGTGGTCAGAATAATTGACAGTAAACAGCTAAGTTGGAGCTCGAATATTTGTTGAATGGAGAAATATTCATTAGGTGGTTGATTGGTTCTTATTAATCAAACCCTCCAACCCCACATACTTGCCTTCTGCTTTTACCTCTACTAGCTAGTTGTCGACTAGCTAATCAAGTTTGAAAAATAACTTGGTATTTTGCCAGCAAATTTATGTGACCACTGGTGTACAGTCATGGAAATGTATTCGGTAAACCTAGGGGTAAACGCTCCTTCTTCCTTTCCATGCATTTACGTTAGTTTATGCTCCCCCCTCCCCCCTCACCAATGGACTGCCACCTTGACGCGGTGGTGGGGCTTAAGGGACCGGCTCGCATAGCGAGTTGGTCCCAACCAAGTGCAGTCCAGGGTCGGCCTAGTCCCATGCCCTCCCTTGAATTTGCGGTCCCCTCGGGCCGGCCTTCCCCCTCGAGATGGTGATCCCCCTGAAATCGAGTCCCACCGGCCCGAAGCCTCCCCCTCCACCCGGTCCGTCCCTATTCCGGCCTGGCCTTCCCACCAGTGCTGGACTCCCCCGGATCGGGCCAGTTAGGTCGACCCCTCCCCATGTCCTCCACTTATATCAACAAAGTTAAATGCAAAAATGCAAATATTAATGTGCGCAATATAACCTCGTCGTTGACGCGCCGTTAAACCACAATAATCAATCAATCAATCAATCTCCCCCCTCCCCCTCGACCCGTAACACTGACAAAGTTGTTTGTGGGGTGGGGTTTGAATGGAGCGTTTACCGAATATATTTCCATGACTGTACCTACTTCTTTCCATGCAGTCTCGCGTCCTCCCTAAAATAGGTAGTCCTATCCCTGTCATGTTAAAGAGGACTAGAGACTGCATGAAGTAGCTGTCGAGCCGTCTATAATGAACATGTTTCAGGTCCCAGCTTCAGAATGCGCCAGGCAATACGCAAGATGTTCAGCAACAAGATCAGCTCCAAGCAAGCCACGCCCCCTGCCCTCGCATCTGTCCGCTCATTGGTCAGAGACTTGAGTCACGTGACAGATCCCAACTCGTTCCACCGAGCCATCGGGCCCGTGCTGGTGGTAGCGCAGTGCTTCGCGTTCATGCCGGTAGATGGCATCCTACGCGACAACGCGACTGAATTGAGGTGCGTTTGTTTAGACTCTTTAGACTATTTAGATATATGATTTAGACACATCTGTTTTGCCTGTCATTAAATTGGACTATAATTAATAATAATTAATTTTGTATAACACAAGTTGGTACTTTTCAGTTGAAATCGGTGCATCAAGTTTGTATTATTCCTATTGTACCGTTATACATGTTTATTTCATTAATTCTTATGAAGTTCACCCGGAATTTAACAAAATAAAATTTATTTTTTAATACCTACACCTGCCACCATTTGTAAAATTTTATTTAATTTAAATTAATTTATTATGTTTATTTTTTGTTAATTAATGGAGCCTTCTTATGTGTACTCCATTCTTACTATATCGTTACACATTGGTTCTATTGCATTTCATTCGCAATCTAACAAATTTAATATTTTAATATCTACACCTGCCACCATTTGTAAAATTCACTTCCATACTAATTATTTTATCATTTCTATTTTTGTTATGAAATGGAGCGTTTTATGTGTATTTTATTCCTATTATATCGTTATACATTAATACTTTTGAATTTCATCTGGAATTTAGCAATTCCAATTTATTATTTCAGAACCTACACCTGCCACCATTTGTATAATTGACTTCTAAATAAGTACTAGTCATTTTATTGAGTTTAGTTGAGTTATCTCCTCTATACTATGAACTGCGGTCATAATATCACGTTGTAAAGTTGTCTCTCGTCACACTTGCTGTGTTTGAACCTCAGATTCCGGTGGCGCAGTGTGCGAGTCGTCTATTCGGTGTTCCTCATCATGTGCTCGCTCGTCATGACGATCCTGCACGTCGTCAACTTGTTCACGGTAGCCTCGTTAAACAGGACGAGTAAGTATTGTGCTCATTGTGAGGGGAGGGGGGGGGGGTCCCTTATCGTGCCCCTATGGCATTTTTAATAGGGAATCTTACTTATAGTTACCCAGTTCTGTCTGTGTGTCTGTCTGTCTGTCTGTCTGTCTGTCAGGAACGGTTGCGCGCTTCGATTTGACATTGGTATTTATTGAAAACTATAACTAAGATGGAGGCGTTTTATTGCCATCATGTCTAAAATTACATCTTCTGCCTTTTGTGAATAAATTAATAACCGAAACTCACCTAAGACGAGCACCTTATCCTTTTGTAATTATAATAAATTCATAATAAGATACTAATACGGTCTAAACCAGCACATGACATTAAAAACGTCATCTCGGCAAGAAACTTCAAATGTTATTTTTCTTATTTTCTCTTGCTCTGAATTTCGTAGGCCGTGAACATGATCAAACCAAAGTCGATGGAGTTATATTATACATTTTCTTGGGAAATAATTTTCCTTCGTTTCTTATTTACTAAGAGTGGTGTGTATTGAGTCATGTAAACGACGTCAAGTTACTGTTGGTAATGTTTTAAACATCAATGCTTAAATTTTTACATTGCATACTGATAGGTACCTTAGAGGCAGATGGGCGGAAGTCAATTTTAATGATTCTTAAAGTGATCTCAATAACCAGTAATTCTGAGCTGAATTCTTCATCCAATCATATTTGTAATGGTGACATGGGCCTTCTGTAAGGGTACCTATACTTCAATATAACTGTATTTGTTAACATCAGTCCAATGGTAGGTACTTATAGAGCTTGATTACCATTCCAAAAGTGTGCACTGAGAAATCCAAAACAAATGACCTTCCGCTCTTATACCTACCTCTGACCTCAGAGAAACGGATATAATGAAGCTCACCATGCATTCATAGTTTCCACGAGCTTCATTTGTTTTTCATCAACAATGTAAAAATGTAAATGTCAACCATTTTACAGATGTCAAGTCGATTAATGCTAATTATAAGCGGTTAATCAAAGATATTTGGTATATGAGGTGGTTTTATACCCATAAGAATTTCTTCTGCAGTTTATTGCACAGGTAACCATTATCCCCATAAAAAACACTCCGTGTAAAAATACCAGCCAAGTCTCTTCAACTTAAAAAAAATAATGAAATCTAAAAATTCTGCACTGAAAAGTAGTGTAACAAGTTGGCCTATCTAGGTTAGAAAATTAACTTTAAAAATAATAATGTTTGCTTGAAATAGGTTTAAAGAATGAACAAGCTTGTAGCATGGCATTCTTAGAGTCAAGGTTAACTGAACACAAAGTAATTAATTAGAATCATTATGTAAACTTACAATCTTTAAATTTCAATAGCAATCAAAATATAGACAAAAATATAACGAGCAATCAAATAAGTTTAACAATGTGCAATTATATCAAGAAAGTGAGTGAATCCATATAAAAAGTATGTGACCTTACCTAAATTGTGATGTCACCACGTAATAACAAGTGAACCAGTCATTGTGATAACGCTACAAAACCAGTCAGCCAGACTAATTTTCAGTGATTCCAAGAAAAGCATGGGCCTACGTGCAGAAAGAAAGTCGTTTCGCGGGCTTTAGAAATGACAGAATGCCTAAAAATAGCTACCACGTGTACGAAACCAACCAATCAGATTCTTTGGAGGGAAAACGATGTCAGAGGGTATAAAAACGTCAAGCTACCAGCCAAACTTCATCAGTCGGAGTTTTCTCAGAGCAGTGAGACCTGCCTCGCGAACCGTGAAGCCTTGTGCACGCAACATAGTATAATTTCAGCGAGACAGTGCCGATGTGATCGAAGTGAATTGCAACTCCGGGAGAAACCGACGAGTCTGCAGCCACGAACGTCATCAGCCTGAGCCAACTTGATCCAACTGCTCGAGGAGGTCACTCCTTGTGCACGGACTACTGGACGTCCTGGTAACCAAGGGGTTATTAGACGACATCATCGCATCGCAGCTGAAAGAGGTGACATATCCAGTCATTTCATTCTGCTGGTGGACTGGAGTTCACGGGACACACTACGCAAGAGTCAACGCCATCCACTTGTTTACGCGGAAGTAAACAAACCAGACGACATCATCACTACTGCCGACGTATCGAACGTAATATTGTTTCATAATTTTTGATTGCTCTTTTCACATCAATGAACATTTATTTTCTCTGTAATAAACAAATTATAATATTGCTGATTCTTTGTGTTCTACCCTCTGAGCCAAATCCCGCAGGTTTCAGTGGCGCTCAACGTGTGGGGCTCGAATAACATTCCTGGGAGCAATTGTTTTGAAAGAAATAATTGTTTTCTTGATTGTGAAAGAGTTACTCAGTTGTTCTGAAACTTGTGGACACAGGCATTGCGTAAAATTTTCATGTATTTGGAAATTTTACATAGAATCAACCCGTTAACGTAAAGATAAAGCCAACTGTAGATTTGTGCATGTTAGTTCATTACATCTGTTACGATGGCAGATCGAGATGCAAGTTTAGCGTCAACTGTAGATTTAGATGAGACTGTAGAGGGGGCGGGGGACCAGTCAGTGGTTAGTGAACTCGAGGTAACTAGGAGCCAGGTGATAGGGGAGGACGAACACGATGACTCGCTACCTCATGTTGAAATGCCAATCTTTGAAGAGAGACAAAAAGAAGCCAGAGCTGACAGTATATATTCACAATTCGGTGAGAAAGAATTCAATAATTCAATTATGGAATTCCTAATGAAGGAAAAGCGAGAACAACAAGAGAAAGAAACTATCAAGGAAATGAATAGGAAACTAGAAAAACAGAAGGAAAAAGAAGAAAGGGATAAGAAAGACGAAGAGAGAGGAAAGGAAATACGGGAGTTGCTATTAGAAACAAAAAATGAATTCAGGGAGACCGCGAGTAAATTTGAAGCTGGATTGAAAAAGGTTGAAACTAGGGTCACAAATGTAGAGGAAAGAGTACAACAAGTAAATGATAAAGTAGACACAGAGTTGGAGGTCATTAAGTCTTACGTAGAATCAATCGGAGCACAGACGAGCAGTGTTGAGGAAAAAGTAAATACCGGATTGGTAAAGATAAACACTGAGATCGATGAGCGTGACAAGAAACTCAGCCTGGAGATATTTTCATTAAGCTCGCGATTTGAAAGAAAGGATAAAGAGAAGAATGAAAGCATTTCAGCTATCAAGGAGAAAATAGAGGACGTAAGTAAAAAGGTAGATGAGAATGCCAAGAAGACTGGAACGACATCGAATATCATGTGTCATGCAAATAACGAGTTGCAATTTGCAAAACATTGTACTGAGTCGCTGATACAAGAGGCAATAAGATTTAATGGGGAAGAGAGTTGCCCAATAAACGCAATGCAATTTTTGAAGCTAATCAAAGAGCGTTTTTCAACATTCAATGTGAATAACAATCAGAAGCTGGGAATCATTGTCACGTGTTTACATGGAAAAGCAGCAGACTGGTATGTAAATAATCCCGTTGAGAACATTGACAAATTTGAAGAGGCTTTTAAAGAGAAATATTGGTCGCAAACTGTACAGCATCAGCTCATTAGATCAATCTATGCTGGAGAATACAAAATTAGTTCGAACCTAAACATGGTGACCTATGTCAATCGGATTATTAACAAGGCAAAATATGTGACAGAGTTGGTCAATATGACGGAACAAGTTTTGGTTGGCATATTGATTAATCACTTACCACCAAACATCAGGGTAATAGTGCGAGGCAAAGTAAAAACTAAAGACGAATTGATCAAGGAGCTGACTGATTTAGAGCATGATGAATTCACTGAGAAGCTAATAAGAGACCCAAGCAATATGAGCCAATTCGTAACGGGAATGGTTACAATGACAATAGGAACGGCTATAATAACAGGAATAGTTATGACAGAAAATACAATAACAACAACAACAACGGGAGAAACAGTCATAACAGAAATGGGAATGGTAACGGGAATGGTAACGGGAATAATAATAATCGTCCACCAGAGTCCGGTACGAAGGAAACGAAGAATGAGAATTCGGGAAACGAACAGAGGTCGGCACAGAATGGAAAGTAGAGAAGGGACAAGATTTTGCGTCGACCGAGAAAACACGTTTCAAAGAGAGAAAAGAAGAAATTAGGAGAATGCAGAAGAAAGAGCGTGAGGATCTTAAAGAGTATATACGCAGATCTTCAAGACGGTGGAAGAAAGAGATGGATGAGCGAGAAGCTGCCAGAGAAGCAGAGGTTTCTGCAATAGAAAAGCAACTTCAAATAGATTTTTTGCTTTTCAAGAAAGGGATTGAAGACGCTGCTGCTTGCAAGACGTTGCAATCACAAGAGAGTACAGAGGGGGGCTGTGTGCCAGAAGAAATTGTCCAGAATAAAATTGAAAGTTTGGATGGACCAGACAAAGAAGAAGTTGATGAAAGTAGGCGTGAATTTACTGAGATGAAGAAAGATGAAAATGTATTTCGAAGGAAGAATTTTGAAGACAATTGCGAGGTAGTATTGCCACAAGTGAGCGAGAAGGAAGTATTACAGATTCCGATTGCGAATCAAGATGATTTCGACAGAGTTCGAACAGTTGAAGAAATTGGCGATGTTTTGAAGTCTATAGGCGACTTTAAAAGTAATGGTGAAAAGTTTCACGACGAGAAAAATGACAAGGTAATTATGAATGAAAACAATGATGTTTCGACGAAAGGGTTAAAGGATGAAAATTTGAGAGAAGACGACGAAAATGTTTGTTTGCAAGATAGACTGCAAATAAATGTACGAGAAACCGGAATGAAGAAAGCTGAAGAAAACAAAAACTATACATCGACCACTGCTCAAGATAACAAGGAAGATTCTACTTGGAAACAGCTACTTGAAGATATTTCAAGAGTGACAACTCAAGGCGGTGGAGAAGACAGTACGATTTCATTTCCATATGATCGTGGACGGAAGGAACAACGTCGATCAGCTGATACTTACTGATGACAACACCAATGTTGATGTTTGGTATGATGACCCAGCAAAAGTAGGTCACTAGGCCAATAACGGGATCGTGAGAGAGGGTTGAGTCGAGCATCGTTTCCGGGAAGTAGGATGAGGTTTGTTTTTGTTTTGGTAGGTGGAGGGGTGAGTTCATTCATTCAGGTTTTGATTAGACAGCTGTAAGGGGAAATAAACTTGCATCTGTTGAAGGAAACTTTTTGTTTGTCAAAAGGAAGAAATTATTCCTGCTAGATAGTCCAGTCTCTATGTGAATCCTTGTTTTATCACCATTTTCTTATTCAAAATTTCAATGTATTTCAAATTTACTTCAGTCAAAAGGTGAACAACAAGAATTCAGGGGGCTCTGTAACAAGTTGGCCTATCTAGGTTAGAAAATTAACTTTAAAAATAATAATGTTTGCTTGAAATAGGTTTAAAGAATGAACAAGCTTGTAGCATGGCATTCTTAGAGTCAAGGTTAACTGAACACAAAGTAATTAATTAGAATCATTATGTAAACTTACAATCTTTAAATTTCAATAGCAATCAAAATATAGACAAAAATATAACGAGCAATCAAATAAGTTTAACAATGTGCAATTATATCAAGAAAGTGAGTGAATCCATATAAAAAGTATGTGACCTTACCTAAATTGTGATGTCACCACGTAATAACAAGTGAACCAGTCATTGTGATAACGCTACAAAACCAGTCAGCCAGACTAATTTTCAGTGATTCCAAGAAAAGCATGGGCCTACGTGCAGAAAGAAAGTCGTTTCGCGGGCTTTAGAAATGACAGAATGCCTAAAAATAGCTACCACGTGTACGAAACCAACCAATCAGATTCTTTGGAGGGAAAACGATGTCAGAGGGTATAAAAACGTCAAGCTACCAGCCAAACTTCATCAGTCGGAGTTTTCTCAGAGCAGTGAGACCTGCCTCGCGAACCGTGAAGCCTTGTGCACGCAACATAGTATAATTTCAGCGAGACAGTGCCGATGTAATCGAAGTGAATTGCAACTCCGGGAGAAACCGACGAGTCTGCAGCCACGAACGTCATCAGCCTGAGCCAACTTGATCCAACTGCTCGAGGAGGTCACTCCTTGTGCACGGACTACTGGACGTCCTGGTAACCAAGGGGTTATTAGACGACATCATCGCATCGCAGCTGAAAGAGGTGACATATCCAGTCATTTCATTCTGCTGGTGGACTGGAGTTCACGGGACACACTACGCAAGAGTCAACGCCATCCACTTGTTTACGCGGAAGTAAACAAACCAGACGACATCATCACTACTGCCGACGTATCGAACGTAATATTGTTTCATAATTTTTGATTGCTCTTTTCACATCAATGAACATTTATTTTCTCTGTAATAAACAAATTATAATATTGCTGATTCTTTGTGTTCTACCCTCTGAGCCAAATCCCGCAGGTTTCAGTAGTGATATCAAAAAATTAGCCAAGTCAAAACTTTATTTGAAAATCAAAAAATACTTGGCGCATCGTGTACATAAATAGCTTGGAAGTATAAGCCAATTATCTAGTGGAGCGGTCGCTCCACGCCAGCCAAGTCGTACGGCGCGCACACTCTCAAATAAAGGCTGGAGCAAACCCACTTTTACTGTAAGCATCAAAGTGGCATTTTCGGCCTACTGGATCTTAAAATTGGGAAATCTCACATTGTTGCGATATATCTTAATTTCGAGCTATGGCCCACCCTACAACATATACCAAATTTGGGAACAATAGGTTACGCCCTTTGCACGCTAGAGGGCCGTGAAAACAGTGTTTTAGGGCGGTTTTCATAATAATAATCTCAGTAGTAGTAGTCTCCTGGAATTCAAATCCGGTAACATGGCCACAGCCAAAACGGCTGAACCGATTGATCTCACATTTTTACCACGTGTGCACTTTTGGCGTCTGATTTAACCTTCACCCCATGAATTTTTTGTGCCGCCATTTTGAAACCGGAAGTGACGTCATATCTCAACAACGGCTAGACCGATTGGAACGAAAATAGCGCCAAACGATTCGGACGGTCATCTATATGGATAATCAATAGCAACAGACTAAAATTTATGTTAACGAAACCGGAAATGACGTCATGAAATTTAATTCATCGATTGGCATTTCGGCAACAAATTTGATCCAATTATTTTGATATTTATGTAACGTATGTTCTTTTGTGATATTATTTGACTTGATATAAAACCAACCGGAAGCCGCCATTTTGAAACCAGAAATGACATCATATCTTAATAACGTCTTAATAGATTTAAACGAAACCAACGCTAAACAATTTAGACGGTCAACTTTATGTATTATCATCAATAATATTTGCAGTTTCCCATACTGAAACCGGAAATGACGTCACACATTTTAAAAATCGCACAAATTTACATTTTGATGCAATAAATATACTATTTGAGACTGCTTATAATAAAATGAAATCATGTTTAAATTATAATTCAAGAGGTCAGTGATTTCAGCAGCCATTTTGAAATCGGAAGAAACGACGTAATATCTCGAAAACTGGTTGACAGATCGGTATGAAACTAGTGCCAAACGATTCGGAAGGACATCTCTATGGAATAGGAACAGTCAAACTAGAATTTTCCTATTTATGAGGCCGGAAATGACGTCATTCAAATTTATAAATCATTATAATCCCCTCCTATACAATAAATACATATTCAGAAAGCTAAAAATGATACACATCATTTATAGTTATAAATTCTATGTGGCAGTGCAGAAAGTTCAGCGGCCATTTTGAAAACCGACGTGTTGCCATATCTCGGAACTGGGTTGACCGATTGGAATGAAACCTTTGTTTTTTTCATGAGAATAACCAAATTGTAAAGGGTAATTTTTTTTAAAGGATTTAGTAATTGTTCATGTGATATGTGTCACACGTAAGTTGTAAGAATAAACTAAAAAAAGTAGTGATATCCCCATAAAAAACACTCCGTGTAAAAATACCAGCCAAGTCTCTTCAACTTAAAAAAAATAATGAAATCTAAAAATTCTGCACTGAAAAGTAGTGATATCAAAAAATTAGCCAAGTCAAAACTTTATTTGAAAATCAAAAAATACTTGGCGCATCGTTTTTTTAGGGCATTATAGGTATACTATGTATATGTATATTTCATGTATAATTTATAATTGGCTTATACTTCCAAGCTATTTATGTACACGATGCGCCAAGTATTTTTTGATTTTCAAATAAAGTTTTGACTTGGCTAATTTTTTGATATCACTACTTTTCAGTGCAGAATTTTTAGATTTCATTATTTTTTTTAAGTTGAAGAGACTTGGCTGGTATTTTTACACGGAGTGTTTTTTATGGGGATAAATTATACATGAAATATACATATACATAGTATACCTATAATGCCCTAAAAAAACGATGCGCCAAGTATTTTTTGATTTTCAAATAAAGTTTTGACTTGGCTAATTTTTTGATATCACTACTTTTCAGTGCAGAATTTTTAGATTTCATTATTTTTTTTAAGTTGAAGAGACTTGGCTGGTATTTTTACACGGAGTGTTTTTTATGGGGATATCACTACTTTTTTTAGTTTATTCTTACAATTTACGTGTGACACATATCACATGAACAATTACTAAATCCTTTAAAAAAAATTACCCTTTACAATTTGGTTATTCTCATGAAAAAAACAAAGGTTTCATTCCAATCGGTCAACCCAGTTCCGAGATATGGCAACACGTCGGTTTTCAAAATGGCCGCTGAACTTTCTGCACTGCCACATAGAATTTATAACTATAAATGATGTGTATCATTTTTAGCTTTCTGAATATGTATTTATTGTATAGGAGGGGATTATAATGATTTATAAATTTGAATGACGTCATTTCCGGCCTCATAAATAGGAAAATTCTAGTTTGACTGTTCCTATTCCATAGAGATGTCCTTCCGAATCGTTTGGCACTAGTTTCATACCGATCTGTCAACCAGTTTTCGAGATATTACGTCGTTTCTTCCGATTTCAAAATGGCTGCTGAAATCACTGACCTCTTGAATTATAATTTAAACATGATTTCATTTTATTATAAGCAGTCTCAAATAGTATATTTATTGCATCAAAATGTAAATTTGTGCGATTTTTAAAATGTGTGACGTCATTTCCGGTTTCAGTATGGGAAACTGCAAATATTATTGATGATAATACATAAAGTTGACCGTCTAAATTGTTTAGCGTTGGTTTCGTTTAAATCTATTAAGACGTTATTAAGATATGATGTCATTTCTGGTTTCAAAATGGCGGCTTCCGGTTGGTTTTATATCAAGTCAAATAATATCACAAAAGAACATACGTTACATAAATATCAAAATAATTGGATCAAATTTGTTGCCGAAATGCCAATCGATGAATTAAATTTCATGACGTCATTTCCGGTTTCGTTAACATAAATTTTAGTCTGTTGCTATTGATTATCCATATAGATGACCGTCCGAATCGTTTGGCGCTATTTTCGTTCCAATCGGTCTAGCCGTTGTTGAGATATGACGTCACTTCCGGTTTCAAAATGGCGGCACAAAAAATTCATGGGGTGAAGGTTAAATCAGACGCCAAAAGTGCACACGTGGTAAAAATGTGAGATCAATCGGTTCAGCCGTTTAGGCTGTGGCCTGTTTACCGGATTTTAGCTCCAGCCTACTACTACTACTACTGAGATTATTACTGATTATTATTATGAAAACCGCCCTAAAACACTGTTTTCACGGCCCTCTAGCGTGCAAAGGGCGTAACCTATTGTTCCCAAATTTGGTATATGTTGTAGGGTGGGCCATAGCTCGAAATTAAGATATATCGCAACAATGTGAGATTTCCCAATTTTAAGATCCAGTAGGCCGAAAATGCCACTTTGATGCTTACAGTAAAAGTGGGTTTGCTCCAGCCTTTATTTGAGAGTGTGCGCGCCGTACGACTTGGCTGGCGTGGAGCGACCGCTCCACTAGATATCACCACAATACCGAAACACAGATTGACAGCCGTTCTGACACGTTACACCAATATGGCCTCTCAACAATGAGATGATGTCACGTGCAAACTATGAATTGGTATCACAAATAAAGAATGTGTCGTGTGTATCGGGTCACGATATCAACTTCACCTATATTTTAACGGCGCATTATGACACTATACATTTTCTTAATTTTCTTACTAATACTCATGGTCATGGTTTACATTTGAAGACTTATGTAATTGATTTACCATAATAGGTATGATTAAATTGCCTTCCTTCGTACCTCATTTACGTATTTTGTTGGGCATTTGGTCTGTTAATTACGTAACGTGTGTATTAACGACGCACAATCTGCTGACAAATATTGCTGTCTTTTTATATTTAATATTTATGCATACCTCACTGGTGCGCATTGGTCATGTTATACATGACGGGACCCTCTAGTAAGCAAAGATTTGTAATGCCGTTAATATCCAGTATTTTAAAAAATCAACATATTTGTTGGTAAATCAATGTAAATTTTGTGTAAATTTATTGAGCGAGCGAAGCGAGCGTCTCCTTTTGACTCTTTTGACACGGACCTCTGTTTTTTTTTTTTTTTTTTTTTTTTTTTTACTTTTGGCTGCTATCTGGAGCAATAGAAGTCGCATCGTTTCACCTATCGATCTGAAATTTTGCACACATGTAGAGACAACCTTTTCTGTTTGCTGACCCCAATTTTTTTTGAAATCCATTGATTGGTTAAAATTTAAATAAACATCTCCTGATAGGCTGAAAAATGAAAATGGTCTTCGACAAATGTGATCAACCTTATATTTTGCATGGTCATTAAGACCAACATTGTCTCTTATTTTACAAATTTTCAGCCAAATCCTCCCATTGGTTAAAAATTAAAAAAATATTTCATGTGCTTTTTGAAATTTAAACCAGAACTGTATGACCGATCAACTTAAAAATTTGCATGGTCATTGGGTTCAACATTATCAGTATTTTTGACAATTTTCAGACTAAACTGTGTTTAAATTCAAAAGTTATTGACAGTTTACGGATATTTTGCGTGTTGGCTGTCATCTTTCTCTAATTTCACATTTCACGGCATCTTCGAATCTTCAGTTCAAGGTTGTTAGAGCAGAAACTTTCAAACGTATATGAAACTGATGACCGTTTAAAACGAGATCCTGTGATTTTTGAAAATTAACAAGGAATCGTTCAATCCCAAAGGTTTAATCGATCAACTTAAGTTAAAACATTGCGTGGTTATTGGGACCAATATTTTAGGAATTGGGACATTTTCGATAAACAGAATTTCGGTTCGAGGTGTTGCGCGTATCCGTGCTCGCTCATCAACGCGTTACTCAGAGCGTTTTCCTAGTTGTAACCATGGCAACATCATTGTTGGTTGATTTAAATGACTTCACTGGCCGGGATGGCATTTTCCCACCAAAATGTACAAAGATTTTTAATTTCATACTTATGAATGAAAATTTAAATTTTTGAGTGTGAAAATAGTGTGATTTACCAATAAATATGTTGTTATTTTGAATAAAGTTTTTAATAAATTCATGCACATTCCCTACTTAGGACTCTGAAATGTCTATACTTTTTGGATACATTTTTATCAAAAGAATGCACAAATTGGTGCCTACAGTTTGTGTCATACGGAATTGTCCGCTAAGATATTTTGAATACCCCTTGTCCGAGAGAGAGGGATGGTCTCGGAAGACCGCGCGATCGCTCACAGCGACTTAGGGATGGACAAAAACCTGTTATTTGCAACATTAGGGGTGGCCCCTAATGTCTGGCGGACAGCTAAATGCGTCATGACATGCCAGTGTAGTGAAAAATGGTTCAATATACTGGGGAGATGTAGGTCAATGATACTATCTTCAATTTGAAGTATGATTTAAAAACTAATGTTTATTACAGTGTAAGTGTGATGATTTAAAAAAAAATCTATCATACTTTTTATATCTACACCTGTTTATTGAAGCTGGTGTTATGTATACAATATTCCGCCGACAACATATTATGTCATGGACTTTGTAACTGGGCATAAAGATAACAGTCTAGTAATGTATCTAATGAACATGTTCTCCTCCAACTCTGTGACGTCATGAAGTGTTGTGATTGTTTCAGAGGTGATTGTGTTCAGCAGCATCGGCACAATCAGCCTCGTCTACTTCCTGCATCTCTCGACAAAATGGCCGACCCTCATGGTGACGATCCACCATCTTGAAGTGGCCATGAAGCTCAACTACGGCTACCCGCGCCATCTAGCGCGCAACATCCGCATCGTCATAGCCGCCATCTTGACCATCTCTGTCGGTGAGTTTAGACGAGTCACGTGACATTCTGTGGCAGTGTTTTGACCTGCAATGTGCAGACCAGAAGTATTGTTCTTTCTAGCATGTATTGGAAGAAAGTAGGTGTGTACAAATCAACCACGGCATGTTTCGCGTTCACAAACATTGGGCAGGACACCACTTTCTAGCTAGACCACTCCTTTGTCTCTAAGGTCTACTATACTAAATCACGATTCACGATAAACAACATTTTTTTTAAACTTCTGGGATGCGTTTACCCTATTTGAGTAATCTACTGATTACAATTGAAAGTACAGCATTTGGGGAGAGCAAAAAGGAAAATCTATTTTATAATAAGAGAAATACGGAATGTATTGTTGATAATAGATTGTTCGACAGGTGTCTCCTCCAACAGAAAGAATCCTCTGAAATACAAGTGGTAATATTTCTTTCCATAAAAAAGTATATTCGTCGGTCACTACTTTTCACCACTCTTCCACCCAAATGGTAAAGCAGTGTACAATATCATTGCCAGTTTTCAACCGCTCTACCATTTTGGTAGAGAATGTGCTGAATGTGAGTGGCGAACAGACCTAATGTCCTCCGTGATGGCTGTTCCAGTGGAGTACTCGCTGGCCAATAAGAGGACAGTGACCCGAGCACTGGCCTGCGCAGACGGCGGTCCCGACGCTGTGCGCATCTTCTACAGCTTCACCTACCCCCTCATCTTCAAGTGGCTCGGTAGCTTCTCCTACGTCATGGCCGCCCTTCTGCAGCTCATCAACATCGTGGTCACCTTCGCGTGGAACTACTTGGACATCTTCATCATCATGTGGAGCGTCATGCTCACGGCCAGGTTCAACCAGATCAACCACAGTCTCAAGCAGGCCGTGGGCAAGGTGGGTAGATGCAAGGTCCACTAAATCTTCTCCTAGCGGAGGCTCTAGTTGTAGCGGATATATTTTAATTGACCTTGGGTAGATGTGATAAGTTCAATCAGGGGGCCAATTCTTGAGTTTTCATGTTTTGAAACCATGTGTGGTTTCATTGTTTAAAACGTAAAAAAGTTGAAGACTAAGCAATAGTTGTCAACTTTTTTACGTTTTATACAGAGGGCTATTCTAAATTCCCTTGTCGTCTCGTTTCACTTGATACGGTCTCACAGCTATCTAAAATGTTAAATGACACGCTTGGTCCACTCAGAGAATGGCTGTCCATATAACATGGTTGACTATACAATCCAGCTTACTAATCAATAATTAAATACAATTACAATTAAATTAATTAAAATTAATAACGATTTGTATACAATGTGAATTAATTAATAAATGCAAAGAAATTATTATTTAAATACTAAGTTTGCGAAGAACAGGAATTGTGTTAAAGTTATTGTTGAAACTTCTTGTAGTTGGAAATCAGAGCAAACTGAATCCATATTCCAAAATGTAATTGACTTCGATCGTTGGGAGTATAAAAATGGACGTCTATGAGAGTCATTGGTCTTCCCGAATGCTCCAGGAACTCCCTGAACGCTTCTGGCGGCAGATCCGGGAAGATTACAACCACCTGTCAGACCTCGTCAAGCTCATCGACGAGCACATCAACAAGATCGTGCTGCTCTCTTTCGGCAACAACCTCTACTTCATCTGTCTTCAACTGTGGAGCAGCATCACGTGAGTCCGAACCCTTCATTGAGGCCTCATGTGCAAGATAGTATTGTGATTGAAGTTTCTCTTCTCAGCTCAGAGAGGTCGCTCTACTTCTTCGTGTCGTTCGGCCACTTGTTGCTGCGCTCCACTGCCATGTGTTTGTACGCAAGCTCGATCCATGAGGCCAGCAAGGAGCCCAAGGCCACGTTGTTCTCTGTGCCCTCGGAGTGCTACTCAGTTGAGGTGACTTTAATAAATGATCTCTGTATTCAAACTCAGACGTTATTAACTGTATTTTACATATTTTTTTTTGTCTTGGGCTTAACGTCGCACTGTTCTGCAGCGAGGCTAATGGCGACGGATGAATGATTATGATGATGATTGGGAGATGATGGTGAAGAGTAGGGAAGGATGGAAGGTGGGAAGGAGGCGGTCGTGGCCTATTAGTAGGGTACCTTCCCAGCATTTGCCTGTCGACTGAGGGAATACCACGAAAACACCCTAGTCAGCATAAGTGATGGAGCCACTTCCGGCAAGATGGCAACTGTCAGTCTTCAGATTCACTTATTTGCTTTTACAGTTCGTGTTTCCAAGTGCAGTGGAAAAGGAGAAACAATTGATATTGAAATTAAGTTATACATTCACTTGTGTAGCCATAGTAAAAACTAAAGCAATTATTTTTTTATACATAATATGTATAGTTATCCGCCATTTACCCAGTACCACAATAGCCACCAGAATGCAGTCGTGTTCCTTGATTTTTCGAATAATGTACGATGTGGTAAAGGGTAATATTAAGAGGCCTCCCTTAGGTAACGGGACGCGCGTGGTTCTTCAAAGTGTTTTTTAGCAATTTCTTCACACTAACAGAATTTTAAATAATCAAGAAATAACGCACATTTTAAGCTAACTACACTAATAATGTCACAGAGGAGCTTTACGACCTCTGATACGACGACTTCAAAGAAAGTGTTAAATACCATTATTTTACGATTAATTTCGTATTTAACACTTTGAGGTCGTATCAGAGAACTCTCCTCCAGTGTGGGGCATTATTTATTATAGTGAGCTTGAAATGTGCGTTATTTCTTGATTATTTAAAATTCTTTTAGTGTGAAGAAAAGCACAAAAACTATACTTGGAAGAATCGCGCGCTTTCATCACATATAGTTTTCTACCACCTTTAAGGTGCTGCAAGCGCGAGCGATTTTGCTGCTTTTTGTAGACACTTTTTGCGATACGATTGGAGACGAAACGGGTAGACCAAATTATTTGACATTTTAATCGTGATTATATAAAAGACAAACTTAGAGTTATCCCTTGGTACATTTTTAATTTTTTGTTTCGTTAATTAGTAATAATTAGTGGATTTTTGGTGAAAAATTTGCTATTTTCTTGTCTCCCTGGGTGCCGTATAAAATTAAATTTCAAAAATGTGCCAAGTGATAACCCTAAGTTTGTCTTTCATCTAATCATGATTAAAATTTGAGATCAATTGGTTTACGGGTTTGGTCTCCAATCGTATCGCAAATTTCATAGTTTTGCGCGGTTTTGTTGAATTACCGGCGCCTTATTAACGATGCAATAATCAAAAATGAAAAAGGGCTACTAAGACTGATCATGTGAACATCCTGTAAAAGTTACACTCACTTATGAAACAATTTTTCTCTCTCAATTTTCTAAAACGGCCGAGCGCTAGTATCACCTTAAGGGTATGACATTAAAGGACGAGACAACTATGACGCGTGTGTGTTGTACTGCGCAGGTGCAGCGACTGATCATGCAAGTGACGAGCGACACCATCGCGTTGACGGGCCTCAACTTCTTCTCCATCACCAAGACGTTGCTGTTGACGGTAAGTGCGTCAACATGGATGCAACTCTACTGGAGGTCTATTCTAGAGCGTTTTCCCAATTCCATTCTGATGGAATCCGGTCACGGCCATAAGGATTAACATTGCATGGAATCGAATTCAAGTAGAATTGAGAATTTAAAAGTTCTAGAATAGGGCCCCTGGCCACTTAGCTGCATCAAAGCCTTGAGTAAAGGCCCGTTCAGTAGTTCCTGGTTCCTTGGGATGGGTAGTTCTTGGGTAGTTCCTGGTTCCATGGTTCCTTTTGTGGGAACTTTACAGTGGACGCATTAACTATTTTATGTCGGGAACCTCAATGTTCTTACGAGCCAAAAACTTTCATCATATATATTTTTTTAAGAGTACCTACCTATATAAAGCCTAAACCAAGAAAATGGATAGATACCTTCTAAAGTTGCAAGTCAGTATAATGAGAAATGAGCTGGTTTTAGATAAAATTTTACTCTCGATTAAAATTGTGCAGTGTACAGCAATGAAAATTTAAATTTACTAATTACATGTTTATTGTATTGAAAATGAACATTCGTTCCTATTTTTTAAAGAATTAACATTTACTTTTAAAATGTAACCTACCTCGATCTATATGCACACTTGGCCAAACAAAAATTGAACGTTCAATAAATATGATAGGTTGATAAATGTAAGATCGCACCATCACAAGTCAGTCTAAGCGATCTCATTGTCTCACTCTAGTAGGTGACCTCACATTTCAATGATAATAACAAGCTTTGATTGGTTATGGGACATGACCAGCAGTCATTCAAATTTGGTCAACGTTCAATTTTTAATCGTGAATGCTTTCAGAATCCATTTTATTAGAGATTAGATTAGTTTGGTTTAATGGCGCGTCAACGACGAGGTTATATTGCGCACATTAATTGTTATATTTAACTTTGTTGATCATAATTGGAGGGCACGGGGAAGGGGTCGACCTAACGGGCCCGATCCGGGGGAGTCCAGCACTGGTGGGAAGGCCAGGCCGGAATGGGAACGGACCGGGGGGGGGGGGGGGGGGTGTGAGGATTAGGGCCGGCTGAACCCGATTTCAGGGGGATCACCATCTCGAGGGGGGAGGCCGGCCCGAGGGGACCGCAAATTCAAGGGAGGGCTTGGTTAGGCCGACCCTGGCTGCTCTTGGTCTGGGCCTCACCACTGATCTGTCCGGCATGGGTAACCCTTACACATGAGCATATGCTCGCCGGCGTAGCTGCAATGGATCATTGGCCAACGCAAACCCCACCACCGCTCTAAGGTGGCAGCCATCGGTGGGGCATTTTATTAAATTATTAAATAATACGGTAATATTCTGATGAGTTTATTGACAGCAACGTTTCGACCGACTTGTATCAGTCTTCCTCAGGCTTATGCCTAAGCCTAAGCCTGAGCCTCAGGATTCCTCAGGATTCCTCAGGCTAAGCCTGAGGAAGACTGATACAAGTCGGTCGAAACGTTGCTGTCAATAAACTCATCAGAATATTACCGTATTATTTAATAATGTAGTTCAATTTTTGTTTGGCCGAGTGTACCTAATGTAGGTACTAAACTTTTCAACAGTACAGTTTAAAAAACTACTTGCGTCTAAATCTAATTGTTGAATAATCTAATGTTGCACTTGCAAGTTGCCCACTGCTAACTAAACGTTCCATATTGTGTGTTTTTCCCGCCAGGTGGCAGGCACAATCGTGACGTACGAGATCGTCCTGGTGCAGATCAGTGGCGCCAATGATGAGGACGACGACGCCATGTCACTGTCCAATCTCACTCATTACGTCATCAATCCCTTGTGTCCCAACAAGACACGTCACGGCTGAGTCAAGATCAAGTGAGAGGTGGACGACGAGGCCGTGCCACTGTCCAATCTCACTCATTACGTCATCAATCCCTTGTGTCCCAACAAGACACGTCACGGCTGAGTCAAGATCAAGTGAGAGGTGGACGACGAGGCCGTGCCACTGTCCAATCTCACTCATTACGTCATCAATCCCTTGTGTCCCAACAAGACACGTCACGGCTAAGTCAAGATCAAGTGAGAGGAGGACGACGACGCCAATTTCACTCATTACGTGAGCCACGCCGTTTCACACTCCCGATGTTCCAACTCTATGTCGAACATAATGCAGAGGAAACGGGTTTTATTTTCACCCGCACGTTATTAACTTTATAGTAAAAACCAGCGGGCCCGCCACGTGTTGCTCGGGATTTTTTTGGGGGAAGGGGTGGTCATATGGGTGGGGTAGTTTGTCTAGGTTGTTTGCAGAGTTCTGAAGGGTAATTGTTCAAAATTTGGTTGAGGTCGGTCAAAGGTGTATGAACCAGAATAGACAGACATTCTACGTTACATAATTATTGAAACAATTGAAACAATTGAAACAACCAAAAGTTACTTAGTCCGGCATCTTACTTATAGTTACGCAGTTCTGTCTGTGTGTCAGGAACGCCTGCGCGCGCATCCTCTCAATTTCGCGCGCTCACTCTCTATGTTGTATTTAAAATTAAAATGGTCGACGTTACATTGCCCAAATCATGTCCAAAATACATCTTCTGCTCTTTGTGCATTAATAAATAACTGAAACTTACCTAAATGGCAATCCTTATCCCTTTGTGTTTATAAGAAATGTATTTTAACACAGAATAACTGTCCAAATCTTTACATTATATTGAAAACGGCACTATTTTGTATTTAAAATGGTGGCCTTTCATTGCCAATCGTGTCTAAAAAATACGTCTTTTGCCTTCGCAAAGTAAAGAAATAACCATAACTTACCTAAAACGTAATCCTTATCCCTTTGAGTGTGTAAAAAATCTACTATAACACATAATAACCGTTCAAAAGAGACATTACATAGAAAACTTCTTTACTCCAAGAAACGTCAAAGTGTAATTTTAAAAAAATTTCATTTGATCTGTATTTTAGAGGGCCATGAAAACCAAACAAAGCCGATAGATTTTTAACATTGGCCTCAAGATGCAATTTGCAAACGATCAAACGTATTATTTTCTTCCTACATTTAATCAACACGGTTCTGTAACCCTCAAACCAACTAACCGACGAAGTTTTTAAATAATGTTGTTAGATTAATCATTTTCAGTCGTTTCTTATTTCGTAGAGTGGTCTGTATTGAGTCATGTATTGACAACGAATTCATGTTGCTGTTGATAAAGTTTGAAGCACCAATGTTTAAGTTTTACATTGTTAACTGAATATCTATACTTTAATTAGTGGTAGAACGGCTGAAGTCCATTTCAATATGAACAGTATTTCTGACATCAACCAATCATTTGTAATGGTGACATGAGTTATTGTAAGAGAATACTTCAATATAACGTTATTTGTTAACATCAGTGAAACGGTACTTGATAGAGCTTGATTACAATCCAAAATTGTGCACCGCAAATCAAACAAATTTACTTCCGCCCTACATCTGAGGAACGTATAATATAATGAAGCAATAGATAAGAAGAAATAGATTAGAAGAAATGAACGTGAGTACTATTCCAATAAAATAGACAAGGTCAGGTATGACACAGTGAAGCTGTGGAAGACTTTAAAGGATATTGTCAGCACTACCAGTAAAAAAAACTGTTCTAAATCTGAAATTAGGAACGTGGATGGTGAGACTATACAGGATTGTAAGAAAATATCGAATGTGTTTAATGAGTACTTCGTATATAGTGTAGAGGAGATTGTTGAAAGCATCAGGGATGTGGATATGAATAATTTGACTGATGAGTTAAAACAATCTGTACAACTAGAAACGTTTAAAAGAAGTAACACCTGCACCTTAATGTCATTCAATAATGTTAAAATAATGCAGTTGGACAAAGCTGTGGGGAAACTAAAAAACAAGAAAGGGTCAACTGATGGAATAAATACTTGGCTTTTCAAAGATTCCTATCAGGTAATTAAATATAGGCTGCTAGATATAATAAACATGTCACTCTTTCAAGGTAAATTTCCTAAAATGCTAAAAGAAGCGGTCATACAACCAGTATGTAAAGTTTTTAACTCAATTGAAATATGTAACTTTAGACCGATTAATATGTTAAGTGTTTTAGATAAGGTATTTGAGACTTTAGTACATGATCAATTGTATGAGTACTTTGAGAACAATAATTTAATTGTTCCCCATCAGTCTGGGTTTCGGAGGATCCACTCATGTGAAACTGCGTTTCAAAATGTCATTAGCAAGTGGTTGGAAGATCTGGACAGGAAAGAGGTTACCATTGCAGTGTTTCTTGACCTCAAAAGAGCGTTTGAGGTTGTCAACGTGAAGAGACTGCTGAAGAAACTGGAGTTCATTTACGGAGTGACTGGTATGCCATTGGCATGGCTAGAGGATTATCTTATTAATCGGAGCCAGAAAGTTCGATATGGTAATGCTATTTCTGATCGGATGGAGTGTCATAATGGAGTGCCGCAGGGCTCTGTCTTGGGACCCCTGCTATTTACAATATATATCAATGACCTGAAAATGTGTAATTCTAATATGTTCCTCAACATGTATGCGGATGATATGGTTATTTCTTTGAGTGGATCAAATGTATTTGAAATGATGTCGCAAATGAATAGCGAGTTAGAAAACATTGCTACATGGCTAGAGATTAACAAACTGAAACTAAATGTAAATAAGTCCAAATCAATGTTCATAGGAGTTACTAATAAGATGAGTGAACAACTGTTAACGTGTAATGTAAAGTTAAACATAAGAGGGGATGAGATCCAAGTTGTTAAAGAATTTAAATACTTAGGCATAATATTAGATGATAAATTAGAATTTAAACAACATGCTGAATATATGATAAAGAAGATAGGAAAAAAGATAGGATATCTCAGAAGAATAGGAGGAAAATTGTCGTACTGGTCAAGATGTATGGTATACAACACCATAATTAAGCCACATTTCGAATATGGAGCAACAATTCTCTTACATGTAAATAAAAATCACTTGGATAGATTACAAATATTACAAAATAAGGCCATGAGAACGATCATCAGATGTGGTAGAGAAACACCTATCTTGACAATGTTAGACATGCTGGAGTGGCTGAGTATTAAGCAGTCTGTGTTACTATTAGTTCTTATATTTATGTTTAAAATTAGTATTGGCCTTATGCCACAATACATCTTAGATAAATTAGATAATGTTAAAACAATTCATAATATTAGTACTAGAGCAGCCAGCAGTGGAATGTGGTTTAAGAAACACTGTTATAGTAAGAAATGGTATGCATCAATTTTTAACACTGGAAGCAAAATTTATGACAGGTTACCTGTAGACATTAGAAATGAAAAACATGTATGTTCATTTAAAGCTCATTGTATTGTGTGGATAAAGCGACAATCAGTTGATGATGTATTCTAAGTGTAATATATGTGCTGTTGGTAACAAGTGTATCTGTAATGTTACTGGCTTAGTAAGCTAAATAAAATCTATAAATACAAATACATGTAATAGCATAACAAATGAAGAAAAGGCCGTGGGCATCAGGTCACGGTATCAACGTAATGAATATATATATATTTTTTTTTTTTACGGCGCATACATTGTTTTTCTTCTTATTTTTACTTAGTACGAATACTCTGGTGTAAATTTGAAAACTTATATGAAATTGTTTTACCATAATAGTTATGATCAAATTGCTTTTCTTCGTTCCTCATTTTTTAACGTTTTCTGTTAAGATTGGGTCATCAACGACGTTAAATGTATTAACGACGCACACTCTGCTGACAAATATTGCTGTCGTTTTATATTAACGCATAACTCACTGGTGCACATTGGTCATGTTTTACATGACGGGTCCCTCTAGTAACTTAAATAAAGGTCTATGGTATAGTTAGGTACTTACCTGTATAAAACTCGGAGAGTTTGAAAGAGTGTTTGTTTGTTTCTTCTTGGTATCGCACTGTGACTATTGTGCATCCAACCAGTTCACTTTTTATTTTCATGGCGGGGGTATTGTTTGTATGTGGATAGTTTCTTCAGGGATAGTATAATAGTACTAAAAACTGAGACATCTAGGTATGATCTAGGTATTCCTCGGCCTACAAGGCTCTGCTGAGACTGACGTGAAATAGTTTGAAGCAAGTGGCGTAACTAAGATTTCTAGGAATTCACCCTTTTTATCATTTTCGAATGATTAAAAACATCATAAGTTCATTCTTAGTTTAAATATAATTAAATCACATTTAGACATATCCCTTGTTTGTTTCTATCGGCCATCTTGGACTTCAGACTGCGCGCTGAACATGCAGGCAGCTACATCAGACACGGAGCGACAATATAATATTTCACTTGACTGATCAATATTTATATCAGGTGCCTCAAGAATTTTACATACATTCATTTGTAAGCTGGTATGGTATTCGAACAAATAAGCGATACGTGATGGAGCCACTTCTGGCAGGAACATTTTTAGATGCACTTTTTTATTTTGAAGTTCGTGTTTCCATAGGGCAGTGAAAAAGGAGAAACAAATGAAAATTAGATTTAGTTACAAGTTTACTTTTTCAGCCATAACAAACAACTAAAGCAAATTTTATATCATTTATTTACATAAATAAACCCTTTGTATCCTCCATTATGGATAGTACCAAAGAACCCACCAGAGGTCAGTCGTGTTCCTTATTTTCTCGACTTCAGAAAGCAGTGAATATACCTACCTCTGTACCCTCACTATTCCTATTGAAAACGTGTGAAGCTTTGTTTTGGGGTATACATTATCTGCTATTGAATGGAAAATTAACTTTTTGAAACGGATTTATTTATCGAAGATATTTGCACTAACAAGAATCGTCACAGTTTACAATGAATGAAGTTCACTCAACAAAAGAAACGGTATTTGAACGAAACGGATTGGCTTCTGGTCAGGTTCCTTGACAATCAATCCTTGTTATTTATTAACATTGAAATCAGAGCTCACCTACTATAGATATGACGAGCTGGAATAGACTACATTGGATGATGCCATCAAATCATTATCCAGCCAATCCGTTTCATTCTAATTCAAATTTTCTTTTGTTGAGTGTACATTTCTATCTTCTTATGTATGGTATACACCGTGTATCAAAGGAATATTTCCCATCCTGTATAAAGACCATGTTCATGTTACTGTTAATTAAGTATTAACAGTACACTACTAAACGATAATGATAAAATACAAGTAGATGGGCATTAACATTGCAGATGATGACGATCTCACTTTGTGTTTTACTTCAGTGAAAACAACATTTTATAGGTAGCTATTTAAACTTTATTTAGTGTAAAATATTGATGTACAGATAAAGATACATTAAATTATGTGATCAACTTCTTATAATGTGTACTAGTTTCTTGAGCAGTTAACTCAAGGGTGCAGTTTACGTGTAAATGTAACTCCAAATCCCTATCAGACACATTCAGTGTTTAAAGAACCGTTGTCTTTACAAAAACAATTTTTTTAACATTCAAAATTCATTGAAAATAATTGACCAATGAAGGTGGGCGTTGCCTTATGAAAGACAAAAGTATTACCATGGTAACGCCAGGGTTAAGAGAAAATAACAATTTTGCATTCAGACAAATGAAATTCAAAAAGTTCAAAGAATCTAGCTCACACGTGTTTAATAGTTTAATTTACCACTTGAAATAGTACTATCAATATATTTAAACTCATATAAATCATGTTTGATGATTGCTGGACAATTATTACAGTGGTACAACGAAGCAAATTATATTTTGTCAGGTATGTTGCCAAAGAGTTTTACTTTTTAATGGCTTCTGTCACTGGATTGTTTCGTCAACTTAAAAAGGCCTACCTCTCTTATGATAGGTTAATTGAGACTGAACAATATTCAAGTAGATAGTTTAAATCATTACTATTAATAATGGCAATTTTTTAGATAATAAAACTGTTACATTCTGTAAGAAACAGCTGTTTGCTGTTTACTGACAGTTGTTTGGTCACTGACAGCTGTCACTGACCAAACATTGACTTTTGTTTTATGACGTAGTGGGGGGAGGAGATCTACATTGGTCAATTGATAAAACAAATATTGATTTTAAAATTCAAATTTCACTGAGCGCATCGTGCATAAACCAACAGCATATACAAGATTATAAGGCAGAATCGATGTTCACTGTATTAAAAAACTATGCGCAAAGTATTTTTATTTTTTATTTTTTAAATTATTTTTGACTTGGCGTTATTTTTATATTTAGGTTTAGTTTTTCAATAGGCAGCGTGTTTAGACAACAGATGGCACTGCAAAAGTACAGACAGAGCCACCTAATCTGTGGGAAGGAAGCGTACCTTTTGGCAAGGCGTCCAAGTCGCTGCAGTTATATGTTATGTTGCTGCACATATTACGCATTATCAATTTGTAAAATTTACACAAGTTTATCTAATGTTTATTCGCCTACAAAATATTAACAACAAAGTGTTCACAATTTCACTGAATCTGATCACAATATTAATTTGCGTGACTTAGTTCTGATTCCGAAATATTTTGAGTACATTTGTTGACATCTGATCGGTTGCTAGGTCACGGCCAATGAGAAATAAAACAGTTGACGATCTTCCCACAAATGTTGCTAATTTCTCTCACTCGTGGCGAACACTCGGTGCCTATACTCGGCTAATACAATTAATTAGCTGAACACAGTCATTCTAATGGCATTGGTTGTTGCATACATAGACAATACAGTCCTAATCAACCGTTTAAAAGTTAGACTGGCCCTTTAGTTGCATATTTATGACGTAATTTTCGGTTTCGGTCTAGATGGAATTCTAGTTATACTGGTTATTGACATTTCATATAGTTTACCGTGTGAATCCATTAGTACTAGTTTCATTTCATTTCTTTTCAAGAGTTCTTGAGATATGACGTCACTTCTTGTTTCAGAACTCTTGCACATAAGTTGTCAAGGTATCCTCAGAATCCTAAAGTTCATGTCACGCACAATTCTGCTCAATGGGTTCAGCCGTGTATTCTGCTCCAGCAAATACCGTGGTATTCGCGAATCGCCATGAAGAGCAAAGCAGGTGTAATTTCACGATTTTCACGGGTATCTTGCCCGTAAACGGCTTGTAAAAGTTATAACCTATTGTTGACAAATTTGTTGTACGTAAACGGTAGAATGGATTCGAAACGAGATAATTAGAGATTTTCAATTTAAAAATATGAAAAGTTGGTGCTTATAGCGTAAATATAGTTAGTTTTCTATAATAATTTTGGCAGTATGGTATTGAGACTTGGCTAGCGTGGAGCGACTGTCCCCTCCAAATGACAGATACAATTGCAACAAGTGGTCCTGTGTTAGTGTCGTCTCCATCTACGTCACAGATGCGGGCTGCGCGTCTCTCTTGCACAGATTGTGACAGGCGCGCAGAGACAAGAAGTAGGTGATCTCGCAGAGACTCAGAATACTGAAGCCAAGAAACAGTCCGAGCAAGCCGCCAGAGTACGCTGCAAGAGACAAGAGCAAGAGTTTACATCCAGGAAGCCAAGAAACAGTCCGAGCAAGCCGCCAGAGTACGCTGCAAGAGACAAGAGCAAGAGTTTACATCCAGGAAGCCAAGAAACAGTCCGAGCAAGCCGCCAGAGTACGCTGCAAGAGACAAGAGCAAGAGTTTACATCCAGGAAGCCAAGAAACAGTCCGAGCAAGCCGCCAGAGTACGCTGCAAGAGACAACAGCAAGAGTTTACATCCAGGAAGCCAAGAAACAGTCCGAGCAAGCCGCCAGAGTACGCTGCAAGAGACAAGAGCAAGAGTTTACATCCAGGAAGCCAAGAAACAGTCCGAGCAAGCCGCCAGAGTACGCTGCAAGAGACAAGAGCAAGAGTTTACATCCAGGAAGCCAAGAAACAGTCCGAGCAAGCCGCCAGAGTACGCTGCAAGAGACAAGAGCAAGAGTTTACATCCAGGAGGCCAAGAAACAGTCCGAGCAAGCCGCCAGAGTACGCTGCAAGAGACAAGAGCAAGAGTTTACATCCAGGAAGCCAAGAAACAGTCCGAGCAAGCCGCCAGAGTACGCTGCAAGAGACAAGAGCAAGAGTTTACATCCAGGAGGCCAAGAAACAGTCCGAGCAAGCCGCCAGAGTACGCTGCAAGAGACAAGAGCAAGAGTTTACATCCAGGAAGCCAAGAAACAGTCCGAGCAAGCCGCCAGAGTACGCTGCAAGAGACAAGAGCAAGAGTTTACATCCAGGAAGCCAAGAAATAGTCCGAGCAAGCCGCCAGAGTACGCTGCAAGAGACAAGAGCAAGAGTTTACATCCAGGAGGCCAAGAAACAGTCCGAGCAAGCCGCCAGAGTACGCTGCAAGAGACAAGAGCAAGAGTTTACATCCAGGAAGCCAAGAAACAGTCCAAGCAAGCCGCCAGAGTACGCTGCAAGAGACAAGAGCAAGTGTTTACATCCAGGAAGCCAAGAAACAGTCCGAGCAAGCCGCCAGAGTACGCTGCAAGAGACAAGAGCAAGAGTTTACATCCAGGAAGCCAAGAAACAGTCCGAGCAAGCCGCCAGAGTACGCTGCAAGAGACAAGAGCAAGAGTTTACATCCAGGAAGCCAAGAAACAGTCCGAGCAAGCCGCCAGAGTACGCTGCAAGAGACAAGAGCAAGAGTTTACATCCAGGAAGCCAAGAAACAGTCCGAGCAAGCCGCCAGAGTACGCTGCAAGAGACAAGAGCAAGAGTTTACATCCAGGAAGCCAAGAAACAGTCCGAGCAAGCCGCCAGAGTACGCTGCAAGAGACAAGTGCAAGAGTTTACATCCAGGAAGCCAAGAAACAGTCCGAGCAAGCCGCCAGAGTACGCTGCAAGAGACAAGAGCAAGAGTTTACATCCAGGAAGCCAAGAAACAGTCCGAGCAAGCCGCCAGAGTACGCTGCAAGAGACAAGAGCAAGAGTTTACATCCAGGAGGCCAAGAAACAGTCCGAGCAAGCCGCCAGAGTACGCTGCAAGAGACAAGAGCAAGAGTTTACATCCAGGAAGCCAAGAAACAGTCCGAGCAAGCCGCCAGAGTACGCTGCAAGAGACAAGAGCAAGAGTTTACATCCAGGAAGCCAAGAAACAGTCCGAGCAAGCCGCCAGTGTACGCTGCAAGAGACAAGAGCAAGTAATCGCATATCCAATGGTCTATGAATCATCGAAACCAATGGACATCATGAACAATTATGAACAATAGAGTTCATAAGAACCTACCTATGAACTCTGTGACGCCAAACAGCTCGCTACGTTCAGTTGCAATGAATTGGTCGGTGTCGAAGTAAATCAACACAGAAGACAAACTCGTCCTGCGCAGAAGAAACATTAAACAGCTTATCGGAGTTTAAACATTCTACATATAAATAAAATTAGAACACAAGTGTTTTATGAATAGGTATCTCATGACTCTCTTGCTTTGTCGATGTGGTTCATGTTTAAGAAGTCTTATGGGTCTTTAGATAATTATGCTGATAATTGGACAGTCCATAATATAATCACAGCGAGGGATGTTATCCATTCCAAATCCATGGCAAGGATAATAACTATCTTGTGTCCCGATCTCTGGAGCGCTCTACAGGTCGACGCATGCGCCACATGATTGTCGTGCATTCAGTCTTACCAGAGCGAATGGAAATCACAGCCTTGTATACCTAAGATGAATAGTGTATCCACTGAGCGCAAAAATGTGTAACATTTTTTGAGAATAAAATATGACCTTGAATTCTCTCTAGAACGACGCGATCCTGGCGGCATATGGGAGAACTACATAGTGTTAAGCCTTTATTATCTTATTTTCCCTTTGTTGATGCATTTATTAAACCAGAGTTGTTTTATTTAAATAATAAAATAATAATAATTCAAAATATGTTCCTAAATGGCATTTTGAATGAGAAATTATATTAAAATTTCCTAGTTGAAACTTTTATCGCAGCGCAGACTAGCGCTGCGAACGAAAAACAATCAAACTCGCCGCCCAAAATCATCTACATTCGGCCCAATGTTAAATGCGTTCAGTGGATACACTATTCATCTTAGGTATACAAGGCTGTGATTTCCATTCGCTCTGGTCTTACGTGTCGGAGATGTTGAGCGAGTAGGCGGCACTCAGTCCTTGCACGTCCAGGATATTGGACGAGGTCTCCATGCCATAAGTGAGGTCCGTGCAAGCCGGGAGACAGTTGCACGTTTCCTCGGTCTCCTCGGTCTCCTTGGTCTCCGCTATCTCCTCGTCGATGTTCTTGATATTCTTCAAGTCCATTACATCTGAAGGAAATTTCAAGGTCAAGGCACGGAGAAGGAGGATGTCAGTCATCTGACATATTGACGACTTTAGAAAACACATTGACACTAACATTAAATATAAAATACACTAACTGCTGATAATTTTTTTATACTAGACAGAAGAACCTGTTGTTGGGACTATTCATCTCAATTCTTTGATCAACAATGAGTGCGCCACAACCACAAAATGTTGTTGTCTGTTTATAAATAATGTAATGCTATGCTGCTAGTAAGAAATAAGAATCTGTTCTTTGCCCGTATAGTGCAGGTTCAAGTGTAGAAAAAATGCTTTCCGCTCGATTGGAGTGCCGAAATTGATTTTTTCATAATTATCGATTGTTTACATAATTCTTAATATTACCTGACGTGCCTTCAATTTTTTGGGTGGCCATCTTGGAAAATATGGCGGAAAACGTTCATTTTACAAATTATTTAATTGTTGGTAGAGTAAAGGTTGAAAAATTATGAAATAATTCACTAAAACTAACTCAAATATGGGGACTTGAAAAAAAAATACGCCGTGAACGAATTTTATTTTTTCATTGTTGGAATTGACCAATCACGTTTCTGTGTTTTTTTGCTCTCAATTTATTATGAAACGCGTAGACTTAGACTAAAATATGTAGAATTAAAATTTGTAGACAATTTCATTTTGAACAATATGCGTTTTAAAAAAAAATATGTTTTTTTAGAAAAAAAATTAAATATTATTTAAATTTTTTTAAATTTTTTGTTTACGGCGTATTTTTTTTTTCAAGTCACTATATTTGAGTTAGTTTTAGTGAATTATTTCATAATTTTTCAATATTTCCTCTACCAACAATTATATAATTTGTAAAATTTACGTTTTTCGTTCGTTTTCCGCCATATTTTCCAAGATGGCCACCAAAAAAATTGAAGGCACGTCAGGTAATATTAAGAATGATGTAAACAATCGATAATTATGAAAAAATCAATTTCGGCACTCCAATCGAGCGGAATTACATTTGCTCCCCTACTAGTACCTCGCAACTCGTTCACACATCTTTGGCCGTTTCTGGACGCGCAAATATTCATATCCCTCGTTCCTGAAATAGATCCCCGATTGTTAAACAAACAACTTGTTAGACTAAGACAAGCTCACACTGTAGGTAAAGATGTCATATTGTTTCGTACACTCTTGAACATCCACTCACTCGGCATGTAAAAAGCAACACAGTTACAGCGAACGAAGGTGATGTTGGTGAGACATTCCAGGTTGCATTTACTCTGGGTGTATTCTCTGTAGAAGCGTAGTTGGCGGTCGGCTGGTAGATAGCACTTGCGTCTGTCGACAAGACAAATGAGCATCAGAGGGAGGAGCTTGAGCGGGTCTAGCGTGACGTCAGTGGGTGTGTACCTCTCCGGAGAATAGTTCTTGAGATTAGCGTGCGTCTTCATAATGTTGGGAGACACGGCCACCTGCACTTCGCGGTTCGGCGCTACGTTCACGAAGCGCCTGTCGGTGTCCGGAATTTCACCGGGATTGTGCAGCATCACCTGACAGCAGACATATTTCATATGATTCGTGCAATAATGCATTTTATAACTTGAAAATGTATAATGTTCATCAAATACGATCAAATGTTATACAAAATACCGTCGGTTGCCTGAACGATGTTCAGATCATATTTCTTAAATTTGATGGACATTTGTCTCAGTATCTATGTTTGAACTGAAAGGTTCAGATGTGGATCTGGATGAACCTTGAATCCTTGTTCTTTGTGTTGACACAAGTAGTCGTGCTCATTCGCCCAGGACTTCAGGTAGAGTCGAAATCCTCGAAAAACTCCTGATTTCATAGCGCGGACAGGGTAGGCTTTTGTGCCCTTGTGTTTGACCGTGTCATAGGAAGAGCTCATCGTCCATGAAGAGCGCTCAGAGGTCTGGTTCAGCACAAGTTCGGTGAAGCTGCAAGTAGAAGAACACCTGTTGGTCCGTTCCCATCATCCCATTTTGACAGGTTTTTGACGTCGACACGATCAGATCAGAAAGCAAAAGAAGGTAGAATCATCCAAAGGGCTATGAACCTTGAGTATAGAACTATGAATGTGATTCATGGTTTTGAGATAATTTTTAGTTGAAAACAGATTGCAAGTCAGGCTTACACATCGTCCGTGTGGATATCTTGATGGTGCAACATGTTAAATGTGTAGCAGATGCCGTCTCTCGTCATCACCGGATTGAAGATCGATTGCGGCTTGTACATGATATGGGAGAAGAAGATCATCATCTCGAACATGCGGACGCCGGTTCCCAGCTGCATGAATAAAACATTGAACACTATACTCAGTTAAGGGGGTTCGAATCCTTCCACCAATCTACCTTGTTGTCTTAGCACTTAAATTGTTCAATATTGCGAGGGTCAATTTCTATTCAATAACCAAAATGGTTGTATGAAAAAGGTTTATTTTATGAGGGTCTGGGAAATTTATGACTGTGGAACGTGCTGTAAACAATGAAACTCTTGAGTTAGGGGGGAGTACTGAATATCTTGAGGCCTCACTAACATAATTACAATTAATTTAATTTCAATATTTAATTTTTTCCTAATTAAATGTTAATGACATTGCATTATAAAATAGCAGACTGACAAATTGCAATGATTCCGGATGTGCACAAAAATACCGATTTTTTATATTCAGCCGTTTTCTTATGCAGGTGGCCCGAATGAAGTTTTCATTAAAGTGTACTCGTACTCGTACAACCTGCATTCTAATAGACCAAAACATAAACTAAACGCGCATGCCCAATCCGCCATTTTCTCTTCCAGCTATGTGTGACATTCAGGCAAGGCACTTATATGTCAATCGTATAACGATAGTTCAGTAAAAGTTATAATTACATCGCGAAATAACAGAAATTGATGCTTACCTAAGTGTCAACATTCAAATACAATCGGCATATTTCATTTCAGCACATATTCATACACATTCTTGTGAAAACTAGATGTCTATTCACCAAAATCACCATTTGACAAACGCATTTTTTTTATCACGGTCTTCTGAACCGTTCCCTTTCTGAATGAGCTCATTCAGAAAAGTTTCAGAAAGCCGTGATAAAAAAAATGCGATATGTCAAATGGTGATTTTGGTGAATAGACATCTAGTTTTCAGAAGAATGTGTATGAATATGTGCTGAAATGAAATATGCCGATTGTATTTGAATGTTGACACTGAGGAAAGCATCAATTTTTGTTATTTCGCGATGTAATTATAACTTTTACTGAACTCATTAAGATTGACATTTAAGTGACTTGGAACATGCGCACTAAAGAGTGGTCACACATAGTGACACGCCCTTTTTTAGTTCGCTTTGAGGGCGCCACTAGTTTCTGTTTTGGTCTATTAGGGCAAATTGGAAGAACTCATTTAAATATCATAAAATAGCCAGATAATGCCCGGTGAGTGCCTGCTATTTTATATTGCCGTGAGTCTTCGGGTTCAACAACAAATAATTGTGAAAGTCCAAATTTCAGTCACGTTTGGGTTTTAAAATAAAGTGGTCCCTACTTTTTTCTGAACGTCTTGACCGATATTCTTCAAAATTCCATCGATTATAGATAAATAGTAAATCTGTGTTCCCACGTTCCCATTTTTTTAATATATCAATTTTCCCCATCCAACTAATGTCGGGTTGGGGGGTGGAGGTCGATCCACCGTCCTCTGGGGCCTCCTGGGATGCCGAAGCCGGCTGGCCATTCCGACTTCTTCCCCGTTGTCTTCTTCCTCATCGTCTTCCCTATCCTCTGAATCCTCCACCTGCCGCTCCACCAATTCATTCCATCTTTCTATGTCTTCCCACCACTTCTCTCCTTTACTCTCCCCCAATCTTCACTTCTCTCCGCAACATCCTCTTCAATGCTGTCCATCCACTTCGTCCTCGGACGCCCAGCCTTCCTTTTCTTCACTTGTCTTCCCTTCTCAAATTATCTTCTAGGAATTCTCTCCTCTCCCATTCTTTTCATGTGCCCAAACCATCTCAACCTCTCTCGACTTATCTTCAAACTTAACTTCTCCACTCCCAAATCTTGTCTTATCGTCTTACTCCTGATTTAATCCAACTTGGTCACTCCCGCCACCCCTCGCAAAAACTTCATCGGTGATGCCTGGATTTCTGCTACTTCTCTTCTGCCCATTGGCCATGTTACCGCCCCATATGCCAGGATTGGAATATAGTACAGTTTGTATATATCAGTATTTTGCACCTCATTGGTATTCCCTCCTTCCATAACAACTTCCGAACACATTGGTAAAAGCTCTCCGCCGCTGCTCGTCTCTTCTTAATCTCGCGCTCCACCTTACCATCCCTTGTCACAACACTTCTTAGAATTTTGGTAACCTGCGAAATAAAAACGCGCACCCCGACTGGGAATCGAACCCAGATCCTTCGGGTTACCGGCCCTATGCTTTAACCATTAAGCTATCGGGACGCATTCTTAATCAGCAGGTTGGGTTGCTATACAACTCTTGCGAGTCCGAGTATCTGACCTATAACCCGTTGCCGGTAACCCGAAGGATCTGGGTTAGATTCCCAGTCGGGGTGCGCGTTTTTATTTCGCAGGTTACCTCCAAAACACCATCCCTAAGTGAGAGATTCACTAAATTTTCCAACATTATCAAACTTCTTAGAATATTTAAACTCCTCCCGTTCCTGCAGCATTGCTCCCTGGATTCCAATCTTGCACCTCGCCTTCTTTCCTCTGTCCATACACAATGTTTCACTCTTTTCTCTGCTAATATGCAGGCCATACTTTTCTGTCACACAATTCCACTTATCTTCAACTGTATCTCATCTACCGACTCGCTCCATATCATAATGTTATCTGCATATATAAAATGTCTTTAAATCCCTTCCTTCTACTTTGTCATCCTCCACTTCCCGTACCATCTCATCCATTACAACACCAAACAGAGTCGGTGACAACTGACAGCACACTGCCTTGCTTTAAGCCTTCATTACTTGGAACCATTCTGTCCTCCCTATACACTCCACTGCACACAACTCCAGCTGTTGTACTTTGTATCTTCTTTATTAGTTCACCCCACACTTCTTTCCTCTTCAAACACTTCCATACCATCTTTCTATGTAGCCTGTCGTAAGCCTGTTCGATAAACCATGGAGACACTGATTTAAGAGTAGGAGCACATTTGCAATATAAAATAACGATAAAACACTCGAGACTCGATAAAATGTCACGAATAGTCATGAAAATATATTCGGTAAACGCTCCTTCTGCCTTTCCATGCATTTGCATTGCATTTAGGCTCATCTCTCTCGGCCCGTAACACTGGCAAAGTTGTTTGAATTTAGTGGGGGGTGAAAGGAGCATTTACCGAATATATTTCCATGATTGTACAACCCATAGCTAACGGATATTCAAGCATTATTAGGAAATTGTATACATCTGAATCGCACATTTCTCTGAGCGTCATCGACTCTTAAGCCCCTTTACAAGATTCACCGGAGTATTTCATGACGGATCCGCAACCTCAATTATTTTGAAATCCGCTGATTGGTTCAAATTTAAAAAAAATCGATTGGTTGGTCCGATCAGTTTGAAATTTTGACAAGTCATTACGACCTATATTGTCTCAATAATTTTAATAATTTTATCAGTGCTATCTTGATGCTTCAGGTCCAAGGCCTGAAGACCTAAAGCAGAGAGGCTTACAACGCATACCCTAGCTCTATACTCTACGCGCATACTTATCAAATCGCATGCATGCAGTACGCTGGCTCGCTCCCCAACGCGTTACACAAAGCGTTTTCCTGGTTAAACAATTGGTTGATATCGTGCACCTGTTTTCAACGTTACAGTCTCCGCTAGCAGCCAATCGACCACACATAACAAACTCACCTCATCAAAGGTTTGAACCAAATTGTCGTCCGCCGAGTCGTTGCCGATATCGAATTCCAAGGTTGTGTCCACACACATGGTCATGACAACGTCGAGATACTTCTGTCTGGAAAACACAAGCGAATACTTCTCAAGAATCACAAGTCGAGCGTATTTCTTTGGTCTAATTTGTATCTTTGAATTCTTTGGTACGATCTAAATATTATTTAGAAGGCAGTGTGTGCGAATTTCAAATGTTTTAGAGATGAATTACAGTTTGTTTGGTAAACTGTACCCCATAAAAAACACTCCGTGTAAAAATACCAGCCAAGTCTCTTCAACTATAAAAAAAAAAAAATTAAGAAATCTAAGAATTCAGCACTGAAAAGTAGTGATATCAAAAAATGGGCCAAGTCAAAACTTAATTTTAAAAACCAAAATATACTTGGCGCATCGTGCATAATATACCTAGATAGATTAAACGTTTAGGCCAGATGTGAAATATACATAAAATCTACCTACATATATACATATAATATACCCTAATATGCCCTAAAAAACGATGCGCCAAGTATATTTTGGTTTTTAAAATTAAGTTTTGACTTGGCCCATTTTTTGATATCACTACTTTTCAGTGCTGAATTCTTAGATTTCTTAATTTTTTTTTTTATAGTTGAAGAGACTTGGCTGGTATTTTTACACGGAGTGTTTTTTATGGGGATATCACTCCTTTTTTTAGATTATTCTCACACCTGTATAACACATATCGGAGCAACAATGACTAATTCCTTATAAAAAAATAAGCTATTTACGATTTGGTTACTAAGAAAAGTTGCGTTTCGTTCTAAATAATGCTTAAAATGATACTACCATGAAGAAAAGTGAAAGCTTTGTTCCAATCGGTCCAGCCGTTTTCGAGATATGGCATCACTTCCGGTTAACAAAATGGCGGCTGAAATCACTGCCACTAGAATGTATTTATATAAATGTTATGTATCATTATGAGCCATCTGAATATGTAGTTATTGTAGTAAGAGGTGATTAAAGTCTGATTTTTCATTTTTATGACGTCATTTCCGGTTTCGGTAATAGTAAATGTATATTTCGACTATTGATATTTCAGATAGATGACCGTCTGAATCGATTGGCGCAAATTTCGTTCCGATCGGTCTAGCCGTTTACTAGATATGACGTCACATCCGGTTTCAAAATGGCGGCACAAAAAATTCGTAAGAACAAGGTATCATCAGACGCCAAAAGTGCACATGTGGTAAAAATTTCAGATCGATCGGTTTAGCCGTTTAGGCTGTGGCCCTGTCAACAATGTTTCATGATATCTGAATCATCATCATCAGATAGCTTTAAGAAGGGGTATAATTTCACTGTTTTCATGGCCCTCTAGCTCGCAAATGGCAAAACCTGTTGTTCCCAAATTTGGTATATGGGGTGGGGTGGGCCATAGCTCGAAATTAAGGCATTTCACAACAATGTGAGATTTTCCAATTTTAAGATCCAGTAGGCCGAAAATGCCATGTTGTTGCTTACAGTAAAAGTGTTTGGTCTGCTCCTCAGTTTATTAGGCATTTACGGTATGTTGAGTGAGTGTGAGTGTACAGTACGACTTGGCTGGGTGGAGCGACCGCTCCACTAGATCCCCAATAAAAAAACACTCCGTGTAAAAAAAAACAGCCAAGTCTCTTCAACTAAAAAAAAATATGAAATATAAAAATTCTACACTGAATAGTAGTGATATCAAAAAATGAGCCAAGTCAAAACTTTATTTGAAAATCCAAAAATACTTGGCGCATCGTGTATATAAATAGCTTAGAAGTATAGGCCAGATAAAAAATATACATCAAATTTACATAGTATACCTATAATGCCCTAAAATACGATGCTCCAAGTATTTTTTGATTTTCAAATAAAGTTTTGACTTGGCTCATTTTTTGATATCACTACTTCTCAGTGTAGAATTTTTAGATTTCATATTTATTTGTAATTGAAAGACTTGGCTGTTTTTTTACATGGAGTGTTTTTTATGGGGATATCACTCCTTTTTTTAGTTTATTCTTAGAACTTGTGACGTCATATCGAATGAACAATTACTAAATCCTTTAAAAAAAGTCGCCATTGACAATTTGGTTAACTAATGAAAATCTGCGTATGGTACTATATTTGCTTTGGTATTTTTACACGGAATGTTTTTTTATGGTCGTATCTACTGGGTAACATGGCAACTGCATGGAGTGGACTCATCTACTTATGTGTAGAAGCTTATGTATAGTTTGGAGTAGGAAGTCGAATCTACTAACAGTCTACTAATCTACTAACTATGTACTTCTAAGACGGACAAGACGATGTACGGACTCACTCCATCTCCGTGAGCGGCATCTGCTGTCTCTGTCGCAGCACCACGTCCGTGTAGTTGAAGAGAGACGCACGCGCCCTGGTGTTGTCGCACACAGTCACTGCGGGGAACGGAATCTGCCAGATGGGCGTCTCGCTGGGAGAGAGAGAGACGATCACAGGCGACGTGTCCCACTTGTGGTAGACCTGCGCAATGAGGACGCCTCCGAGAGCCATGCTGAAGACCCACGTCAGCACCCAAATCACCCTGGCAACACCAGAGAAGATTTTAGATTAATAGACGAAATGTTTTGAAATTTTAATCATGATTAGATACATTAAGACACACTAAAGCCCCATTTACACGGTGCAATTTCTTGAATAACTTCTGTGTCACATTCCCATTTTTCATACAATTTGGTATTTACACGACGCAACTTTCTGTCACAGAACTTAAAACATGTTCTAATTTCCATTCAAGAAGTGTGACACAGAAGTGTGGCACAGAAGTTGTACAAGAAGTTGCACCGTGTAAATGGGGCTTTAGGGTTATCACTTGGTACATTTTGTATTTTTTGCTTTGTAATTAGTAATAATTAGTTGGGTTTTGGTGAAAACATTCTATTTTCTTGTCTTGCTGGGTGCCGTATGAAATTTATTTTTAAAAATGTGGCAAGTGATAACCCTAAGGTTGTCTTTTATCTAATTATGATTAAAATGTGAGATCAATTAGTTTACGGGTTTGGTCTCCAATCGTATCGAAAATGTCATAGTTTTGCGCGGGTTTGTTGAATAATTGGTGCCTAATTAACCAGGCACGAAGCAAAAATGAAAAAGTGCTACTATACAATCAGACTGATCATGTGAACAATTCTATCAAAGTTACTCCCACTTATAAAACAATTATTATCTCTTAATTTTGCACCACCTTAAATATATCAACTCCATGAGGAGTTCCCCAGGGAAGTGTACTCGGCCCAATTCTTTTCCTTCTCTACATGTTGTAAAATCACTTAGAATACCTTATCAAGAGAGGAAGACGACAAACCTCTCAGCAACAGGTCGGTGACTGTCGCCGATGTACTGGAGGCCGTGCAGCGACGACTTCGCGCAGAATTCCTCGAAGAGCGTCACCAGATTCACGCAACCTCTCTTGCATATATTCCTCGCTAGGGCTACTTCCGGTCTGCGCACAAGACACCGACAAAAAGAATATGAATATGAACAAATGAATGACGTGATTCAGCGACCATATTTTTTTTTATCCTTTTGGCTAGGTATATTCTCTGTTTTTGTTTGTTTTCATGATTTTTAGAGTTGTTGGTGTGATACTGGCAGGCGCGTATGGATGGGGGATAATCCCCCTTCAATCGAGCAGCCATTCACCATAGCTACAAAATTAATTTTAGCGCACCAGAATATAAATTCACTTATAAATATCACTTAAAAATTCAAGATTCATGAATTCATACTGATACTATGCGAAGAATACTGGTCATACAATTTTTATCGAAATTTTGCAATAAGTACCACTTGTCTGATTTCCATTATACCTATACTTCATCACTACATTAAGGAGGGACTAGCGAATTTCCTCATTCATGAGAATTTTTTTAAACTCTACATATATATAGATAATTTAATTCTACACCATAATATGCCAAGAAAAAGTGGGCAAGCTGAACTAACTTCCGAGATATATCACTTCAAAGTATTGCTTTTAGCCTCTATTTTAACATTGCAGCCATACTAGGAATGATTTTCGTACAGCTTCAAAATGGTTTGAGACTGACTTCCCGACATAAGAATTTTGTAAAAAACTGATATGTGTTGTAACAGATGCTCTAGTATTTTTTAAAATTTTTAAATATACATGTTCCTGAACGTTTTAATGAGCTAGGAGGGTTTTAGTGAAAATAACTTGGCATCACTGGTTGAAAGAGATGGCTCAGAGAACAGCTGTCTCATGACAGGTGCGCTCTGATTGGTTGTTTGGGATTTGAGGGAGGTGAGAATTGCAAATGCAGTGTTGCCACTTACAGTATCCACAGCCTTCTAACAGAACATTCGTGGTGTTTTTGAAGAAGGCTGTGATTATATCGCTAGTCCCTCCTTAACTATAATTCAATGATGACGAGATATCACTCGAGAAGGAACTTTCCAAGGTCTTCATACTTACCCAGTTACCTTAGGGCTACGATGAGGAATAATTCTTTTTATTGTCCCTGAAGAATTTTTCTTTATTTCATTCTTTTGGGCATTCTTCCATAGAAGATTGTCTCCCACAAGAGAGTTAGGGGCTATATGGCCTCCTACTTGATATTGACATTTTGTTGATGTAGTTTGACTTTTTCTCTATATCTCAATCTATTGATGAGGTAGCTAATATCTATTTATCTAGTATAAAGTATAGTTGACTTCCAATCAAAAGGACTGAATATTCATTCAGGATAAATAATTATAATCATTAAATTAATTGCAGTCATTCTTATTGATTTGCTATCTCAACTATTGTTATAATTTTAGCCTCAATTCTTTCAAAAAAATCAATCATCGATCGAGAAAAATCATCCCCTTTTGAATGTGGATTTGATCGTAAAAGATCTTCTCGTCTACCATTCTCCTTACGACTCTTCTTGATCGCTGTTATTTTTTACATTTTTGATGTTGAAATCGCTTTATTTCCCAATAGTAATTAATAATTATCTTACCTTTTTCAAATTTAATGAATTGAATAATTATCAGAACATACTTTATCTTAATTCTATTAAGGGGGTTCCAGGGTTACGTCACAGGAATGAGAATTTGTTGTAATTTATACCAAAGATTAATGAAACCATAACATACAACTAGCAAAAAATATTTGCCCCTTACCGTATGATATAACTAGGAAAACGCTCAGTGTAACGCGTTGATGAGCGAGCACAGAACATGCAACATCCCCATAGTAACGATGCACGACACGGCACAAGACGATTTTCTCTGCAATTTTTCAATCTCCATAATACTCTGGATGAATAACAGATCCATTGTGTCGTGAAGTCTTACCTACATACCTTCTCCAGAAATCTCTTGTAACATCCCATTCTAAACTCGTAAAATTACAATTAATACTTGACTGATTGGGCTTACAATATGTAAAATTTAATATTAAGTTGGTCTTGATCACCATGCAAAATTTGAACTTAATGTGAACATTTTTATTGTCGACCAATCAGAAGACATTATTTAAACTTAAACCAATTAGAGGATTTGGCCTTCGTACTGCATCCGATTTTATGCGCTAGCTCAAAAATGCTTTCATTTTACGAGTTCCGTATGAACGCTCGTAGAGAACGGACGTGTATGACGCAGCATCGAGTGCTCTCGCAATATACCGGTTCGCTCAGCGGGTATTTATCCTAGCATCTGTATCAGTTCAACAAAAATAATAATAGTTCGACAAACAAGCAGTGTAATTTGTGGAATTATATAACATTAATAAGTTCTAGCCCGGGAGGGCTGGGATTCGCAGTGACAAGTGTTAAAAAGTGAGTGAACAATATGACCACTCCAGAACAAAAGGAAACATGGTATACTCCACTACATCCATCAAAGAGAGTTAAATCAGGTAACAACAAAAATGACAACAACACATCTGACCTCTGTCCTCTGTCTAACCGCTTCGAGGCTCTGTCAGAAGACGAATACGAGGACATAATGGACACAAATACTACCCAAGATAGCAGGGACAAAGCCACCGAGCCCCCATCAAACCAAACACCACAGAAACCTAAAACGCCCCCACCAATAAGCATCTTGGGAATAATAAACTACAAATTATTCACCAACACTCTTGTCACAAAACTCAAAGGAGAATTTACCATCACTCCAAGGGAAGATAATCTCCGAGTTAAGACTTCCAACATTGATGATTATAAAATACTAAAGGACATCCTGAACACTAACAATGTCAGTTATCACACTTGGGCCACAGAAGATATTGGAAACCGAAAATATGTAATCAGAGGTTTACATTGTAATATAACAACCCAAGAAATCATGGAGGACATAACAAAACAAGGATACAAGGTCACCAAAATTACCCAATTACTTACACACAACAAGGAGCGAACCCCATTGCCACTATTTGCGGTAACACTCCCAACCAAAGATAACGAAAAGCTAATCGCGGATTTAACCAGGCTATGTTACTGTCGCGTTAGAGTTGAGTCTTTCAGGGGCGACAAAGGCCCAAAACAATGTTTCAGTTGTCAAAGACACTGCTCTCTTCTGTAAACACCTACCTCGCTGCTTTAAATGCGCAGGCAACCACCAAGGTCGGGACTGTCCCAAGACAACGGATGGTCCGTGTCTCTGCGCAAACTGTAACGAAGCACATCCTGCTTCCTACAGGAAATGCAAAACATACCTAAATGTAAAGGAATCAAGCTACCAACGACCCAAAGAAGTTAAACGAACTGCACAAAATTACACTAAGCCTATCCCGGAACCCCGCCGAACAGAAAGAAACGTGTCCTATTCTGAAAAATTCCAAACCCCTAAAAAGACAACTTCATGGACAAACCCTATAAACAAGGAAGAACCATCACATCAGGAAGAAACTATCTGGACCGCAATCTCCCAGATTGCCGAAACAATAAACAAATTGGACACGTCTCCTCTTATAAAAACTCTGACTCAACTATTAGTCGAACTAATCAAGAACAGAAACCAAAATGGCTCACCTTAGACATCAGAAAACAACATACCTGGCAACATGGAATGCAAACGGAGGTTTAAAGCAAAAATCATCCGAATTATTGCATTTCATGCAAACTCACAAACTTTCCATAATGCTAATAACCGAAACACATCTCTTAGAAACAGACATTTGGAAACTGGCAAACATGGCAATTTATCGTTCGGATAGACCAGGCAACAGGAGAGGAGGAGGAACAGCAATCCTCATACAGTCAAACATCAACCACCATCAACTTCCTAAACCAAACCTGAAAACCTTGGAAGCTGTACAAGTTCAAGTTCAATCCGACTTGGGGCCGCTGAACATAGTGTCAGCGTACGGACGACCAAATCAGAAACTCCACACTGAAGATATATCCACAATGCTGCAACAGAACACCCCGACGATCATCGCTGGGGATTTGAACGCTAAACACCGCTCATGGAACAGCCGCACAAACAACAACAGAGGTATGTCTCTATACAAACATTCTCAAAAACTCAATTACGTAGTAGCAGGGCCGACTGAGCCAACCCATCACCCATCCGACCCGCAAAAAAAATCCGATGTCCTAGACATTGCGATCCTAAACAATGTCAAGCACTCCGTAGAAATCGAAACAATTTCCGCTCTATCATCTGACCACGACCCAGTAATAGTGAGGCTCGGGGATGAATTCATCACGACACCACCACGAAGGCTTCGCCGCTATGACAAAGCAGACTGGGATCTGTACAGAGACACCCTGGACACAATTATCCCAGATAACCTCTCACCAATTGAAACGCCAGCAGACGTAGACTCAAGAGCCCAACTTCTTGTAAGGGCGATCGAGGAAGCCACTTCAACCAGTATTCCAACAGTAGAATCCAAACCAAATACATTGTTTGATCTTCCCCCAAACATCGCAGCCAACGTGAAAACCAAAAACCAAATTCGTCGAGCATACCACAAATACAAAACCAAAGACTTAAAATCACTTTATAACGTGATTTTTCCTTGTTTTTCCTTGTTTGGTCCGTGTAGTGGATGGTTGTGTCTAGCAGTAGCTCCGCATCGTTTCAGTGTATTGACAATTTACTGTGTTATTATCATTATTATGTCGTGCCTAAACTCCAAGTGCAAGTTAGACTTTTCAGCTGATGCTGACTACATTCAGTGCTCAGGTTGTTCTTTAAATTGTCACTTTGACTGTGCTAAATTGAAAACGCAGGAAAATAGGAAGTTGTGGCGTTGTCCGAAGTGCATAAAGGGTAAAGTTAAAACGCCCAAGGACGATACACCGTTTGTTTTTCCTGACTTTACTGCGGCAATTGCTGATTTAAAGCGTGAACTTCTGGAGAGTTTCAGAGTAGTGTCAGAAGATTTGCGCTGTTTCAAAGACGACATAGCGAAGAAAGTTATTGCCATTGAGGCTGGGGTGGCTGACTTGCAACAACGTTGCGACGAGAAAGACGAGCGGATTGAGTTTCTGGTGCAGCAGGTCAACGATCTTGACCAATACGGTAGGCGCAATAACATTGAGATTGACAACGTATCTGAAGTCGTGGGGGAAAATATTGAAGCTATCGTTATTAAAGTGGCGGCAAAACTATCCGTTGATTTGTCTGCAAGTGATATTGAGGCAGCGCATCGCCTTCCGTCGAGGAATACAGTCAGACCTCCTAGAATCATTGTTCGATTCGTAAACAGAAAGAAGAGAGACGAAATTATAAACAAAAAGAAGCTAGCAGCTACAATTAAGAGTCAAGATATTGTACAAGTGGGTCAGTCCCGCATATACATCAACGAGAATTTGGCTCCTTTCTTCCGCGAACTCCTCTGGAAGGTCAAGACTCGGGTAAAGGAAACCGGCTACAAGTTCGTTTGGTGGAGCCACGGAAAGGTCTTGGTGCGCAAGGACGAAAATTCCCGTAAAGTATTTAGAATTACTTCTTACCAGGATATTGACCTTTTGGTTTCTGATAGGCAGGCTGAGTCAGATTTAGCGGGTTAATACTTGCTTCCAGTTTATGCAAAACATAGAATTTGTGTTTACAGAAGAAGTCGAGAGGGAAGTAATATCAGATATTGACAGTTGGTTTTCTAAAGTAGAGGAATTTTTCACTTGTTTACATGTGAACATCAGATCAATAAATAAAAATTGGGACCAATTAAATGGTATATTATGTAAGCAAATAGGGGTTGTGGATGTCATTGCGATAACCGAAATCGCAATAACTGCAACCACACCTATTTCTCTCTTTAGCATTGAAGGTTATGATAGATTTCATTATACTCGTGTAAATAGGGGTGGAGGAGGAATATTGTTATTTGTAAAATCTGTATGGCATTTTGTTGTAAATGATGATGAATTTCAGTATTTTGAAGGAGTAGGAGGAATCTTTTCTCTGGCAAATGGAAATGTTATTACCTTGTTGGCAATTTATAGGCCACCTAATTTAAATAGAGGTGGTTTCGTGGAGGAATTGGAAATGTACATTGGAAATTATTCCAAAGTAAATAATGTTGTAATATTAGGAGATATGAATTTAAATCTGTTCGATTCAGATGATTGCAATGTTCGTTCATATTTATCGCTAATGGCTGCAAATGGTTATATTAATTGTATTAATGATGCAACACGCGAGGAATATAGAGGTGATGTTTTTACGAGTACTTGCATTGATCACATTTTTATTAAGTCTAGTTGCCATGATATTAAGTCGGCTGTGTACACTACCAAGATATCTGATCATTATATAATTATTGCCGGAATCATGTTTCATGGCTCATCTCAGAAATTTCAACATCAAATTCCAGTAAAAAAATGCATTAATGAAGTTAAATTAACACGTTTGTTGAGAGAGTGTGATTGGCTTGAGCCTATGACATATGATACATGCACTGACGTTTTTGACAACCTAACTGCCAAGTTTGATTATTGTTATGATGAATCTTATTACCTAAATTACCAGCTGGGGAAACGTAAGAAAAAGTCTTGGTTGACGGCTGATATTATTAAATCCTGTAAAGAAAGAGACCGTCTATTTAAGAAATGGAAGAATTGTAACGGTGTATTGAAATTTTACTATGGCGTCGAGTACAAAAAATTCAGAAATAAAATAAATAATGCTATTCGTAATGCCTAAAAATTTATTATACAGGTGTCTTTGAGAAGTCTAGAGGAAGTATTAAGGACACATGGCAATCTATTAATGATGTACTTGGTAAAAAGAAAAAGGATACTGTAGATCAGGTTTTAAGTAAATATTTAGGGAAACAATTCAATGATAAGCAGATTGCAGATAGATTTTTGCACTGTTTCATCAGTGAGGTAGAATCTTTGAAACACGTTTGCAACATTCATACTTTAAATTACAATTATGATGTAGTTCAGCTTCAGTCTTTATACATGCCTCCAGTGTGTGCCACCCGCATAAATTATATTATAAATTCATTAAACTCTAACAAACAACCGGGTTTTGACAGGATACGAATAACTGATTTGAAAAATATAGCGGAAAAAGTAAGCCCAGTTATTGCTAAAATTATTAATACTTCAATTTCAGAAGGTGTTGTTATATCTAAATTAAAAATGTCAATAATTCGACCTGTTTACAAAAAAGGTGACCACCTCGAGTTCAATAATTACCGACCAATTGCTTTACTCCCTACTATTGAGAAAATTATGGAGCGGTGTGTTGCAAAAATATTAACTGATTATTTATCAAAGTTTAAAATCATCAATTCACATCAGTTTGGTTTTCAAAAAGGTAGAAGCACCACTGATCTGCTTACTCTTTTCGCTGATTACATAAATTCTAAATTAAATGAGAATATGCACGTTCTGGCTCTTTTTATAGACTTTTCAAAGGCATTTGATACGTTAAACCATACAAAATTGTTAACATCTCTTGAAAATGCTGGTATTCGGGGTCCCCTCTTATGTTGATTTCACAATTATTTAACGGATAGGCAAATTATAGTTAAAGTTGGTGAAACTGTGAGTATAGCTGGGGTATGTAATTCTGGTGTACCTCAAGGGTCAATATTGGGTCCAATTCTTTATCTCTTATATGTGAATAACATGCCTAGTTATATTCAAAATTGTAAAATTTATATGTACGCAGATGACACTGTTCTAGTATCTGCTCATAAAAATTTAGAACAGGCTCAGATAATTCTTCAGTCTGATTTCAATACATTGTTGATGTGGACTCATGATAATGATTTGTTAGTAAATAGTACAAAAACTAAGTTAATTCACATTTGTTCACCTTCAATTGCAAGTAGGCTAGACCCTGTAACATTATTGTGTCATAGTTTTAATTGTTTACATACATTAGATTTTGCTTTGTGTACTTGTACTGATCTGATTGAGGAGGTTGATACTTGTTTATATTTAGGTATAACAATTGATAAATACTTTTCCTGGAGACCTCATATAAATAGCTTAGCTTCCAAATTACGTTCTTGCTCGTTTCAATTGTTTCATGTAAAATCTTTTTTACCTGTTAGAATTTTAAAATTAATATATTCTGCTTTAGTGGAATCTGTAATTTCTTACGGTTTACTTGCTTGGGGCAGCACATCCAATGTTCACCTTCAAGTCATTCGATCTATACAGGATAGAATGATCAAGAATTTGACCCCTGATGCCGTTAAGCTCAAATGTAACAATAACACTCTCTTAATGTACGATCATCTTAATTTCCTTCCAATATCTGATTTGTATAAATATAAATTCATAATCAAATATTTTTATTCGAACGAACTTAAAATTATCTACAATCATTCCAGGGCCACTAGATCAATGGTGAATCCAGTTTCTTTAATACTCCCCCGATTTACTAATAAGTATGGAAAGCGATGTTTAAATTACTCTGTCCCTTTTATTTTCAATCAGTTGCCTCAAGAAATTAAGTCTTTAGATAATTATAGTAGTATTAAGAAAGAAGTGAAATCTTGGTTGTATGAATACTCTGATGATGTATAAAATATTATTTTTTTTTCTTTGTTAATCAGTTTATTATGTATTTTTCTCTCTTTTCTTGTATATTGTTTAAACATTTTTGTATCCACTAATTTTCTTTAAATTAATCCACAGAAAAGCCGTTTGGCTTTGTGGAAAACGGAATGTATGTATTTTTGTGTGTTTACGATAATAAATAAATAAATAAAAAAAAAAAAAAAAAAAAACTAACCAAGGCGCTCAAGCTAGAAATTCAAGTCCACAGACAACATCTCTGGGAAAAAGCAACAGAGAAATTAAACTTCAAGGATAACTCTATATGGAATATGTCACGTCGGTTACAGAGAAAACCTGTGCCAGACCCACCAATACAAGGCAGTCATCACCTAGCATGTACATCATCTGAAAAGGCCAATATACTTGCAAGTTCTCTAGCAGAGACCTTTACGAACAACCCAGCCACACCTGACTCAAAGCGTATCGAAGAAGAAGTAAGGAAATTAACAACTGCATCCCCCCAGCCACAAACAGTCAACAAAGAAAATCTATGCTGCAAGGCAGAACTACTCATCTTTGTCAAGAAAGCAAAACCCAGGAAAGCTCCCGGGCATGATCTTATAAACAGACAGGAAATTCTCGAACTCTCCAACAAAGCAGGAGAACTATTCTTAAGTTTAATCAATGGAATAATAACCACCCATCACTTTCCTGCGATTTGGAAAAAAGCAAAAATAATTACATTTCTCAAACCAGGTAAACCCCCCAGACAACCATCAAGCTATCGCCCAATTAGCCTGCTGTCCACGCTGTCAAAGATCACAGAAAAAGTCATCCTGCGACGTATTCAAAACCACCTGTCAGAAAACAATATTCTGCCTGACGAACAATTCGGCTTCCGAGCACATCACTCAACTCAACATCAACTGCTACGAGTAACAGAGAGAATAACCGATGGGTTCAACAGAGAGCTACATTCAGCCGCTGTATTCCTCGACATAGAAAAAGCGTTTGACAGGGTCTGGCATCTAGGTTTAATAGCAAAAATGATATACCTCAAATTCCCACCTTACCTGATCTACGTAATCAAGTCGTTTCTCGACGACAGGTCCTTCTATGTATCACGACAAAATGCAGCTTTCTCAACTCATCCCCTGTTAGCTGGTGTTCCCCAAGGCTCCAGCCTTAGCCCTGTGCTCTTCAACATATTCACATATGATTTACCTCAAATATCACAATTTGTCCAGAAAGCAGTGTACGCCGATGACATTATCCTTATAGCTCAATCCAGAAGAGCTTCACAAGCAGTTACATACCTACAAACAGCACTAGATCAACTTTCGATCTGGTATGAAAAATGGCGAATAGCAGTAAATCCAACCAAGACACAAGCCATACTATTTGGAAGAGGAAGACAAAGCGCTACCCAAGACCTACTTTTGAAAGGCAAAGTAGTACAGTGGGCCTCATCGTACAAATACCTAGGACTTCATCTTGATCGCGGCTTAAGATGGACAAATCACATTAACGAGGTCCTATCCCGAGCGAACGGGAAACTAGCCTCATTATATCCACTATTCAAGTCAAGAAACCTCAAGCAAGAAACAAAGCTGCAACTTTATAAAACGATTTTGCTACCTACCCTCTCATACGCAGCCCCCATCTGGGCTGGATGCGCCTCACAACACAGCATACACGACATACAAGTTCATCAAAATAAAATAATTCGAATTGTGTTGGACGAAACAATCTTCACCCGAATCGCAGACCTTCACGACCTGGCACACATGGAACCAATATCAGACCATTTTGCACGACTTGCCCAGCAGTTCTACGCGTCTCTGGAAAATGCACAGAATCCGAAGATCCGAGTATTAGCAACACTCTCATCCACCAGCCAAGACAGAGTCCAAAGACCATCCGCGACACTGACCATGCGACCTTCAGTTACCAGAAAGCGAAAGCATTCTGGTGAAAGTTAAATTGTGAAGTGACATGTAACATTTGTACGCGATCCACTGGGGATCGCCCACCTGGAAAACTTTCCTGGACTAACTACCTGGCAATTGATATAGCCGATAAGGCAACAACAATTAAGCGAGCCGCCAGACGGCAAATTCAACACACGAGCTTTCATTTTACTGTACATTGTGGATAGCTTGGCTGCTCTACAGGCCTTGCCTTGGAACAGAAGCTTAAAGAAGGCAGGGATGAAAATTTAGTATACATTTTTCAAGATTATGGAATAAAATGACCTTAAAATGACAAAACTTTTGAAAATAACGACAGATTAGACTGAAAATTGGCAAAAATATCTAAAATGTTGGTACCAATGACCACGCGAAGTTTCAAGTTGATCGGTCAATCTGTTCTAGTTTAAATTACAAAAATCACCGTAAAAATGGTTTCAAATTTGAACCAATGGGAGGATTTGGCTGAAATTTATTATGATTGGGTAAATTGTTGGTTGAAATGACTTTGCTAAATTTCAAATTGATCGGAACAACTAATCGAAAGATAATTTTTTTAAAATTTGAACCAATCACAGGAGCCCGTTCAAAAACGATCCCAGGGACCTCATAGATTACGTTAGTATGTGTACAAAATTTCAGATCGATTGCTTGAGCGGTTTGACCTGGGCTGTGACCACAAAAAAAAAAAAAAAAAAAACACACACAGAGAAAGTGCCATAAGAGTACCGTGGTAACGCTCGCTACGCTCGCTCAATAATTGTATCTTACGGTAATAGGTATGATACGGTTTTATGCTGTTGTTTGAGGTAATATTTCATCAGAAATTTGTATGAATTACAGCGAATTCTAAGCACCATGGCTGGAGCATGGGGTCCAGTTTCATTGGGCTATACCACGAATGAAATCAAGGATCCAAAAAGTATTGAAATTCAATCTACCTTAGTAAAAAGCGATATAGTGCACTCAGTTTCGATCTGACTTAAGGTATTTTTTACCCTTATTTTTTATAATTCAATTAAAGCCAAAGAGCGGCATATCACTGTTATTGGGTATCAACATGACCCTAATTGAGGAAATGCGTGGTACAAGAAAAAGCTTATAACTTTTTTCCTTAGCGGTTAAACTCCGTTTACATTTCTATTTATATAGTTTATTAAAACATTAAATTTTCACTGTAAAAATAAAAGTTCACTTTTTATAAATATTCAAAGATTTAACAATCTCCTTACCACCTTCAAAGCCACGCTCTATTATATAAGCTATTTGAATATAGTAAAGCCAAAAATAATAAAATTATTACCCACAAAATGAATCTTATCAAATAAGTTTTTAAATCATAATTCTGTAATTTTTTAGTAATCTTAGCATTTAAACTAAAAAATTGGTATAAACCTTGAGCCCCTAGATATTCTCTTCACCCATGATCAAAAGACTTCAAAGACTTGCCCCCAATTCTCAACGGAGTTAATGTAACTCCGTAAGTAAATAAAAAAGGTAAAAATCATATAGAACCAAAAAAAGCAGTTAAAACTGATTACGCATTGTTCAAAAACTATAGCTTAATTTACTTTGGCTTAATTCATACCCTACTCCTAAAATTCTTACATTTAAAGTTAATATTTTAAGAAAAAATGGTAAACAAATCATAGAAGAAGTAGGAAGTAAGACTCAACTTAACATCATCCCCTCCTAAAACAGCTATAAGTGATAATGGCAACATCCCTCGAAGCATTACGCACCCCTTCATCTTGTAAAGGATGCAATCCAGAAATATTTAAAGCTTTTTTTTAATCCCTCGCCGTCCGAGATTTTTGGGGATGGCTCTGATTGGTCGAGGCGGGTCACGTGGTCGTTTTCGTCGGACGATGTCGGACGTTGACGGAAGATAACGGAGCATGGAAAGCCAGCATAAAACTAAAATAATTTATATAACTTAAAGACACAATTTCTAAAATTAAATCCTTATAGTAAAATCCTGCTAAAAAAGGGGCCCCACATAAAGCCAAATTTGAAAGATTAAAACATATAGATGTTAAAGGTATTTGAACAATAAGTCCCCCTATAAACCGGATATCTTGAGAATCGTTCATGTTATGAATAAGCCCCAGCACATATAAATAATAAAGCCTTAAACAACGCATTTGTTAACAAATGAAAAAAAGCTAATTTAGGGAACCCTATCGCCAAAATTCTTATTATTAATCCCAACTGACTTAAAGTCGAAAGGGCAATAATCTTTTTCAAATCAAATTTAAAATTAGCCCCAAGTCCTGCTATAAATATCGTCAGCCCCGCAAATAATAATAAAACAGCTCTCCTTGTGAAGTTCCAGCTACAATGCATTAAAACGAATTAACAAATATTCCCCAGCTGTCACCAAAGTTGATGAATGAACCAATGCTGATACTAGAGTTGGAGCTGCTATAGCAGCTGGCAATCAGGATGAAAAAGGAATTTGAGCTCTTTTAGTTATGGCTGCTAAAATAACCAACGAACAAATAATTCTTATTTCTAATCTCTCCTTAGCACAATCCTAATAAAAAATATAATTTCATCTACCAAAATTCAACATTCAAGCAATTGCTATTAATAACGCCACATTTTGGTAATAAATTACTAATAAATAAGAAACTAGCCCTTAGCCATCCCAACCTAATAAAATTCTGATTAAATTTGGACTAATAATTAAAACAAATATCAATACCAAAATAATAAAACGATTGATTCTAAAGTCCCCTGCTATATACTCATCTCGATAAAAGATCACTATAGAAGAAAAAATGATACAAACCATATAAAAATTAAAAACATTCAATCAAATAAAAATGTTATAACAATATTTCCTGAATTTAAAGACAGCACTTCTCATTCAATAAAATATACCAAATCATATATAATAAAAATGAATTTAGTAACAACAGCACTTAAAGACAAAATATTGACCTTAAAAAACACAGTAAACACACTGACAAAGACCATACCACGGTCCAAGATGAAGACTTTCATATCATTGACACCACAAGTCAAAATTTTTGTTAAACTACTTAGGGCCGGTATAACCAAAGTTAATCTGAGCCGGATTAACTAAATATTGGACTAAATTGGCGGCACAGCCAATCAGATACCTCAAAATGAGATCTATTTGGTTATTCTGGCCCTTAATCACATTATACAAGGTTCACTCTTTAAAATTAATAAATTTAAAGGAACCAACGTAAAAATAATAATAAATATTCACGCGTGTACCTTATCGCATGTGAATACACCCCAGAATAAATGTTTACGTGCTGACTATATGAATAAAGATATAAAGTATATGCCGGACTAAAAAATGACAATAATCTTAAAGCTAACATTGATGTCCACGATCACCCAACTAATCTATTAAATAAACTAATTTCACTAAGTAAATTTAAAGACGGTGGGGCTGCTATATTACCAGAAGATAATAAAAAACATCATAAGATTATACTAGGTATAAAATGTATTAACCCCTTATTAATTAATAAACAACGACTGCCCAATCGTTCATATAAAATATTAGCCAAACAAAATAAGCCTGATGAACATAACCCATGAGCAATTATTAAAGTTAACGACCCACAATCCCCATATGAGCCACCGAAGAATTTGCAATTAAAGCCTTCAGATCCGTCTGACGCAAACAGATTAAACTAACTAAGACACCCCCGACAAGTCTAACTCCAACTCATACAAAATTAAATACTAGCCTGGATAAAATTAAAACCTTAAAAATCCGTAATAAACCATACCCCCCCCCCCCCTCCCCCCCCCAAGTTTTAATAACACTCCTGCCAAAATCATCGACCCTGAAACAGGAGCTTCAACATGAGCATTGGGTAGCCACAAATGCACTAAGAATATAGGCATTTTAACTAAAAACGCCAGAATGCACAAGTAAAATAATAAGTTTGTAGTCAGTTCCCCAGATAAAAGCGGAATATATAACCTACCTCCGTCGTCATATAATTATATAAAAGATACCAATTAATAAAGGTAACGATGTTAGTAAAGTATAAAATAATAAGTAAACTCCTGCTGGTAATCGCTCTGGCTGATACCCCCAACCTAAAATTAAAAATAATGTAGGAATTAAGCCTGAATTATACGGTTCAAGTTTCCTTGAAGGGGTTGAATTCAACCCTTGATTTCAAGGAAACTTGAGAGAGAATTTAGACGATTTAATGTTTATTGTTGATTGAAGTTGCGGTGAAATTAACAATTGGTGGAAGTATTTCAAGACTAGAAAGAAAATAGGACATGTTCTAGTTGAAAAGGCTGAAGAGATGTCTTGAATTCAAGACTTGGAAACGTTTTAAATGCGTTAATGTTTTTATTTAGACGGTCCAAGTCTTGAATTCAACCCCCTTGAAAGGGTTGAATGCAAGGAAACTTGAATCGTGTAATTCAGCCTTTAGTCTACTTTCAAAAAACACATAAAATAAAAAAAGATTTGTAGTACCAAATGTCATAAATAATAAAATGAATAATACAAGAATTATTATTAAAAACATCCCTGCATGATTGTTAACTCGTAATACTGATTAACTAGCTGTAATTATTAAAACACAAATTCTCAATCTTAATAAAATTAAACTAAATGAAATAACATCACAACCAAAAATATACCCTTACATTCCCAAAGAAACCTCTAAAAGATCTTAAACTTACAAATGAAAAAGTCAACAAAATAAGAACCCTTGAACCATTCATCACGTAGTTTGCATAAAACAAAGAGGGGCCAAAAACATCAAAGAAAATAATAATTTTAACTTTGAAGAACTCTAAACGTTTGAAAATAATCATTCCCATGAGTACGAATTATAGAAACTAAAATAGATAGCCCCAAAGCCCCCTCACAAACTGTAAATGTCAAAAATACTATACTGAAAAATAACTCGTATAATTTAAAGCATTTAAATATAAAAATAAAAATAACCCTAAAACAATAAACTCCAATCTTAATAGTGTTAAAAGTAAATGCTTACGCTTTGAAGAAAATACTAATAAAACACCGCAGATGAATAATACTAAAGGGACCCATAAATACCGCGTGGCGCAAAAAAAACGCACAATGGCCGAGACATCGCTGTGACGAAACTACTGAATACATCGGGCTGAAAACTTCACATAATATAAACAACATACTAAGGTAAAATGTGTGTAAGTTTCAAAAACATTACTTTTGTGGGAAAAAAGTTAAAGCTGCTCAAATTTGGTTGTCGAAAAATCGACTATACGGAGCTCAAATAACCCGCGTCCAACGGCAGGGACGCTGTTTCTTCAAAACAATTCTTACGAAATCAATCAGAAAATTTAAAATTTTAAACATAATACGTTGCTATCATTTATGTACAAATTTCAATACATTTTGGATCAATGCAACGAAATTTATGGTGTCTTCAAGTTGAGCCTAAAAGCAGAATATCATTTCTAAGTTTTATTACGCACGATAATTTCAAAAAGTGTAATTATCTCAGCTAATTCTGCTTTTGATCTCAACTTCAAGGAACCATAACTTTCGTCCAATTAATTCAAATTTATTGAAATTTTTACACCAATGGTGGCAATATATTTTGCATAACGTTTTCTGGACGCGCCCTATTCGAGCTCGGTATAATTGATTTTTCGACAACCAAGTTCGAACTGCTGTAACTTTTGTCACACAAAAGTAATGTTTTTGAAATTTCCACATTTTAAACATTAGTATGTTGCTTATATTATGTGAAATTTTCAGCCCGATGAATTTAGTAGTTTCTTCACAGCGATGTCTCGCCCATTGTGAGTTTTTTTTGCGCCACCCGGTATAAAGAAATTAACATTAGTTTTAATAGTTTAAATAAAACATCAATGTTTTCAAAAAAGACCAATTGGTCTTTTAAACCTTTTAAATATATATATATATATATATATATATATATATATATATTAAATGTGAATAATTCGTCTGGGTTATGCATCGTGTTTTAATTATTTTATTTCAAACAACGTTTCAGCTAGATAACACTAGCCATCCTCAGGTGTCGGTTCCTCATATTTCGACAAATATGATTCGTCTTCACCTGATTTCGCCGTGTCACTAGAAGCCAAACATCAAAAGTAAAAAAGTAGTGTTCATTTAGAATTGCTGACATAGTCTTAGTTATCATAGTCATTAGATTTAGATTGACTTATTGTGCATTTCAATTTCTATAGACTTTGACTTTTACATCTTATGTTCCTTTTCTAATAATGTGTGATCACCTGTCTTTTGTTAGCTTCATGTCATAAATCTTTTTTATACTGTAAAGGTCCATTCACACGGTTGATTGCACGTAACTAATTGGTATACTTCTACCATACGTCTCATTGGATGTGCGCGATTTTCCAGTTCAGACGACAAAGCATTCAATCACACGACCTTGCTTGCTTCTAGAAGGCGTATGAACTAGATTTTGTATTTTGTTTTTGTTGAAATGTTCCAGAAGGAAAGTATTTCATCTTTATTTCGTCTTATCTATAATTATTTGATATAATAAAACAATAGTGATTCCCGTTCTAATGTCATTGTACACTTTCGGAGCCATCTTGATTTCCTTGTAAGTACCACGTGACTGAAATTATCACATCTGATTGGTCAACGACGCCAATCGGGAATCTTCAATCATCCAGTTTAGAGCTAGTCTCTATACTCCCGATTCGATCGGTAATTGGTATGAATCGGATGTTCGGTCAGTTCACACGCGCACATCCAATGAGACTTATGGTAGAAGTATACCAATCAGTTGCGTGCAATCAACCGTGTGAATGGACCTTAACCTGAGGATGGCTAGTGTTATCTAGCTGAAACGTTGTTTGAAATAAAATAATTAAAACACGATGCATAACCCAGAAGAATTATTCACATTTAATAATTACGCACGTTAAAACATTAAAACAAATGTAATATCTAGTGGAGCGGTCGCTCCACCCAGCCAAGTCGTACTGTACACTCACACTCACTTAACATACCGTAAATGCCTAATAAACTGAGGAGCAGACCAAACACAGGAAACATTGTTGACAGGGCCACAGCCTAAACGGCTAAACCGATCGATCTGAAATTTTTACCACATGTGCACTTTTGGCGTCTGATGATACCTTGCCTCTTGTGATTTTTTGTGCCGCCATTTTTAAACCGGAAGTGACGTCATATATGAAAAACGGCTGGACCGATTAGAACGAAATTAGCGCCATTCGATTTAGATGGTCATCTATATGAAGTATGTTACTTTAAAATATAATTTTCTTATATTCTAAACCGGAAGTGGCGTCGTACATTTGCAATATTTAGCTTATTTCATCAAATTATACTTTAAATACACATATCATTATCTTACATTGTAACAAAGACAATACAAAATTATAATTTCAATACACAGTGTTCTCGGCCGCCATTCCTGAAACCGGAAGTGACGTCATACATCGAAAACGCCTGTACCGATTGCCACTGAACTAGCTCCTGTATATTCATTTTGCAATCTATTTGAAAAATCAATTGGGATAAATGAATATACAAATTAACGTACCGGAAATGGCGGCAGGAACCACTAAATGAAACCGGAAGTGACGTCATATATTGAAAACGGCATGAGCGATTTGACGGAAATTAGCGCTATTGAATTCAGAAGGTCATTCATGAAGTATCAACTAGATAAAACTTAATTGTTTTCTTATTACCTATACCGGAAATGACGTCATAAAAATGCTAAATGACGTCATTAATATTCTAAAGGACACTAAATTCACCACTTTATACTTTTAAATAGATATTTAGTAAACATACATTGTAAATAATTATAAATTCAAGGTTGCAGTGCTCTCGGCCGCCATTTTCTAAAACCGGAAGTGACGTCATATAACGAAAACGGCTGTACCGATTGCAACTCAATTTTGGAATTGTGTAGGACATATAATTATGAATTCAATACGACATTAATTTCGGCCGCCATTGTTAAAACCGGAAGTGACGTCATATATCGAAAACGGATGTACCGATTGCAACCAAATTTTAGAATTATGTCGGACTAATATAATTATGAAATAAAGACGACATTATTTTCGGCCGCCATTGTCAAAACCGGAAGTGACGTCATATATCGAAAACGGCTGTACCAATTGCAACCAAATTTTGGAAATGTGTAGGACTAATAATTATGAATTAAAGACGACATTATTTTCGGCCGCCATTGTTAAAACCGAAGTGACGTCATTATCGAAAGCGGCTGTACCGATTGCAACCAAATTTTGGAAATAGTATGACTAATAATTATGAATTCAAGACGACATTAATTTCGGCCGCCATTTCAAAACCGGAAGGGACGTTATAATATATCGAAAACGGCTGGACCGATTGTAATTTCTTAGTACCTATCCTAATCGGTTGAGGCGTATTTTTTTAAAGAAATTAGTCCTTGCTCGGACATGTGCTACAAGCTGTATGAATAAACTAACAAAAGAAGTGATATCCCAGAAAAAAACACTCCGTGTAAAAAAGGCAGCCAAGTCTCTTTACTTAAAAAAAAATCAACACCGAAAAGGAGTGATATCAAAAAAGGAGCCAAGTCAATGACATTTCCAAATATTTAATCGTATCTATGAAATAGAAGTATAAACACTGAGAAATACTTTACAAAAGGACTTGGCGCATCGTTTTTTTAAAGACATTTTTCTATTCATAAGCATATGCCATTTGTATACAACCGTAATTTAGAATTTTTAGAATAATAGGGACACAACTTTCAATTACATATTATACCTACATACCTACTGTAAAATATTTTCTATTTGAATATGTACGCGATGAAACTTGTTGCCTATATTTGTAATAAATATACAATAGTTATCTTCATATTATTGTTTCGTGGTCAACATAATTAAGTCTCATGCGTTACACCTTCTCACAATGAAATACATTTCTATTAATCCACATTTTATAACAATACATTTCACAAAGTACACAGTGAAGTCACATTGAACAACTATTAAAACCATAATAATATATACCATATAATGGTATAATATATACCATAATAATATACTTCCATAATATAATAGTGTTCTATAAATAGTTAGTAATTATTTGACAACTTTTCATGATTTCCCTCAGTCATGATCAAATTATGAAAAGATATCCTTCTAATATCACCATATTAACAGTGCTATAAGAATATATATGAGCCCACTTCCTTGTTATTTAATTCTACCTCCCTTATTATTACTTCTATTACAGCATGACATCTTTCTTCTATCGCCATTACAAAATTATAAAATAGCCATTACCAAAAGTAGCTTGATTCATAGATCCTGGCTCAAATAAAAAGAGGAATATGTACCTACTTGTTAATAATCTTTCCACTTTTAGGATAGAATGATGTCTTTAAAAAAACGATGCGCCAAGTCCTTTTGTAAAGTATTTCTCGGTGTTTATACTTCTATTTCAAAGATACGATTAAATATTTGGAAATGTCATTGACTTGGCTCCTTTTTTGATATCACTCCTTTTCGGTGTTGATTTTTTTTTAAGTAAAGAGACTTGGCTGCCTTTTTTACACGGAGTGTTTTTTTCTGGGATATATATAAGAGCACTGGACAGGCAATTCAGGGACGTGGGTTCGAACCCTACAGTAGGCAAATATTTTCAATTTGCAGTTGGTATTAATTATCATTAATTAATTTGAACTAAATTAACAAGATGTCTTGTTGCAACACAAATAATCAAAAGTGACATGAATAATGAAAAATGAGACATATATTGTACCTTGACTTTGTTTTAATTTTTAGAAGGCTGGAGTTTTGTTTATGATCTGTCACTTTTGATTCTTAGACTTTTTTTCATTTTTGACTTTTAGATTCTGAGGTCATCAGAAAAAAACCAAGTTTGACATAATATATATATATATATATATTTGATTATGAATATTTTCACAGCCGCCAGGTATGAATTGAAACATTTCAAGGTATTTTGCTGTGGACATTTTATTTGCTGCCGACGTTTCGCTAGCTATCCAGCCAGCCTTTTCAAGGCACACAAAACGAAATAACTTAAAAATAGGTATAAAACTTGAACTAAATTAACAAGATGTCATTCAGCAACACAAATAATCAAAAGTGACATGAATAATGAAAAATGAGACATATATTGTACCTTGACTTTGTTTTAATTTTTAGAAGGCTGGAGTTTTGTTTATGATCTGTCACTTTTGATTATTTGTGTTGTTGAATGACATCTTGTTAATTTAGTTCAAATTGTATACCTATTTTTAAGTTATTTCGTTTTGTGTGCCTTGAAAAGGCTGGCTGGATAGCTAGCGAAACGTCGGCAGCAAATAAAATTTCCACAGCAAAATACCGTGAAATGTATATATATATATATATATGACTAATATGGTTTTTTCTGATGACCTCAGATAGGGTGATGATAATTCGCGTTTAAAATCAAAGGAGTCGACATCTGGAGGCTGCTTCGCCAACTAATCTATCTAGGTGAAAAATCTTTTGTTTTTCATTTGTTTTCATCTGTCAATAGATGTTCAACCGGTGAATTTACCTATTTAAAAGCAAATTAAATCAGCAAATCGATACTGTAGTGTTCCTCAATGTTCAAACAAAGAATCAACAGCTGCAGATGGACTCTCCTTTCATTTATTCCCGAATGACGATGTGCGGGAGAAACAATCATCTGCAATCTGCTTTGAAGATTGGCAAGAGGGTTTCCAAAATGCACGTAAGCTTTATTATTCTATGATGTTAGTGTGTGGGGAACATTTCAAAGCAGATAACTTCTTTTACTCTGGTAAGACTTGTATTATATTGTTTTGATATATCTGAAATAAGTTCATAAATCGTCAATGCAGGCTGCTCTGACCCGAAAACACTACACATTACTTCTATACACCTTGTCTATCCTACACAGGACAAGTGCTGCTACCTAACCAGGTTTTAAACGCCAATTAATACCAACTGCAAATTGAAAAGATTTGCCTACTGTGGGGATCGAACCCACGTCCCTGAATTGCCGGTCCAGTGCTCCCGGTCCAGGAAATATTTAAAAATTATTAGCAGGTGATCAAAAAAGTAAAGCGAAGAAACAGAACCAGCTGATACAACATAGGAATACTAGATACAAATCAAATCAATACAAATCAATTTCTATTCACGTTTGTCTACATAAAAGTAATTTTAAAATGAATAATGCACGTGAAAACATACGCAGTAACATATATATATATATATATATATATATTATATTATTCTTTCGGGAATCAGTTCGTGCTCTTTTCTCTCTTGGACAATCTTTATTTATCCAACGTTTCGGAATTACGTTTCGGAATTTCGGAATCCAACGTTTCGGAATTACATATATATATTATATATGTAATATATATAATTAATACCAACTGCAAATTAAAAAGATTTGCCTACTGTGGGGATCGAACCCACGTCCCTGAATTGCCGGTCCAGTGCTATATATATATATATATATATATTAAGTAATTCATATTCGGTTTTTGCTACGTATTTATTTCAATAGCCGACGTTTCGTCCGTCCTCCGACAGACTTTTCAAGGCTCAAGCAAACAAACTAATAAAATAAGAGTAAATTCAAAACACACTACTTTCTATACAAGTGGAAATGCAGTAAATGTCAACATGACAGAAAATCAAAAAACAGATAAAGTTACATAGATAGTCTGGCTCCAGGAGGCTCATTTCTTCTTCATCATGGATCTAGTGACCCTGGTAGAACCTGTTGCACTAGTTGTTGAGTGTCGTGTTCTTGATCTGGTAGTCTGTCTGATGACTCGAGGTGGCACAGGAGAAGCTCTCAATTCGGAATTTTCTGGAGAAGTCGCTGGCGAGGGAGATAGTTGTCTACCGGCTCTTTTACGTGTTGCTCTTGTTGACACTGGTGACTCTTCTATCTCAATGGCATCTACCGAAGCTACTGTTGAAGGGTATTGGGCTGCTCGTTGTTCCTTCGGCTTAACAGAGAATAAATTTGCTATAGAATTCCAAGATGGAGAAAGTATACGGCTGTCTAGTTGTTTATTGAGGCAGTGAGTTGAACGCTTTCCAATCTCTATGGCTTCTCTTATGAGTCTTGGGAAGAGTTTGTCTGACTTGGCAATGATGGTTGTGCCCTCATAGTTTATCACATGGCCACTTTCTCGAACATGTTGCGCGAGGGCCGATTTCTCTTGGTCCTGCGCAACTTGCAATCTGTGTTCTTGCACCCGCTGAGATACGTTTCGATTCGTTTGGCCTACGTAAACTTTCTCACAATTGTCACAAGGGATCTCATAAACTCCCCACCCCTCAAGCTGCCGGACATCTTTCACGCTTCGTAAACAGCTTCCAAGTTTTCTATCTGTGTCAAACACTGTCTTGATGTCTTCTTCTCTTAGCAGCTTGCTGATTCTGTCAGTGACTCCGCTTACGTATGGCAGAAAAGCTGGGTATTGATACTGTTGTTTTTCTGTCATTTCTTCCTCTGGTGCATCAGTTCTAGTTTCAGTCTCTTTCTCTTGCTGTCTTTCTGCGTTGGTTTTCCTAGTGAAAGCCTTTTTGATTACTTTATTCTCAAAACCATTCTGCAAAAGGGCATGTTCAAGAGATTTTAGTTCCGATTTGATGTTCTTGTTGTCTGCAATGCGACGTGATCTTGTTGCGAGAGTGTATGCGATTGATCGGATCTGCGCAGGATGATGATGAGAAGAAGTGTGGAGATATCGGTTAGTATGTGTGGGCTTTCTATAAACTGTATGTCCTAGGGTGTTATCCGAATTCTTGGTTACTTTGACGTCTAAGAAAGGTAGGCTATTATCTGACTGGATTTCCATTGTAAAATTGATGTCCGGGTGAACACTGTTGATGTGGTTCAAGAAATCCGACAAGGTGTCATGTCCATGTTGCCAAATGACAAAAACATCGTCGACATAACGGAGCCAACACTTTGGTTTCAACATTGACGAATTCAAAGCCTTTATTTCAAACTCCTGCATGAATAGGTTGGCGATTACAGGGGACAACGGAGAACCCATTGGAGCACCTTGAATCTGTTTATAAAACTTACCACCGTAAGTAAAGTAAGTAGTTTCCATACAGAATCGTGACAGATCAATGACATATTTGGGAGCCAACTTGTTAACTTCCAATTGTGTCACAACCTCATTGACCGGAACCTTTGTAAACAAAGAGATGACATCGAAACTAACCAATAAGTCCTCGGGCGTCACCTGAATGTCACGAAGAAGTTCAACGAAATGGGTGGAGTTCTTGACATAAGAAGCTGCTTCTTCAGTTATCGGTTGTAGAATTTTGGCCAGGAATCGAGCTAGTGATTGCGTAGGGGATTTGAAAGCGCTTACAATGGGTCTAAGTGGGACATCTTTTTTATGTACCTTTGGTAAGCCATAAAATCTTGGTACTCTAGATGACTTTTCTCGAGGTATGACGAGTTTCTTTGCGTAGTCATCCATATCTTGGTTTGACACCTTCAAGATTTGATGTTTAGTTTTCACCTCTAATCTTACCGTAGGATTGTGTGGCCACACCACGTAAGCAGGATCGGAGAGTAACGCATCAATCTTCTGCTCGTAATCAAGTGTTTCCATCACCACAGTGGCATTTCCCTTATCGGCGGGCACTATGACGATACTCGGGTCTTCCTTAAGCTCCTTCAAAGCAGATAATTCTGCTCTCGTGATGTTGGGAGTGGGGGGCTTTGCTTTACGGAGTATCATAGCTGTGTCTTGGCGAATTCTCTCAGCAGTTTCCGCAGGCAAAGAACCAATACATGATTCAACTCCACATATAATCTTCTCATAAGGAATTCGTCTGGGTGCAATTGCAAAATTAGATCCTTTAGTAAGCGCACTCATCGCTGCTTCACTCAATTCTCGTTTGGAGTTATTAATGACAACTCTATTAGGATCTAATGTAGGAATGGAGCGATTACATGTCTTCTTATCTGGTCGAAAATAGATCAAAGAATCGAACTTACGGTTTAATCGAACCGTTTTACTGAACGCATTGTCTTCAGCCGCCCTGCAAGTGATGTCATCAATCTTTTGAAAGAGAATGGGGTGCAACAACCCACCCAATTCAACATGAAGAGCGTACATGTGACGGGACACAAAGTCCAACTGGCGGTATGTGTTAGATATTGCCTCTCGAAGAAGGGCCATGCCAGCCCTATGTAAAATGGATTTGGTAACTTTAGATGAATTCTTGTGATGTTTTTGTTTCAAAAATACTGGTATGACATCATTATTTCTGCACATTGTAAGAAAGCTGACGTCGCAAAAAATGGATTCACGCTTTACTCGATACTTTTCAAATAGTTTTACCTTCTTGTTCGTAGTCTCCCCGTAGAGACGGATTATTTGTTGGTGAATGGTTTCAGATTCGTAGCCATGATTTATTATACGTAGCTATACGTAGCTATACGTAGCTATACGTAGCTACGTATACGTATACGTATACGTATACGTAGCTACGTATACGTAGCTACGTAGCTACGTAGCTATACGTAGCTATACGTAGCAAAAACCGAATATGAATTACTTAATAAATCATGGCTACGAATCTGAAACCATTCACCAATATATATATATATATGATTATGAATATCTTCACAGCCGCCAGGTATGAATTGAAACAATATATATATAAATATATATAATTAATACCAACTGCAAATTGAAAATATTTGCCTACTGTGGGGATCGAACCCACGTCCCTGAATTGCCGGTCCAGTGCTCTAACCACTAAGCTAAGCAGGCTATTCAATCTGCAGTGGTTTTGTTCCATATAAACTGTATTTCTACAGTCCGAGACGCGTGATGAAGAGGTCAGAAGACCGTGGAATCCTTTCCACGTTTGACAACTGGCATTTACCTTCTCGTATGGATTTTTCTCATAGACGATGAGTACTTATAGGTGACTAATATGGTTTTTTCTGATGACCTCAGATAGGGTGATGATAATTAATACCAACTGCAAATTGAAAATATTTGCCTACTGTGGGGATCGAACCCATGTCCCTGAATTGCCGGTCCAGTGCTCTAACCACTAAGATAAGCAGGCTATTCAATCTGCAGTGGTTTTGTTCCATATAAACTGTACCCAGAAAAATCACTCCGTGTAAAAATACCAGCCAAGTCTCTTTAACTATAAAAAAAAATAGAAGAAATCTAAAAATTCAGCACTGAAAAGGAGTGATATCAAAAAAGGAGCCAAGTCAACGAATTTTCCAAATTTTAAGCGTACCATTGAAATAAAAATATCAACCCCCGAGAAATACTTAAAAAAAGGACTTGGCGCATCGTTTTTTTAAAGACACTTTTCTATCCTAAAAGTATAGGAAGAACTCTACAAGTATATTTTCCTGAGTATATCACATTCATTATCGACGAATCATACTACGTTTTAATATAACTAGTACTCTTACCTACTGGCAGTTTTGGTATTTTGTCAATATTCAGAGGAAATAAACGGATAAACGAATAACGAATAAACGGAAGCGGCCTAGTCTATTCGTTATTGCCACTATTTCTAGGGTCATATTAATCAATCATACTTCTCAATATCGTGACTGAGGGAAATAGCGAAAGCGCTCATTACAAGAAGGCCGTCAATGAGATTTGTATAAGTGACTAGTGCACTGAGCCATGCTGCTCAAATAATTACTGACTAGATTTTTATCTAAAGTAATACGTTATGTAATTTATGAATTTTTTTGGTATAAAATGTTAATTAATAGCAATTAATTACACGGCGAGAAGGTTCAAAGTATAATGCTGTAGTAGGTATGTTGATGTACCCACAAAACTATAGGTACCTACCAATCACAAACACAACTGTTCTGTATTTATTGCTTGTAAGACAATGCTATGTTTCTTTGCGTACTTATATTTAAATTTAAAATATTTTACAGAATGTTCAATATTTAATTTGAAAGTTTTGTCCCAATTTTTCTAGGCATTTCTGAACTACGTAGTATGTGAGTGGCATAAGCTTAAGAATAGAAAAATGTCTTTAAAAAAACGATGCGCCAAGTCCTTTTTTTAAGTATTTCTCGGGGGTTGATATTTTTATTTCAATGGTACGATTAAAATTTGGAAAATTCGTTGACTTGGCTCCTTTTTTGATATCACTCCTTTTCAGTGCTGAATTTTTAGATTTCTTCTATTTTTTTTTATAGTTAAAGAGACTTGGCTGGTATTTTTACACGGAGTGTTTTTTCTGGGATATCACTTCTTTTGTTAGTTTATTCATACAGCTTGTAGCACATGTCCGAGCAGGGACTAATTTCTTTAAAAAAATACGCCTCAACCGATTTGGTTACTATGAAAAGTTGCGTTTGGTATAAGATGAAAATGATTATCCAAGAAGAATAGCTTAAGTTTCGTTATAATCGATCCAGCCGTTTTCGATACATGACGTCACTTCCGGTTTTGAAATAGCGGCCGAATTCCGGTATAGGTAATAAGAAAACAATCTAGTTTTATCTAGTTGATACCTTCATGAACGACCATCTGAATTCCTAATCCCTATATTTCCGTAAAATCGGTCATGCCGTTTGTAATATATGACGTCACTTCCGGTTTCATTTAGTGGTTCCTGCCGCCATTTCCGGTACCATTAATTTATTTATTCATTTTTCACAATTGATTTTTCAAATAAATAGCAGAATGAATACGCAGGAGCTAGTTCAGTTGCAATCGGTACAGGCGTTTTAGATATATGACGTCACTTCCGGTTTCAGGAATGGCGGCCGAGAACACTGCTACCTTGAATATATAAATTGTATTGTCTATGTTACAATGTAAGTTAATTATGTACGTATTTTAAGTATAATTTGTTGAAATAAGTTAAATATTGCGTATTTATGACGTCACTTCCGGTTTAGAAAATAAGAAAATAATATTTTTTTTATTGATACTTCATATAGATGACCATCTAAATCGAATGGCGCTAATTTCGTTCTAATCGGTCCAGACGTTTTTGAGTTATGACGTCACTTCCGGTTTCAAAATGGCGGCTTCCGGTTGGTTTTATAAAAAGGCATCTCAGACGCCAAAAGTGCACATGTGGTAAAAATTTCAGGTCGATCGGTTCAGCCGTTTAGGCTGTGGCGGTGATAGCGACGTTTCGTGATATCATCAGAATCATAATCATCTTCAGAATCAGAAAGTGGTGTAATTTCACTGTTTTCTCGGTCCTCTAGCGCGCAAATGGCATAACCTATTGTTCCCAAATTTGGTATATGTAGTGGGGTGGGCCATAGCTCGAAATTAAGATATTTCGCAACAATGTGAGATTTACCAATTTTGAGATCCAGTAGGCCGAAAATGCCATGTTGTTGCTTACAGTAAAAGTGTTTGGTCTGCTCCTCAGTTTATTAGGCATTTACGGTATGTTGAGTGACTGTGAGTGTATAGTACGACTTGGCTGGGTGGAGCGACCGCTCCACTAGATTCTACAGTCCGAGACGCGTGATGAAGAGGTCAGAAGACCGTGGAATCCTTTCCACGTTTGACAACTGACATTCACCTTCTCGTATGGATTTTTCTCATATACGATGAGTACTTATAGGTGACTAATATGGTTTTTTCTGATGATTGAAATGTAGAAATAATCTGACAATCTCAGATGGGATGATGTTATGTATATATTTGGGTCATTCCATGTCAAAGCAACCAAAAGGCTTAAAAAGCTGACCTCTTTCATACATTTTATTTTTAAATGTGGTATGAATATTCTAACAGCGAATCGGAATCGATATAGGTAGCGTGTTTAGATTACAGATAGCGCAGCAAAAAGTACAGACAGAGCCGCCATGGGTTGTGGGAAGGAAGCTTACCTTTGGCAAGGCGTTCAAGTCGCTGCAGTTATACGTTATGTTGCTGCACATATTACGCATTTCTCTTCTTAAAATTTACACAAGTTTATCAAATGTTTATTCGCCAACAAAATATTAATAATAAAGTGTTCACAATTTCACTGAATCTGATCACTAGGTATATATTAATAGACAACATCATAAATTATCTAGTTAGCTCTGCTTTTCAAAAAATTTCATATGCAGTACCGTGATCCATGTATCTATTATGGTTATGATCCATTGTTGAAAAACCATAATAGATACTTGGATCACGGTACTGCATATGAAATTTTTTGAAAAGCAGAGCTAACTAGATAATTTATGATGTTGTCTATTTGCGCGACTTGCTTCTAATTCCGAGTTATTTGAGTAAATTTGTTGACATTTGATCGGTTGCTAGGTCACGGCCAATGAGAAATGAAACAGTTGAAGATCATTCCCGTAAATGTTGCTTATTTCTTTCACTCGTGGCGCATGGGGGTATGAACTCTAGGTGTCTATATTCACTTGATCAAAATAAAAACGGCATTCCAAAGAAATTAAGATGGCTGAAGTGAGCGTTTCCTTGAAAAGTTTTGTTCAATGAAAGTTATTTCATATGTTGGATTGATTTATTATATTAGATTCATTTTGTCCTACAGATGTTTGTGCCATATTTTTACCACTTTTCGGGGAGTAAACATCTGTAGGACGAATGAAGGATCATAAAATGTTCCAAATTGTGTTTTTATTTAGTTTTAATGTAGGTGTTGGTACTTAACTATAGAACTATAAAAGATACACTTTCACACTTGTATAGAAAACACATGAAAATTTAATGCGTGCAATTTTCAGATATTTTTTATTAATGAGAGAAAAGTTGTATACATATTTTGAATGAAGATGTTGGAAAACAGTTTATACCAGCGTTATAAAACTTAAACATAACTGTAAACACAAATAAAATATTTTTGGCCACTCATTTCGCTATCACAGATTCTGTATAACTTCAATAATTCAATTTTTTCTATTCAACAAAATGTTTGAGACTGAACATATAAGATTTCCATTGGGCTTACGTTATCCAAGAAGTCAGAGACAATAAAAACTATAAAATATAAACCATATACAAATGGTTGACAATTGTATCAGGTGCGTGAGATTTCAATAAGTAAATGTGAAGTTAGTGAAACGTGCAATGTAACTCACCGCGTGCTGGGTGGGTCCGCCATGGCATTGGCAATGATACTGACGCGTGAATGCGTTGTGCCTAGACTACACGGCACAACCAAGTCCCAGGGGGCCCGCTCCACGGCAGAGAGATATATATAGATATACACTACACTATAGCAGAGGTATTCTCACTCCACCAATGAACGTGAAGCCTTTTCGACATGAGAAATATCGGGGTATCTCGGCATCGTTAGCGCATAATCAGCTACTAGTGGTAAAAATATGAACTAACTGCTAAATTTACCCATTGAGCCGTCGTAGCATTTATATGCTATGATGCACGATCTTCTTTTGTTTTATATCAGCATTTTACAATTAAACTATAAAATAAACTAAACAGCTATTAAATATCATCCAAAAACAGCTATTCTACGTGCTAGCAGGCACATCAAGTCAGTGGCGTGCCGACCTATCTAAATTTGGTGCTCGAGCACAGTCATTTTTTGGGGGTGGGTGGTCCCCGCCAGGGGACCTACCCACCTTGCGACACATTTTATAATGTAACAGTGATACATTCTCCACTAATACAACTTAATGTATTCACACAAACATGGTGATGAGGGTGTATACGTCGTATTGCTGCACAGCAAACAGTAACATTGTAAATATCAATAATGGAAAGGGAACAAAAGATTTTTTATCAATAAATGTATGCATGTAAACATGATTAGTGCTTATGCAATTGATACATTTTAGGGGTTGAGTAGGTCTAGGTGGGTGCATGGTTGCAAAAACTGCAGGTTGATGGTTCGGTGGGTGGATGGATGATAAAATATTTATGAAATAATATTGAATTGACCCATTTACAGTACTTATTGAAAGGATTTGATGAATCATAAAAACAGCATAACGGTTAGAGAATCATCTTCTGTAGGTATTTTCTTTCATGCTCCTGCATGCTGGATCGAAAATAGTATTTATTATCAGAAAAGAAGCATAGAAAATTTAAATATCGCTGTGATACAGTTTGTCTGTGTATAATTTATGATGGATGTAAATTAACGAACATGAATCCATTGAATCCATTGAATTAATTGCACCAAAATCATTTTAAACCCGTCCTTGGGTAGCCTCAAGGGCGTATTCAGGGGTGGGCCGAGGGGGCCATGCCCCCCCCCCCCCCCCCCCGAAATCAGGATTTCATCTAAGAAAATAAGCACATTTAAAATAATATGTGGAAAAAAACTTAAAGATAGATCATGTCAAAAACGTTCCAAATTGTTTAGAATTGAGTTTAAATTCACACACATTTCTTTAACCTCTTAGTCTAATTTTTTGATATTTTGTAATTTATAATTTCCCAAAATAGCTATACATTGCGATTCAAAATTGCACCAAAATGAATGACCTTGATCCAAAATTTTCTCGGGGGCTGCGCCCCCGAACCCCCTGTTTTCCACTGTCATTTTTCAAAATATTAGTAATGTCGGCCCCCCCACCCTCCCGAAATTTCATCCTGGATACGCCCTTGGGTAGCCTAATACAAAAAATAATCATTCACAATTATTGTACCTACCTGAAAAACCATTTTAAACGTGTGCTAATGTACAGTTGAAAACCAAAAAATAGCTGCGCCGCATTTTTTTGTTTTAATGACTTTTTTGTTTTCTATCAAAAATACAGTATACCTTGTAAAATTATTTAAAACCCGTTTTAATGTAGCCAAAACCAAAAAGTTTCACTGCGCGGCTATTTTATTTATAATTTTATTACTTACCTGCGCGGCTTTTTTATGTGTGATTTTTATACATTAATGAATTTTCTGTTTTCTTTCAAAATCGTCGTACCTGTAAAATCATTTAAAACTCGTTCTAATGTAGTCAAAATCCCAAAATTTCGCTGAGCGGCATTTTTAGTTTGATTTTATTTCGAATATAAATTATACTGACTGTTCTGTTTTCCTTCAAAAATATCGTACCTGCCTGTAAACTTATTGTAAACCCGTCTATAATCAAAAGAGAAAAAATCGATGCGCGGCATTTGTGTGAGTGCAAACCGTTTAATAATTAAATTAATTACTTCCCAGAGCTAAAACTAAAATAATTCACTTCACTTTATTTGTTTCTCTGTAGTTTTAAGAGGTGCTTCATCAAACATTAACAATGATACATTATTTTCAAGTCTAAAATGCACCAAAAACCTTCAAAGTTGGTATTGAAATTGATTTTTTTCCGAGGCTATGCTCGCACCCCGGACCTGCATGTACCTACTGGGGGGTCCTCTCCCCAGACCCCATTGCGATCGCTGCCAATTTTATGTTCTTGACCATTGGGGGTGGGTGGGTATACCCATCAATGAATAAGCACCGGTCCTCAAGATAGGTTCGGCACGCCACTGTCCACTGGAATAAGGTCGACTCAAAGTCGACGTAATTCCAGTTGATAATATTATTAAGTACTTTTATTGGAATAACGTCGACTTTTAGTCGACATTATTCCACTTCATGAAAAGACCCTGTCACACGAGTGAGTCGACATTATTCCAGTCGACATTATTCAGCTTCCCCTATCGGAGTACAAATCTTCTGGCAAAACAAATCGGCTTGCATTCGAATTCCTAGCTCCGAAGGAAAATCTTATTATGTTCTACTTTTAGATCCTACTAAACATGTTCCTATTATCAACTTAGGTATCGTTCCTTGACAATCAATCCTTGTTATTATCAATGAAATAAGAGCTCACCTAATAGAGGTACACGACGAGTTAGCAAAGGCTTCATCGGATGATGCAATCCCATCTTTTTCAGCCAATCCACTTCTGTCGAATACCGTTTTATCTTTTGTTGGGTGTATCTACTTCAATAAACCAAACTTAACCTTTAAAAACGTACTTCTTAACCAATTGTTTTATTTTTAGGTCTACACACAAAAGCAGTCCACAACACCCGCCACAAAGGAAGTTTCTTCAGGGGCTGAAAGGATGTCATTTTTACTTTTCATTGATATTAGTGCACTAATATCGTAATTGCGTCAATTTTCCACAATTGTATTTTGGTATAATTTCAATAAAGGTGTATGAGACGTGCTAAACGTCTTCATATTGTACCCTCACGCAGTCCCTGAACCCAGGATCGAGATGATTTGACTCCATCAGTCGTTGATGCATCTCACATTACCAGGCAGAACAAATCACAGAAAATAAAATATGATATTTCAATTTAATTATCTTTATTTGCATGATAAACAAAATGGCGAACATTCAACAGGAAATACACTATTGTGTCTGTTGATCTTCCATGTAACCAACTAACTAAATCTTAACTAAATCTAAATATTATAAATGATAGATAGAAAATTACTTATACATAATAAAAGCATAATATTTAAAGTCGTAGGTGTACTTGTATTTCTTCTGCTGTGTGTGTGGCTATTTTGATGTTATTCTTTATCTTGAAGTAGAAAATTCTTTAGGTTGTGTTTAAGCGATGGCAAATTGAGGTCTTGGAATTTTTCTGATATTGTATTGTATGTTGAAGCGGCAGAGTAAGTAAACGATGATTTGAATTTCTGACAGTGATGAGCGTGGATGTTAAGCTGATTCGAATGTCTTATTGTCCGTATATGGCAGTCCTTCCGTTGGATGAGCTTCTTCTTGAGGTATTCTGGCTGTCCAGTGGTAAGAATTTTGTGCGTTACGCAACATAAATGCAATAATCGTCGGGATTTCATATCAAGCCAGTTTAGCTTTCTCAGAAATGGAGTAATACGTTGTCTCAACTGTACATTTAAAGCAAATCTGACGCAAGCATTCTGCACTTTTTGTACTTTATTACTATCTTGGTTGGATATACAAGAACCATAGATACCCCATAGTTCAGCTGAGATAGGACGAGTGCGTCTGCCAATCTGGATTTAGTCCCACTCGGCAAAATCTGCTTTACTCTCTGGAGTGTTTTCAACTTGCCATAAGCTTTCCCACACATTCTGTTCACATGGTCAGAAAAGTTCAAATGGCTGTCTAATGTGAGTCCAAGATTTTTCGCTGAGTTTGACATTGGTATTATACAACCATTGATGGTCAATTGAAATGTACTATTGATAACTTTTTTTCTCTCTTGATTGGTACCTAAAATCATTGCAATCGACTTATGAGGATTAAGCATCAAGCCTCTACTTGAATTGATGTTCTATTATATACGATACACGATCACATTTCCTAAATATCGCTAAAACTTTTCAACCATTCAAATTATGAACGAGTGAAAATGAATAGGCATAGGCATAGCTATAATATTTTAGTCGATATTAGTAATAACAATAGCACAGCAATATAAAACTCCTCAATTTTTGATAACATATTCGAATCTTTTATCCTTACCTATTGGCAATTCGACTGTAAGCACTCAAAAACAACTATCTGATGAATTCTCTCCAAATTTCTTGTCATGCAGAAACGGTTTGCCTTCTTTGGTAGGTAAGAGTAACGCATTAAAACGTCCACGATTTGTTTGTGGTGCTCAAAAATGACTAATGTCACTTGATAAATCATAATATGTTACCAATTCCCTAACGAAATATGAAGATAATACCTATTTTTGACTTTCTTTCCGTCGAATTACCTGAACACGTGCCATCCAATCTCAACCACCTATACAATAATGATAAGTGTTGTAATTCTAAATATAAAATTATCTTACCTGCGTTTATAAACCTATTTTAATATCTGACACGTGTATATTCAACGCTTAATCTGTATTTGTTCCACCAACTCCTAGCAACCTTATCATCCCGACCACACGTGTACGCATGCGTGGGCGACAAATTAATCAGAGACATTTTCACCGACACTGCTATCAATGAGACGCGTGCAAGAATCGAACAATTTCGTCACTCGGTTGACCACTGACCCTCACTATCATCCCCCCCCCCCCTCGGGTCATCGCAGCTTTTGGAAAGTTCTCGCGCGTGTTGAGAGATTAGGTGTCAAAAATGAGTATAAAAGAGCTGGGATTTTGTCGAAAACGACAGAAGACTTCTGACAGCACAAACGGTAAGTTCAAAGCTCAAGTATTCGTATTTCTTCTTGGGTTTCTTACAACTTTTTATGTTTTGCTGAAAAATGTAACTTAGTTATATGTTATAGCACACTGGAATGAAGTTTTTTTTTTAAATCTATAATTTCTGGGCCTCAGAGGTAGAAGGACGGAAGTCAATTTTTTCGATTTTGCGTTGCCCAAAACTTAGTGTTTTCAATGATGTAATCAAGCTCTGTCAATTGCTATTTATTTGACTGATGTCACAAATACAATTATATTGAAGTATTTTCTTACGAAATTACTCATGAATGAAGACAGAACGAGCTTTTGAGCTTTTGAGCTTTTGTGAGCTTTTGAGCTCACCTCAAGAATCATTGAAATGAACTTCCGGCCTTCTACCTCTAAGGTACACTCGGCCAAACATAAATTGATCGTTGATCAAATTTGATTGACTGATAAATGTTAGATTGCAGCATCCAAAGTCAGTCCAAGCGATCTCCTTGTCTCACTCTAGTAGGTGACCTCACATTTCAACGATAATAACAAGCTTTGATTAGTATGGGACATGACCAGCAGTAATTCAAACCCATAAAAAACACTTCGTGTAAAAATACCAGCCAAGTCTCTTCAACTAAAAAAAAATATATGAAATCTAAAAATTCTGCACTGAAAAGTATTGATATCAAAAAATTTGCCAAGTCAAAACTTTATTTGAAAATCAAAAAATACTTGGCGCATCGTGTATATAAATAGCTTAGAAGTATAGGCCAGATATAAAATATACATCAAATATACATATACATATAGTATACCTATAATTCTCAAAAAAATCGATGCGCCAAGTATTTTTTGATTTTCAAATAAAGTTTTGACTTGGCAAATTTTTTGATATCAATACTTTTCAGTGCAGAATTTTTAGATTTCATATTTTTTTTTAGTTGAAGAGACTTGGCTGGTATTTTTACACGAAGTGTTTTTTATGGGGATATCACTCCTTTTTTTAGTTTATTCTTACAACTTGTGACACATATGAAATGAACAATTACTAAATTCTTTAAAAAAAATCGCCATTTACGATTTGGTTACTACTAATGAAAATCTGTTATATATTCATATATAGTCTTTCGTGAAGAATAGCAAAGGTTTCATTACAATCGGTCAACCCAGTTCCGAGATATGGCATACACATCGGTTTTCAAAATGGCTGCTAAACTTACTGCACTGCCACATAGAATTTATATCTACAATTAATGTGTATCATTTTAGGCTTTCTGAATATGTATTCATTGTATAGAATGGGGAATACAATAATTTTTAAATTTGAATTACTTCATTTCCGGGCTCATAAATAAGAACATTCTAGTTTGACTGTTCCTATTACATTAAGATGGCCTTCCGAATCATTTGGCGCTAGTTTCGTACTGATCGGTCTACCAGTTTTCGAGATACGACGTTACTTCCGGTTTCAAAATGGCGGCTGAAATCTCTGACCCCTTGAATTTTAATTTACACATGATAACATCTTATTATAAGCTGTCTCAAATAGTGTTTATTGTATCAAAATGTAAATTTGTGAGATTTTTCAAATGTGTGACGTCATTTCCGGTTTTGCTATAAGAAACTGCAAATATTATTGTTGATAATACATAAAGTTGACCGTCTAAATTGTTTGGCGCTGGTTTCGTTCAAATCTATTTAGCCGTTATTAAGATATGATGTCACTACCGGTTTCAAAATGGCGGATTCCGGTTGGTTTTATAACAACTCAAATGAGATATCAAAAGTACATACGTTACATAAATATCAAAATAATCGGATCAATCTTTGTTGCCGAAATGCCAATCGATGTATTTCAAATTTCATGACGTCATTTCCGGTTTCGTTAACATAATTTTTAGTCTTTTACTACTGATAATGCATATAGATGACCGTCTGAATCGTTTGGCGCAAATTTCGTATCAGTTTAGCCGTTGTTGAGATATGACGTCACTTCCGGTTTCAAAATGGCGGCACAAAAAATTCATGGGGTGAAGGTTAAATCAGACGCCAAAAGTGCACACGTGGTAAAAATGTGAGATCAATCGGTTCAGCCGTTTAGGCTGTGGCCTTGTTACCGGATTTGAATTCCAGGAGACTACTACTACTACTACTACTACTACTACTACTGAGATTATTATTATTATGAAAACCGCCCTAAAACACTGTTTTCACTGCCCTTTAGCTCGCAAAGGGCGTAACCTATTGGGCCCAAATTTGGTATATGTAGTAGGGTGGGCCATAGCTCGAAATTAAGATATTTCGCAACAATGTGAGATTTCCCAATTTTAAGATCCAGTAGGCCGAAAATGCCACTTTGATGCTTACAGTAAAAGTGGGTTGCTCCAGCCTTTTTAAATGAGAGTGTGCGCGCGCCGTACGACTTGGCTGGCGTGGAGCGACCGCTCCACTAGATTAGATCAACGATCAATTTTAGTTTGGCCGAGTGTACCTACTAATTTAATATCAAATCGAACGAAATGTCCTCTTGACCAGACAGTGAATATCATCACTCAAGATGGCTGTGTCTCGAGCTCTTCTCCTATTGGCTGTCGCGAGTGTGAGCTCTGCTCTGCCATTGGACAGCAAGCAGATCGAGGAGCAAGTGGTGGAGCATTTCAAGAACATCGACTATCAACAGATGATCGGCGAGCCTGATGAAGCGACTGGTGAGTTACATCGAGAGCCGTGGCGTTTCAATACTCCCTGCTTTAGCGGTCGAGCGCCACGGAGTTACAGAAAAACAATCTTGACGAATTTTTGTCATGAATTTTAAATAATACTCGAATAACTAAGAACATATATAATTTCTTAAATAATAAATGCCAAACCTTTTGACAAAATCTGCTTTGTTGGGTAGTGGTAGTAACAGTGAGGTTCTAGTAAGCCTACTAGACCTCTGTGGTAGTAATGACGGAAAATGCTCAAGAATCATTCTGCACGAGAGCCACGCCGCTCGCTACTCCTCATGTTGTATGTTGCCCGCGTATTCTATAGGGAAATTACAACATGACGTCACAGCTAAACGTCAAGTAAAATCTAACTGGGGGACAGATGATTTCAGTAAATAAATAATCATTAACTTTCTTGATTTAATTTCCTTATTTTATTTGCTACCACTTCTGTCACAATCACAACTATATTATTTAAAATACGATTAAACTATCGAAACATTGCCTGTCCCCCAGCAAAATAACTAAACAAGATTGACGTATGTTACCATAGCAACCAGTGATGCAACTTTCCTTACAATTCATTTCCTCAGGTGCCCGCGTGGCTGCGTACAGACCAGAGAGTGGTATCAACCCTGAGACACTGGGAAGCTACTACCAGGGCGATCTGCTGTTACCACTGTACTCTGTGTTGTGTTTCCTCAGGTGCCCGCGTGGCTGCGTACAGACCAGAGAGTGGTATCAACCCTGAGACACTAGGAAGCTACTACCAGGGCGATCTGCTGTTACCACTGTACTCTGTGTTGTGTTTCCTCAGGTGCCCGCGTGGCTGCGTACAGACCAGAGAGTGGTATCAACCCTGAGACACTGGGAAGCTACTACCAGGGCGATCTGCTGTTACCACTGTACTCTGTGTTGTGTTTCCTCAGGTGCCCGCGTGGCTGCGTACAGACCAGAGAGTGGCATTAACCCTGAGACACTGGGAAGCTACTACCAGGACGATCTGCTGTTACCACTGTACTCTGTGTTGTGTTTCCTCAGGTGCCCGCGTGGCTGCGTACAGACCAGAGAGTGGTATCAACCCTGAGACACTGGGATGCTACTACCAGGGCGATCTGCTGTTACCACTGTACTCTGTGTTGTGTTTCCTCAGGTGCCCGCGTGGCTGCGTACAGACCAGAGAGTGGCATTAACCCTGAGACACTGGGAAGCTACTACCAGGACGATCTGCTGTTACCACTGTACTCTGTGTTGTGTTTCCTCAGGTGCCCGCGTGGCTGCGTACAGACCAGAGAGTGGTATCAACCCGGAGACACTGGGAAGCTACTACCAGGGCGATCTGCTGTTACCACTGTACTCTGTGTTGTGTTTCCTCAGGTGCCCGCGTGGCTGCGTACAGACCAGAGAGTGGTATCAACCCTGAGACACTGGGAAGCTACTACCAGGGCGATCTGCTGTTACCACTGTACTCTGTGTTGTGTTTCCTCAGGTGCCCGCGTGGCTGCGTACAGACCAGAGAGTGGTATCAACCCTGAGACACTGGGAAGCTACTACCAGGGCGATCTGCTGTTACCAAGCGACTCGGTCGCTCGCAACGGAATCGTCAACACAGCATTCCGTTGGCCCTCAGGCGTCATTCCCATCTCCATCGACGGGAACTTCAGTGAGTTCAGACAAGTCAATGAAATCGTATTGAAATCTTATGCAATAAATTACATTTAAAAAATGTTTGGTATATATAGTGAATTAACAAATCTGACTGGGGTAATCCAATGTTATCCGGTAATCTCATACACAGTGATTGATTACATAAAAAGGGTACAGGGAAAGAATGCTATAAGTCTATGTTTTGAAAAAGTTAGTTCTTGGTTTTTAGAAAATATTGCCACGTCTTAAAAAACGCAATTGAAATATCGATTTGTATGGAAGATACAAGTTTCAACATAATACTTCGTTTATCTCAGTTTCATCCGAATATGATTCCCTGTACCTTTTTATTAAAGAAGATAAGTCCAAGAAGTCCAAGATAAGTAAGTCCAAGATAATAAAAATAATATGCAATTTAATCCATAATAATTCCTGTTTAATATTCACCTGAAAAATGTGACCTGCCTATTATTATAGTGTGTTGATCGAATGCCACACCGTTCGTCAGTCTGTGGTTTAACAGAGTGAAAGTCATGTTTTAAAACATAAATAAGGGTTTGATATTAAATACTATCTGTTGTATCTAGATTTTTTAAAAGTAGTCCCATAATGGCTGAATCACTTTGCATGTAGATGTATATGAAATAGCGACTGGCGTCGACACAAATGGTTGTACGTGTTTCAGCCGTCGCCCAGAATACGACCATCACCAACGCCATAGCACAGTTCACGCTCAACACTTGCATTCGCTTTGTCAAACGCACCACCCAGACGGACTACGTCAGCATCGTCAGCGCAAACACTGGCTGCTGGGCCACAGCAGGACGTGCAGGAGGTCAGTACGTGAGGTTGTGGACAAGATGCAGCCAAGATGATACAAAAAATTGGTCATAGTCTCTTTTTTAAGACGTGAAAAGTATGATTTAGTAGAGCAGGGATTCTGGGGTCCACAAAAACGTCAATAAAAATTCATACCATTCACATCCGAATAAAAAATATTTGGTGTAAATTTGTTTAAGAGTTTGAGTACCTACCTACTTCTTCTCCCCGCCTCCCAAATTTAGAGTGGTGAGAACCGTTGGGGAAATTGCTGCCATAAAAAACACACACTTATTTACATACTCTTGTGTTACTAAGGCTGCATTTCACCAAGATTCTAAACCCGGCTTAGAGTCAGTAAACCTGGTTTAGGGACCTCTAAACCAGGTTTACCGCCTCTAACCCGGGTTTAGAATCTTGGTGATATGCAGCCTAAATATCAAATCACTGAAGATTTTTGTCCAAACTCATAAAAATCCTAGTCCAAATTCACTTAAGAAATTGAAAATGTTCCCGGTCCGGTAACCCACATTTCCCTAAGTGCCCTCCCCTCATTGTTTCTTGCGCAAACTGTTTCCCCCAAAATACCGTGTCATATACTGTGTTTTTTCATTTTATATTAGATTATTTTTTTAGCTTGGCACAAATGCACGTGTTGTAAATGGTGTACATTTACTGAACTTCTTGTCCGCCACACAGGCAAGCAGTCTTTGAACCTGCAGTCTCCCGGCTGCATCTACTACGTCGGCACGGTGATACACGAACTCAACCACGCAGTCGGCTTCATGCACGAGCAGAGCCGAGTGGAGCGCGACTCTTACGTCTCCATCAACTGGGCCAACATACAGTCCGGTGAGTAGGACGGTCATCTTATGTATGATACAATCTTCTTCTTAGGTGAATAGATCGTCGTGAAAAGACAATTGATGTTTCTACTAAAATTGGGGTAAAAGTCATATTTCCTCCAAATTAATTTCTATTTCATTTAACATTCAGTTTCAATTGAGGGAATTCTGGTTTCTTGCATAAATTATTTAAATTAGAGAACAACATCAGGTTGTTCAGTAAATCAATTCAAAATACTTCATGTTGATGAAATCTGTTTAATGTGAATTTTTAAGACCTCTGAAAGAAGAAAGATATGTGAAGCACTACATTAAACTTCTGGTGGACCAAAAGTCATAATATTATCATCATCAAATTTACTTCTAACGAGCAAGACTAAGTTAATCAACCAAAAGTTTATAGTCTGAATTGGCATTAAGTTTTGCAGGTAAAATTTTGTATAAAACTTGAAAAGTTGAAGAAGGCAACTTTCTTGCAAGAAAAATGGTTTAAAAGGTGTGAACTGTATGATTTCCAATGGAACCTAATCAGATTTGGAATTTTGACATTGATTTTTAGGTAGTAAGACTAAAATTAGAAATTTCTCAATTCCATCAGAATTTACAGAATATGCACCTTGATACTCTTCCATTGAAGATGTGTAAGGCAACAGGCAGAGTATGTTAAAGCAAGTCATGTTCTGTGGTAGGATTCTCGTTCAACTTCAACATCTACTCGCCGCCACTGTATGGATTCGGCATCAACTACGACTACGACAGCGTCATGCACTACGGCCCGACGTCTTTCTCCGCCAACGGTCTGCCGACAATCGTGGCATTGGTAGGTACTTGCAATAGTTGTTGGGGACACTTCACCCACTTCGCCCTTCTCCGCTCTTGTCTTGTTCAATTACAAATTCACTTATAATAATTAATTACTAATTAGTACCTAGGTAATATTCTACTTCCAATCTTAAAAATGCTTCAAAACCTTAAAGCAAAATGTGTGATGAACTATAAAAAATAATTACTCTGAACAGTGCTTTTCTTTCCATCAAACATGTACAGTATCATTTCATTTCATATTATTGATATTAATAATTAGAACATAATCTTACTCCTTACCCTCTCATAATATAATAAAGTTTGGCCTCTCCGTGATGACAAATTTTTTTTCAGCCTCTTAACTGGAATCAATCCTAATATTTTTTTGTGTCTATACCTAGATGTAAAAATTAAAAATCAAAGTCAATAAAAACCAATAGCCTACGAATCAATTATATTGTAGTTTAGAAAATAAATTCTCAGCAAAAACCCAATTTGTTGATTTCAAAACATTAGTAATAAATATTTAAAAACTTGACTTATTCCCCTTTTCAACATACGCGATAGAGATATCTCAAGGATGTCAAGGATGTCTTTTTCAAGGAAGATAATAGAACAGAAAACACTTGGCTCTGACATTGAAAGAAGCTTGACATGTGCCTTAATATTTCAGAACGCGACTGCTGCTAAGAACATGGGTCAGCGATCGGGCTTCAGCCCCGGAGACATTTACAAGATCAACCGCATGTACAACTGCACCGGCTATCACACGGGGCCGTAGATTACCATGGCAACTCGTGATGACAACAAGATGGCGACCACAGCTGCACGAGTGACAGTGTCCAGTTTCCATGCACGGAGTTGTTGCAGTGATATTAACTGGGATTGTAAAACTACTAATCAATGTGTTCATGAATCAATGAAATTAGACAATTGTCTTATGCAACAATAATTTGTGAAATTATCATTCTCCTTATCATCAGTACAACTCCAGATCTCATTAACAGATTGTCTTAGAACCTACTCACTTCATGTTGCTTAGCTGTACGTAACTGGTTCCTTCTTATTCTTTTAATTAGAAATGAAGATAAGGAACGTCATAGGTAATTGACCTAGGTAATTTAATTTGATGGAAAACCAGCAAAAGGTAACAAAACAAATTTGTTAATTTGTAGACTGACAGAAGCCATCTTGCCAGAAGTGAATCCATCACGTAACTTATCGCTTATTTGCACAAATAGCGTTAGTTACCATAAGCCCTCATGTGATGCAACAATTATTAAACCTTTCGCAAGCAATTCTAAAAATTAAAAATAGAAAATCAAGAAATAAAATATTTAGGGCCAAATTTCCGCTGCAACTTAAAGATTTTAACTTCAAGGCTATTAAATCCCTTGAACAATGCTATTAAATCATTGCTTCAAGGAGCCAAAATATCTCAAACTAAATACCTAATAAAGACAACACACTAGATTAACTATAAATGCAATTTATTGACATAAAAATTCCTTATAATTCACTAAGTATGAGTGACAATCATCAAGTAAATTTAGATAAATTTAGGAATTTAAACATTCAACTTGCCAGGAGGCCAAGTCTTGAAAAAAGCGTTTTGAAACCGTCTGCCGTTTTCATTGATCAAAACGTAAAAAGTTGACGACTATACCTTAGCCTTCAACTTTTTTACGTTTTGATCAATGAAAACGCCAGACGGTTTCAAAACGCTTTTTTCAAGACTTGGGCTCCAGTTGGAGAAGTGAACAATGCGTTTTATTCTTTGGGTTCCGAAACATCAGGTTTGACTTCTGTCAGCTTAGCCATCAATTTCTCTTCCTTCGCTTTCTTCTTTGCCTCCTTCGCCGTCTTTTTCTCTGCCTTCTCCTTCTGCTCTAGCATCTCCTTGAAGCGCTCTTCCCGAGGATCGACCTTGAAACCAAAATGTCTTCTCACCTCTTCCATTAACCTGTCTTTCTTGTCCTTGGCAGCCTGAGCTTCCGCCAACTTCTTCGCTGCTCGGGACTGCAAATCAGACTTCCATTGATCGAGCTTAGCCATCTTCTTCATTATATCATCTTGCCTGGCTTTTATTATTGCTTCTTTCTCTCTCTTCTTTGCTGCACTCTCTTCAACCATCTCTGGAATTGACTTACTATGTGCGAATGCTTCGTATTCCTTAATTTCCTTCAGTTCATTCCGGGTTGGCCACATGATGCCCGGGTTAACGTTGCTAACCTCTCCGTATCGCGCATACATCCTCCGCCGATACTTGACAGTGTCGTGAAACCAAGCTTTGCTTTCACTGTACGGCATTTCATCGTTCAATAGGTTCCTGTGTTCTGGATACAATCGGGATTTGTTTCTCTTCCTCTCGATTTCTTCATTCCTGTCAACTTCGGTGAACTGATCGGTCTCGTCAATTATACTTGCTTGTTCTATTATTTCTAAGTCCTCAGCTTGAGATTTTATTGATCGTATACCAGTAACAGTAATTCTAGAAATACGTACTACTTGTAAATTATCTAGTTTCGGCACCGAATAAAGTGAATTGAGTTTATTTAATAATCCACAACGAAAACACTGTACGAACGCAGCCATGTTTGTTTTGAAAACACATGGCACCCACAGCCTTGGTTATGTCAAATGGCATTCAAAAAGAGCGCGAATCGCATCAAAATTCAAAATGGAACAAATCAACTCGACAGTACAAATGAGAAGAGAAGACAACTAGGTACACGAAAGACATTTATTATATACAAATATGAAACACATACAATTATATTGCAATTAGTACCTACATAACGATGCTGACTGTGCCAGTAAGGCCAATAATTTAAGTACCAATTAAAAAAAATACATTTAGAATCAGTTAGTCGGCCGCATCCGATCTGTGGATTGGAACAGGGTAATTTTATTTTCCCCTCCCCTACTTTACCTGCGTGCCCACCATGCCCCATTGTTATGCCGAGCCTTCTCTTGGGTTGAGCTCTCTAAGGGGTTTGTAAAATACCTGTTCTTCAAGAAAATCCCAATCCACAGATCGGATGCGGGCGACTTTAGGTAAAACATTTTCTCATAGAATCTGATGTCTACGTACACTGGAATGAACTAAATAAGTAGTAATATCTTCGAGTTATCGGCTACCTAGTATTAGTTGAGCAAATACAATGATATCTTCCTCCCGTATGGTTCATGGCACATGAATTCATCCACAACTCCTCTTCCGAAGAGGTAAGTTGATTTTAGATGAACTTGAAGCATTTCTGTTTGTCGTGTGGTATTCTCGTCTTGAACAGTATCGAGTCAGCACGAAACTGCGTGTTCAGTAGCGGCGTGTATCCAAATACCTGGAAACAATTTTATAAAAATTAGTGCTCTATGTTTGAAACTGAGGTTATTTACAATGAGTTGCATTAGGTTTTGAAGTGCAGAAGATTGAATATTATTGGTCTTTTATGAATTAGGCACGCTCATTATATTTTTCCCAAGATCAGCATCCAAGCAGTGAAGGAACCAATAGTTTTTTTTGTCTGGGGCTTAACGTCGCACTGTTCTGCAGCGAGGCTAATGGTGACGGATGAATGATTATGATGATGATTGGGAGATGATGGTGAAGAGCAGGTAAGGATGGAAGGCGGGAAGGATGCTGTCGTGGCCTATTAGTAGGGTACCTTCCCAGCATTTGCCTGTCGACTGAGGGAAAACCACGAAAAAACCCCAGTCAGGAAGGACGGCCGCGGGAATCAAACCCGGGCCTCCGGAATACAAGTTGATTGCATTTGGTAAGTATTTTAGAGCTTGGTTGTGCTTTCTTACTTGTGAGAAGAAGTTGATACACTTGTGGCGCTCCTGGAAATGTGTATCATCTTCAGACAAGGACACCGGACAGCCGGGACACCGGAATGTCCACCTCGACGTCACCTGTGGACAGAGACCTTTAGAACCTGTAGACTTCAAACTCGAATGCAGCATCTTTGACGAACCTTCAACTGTAAATGGACAATGGCAAATGACTGAAAAGAGCACTACAAATTACTTGCCATGTACAAAACACAAAGGTGTGTTTATGGTTTATGATTGTTTTGTTTTGAGTTTGACAAATATTTGATTAAGGTGTTGAAAAAGTGTCTTGATGAAATTACTTAATTGTTGGTCAACTTTAGGCCAACGCAACCAAGAGCATTTTTAAAATACACATTTTCATGTAATAAAATTGTCACCTCATTGACTTTTGCAGAAAATTTCAAATTCAAGTTTATTAGTTTGGTGCTGGCGATTGAAATAAATCAATGCATTAAAATGGTTTGCAATATTGGAAACAGGGAAATGGAGATTAAATTTGACCTTGAAAGACCCTAAGCCTTGTGAACTCCCCTAGCGTTGCACTGGTTGTAAAGGCTGTACCTTGACGGGTGGTTTTCTGGTAATGTGTGAGACTAGGAAGTTCATGGCGATGTCCTCGCAGTTCATGTACTCGTCCACCTTGTCTCGTATCGCTTGCGGCAGCCAATAGGAGTAGAGGTAAGTGTAGTACTTGTGGAAGAACGCAGCACCTAAAACAAAGAATGTGTAGAGAAGTATGCACTAAATTAAATAGATTATTCTTTGAGAAAATTAAATGGAATTATTTTTTTTATTTATAGGGTTGGGCGAACCTCATTTTTTTTTCAAACCGAACCTCGAGCCAAACCTTTTCAAAAGGTTCGAAATTTCGAACCTGAAACGAACCGAACCTTTTTTCAGAAAATGATGTTTTCCAGATGTGTAGTAAAGATAAGCACGCATAAGCATCAGTCACCATTCTCCTCCCTCCCTCTCCCAAGTCAAGTGGTTAGACACTTGAAAACAGCTGTTTAATGGGGTGTTTGTTACTCAGATATTATTTTTATTTGTACCTATACAGAGACATTGACTTAATAATATAATTGGAACAAAAACGCGAAATATACTGCTCGAAATTTTAATATATTTTAGTGATGCCATCGGGTACCCGGATACCCGGGTCAGAACCGGGTAATGGGAGACCCGGGTTACACTCACAACCCGCGAGTAGTAAAAAAGTAAAAAAAAAAAATTTTTTTTTTTTTTTTTTTGATTAAATTTTGTTTTTTTGCGCCAATTGAGCAGGGGAGTATACAATCAAGCCATTCCTCTCTCCAACGGGAATCATCACGCTAATTTACCCCTCCAACACCACTCTGGTCCCCACTCAGACAGTGCAGCACTATTTGCTGCAGTCCTATTTTCAATTGTGCTATTTCCATTGCGCAACAATACCTAAAAACTCAAAAGGTATACTGTTTATTCTTCCATCATCTTAAAATCAAAAAAAAAAAAAAAAAATTTTTTTTTTTTTTTTTAAAGATGGCGGGTACCCGCCCGGGTACTGCTGGCGGGTACCCGGGTACAAAAATTACTACCCGATGGCATCACTAATATATTTCAACACTTTTCTTCCTCTCTTCAACGCCATAATGCAATTTCATTTCGAAAATACTTGCCCCAGTTGAGAGATGGTAATCCTGTGATTGTATACTCCATAAATACTTCGCATTTTTACGCGAAAATAAAAGTTCAATATTCTTCAAAAATTATCTCGTCATCGTCATACTATTTTTGATTTTGCATTGTGTTACAACTTACAATGAAGTTTGGAAAGTTCAAATATAATATACACCATTATATTTTAACTTTTGCGTGATAATCTTCACTTCATTAGATCGCGAATGGTTTTCTAAATGACCACTATTATTTATTCAAATACCATAAACATACAATCATGAACTACAATATCATCAAAATAAAATAAAATATGCCATCAAGTCAAGTTATTTGTCATCTGGATTACTGCGAGTTCGCAGACCTTTCAACAGAGACAAACAAAACAATCCTCCCTTCCGCAAGGGTCAGGTACCTGCTGGCTAGCAGATGCAGGACCCAAAAGTACACTCCGTTCCAAAAGTATAGCACAGTTTAGATCGCAACAATCATATTATTTCGTTTTTATACTTCGAAAATTTTACTCAACAAGGAAATTACTTCGACTTCTAAACTGAAATCAATGCTACTTTGCTACTTGTGACCAAATAGCACTTCGAATTACGGCATGAAAAATTCGGTTCAACATTTATTTGAACATGGAACACCCTATAGTGTGGCAGGATTTGAGTTTTCTTTGATTTATGATGGATTTCGGCTTACAGGGGCTCTATTTACCAAGGTTTTACCATTTTACTGTACCCGTAAAGACAAGAGGTTGGACCAGTGACAAGAGGTTGGTCGCATTATTTGAATGAAACAAGGCGGAAAAAAAGGCGGGAGGTTCAAAAAAGGTTCGAAAACGAACCTTAGAGGTTCGTTTTTCGAACCTAGCTAGCCGGTTCGGTTCGAAAACGAACCGGTTCGCCCAACCCTATTTATTTATGAGATATATCTAGAGCCAGTTTTAAATGGTGATTTTATTTCTTAAAATTCGTTTTTAAAATCATCAATTTCGTTTTTTGTGTTTTTTCTGGAAGAGGGATTTCGCGATTTTGTGGTGATATTAAATTGGTTATAAAACACATTGTAATCCCCCAGAAACCATAATTTGATGAAAAACATGTACCTATGCCACTGGAGGAGGGATTGGAATGGATTGGTCATGCACTATTAGCACTGAAATAGGCTTGTCTAGAATGGCGTCTTTAATGCTCTGTACTGTCTTTTCCCCAACCCACATTTTCTCTGTATAGATGGTACATAATATTTAAAACTTCATGACGCAAAATGTATATTTTGACAAGATATTTTCTTTCCCAATCCAACAATTTTCAGTGCAGTAATTGTTCCAAAATATCCTTCTGTGTAAGTAGACTATTGATGAATAGTTGCGACTGGTTGAGGGTGGAAGGGGGGTTGGGAAAACCGGTCGACCTTGAACAGATGGGGGCGCAAAACAAAGCAGCCTGGAGGCATCATCAACTGGTTAGACTGGTCTGGCTCACTTTGAGGGTGGGTAGCAAAGTGTCTGGCGAGGGGGAGGGGGTTGAGTGAGTAGCACATGGAAAGAAACTGGTTTCGTTTGTTGTTATGTGACCTGTTAGGGGGATAAAAGCAGTAATTTTAATAGAAAACCTTTATTTCGTGGTCATTTCGCGGAAAATGTTGAATATCGCGATCAGGGTTGGATTTCGTTTTTTTTCGCGATGTAAAAATGGTAGATTTGGGATCTATACACAATGAAATGGATTTTAGTAGAAGAAAATAGTGCAATCAGAACAATTCGCGAATTCGCGCATCACCATTTAAAACTGGCTCTAGATATATCATTTGTTGGCAACTTTAATCTTCTGCCAGACGCTGGCTTGCAAGTTCAAACAGTTCTAATATGCCTGACTAAACTTATAGATCCAAGTAGGTATATACATACCTAATTGCTAAATTTATTTATAAGTTTTAGGTTCCATCAATGGACTGGGACTAATGGGTATTGACTTGACTTCTCAGTGGATGTTGGTTTACTGATTGGAAGACGCTACGTACCGGTGAGGACCATGGACAGTTCGCAGGAGTAGTTGGAGTTGTAGTTCCAGCCTCCATGGTCCAGATCCCAGGCGTGGAATCTCCCCGGGAAGCCGACCACGCGCTCACGCTGCTCACGCCACACTCTAAACACACACGCGCACGCAATCATTTCTCCGCGAATTCAAACCATGTAGGACATAATTGACTTCACAGATCTCGAAGTATTGAAAAACTGGTCCTTAATTAAACCAAGAAACAATATGAGGGGGTTAGTTTTTTATTTATGGACTACTTGCCAACAGTTTTGTACAGTTTAAATATTCTGTTTCTAATCAAAATGTACAGATTTTAATTGAGCTGAGTTACCTATATGCTAGGTAAATTATATAAATAAGATTTTCTAGAGAGTAAACTTTTGTTCCTTTTATACAATCAGGTAAAGTGATGAAATGTTTTGATTTGGCATAAGCGCTGGAAATAATGTAGTCCGATATTGAATCTACCGAAGAGATGTACCTGAAGCCGAACATGATCTCGTCATGTCTGAGATGAGCGTCGTCGTCCACCGACAGCACCGCTTCCGTCTCAATGGCATCGTACGGCAGGAAGCGGTTGTTGAGACTGTTGCGTGCCGCTTTCACCACCTGTAATGATCACAGCTCTTCAACACCGCACATCCTAAAGCCGAAGCAATGCTTCATCCAGATAATAGAATCACATTCATTATGTTATGTAAACAGCAAGTCTAACAAATTGGAATTTTTTTCGAAATACAGTTAACTACGAGTTTGTAAACAAGAAACTCTGATTAAGTGAATTTCAAGATGACTTAGGGAGGGGTAAATTTCACATAATTTTCTTGATTCAATACGGGTATGTGTGTCGACTCACGTGCACGGGAACGCCAATGTCGGGCCAGCGGAGGTCTTCCAGAGGCGGCTTCGGGGAATTCCACACTACGATCACTTTGTTCAAGTACGGTAAACCGTAGAGCCGGCTCAGCGAGTTGATCAGAACCTGAAATTTAACAAGTTAGTGTAACATTACCAAATACCAGATGAGGAAATCAAAGATCGTTCCACAATGTGATATTTATAGTATTAAGTATCTACCTTCATAACGGTAATACTACGTATTATTATTATTAGGAAACTGGAGGGAAACTAGGGAGGAGATTAAGAAAATAAAGAACAAACTGGTTGTTGAATGCTTCTTTGGCTATAGATTGGAAGAGATTGCTCTGGTAGAAGTATGGATCACAACAGGTTACTGAAAAGGTGATTTGAATGAGTGAGAAAGCAGAAAAGCAGGTGGTTGACCAAGAGCAAAGTGGGAGGACCAAGTGAGGCGGGATGTGGAGGAGAGAGGGGAGGAGTGGAGTGGCAAAAGGAAGATTGTGGGAGAACAGACAGAGATGGAGAGATATGGTGGAGAGGCAACTAGGTAGCAAAGCTTAGATAAATATAATGCTTAAATATTATTATTGATTCTGGAGAAGACAATCCAATGAGCAATATATAGTTGAGAATTTCATATTAATAAGTACGTAGTATATTCTATGTTATAATGTCCCGACCTGCTCTCTCTCGTAAGTGAGCATCACGATGGTGAACTGCTCTCTCGGTGAGTTTCCCCCGAGGCTCTCGCAGAACTCCCGTCCCGCGCCGCCGGCTCCGCGGCCAATGGGACGGAAGCCGACGCCCGACCCGATGAACTTGGCATCCGAGGGGAGGAGCGGGTCGAACGGGAGCTGAGGGTAGAGGTGGAATGCATCCCCCCAGTCGTTCCACACCTCCGGCCCCTGAAACATCCGCCACTCGTCAGGCCAAGGACATCAACACGGTTGCAATGGCATTGTCTCTACAAGGCCCGAAGACAATTTCAATGATTCTTGAGTTTAGTATAAAAATTAAAAATCCATATTTCTGCTTTCATTAAATCACGTTTGTAATGGTGACATGAGTTATATTGTAAAGTTCGTTCACTGTTAGAATAATGAACCGTAATGGCGGCCGTGTACTACTGTAGTCTAGCGAGCGTATACCTGCACATGTAAATATCAATATAATAATCAAAAAATATGTATACCTAATACGACTGACTGTAGATAAAAACGAATCAATTTTATTGAATTTTTCTAATATTTTCTACTATAAAAAATTGTGTATTTGACATAATTTATACAATTGACAGGGCAGTGTTCAAGTGAACAACCAATGAACGACGTGAACGACGAAAACGTCAGAAATATTCTAACAGGGAATGAACTTTAAGAATACCTCAGTATAGAATCGAGAAAATTGACTTAGGACCTTTACCTCTGAAGTAAAAGATGTTTTAAATTCAATTTTAAACCGAATTAACACCATGACATTGACATAGCATGAAATGAAGCAAGGAATGCATTCGACTCATTTACCTGTGTGAGCATGTAGGTGAAGTTCCTCTTGAACCTGGGCGACGGGTACGGGGGCTCGATCGGTCCCAGACTCTCCTCGGGCTCGGCATCGGGCAGGACCGCGTCGGTCTTCAGTGGCTGAGGAGAAGACCACATGACTCAACGCATCGACAGGTTGCTTCCCTTTCACGGGGTAGTAGTTCCTCGTCGTTTGACAAGACGAGCGAAGGAGAGAAAATAATCTACATAAAAGCATTATTCCTGGGGATATTTTTGCATTTTAATGCTTTAAATTGTCAAAACTACACTTTTAAGTCTGAGAAACCATAATGTTAGAGCCTTTATGTCTACATTTTCCAACATAAAAGCTGTAAAATAGCACGAATATTTTTAAGAAAGATAACACTTTTAGCCAAAATTAGCCAATTAGCTCATTGCTATTCTTTTAAAACATTATTTGCATACTTCGCCGAGGAATTACAGCTTCATTCACATTCGAGGGGTTTTGCAGGTATTTGTTTTGGACCAAACAACCTTTACTTTGCCTTGACACAAAGAGGAAACACAAGACATTTCCTTCCTATTGGTTGAGATCGCTATTGCTGTGAATGATATCTTGCCAATGCACTTACAACGAAGGTGGAGTTGAATATGCTTGGCGAGGGCACGTCGGGCACGGGCGCGGGCGGCAGACCGAGTCGTCCTCGTATCACCGCCACGATGGTGTCCGTGTTGCTCTGCACGCTCGCCAGGTAGTGCTCCCACACGTGGCGGCCCTGGCGGCGCATCGCAAGCAGGTCGCCGTCGCCCACGGTGCGCAGGAAGAAGTGCAGCTCCGTCACGCGCGCCTGAACAACAAACATGATCATAAGCGCGTGCTTCCAAGTAGACTTATGCTTAGATTTTCAAGGCACAATTTATCAAAAAAAAATTCCGATTCTTTCATCTGCATTTTTTGAAAATTATATGCTAGGAAAGTTTACCATAATTTGGAAGAAATTACCTCACAGAAATGTGGTGTGAAATGTGCAGTTGTTATTACTACTACTGTGTGACCTTTTAATTTTTGAATCCTATGTTAAATGGTTGACTAATATGAATATGAAATAGGAAATTAGTTAAGAAGTAACAATACAGTATACCAGAACAATAAGAAACTATAAACTATACCTAAGTGAGTTTCTAGCATTTTTCCAATTGTTCATATTATTATTCCAGAAAATGAACACAGAAAATTAGCCTGTTATCTTATGACTCCGGTTAGGCAAGTCATTGTTATCATCTCGATAACAGAAATATACTTGTCAAGGATGCATCTTGTTTGAAAGACCTTGGGCAGGAAGAGCGCCGCCCTGCGCCACGCCACCACCTCGTCATACGCCATCTGCAGCTGGTCGCCGCCGAGCAGCACTGGGATGGCGCCGGCCTTGAGCGCCTCCCACACTCTGGTCTGCGTGAGCGCTGTGGAGAGCGCCTCCGAGTCTTCGGGCGCGATCAGAAGCGCGAATGTAGAGTCTCGTAGCACCGCGGCGCGCACGGAGTCTGCAGGACAGAGAACAAGTGCTCAATTGTCGAGGAGGACTTACCTACTTCATGCATTACATTTACAATATTACATCTTACTATCAATTCAACCACACGTTTGCTTGCTATTATTCTCTACTATAGGCACCACGTGTTCAAACCCCAGCGCCACGAGTAAAAGTTCAAATGAAATAGGCAAAACTTGTGGGAGATGATCTTCAACGGTTTTATTTTAACGGTTGACCTAGCAACCGATCAAAGTCAACAAAATATACTCAAAATAGCTCGGTCGGGAATTATAACCAAATTTGATAAACTTCTGTACATTTTAAGAGGCAAACGGAAGCGAGCGAGAATCGCACGGTTCGTCAGAGCGTTTTTTTAAAATTTTGTCTTCCGTCTTCCCACTAAATAATTTTAAAAAATCAGACAGTAACGACACATAACAGAAAACCTAATAGACTATAATGCCGCACACTGAAGTACTTTATGACCTCTGATGCGACCTCAAAGTGTTAAATAAGATTATTTTTTATTATTTTACTAAAAATATTGTATTTAACACTTTGAGGTCGTACCAGAGGTCATAATGAACTCCAGTGTGTGGCATTATTTAGTCTATTAGGCTGTAATGGGTCGTTACTATCTGATTTTTTAAAATTATTTAGTGGGAAGACAAAATTTCAAAAAACGCTCTGACGAACCGTGCGATTCTTGCTCGCTTCCGTTTGCCTCTTAAGGAGTGATAATGCGTAATATGTGCAGCAACATAACGTATAAATGCAGAGACTTAGACTCCATGCCAAAGGTAAGCTTCCCTTCCCACAGCCCAGGCGGCTCTGTCTGTACTTTTCGTAGCTCCCTCTGCAATCTAAACACGCTTCCTATTTGATGTTTCTAATTTCTATTTTCAGACAATTGGCAGAATTGTGATTCTTCTATTCTGGCGCCATTGAACAGTTGCCAATTGATTAGATTAATTGAAATTATTTGAAATCTATGCTTTAAATTGGCCACTATAGCAGACACAAATTCAATCCAAGATCATCCCATATGACACTACAGTGGCCTAATATTGGAATTGGAAGCAATCTTCTTCACAAGTCTATGTCCTGTCACCTACCGGTCCCGCAGAGCTCCCACTGTCCCGAGCCGCCAGCCTGCTTCCTCAGCCCCGAGACCGAGCACTCGAAGTGGAAGAGGAAGCGGTCGGTCGTTGACCCCGACGACATGGACTGCAGATGTTCCGAGATGAAACCCTCGAGACCTCGGGCCGTCGAGTTCCCGTCAGCTCGGAACTCTCCCTAAGAACGCAGCAATTGTTAGCTAAACGCTATTACTCAGTATTACTCAGGCTTACACTGTAGCTGGGCTCATAGAGGAATGAGAAGCTGGCTTTTTATGTAAAACTACTGGCAAAACTACATAAAAATGTTCTTTTTTCAGGGGAATACATTGTAAATTTTCTAAATTGTAAAACCACACTTAGATTTAGGTTGACTCTTCTAGAAAGTAGACTTTGACAACTTAAAAGATGTTAAAACTAATAAAGTTCCAGAAATTTTAGACCATTTATGTAGATTCCATTCCTCATCGCAGGGTACAGACAGTAAATTGAGCCGCAATCGATCTGTGGATTAGGATTTTCTTGAAAAACCAGTATTTTGCGAACTCCTTAGTGAGCTCAACCCAAGAGAAAGCTCGGCATAACAAGGTGCGCACGCAGGTAAAGTAGGGTTGCAAAATAAAATGACCCCTTTCCAATTCACAGATCGACCGTGGCTCACTTTAGGTGCAATAATCCACAATATTCACATAAAATCTCGTAATCAATGTAACAAAACTGGAAAAATAATTTGGTAGGATTAATAGTGTGGATTAATAAAGAGTGTTTTTACACGATCTTGTGGTAACCATGGATGGACTAAATAGTAAATACATTGGATTATTAATATGTCAGATTAGCTAAATATTGACCAAATTGTCAGCATAGCCAATCAGATACTTCAAAATAATGTAAACAGATGAATTTATAATCCCATAATGAGCTTAAATTTTAAATTGGTAATATATGAAACAGGAAACAATAATTGCTATGAACCTCAGTGATGAAGACAGATGACCTTGAGAGCTACCTGAAATGAGACGAGATATTTCCTCCTGGCCGGCAGGATGGGCGCGCAGTCTTGCCACACGTCGCCGCCGGGCGGGCCGAGGATGGGCGGCGTGATGAGATCGAACCCGACACGGAACCTGTCCGCGCTGAACGCCGACTGCGCAAGCATCGCACGACCGGTGTTCACGTCGGCAAACACGTCTCGGGCGCCGCTCGACAGCGGGTGGCGGTCGCGCGAGCTGCGCGCAAGGTTCAGAAGCAGGTGGTTCCGACCGTCGCCGCCCCAGTAGGGCAGGCCGCGCAATGCAGACTCGAGCACCTGTGTTCAGAACCTCATGCATTGGGGAGTTCCTTCAGGGTGTTTACAAGGCTTCAGAATGCCTTTAAGGGTCTTATTTTTAGTTCTGCCTTAGAAGGGAACTTTTCCAACATTTGCCTTTCGACTGAGAGGCAACAAAAACTACAACTAGGAAAACGCTCTGTGTAACGCGTTGATGAGCGAGCACGGATACGCGCAACACCTCGAACCGAAATTCTGTAATTTCTTCACAGACTTGTATAAAAATATCCAAAAACTCCTTAAATATTGGTCCAAATAACTATGCAAAGTTTTAAGTTGATCGATTGATCAACTTTATGATTGAACGGTTCCGTGTTAATTTTCAAAAATCACAAAATCTCCTTCAAAAAATATATACATGGGACCACTCATATGATATAAGTGTGTGTACACAATATCAAATCGAGTGTTGAACGGTCATTATCAGTTTCATATTATGCGTTTGAAAGTTTCTACTCTAACTACCTTGCCTTGAACTGAAGATTCGAAGTCGCCGTGAATTTGACAGCCAACACGCAAAATGTCCCTAAAATGACAAAAACTTTTGAAAATAACGACAGATTAGACTGAAAATTGGCAAAAATACCTTAAATGTTGGTACCAATGACCATGCGAAGTTTTTAGTTGGTCGGTCAATCGGTTCTAGTTTAAATGTCAAAAATCACAGGAAAAATGGTTTCAAATTTGAACCAATGGGAGGATTTGGCTGAAAATTTTTATGATTGGGTACAATGTTGGTTGCAATGACTTTGCTAAATTTCAAATTGATTGAACCAACCAATCGAAAGATAATTTTTCTAAAACTTGAACCAATCACAGGAGCCCGTTCAAAAACGATCCCAGGGACCGCATAGATTACGTTAACATATGTGCAAAGTTTCAGATCGATTGAATTTGCGGTTTAACCTGGGCTGTGCGGACAAAAAAAAAACAAACAAAAAAACAAAAAAACAAAAAAACAAAAAAACAAAAAAACAAAAAAACACACAGAGAAAGTGCCATAAGAGTACCGTGGTGACGCTCGCTACGCTCGCTCAATTAGGAAGGACTGCCTCAGAAAACAAACCGAGTGATAGATATAACTAGGGGTGTGCGAGTACTCGAAATTTCGAGTTCGAGTCGAGTTTGGGGGGTGAATCGAGTCAAAAAGGGTTAAACTCGACTTTTTCGAGTTCTAAAAAAAAAAAAAAAAAAAATTTTTTTTTTTTTTTTTTTTTTTTGAAGACAATATCTATCTTGCCTATATCCTTAACAGACCCCTACATACTTCTTCCATCAATAATCCACTCCTCAACTCACAAGAACACATGAATTTCTGTTAAAATGTTTCACAATGAAATAATAACGAAGCATTGTTGGATGAAATTGTTGAGATTTGGGAAATATGATATTCCTGCTGATAAAGTGACATAACTCAACTGCAGGTCTAAGTGCTTCTGACAATACTTCTAGGAATGCAAAAACCCAGAATTCTTGGCCTAAGGATGTTCTAGGGTCTTTGGCCTTTACATTCTATGTAGTGCCTAGTACCTAGTAGTATGTATTTCTAGTTGCAGATTGCATGGATTTTTCCCCCCAAAATACAGTAGCTGTTAAAGCTTAGATCTTTACTTGTCATTCCAAGCTACAAATTTCTAGTAGCAGCACTTCAAACCCCAGTAGTATGAGAATCAAAATTATTTACCTATACACATCTTATCTTATAATAAGAAATTACATGAATTAGCAGCCCTACAATGTATAGATGATGTATGATTAATGTAAATATTTCTATTCATTTTGTGATGGTTGAATAATAATTTTATGACCTAATAGTACATAGGTGAACATTTGCTGAACATGACTCGAACTCGACTCGAAAAACTCGATTCATCTCACTGACTCGACTCGAACTCGACTCGACCTTAAAATATCAAACTCGCACAGCCCTAGATATAACTATATATTTCTTTCATATTATGTGAGTGTGATTGATTATTTATTAAGGAATAAAAGGTCACCTTTTCTTGGTCAATAGGTATGTGACAAATCACAATACAAAGCAACAATACTAGAACATGATTTGGAGGTAATTAACTTAAAATTAATAATACAATTTATTTTATTGTATATCAATGCTGTGCAAATTGTTATGAATTGGCTACACATTATGAGGCAAGCCGTTTTAAATGTATCAAAGGATTTTGCAACAAATGGCATGATTTAGGTCTGCATGCTGAGCCTCTGTTACCGTTGGTTCCCTGGTGTCGACGTCCACCTCCGTCCCGAGCGCCTCACCGACCAGCACGACGTACAAGCACGCGATGTTGGGATCGTCCGTGAGGTGCGGGTTGTATCCCAGCGTCTGTCTGATGGTGGTCCGGAGGAATCCCTCCACCTCCCATCCAGGGGCCAGCACCGCGTGCTCCTCGGGATCGTACAGGAACACCGGGAAGCCGGAGGAGAGGGAGCAGCGGGAGAAGTCGAAGCAGCTGTGCATGCGGCAGCGAGCGGGGGCGGCAGCGGCGGGCAGCACTGGGGGAGGGGAGCTGGGCAGCAGGCGGAGGGGGAGGGCCAGGTCGGGGGTGTTGCGTTGCAGAGCTTCGCGTTGAGCCACTTGTGCCTGCGGTAACAAGAAAAACAATAACAATGGATTGTCATTGTTGCAGTCAAATGTAGGTACCAATGCTTTAGCTTAAGCCTTGTGAAAAATCTTTTATGAAAAATCTTATGTGAAGATTTGTATTTGCAAGAAAACACAAATTTGTCATTCTTCATATGAAATGGTATTATGATATGTACTACCAAAGCATGAATGCTACTCTAGATAACAGAAAGTAGTTTCGTATAGGTGGGTAACTAGGTACATTTATTTCTGAATGTCCCTTCTCTCCCCACCGAAATCTCGTTCAACTTTGCAAGATTTTGAATAGTTTTTCAGCAGGGCTGTCCTCATTGCACAATAAACTAGACCGTATTATACTGAAATATGTCCAAATATACAAACTTTCATTTACCAGCTGTCAAACAAGATATGGGCAATAAATTGTCCAGAATACAAATACATTTTCTACGTTCCAAATGTTTCTACGTTATGGTCTAGCAAGTTGTGTAAGGAGAACAGAGAATGTATCCAACCAAAGGGTTTACATCTGCGGCGTTTCATAAGCATCAAAGAACCATAATTCAACTTGCCTGCTGCAAGGATATCTTGAGTCTCTCCAGCTCCGTCTGCTGTCTCACCAACTCCACCTTCAACTCCTCGATCCGCTGCGAGAATCCCGCCACCTCCATCTGCAGCCGTTGTCGCCGAGCCTCCACGTCTCTCAGTTCGGTGCTGACCGACGCTTTGATACGTAACATCTCCTCGATGCGAAGCTTCAAGTCCGATGCCCGTAGCGTGCTGAAGTCTTCAAACACCTCCAACTTGACGCGAGTGTGATGACCGTCGCTCAGAGATTCATTGCTGTCAACCTAACAGAACATACATTCCTTCCTTTAAGAACAATCACCAACTGATACTTGTTGCTTTTGATGAGAATCAAAACGATTGAATTTGGACTCTACTTAATTCTATTTTAAATTATGACTAGATAACAATAACAGACAATAAACAATAAAAGGATAATTGAGAAGGAGCAACAGGTTACGTGCGGTTTTCCGTTGCTATAAAAGTTACTAGCTAGGTACTACCTATATTCACAGCTTACCTTAGATACGTAGTAGTGTGTAATAAAGGTGACTACGATGAGCATAACCGATACCAGAACGATTAACCGCCATAGTTTTACATGACTGAACCAATGCCATAAGTAATCTCTTGTACTAAGACTGTAGTACGAATTATTCGAGTTGAATGGCATCATTTTGAACAGAGATTAAGAGTTTACTACACACATGTAAAGTTAAGCGTATAAGTTTCTAGCTGGAGCTACTGTGGCTACCTTTTTCAATTATTATATAAGGAAAATCACCGATTTGTTATACCTACCTAATTTTATAAAAATTACAATCATAACCTCCAGAGAAATTATAAAAATGTGCCGAATTCATTGTTAAAATAATAGGCGTTTAGTAAAAGTATTAAAATATAAAAGTATTACGTATATCAGTACAAAATGTGTCACGATAACTCAAATATTTACTTCCAATCAATAAAATTATGTAAATCTATAAAAATCTGTCAAACACTGACAGCAAAAACGACGCCATCTTTTCATCAGTCGATGAACTTACGTGAAGGTAGCATCTAAGGTAATGATCGAAGATAGTATTCTCACAGGAGCACCACACAATGATAAAATGTTATTAGAGGTAGCTTCCTGTCCAGCAATCTATTAAAAACAATGTACCTAATGATAATGTCGTGGACGTTTTCGGAACCATCGGGTAATAGCATGGCAGTTGTGACGGTTTGTTCCGGTGAAAGTGCTGGTGGCCCTGATAAGGCGCGGTCTTATATTCGTTTTCGGATTGCTCTTGTTTCCCATTGGTGGAGTGTTGGGCGACCAATCGCAGAGCTGGAATTGGCGATGGTTTTCGTTCTTCATTTCGTCAGTTGGCGGCGCGCCTGACTGCGAGTAAGTCGTGCTGGCGGGAGCACTCCTGTCGGTGCTCGCGGCGGCAGCTCGGTGTTCTTCTGCGTTTCCCGCGCGGCTCGCTCCGCTGCTCGGCGGCGGCTGCTGGGATGGTGGCTTCTCGTGCACGGCCCCGACAGTGAACTCGGCGAGATGTTCTCCGCGGCAGTTGGAGCGTGCTTGACTGGCGGCTCGGTCGGCGGCACCAGTATCCTGGCCATGACAGGTTTCCACACGTGTGGAAGGCGGATACTGTCGTCGCGCTTGTTGAGTTTGCCCGGATGCCTCTCGATTTCGACTGCCTCTCGGATGGTGCGGACGACGAAGTGCTCGACGGAGGTGAGTGGCTTCATTGCCTCGAAATCGATGGAGTGTCCGGTTTCCTCAACTTGCTGGCCGAGCAACGATGTGCTGTCCATCTTCCTGACGGCTCGCTGGTGCTCCTTCCGACTTATCTACATGGTCAGCTTTGACATCATCTCGCTGTTCACGAACATCCACATCAACAAGGCAGTAGACATCGCCGGCAACAAGTGCAGACTGCCGCCCTCCGTCCTCGAGCTGGTCCGTCACTGCATGAAGTCCACGTACTTCATGTTCGACGGCCAGTTCTACGATCAAGTCTACGGAGCACCGATGGGATCATGCACACATCGCCCGTCGCTCTCGTTTTTTTAAGGTGAGATAAGTCGTAACATAGTAGGTGTACCGGAAGGATCGACGCCGTTGTCCCCTGTGTTGCCCAACCTTTATCTCGAGGACTTCGAGACCAAAGCCATCGACTCTGCGCCGCTGAAGCCGCTGCTGCTGGACCGCCACGTCGACGACACTTTCGTTGTCTGGCAGCATGGAGCGGACAGGATCCCCGAGTTCTTGGCACATCTCAACTCCGTGCACCCGAACATCCAGTTAACCCACGAGATGGAGTCCGGTGCACAGCTGCCCTTCCTCGACTGCCTGGTCATCAGGAACCAGGACGGCAGCCTCGGACACACCGTCTACAGGAAGCCAACCAACACCAACCGTTACCTGAACGCGGCATCTCACCACCACCCGTCACAGCTCCGCGCAGTCGCTAACACTCTGGCCACCCGCTCCCAGCGCATCGCCGACGTGGACCACATCGACGCCGAGGCCAGGACTCTCCGGCAGTCTCTACTGGATAACGGTTACAACAACCAAGTCTTCGAGAAGGCTTGGAACCGGGTCCCGAAGCCAACGGAGGCCGCCACCCAGGAGGCCGGGGGAGAGGAAGAGGACGAGCGACCCCCGACGCTGACCTTCCTGCCCTACGTCAAGGGCACTACCAACTGGATCGGCCGACTCCTGGCAGAGTACGGCATCAAGACGGTCTTCAACACCGACCAGAAGATCTCCGAGCTCCTGGGCAGCGCAAAAGACAAGATCAACCTCGAGCAGAGAGGTGTCTACGAGATCCCCTGCTCGGACTGCAGCCGCACTTACATCGGCCAGACCAAGCCGCAGATGTCAACTCGTCGGAAGGAGCACCAGCGAGCCGTCAGGAAGATGGACAGCACACCGTCGCTTGCCCAGCACGTTGAGGAAACCGAACACTCCATCGATTTCGAGGCAATGAAGCCACTCGCCTCCGACGAGCACTATGTCGTCCGCACCATCCAAGAGGCAGTCGAAATCGAGAGGCATCCGGGCAAACTCAACAAGCGCGACGACAGTATCCGCCTTCCACACGCGTGGAAACCTGTCATGGCCAGGATACTGGTGCCGCCGACCGAGCCGCCAGACAAGCACGCACCAACGGCCGCGGAGAAAATCTCGCTGAGTTCACTGTCGGGGCCGTGAACGAGAAGTCGAGTGCGCCGCATGCAGCCACCATCCCAGCAGCCGGCGCCGAGCAGCGGAGCGAGCCGCGCGGGAAGGCAGAAGAACACCGAGCTGCCGCCGCGTGCACCGACAGGAGTGCTCCCGCCAGCACGATTTACTCGTAGTCAGGCGCGCCACCAAGTGACGAAATGAAGAACGAAAACCATCGCCAATTCCAGCTCTGCGATTGGTCGTCCAACACACTACCAATAGGGTTGTTCACGCAAAACTATTGTAGATGGCGCTGCTGTTCTAATCGTCTGGGAGAGAGCCAATCAAAATGCATCCAGCGGAATGGAAGGTTTTTAAACCTTGGCGGGAGTTTGATTCATATATCTTGGATTCAGAGACCAACCAATCAGAGAGAGATACCTTCATTGCCGCTAGCGCTGCGAGTGAGAGCAAATGGCAGTGAACAACCCCATTGGAAACAAGATCAACCCAAAAACGAATATAAGACCGCGCTGCCAGCTACATCTTCGCAGTCGCCGCCAGAAGATGAAGGTAGTAACACCTTCGAAACGTCGCAAACGGCCCTATCAGGGCCACCAGCACTTTCACCAGAATAAACCGTCACCACTGCCATGCTATTACCTAATGATAGTAATAATATACAGTCGGGGCGCCGAATGTCTGAACTCTCACCAGATGGAGCCACCGTCACTTGCTCTGTTAGGCCGAGAAAGACGTCATTGCAAGGTGAGCGCGCAATGAAGTCATTCTCGGCCTAGGAGAAAAACTGCCTAACAGCGCATTCTGTTGAGAGTTCAAACACTCGACGCCCAGACTGTAGTCGTTAAAACTAGAGGTAAATGACTATGGTTTCACAGTGGATTTCAAGGACGAGCATTCTTACTGTGAATGGATTTTAAAGGTAAGGCAAGTAAGAAATATTTCAAGTAGCAGATGATTGATGATACAAGGTGGTGGCATCCATTTATTATATTATGATGTACAAATTGAAAGATGTTTTTAAAAGCAAGAATATTCCAAAACTGCATATTGTTTAAATTAACAATAGGTAGGTATCACTTTTCACAAATAAAATTAAGTAAGTTTAAAACTTGTTTTAGACCATCTGTGTCTGTGTCTTTTGACCTGCAATGCAGGTTCAATCACTGTTATCTTCGCCGCCGCCGCCGACTGGGGACTTAGTCAACAATATTCCTTTCTGCCACAGATGTGCAACAAACTGCACCTGAAACAAGATGAACCAACTGTCACGCGATGCAAGCGGGAATGACGCCGAGTCCTTGGGAATGTGATGACGCGTGACTTACCCGCTCATCCAGAGTGTCGAGCGGAATGCTCCCGATGGGGATGAAGTCCGGATACGTCCGGATGAGGGCCTTCACACAGGGAACCATCTTGGGAACGAGCTCGAAGAATCCGGGCTGTTCCTCGTGGTATTCTCGGGTGTTGTCCATCGTGTGGTAGAGCCGGTGGTTTCCGTCCTCGAACATGAGTCTGCAAACAAGCAGAAAACATTCGACTTAAACACATCTTGACCTTACAACAAGTCAAGCAGCCAAGACACTACAGGAACGTTCACAAGGCTAATTAGAGCCTTGCTGAATACGCAAAACATTGAACTAAAACTTTACATTTCGTACACATTTCGTAGTTAACACAGGAGTTTTTGGATCGGCGATTCCGAATGTCGGAAAACTTTTGACGTTCAAAACGTCCGTGTGGATCTACACTTACACTTTCAAGGTTTCGTGTGCAAATGAATGAAAAATTACCACAAAAGCAAACTTCACCTTAAACGACATGAAACGTTAATTTGAAATTCAGAAAACAAGAGCCTAGCAACCTTACTGCTGAATAAGAAAACTTAAAAAATAATGTATTAGTTTGAGACAGATTGTTCTTTTATCAATGTTACTAGTTCAAGAGGTTGTGGCCGTACCTGATGCAATGAGCACGAGTCAGTTTGATCATCGTCGAGTCGTCCATCTCCCACATGTTGACTAGTTGACCGTTGGGCAACATTCTGTCACCGTCGTCAAACGACGAGCATTTCTTCTCGGCTGAAAACAAAAGCAGGCGCTGTACTAACATGTTCAGTTGATTCCTTTGCGATTGTTTGTTTTCAACACACTCAAGAACCTAGGGTCGAAGTTTCTGCACATTTATCTGCCATTGAAAGAGGATTAACAAAGATAACAAACAAGTTTCGAATAAAAGTATTTATAATTTATTATTTGCTGACAAGACAAGGTAGAGTCCGATTTTAATTTTGAAATCATAAAAATAGTAAGGTATTCATAGGTTGCAAGTGATGTCATCTTATTGTTGCCTGCCGCCATCTTAATGGCATGCAGAATAGCTGTGATTCTCTGCTTTTTTGACAATATTTTATAGTTAATCTTAATGTCTACCTGGGAAATTGTATAGGCTCCGGAGATATCTTTAGTACACAGAGGAATCACTCACATTACAAAAATACATCGATTTACCTCAATAAAGTTATAATCTGACCCGTCAACGTGCCAACGTTATGTCCGTCCTCAGGTGGAAAATTCAATAATTTAGCATTGCTGATATAAAACAAAAGAAGTTCATGCAAGCTATGAATTACATAGTAGGATTTTGATATATTTTCTAAAACACGTTTGAATTTAAAATATTTGACTACAATATTTTTATAAAAATTGGTATTGAGTTCATGGTATCCACCATAATAAACCACAATGCTGGACTAAAAAAACTGTAAAATGTGACAGACAATTGCAACAGATGGCTCCACCACCGATAGCAGAAAAGGATTGGTTTTTGTAATTTTCAATTTGAAATGGTTAGAGGCGAAATAAGTTCACATTATGAACAGATTTCTTGTGTAGAAAAGAGTTTCAAGCAATTGCATGCTGCAAGCAATGGCTGTTGAATACAATGTGTTTGGAGAAGAGTTCTAACCGTCAGTGAGCACCGGCGGCAGCGAGTCCTCCATGAACCTCTTGGCCAACTTATCCGCCGCAGCGTCGACGTTCAAGTGGCCCAGCACTCTCATGATCATGTCGCGCGTAGTCTCCAGGAACTCGCTCCTCTCGTCGGTGGTCAGGTCCGCGTTGGCCACGCCCACGTGATTCAGGTGGCCAATCGGGAGGCCAGATCGCAGCACGGAGTCCTCGGAGACGGCCTTGCTGAGCGCTGCAGGTAGGATCTGGGCACAAACATCACACACCTTGTTGACTCTTGGACAAAATGTCGGTATACCCTACTGTCTACTGATGCTTATTAATGGATAAAATATGCGTAGTGTGAACAAAATCTAAAGGCAATTTCTTGTTTGATACCCTGGTATTACAATTTTACCCAGGTACCCGGTCCGGGTTTGTAGCTGGTTACCAGAACTGACCTACTACCTACAAAAACGTAACCATCCACGAGAGAAAGGTTAAGGATCAACGCAATGAAGTTGCAATTCTTGGTATATTAAGCATTTGAAAGCTAATTTTAAGTTGTCACAGTTTGCTAATAGGAAAAATATAGATTTTTGACTTTAAAAGTTGTATAAATTTAAACTTTTCCTATTAAATAATAACAACTAACTGTTCTAATACCACATAGTCACAGAACAAAGTAACGAATCATCTTGCGACATCCGACGTATCGTCTTACCTGCTCCAGAAGGTCTGCCCAGGAGTTGCGCTGGTAGCACGACAGCGTGACGTGGAGCGAATGGCAGTCTCTCGCCACCGCCTGGTGGATCACGCCGCGGGGGAAATACAGCACGTCGCCCGCTTCCAAGGTCACCTCAAGGTAGGGCTCGCCGATCTCCTCCGCGCTGAAGTTGCCGCTGGAGTAGCGAGGCAGCACGTCCCTCTGGTGGCTGAGAGGTGCACTTGTCAACATTACGAGCAGGGGATACCAGACACAGCCAGAGACTTATTTTTAAATACAAACTCTTTAGAATGGCTGAGATGCTGAGAAGGAAGTCCTCCAAATCCTCACCAGTGATTGATTTCTATAATCCTATATTCTCAACAAAGTCAGACTCCACTAGTGAGAATGTAATAGAGAAGGGAGGAGAGGAAACCCAGTACCGGCATGTAGCCTACTCCTGATGAAAGATGCCAAGAGGTCTAACGGCTTAATGTCCCATCTGAAGGACGGTGTAACATTTACAGCATGGGCCTCCACAACCCGCGCCGTCGAGAGACTGATAACAGGTGGAGGGAGGTAAACACCCCAGTCTCTCTGGCCCAACGGCGGTAACCTGGCGAGGCAGAGTTGAATGGTCATTGATCACCCATTCCATTACTAACCACGCTCAATGGTGATTTGATTAACCTTCGGTGATCTAACAAGCACCGAGGTATCCAATACACCAGTCGATGGGTTTATCTAAACTAATACCTACTAATATTATCTTTCGTTTAAAAAAATATTGTAAGGCCTGTTTCTCAATATTCTGTTAAAACCAGTAGGTACCTATATTAAGTTTAAACGGTCATTCAAGGATTTTAATGGGCTGTTACCATAGTACACTGCGTTTCACATTTAGCTGTCCGCCAGAAGTGGCCCCAAATGTTAAATAACAGATTTTTGTCCATCCCTCAGTCGCTGTGTGCGATCGCGCAATCTTCCGAGACCATCCCACTCTCGTACAAGGGGTATTCAAAATATCTTACTGAACAGCTAAATGTGAAATGCAGTGTAATCAACAGTTTAAAATTTAGCAGAGTATGTATTGGATAAAAACTGGCCCTAAATGAAAAACTGGATCATAATGCTCTAGAATGACCAGAGAGGCCTATGAATGCTCGTCCTGTCCTCACATGGGCTTGTAGAGACGCCAGTGTTTCCGTCCCTCGAGCTGCAATATGAAGGCCTCGATGTCGTCGTAGTGCGGCGCGAAGCCTTGCGACGCCGGCGGCGTGAGGTAGATGTTGGCGCCAACGAAGCAGCCGAAGTACTCCTGCAGGGCGGAGCAGAGGGCACACAGTCGCGTGGAGTACGTCTGCGGGTTGAGCCAGCGCACGCTGCAGCCGTCATTGTTGTAGAAGTCCCACACCTCGGCAGGCGCAGCGCGACCTTCGGGGTTGTGCGTCTCGCGCTTTCCTGCACATTCAAGCCAATGTATAACAAGCTCTAACAAGTCAACTCTTTCCAGGGCCCTATTTTAGAACTTTAACATTCCAAATTAAATTAGGTTGGAATCTGATTCACGGCTTTTTGGATTAACATTGCGCCGAATCAAATTCCAGCAGGATCGGTAATTTTGAAGATTAAGAATACGGACTGGAGACAAAAATATTAAGATCATGTAAAAATGGAAATTGAAAGGATTAAATTAGGTAGTTTGGTGGCAAACAATTTTTTTTTAAAAATAAAGGTAGGCACATCATCAGAATTTAGTTTCCTTTGATATAATGTGACACTATCGAAAACATGTATTCTTTGATTTATTCAAGTAAAAAATCACTAATTAACTTAATCAACAATAATCAACTTAACAAGGACTTTAAGATCCACTTAAAAATATTGTTCATATCAGATCATCAGGCGAACTATGTTCCCTCCTATCACAGGATTCAACCCTGCACTCAGAACCCAAGCGATAGTGCTTCAAACCCTACCGTTAACGTAGGAAGTGATATCGATATTCTTTGTGAATCGCAAGTTGTTGTTGCGCAACATGGAGTCCAGCGAACCGGTTGTGAGATCCAGACGGTTGAAGTAATCCGGTTCGTTACGGTTCACGACCATGGGGCATTTCTCCCAGAACTTCCTGACAACAGATCAAACACATTCTCTAATGCTTCTTACATGACCTGTGTACAGCTGACAATAGGGCACGTGCAAAGCGAAACAACCAGCAGATAGCAGCACAGTGCATTTTGTGGGAAAAAGCAATGTCAGTAATTGATGAATAGGTGGCGGTGACTTTCATTTGAATTAATTTGAAAAATGGCGGTTTCCGTCTAATAACCACACCATTTCCTTGTTAATAATAGTTATCTACCCACACTGATGATTTCCAATAATTTTAGGGTAACAATGGAACTTTAAATGATTATTACTAGGCGTCGCGTGGAATTACTTAAGAACGACCATTTTTAACTACACAGGTTTGAACTGTCAGCTGTCAAGCTGTCTTAGCTTGGTTGTCTTCCGATAGGTCCAAACAGTATAGTAGTACCTATATGGGAGATGGTGTTTCTAACTCCATAGACATTGTGTTAGGAAACTCAATGATGTCGTCAACAACCACAATGAGAAAAACTAACCTTACCTAATATTGTTCATCAACGAGAGGTCAGTATATATCTCTATGGTTTATCAAACTTTTCAAATAGAGTTTGTGGAAGTCGAATCATGTATTACTAGAGCCCCGTGAAAATGGGTTTATTATTTTACCAATTTCGTTTTAAAAAACCCAAATTTCGTTTTTTAGCGGTTTTATAGAATTTAGTGGCAAATCAATAAAGTAATATTTCTGTCAAAAATTATATAGTAACCAATCCCTAGATTCAATGCTAAACATTAACCACTAAACATTACAGGCAATCTAAGTAACAAATAAGAACACAAACAAGAGTTTAGAGTAAATAAAAGTGTATTTATTTAAGTAGGAACTCTGAATGGCGTTTACATGCGACGTGTTTCATCAGTGTGTCCTTGCACTTGAGTTCTAGTCTGCAGTTGCAAAACCGGCACATCAAAAGTTTTCCGTCACTCACGTAAAACCCGTCACTCCTGAACTCTGAAGCCCTAGACGCGGCTGTAACTGTTGGTTTCGGCATTGTGTACAAAGTAAAAAACACAAGTAAAATTGTTTTGTGCACAATAATGATAATAATAATTTAATAATACAGTGGCACTACGACTAAAATGGCCGCCCGCCGCCATATCGCTGCCTCGTGCGATGGGGGGAACAGGAACAGCTGATTCCTAGCGCCTGCGCAGTTACCAAATGTATGAGCAGGGTTTAACCTTGAAATGTCACCAACAAGCGCGCTTGCTTTCTCCGCGGAATGTGGATATTTCCATGAATTATGCGTAAAATAGGAAGTTTTAGGTTGAGTTTCAACATTTTTTGTAAACATTTCTGAAAACTGAACAACATTTGTGGGATTTCGCGATGTATTACAAAAATATAGTCGATTTCGGTGTTATTTCGCAATAATGGCATATTTCGTTTTATTTCGCGATTCAAATCTTGCAGAATTGGGTTTAGAATGACGTAATTCGTGCTCATATTCCAAGAAAATACAAGATATAAAGATATCGCGTTATCGCGATGTGCGAAATATACGGAGCTCTATGTATTACCTACCTAGATCAGAATTAAATTGTTATGTGTTAGGTTATCAACCTTTTCAAAATATCGTGGTGCAACAAAATGTCTGTGGAGGCCAGCTTCAAACTAAGCTGTGAAAGAGAAAAGGCCTGGAAATGAGTGAATCAATCCAATAAAAGAGGCTTTAAACTGAAAGACCCTATCCGATTGCATCCCGCCATTTCAGGTCAGCCCACCAGCAGAACTTTAGTAACTAAGCTAAGTATCTATTCATTTAAAAAACATTCTTCACTCTTGCTTTAGAACTAAAACTCACCCCATGAATTCCTCGACAGTGACCGGAGCGATGAGATTAGCGAGGAAACTCTGCCCTCGCTCAATACTGCTCATTTCATATAGCTCGCTGCGAGGTGAGTGTGCGATGTGCGAGTAGCTGCTCGGTTTACTCTCTTCCATACTGCTCCGCTGCTGTTTGCCGTAAGCTTGTTTGTGCTTGCTCTGTTCAGACCTGTCGCTCCGCTGCTGTTTGCCGTTTGCTTGTTTGTGCTTACTCTGTTGCTTCTTGCCATTAGCTTGTTTGTGGTGGGAAGTTACGCTAGGTGCCTCACTGTTGTCCACGCCATCGTGACTAAAGGTTTTCTTGGCTTTCTTTTTCTTTGTCATCATCATGACATTTTTATTAACATTGATGACAAGTTCATCATCTTTGTTTGGTTCTTTAATCAATATAACATCATCATCGACAAGTTTGCGTTTTTTAATTTTTATCGGTGCACTTTGATTCTTTTTCTTTATTTTCTGAAAGTAAGTAGTAGGTGCAGTACAAATGATTATTTCAGTAACTTAACGACCATCATTGCAAGAAATCGTGATTGCATGTAGTACTATACTACGTATACCAGGGCAGTTCAAACCGCTTTAGTCAATTCGGTTTGAGTTGAAATCGGTTTGAAACCTGTGATATACACATCGGATTGAACTTAATTCGGTTTCGTTCAAGTCGCTTCTCAAAGTGATGGAGGTTGCAAACCGATTTGAAATAACCTGATATACTGTTCAATGCGCATTGACGGTGCGCGCGCATCTCATCATAATACTTTTTCCGGTAAAAGTAGTTGCGATTAGAGATGTGTGTTTGTGATTTTGTAACGTGTTTGCTTGACGAGTTGATTCTATTTTGTAAAGTACAGAATAAAGTTATTATGGATGATTTACAGAAAGTAGATTCTAATTTTCTAACGTCAAAGCCTAATTCCTCAAATGAGTGGCCTTCAACACAGGTTTGACGTTTAGTTACCTATTTCTATTTCCGGTAAGCTACAGGAGGGAAATTTAATTTCAAATCGGTTTGCTTCAATACGCATGTAATGCAGCTTGGTATACGGTCACGCCCCAAACCGATGTCAACTCAAACCGAATTGACTAAAGCGGTTTGAACTTGCCTGGTATACGTAGTACTAGGTAGGTAGGTATACCTACATGGTGTCACTCATTCACAAACAGGGCGCAATGAAGTTTATTATTTTTGCCTAGGTATAGGTACCTTTGACAAAGGAGCCTTGGAATAGACTTGAAATGCAGAGACAGGAGTGGAGCTGTTTACTTTCACCATTTTGACCCTCCTGGAATATAAACAAAATGCAGAATGCGAAATGTAAATGTAAAGATAGAAAATTTTTACTACCTACCTAGGTAGTACCTACTTAGAAGAATAAACCGAGCAAGTACCGAGCTCGGTGTACCGAGCAAGAGAGGGAGTACAGGGATGGCAGGAAATCAACAGCCAGGTCATCCCGCGACGGTACGAGGGCAGAGCTGGTACAGGTGGCCTCCTACACGAGCCGGGAACGAAGAAAGACTGCGGTAAATATTCCTTCATTCCCCGCACCGCTCGGGACTGGAACAAACTGGACTGCGGCCTGATTCCGAAAGGGCTGACCACCAAGGAATTCCGAGCCACCATACACAGAATGCTGGTCGGCCCTCCTGAAGAGACTGATGAATGAATGTAGAAAATCTGTGTATTAATCTGTGTATGAATGATGGTAAAATTATTGTAAATAGTTAAATTTAAATTTATTGCGTACATAAGAAATGTTACTTGATGATATTGCTGATGATTGCTGAATTGATTTATTAATGCGATATTAATTTATATTATTATAATTTTTATTGACCTGACTATTGACTTGCTGAAATGACTTGTAGGTATTAAGGTATTATTATTATAACTATTATATTATTATTATAACTTATTAAGATGTATGTTCCTGTTCTTTGACTCTTGATTATGGAAAGTATTCATGAACTGAATTCTAGACTGTTGTATAGAGTGGCATATCCACATAGGTTTATTGTTGCTCTGTCAAATGTTTTACTGAATTATTAATACTTTTATTATTACTGTCATATTCTATTCTTGGATATGGAATTGTTAGTCATTAAGAAATTATCATTACCAAGAATTATTATTATGTCGACTGTAATATAATTAACAAAGTGCCATTATGTAGTGCACATTAGCATGTAGTAGGATTCCTTACCACCGTGCATAAACAACTGTAAGATGCCTAATAAAAAATATCAAAAAATAAATATCAACCAAACTGACCACATAACCTAGAAATAATCTACAATTTCAGAAGTGTAGGTAGGTACCTACCTACCTACCTATGAATCAAGAAGGACAATGATTTCTCCTCTGACAGGTGGGAATTTAGAATGCATACCTACCTACGTTTAATTATTGAGAATACGAAATAATTATATTCACAGTCACAGGAATTTTCAATTTCACATGTGCGTGAGCTTTGCAAAAAATCTTTGAAACTACTTGCTATTTTAGTTCAGCCACAGCCACGATGGCGCTGCTGTGCCGTATTGTCAGAGGTATTGTCGGTAAGGTAGTTCAGGCGACAGGCACCAATATTCAAATGTGTGCTTTACTTTCCGTCGCGAAATGATTTTGATAATCTACCTATATTTTTGATTTTTATATTTTATCGTTACAAATAATATTAAAATAGGTGGTTACATAAAACTGTTGTTTCTTCTAATTACTTAGATTGATAAGAGTTTGATTATAATTAGGTACTTTGATTGATATTGACATAGACATTGATATTGATAATAGCATCTCTAGGAAACTAGAAATAAACTAGGAAAACGCTCAGTGTAACGCGTTGATGAGCGAGCACGGGTACGTGCAAATTCTCGAACCGGAAATGCGTACACAACGCACAGAAAACATATACATCCATATGGAATTGATTATGATATCAACTTAAAAGTGTATGCTTTTCATCGAAACTTTAAAATAGCATCTAAGCACCTGGTTCATAAAGCAAATCAGAATCAATTTTCAATTGGCACTGGAAAACATTCATTTCGATACTTCATTACTGACAGATATTAAAAATGTAAATAACTTCATACGTTCTTAACTGATTGGGATGAAATTTTGTAAAATAAGAGACAATATTGGTCTTAATGATCATGCAAAATATGAGTTTGATCAGAATTATCGAAGACCGTTTTCATTTTTCAGCCTATCAGGAGATATTTATTTAAATTTTAACCAATGAATCTGAGTAACGCGTTGATGAGCGAGCACGGATACGCGCAACACCTCGAACCGAAATTCTGTCTATCGAAAATGTCATTAAAAGCCAATAATTCTAAAATTTCGCCACAGATTTGTATAGAAATCTCAAAACATTCCTAAAATATTGGTCCAAATAACCATGCAAAGCTTTAAGTTGATCAATTGAACCTTTATGATTGAACTGTTCCGTGTTAATTTTCAAAAATCACAGGATCTCCTTCAAAAAATATACCTGAGACCACTCATATGATATAAGTGTGTCTACACAATATCAGATCGACTGTTGAACGGTCATTATCAGTTTCATTTGCGTTTGAAAGTTTCTGCTCTAACTACCTTGCCTTGAACTGAAGAGTCGAAGTCGCCGTGAATTTGACAGCCAACACGCTAATAGTCCGTAAAATGTCAATAACGTTTGGATTTAAACACAGATTAGTATGAAAATTGTCAAAAATGCAGATAATGTTGGACCCAACCATCATGCGAAGTTATAAGTTGATCGTTCAATCGGTTATAGTTTAAATTTCTAAAAACACAGGAAAGATGGTTTTAAATTTTAACCAATGGGAGGATTTGGCTGAAACTTTGTTTGATTGGGTACAATGTTGGGGGTAATGACTTGTCAAAATTTCAATTTGATCAAAACAACCAATCGAAAGTTAATTTTTTTTAAATTTGAACCAATCAATGGATTTCAAAAAAATTAGGGTCTGCAACAATCAGAAATGTTACGTACATGTGTGCAAAATTTCAGCTCGATCGAAGAAAAACTCTGACCTGTATATCGTCAGTAACAGAAAAAAAAAAAAACAAACAAAAAAAAAAACAGAGGTCCGTGCCAAAAGAGCCAAATGGAGACGCTCGCTTCGCTCGCTCAATCAATCAATCAATATTTACTAAATATATAACAGAATATAATTATGGTAATGTGAATATGGCAATATAACTAATTTTAAGACTATTTTATAACTAAGACTGTTTCAGGTCAAAGGGCCTGGTCGAGTGTAGCCCAGCTCATCTCTGCGGCTGCATTCCTGGGAAAGAATGACCGCGCCAAGAAACTATTTCTTCCCAGATTCAAGACAACAAACTGGGCATTATTCTTTCCTCGGCCAGGCAATTCGACAATGGAACAACCTGCCAAATGACATTGTTCAAGCTTTTCCCTATTGCATGAAGACATTTGACAAAATTATTACTGAATCAGTAAAAATATAGCTGTAACTTAAATTACCTACTAGACTAATTCCTATGTAATATTAATATTATTGTTTTATTCAGCTGACTAGCAGCCACTGGAAATTAGATTTGTTTAGACATTTTACTACTAATAATGAATGTTAATACATGTTCCTAAGTTATTAATAAATCATATCATATCATAAATTAGTATAGTTATAGAAATGTTGTACAAAAACAAAAACTTGTATAAAGACTGCCAAAGCACCTTCCCACCTAAAAGGATTGTCACTCATCTCATTAATTTCATTATTCTACATAGCTACTAGATTTTTAATGTCGAGATGCATCTATTATAATTATTGTTATATTTTTCATGTTCTCACCCTCTCATCCTATCATTATTACCATACATATATCACAATTATTACTAGGTACTATTAGTAATTGTTATTACTACTTTATCATTTTGAGATACTATTATCATATTATACGTTCTGCCACCGTGTATTGTATCACAAAGCGGATCAATAAAGCATACTGAATACTGAATACTGAAAGATCTAAAAGAAGGGCCAAGCAATAATTATATTGTTTAAACTTTTTCGCACTAAATATTCGTGAAATCATTTCGCCCAGTTACTGCCGCCACTTAGCACAACACTAAAAACCTAACGTTGTGCCCAAATTTGAAGAACACAATCTAATTCTATGTGAACCATCATTTCATTTTAAACTTTAACAAAATTGCAAAAATTAAAAGTGATAAATACAATTTCTTCAAAATTAAAAAATTAAACAAAATTTATATAAAAACAAAATAAATGTTTTTAATTAATTTAAAACTACTAGAGTAAGCGGTGTTCTAGAATTCAGCGAAAAATGCAGCGAGAAAATGGCGTCCTGCTAGATGAATTCTCGCTTAATTTATGCACGATTTGCTTAGTTTTGCGATGAATGTGGCGGCAAGATTTTAAAACATGGACGTCGTTATCAAAGCAAAAATGCAATGAAATATAACGCAATACACTATGCAATAATACGGCATATTATATTAGAGAAATATATATTTACCTCTCAGATTCATCTGCATTTCATAAACGACGCATAACTGACAACTTAAATCATTGATACACATATCAACATAAACAAACGCCGCCATTTTGCATCCATCTAGCGAATAAAGCGATGATTTTTGTTGCTAGATCCGCTAGATAGCCGCTATATAGCGCTGAAATTAAGAACACTTTGATGCACGCAGCAGTCGCTGCAGCGCTGAATAAATGGACACTTTGCTAGATGTCCTCTGCAGCGCTGCATGTTTCGCTGAATTCTAGAACACCGCTGTAGCTACTAGAGTAGCCTTAGAAATTTCAATTGTTTTTCATTCATTCCACATTTGTTTTCAAGTGGAGTAGTACAAGAACCATTTTTATCTGTTTGTTTTACACATAAATAGTTATAACATAATAGTTAGTTATGTATAATAGTTATGATTCATTTTAATTCTTTGAAATAGTCTTCAAGATATTACTTAGCAAACTATGACAAAGTCCTATACATTATCTCTGTTGTACTGATGCCCCATATGGATTCTGAGAGGGCTTCTGAGTTGTCCCAGTATTTCTCCTCAGATGAGTGGAACGAGATGCCGACATCCGAGCTGAAGCGCATCGTCCGGGACTACACCGTATGGACGGATATGAAGTCCATAGGTAGGTTTAATTGGAATTGTATTTTCAAACTTTTTTTCAATTCTTTTCTTCGCACAGCTTCCTACGTAGAAGGATTGTGACATCACGATTTATCAGATTGTAACAATCTCCTGAAGATTTAGTAAAATTAACTGCTCTTTTAAAAGCTAGCTCAAATTAATTAATATTTTTTATCTAAAAGTTAGGGGATTTCAATTCAGAAATTGTCTGCTATTCTGAAAGCTTTTAATGCCTGGAAAGATGAGTCATGTCTTTCAGCAGAATGTTACCTATATAAATAAGTTTCTTTGACATTCGTGGAGAGGTTTGTGGGTCCAGGCGCGTAGGAAGGGGGGGGGGAATGGTGGGAAAATCCCCCCCCTCTGATTCAATTCCCTTCCCTATGCTCTCATACATTTATGTGTCAAGAAAAAAAATTGCTTAAAAAGTGTTAAAATCGCATAGAAATGCACCAAAGTGATGTCTGAAATTCAAAAAATTTCCGGGGCTGTGCGCTCCGGACCCGCATTTTGCTGGCGGGCCCTCCCCCCAGACTCCCCATTGTCTTCGTAGACACTAGTTTGTCCAGCTCAAGTTAATTTACAATATTATTCCCCCCCCCTTGTGAATTTAGTTCCTACGCGCCTGTGTGGGTCAGCTACCAACTAGTAGGTGCTGTCCCTCTAGTGCTCTTCTGTATCTATACCTACCCCTTTAATGGTAGTTGCGACCATTAAGAGAAAACTCTGAAGCAATGGTAAATAACTAGGAAAACGCTATGTGTAAGCGTTGGGGAGCGAGCCTTCGTACATCATGCGATTTGTAAGTCTCTGCTCTACATGCCTTGGAACGGAAGCATCAAGATGGCACTGCTACAAATTATTAAAATTCCTGGCATAAATTTGCAAATATTTCAAGAATATAGAACAAAATTTCCTAAAAATACAATAACTTTTGAAGAGATGTATAACGACAGATTATAGTCTGAAAATTGGCAAAAAAACCTAAAATGTCGGTACCAATGGCCATGCAAAGTTTTAAGTTGATTGGTCAATCGGTTCTAGTTACCTAAATGTCAAAAATCTCAGGAAAGATGGTTTAAAATTTTAACCAATGGGAGGATTTGGCTGAAACTTTGTAAGATTAAGGACGATGTTCGTTGTAATGACTTGTCTAAATTTCAAATTGATTGGACCAACCAATCAAAATGTTTTTTTTTCAATTTGAACCAATCAGCGGATTTCAAAAAAATTAGGGTATGTAACTCCCAGAAATGGTCCGTACATTTGTGCAAAATTTCAGCTCGATACAGAAAAACTTTGACCTGTAGTTTGACCTGTAGTCTCAGTAACAGAAAAAAACAAAAAATAACAGGGGTCCGTGCCAAAAGAGACAAAAGGAGTCGCTCGCTTCGCTTGCTGAATTATTCTAACTGTACCTACCTAGGTACAAACATTATTTTTAATGCAGATATACCTAGATACATATAGATACCTACAATTATGCTTTTGTAGGCTGCATTAGAATAAAGTGTGTTTCCAAAATAACTCACCAGTCGGGGCGCCGAGTGTTTGAACACTCACCAGATGGAGACACCGTCACTTACTCTGTTAGGCGAATAAAGACGTCATTGCAAGGTGAGTGCGCAATGAAGTCTTTCTCGGCCTAGCAGAAATACTACCTAACAGCACATTCTGTTGAGTATTCAAACACTCGGCACCCCTACTGTAGGTACCTACTGTCCGAACCTAAGACTATTGTTTCCATTCAGGCTTAGATCTACCGATACCCGATTTCATGAGGCGAAAACTACAGCATCTGATACCTGAAAATCAACCAACACATTATTCTATGCATGCGGCTCAACCAACACCTTACTCCATGCCTGCAGTTCAACCGTCACTTTACTCCATGCCTGCACTTCAACCAATACCTTATTCTATGCATGCGGCTCAACCAACACCTTACTCCATGCCTGCAATTCAACCGTCACTTTACTCCATTCCTGCACTTCAACCAATACCTTATTCTATGCATGCGGCTCAACCAACACCTTACTCCATGCCTGCAATTCAACCGTCACTTTACTCTATGCCTGCGGTTCAACCAACACCTTATTCCATGCATGCAGTTCAGTCAACAACTTATGCCATGCCTGTGGTTCAACCAACACCTTATTCCATGCCTACGGTACAACTGACATCTTATTCCATGCCTCCAGTTCAACCAACAACTTATTCCATGCCTGTGGTTCAACCAATACCTTATTCCACGCTTGAGATGGATCTCACGGCTTATTCAATGTTCGAGACTGTGCCCTCACTTGATTCCATGCTCGAGATGGAACTTTCGCTCTATTCTATGCTCGAGAATGAACCCGCGACTTATTCCACGCCTGTGATTGAACCAACACCTTATTCCACGCCTGGGACCGAATCCACACTTGATTCCATGCTCATGACGGGTCGTTTGCTCTATTCTATGCTTGAGAATGAACCCGTGACATATTCCACGCCTGTGATTGAACCCACACCTTATTCCTCGCCTGTGATTGATCCCACACTTGATTTAATGCTCGAGACGGAACTTTCTCGCTATCCTATGCTCGAGAATACCGCGACTTATTCCACGCCTGGGGTTGAACTCACGCCTTTTTCCACGCCTGTGATTGAACCCATACCTTATTCAACGCCTGTGATTGAACCCACACCTTATTCCTCGCCTGTGACTGATCCCACACTTGATTCCATGCTCGAGACGGAACTTTCTCGCTATTCTTTGCTCATGAATGCTGCGACTTATTCCACGCCTGTGATTCAACCCACACCTTATTCCACGCCTGAGACTGAATCCACACCTTATTCAACGCCTGTGATTGAACCCACACTTGATTCCATGCTTGAGACAGAACTTTCTCACTATTCTATGCTCGAGAATGAACCCGCGACATATTCCACGCCTGTGATTGAACCCATACCTTATTCAACGCCTGAGACTGAACCCACATTTGATTCCATGCTCGAGACGGAACTTTCTCGCTATTCTACGCTCGAGAATACCGCGACTTATTCCACTCCTGTGGTCGAACCAACGCCTTATTCCACGCCTGTGGTCGAGCCCACGCTTTATTCGATGGTTGTTATTGAACCTACATCTGAACTTATGTCTGAAGTTCAACCAGCTGCCAAAATCCCAGGCAAGAATGTTACTAAGAATAACAGCCGTGCCAGGAAGAGAAAGCTGGCAGTTGGCAGCAGTGAGTCTAACATCCAACGCGGCAAGAAGTCGCAGCAGAAGCCACATCGTCCTCACACGTGCGATGAATGCGGAGCTGCGTTCCCCAAGGCCAACGCTCTCGCCACGCACAAGCTGACTCACAGCGGCTTAAAGCCCTTCACGTGCGACACGTGTTCCTTCGCGTGCACCACACGTGGCAACCTGAACCGTCACCAGCGGACACATACTCAAGAGACGCCGTACGAGTGCAGCATGTGTTCGTTCGCGTGTAGACGACAGGAGGCGATGAAATCACATTGCATACAACACAAGGGAGAGCGCGGATATATATGGTACAAGTGTCCTTACGTCACCACGCGGAGTGGCCACAAGCGAAAGGACTGAGGATAAGCGGCATCGGTGTGATAAATGCAACTACGCCAGCGGAGATAGCAGTAACCTTGCAGCACAAGTGAATACACACGGGTGAAAAAGTACCAGTGTGAAGTATGTAGCTATTCGTGTGTGCGGAAAGGTTAGAAGAGCACCACACGTAGACATTTGGCAACCTCAGTGAGAAGCAAGAGCTAGAGCATTGGTCATTTGCACTCGGACAATCTGAGGTCTTCTGCACAGTCTTCAAGTCAATCCAATCTGCTGTCATAATGATAAGCAACCACTTAACTCTCCCAACAGTACATTATTTATAAGATATAAAGTTTTAACATTTTCAATGATATTTTTTTGATTAGGTAATGAGATTATATTGGGCCCGTTTAGGACAAATCTCTTTTCCAAAGCAGTTTTTACATTATTTTGTATTAGAAATATTATATTTTCTAAATAAATAGTATTATTGAAACTAACGTTTGTTTTATTTTACAAATCCATTTGATTTATAACTCTCAGTGTTTTTGAGAGAGCAAATCCTTTAGACTCTTTTGGCAGGGAACTCCATTTTTTGTTGTTTTATTGTTGGTCATTCCCTACTTATATATAACTAGGTTGCACCATTTCTCAGATCGAGCTGAAATTTTGAACAAAATAAGACTAAAAAGATGATCACACTGAAATTTTGAATGGCCATTGAGAGCAACATTTTATAATACCTACTATAAGAAAAATATTCTGTCAAATAGGTCAAGAACTTATCAACTTATTAAAGTTTTAAATTTTATGAAGTGTGTCCATCCAAATGTAACAATCTAAAAGTACGTATACCCAAGCTCAATGACCACTGCAATCACTTCATCTTTGAATCTCGGATATTTCTCTGTCCAGCGAGTATGCTATCACACTATCAGTTGGCTATCAGGCAAGAGCGAATGAAGAGCAGGTGTTTGTTGCACGTATTGGTGCTCTGCTCGCTCATCAATACGTTTCACTGAGTTTTCCTAGTTCTATTGTTATTTAAATCAAATGCCTGTAGTAGGAAATAACTGAAAACTTGTCACCGACAGAGAGTGTATATACCATACCATGTCAATTAGGTATATACAAATTCATACATTTTAATATCTTCAAAATTAAAAGTCACAATTGTTCACTTTTATAAAAAATAACATAATATTATGATTTGTGGTAGGTACACTCGGCCAAACAAAAATTGATTGTTGATCAAATTTGATTGACTGATAAATGTTAGATTGCACCATCCGAAGTCAGTCCAAGCAATCTCCTTGTCTCACTCTAGTAGGTGACCCCACATTTCAATTATAATAACAAGCTTTGATTGGTATGGGACATAACCAGCAGTCATTCAAATTTGATCAACGATCAATTGTTGTTTGGCCGAGTGTGCCTACCCAAAATATTGAACAAATTCCAGAATTCAGAGATTTTTGCAAAAAACTGCAGTTAATAACAACAGGTTGGAAATATTTAAAAACCAAAAACACTGATTCACAGCCTCCGTGCTCAGCTTACCTTGAGTTTTCCCTCACTCGTCTACATTTCCTTCCCGGCCACCCGAAGAGTCTCAGCCGTTAGGTGATTGCGATCTGAAGAGGTTTGCTTGGGTGCTCAGGCATCCTTTGTGTCCGTCCAATGACATGCATCGCAACTGCAACAATGTCAACTAGAGGTATAACACTGCATTGCAACTAATCCAGTACATGCCTCACAAATGACATAATACATACCTTCCATTGTCCTTAGATTCATTCAAGGCACAGCAGACTTGTGTTCAACCAATCAAACCCTTGTGATTAGATTATTAAACTAATATTAAGACGGCTGGGTAGTGAGTGTGGCCTAGAAGAGATTTTTAATCTTTTTTTATCAATATCTTTTACCAATGTAATTTTTAATAAAATAAGTCTAGTACGAGTCTTAAGAACTGTTCAATGAAAATAATTTCATGGTTTGGAATAGGTTATTTTAATGTATTTTATCCAACAGACGTTTAGTGCCATATTTTTACTAATTTTCAGGCACTAAACATCTGTAGGACAAAACAAAACTAATAAGCCATTCCAAGCTATGAAATTATTTTCATTAAACTGTTCTGAAGACTCATAGGTACAAAGCCTTATTTTATTAACACTTACACTCGTAAAAGGTATTGATAAAAATCGATTAAAAAACTCTTCAAGGACAAATTCACTACCCAGCCGTCTTAAAGTCACCACAAGTGGTTTTTATTTTGACCTTATGAGATAAAATCAGCCGAGAGCAAGACAACCCTGTCACTATAGTCAGGCAAACCAAGTATGTCGTGAAAAAATACTGAGGTTATAATGTCCCTGAAATTCAAATAATTTTTCAATTCACCATTTAGAACCTTGTCCTTATTACAAAAAGAATTCAGACATTTTAACAACATTTTGTGTCATTCAGTCAGACTTGGGTAAATTACTTTTTAAAAGTAGTGTGATTATATTACTTATTACTTGGAAAAAAATGTAATAAAATTACTGGTAAATTACTACTTCAGAAATGTAACGAAATTACTTTACTTTTTAAGCTAAAAAGTAGTGAAATTACTCTCAAAAATTACTTTTTCCAGAAATTTTTAACCGAAGGGAAAATTATTGGATGGGGATACAAATAAGAATGTTTAAGAAGTCACAATAAGAGCGAAGTAATTTTAAGCCTTTTCCTGTCAATTTATTACCATTATTTTGTACTCTGTGTGACTTTGCGTAGTGGAAATTCAAAAATAAGCCTGGTGAGTGTTGTTATCTGTCCATATTTTTGAAAATTACATACAAACGTGAAAATGTGGGCGAGGCTCACACCCACATGAACGTGAAAATGTACGGTAACGCGTTACAAATGTCAAATTACTCTGATAAAAGTAGTGAGATTATATCTAGTGGAGCGGTCGCTCCACCCAGCCAAGTCGTACTGTACACTCACTCAACATACCGTAAATGCCTAATAAAATGAGGAGCAGACCAACTACTTTTACTGTAAGCAACAACATGGCATTTTCGGCCTACTGGATCATAAAATTGGAAAATCTCACATTGTTGTGAAATATCTTAATTTTGAGCTATGGCCCACCCCACCACATATACCAAATTTGGGAACAATAGGCTATACCATTTGCGAGCTTGTGGGCCGTGAAAACAGTGAAATTACATTACTTTCATCTTCTTTAGATGATGATGATGATGATTCAGAGGGTCAGGAAATACCGCAATCACCGCCACAACCTAAACGGCTTAGCCGATCGATCTGAAATTTTTACCACACGTGCACTTTTGGCGTCTGAGGTGCGTTTTTATAAAACCAACCGGTAGTCGCCATTTTGAAACCGGAAGTGACGTCATATCTCGAAAACGGCTAAACCGATCGGAATGAAACTAGCGCCAAATGATTTAGACGGTCGTCTATATGGAATATCAATAGTTAAAGTAGAGATGTACTATTACCGAAACCGGAAATGACGTCATGAAAATGAAGATCTAGATTTTAATGACCTCTTACTACAATAACTACATATTCAGAAGGCTTATAATGATACATAACATTTATAGAAATAAATTCTAGGTGGCAGTTATTTCAGTCGCCATTTTGAAAACCGGAAGTGATACCATATCTCGAAAACGGCTGGACTGATTGGAACGAAGCTTTCGCAATTCTTCATGGAATATCACTTTAAGCTTAGGTATATTGAGCACCAAACACAATTTTTCGTATTAACCAATTCAGAAATGGCGTATTTTTTAAAAGTATTTAGTCATTGTTGCTCCGATGTGTGTTATAAACTAAAAAAATAAGTGATATCCCCATAAAAAAACACTCCGTGTAAAAATACAAGCCAAGTCTCTTCAACTATAAAAAAATAGAAGAAATCTAAATATTCAGCACTGAAAAGTAGTGATATCAAAAAATGAGCCAAGTCAAAACTTAATTTTAAAAACCAAAATATACTTGGCGCATCGTTTTTAAGGGCATTATAGGCATATTATATATATTTAGGTACATTTGATTTTTGGCATATGCTTCTATACTATTTATATACACGATGCGCCAAGTATATTTTGGTTTTTAAAATTAAGAGTTGACTTGGCTCATTTTTTGATATCACTACTTTTCAGTGCTGAATATTTAGATTTCTTCTATTTTTTTATAGTTGAAGAGACTTGGCTGGTATTTTTACACGGAGTGTTTTTTTATGGGGATTACTTATTACTTGGAAAAAAATGTAATGAAATTACTGGCTCGTTACCCAAAAAAGTAATTTCGTTACAGTAATGCGTTACTTTCGTTACGTTACTACCCAAGTCTGCATTCAGTGTAGTCATCACAAATACACAGTTTGGATGACAGATCACAAAATGTACGGATTTTGCAGTTTGCAGTACAGTAAACTTTTTAATTGGGTAAATCTAGCGTAACATGAAGTTAGAAGAAAAATACTCCCATCATACAATTCCAAAATATTTTATTAATTAAAATATTCATTTTGGAGTCAAACATAATGCACAACCAACAAATAATGCCAACAATTTCAAGAGCCGATAATAAAGTCAACCGCACACGGTTTTGAAATGCTTACTAAAAGTCAAAATGCTAATAAGAAAAACAAATTTAAGTATCTCATATTCACGCGAAATGCAGAGAAGCAACAAGTAGGATTCTACTTGGCCGTTCCCACGCCCGACCTGCTTCCCACGCCCGACCTGCTTCCCATGCCCGACTTGCTTCCCACGCCCGACTTGCTTCTCGAGGCGCGTGCAGACTTGTGACTCAGCAAGGAAGCGGTCACGCTTGGCTCCTTCTTCTCCGCGCTTGCTTGCCGCGCCGCTCTCCTGGCGGCGGCCGCTTCCTTGCGCTCGTCCGCGCGCACGCTGTATTCCGCACACAGAAGCAGAGCCTCGTAGAACTCCAGGAATGTCAGCTGAGAGAGAGAAAGAGTGCCGTGTTAGGGAAAGACAACACCAGTAGGACACATTGAAAGTGTGAGAGTTATTGAAAGTCATCAATTAACTTATTTTTTAATCCTGCAGAAAAACAGACTTGTTATTTTTACAGCAATACCTAACAAAAATACTTTATTAGGGATAGGAAACACTGTCGTCAATGTATACCAGTGGTACTCAACCTGCGGCCCGCGGACCAATTTTTGTGGCCCCCAGTTGGTGTTTTAATTACCTACTTATTCACAAAATTTGTCCCTTGTGCAATAATATTAAAAAAACTACAAATCTTGTTTCATTTGAGACACATTTTGAGAGTTTTAAGAGGATTTTGAGAGTTGTCATGTTAGGGTCGACGCATCAGGCTGAAATGTAAAATAGTGTATTGTTTTGGCATAGAATTTGCTAACATTCTAAAAAAAAACGCCTACGCAGGGTCACAATTGGTGAGTAGGTTGCTTCAGTTTGTGCATTTTAGAGCCCCAGAATCTCTTTTAAATTGTTAAATTCTTAAAAAATGCCCTGCGGGGCTAAACTAAAGTACAATGTAGAAACATGTTGCATGTGAAAATGAGTAATAACTAATAACATTTAGTCGTGAAATATGAGTTCAACGTACCGGATACTCCATGTTGACAATAAGCCCCGCCTCCATGATGGCCGGACAGACTTGAGTCAGAGCCTTCATTACCCTTCTGGCTCCCACATTCTTCAGCCCCATGCCCTTGTCGCCCAGCGCCCTCTTCATCGTCGCGGCCAATGGCAGGTAGGTGAGGCCGCCGCCCACTGCGCACACGTTGACTCCGACTGGCGGGACGTTGGCGGGGCTGGAGCGTGGAGCGGGGCTGGAGCAAGCGAAGCGGAGGAACACGCGAGCCGTCATTGGCCGACCGAGAGAGGTGTAGAGATGGTGGGCGGAGTCAAGGGGCAACAGGTCGAGATGTCGGGTGATCGGACTGGCTGCGGAAAGAAAGCATCGAAGAACATTGACACAATCTTTCATATGAATACAATTAATGTGTGCCAATCAATAATGTGATTAACAAATTAAGCATCTGGTCAAGTGGGCGTTAAAACTCGATTTCTGTTATCATTTCGGACCTTCGTATGAACAACCTGTCACAGGCAGCAACTAACAAAGGTCCTCGCAATTTTATCATGTTCATAGCCGGTGCTTTTGAACAATTTTTCAAACATTTAGGCTAGAAAAGCACCTGGAAAATAATAAAAGGTACTAAGTAAGCACTCGGTTGTTTATCAACTTCAAACCATTGTAGCTGAAGTTATTATTTTTTATTATTATTATTTTTTATTTTATTGATTAAATTCATTTAGATCTCCAATATTGCTTCGATGTAGTTTTCTTGTTCGACTTGGATAAGGAGGAGATTTTGAAGTGAATAGTCTGAGTAACTCGACATCAGGGAATATTGCTGGACGTTATCATGAGACTGACTGAATGTACACAACGGACCTGGAAGCGGCCGGTCCAGCAGCGGCACGAGGTCCTGCAAGATCAGCGTGTCCAGACCGCGGCCCAGAGCCCCCTCTAGACAGCCGGTGTCGGCGCGCACGTACAGCAGCCATGCAGCGTCCAGGAGGCTGTGCAAGAACTGCCAGAACTGCAGCGGCTCAAGCGGCTCGTGCACGAACATCACTCCGCTGTCCCGGTTCTCCGCTGCAGAAGCAGACAGGAGCAGTGAGTCACATAAGCCGTACAAGAAGTAGATGACTTTTTTTGAATAAAATGCAGAAAAAAGAATATATCTAACTAAAAATATTTAAAACAAATATTTTTTCTAAACATTTGTCAATAAATGTGATCCACTTGTTTTCTTCAAACACTGAATAAGGAAATTGCGGGACTCCTGTAGGTATAGATAGGTAGATGTGCTTCAAAACTCGAACAAATTAAAATAATTTAGTTCAAATCTAATTGTACTTTTGCAGTTGTTTATGTAATTTCATTTGTTTTTTGTTTAGAACAAAACCGGCTGGATTTATGTGGAAAAATCTACTTTCCCTGCAATATTTCATACTACTTTCTACTTTCATTATTTCACTGCAATAATATAAATATTTTAACACCAATGATAACTTCTGAAACCTAGAATATAAAAGAAGTATCTTATACGTAGGTACCTATTGTAAGATAGATTTATTATTACTTGTTAAATGAAGTCCCATCACGTACCGAGCATATCGTCGAGCTGCACCAGAGTCACGCCGCGCGTGTGAAAGCCACAGTCGCGGTACAACTGCCAGAGGAAGACGCGCAAGAGCACGGGCGTGTGCGCCGCACCCCCGCAGCCTGCCAGCGCGTAGCGAGAGTACGCGCGGCGCAGCGTGGGGAGGTGGCGCGTGATGGCCAGCTGCACGGTGCGGGACTCGCGCTGCACCCAGCGCGACCTGACCTCCGCCAGTCCGTGGATCAACACATGGAGAGAGCCGAGCGACTCGGAACTGCTCTTACTGCCGAGCTAGAAAGTGGGAGGAGAGGAGTGTGTTACTTCCACCATCACAACCATAGTAAACCAAATAATAAACGGTACATCGAAAGAAAAGGATTGTCTGATAAAGGTTTGATGGCATCATCCCATGAAGTCTGTGCTAATGCATTATCTAAATCTAGTAGATGAACTCTGATTTCATTGATAATAAAAAGCATTTAAGCTGGGTCCACATAGGCCGTTTTTTCCGTTTTGCGTTTTCCGTTTTTCTCTCTTGACCAATCACAAGCCCGCCGCACGCGGATTTTATCCTCGCCGCGCCGCATAAACTTCAACGAGGATTTTAAAAAAGACGCACGGCGGAAGTGACGTAAAACTTTTAATAACCAATCACGTACGACTACGTCACATGGTCAAATAACATGGCCGATCTAACACTAGATGCATTATTTTAAAATTACATACTTGGGAAGAAAATTAGCCCATCTAAATACTCACAAACTGTCACTGACAGATATATAAATAATGTTGAAAGAACATTTTTTTGTTTTCCACGGCCTCCTGACATCTCAAAAGTAAAGTTTTAACCAGGCGGGGGGATCAAGGTGCTTAAAAAAGTTTTTGTAGAAGACGCAAAACGCTCTATGTGGACAGTCCTACTAAAAACGGAGATGTTTTATGAGTAAAAACGGAAAACGCAAAACGGAAAAACGGCCTATGTGGACCCAGCTTAATTGTCAAGGAACCTGACCAGGAGCCAATCAGTTTTGTGCAAAGTACCGTTTTTAATTGGTTTGAGTGAACATTGATAAAAAGGCTGTGCAATAGGTACAAATTCTTTCCATGAAGCTTGGTCGATATTTAAAAAAAATAAGTGATAACAAATCTAACATCTTAAAATCATAACAAGTTAACTTGTAAAATGTTACTTTATTACGGTACATATAATTGGAAAAAGTAAAAACGGTCCCAAAGAACCGGATTGGCTGATTAAGATTTGAAGGCATCATCCGAAGAAATCATATGCTAACTCGTAATCTAACATGTTCAAACTCTAAAGTGACCAGCAGTCGATCTGTGGATTAGAAAAGGGTCATTTTACTTTCCCGTCCCCTACTTTACCTGCGTGCGCACCATGTCCCATTGTTATGCCGAACCTTCTCTTGGGTTGAGCTCACTAAGGGGTTCGTAAAATACCTGTTTTTCAAGAAAATCCCAATCCACAGATTGGTTGCAGGTCACTTTAGTAGATGAGTTCTGATTTTAACAATAAAAGCAATGATTTTTATTCTCAATGAAGCTGACCAGCAGCCGACAGATTGTTTTTATTTTGGCTAAGTTCACATTGTAAAATAGATTGAACAGATTGAAATGATCATTTTACACCAGAAAGTAGAGACTTTAATATGCAAATCTTTTCATCGAAGGGATGCTGATTTAGTGATTTGAAACAGAACTGATAACAGAAACATTTCTCCTGACTTTTACCATTCCAAGAGTTCATAGTTCTCGAACTATTGGAAAATGTTTCAAAATCATTTGTCGATAATTTTTCATCACAACTAAAACATACACAAACACAAAATATTCAAGTTGCATATATATAGAACAATAATCGGGTAGGTACGTTCAATTCAGATTCAACTTTGACTAAGTACTGCAATGTGTATGCATGCTGTACACACCTCAATCTTCTTCTCGGCTTCGCGAACGCCTGGGATCGTCTCCCAGATCCCCATCAGCAGCATCTCCTCGTAACCTCCGGGCCGGATCCGGGACTTCTTGGTAGCTCCTCCCTCCACTCGCCTCCCTTCCGCCAGCATCGAGCCGGCCGTCTGCGTTGCCTTGCTCCGGCGACATGGACATGTCTGAAAACACAACACTCTTTTACTTTTATAGTGGTGCGTTGATCTGCAACTAGATAACTGGCGACAATGAGTGGTGATTATGAATAGAATAGGCAAGGCTGGGAAGGAGGCGATTGTGTGTGGACAATAAGTGTGGCTATAAGTAGGGGGTCTTCCAAACATTTGCCTATGAACTGAGAGAAACCATGAAAACACCTCTGTCAGGGAGGAAGCTATCACTGTTATTTCTTTGAGGGTAATCACCAATCATCAACTGCTTTCACAAGTAACTGGAAGTAGTTGTTCCTCAACTAATTGGGAAATTATTTTATTTCAATAACTGGCACAGGAGACAAGTAGGTAGGTACTAGGTACTCTGAATAAGTTAATTATAATAAAAAAATGGAAATGGATTTAAATACCTTATATTCGAATAATACCTACTTGTAGGTATGTTAGATATTCTTTGAAATCAAAGCAAAATAACATAACCTGTACTTTTAACAAATAATAGAGAGTGATTGTTTATAAGAATTTGTTATTAGTTCCTAAATAAAAATACAACAGAAGAGCAATACAGTAGAGGTGATATTTGATCATTTGAGTAACCACCTATTAATTTTTACAAGTTTTACTTCACAGGCACAGTATTGATGGGTTCTTTAGGACAAGTTTAGTAAAAGACAGTTCCAGACTTTAATCCTTGTGAAAGCTATAGATAACATATATTATCTTCACCCACCGTTGTCCCCGGCTCCTCGTCTTCCCACACCAGCTTCTCTCCCTCCTGGACCACCTGCAGCTTGGAGTCGGCCGCAGGAACCTCGTCCGTCTGACACGCCTTGTCGAGCCTTGGACAAACCATCAGGTCGAGCCGCGCGATGTGATGGGACAGGTCGATCTCGTGATCGGCTGCGAAGAACGATCCGTCGCCGTGGTCCAGCGGAAGCTGCAGGCGGTTGTCGCTGAAGAGAGGATTGCCGGAGAGCGTCTTGCCGTTGGCGCACACCACTTTACCTGCACCCTGGGTAACAGACATTCAAGTACATTCTTTTTCTTCTGTAGTGTTCATAATCATAGAAATACTCTCCTCCATAAATAAAGTAGAATATACATACAGACTTTTATATAATATCTCACTGTTAGACAGTTTGCATTGTATTTACAACCTAATAGGTAGGTACTTATCTACCTAGGTACTGAGAGAAATGAGTTCCAATCCAATACTTAGTTAGGTACTAGAACAAAGTCAATGTTTGCAAGCTTCATCAGAAAACATAAAATATTTAGAATTAAAGCATTGCATGTTTTTAAGGAGACACTCTTTCCTCTTTGACCATGTCACAAAGACGTACCTGCTTGATGTTGCAGACCCACTTGGCGAACACTCTCTCGCCGGTTGGCAGCTCCATGACGCCGTTGCCGTGGCGTTTGCCGCAGCAGAATCCCCCTCGGTAGACGTTCTCTTGCGGCGCCGACAGCCCGACGTTCAGGAACGCAGACCACGTGTACTCGCCATAGCCTTCTGGCAGTCCGTTGCGCCATTCGCCGCGATACAGCTGTACATTGTCAAGGCTTCAATACATTCCCATCATCTCTAGCCTTCCAAGTCTTCTGATAGTTGGAATAGTAATTTGTAGGTCTTTCATCATTCAACAAAGAAGATTCGGTGAACGAAAATTATTTGTTCCATTGTATCTTTTACATTTCAGACATGGCATGAAGATACGCTATTCTGAAGAGTGGCATATTTAAAAAAAAAATATTCTTTTTAAGTTAGGTAGGTATAGGTAACCTAAAGTTGTAGTACCTACAAATTAAAATACTGATTGTAATAGGTAGAGGGCAACTGATATAAAATGCACTAGGTATAAAGGTACATAGGTAGCGTAGTACCTACCTAAATAATAACAAGGGCATAATACGCACATATTGTAATTCCTAAATAGTATATAACATTTCAATTGCACACTTTAATTGACTGACTAATTCTTGACAAACAGTTTATTTCATATCATCCCCACGATACAAGTAGACTTTCAAACGCCGTTATCAACAGTCTAAAACATCATGTCATGATTTGAGATATTTGGCAGCGAAAGTAGAGAGTTCCTATGATGATAATCGAGTGACAACGCGTCCCCTATCGTCGCCTGGTCCTTGGCATGTCTGTGACCGGCCGGCTGGACGACGGCTTGCATGAAGTGACCGGCGCCCTGGTTCCGCAGCGCGCAGCTCATCTCGTGCATCATGATCTTCGCCTCCAGCTCCATCCGCTGCGTCATCAGGTCCTCGCACACGCCGCACGAGTCCACCTTCGGATACCCGAACGAGATGTTGAACTTGCTCTTGAAGATCTCGCGGAACTTCTCGTACGAGAGAGGATTCGCGGGATGCGTCTCGGTGTACATGTTGTGGAGTTTACGGATGTTCAGCTCCTCGGGTAAGTAGATCTTCTCGCTGCCTTGGAGACTGTAATGAACCCGTCGCCCCGGCAAAGCGCAGATGAAGCCCATTACGAGAGCCAATGTTTCCGCCGACTTCTTGTGCGGTCGATTGCTGTGTTTCCCTCGGTTGTCCACCGGAGGTTTGCCCTCCCTCGCCAGGCTGGTTTTAATAGTTTGTACTCGGCGAGGTGTTATGCCGTGGATAGCCAGGAAAGCCTTGTAACACACTTGAATCTCCAAGTCAGCGCCGTCTCTGAACACGCGCACTTTGTATTGATATGAGAAGTCGTGATAAGCCGCAATAGATTCATGTTTCCTCGGTCGGCGTCGGTTGATTGGTAGAACTTTAATCAAGCCCGCGAGATATACCGTCTGCTTCTGTGAGCTTTCAAACTGATTGAAATCACGGATAATTGCCTTTCTCTCCTGATCCGTGACGGTCTCGAAGCACTTGTACAGCTTGCACTGACAGTCAGGGCCCAGATAGTGACTCTGCACTCTCAACTTTTTACCCACATCACTCAAACGTCCGGTCTTCTGGCGCTTTTTACTTGCCGGTGATGTGCTGGTTTTCGATGAATCTACAATACCTATATGAAATTCCATACTGTATTTCCAGATTTAAAATAAAACAACAGAAAATCAGAATCAAAACACTCTAACATTGTAACCTAACCTCACATCATGGCTCCGCTCCTAGCACCGCCAGGATGAACTACCTTCCTGCTCGTCAGCTCAATCGCCATGTTCCACGTGGCCGTGGTATACGCGGCAAAACTTTGAATCGAAAAACGAACAAAACGATTTTCGAAAGTAATTTCAAGTGAGGTTAGGGAATAGCCAAAAGGGCTACCTACCCCCAAGGGCCAAGGGCCAAGGGGTTATTATGAAGGGGATCATAGTACTCATAAAGCAACTTGTAATTATATTATAACCTTATGAAGCAGCTACTAGATAATTTACCAAATCGTCGGCTACGCGGCAAAACCTCGTAAGTGCCATTTTGCAAAATGTTCAGGAGAGACAAAAAACATCACAATTTGAAAATATAGGTATATCAAAATTATTTTTATTGGTAAATTCATGTAAAAATATACTACACATACTAATTGACTCAAAACTTAAAATTTTTTTAGTTCCTATTATATAAAGCACTTACGTGTTTTTACTCACGTTAATATATCAGTTTTAAGCACTTTACGCCAGTACACAAAGGCACCTGCGTGGTTTTGCTGATCACTTGGTTTCATATATCGTCGGCTACACGGCAAAACCTCGTAAGTGCCATTTTGCAAAATGTTCAGGAGAGACAAAAAAACATCACAATTTGAAAATATAGGTATATCAAAATTATTTTTATTGGTAAATTCATGTAAAAATATACTACACATACTAATTGACTCAAAACTTAAAATATTTTTTAGTTCCTATTATATAAAGCACTTACGTGTTTTTACTCACGTTAACTTATCAGTTTTAAGCACTTTACGCCATTACACAAAGGCACCTGCGTGGTTTTGCTGATCACTTCCCAGCAAACACAGCACTGCACGCTTTGTACATTAATTGTGCCTTCCCGACGCATCATGTGCAAGGAAAGTGTTGGGCGTTGTACGGTTGATACAAGAAAGATATCTGTTCGTCTACACACATAAATTGCACCTTCAGAGAGTGTACCTTTTGTATGCTGGGCCTGTACCCGCGTACAACACTGCAATTTATTTGCACGCGCGACAATACCGGGCCAGTGTCTACCGACGTGTATGTTTCTTGCATACCAAAAGCTGCACGCGCAACAATACCGGGCCAGTGTCTACCGACGTGTATGTTTCTTGCATACCAGAAGCTGCACGCGCAACAATACCGGGCCAGTGTCTACCGACGTGTATGTTTCTTGCATACCAGAAGCTGCACGCGCAACAATACCGGGCCAGTGTCTACCGACGTGTATGTTTCTTGCATACCAGAAGCTGCACGCGCAACAATACCGGGCCAGTGTTGACCGACGTGCATGTTTCTTGTATACCGAAAAACTACACGCGCAACAATGCCGGGCCAGTGTCTACCGACGTGTATGTTTCTTGCATACCAGAAGCTGCACGCGCAACAATACCGGGCCAGTGTCTACCGACGTGCATGTTTCTTGCATACCAGAAGCTGCACGCGCAACGACACCGGGCCAGTGTTGACCGACGTGTATGTTTCTTGTATACAGAAATACTGCAAGCGCAACAATACCGGGCCGGTGTTGACCGACGTGCATGTTTATTGTATACACACAAGGAGTGCACTCAACAATGCTGGGCTGGTATCAACAGGAGTGCATGTTTCTTGCGTTGCGAAACAACTCTATCGGAAACATGCAAAACCATTGCTGGCCCAGTGTTGTACAACGCTGTTATTCGTTCCACTTTCTTGCCTACCAATCTGTATAGTCACGCTATGGATGTGTTTAGATAATTTAAAGCGAAAATATAAATAAAGAAAACGTGAATATATCTATGCGAAATCAATTCTAATCTATATCAGTTGTATTATTTCACATCCTAATACATGTCCGTGTGTTTTTTTCAGTTAATACTCGCAATAAGTCTTCAAAATGAGCATTTTAAATATAAAGTGCACGAAAAGTGCACGCAATGGTGCCGGCGTGGTACAAATATTGTATACGGTCATCCACAAGAAATCAAGTATTTCAATGTTACTTAAATATTAAATTAATTATATAAGTATGAATTGGACTTGCATGACGTATATAATAATTTCATGTATCAATATTTTAACGGAATGTTTTAATTATGAACACATTTTATTTGTTATGCTCATTATATTAATTTCTTTGCACTGTACAAATTAATAACATAAAAAAATTATTTGATGTTAAAATTGATGAGGAAATTGAAAATACTATGATATTTAATGCATTCTTTTAAACAAATTGAATTGCGCGGTATTGGAGTGCCCCAGCAGTAGGTACCCGTTTTGTATCAGAATTGTGTCGTACGATCGCTCGTGCTCGCTCGCCGGTCAAATGTCTTATTTCACCCTCGAAGCTCCATCGTCACCGTGGAGGAGTGGATACATCGGGAGCGCGCCAAATCGACGACCGGAGTTCGAATCCAGTGTATGTCTCATAAAATTGTCTTTCATGTACTAATTGCAATGTCTTCTATCACACAGTACAAACTACCTCCTTGTATAAAACTAGATAATTTTTTCGATTTTGAATACTATAATGTTTGTTTTAAATACGGCAACATGAACTAGTAGCGATCCCCGTAGCTAATTTTGGAACTAGCGTTTTACATGCGAAAGAGCAAGTGCAAGAAAGATGCCGTTTCGTTGGCGCAAATTTTGTGCACACAATCCGCACGGACGATGCACGCCCGGTTTTGGGAGTGTGCCTTTCATGGCTGCAAGATTAGTGCAAGTAAGTTAACGGCGAGGTATCTTTTCATGGCAGTTGGTTTTGTGCAAGAAAGATGCTGGTCCGCAACTGGGTTGGTGCACGCTGTACATGATGGAAAATGTGCATATTTTCGGGACATGATTTTGCCGGCCCAGTAACTTCTGTACAACACAAATACAACACCGCATGAAGGTACAAAAATGATACAAGGCGTGCACTCTTGTGTTTGCTGGGTTGGTTTCATATATGTTAAATAACAAGGATTTCTATTGGTCAAAGATTTTTGCGGGAATATTCAAATGCAGGAATCATTATTAAGCTATTGAAAAAACTCAACAGTCCATTTTTGGCCAAAATGGCACTTACGAGGTTTTGCCGTGTAGCCGACGATATGTTAAATAACAAGGATTTACATTGGTCAAAGATTTTTGCGGGAATATTCAAATGCAGGAATCATTATTAAGCTATTGAAAAAACTCAACAGTCAATTTTTGGCCAAAATGGCACTTACGAGGTTTTGCCGCGTAGCCGACGAAATATAATATCACTAAGGTCCAGTTTTTTAGTACTTTGATAAATTTTAAACAGTTGATTAGGACTATTGCCACGGACGGCACGGCAACAACCAATGAAATTCCTTGAATGACCGATTAAACAAACTCTGGCAGAGTATTGAAAGACCCGCCATAAAAGTAAAGGCTGACATATCATTTTCATGATTAGGTACGTGCAATTTGCATAAAATATCATAGCCTTGAGTTTGATGCTTGTATTGTTTGTTCCCCGTCTTTCTGTTATGCTTACGTCATTGTTCGTCCAGACCATGACGCCCACGCCGTGGCGCTTTCCCCGGCGCCATTCCCCTTGATATCTCCCGCCCGTGACGTACTGGCGCACTCCGTAGCCGTCGTACACGTCGTCCTTCCACTCGCCGTCGTACCAGTCATTAGTGTGGCCTGCGCAGATCAGTGGCTCATGGTCACCCTCATGGAAGTATGGCTAAGGCCTCATGCTTAAAAGACATTCCAGACTTATCGACGCAGCCCAGAGTCTACTGGATACTGTCCAGACCATAAGAATGTGTTGAGGGCTGAATTCACAAATAAAAGGTACAGGGAAAGAACGCGAAAAGTAAATTTTTTTGAAAAATTAGTTTAATGTCATCTTGCAGAGATTTTTAAGAGCTTTCAGAAAATCCCCTCGGATTTTAGAAAATATTGCCACAAAGTCTTGAAAAAAGCAATTGAAGTACCGATCTGTACGGAAGATCAATACAAGTTTCAACATAGAACTTCGTTTATCTCAGTTTCATCCAAATGTGACTTATAGGCAGCGTTATTTCCCTGTTCCCTTCAAATATCTACTTGCGGACGCAAATCTTTTGAGCATGATGCTGTAAGTGAAAGTTTAAAAGTAAAGCGATTCTACAAATGGTGGCAGAAGTAGGATTTCTGAATTTAATTTGGCAGATAATTGGAAAACTCCGAATAGGGGAGCTATGATCTTGCGGACAAGATCACGTTGACTCACCGTCGTAGACGCACTTGCCGTGACCGTGCTTCCTGCCCCAGCGCCACTCCCCGGTGTAGCACGGCCCGCCCGGCACGATGCACATGCCGCGTCCGTGTCGCCAGCCGCTCGCCACCTCACCCTCGTACCGCGTGAGGTCCGCCCACTCCAGGCGCCCCCGCCCCGTCATGGCACCGCCCACGAACTCCCCCTGCAGGTGACAGCGTGTGAGTCGGGGACAGCGTTGACGCCGCGTCGCCGCAACTCACCTTGTAGCTCGCGCCGTCCGCCCAGGTGTATCGCCCTCTCCCCTCGTACAGGTGGCGCGACACTCGGCCCGAGTAGCGGCCGCCGTTCTTGTAGAAGGCGTTGACGAGGAGGTCGTGCTTGCAAGCGCAGCCGACGTCGGGGACAGTGGAGGCGGACGAAACGTGCTCGTCGACCTAAGTGGAGGCAAGGGCTTCAATACGGCGACGTCATGTCGGAACCCATTCTATCCGAGTCTTTACGGGCTACATGAAACCAAGGGGGTGATTCCTGTATGCATTTTCACTCTCTTATCTTCAATTTTAAGACAGTAGCAACCATTGTTATGGGCGTTAACATTAGAGTAAACAAAATTTATGTTACGATAGCTAATTTAAGAGACTAAAAACGTACAGGAATGACACCTAACTTTCTAATTGTCCTCTTCATAATAGTCAGTTTCCAAATGTTGTGAAATGTGACCACCTTAAGGTCCCTAATCATTGATTAGCTTCTATACATAGTGTACAGTCCTGGAAATATGTTCGCCAAACCCTCAATTCACCCCCACCACATTCGAACAACTTTACCAGAGATACTATACTGGTCGAGGGGAGGGACCTGAACTAACGTAACTGCATGGAAAGGGGGGAGGAGAGTGTGACTGTACGCCACTGGACGCGCTAGGGTGACTGACCTTGTGCTCAGCGCTGCCCCCGCTGCTAACGCGGTCTGCGCTCGGCGGGGACGGAACTGCATCTTGCTGAGCCGGCTTGCTGGACACCAACACACAACATCAATACACTCATGGACGTCCACAGGATTTCAGACATGGGGTGAGGGGGGTGAGAGGCGCGCCCCTACCCTGCCCCACAGGGCGATTTTTGGTTTTTGGACACTTTGAAATCAATTTTGAGACGTTGAGGTGTACTTTGTTCAAATATTCAATGTCTTTTAAAATTTGACATTTTGGAGTGGTAGAGGGTACCTTGCCCTGCAGGGCATTTTTTGATTTTTTAAAACTTTGAAAATAATTTGTTGAGTTTTATTGTTTTCAAAATGAAACTACAGTGCGTTCGGACAGGACCTTTCAGCTCCTGAGGGCAATACAATCCCTAATAAAATGCTTTATAGGTACCGAGTGTTGACTCACTTTTGTTTCTGAAAATGAGAAACACGCCATGGGTGGCATAAATTAGCAACTCTTGGTATGATCCTCATACCCTTAGTTGCAGCAATTAGTAAACATTACTCATTGATGCATTCTTACAATAATACGCCAAATGTAATTTCGCTGTGCAAAATGTATGAAGTGTAAACAATTCCACTGAATCTTATAAAATTATTAGTTTGCTCCTCTCTTTTACCAATTCTGAGCTATTTTGAGTTATCTGTGGATTTTTATCGGTTACTATGGCCACGGCCAATGAGAGACTATATAATTGCTGATTCTTCGCTGCACAGTTTTGCCGATTTCTCTCGCTAGTGGCGCTGGGGGTATGAACACTCGGTGCCTATACACCTCCGAAATGTGTTTTTTTTGCTCCTCTATTGTTATGGTGAGGTGGGGTAGTACTCGAAAAATATCCAAAATTAGCGTGTATAATAGGAATTCCAAGCAGAAAATAGTTTTTCCTCTGCTGCAAATTCTGTGTGAAACGTACTGTATATGTAAAATACACCACACAAATTTTATATTTTCCAGACATCCAGGGGGGGGGGGGGGGGGGCGAGGATCACCCCCCCCCCCTTGCCCCTCCCCCCTGTGGTCACCCATGTAAACATGTAATCATCACTTTCCTTCCTAGGTGTTCTGTTGGAAAAGTCAACCTCACAACTCTGGCTTGAATGACATTCTTGAAAGTCGAGTCATGAGTTACCGGTATCCCGTGAGCAATGATTGAGTTCTTTGGTGTAGTGTCGCATGCCAGTGGCAAGGAAAACGACGGTCCAGAAAAAGAAATCCTGGGTTGGGATTCTGTAACATCAAAGCGGCAGCAATATCGTTAGCAATGAGATTTTGCCATAAGCTTTATACAGATTGCAATTCCACCAGCAATCGAAATTAGTTGTAGAATCGCAACCCTGGGGACGAATTTTCTAGATCGTTCGCGACATATTTCTACGGTTTCACGAACACCTGACTTGGGAATATTTTCCAAAAGTTACACAGAAGTCTGTACGCTTCCTATAATGTTGCAACATGCTCAATGCACACGTGATTATGTGCCTTGTGATAGGTAATCTTATCTCCACTTTTTCCTGAGGAGTGAGTGAGAGATAGTTTCAATTCAGTTCTGCTGCTATCTCGAGCGGTGTAGAATCACTTGTCTGTTGAAGTTCTGTTAATTTCAAGCTACTCCGTTGATACCAATGAATTTACGCTGGAACCAAGGTAAAGATGAAACTCATATCATTGTATTTATAGTTAATAATATCGTATTATATTAACCTGTGATCACTGTTCATTTCATGGATTATTTCGTCAAATTCAATGACAATGATCAAAATAAACTGATGAGCTTATCGATAAACTCTCTGCCGCAGAGATGGAAGGCACAATTACCATTTTCTCGACTTTGCTTGCACAATTTTGGAATCATGTACCTAATCAATCTAGCTATCAATTGCAAATTGACGGAAGTCAACAAATTAAGCTATACATTGATCTTGTATTCTTTTTCATTATGGCTGCACTTTTACAAATTTGATTCGACGAACGCAGAATTACTGTTCTTGAGCGTATCTATCAAGAATTATTGAAGTCAGGCCTTCTAGATTAGATTATTTTGCGCACATTAATTTTTTACTTTTAACTATGTTGATCGTAAGTGGAGGACATGGGGTGGGGTCAACTAAACGGGCCCGATCCGGGGGAGTCTGAAACTGGTAGGAAAGCCAGGCCGGAATGGGGACGGACCGGGAGGGTGTGAGGATTCGGGCCGGTGGGACCCGCACATTTGGGGAGGGTATGGGACTAGGTCGAACCTGAACTGCACTTAATAAGTAGACGTTGATAAAAAATGCAAAAAAATTGAATTTTGGCGAGAGGTGAAACTCAGGTGAAGCTATAGTAATCAAATACTGCAGAGATAGTTCAAGCTTGTTTAAATCTTCGTCGGTTTTTTCTCTCAATAGGTCTCTTTATTTGCATCCCCCGCTAAAGTTCCGCTCCCAGCCAATAGACACCAGCACAAGCTGGCCTGTTGCTTCATAACTTCGACGATAAAGCTTGGTCCACATAGTCCGTTTTAGTTTACTTTGGATTGTTCTTATTCATTGCCTGCTTGTTACATAGCAGGTACAAAACATAATATAACAGACCCTTGGGGAGGATTGTGTTGGCCAGTGATTCACTAGACTAGGTCGGCGAGCATATGTGCTCACGAGTACCTAGTTGTTTCCCATGGGTAGCAACTGACATGGAGAGGTCACCAAGGTCCACCCACAGCCTTGAGAGCGAGATTGGGCGCCTCCGATCACTTGCACTTGCACGCTCAGACCGACCCTCCACTCTCCAACCCTTACGCCCTCCAGACCGTTCTCCTTCCGTACTATCTTCCTACTACGGTGTCTCCTGTGTTAGCTCCTAACCGTAGCTTGATAAGTAGATAACTACCTATAACAATTTACAAAATGAAAAATGTTCGGTAAGATCGCTAGAAGATACAAATTACAAATTATTGAAATGTACATCGTCTTCTTTGTTCCAGACCTTGATGTCCATCACCAGGCATTTCAGCAGCTAGAGAATATTGAAGTTTGTCAGCAGCGGTTTTTTGTCTTCTCGGATCTTGATACAGGAACCTAAGAGAACAGAGCCTCTAACGGTGAGAACACATTCCTCATATTTCATGTGTTTCTGCTTTTAAATGTGAGTGACAGCACCGGACAATGGGATCGAGGGAAGAACAACTAAAAATATCAAAGTACTACACTTTAGAAAAAGTAAAATACCACAAGAAATAAAAATTACGTGATAATCAATAAAAATCAAAAAATTACTCAGGAAACAAAAAAAATCACGTAAAAATGAAAAAAGAGTAAAAATAAAAAATATCACTCAAAAATTTAATAAAAAAAAATATTTATACAAAATATTAATATTTTAAAATAAAAAATTACATACACTCGAACAAATAATACACGGTATTCGAAAGAAAAGGATTGGCAGATAAAGGTTCGATGGCATCAATCATCCTATGAAGTCTGCGCTAATAATGCATCATCTAACTCTAGAAGGTGACCTCTGATTTCATTGATAATAACAAGGATTGACTGTCAAGGAACCTGACCAGCTGCCAATCCGTATTGTTCAAATACCGGTTTTAATTGGTTTGAGTGAACAAATAATAAAAAATCACATGCAAATAAAAAAATATAAAAAGTTACGCAATATATCACAAAAAAGCACGTAAAAATAAACATACTAATAAAACCGTGTACTTTAAAATGGCGATTTGTAAACCCCGTCTAACGTGACATCTGTGGTTGAGTGTGACACCAGCCTAAGGTCACAGGCTAGTGCGTGGTATAGCGTGTAGGTATTGCACTGAGAGAAATCCCCTCTCAGTCTCGATCACCTCATATGATATGACGTCATATCGAACCACCTCGCGATCAGACCATGGAAATATCATCACACCATCAGCATCACCTGATATCACGCCACTGCGGTATCTTTGGTTCCGTGCAGTTCCTTGATTATATTGTAAAGCGAGAAGATTTGCAAGTAGTCAAGGTGCGGTGCGAAGTGAGCGACCTTTTGCAGCTCTTTGGCACGGACCTATGCTTTTTTATTTTTTTTTCTGTTACGAGGCTATACAAGTCACAGTTTTTCTTCAATCGAGCTGGAATTTTGCACACAAGTACGAACCATTTCTGATCGTTGCTGACACCAATTTTTATGAAATCCGCTGATTGGTTCAAATTTAAAAAAAAAATCAATTGGTTGGTTTGTTCAATTTGAAATTTTGCGAAGTCATTGCAACCAACATTGTCCCCAATCTTACAAAGTTTCAGCATCCAATGGAATTATATTTGGTCTATCAAAGATAGTAGTCACCGAAGTTGCCATAAACGATTACCGGAGTACGTACTACAATCATCTCTGATATTTGAAATTGTCTTTAAAACCAGAATCTACCATCGTAGATATCCATAAAATTAATCTTTCACTTACATGAACATTTTATAGGTTGGAGTTGGAGGGGGGGGGGGGGGGAGGGAGTAGTTAGGATAGTGAGGGTAGTTTGATGTGAGGGAGGGGTGATCGGGAGGTGAATCGAAAGGCTTGGAACTTTAGATTTTTGTTTAAATGATACAACAGAAACGATTAGTAAGCATTCATAATCGGGAAAATTAATCGCTTCCTGATCTCATTATTGTTATTGTTATCAACTTGTCTGGTTCCAACTTATGAATACCTGATTACGTGGTGTGTGATGAAAATCAGATACATGTTATGAAACTTAATCAATCAGTGTCTCACTCAGAGAATAGCTGCTTCTCTTTCATTCTCCATACCATAGACGAATTAGTAGCCGAATTGCCATATTATACAAATGCCGTTACAAGGACCAGACAACACGAATTATAATTACTATATGCGAATCAAGATACGTAAGTGCTTATTTTGTTTTACTTGTATTCTGTAGTCTTTTGTGCTCTTTCACAAAACTCAACTCGTCAAAATATCAATGTATTATCTGGGAGAGTTTTAATCTACTTCTTCCCTGAACTATAGTTGTGGACCACGTCTACAGGTGAGAGTCTCCTTTGTATAGGGAAGTCTCTTAGAATGTAGAATGAAATAAATACTTGAATTGTTTTTAAATATCCATGTTTCTGATCTCGATGATCAAAAAATTTATTCTGTGGGAAATACTCGTAGTAGCAAAGTTTTAATCGAATCTGAATGAAATGAGTGACTTATTGAGAGCGCAAGAACGACCAAGGAGACAACTGACTTCAAAAACGTGTATTGAATCACATAAACCCAATGTATAATCATGATGAGACCGGTTGCTGATAACATTGCTGTCTACGTCATAATCGTTCATGTTGTGCAACTCCGTTTTACCAGCCTGAATGTTAGGCGATATTTCAATGCGAGATTTGACAATGAAAATGACGGACTAGACAAGGAAAACAAGTGTTGACATTTATCATTTTTCCTCTAGTTTTTAATTTAAACTTAAGAAAAAATGAGGAGACTTCCCTAATAGGGAAGTAATTTTTTTTTCAAATCAATTTGTAATGTCTAGATTGGTCACAACTTACATTACATGCGATTGATAATTAGACAATAATGCCTGTACATTCATGGCATTTGAAAATAATCGTCGTGAAATTCACAAAACAAATATACCGAAACATTATTAAATAATTAATCTATTAATTTTTTGTTATAAGGCTGCAAATACACGTAACGTTTTTTTCATGCCCAGACGTGCGCTTTTTCGCCCTGGGGAGTTTTACTAAACCGAAACCTATTATTTACGCTATTCGCTATTCTTGTATAATAACATGCATGGCAGTGGTGACGGTTTGTTTCCGATGAAGGTTCTGGTGACTCTGATAAGGGCCGTTCGCGACGTTTCGAAGGTGTTACTACCTTCATCTTCTGGCGGCGACTGCCCTTATCAGGGCCACCAGCACCTTCATCGGAACAAACCGTCACCACTGCCATGCAATCACCCGATGGTTCCGAAAACGTCCACGACATCAATAATATTAATGTCTCCAAAATTTCCTTCAACAATATCTAATTTGTCATCCCCACTATGATTGACCAAAGGAAAACTACCAAAACTGACAGTTGAAGAGATGGTCACCCATTCCACTTGTGCACGATGAGCTTGATTATTACTTGTGAAATCACTAAGAGATAAGCAAGATATCCTAGACTAGGTACATCCTGTTTGTATTGCAATCTTTATCAGTAACGCGTGCATGTTTCTGTTGCCAGCCGGACTGTCACAACAATGAAGACCATGAAGATCACGCTGCTGGTTTTGCTGTCCGCGGTGATCGTCACTGCATGGCTGAGCGAAGAGGAGAAGCTCCAGCAGCTCTGCCCCTCGGATTGCATATGCGTCAACGTCAAGCGAGGTGTAACAGTGCAGTGTAAGCTGACGAACAAGCTGGGCATCCCGTCAGTGCTGCCCCCCAGGACCAAACATCTGGACCTCAGTGACAACCCACTGTGTACCCTGGAGAAGGAGAGTTTCAACAACCCGAATCTGACACATGTGCGAACTCTCGACCTCTCCCACTGCTCTCTGAAGACGCTTGGCCCCAACGTGTTCATCAATCTGAAGAACCTCCATTCCGTGCATCTGAGCGATAACAACCTGTCAGAGCTAGAAGTTCGCTCGCTCCTGAGAGACTCCAAGTCAAACCCTCACCTCCACTTCCATCTGGACGGCAACAGGTTCGACTGCTGGGCTCTCCAGGTGAGGTATTCGAAGCATAAGATTTTCTGTGATTCGAGGAGGACGAAGAAGCCGAATACCGAAGTTTCCAGCCCAACGTTCAACAACGAGGAGGCGTCAACATCAGCGCAATCTTCAACGTCACCAGACAATGACGTCACTCTCTGCAGAACCTCTTACACAGCCAATCAGGAGCAGGAGTCGACAAGCGGCCACGTCACTGAGACGCCTTCTCCTTCAACGAGGGTGTCTGTGCAAGTGATGTCATCGACTACAGCAAGGAGAGAGATCGAAACAACATCGCCGGTGAAGGAAGTCAAGAAGCACGTGGAATCAACTCCATCCACCGACAGACCACACACTGCAGCTGCAACCAGACCTTCTGTAGCGGAGCAAGACGTCGAGACAACGACGGAAAGCGTCCGACCTGTGCCATCAGGCGAAGGAACGGATTTGTGGCTCTACTTGATAATATTCGTTGTTCTGTTGTTGATGGCAGTGTTTAGCTGTTTCGTAGCATATCGTGTTTGGTACTATATGAAACGAGAGGTTAATGAGTCTAGAAGTGAACCTGATGTTGAGGCAGGTAACATGCAGAGCAAGGACCACCTGTTGCCAGCCAATGAAGGAGGAAGAGCCTGATTTCAGAGACCCGAGTTCATGCCGGGAAGATATCTTTTACAAACACTATAGATTAGTTGTCAGATTATCACAATCACTACTTCAATTCAATTTAATTCAATTTTTATCTTTAGGTATTGGATTTTCATAAAAAGAAAATACGATTTTCATATAGAATTATGAACACAAATTAGTTATTGTTTGTTATACCACATGGTAGCAGCTAATGCAATTGGAAGTAACTCTTCTTTCATTCAATGAATGTTCACCTTAGTTAATATTTTCAACTACTTTTTACGATACCTATAATGACTGTTATCCGTAACGGTTTGTAAATTAACACCACAATATATAATTTCATACACAATATTCCATGTAATCACTGCACCCGCTGTCTTACCTTCTATCCTTAGGTATACCATAGGTACTTGCTCATACGAAGTGATAGGCAGACCATTGGCAGACAGATTGCACAAAATCAAAAACTTGTACAAATTTAAATAATGTTTGCACTTAAAATATACTGACGACAAGCGCTACACGTAGCTATGTGGCCAAAGAGTTTGTGCCTACATTTGGCATAATATAAGCTTCCAAATTTCAAACATTAACCGTAATAGAAAATGTACGAAAATAAACATTTGCATTAATTTAAAAGCAAAATAATACGTAAAGTTGGCGCATTGCGTTAAAATGAAAGCATCACAAGACGATAAAGGACGAGAAGAAGATGGAGTATCTTGTGGCCTGTGCAAATTATGTTAAAGATAATAAGAAATACAACTTATGAATCGCTTAGATAAAAACGCAAACTAGTGCATTATTCCTTCATTTGATTAGTTATCCCTTATATTCAACTTGTTTGATATTAATTATTATTTAGAAAATGATAGCAAAATAAAGTAATAGGCCATTTAAGAAAGTAAAGATACATCTGTTGGTGAAGTGTGGTACTAATGTTATCAGGCTTAAACGCATGCGCAGTGCGCACTTCAAAGGACTCGGGGGGGACGTCATCCCACCCATAGCCTTCTCGAAAACAACACGTAAATATGACAGACACTAAACAGAACTAGTCATTACATACTAGACGGCTGTGGACCTGTCAGGCTTTATCGCATGCGCTTTGACTTTCTTAAATGGCCTATTATCTCGGAAAATTACAGAAGTGCAAAAGTAGTTGCGTTTTGTTCCAAAGCTCTTGATTTCGAATCGTACTGGAAAATTCCGATATTGTATCAGTATTTGGTTGCTCACTTATCCTTATCTGGTGTATCGATTTATTTATACGACAAAAAACAAGAACTAGGTATATTACTTATCAATAGCTCTATCTCTCGGTAGGGTTTATTACTTTATAGTTATCAAATACTCCACAATGCGGCTGCACATGCTATAGACGTTCTCCACTGTTCTTATCTCCACTGTGGCCATCTTTTTCTCACACATGGGTCACCACATCTAAGTAATTGTGTCAACTTCAGATGAATAGGGTGGGTTAGTTGCATCAGATACTTCTGCAATTAACTAAAAGGCCAGTTGAATCGACACAATTTGACATTGATTGAGAACACGTACACCGTACAAATCAGGTAAGTTTTTTTGTTTAACTTTCAAGTTCAAAATGAGGATAGCTAATGCTGTAATATTATAGGTTAGGTAGCGCAGGCTTCTATCACTTCTTTGTCTGAATGGGGTCTGAATGGAGAAAGAAGAGTGGTGTTAGTACTTTTTGGATATCTTTTTGGCGTTACAGTATAGGTACTTTGCAGACAGAATTCGAGAAAGAACTTTCTCCCTTTGCTGACCGGGGTTCAAACATTCGAGGAAAAGATAGAAGAGATTTCAAGAATATCAAACGAGTTTGCCATTAGCTTATTACTACCATCGCGTTTGATCGCGCTACGTCCCTTCCGGAGGACGGTCTAACCTTAGAGGAATTAGTACGTCTATAAGGTCTAACATTTAAAAAGAGAACGGACCTCTCCCGCGGTCGAAATACTGATGACCGGTGGAGGGAGGACCCTCTAACACTTTATGGTCCGTCTCGGACCTAGAGACACTCATTGTTCTCGTTTATAATGTATCGTAAAATCATTTGCTCTCATTGTATCCTCAACCATTTATTGTCCGTCCCTTGTTCGACGTCGTTTACAATCTTGTTCCTCTTAGCCCCCTTAGGGTTGTAAAAATTCGTTCCAAAGAAATGGACCTTGAGTGGGTGAAAATGTAGGCACATTTGAGGGTCTATTGGCTCTGCGGCAGAGCTGATACAGAAAGCATTCCACAGCTGAGGTTTGTTTTGATACTTTTACGTTTTTACGATAGGGTCAGGTCCAATGTAAGTGAGAACAATGAGTGTCTCTAGGTCTGAAACGGATTATAGTCTTGCACAACAGTAAAAACTAGTCCAACTATACTGACCTCGCTCAATGTTGCTTTACATCAATGATCTATCTACAGTCCGTTTCATACCTACCTAGACACATTCATTGTTCTCACTTACAATGGACCTGACCCTATCGTAAAAACCTAAAAGTGTCAAAACATACCTCAGCTGTGGAAAGCTCTCTGTATCAGCTCTGCCGCAGAGCCAATATTTTTTTATTTTTTATTGTCCCGATAGATCAGTACATGATATTGGAGTCATAACGATACAGGTCAGCAGAAGATAGGCATAACTATGTCCAGGTTAATAGAACAGTAAGAAGAAAAAAAAAATAAAAAAAAAATGTGACGTGGCAAAGGAAATGTGCCGAAATAGGTAGTTTTATGGGAGGGACAAGGACAGCTGCAGCTTGGAAGACGATCAATGGTTTGAGGAGAAACTCGAAGGAAGCTTTTAGAAACCAGACGATTAGCGTGCAAGATTGGAAGAAATATTATGAGAATCTTTACTGAAAATCGACATCAATTCCTAAGGGAAACGACCCCTGCTCCTGAGAGAGAAGAAGAGGATCCAGTTTCACGTATTACAGTGGAGGAGATAGCGCAGGCTTTGAGGAGAATTAAGAATGGGAAGTTGGCTGGTCCTGGAGGTATTTCAATTGAACTAGTGAAGTATGCACCGGTAAGAGCCCTGGAGATATTAGCAGACATCTTCAATAAATGTCTCTTGGAAGGTGAAGATGTCCCGGAAGATTGGAAAACGGGATATATCTACTCAATCTACAAGAAAGGAAAGAAGAGTGATTGCTCTAACTATAGAGGTATTACAGTAACAAGTTCAATTGGACGACTGTACGGGCGTATTTTAGCTTCACGACTTGAGCAAGTAATTGAATGGCCCGAAGAACAAAGTGGCTTTCGAGCAGGAAGATCTTGTATGGACAATTTTTTTTCTATAAAGCACACAATAGAAAAGTTAACATCAAGAGGGAGAGAAACCCATCTGCTTTTTATAGACTTAAAGAAGGCATTCGACAGCGTACCGCTTATACCGCTATTTAACACTCTCATAGCAAAGGTTAATTCGTCATAATGCAATTAAAACCTTGTATAGAAATAGCGAGAGTGTAGTAAAAGTAGGGCAAGTGGTATCAGATTCATTTCCACTGTCAAAAGGGGTCAAACAGGGATGCAGTCTATCTCCGCTTTTGTTTAAGCTGTATATTTCTGAAGCACTTGACTTATGGTGCAGGAAATGTGGGCAGATGGGGATAGAGATGGGTGGTGGTAGAACTTTGTCTACTCTGCTGTTTGCGGATGACCAAGTCTTAGTTGCACGGGATGAAGACGACATACATTATATGGCCCGCAAACTTCAGGAAGAATATATGAAATAGGGTCTGGAAATTAACACCGAGAAAACAAAATACCTTGTCACGAATGGTGCTGGTCAGAATCTTGATCTTGGGGCAGATATTATAGAAAGCTTATAGAAAGTAAGGAAGGAAATAGTAATCTGGACATAAAATGTAGGATTGGGAAAGGAAGATCTGCTATACAAAAACTGAATTCCATTTGGTGGAGTGATGAGATCACGAGAAATACAAAGAAAACTATTTACAGAACTATTGTGGAGCCTATAGCTACTTACGGAGCGGAGAGTTGGGACTTGAGCAACCGTAATAAGGGCAGATTGCAAGCTCTGGAGATGGATTTTCTAAGGCGTAGTTGTAGAGTGTCTCGTATTGAACACGTTCCCAATGTAGAAATTAGGAGAAGAATGGACGTACAGGACTCAATAGTGGACAGAGTGGAGGAGAGGCAGTTATCTTGGTACGGCCATATGCGAAGAATGGGTGAAGAGAGGTGGCCAAGGAGAGTTTTTGAATGGACCCCGGCAGAAAGAAAAAGAAGGGGAAGGCCAGCGACGTCATGGTTGAAGGGGATTGAAGAGGCCATGCATGGCAGACAAATGCAGGACGTCGACTGGCAGGACCGAGATGCTTGGCGGCAAGGAAGCGGGAGACGACGACAGTTGTAAAAAACTCGCTATTATTATTATTATTATTATTATTATTATTATTATAACGATACAACATACAAATACGAATAACACATTTAAATAGGTCATCTCACTGAGTATAATACTCTAATACAGAATAAAAACATGCATCAATCAAATATAATTTAAGACTGTACTTAAAATCTCCACCCTTTTTGCATTTTAGGTGAGAAGGTAATTAAACAGTTTTGATCCTGAGTTAATTGGTCCTCGTGTATAGAGCTGTAATTTAGACCCTCAAATGTGCCTTCTTCATCCACTCAAGGTCCATTTTTTTAAGAGCTGCAGGGTTATAAGCGACATCGAACAAGGGACGGACAATAAATGGTTGAGGATACAATGAGAGCAAATGATTTTACGATACATTTATAAAACGAGAACAATGCGTGTGTCTAAGAACTGTGCATCGAATATGTAGATAGGGATCCAGTTTGAGGTGACCGCGTGAGTGCATTTTTATTCCCGCCGGGTCACGTCACGAAGTCATTTTTATTTTTTACGCATTCTCACGCAAGCAGATTTCCCAATGCCGCACATGACGCACACTCACGCACACTCACGCTTTGATAGCTAACGTTTAATTCACGATTTTAAAATTAATTTGACCCAGTTTGAAAATTATCTGAAAAAATTTGCGATGCAAAAATCAATTTTTGTTCGATATTTTGTAGAACCTAACATTATTTCCGATCTAGTGAGGGATGTTACACCTTTTTTTACCTCTAATGCAGTTAGAACATACAACTATCAAAATAGTGCAAAATGTGAGACTAATTTTTCCTCTGACAATTTTATAGGAAATTTTCCGCTCTTTCACAATTTTGAGATCTTCAAAAAATCGGACGGTAAATTTGGGCCACACGGCCTGTCCAAAGTCCAAAAATATGCGAATTTTAGTGAAATTATAAGACATCAATTAATTAATTATTTGTGTATAGTAATCGATGTGTCAGGATGATAAAAAAATCTTAAGGGTAACCAAAGCTGTATTTTTCTAAACAATTAAAGATGTCAGCAAGGACATTGGAAGGGGGATGGGGCTCAATTTTCTTTTTAGTGAATTAACTATAGGCAGTGTTGTATAGTACCTTATCTGGGTACTTGTATGTATACTTGTGTATCTTGTACCTGTATCTCGATACATTTTGTGATGTATCTTTTGGTTTTCAGATACTATAGATATCGATAGATACTTTCCTAGGAAAACGGTCATATAACCCGTTGATGATCGAGCATTCGCACTTTGTGTTCGAACTTTCGGACCTCTGTGTTTTATTTTTATTTTTTTTCCTGTTACTGCCGGTAAACAGATCACAGTTTTTCTTCGATCGAGCTGAAATTTTGCACACATGTACGTACAATTTCTGGGCGTTACAGATCCTATTTTTTTACAATCCGCTGATTGGTTCAAATTAAAAAAAATCGATTGGTTGGTCCGATCAATTTGAAATTTTGCAAAGTCATTGCAACCAACATTGTTTTCAGTCTTTCAAAGTTTCAGACAAATCCTCTCATTAGTTGAAATTTAAAACCATCTTTCCTGTGATTTTTGACATTTGATCTAGAGCCGTTTACCCGACCAACTTAAAACTTTGCATGGTCATTGTGACCAATTTCGGTATTTTTGCCAATTTTCAAACTAATCTGTCGTTATCGTCATTAAAGTTATTGTAATTTTAAATACATTTTGTTCTATATTCTTGAAATACTAGCAAAATTATGCCAGGAATTTCAATTATTTTAGCCACTGCCGTCTTGATGCTTCCGTTCCAAGGCATGTAGAGAGCAGATAAGTACTTATCAAATCGCATGATGTACGAAGGCTCGTTCCGCTCCCCAACACTGTCAGTTTCGTTACACAGAGCGCTTTCCTAATAATTATCATAAAGGTGATCAAGCGTTTGGCCGTTTTAGCAAATTGAGAGAAAAAATGGTTTCATATGTGGGTGTAAGTTTGATAGGATGTTCACATGATCAGTCTGATTTCGAGCATTGTTAAGAGGGCTTGGTAGTGAGCGTGGCCTTGACGAGTTTTTTAATCGATTTTTATCAATATCTTTTTCCAGTGTAATTGTTAACAAAATAGGGCTATGGACGTGAATTCAGAACAGTTCAATGAAAATAATTTCATAGTTTGGAATAAGCTATTAGTTTTATTGTGTCCAACAGGTGTTTAGAGCTCGAAAATTACTAAATTTTCGGGTTCTAAACACATGTTAGAAAATTACCCGAAAATTACTAAATGTTTGGGTTCTAAACACCTGTTAGACAAAATAAAACTAATAACTTATTCCAAACTATGAAATTATTTTCATTGAACTGTTCTGAATTCACGTCCATAGCTCTATTTTGTTAACAATTACACTGGAAAAAGATATTGATAAAAATCGATTAAAAAACTCTTCAAGGTCAAACTCACTACCCAGCCGTCTTAATTAGGCGCCGATTATTCAACAACACCGCGCAAAACTAAGAATTATTTCCGATACGATTGGAGATCAAACCCGTGCATCAATTGATCTCAAATTTTAATCATGATTAGATCAATCACAAAAGACAAACTTAGGGTTTTCAGTTGGCACATTTTTTTAAATTTAATTTCATACGGCACCCAGCGAGAAGAAAAACATACCCTTTTTCATCAAAATTCAAGTAATTATTAGTAGGTAATTAACAAAGCAAAAAATTAAAAATTTACCAAGTGATAAACCTAAGTTTCTTTTTGATCTAATCATGATTAATTTTTTTTATCATTTCGTTAACTCATTTTATCTCCAATCGTATAAAAAAAAGTGCCTGCAACAAGCGGCAAAATCGCTCGCGCTTGCAGCACCTATTAGAAAGCACTAGAGCTAGGATGTTTATGATATATCCATTTTTCGTTTTTTGTTCAGACAAGTCTAAAAATGATATATAAATATGTTTCATGTGTTCCTGATTTCAAAAATATGTATTTCATTTTGCCTGAAAATTTATTTTTCTCAATTTTTTTATTAATTCAGTCCTTTTCTTGCTATTTTAAGGTATTTTTGTCCTCTTATTTTAATTGTTGGGGAAAATAATATGAAATGTTTGTTGCAAGTTACAATCAATTTTATGACTTTTGGTCTAGACCACAATTCATAACATTTCCATCCACCATTTGAATGGCAATCAACAATTGACACTTGATACATTGACGCATTCATACAATAGTTTAAGATCATTTTAATATAATCACTCCAAGACCAACTCTTAAACCGATAAATCGAATAAGTAATAATATATTATGTTGACGAATATTACATAGGTACCATAAAATTTCAGGGATCCTTTTTCGGGATTTTGTGGTCCTTTTTTTAATAGTTTTCAGGTACTATTTGCCTGCCTTTTTGGACGTTTCATAGCCTAGGTCATAAATATCCTAGTAAGCACAAACAGCAAACGGTGTATATCTGTCAGTTTTGCGTTGATATCAGTGACTGATTGTGATGATATCGCAGTCAGTTCGAGTTGTAACTCTGTAAAGGGAGTTCATCGAGCCGAAGAACTGCACGACGTAGTACCTTCCGATCGAACCACCATGACGTGAGCAGAGCTGCTTTCTCATTGGCTGATACAAACCTCCTGAGGCGATTATGCAATCCGTATCAAATGCGGTATAAGAGAACTGAATTATCTCTCCAAATGATTATGTTTACTATTGTTCGCAAACTATTCGAAATTCATGGTGGCTCATAAATGAAACTTATTGGAGAGGTAAAACTAGCCAAGATATAGAGTCAATTAACAATTGTAAACAACACACCACAGCTACTATTCAGTGCTGAATTTTTAGATTTCTTCTATTTTTTTTACAGTTGAAAAGACTTGGCTGGTATTTTTACACGGAGTGTTCTTTATGGGTAGATACAAGTTGCAACATAAAACTTCGTTTATCTCAGTTTCATCCGTATGTGACTTATGTGCCCTTCATTTGTTTCTCTTGGTTGCAGACAATATCCATGAAGTTCCATGAAGTATTCTTGGTGTTCCTCGCCATAGCGCCGACGTCACTGCGTGTTGTGCCCACTGAACTAGTTGTGCCAAACCCTCCTCGCAGCCCAACTCCATGGTTGTACCATGCCCGCAGCCATATGTCCGCCGAGGACGCGGAGGCCTACGACCACAAGGTGCAAAAGAGATGTCCTGTGCTCTGCAGTTGTGTCGTCCGCCACAGCAAGGAGGTCCACGTGGATTGTTCCCAGAAGGACTCGCTCGTGATCCCGCATATTCTTCCAGACTACGTAGTCTCCCTGAGGATGACGTCGAACCACCTGCAAACTCTCACCAGAGAGTCCTTCAAGCATCTCGACCTGACCTGGCTCAAACACCTCGACCTGACCAACACGTCTCTCCTCCACATCGCTCCAGACACGTTCCAGGACATGCCCAGACTCATGGAAGTGCACTTCTATGAGAATCCCCTCCTTCCAGTCCAGGAGATCGCAGCGATTCAGTTCAAGTGGCACAAAGTGAAAGTTTGTGTTAGCGGGAGTCCAGATATCCTCTGTCAGGAATTCAAGAGGCAGGGCGTGGACAGTAATGTAGTTTGCGATTGCACTACATCGCCGACGACAACGACGACGACGCCGCCGACGACGAAGACGACGCCGAAGACGACGCCGACGCCGACGACGACTACAACGCCGACGGCGCCGACGACGCCGACTACGCCGACGACGACGCCTGTCATCCGAGTCACCGCGAGCTCGACCATCATCCCGACCACCAGCACACAGTCTGATGTACAGAGGCCCGGTATGGAGGAGGGCGGCATCGGCATATGGAGTTGGGTCGGCATCGCTATCGCTGCCGGCGTTGCGGGTGTAGTTGTCGTCGTCGTCGTCTATCTAGGCTGCGTCTGGTGCAGAAACCGAGCGGGCGGAGGGAAGGCGAACACGACGAGTGAGCAAGGGGAACGAGAGCAAGGCGAGTGGGAAAAGCTGCGAGGGGAAGAGAGCCAAGTCCGCGGGGAAGAAGAGAGCCGAGTTCGCGGGGAAGATGAGACAGAAGAGACGACATCTAGAGTTTGATTGGATGACGCAATCACTCTCATTGCACCATCCATTCATTTCATTGTGACATCAGTAATCATACACAAACAAAATTCAATTACCTTTCGTCTGCAGGGACGAGAGTTAAATTCATTTTGGCGAATTTGTATAATCCTTGATATGGTTGTGAGTATATCTTAGGGACGGTGTACTCGTATATCTTGTCGCTTTGTGATGCTTTCCGACCCCCCCCCCCCCCCCCCCCTATATGGAAGTAACATAATTTATTTTTACCCCCTAAATAGAATTAGTCTGCCCACGAAATTTGTCAATTTAACATCAAATTTAGCGACTTTAAAATTCCTCTGAAATCTTGACGTCCCCCCACCCCTCTGTTACAAGGTATCCCATATTGGTCTCTCTCCTTAAAAAGTGTTTCTTTATGGACAACCCTGTAGAGCCAGGTTTGCAATGCTCTGTTAAATTTTAAATAGTTGATTTGGACTTTATATTGGCATGGCTTGAATGACCACTTAAACTTAACTACTCGTTTTATCAGAGGATTGAACATCCGGCCCATATTTGTATTTTCTCGGTAATCAATTGATTAGTGGCATTGTCGCAGATAGAAGTCATACTCTGACATAAAAGCAGCTACTAACGTGCATATTTTATTAGTGTGCCAACTCAAATAACTGCAAGTAATAATGTAATATCTACCTAATTTATAATATTTTAAGTATTTTAACTTCCTTATAATATCTACATAATTTATAATATTTTAAGTCTTTTTAACTTCCTTGTATAATATCTACCTAATTTATAATATTTTTAGTATTTTAACTTCCTTGTAATATCTACATAAATTATAATATTTTAAGTATTTTAACTTCCTTGTATAATATCTACCTAATTGATAATATTTTAAGTATTTTAACTTCCTTATAATATCTACATAATTTATAATATTTTAAGTATTTTAACTTCCTTGTATAATATCTACCTAATTTATAATATTTTTAGTATTTTAACTTCCTTGTAATATCTACCTTATTTATAATATTTTAATTATTTTAACTTCCTGCTGCATCTGATTTGTGTTATGTTTAAATATTTTATTCAATCGTCTATGAGCGAGCATAGCGAGCTTCACCACGGTACTACTCTTCTTATGACAATATCTCTGTGTGTTTTTATTTATTTGTGTTTTTGCCCTAAGTGGCCAGGTCAAACATTTCAAGCAATCGATCTGAAATTTTGCACACAATGTTATGTACAAACGGTCTCGTTTATAGTTTCTGAACAGGATTTTGTGATTTTTTAAAATTAAAACTGGAACCGTTTTATCAATCAACTTCAAATTTTGCATGGTCTGGGACCAATATTTTAGTTGTTTTTGTAAATTTTCAGAGTGGTCTGTCGTTAACTTAAAAAATTATTGACATATTAAGGACAATTTATGTGTGTTTTTGGATAAATTTGTCAAATTTATTGAAGGATAGGTATGTCAGATATTTAATCACTACTTTTTTGGCGCGCACGTTACGGCTCTTTCCAAGGTGTGTATAGAGCAGAAGCTTGAAAATGCATATTAATTCGCATGCAATACGAAGGCTCGTTCACACACAGAGCATTTCCCTAGTACCTACTTAAGTATAAGCATAAAGCCCAATTTACACGGTGCAATTTCTTGTACAACTTCTGTACCACACTTCTGTGTCACACTTCTTGAATGGAAATTAGAACATGTTTTAAGTTCTGTGACAGAAAGTTGCGTCGTGTAAATACAAAATTGTATGAAAAATGGGAATGTGACACAGAAGTTGTTCACGAAATTGCACCGTGTAAATGGGGCTTAAGAAGACTGTATTTAAATGTCTTGTACGTACCCATAATGTTTTATTGTCTCTGAAGATTAAATGAAACAATAAAATATATATCAATCACAAAGAGATCTATAAATAAATCATCACGTTACATGAGTATAGTAAATGTACAAAAACAAAAACTTGTAAAAAAAACTGCCAAGCACCTTCCCACTTAAAACAATTGAGATCTAAAAGAAGGGCCAAGCAATAATATATTGTTTAAACATTTTCGCACTTAAAATTCGTGAAATCATTTCGCCCAGTTACTGCCGCCAAGCACAACACTAAAAACCTAATGTTGTGTCCAAATTTGAAGAATACAATCTAAGTGAACCATCATTGTTAATTTAACAAAATTATAAAAATTAAAAACGACTTCAAAATAAATTTAAAATTGAAATTAAAAAAATTAAAAATAAAGCTAGGCGCATTGTGTCAAGAAGAAGGCAACATAAGAAAGAAGATGACGATAAAGGAGCCGAAGAAAGACAGAAAGTAGGAAGAAGATAGAGGAAGTCTACAATATGGTCGGTGCAAATTCAATGCGCCAAGCCTTATTTTTAATTTTTTTAATTTCAATTTTAAATTTATTTTGAAGTCGTTTTTAATTTTTATAATTTTGTTAAATTAACAATGATGGTTCACTTAGATTGTATTCTTCAAATTTGGACACAACATTAGGTTTTTAGTGTTGTGCTTGGCGGCAGTAACTGGGCGAAATGATTTCACGAATTTTAAGTGCGAAAATGTTTAAACAATATATTATTGCTTGGCCCTTCTTTTAGATCTCAATTGTTTTAAGTGGGAAGGTGCTTGGCAGTTTTTTTTACAAGTTTTTGTTTTTGTACAACATGTCATATGGGGTATAAGTTTATAGCAGCTTTCACTGATCATTAAGTGTTACCTATCATTACAGTTAACGCCAACAACGTCACTTCTTGTCTAAAGTTTTCTGTTTTTATTTCAATAGTTCCGAAGTTAGTATAACGAAAGGGTCCATTTCTTTTGGTTGAATTTGAGTTATATCAAATTATAATTTGTTAAAAGTTCACAGCTTTGAGTCATGTGAATAACGTAAATTGTAGGTGTATTGTTCCGGAGTAAACCGGAATTTGTGCGTTCATCTCGTAAAACGCGTATTTGTCGCCACTAGGTAAACTGAAAGGTACACGAAAGATGATTGCAAATGCGTTTCCTCATTTTTAAATTCTCCCATGTTCACTCTTTTATGTCAAAGTTCCGAAGTATAAACTCAATTGGTAAAGCGTGCAGGCTTACAGATGTTTACAACACATTTTAAATAAAATCCGGATGGTTTTTGGAAGGCAATGTAACTTAAAAGGAACTTAGTTAAGATTAACTAGCTGAGCCACCTGGTGTTTATAGTGCTGGTGGGAAGGAGTATGACGGGTGATGAAATTTACGCTACCCGCCTTACTCGCCTATGTACACGGATAGCATGGGCCGGCCTATACCTGGCATCTCCACCTCTCTGCCTCTCCCTGTCAGGTCAACTTAATGTTTACATTTGTTTGTTCATGGCAAATACGATCGATGTCCATTTAGTATTGTTGTCTTCTTCTATAGGTACTTGTAAACAGTTATCGAGCTTGCATTTTAATTAGTCCACTGATCTTATTTAGTGATTATTATATTGTTTTGTGATGTTGCTGTGGAAGATAATATTTTCATATTTTCAAACCAGGAAACAACTTCGTGCTATTGCCTAGATACTTGAAGAATATTATTGTATTGCCGATGTAAACAAGCCAGACCACTTTCGTATATAACGTTCGCATCAAAACCAATGTTTATTTTATTAGTGTCAGATTAGGAGGAACATCAGTTTCAGTTTCATTTATTTCCATTAAACAATGTCACTTGATGAGACTTTGACTCACAGTTTGGAAATAAATCATGACAATTTAAAAGCGTTTTATTATTCTAACTTTTTAACGTAAGCATTGTTGGATGATGAAATGAAATTTAAATCTCTCATACCCACAGATTTCCATTAATTATCATGGACCATTTAGTGTAGTTTCTTGTTTATTGTAACCGAGCTTCTAAGATTGACAGATTACAACATCTGAAATAATGAAATAATTTTTACTAAGTTGTAAACACCTAATAAACCTAGTAATGGAGCCATTTTGTGTGGTTTCTTGTTTCGTATCTGAACCATCAAGATCGACAAATTTGCATAATTAAAATAATTAAATTTATTTTAGAAACTTAAAGTTGTGATCACGTAATGAATGCACGTAATGGAGCCTTTTTGTGTGGTTTCTTGTTTCGTGTTGTTCTTGTTTCTTGTTGAGCCACCAATATTGACAAATTAACTCTATTTTAAATAATATATAAGTGTGACAAATGAAAAGTTGTAAACACGTAATACACTGAATATTAGTAATGGAGCCTTTACTGAATTTTACTATTTACTAAATTACCTGAATTTTACATAATTAAATAATTCGGATAAATTAAAAGCTGTGACAACCTTATGCACCCAGTAATGGAGCCTTTTTTGTGTGGTTTCTAGTTTAGTAACTGAGCCACCAAGATTCTGTTGATTAGCATGACCACGAATTGTTTTATTGCACAACTGTACGTACAACGTGTACATTGACAATCATTATTAGAGTCCAATGAGTATAATATTAAAAAGAGTTGCTATGTAATCGTTGAATGTATTCGGATTAACATTTTGAATATATACACAAGAAGGTTAAACATTTTTTAAGTAAAGAAAGAGATAAAAAAATAAAACATTTGTTACGGGGATCGAACCCGGCAACGCCGTGATCGAAGTCACTTGCCTCATGTGACCGAGCCAATTCGCCACACTGAAATTAAACCTGTGTAGTATATCAAAGAAGAAAGGTAGAGCGTAAAACGACGTGCGCAATTCCTGTTTCCCTGATATCTTCACTGTTCACGATGGCAACCGGCGTGCCGCGATGGCGATGTTTCTGTCTATTGATGATCTTCACAGCATCCATTGGTAGTCTCATTTATTAAAAACGTACCAGAGCACCAGAGCATTAGTCTCTTAGAGTATTAGGAGCAAAGAGCACCTAATATACCTAGTAATGGAGCCTTTTTGTGTGGTTTATTGTTTCGTAACTGAGCTATCAAGATTGACAAATTAGCATAATTAAAATAATTAAATTAATTTTAGAATCTAATGCACGTAATGGATGCACGTAATGGAGCCTTTTTGTGTGGTTTCTTGTTTCGTGTTGTTCTTGTTTCTTGTTGAGCCACCAATATTGACAAATTAACTCTATTTTAAATAATTAAATAAGTGTGACAAATGAAAAGTTGTAAACACCTAATACTCTGAATATTAGTTATGGAGCCTTCACTGAATTTTACTATTTACTTAATTAACTGAATTTTACATAATTAAATAATTCGGATAAATTAAAAGCTGTGACAACCTTATGCACCCAGTAATGGAACCTTTTTTGTGTGGTTTCTAGTTTAGTAACTGAGCCACCAAGATTCTGTTGATTAGCATGACCACGAATTGTTTTATTGCACAACTTTACGTACAACGTGTACATTGACAATCATTACTAGAGTCCAATGAGTATAATATTAAAAAGAGTAGCTATGTAATCGTTGAATGTATTCGGATTAACATTTTGAATATATACACAAGAAGGTTAAACATTTTTTAAGTAAATAAAAAGATAAAAAATAAAACGTTTGTTACGGGGATCGAACCCGGCAACGCCGTGATCGAAGTCACTTGCCTCATGTGACCGAGCCAATTCGCCACACTGAAATATAAACCTGTGTAGTATATCAAAGAAGAAAGGTGGAGCGTAAAACGACGTGCGCAATTCCTGATTCCCTGATATCTTCAGTGTTCACGATGGCAACTGGCGTGCCGCGATTGCGATGTTTCGGTCTATTGATGATCTTCACAGCATCCCTGGACCTCTCATTTGAATATATATCCATGAAGGTATCATCGCTTATACAAATTAAAAAATAATATATGAAAAAAAAAGTTTTCCGAGATCGGGAATCGAACGTGTTATGCAGATGTCGAAGCCAGCTGCCTTCCTAACATGAGCTATCAGTCCGATGGGAATTAGAGCCGCTGTTTAGTGTATCAAAGAAGAAGGGCGGAACGTAAATATTGATAATTTTCCCACTTCCGGTTTAAATTTATTGATTTTTCTTGAAGTGGAGTGTCTAGCAATACATTGTCTTTATTGTTGCCAAATTTCAAAACTCTCGATGGACCCGTTTGACTTTTAAAATATTTAAAATTTAAAATTGTAATAACTTCACTTCCGGTCAAAATTTTTCAGATTTTCTTTCAAAGGGCACTGCTATAAATATGACTCTATGTCTCTGCCAAATTTCAACTCTCTAGGACAAACCGTTCAACCTGTGGAGAGGGGCAAACAAATTGACCGTGCCTAACTAACTAACTAACTAACTAACATGAAAGTCAATCCTTGCATGTTTGAGGCCCAAAATTCACCCCGAAGGGATGATCGCAGCACCTTGATATTTGGTTAGGTGTTGTCAGGTGGCTAAATATACCCGATAACCATGGTTTTCAACTTTCATTTCTAAATGCTTGCATGCGTACTGACACCCCGAAAACGAGCGTGAAGCGCTTGCAGTATACAGTAGTGGTAGTAAGCTCGCCGCGTTTTAAAAGTAGACCTCGTATTGACACGGTGCTTGGCAGCGTCGAGCTAACGCCCGACTAGATCCTGAATCAATAACAGACGAGCCTCCAATAGTAATGTAATCTTAGTCTACGCCTCTTTTTATCAGATAAGTAGGTACCTATTCTTTAATTTTTAGTTAGAATTGGTTATGATGCAATGTATTGAAGTCAACAGCAATAGTTATACTTTGTTTAAATTTCGCGTCTACGCACGGTTACATTCTTTGAACCAACCAAACGATCTGAATCATTGTACCATAGAGGCATTGAATTTCTAATATTAAATATTCAAAAATAGAGGTAAGTACTTACAGTGTACCAGTGGGCAAACGTTTTGGCTGAAGGGTTACATTGAGAAATATGATGGTGGGCCACAAAAAAAGATTCTCCAGAGACATTAGGAGGGGCGGTGGGTCAACGGTTTCGACGAAGACAATTGGGATCGAAGAGAGGTCCCCACATTTAAGACGCGGGTCTGGGACATAGCACTAATTATTTTTATATGTATGGATTAAATTTGGTGCACTTTTACATATTTATATTCCTGGTTAGTTCTAAATTTTGTAAGGATGGTACCAATAAAGGTAAACTTGCTTGTTATTTGCAGGGTTGTTAAACAATCTCGGAAAAAATTTAGGAAACAAAAATTCAAATATTTATTAAAAAGTAGTGCTGAAGGGTTTGGGGGCGAGCCCCAGAGAATTTTTTTAACAAAGATATTGTTTGATGTTTCAATCAAATCAATTTAAACTTATCTCTCTAAGATAGTAGCTATAGGTATCAATTTGATATGAGCCAGTGTGCAAGCGGTGAGCCAGCTGAGAAGATCGGCGTAGTAAACTACTTGGAAAAGCCTTCCAGTATACCTGTCAAACAATTCGTAGCTTCAATAGATACATGGTAAGTGTGTATACTACTGTCATGTATTCATTCAGTGTATTCATTCATAAGTACATTAACTTTTGCAATCTTATCTTCTTTGAGAAGGGATTTGAGCGGGTGATCGAAACTCTGCGGCACCTATAATTTTCTGGAAGTACTGCGTCTACTTTGTTCGTTATCAGACCGCGTTTGTCGTTTCTGAAACTTACGGTGCAAGTAACACGATCATATTCCAGTGAGATAAAAACATTACATTCCGTTCAAAAGTATAGGCACTTACGCATAAAATATACATAACGTAATTAAATAAAGACAGGTATACCTGTCTTTAAGTACCTACGTAGATGTCTAACGTCAGTGATATGATAAGAGTGACGTATAAAACGATACGCAAAGATAATACAAATTGACGTTGATCTCTTGACTTGACACGTCACAATGTCGAATAAAAAACAATGTATGTTTGGAATGCACATACCTATCACTTCTGTAAATGGTCATGTACCCTTTGTAAAATCATGAAATCTTGATTACAGACATGTATCGACAGATAATCGCCTCCTGCATCGTGCTGGTTCTGGCCGTGTCCTACCCTCTGTACACGCCCCCCAGCGAGCACCTGCCGGCGCCAAGCCTCAGCCACGAGGACCCGTCATGTCCCTCAGCGTGTAGGTGTGTACTTGCTGACCACGACGATGTGCGAGTACACTGCATCGACCAGGCGCTGACAGAACTCCCGTCATCTCTGCCGCTGCGCACAATCTCCCTGGACATGACCGGCAACCCTCTGCGCGCGATCACCAAGTCCTCCTTCGCGCATCTCAACCTCCCGGCTCTTAAGAAACTCGTCCTGACGCGAACCTCCCTCTCCTCCATCGCTCCAGACTCGTTCCAGGACTTGCCAAAGCTGCGGGAAGTGTTCCTCGACGACAACCTCCTCTCAATCCAGCAGATCGTCGCCGTTCTGCGCAAGTCTCCCAGAGTCAAGGGGCATTTCGGGGGGAACGTCGGCGCCCGCTGCGAGGAACTCAAGCGGCTGTACGCGGACAGCGTCGTGGACTGTGACATCACGACGACAACGTCACCGCCTCCGTCGACGTCCACTGCGCATGTCATGCGCGTCACGGCGAGCTCGCTGCCCGACGCGACCACACTGCAGGTCATCACCTCCGAGTCCGCAGACACCGACGTGGTCATGACGACGACCAAGCAACCTGTTGAGCCACAACGCCCCGCCATCGGGATGGGCGGGCTCATCGCCATCAACGTCGCGCTCTGGATCGTCGTCTTCGCCGCCGTCGGCGTCCTCGGCGTCGTCTTGTACAGAAGAGCGAGAGGCGACGCGCCTGTGCGAAATCACGCCAACGAGAACGAGTATGTGCAACCCGGTGCTCGAGATAGAGGAGGGGATGACGAACAAGATGATAGCGAGTGATAGTAATATTCGATGATAAAATTAAGACATTATCGTTATCGTCGTTGTCATCATCATTTCTCGTTTCCGCTCAAACCGCTGCAGCATCGTGTAAACATAAGGAATGAAGAATTGACATGTCCAACACTCTTATTCGATATCGTATTTCATATCTTGTCTTGCAACTTGCATATCCCCGGTGGCCGATAGTTTCTAATATATTGTAGCTATAGAAATGTATTCATACTGTGCGTATAATCTTCTTGCCATCTTATTATTTACACCCACCACCAAGCAGTATGACACTCAAACAAATCATAAAACGGTATTTGAACGAAACGGATTGGTTGCTGGTCAGGTTCCATGACAATCAATCCTTGTTATTAACAATGAAATCAGAGCTCACTTAGTGTACCTATTTGACGAGGAGTTAGCATAGACTTCATCGGATGATGCCATCAAATATTTTTCAGACAAACCGTTTCTTTCGAAAACCGTTTTATCATTTGTTGGGTGTATGGAAGGAACTTCTCTAATTTTATTTAGATTGATCATTAATTAATTCAATGACCGGAATCTGTTTGTAAAGAATAAAATAAATTTGAAACATAAAGTCACGTTCATTGTTATTTTCTCTCTGTTTTTGTAAGACGTAGTAAGTGTTACTCACCCAGCCGAGACTGATTCCCTGAGCGCTGAGTCCGCTGCCTCTCTGCTTCCCGCCACTGTAGAGCCGTCCACCACCTGACCATAGATATAGGTGGTCAGACATTCGGGTCAATCCCTGGCACACTCAACACGTTACCAGAGTTGGGCAAGTTACTTGTTAAAAGGAACTAGTTACTCTGTAAGCTACCTGATCTCAAAAGGAACTAAGTTACTTGGTAAGTTACTTATTTTGAAAAGTAACTGAGTAGGTACCAAGAAATGGTAGTTACTTTTAAGTTACTTTAAAGTTTTTTTTCCCCCTTTTCAATACTATACGTCTGATATAAATGCAAAATAAAATAAAACTTGCATTTTGATTTTCTGTCAAGAGATAGAAAGGGAGTTTGAAGTAGGGATGGAGCGAATCTGGATTTTGATATCGACTATCGATATCATTTATATATCGATATATATCGATATATCGATATCGCGATATATCGATATATTGAAATATTGAAATATCGAAATATCGATATATTGAAGTATCGATATATTGAAATATCGATATATTGAAATATTGAAATATCGAAATATCGAAATATCGAAATATTGAAATATCGATATATTGAAATATCGAAATATTGATATATGACAATATTATATTTCGATGTAGGTATGGAAATATTAATAGATCGCATAAATGCCTTAAATTGCTCCTAAAACTGATAGGAAATTCAAAAGAAAATTTAAATAGAAATAACACAGCCGTTCCAAAATATAGGGTCACCGGCCAGATAAGAAAGAAATGTGAATAATCTGAGAAATTGTCCTAAAATCTGATAAACGCTGCACTGCAAATATGAATTATTTTGCCATAGTTGGTATAAACTTCAATTAAGAATATAGTTGTATCATACGGTAAAGCTTCGATATATCGATATTTCGATATTTCGATATTTCAATATTTCGATATTTCGATATTTCAATATTTCAATATTTCAATATTTCGATATTTCAATATTTCAATATATCGATATTTCAATATTTCGATATTTCAATATTTCAATATTTCAATATTTCGATATATCGATATTTCAATATATCGATATTCAATATATTCAGGTATCGATATTTCGATATTTTTTTGATATCGATATATATCGATATATCGATATTTTCTCCATCCCTAGTTTGAAGACAGTAAAATTCCACCAAAATATTATATTTGTCAAATTAATATTTCACCTATAAAAGTAACTTTAAAAGTAACGAAAATTAAGTTACAGGTTACTCTAAAATTGTAACTTAGTTACTCACAAAGATTTTGGGGCAGGTTACCCCAAAAGTTACCCAGAAAGTAACTATTACTGGTAACTAGTTTCTTACTACCCAACTCTGCACTTGACTCACTCTTTGGGGAAAAATGCTAAACTCGATGACTTTCAAAAATGTAGTAAATACCAATAAGTCCCATAATATAAATTTTGAAATAACAAAAGCACACACATTTACGAAATATGTGCTCAAAATAATAATGACTTTCTTATAAAATGTGAGCACACTTAGGGCTGATTATTCAATACGTTGTTAAAGTTAATGAATAACTATCAGATATAATTGTTTTTGTATTGAATTGTATTCATTATTTTCCCCTTCTATACATGACAAGAAACATAATATTTAGGTAAGCCTTGAAAAACACACCCTTCTTGTTAACACTATGACTTACAAATGCAGTTGATTTTGAAATCAATCGCTTTGGACAACTGCAGTTGCAATTACAATTGAATTCTGGAAAGGCAGTTGAAAGTCATAGTGCGAACAAGGTATTAGTGGCAATTTGACTTGATCGTCTCCTTGGTCCCGACCTGACTCTGTCGTCTCCCCTCCTTCAAGACGCCTAGACTGTCCCCCCTCCTCTTCATCTTGGACCCCCTCTTGCCCTTGGACGTGAGAGAGGCGCTGCGCAAGTGCTGTCGCTGCTGCTCGCGTCGCAGCCGGTCGCGCAGCACCATGTCGGCTATCACGTCCGCGTCGGAGGTCGGTGCGAGGTCGGCACGCGGCGGCAGGATACGGCGCATGCATGGTGCGCACTCGTAACTAACAGCGAGAAGCAGGTGTCTACTTTATCGACATGTAAAACACGGACAGTGGCGCTATCTTACACATGAGTCGCTGACTCGGAGATAACAAACAGATAATTTGAATAAATAGAAGGAAATTTAGAAGTTCACTTGTAACAAGATTACAAACTTCCTGAGATGTACGACTATGTGATGTAAAGAGAACACCCACCCAAGTGGGATGGGTATGTGATGTGACGATATCAAATGAAATCTTTTAAACAAACTCGAGAATAGTCCTGGAATAGTCCTGGAGTCCTGGAATCTTTTATGGAAAACTTTCAGTTGATTCTGGATGATATTAAGGGATGTGTAGCGAAACTTTAGTATCAGAGGGTTGCGCACGCAAGTGCAATGAGACATTATGACAGCATCGTCACCGGTGGTCTACAGTTCGAAGTGAACATTCTCTATCTTCATTCCATTCTCCTCGGAGATCTCTAATCGTTATCAGTGCATTGTGTCTAATGTCCGTCCGTCCGACCGGGTAGCTCAGTTGGTAGAGCTCGCCCGGCAAGTGAGAGGTCCCGGGTTCGAGCCCCGGTTCGGTCGGATATGTTCGCATCCGAGTTAGTTCCGGGAGGTCGATGACCCGTCTAGACAGGGTCGCGTACTTCACGGTATGTCAAGGTGCTTCCGATACTATGTGTGTATTAGATAAGCAGTTATATATAGGTAATCGGGTTATCGAACCTGCCAATAACCTCTTATCAGTATCAATGCACGAACCAGATAGATCTAGTATAACGTCAAACTTATCACATTAGTTAATTTTTGTGCAATGGATCATTAATATGCACTTATAAGTCTCAAATGAGTAATTACACGCCTAAACGGTTTCGAAAAGTAAATTAGTAGACAGATTTCCTGATTGTCTTGTATTGGGATTATTTTATTCTTTGATGATCCCTGATGTGATGTTCAGATATATAAGACGTAAGATTTTTGGTTTATTTGGACTTGAACACTTATTAGTTCGATTCTTTATTGTTCGATGATGATAAAAAAATCCCTCTTCCTCAGCTTATTTACTAGTAATTAGATTATAGGTTCAAGTCCATAAGCCCTAAGCAATGAAGAAGATTACGTGTATGTAGTAGATTATTGTTTAAGCACCTGGTCTTATTTTCCTACTCCTACGATTCCTAATAGGGACTAATAATAGTTGGGAGCTACAGCTTTACGTACTCCCTTAGTTATATCGTTTCTTACTTGTAAAAGTTCCCAAATATTCTAAGTAGGCTCCTAGTCCTACCCCTGGTGGTTCCTATAAAAATACACTACACTATTTTGGGCCGGAGAGTAGGATTGTTTTCAAGAGAGAGGGAAACAGAATATACATAAAAGGCTCCATCTACTAGGAAATTCATTCGTTTTAAGGTGATACTAGCGCTCGACCGTTTTAGAAAATTAAGAGAGAAAAAATGTTTCACAAGTGAGTGTAACTTTTACAGGATGTTCACATGATCAGTCTGATTGTATATAAGTAGCACTTTTTCATTTTTGCTTATTGCATCGTTAATTAGGCGCCGGTTATTCATCAAAACCGCGCAAAACAATAAAATTTGCGATACGATTGGAGACCAAACCCGTAAACCAATTGATCTCAAATTTTAATCATAGTTAAATGAAAGACAAACTTAGGGTTATCCCTTGGCACATTTTTGAAATTTAATTTTATACGGCGTTTAGGCAGAACCGAAAATTGCTAATTTTTTACCAAAAATCCACTAATTATTACTAATTAACGAAACAAAAAATTAAAAATGTACCAAGGGATAACCCTAAGTTTGTCTTTTATCTAATAACGATTAAAATTTCAAATAATTTGGTCGACCCATTTCGTCTCCAATCTTATCGCAAAAAGTGTCTACAAAATGCAGCAAAATCGCTTGCGCTTGCAAGCGATTTTGCTAATATTTTTTTTAATATTTTGACTGAGTATAGAAACATACGTAGGTAAAAGTTGTTAGTGGAACCTTATTTATGTAGATTCAATTCCCCTTCTCTCACAATTCAGTTACAACGTACCTAAATTTTTAAATGGAATGTCTGTAGTACAACAGTTGAAGTTTAAAATAAAAACATTTTAATTGTTTCACTCACTCATCAACAATCTCCTGCACAAGCGCCCGTCGTAGATAGAAGAGAGCGTCGTCTACAGGCGTCGGGCGGCGTCGTTTATCTGCTAAAACGACGTCCAACTCCTTCTCAGGGACGTCCTCATGTTCCTCAGCTGCATCGCTCTCCGACACTGAGACGGGAATCTCGCCCTTATCGAGCGAGGTTTTCCCTTCACGACTAGACTCTTTTCCTTCGCTTCCAACTGAAACGTTGTGGCCAGACGTGACTTCAGCGACAGCCAAAAGAGTTTCCGATGCTCTTTCACTTATATCGTCTTTAGGACTCGGCTTCTTTTTAGAACTTTTCATTTTAAAAGCTCTAATATATTATTTAGTGCTTATGACAAAACAAAAACAAAAACTCGATATTCATTTTCACGGCATGTTGGTAATGAATACGTATATGGAAGGCGGTGAACACAGCTTCATTTGTATGTTTTGAAAGTGGGCGATCTAGCCTCTGTCTTTTTTTCGAACTTCATTCAATTATTTGGTGGTTAAGGGTTGTGGCATAAACGAAAAAAAATACGGCACAATCCAGCACAAACGAAGATCTTTCGATAGCAAAACTAAAAATTTCACATTTTGAAAGTGGGTGTGCTGGCCCACCCTCTTGTACCAATCAATTATTTCGGGGTGAAGGGTGGCGGCACAAACGAAAAAAAAATACGGCACAATCCAGCACAAACGAAGATCTTTCGATGGCAAAAATAAAAATTGCACATTTTTAAAGTTGGTGTCCTACCATGTCGTTGGCACACCCCCTAACCAACCCCTAGAAACGGGGGTTAGGAAGGGGCACAAACGATTTAATTGACGGCACAATCCGGCACAAACGTAGCACAAACAATTGCAATTAAAAAAATTATAAAATCGAAGGTGGGTGTGCCAACGACATGGACCCTCCCAATATGTTCCTCGAGCCAAGACCTGAAATTGAGTTTCACAAAATTTTAAAATTTTAATTATTTATTGAAATGTATCACACTTGATTGCCCACATTTCAGTAAATAATTTATTTATTCATATTTTTTTGGTGAATAAATAAATTATTTATTGAAATGTGGGCAATCAAGTGTGAAAAATCTTTCTTGTCACCCCATTTTACGGTATTGCAAAAAACGAATTGAGACAAATATGTGATTGTAGCATTAAATCAAGCTGTTTCGTTCAAAATATTGTCATGGGAACAACAAAATGTAGGAATTCGTATTTCTAATGTGAAATTAGCCGATTCCATTAGTACTGCTAATAAATTCAGAACAGTTTTTTGCCATTATATCGGAATATAGTACAAAGTGCAATCTTTTCGTTTTGTCGTTCTGTTTGGGCGTTTGTGCTCCTCAATTACTTTTTAAAAGTTGTCAGCTTTTAAAATTATGAAATTAGGTGAATTTTAAATTGAGAGAATTTGATGCAAATTAGGGAAGTCTCATTAAAATTATATTTTAAAATAATATATGTTTTATGAAACTTGTGATGTTGTTGAACACATATATGGTATTATTTTTGTTGTAAGATGAATAGTTTTCAAGGTTAACTTACAAAGATTGTTAACTTACAAAGATTGATATATTTCTTGCAATTTTAAAACAGGAAAATTGACAATGACATGATCATCACAATCTCTATATTGCCTTGGCAACAAAGAAATCACCATGGTAACACATTGTTGGAGACTTGGAAATGACATCACAATCCTGATTCTCGTTGCCTGCGTTTTTCCCACCAAAATATCCAATGATATTTGAATTTGATTTTTATGAATGAAAATTTTTAATTTTGCTGATGATAAGGGTGTTTGTCAGCGTTATTTGTTTTGATATTTACAAATTAACTAGAATAAAATTTCAGGAGTCTTCCCTGCTCAGAATGTTAGGGACATAGCACCTCGTCAGACCACATCCCATTTAGAATCTTGATAACTTTCAGAAATAACTGGTCGGGGCCATATTACGAACATGATATTATTTGGATAAGGTACCTTATCCAATTGAGCCAATTTTTTTTGCACGAAATAAGTAATATGCTAGAAACTTTGTCTGCATGCATAGATTCTGAAGAAAACGCGTTTTAAGCCGGTTTCACATAAAGCGCGTTTCGCGTTTTGCGTTTCGCGTTTTTTTCTTATTACCAATAAAAACCACCGAAAAATTTGCCGCGCGCGTTTTATTTTTTTAGCCGCCCCATCTCGATTGTAGGGAGGTTTTTTCAGTACCGCGCGTGGCGAAAATGACGTCACTATACGTAAACTATAAAATAAACTATAAAATAACTATTTAATATGACTATAATGTTAATAATTGCTTACCTGTGCATATTATTCCATCTAAAAATATCTAATAACACCCAAATTGTTACTAACAAGAATAATAAATGTATATCAACATTCTGCTTTCGACGGCCTCTTCTAGGCGTTATAAAAAAAGACAAAACGCGAAAACGCAAAACGCGAAACGCGCTTTATGTAAAACGGCATTTAGAGTCCGATGGAAGCCGTGGGGTCAGTTTTAGAGGTTTTAGGATGAGTTTGGTAAGCGATTGCATCATTGCAAGAAGCTATATATAAAGACACGAGGAGCCGGTCAATGGACTGATAGTGCAGCAGCCCGTCAGCCAGGTCAGATGGAAGGTGAGTCAAACAAACCATGGCCAAACGTTCCAATATTATTACAAGGATGTAAGAAAAAATATCTTTCATAATTAAATAAGTAGATTTTTGTTTCATTCTTACAAAGATGTTTGTAAAATAAAAAATACCTAATGAGAGTAATGAATCTCTTACCTATTTTGTTATAATATTCTTATTGAATTAAAAGGATAAACGTCAGGCGGTAGCGCTCAGAACTTTCTCTCAGGTCCAGGGTTCGATTCCCACGGCTTTTCGTGGAGTAGTACGTACACCCGCGGTCACATAAATTGCTTGCAAAATTCTAAGTCCTTTTTAAAACTTTGTTTATCCAGACGAAACACAGAGGTAAACGCAGATTTCGAGCATGTGGGGTTGGAGGGTTTGTGTATCTACAATTGAACCAACTAACCCCACCTCAAACCTAAGGCCGGTTTTACATAACACGCGTTTCGCGTTTTACTTTTTTTATAACGCCTAGAAGAGGCCGTCGAAAACAGAATGTTGATATAAATGTACTAGGAAAACGCTCTGAGTAACGCGTTGATGAGCGAGCACTGATACGCGCAATACCTCGAACCGAAATTCTGTTTATCGAAAATGTCCTTAAAAGCCAATAATTCTTGAACTTCGTCACAGACTTGTATGAAAATCTCCAACAATTCCTAAAATATTGGTCCCAATAACCACGCAAAGTTTTAAGTTGATCGATTGAACCTTTACGATTGAACGATTCCTTGTTAATTTACAAAAATCACAGGATCTCGTTCAAAAAATATTTAAACGGTCATATCAGTTTCATATTAATATACGTTTGAAAGTTTCTGCTCTAACAACCTTGAAGTGAAGATCCGAAGATGCCGTGAAATGTGAAATTCGAGATATGACAGCCAACACACAAAATATCCGTAAATTGTCAATAACTGTTGAATTTAAACACAGTTTAGTCTGAATGTTGTCAAAAATACAGATAATGTTGGACCCGATGACCATGCAAATTTTTAAGTTGATCAGTCAAACGGTTCTGATTTAAATTTCAAAAAGCACATGAAATATTTTTTTTTATTTTTAACCAATGGGACGATTTGGCTGAAAATTTGTAAAATAAGAGACAATGTTGGTCTTAATGACCATGCAAAATATAAGTTTGATCACATTTGTCGAAGACCATTTTCATTTTTCAGCCTATCAGGAGATGTTTATTTAAATTTTAACCAATCAATGAATTTCAAAAAAAATGGGGTCAGCAAACAGAGAAGGTTGTCTCTACATGTGTGCAAAATTTCAGGTCGATCAGTGAAACTGTGCAATTTCTATTGCTCCATTTAGCAGACAAAAACAAAAACAAAAACAAAAAAAAAAACAAAAAAAAAAAAAAAAAAAAAAAAAAACAGAGGTTCGTGTCATAAGAGTCAAAAGGAGACGCTCGCTTCGCTCGCTCAATTATTCTTGTTAGTAACAATGTGGGTGTTATTAGATATTATTAGATGGAATTATATGCACAAGTAAGCAATTATTAACATTATAGTCTTATTTTATAGTTATTTTATAGTTTATTTTATAGTTGACGTATATTGACGTCATTTTCGCCATGCGCGGTATGAAAATACCTCCTGACAATCGAGATGGGGTGGCTTAAAAATAAAACGCTTGCGGCGAAATTTTCGGCGGTTTTGATGGGTTAATAAAAAAAACGCGAAACGCAAACCGCGAAACCGCAGGTGTACCTCATGAGAGGCAAATGTAAAGGTTGTAAAGGTTTCCTGCTAATATGTCACGACCGCCGCCTTCCCAGCGTCCATCCTTACCTATTCTTCATAATCATCTCATTGCATCCATAGCCATTATATTACTAATGAAAAATCACTCAAATTGCTTTACCAGCATTGAAATAGAACAGAAGCGCAACGGCAAATCCTGTACAGCCCGTGGACTTGCAATCCTGGAGGCCCAAGTTCCATTCCCGTAGTCGACCAATCCTGAGACACGGGTCCAGATTCACAAAAACTATTATCTCAACAACAAGTACGTCTCTTTCCTTCATTCATTATTATGAGCTGACAAACGAGAATTCACTTTTAATACAGCTGTCTGACATGAGCTCATCACTTTATATTTGTGATTTTCAAAACCGGTGTTGCTTGATGTTTCTGTTTGTGTAGCAATCTGGAAAAGTCATGAAATATTATGAAAATATTACTGAATTTGCATTCAACTGCAAACCATCGCAACTGACGTCATTATTTTTGTATCGACAAAAACAAATTGACAAGACAAATGGATTGGTGACATCTTGGCTGTGGCGTAACTACCGGGTGGCTGGGGCGGCAAAATGCCAGGGGCCCATCACCACGGGCACTTCTCAAATATAGCAGATTTTGATTAACTTTTCCAAATTAATTTTCCGAATATTTTTTTACACAACGTGGTATATATCGTACATCGCCTCCAAAGTAGAGTAATAATTTGTATATTGTGTATGAATCATTCTGATTGGCATCAAATAAGCTTCATATTTCAAACATTAGCCACAATAGAATGTAAACAAATTAAAAATTAAAAAATAATAATTTTAAGAAAAATGAAAAATAAAGCTTGGCGCATTGATTTTGCACCGGCCACTAACTTCTATTGTATTATTCTTTAGTTCATTTTCCTCTTGTGATGCCCTCTAATTTTAACGCAATACGCCAAGATTTATTTTTTTATTTTGTTTAAAACTATTTTTCGGTTCTTAAATGTTAAATTTGTTGTCGTTTTCTAGATTTGGAAGCTTATTTTATGTCAAATTCAGGCACAAAGTTATAAGTGTAGTGCTTGGCGACAGAATCTGGGCTAAATGATTCCACGAATTGTAAGTGCGAACATTTTTTAACAACGTTTTGCTAGACCCTTATAGATATCAATACTTTTAGGTGGGAAGGTGCTTAGCAGTCTTTTTACAAGTATTGTTTTTGTAAAGTATTCAATATATTCAAATCTAAAAAAATATATTGGGGGGGGGGGGGGGGGGCACAAGAAGAATATTTTGCCAGGGGCCCATCAATCTCTAGTTACGCCACTGCATCTTGTAGGCGACACGTCAAAAAATCAGATTATACGGACGATCGTCCTGGTGGTGGTGATGAATGACGTACACTTGCATTATAACCCTCATTTAGGAGTGATGCCCAAGTATACAGATTTCCCGAAAATATTTTTTGTTGAAATTTACAATTTGTATTAATTTTTTCCACTTTTCAACTACTTATATTTGTATGTAAAAGTTTCATCAAATGTCTTGAACTTGCAACTCTCGACTTATATTGAGTTTTCAATATGTTGTCTGCAGAGTATGCGGAAATTTTAACAAATGAGCATTAGACCGGCAATCTAAAGGTCGTGGGTTTAAATCCCACCGGAGGTCAAATCTTTTAAATTTGCAGTTCATATACATAACATCATCCCATCTGAGATTGTCAGATTATTTCAACATTTCAAAGGAGGAATAGGAAAATTATTTAGAATTTGGCGTCTATAACTTTTAAAAACTTACGGGTAGGTGTACATATAAAAATCTTAATAAATACCTTAATGTCTAATACACATTAATATAAGTTTTTGAAAAAATCTATCGGCGAAAAATAGTTTAACCCTCTCATGCATATTGACCTCATATGAGGACAGTGTTAAATCTAATATTTACTAAGAAAATTACTGTGTTTTTTTCGACTTGCCATGTTAAAGATAGGGCTAACTCAAATTTATAAAGTGATATATCTCGAAAATTAGTTCGGCTACCCCACTTTTTCTTGCGTTTATATCACGTGCACAAGGAAATTATCTATTAAAAATAAGCATTTTTGTTCAGATATCTATCGGAGACCTCTACTTGGGCATCCCCCCTTTCGTAGGCACTGGGATATATACTTCCCACCATACATTAAGTGCTTTATGGGCCATGGGAAGTATAATTTCCCACTTTCTGTTTGCGCTGCAATCTTGCGTATATATAAGGAAGTAAGAAAAAAAATGGTTCACTTCTGCTAGGTCGGCAAAGAAGTTGTGAAATGAAGATGTGTCAAGTTCAAGGTCAATTGTTGATGGTCGCATGTCATTCAAATGCGTTTTTCGTCAAATTATCAACCAATTTCTCCAAGGAAGATGTAAGATTATATTAAATAATCATCATACGATGATCTGGTCAAATTTTAATTTTTTTAATTTTTTTTAATTGTATTACTTTTCTTGTTTAATTAGTTAAACTAACCTTTTTTTTGACAAAAAAAATAAAAATAAAACAAAAATGTGTTTTGGAGAGAAGGGTAATTAAATGCATTTCCCTATGTCAGATTCTTCCCATGTGTACTCTAAGGTGATTGCCCATGAAAGGGAACACAGCTCGTAACATCAAATGGAAATGCAATGAGATCTTGGTTTGTTTTCAGGTTCCTGCAGGACAACATGTGTGCTTCTCATTCTACTGGCGTCAATTCGGAACTCAATCGCTCCGATCTCGATTATTCCCGACATCTACCGCCACGGAAACATAACACGTGATCCTTTCACTTATTTCAATGAAGTCCAAGGTCGTGGCAGTCCACAGACTCGCTTGTTTCCGACGCCGGTCTTTCAAAGCAAATACACGACGCCGAAATTATACTCTTCTGTGTGAGTACTTACAAATATTTAGACGACTTGACAGCACGCTCATTTGATTATGAAATGGGTGGGAAGGAGGCGACCGTGGTCTACTAGTGGGTGGACTTATACAATAGTGTACTAATACTATAGTTTTCATACATTCATAAAATAAAGTAGTATTTAATATTTAATTATTAGTAGTAATTACTAATTTACTAATTAACTAATATTATTAATTTAATTTAGTAGTATTCATAATATTATCATCCCATCTGAGGTCATAAAAAAAAAATCACATACATAGTACATACTAGAGGTATATACTAGGTAAACAGTATACATAACCTAGAAGTATGAATGCTATGAATGTTGTAGCATTCATAGCATGCATTTTTGTATGTATTTATTGTTAGCTTCCATAAGCCAGTTTGTTTACACAAAGTACATAGAAGATACAAATAAAATATCTCCTCTCACTGTCAAATATCTTGCTATCAAATACACAATTGTTATCTATATCTATCTACAGTAAAACATCCACAAGTAAGTACATTTGCTCTTAAAATTTGAAACACGTACTATTAGTATCACACAACCTCCACTGGTATTTTATCAAACATTTTTACTCCATCATTAAAATTGTGATGCGATCTGTGAAAAGGGACCTGTGGGTGAAAGAGTTAGTTTGCTGCAAAATGCAATTATGTGTTAAAATGGATATTTTATAGATTTTCGGATTATGGCTTTATCTGCTACCTAGTGGTGTTATCTTCGATCTCTATAAAAGTACTAAAAAAATATATATAAAAAATAATTATGTAAAAAAATAAGTTTGTCGTTTTACTTTAAACAAAAAAAATTCTGCTTTGTAAGTTTTTGAATAATAAAATTTAAAAATATACAACTTTTTTTATTTATTATCAGAATTTAATAATTTTTTTATGATTTATTCCAAATTTTTTCCTCTTTCCAAAGAGCTAAAAAGCTGGAAATCACTATCCTTCACCCACAGGTCCCTTTTCACAGATCGCATCACAAATATTGACGATGCCAATTTTTTGTTTTTCACATATTTTCTATAGCCATTTGAACTGCACTTCGCGTCTTAATATTATGGATAACTTACTTCTAACACATTCTATTTTACTGCAGAGGTAATCGGGCATCATTCTTTATACCTACTAACAACAAAATAGAGTCATGAACATTTAACCACTTTAACATTTCCAACTTAAAAACAATTGGCATATCTCTTCTACACCTCAAGATACTGCGCATGGCCTTATTTTGCAGTACCTGCAATTTACATATATCATTTTTGTTAGCCTGATATAAAATAGTGGCACCATACTCAAAATGAGGTTTGATAATTACATTGAATATCATAATCCTAGTCCATAACGATACTTTATTTCCTATTCTCATTAGTACCTAACCAACTTTCTTTCAATTTGTTCTGTAATATACTCCATGCACTTTGAAATCAAGTTTTTCATCTAAAACTAATTGCCTAACTACTTAAAACTACTTAGGTACTATTTCAATATATTCACTGTCCATTTGCACATTAACTGATCCATTTGAATTTTATGAAAGTACTTCCCTAAATCTACAAACATTAATTTAGACTTGGACACATTCAACTTAAGCTTATTTATTTTCAGCTATTGTGAAAAATCCTCCAACTCATTGTTCATTATATTATCCATCACATCAATATTATTTCCTGTAACAGATAATACCAAGTCATCGGCATACATGTTTAAAAATGTCATTTTGCGACTAGGAAAAGCTCTGTGTACCGCGTTGATAAGCGAGCTTTCGTACTGCATGCGATTTGATAAGTATGCGTTTATAAGTCTCTGATCTACAGGCCTTGGAACGGAAGCATAAAGAAAACACTGATAAAATAATTGAAATTATTGGCATACATTAATATATTGGCAAATATTTGAAGAAGAATATAATGTACTTAAAATGACAATAACTTTTGAAGATAACGACAGATTAGTTCGAAAATTGACAAAAAAAATACCTCAATACCTTACTCCTAATGACCATGCAAAGTTTTATGTTGATCGGTCAAACTATTCTAGTTTAAATTCCAAAATCAATGGAAATATTTATTTAAATTTTAACCATTGGAGGATTTGGGACAATATTGGTTGCAATGACTTGGCAAAATTTCAAATTGATTGGACCATACCAATTCGAAGATAATGTTTTTAAATTTGAACCAATCAACGGATTTGATAACAATTAGGGTCTGCATATTATAGATATGGTCCGTACATGTGTGCAAAATTACGGCTCGATCGGAGGAACAGTGCGACAAGCAGCAAGGACAAAAAAAACATAGGTCTGTGCCAAAATAGCCAAAAGGAGTTGCTCGCTCAAATGAATACAGAATTTTATTCCATCCATGTGGGTGGAATAGCATGTGGGTGGCTTTTATTCATGCTTTCTTTGATACATTTCAATAGTTATTGTTGTAGGACTAAACATCTAGTCGGGCGTTAGCTCGACGCTGCCAAGCACCGTGTCAATACGAGGTCTACTTTTAAAACGCGGCGAGCTTACTACCACTACTGTATACTGCAAGCGCTTCGGGCCCGATTTCGGGGTGTCAGTACGCATGCAAGCATTTAGAAATGAAAGTTGAAAACCATGGTTATCGGGTATATTTAGCCACCTGACAACACCTAACCAAATATCAAAGTGTTGCGATCATCCCTTCGGGGTGAATTTTGGGCTTCAAACATGCAAGGATTGACTTTCATGTTAGTTAGTTAGTTAGGCACGGTCAATTTGTTTGCCCCTCTCCACAGGTTGAACGGTTTGTCCTAGAGAGTTGAAATTTGGCAGAGACATAGAGTCATATTTATAGCAGTGCCCTTTGAAAGAAAATCTGAAACATTTTGACCGGAAGTGAAGTTATTACAATTTTAAATTTTAAATATTTTAAAAGTCAAACGGGTCCATCGAGAGTTTTGAAATTTGGCAACAATAAAGACAATGTATTGCTAGACACTCCACTTCAAGAAAAATCAATAAATTTAAACCGGAAGTGGGAAAATTATCAATATTTACGTTCCGCCCTTCTTCTTTGATACACTAAACAGCGGCTCTAATTCCCATCGGACTGATAGCTCATGTAAGGAAGGCAGCTGGCTTCGACATCTGCATAACACGTTCGATTCCCGATCCCGGAAAACTTTTTTTTTCATATATTATTTTTTAATTTGTATAAGCGATGATACCTTCATGGATATATATTCAAATGAGAGGTCCAGGGATGCTGTGAAGATCATCAATAGACCGAAACATCGCAAACGCGGCACGCCAGTTGCCATCGTGAACACTGAAGATATCAGGGAATCAGGAATTGCGCACGTCGTTTTACGCTCCACCTTTCTACTTTGATATACTACACAGGTTTATATTTCAGTGTGGCGAATTGGCTCGGTCACATGAGGCAAGTGACTTCGATCACGGCGTTGCCGGGTTCGATCCCCGTAACAAACGTTTTATTTTTTATCTTTTTCTTTACTTAAAAAATGTTTAACCTTCTTGTGTATATATTCAAAATGTTAATCCGAATACATTCAACGATTACATAGCTACTCTTTTTAATATTATACTCATTGGACTCTAGTAATGATTGTCAATGTACACGTTGTACGTAAAGTTGTGCAATAAAACAATTCGTGGTCATGCTAATCAACAGAATCTTGGTGGCTCAGTTACTAAACTAGAAACCACACAAAAAAGGTTCCATTACTGGGTGCATAAGGTTGTCACAGCTTTTAATTTATCCGAATTATTTAATTATGTAAAATTCAGTTAATTAAGTAAATAGTAAAATTCAGTGAAGGCTCCATCACTAATATTCAGAGTATTAGGTGTTTACAACTTTTCATTTGTCACACTTATTTAATTATTTAAAATAGAGTTAATTTGTCAATATTGGTGGCTCAACAAGAAACAAGAACAACACGAAACAAGAAACCAGACAAAAAGGCTCCATACGTGCATCCATTACGTGCATTAGGTTCTAAAATTAATTTAATTATTTTAATTATGCTAATTTGTCAATCTTGATGGCTCAGTTACTCCTTCTTCTTCTTCTGTTAGCTAGGAGATTCCTCCTGTTGCTCGGCCTCTTCTTCTTTTCTCCTCTAGGACTAGGATTGCCAGCTATCTGCCCATCTCTTGAGCGGTCGTCCTGGTAGTCTTCTCCCCGAAGGTCGTCCCTGTTTACAAATGCGGGCAAGTCGCTCATCTCCCATCCTCTCCACATGGCTGTTCCATTCCTTCTTCCTGATCTTATTCCATTCCACCACGTCTTGAACGCCACATTGCTCCCTAATATCATCACTTCTTTGACAGTCCAGAAGCGTGACTCCTGCTATGGATCTTAGCACTCTCATCTCGACAGTCCTAGCCTTTTGCTTTGTTTTTGCTGTCTCCGCTCTGGTTTCGGCTGCGTATGTCAAGACCGGACGCACCATCACTTTATAAATTCTGCTCTTGCATTCTCTACGCATGTACTTATTCCTCCAAATAGTGCTTCTCAGATATCCCGCTACCTGCGCCGCTTTCATTGATTGCTGCTGAACTTCACGAAGTAAGTCTCTGCTGCTTGTTATATCTACACCTAGATATTTGAAAGACATAACTTGCTCGTCTATACTCCCATCAATTTCCAATTTACACCTAACTGGCGTCTTGCTTATTACCATTGTTTTGGTCTTTTCAACAGATATTTCCATGTTATATGTTTTTCCAGTTATATTAAATTGATGAAGTAATCGCTGCAGATTGTCTTCACTATTAGCCAGCAAAACTGCATCGTCAGCAAAACATATAATGTTTACATTGCTATTGCCCAACTTGTAGCCATCTTTGCATTTAACCGCCTCTATTAGTTTGTTCATCACCAAATTAAAGAGAAAGGGGCTGAGGGAGTCACCCTGCCTAATGCCTTTTCTTATTAATATAGGCTCAGTTCTGCCATTGGATGTTATCACCCTGGTGGTGCTACCCGTATTAATATCATCGATTACATCAATAATAGCGCGCGGTATGCCGTGTTCTTTTAATATATTTAGGACATCATATTTCTGCACCCTATCAAAGGCTTTTTTAAAATCTACAAAGCAGAGAAACAATGGGTGATCATACTCTATGGCCTTTTCTACTAATTGCCGTAACATGAAAATCGCGTCAATTGTGCTTCTGTTCTTCCTGAACCCTTGTTGTTCCTCTGCAATGCTTATTCTTTCTTGGAGCTCATCTTTTATTACTGCCGTGAACAACTTTGCTACGGAATTCATTAACGTGATACCGCGATAATTTTCTGGGTTGTTTTTGTCCCCTTTTTTGTGTATAGGTATTGTCAAACTGCATTTCCAGTCGTCCGGGACTTTTCTTTCACTCATTACTTTATTGAAATGGTCTTGCACATGATTCTGTAATGAGCCTCCACCGTACCTAATCATTTCATTGTAGATACCATCTGGACCTGCAGCTTTCCGGTTACTCATTCTTGAGATTGCATTCGTTATCTTGTTTGGCGAGAATACAATATCATCATTAATGCTATAGTCGTCATTATTTCCATTTTTTTGTCCGAGTTGCTGAATTTCAGATGCAGTAAGAGTGGAGTACAGTGATGTAAAACTTTCATACCACTGACTGGCATCTATATTATTTATAACAACATACTCGTTTATTTCCTTTTTTTGTTTCCTAAGCATTTTCCAGATACTTCTTTGTATTCCATACATATCATATTCTAAGTCCTTAGTATATTTTTCCCAATATTGTTCCTTTAATTCCTAATTTCCCTACTAACTCTGTTCCTCACTAGTGTATACTTATGGTACTCATTAGGAATTGGGTTGGACTTGTATGCCAAGAATGCCTTCTTCTTCTCTTCTGCTAGAATCTTAACGCTTTCATCATACCAAGGGGTCTTTCGGTTCCCTGTATTACTAGATGTTATCCTAGTTCCCAGTGCCTCGTTCGCGTTTACGAAACAATAAACCACACAAAAAGGCTCCATTACTAGGTATATTAGGTGCTCTTTGCTCCTAATACTCTAAGAGACTAATGCTCTGGTGCTCTGGTACATTTTTAATAAATGAGACTATCAATGGATGCTGTGAAGATCATCAATAGACAGAAACATCGCCATCGCGGCACGCCGGTTGCCATCGTGAACAGTGAAGATATCAGGGAAACAGGAATTGCGCACGTCGTTTTACGCTCTACCTTTCTTCTTTGATATACTACACAGGTTTAATTTCAGTGTGGCGAATTGGCTCGGTCACATGAGGCAAGTGACTTCGATCACGGCGTTGCCGGGTTCGATCCCCGTAACAAATGTTTTATTTTTTTATCTTTTTCTTTACTTAAAAAATGTTTAACCTTCTTGTGTATATATTCAAAATGTTAATCCGAATACATTCAACGATTACATAGCAACTCTTTTTAATATTATACTCATTGGACTCTAATAATGATTGTCAATGTACACGTTGTACGTAAAGTTGTGCAATAAAACAATTCGTGGTCATGCTAATCAACAGAATCTTGGTGGCTCAGTTACTAAACTAGAAACCACACAAAAAAGGCTCCATTACTGGGTGCATAAGGTTGTCACAGCTTTTAATTTATCCGAATTATATAATTATGTAAAATTCAGGTAATTTAGTAAATAGTAAAATTCAGTAAAGGCTCCATTACTAATATTCAGTGTATTACGTGTTTACAACTTTTCATTTGTCACACTTATATATTATTTAAAATAGAGTTAATTTGTCAATATTGGTGGCTCAACAAGAAACAAGAACAACACGAAACAAGAAACCACACAAAAAGGCTCCATTACGTGCATCCATTACGTGATCACAACTTTAAGTTTCTAAAATAAATTTAATTATTTTAATTATGCAAATTTGTCGATCTTGATGGTTCAGATACGAAACAAGAAACCACACAAAATGGCTTCATTACTAGGTTTATTAGGTGTTTACAACTTAGTAAAAATTATTTCATTATTTCAGATGTTGTAATCTGTCAATCTTAGAAGCTCGGTTACAATAAACAAGAAACTATACTAAATGGTCCATGATAATTAATGGAAATCTGTGGGTATGAGAGATTTAAATTTCATTTCATCATCCAACAATGCTTACGTTAAAAAGTTAGAATAATAAAACGCTTTTAAATTGTCATGATTTATTTCCAAACTGTGAGTCAAAGTCTCATCAAGTGACATTGTTTAATGGAAATAAATGAAACTGAAACTGATGTTCCTCCTAATCTGACACTAATAAAATAAACATTGGTTTTGATGCGAACGTTATATACGAAAGTGGTCTGGCTTGTTTACATCGGCAATACAATAATATTCTTCAAGTATCTAGGCAATAGCACGAAGTTGTTTCCTGGTTTGAAAATATGAAAATATTATCTTCCACAGCAACATCACAAAACAATATAATAATCACTAAATAAGATCAGTGGACTAATTAAAATGCAAGCTCGATAACTGTTTACAAGTACCTATAGAAGAAGACAACAATACTAAATGTACATCGATCGTATTTGCCATGAACAAACAAATGTAAACATTAAGTTGACCTGACAGGGAGAGGCAGAGAGGTGGAGATGCCAGGTATAGGCCGGCCCATGCTATCCGTGTACATATACATAGGCGAGTAAGGCGGGTAGCGTAAATTTCATCACCCGTCATACTCCTTCCCACCAGCACTATAAACACCAGGTGGCTCAGCTAGTTAATCTTAACTAAGTTCCTTTTAAGTTACATTGCCTTCCAAAAACCATCCGGATTTTATTTAAAATGTGTTGTAAACATCTGTAAGCCTGCACGCTTTACCAATTGAGTTTATACTTCGAAACTTTGACATAAAAGAGTGAACATGGGAGAATTTAAAAATGAGGAAACGCATTTGCAATCATCTTTCGTGTACCTTTCAGTTTACCTAGTGGCGACAAATACGCGTTTTACGAGATGAACGCACAAATTCCGGTTTACACCGGAACAATACACCTACAATTTACGTTATTCACATGACTCAAAGCTGTGAACTTTTAACAAATTATAATTTGATATAACTCAAATTCAACCAAAAGAAATGGACCCTTTCGTTATACTAACTTCGGAACTATTGAAATAAAAACAGAAAACTTTAGACAAGAAGTGACGTTGTTGGCGTTAACTGTAATGATAGATAACACTTAATGATCAGTGAAAGCTGCTATAAACTTATACCCCATATGACATGTTGTACAAAAACAAAAACTTGTAAAAAAACTGCCAAGCACCTTCCCACTTAAAACAATTGAGATCTAAAAGAAGGGCCAAACAATAATATATTGTTTAAACATTTTCGCACTTAAAATTCGTGAAATCATTTCGCTCAGCTACTACCGCTAAGCACAACACTATAAACCTAACGTTGTGTCCAAATTTGAAGAATACAATCTAAGTGAACCATCATTGTAAACTTTAACAAATTATAAAAATTAAAAACGACTTAAAAAATAAATTTAAAATCGAAATTAAAAAAATTAAAAATAAAGCTTGGCGCATTGAATTTGCATCGACCATGTAGACTTCTTCTATCTTCTTCCTACTTTCTGTCTTTCTTCGGCTCCTTTATCGTCATCTTCTTTCTTATGTTGCCTTCATTTTGACACAATGCGCCTAGCTTTATTTTTAATTTTTTTAATTTCGATTTTAAATTTATTTTTTAAGTCGTTTTTAATTTTTATAATTTGTTAAAGTTTACAATGATGGTTCACTTAGATTGTATTCTTCAAATTTGGACACAACGTTAGGTTTATAGTGTTGTGCTTAGCGGTAGTAGCTGAGCGAAATGATTTCACGAATTTTAAGTGCGAAAATGTTTAAACAATATATTATTGTTTGGCCCTTCTTTTAGATCTCAATTGTTTTAAGTGGGAAGGTGCTTGGCAGTTTTTTTACAAGTTTTTGTTTTTGTACAACATAATAGCAACACAAACGAACAACTTTGTAGTTGAAGTCGAGTAGGTAACTATATAGTTACTATATAGTTAGTATAATAACTATAGTATAGTACTATAGTATAAACTATAGTATATACTATACTAAATACCTATTATAAATATAATATAAAAATAATATAATAATAATATAATAATAAAATATTAAAATAATATATATAATATTATATAATATAATATAATATAATACCTACATATATACTATTATACTAATAGTATAATATATATACTAATATATAGTATACTATATACTATATGTACTATACTATAGTATATACTATAGTATATAGTTACTATATAGTTGTTGCTGGCCAAGTTCATACTGCTTCTCGGATATCTGCGCATTCCAATATGTATGAACCATTCCAGCATGTGGGTGCGTTAAGTTGGCCCCCCATATGTTGAATTTTCGAATTCTGACTAGCCAGGAATTTTGCACCAATTATGCACCATTTTGCACCCTTATATCTGATTTTTCATCCCTCCCCTAAAGCGCTATTTCAAAATCGAAAATGGGGGGCCAACTTAACGCTAGCCCCCCATATGTTGGTCACATGAAATCGAATTTTGAAAATCGGAATGTAGTGGTTACCGGATGTAGTAATGTGCCTAACAAAACCCAAAGTTCACCAAAATTCAATAACAAACATATAACTATTCAAAAATTAAATTGTACGTAGAACCTACCAAGGTACTTCCGGTTAAATACAACATTTACAACCATAAGTTTGTCTTCATCATTATTATGATTAAAATTACACAGTTCACAAAGAACCACTATGTGTGCAATCCGTTCCCAAAAACAAATTCTGCAGAACATAAAAAAATAAAATGATCTGATTTCAACGCTTTCAGACGTGATCCCGAAGATATTTATCTCGATACGACAGCGTACAAGGAGTTCCAATCAACACTGGCCATCTACTCGCAATACCTTGATAGAGAGCATCATCAGAATCATCACCATCATCATGAAGAAGAAGAGGAGGAGGAGGAGCAAGAGGATCACGATCATCATCATCATCATCATCATCATCATGAAGAAGAAGAAGAAGAAGAGGAGGAGGAGGAGCAAGAGGACCACGATCATCATCATCATCATCATCATCATCATGAAGAAGACCACGACCATGATCACGATCACAAGACAAAGTGTCGCACAACTGTTACCAAAATCAGACCAACAAAAACTACTACAACAACTGTAATCATAACAAAACCACCCGTTACAACTACAAAATTTTCTGCAACTGTAACCATAACAAAACCACCGGTAACGACAACTGTAACCACAACAAAACCACCCGTAACAACTACAAAATATTCCACGAAAATTGTTTTCAAAACTAGAACAGTTACCACAACTAGAAATATACCAACAACAACTACTGTTACCACAACAAGGACAATCCCTACTACAACAACAGTAAGAACAACTGTTAAAAAAACTAAAACAGTACCAACGACTGTTCCAACGACAACAACTATACCAACAACAAGAACTGTGACAACTACTAAACCAGAAACAACAACAACAACAGTAGTATCTACTGTTCCTACAACTACTACCGTACCAACAACTAGAACTGTGACAACTACTACTACAGTTCCAACAACTGCGACAGTGCCAACAACGATTACTTTAACTACAACTCAATCGTTAACCACAACAACTACTGAACCCACAACCATAACTGTACCAACTACTGTGCCAACCACAATTCCTACAACTATTACAGAATCAACGACAAAAACCATTCCCACAACTACTACTATCTCAACAACTACAACAGTCCCAACGACTACAACAGTACCAACAACAATTCCAACGACTACAACTTTGCCAACAACTAGAACTGTGACAACTACTACAACTATACCGACAACTACAACAGTACCAACAACTACAACTGTACCGACAACTACAACAGTGCCTACAACAATTCCAACTACTACAACTGTGCCGACAACTACAACAGTACCGACAACTACAACAGTACCGACAACTAGAACAGTACAAACAACTACAACAGTACCAACAACTACAATGGTGCCAACAACAATTCAAAAGACTACAACTTTGCCAACAACTAGAACTGTGACAACTACTACAAATGTACCGACAACTACGACAGTACCAACAACTACAACAGTACCAACAACTACAACTGTACCGACAACTACAACAGTGCCTACAACAATTCCAACTACTACAACTTTGCCAACAACTAGAACTGTAACAACTACTACAACTGAACCGACAACTACAACAGTGCCTACAACAATTCTAACTACTAGAACTGTGACAACTACTACAACTGTACCGACAACTACAACAGTACCGACAACTACAACAGTACCAACAACTACAACAGTGCCAACGACTACAACAATACCTACAACTAGAACTGTGACAACTACTACAACAATACCATCAACAATAACAGTACCATCTACTGTTCCAACAACCACAACAGTACCAACTACAATTACTGTAATTTCAACTCAAACCATACCCACAACAACGACTGTTCCCACAACTATCACTGTGCCAACTACTGTGCCGACCACAATTCCTACAACTATTACAGAATTCACGACAACTACCATTCCAACAACCATAACTGTACCAACAACAGTGCCAACCACAATTCCTACAACTATTACAGAATCAACGACAACTACCATTCCCACAACTATTACTGTACCAACAACAGTGCCAACCACAATTCCTACAACTATTACAGAATCAACGACAACTACCATTCCAACAACTATAACTGAACCAACTACAGTGCCAACCACAATTCCTTCAACTATTACAGAATCAACGACAACTACCATTCCCACAACCATAACTGTACCAACAACAGTGCCAACCACAATTCCTTCAACTATTACAGAATCAACGACAACTACCATTCCCACAACCATAACTGTACCAACAACAGTGCCAACCACAATTCCTACAACTATTACAGAATCAACGACAACTACCATTCCAACAACTATAACTGAACCAACTACAGTGCCAACCACAATTCCTACAACTATTACAGAATCAACGACAACTACCATTCCCACAACCATCACTGTACCAAAAACAGTGCCAACAACAATTCCTACAACTATTACAGAGTCAACCACAACTACCATTCCTACAACCATAACTGTGCCTACCACAATTCCTACAACTATTACAGAGTCAACCACAACTACCATTCCTACAACCATAAATGTGCCAACCACAATTCCTACAACTATTACAGAGTCAACCACAACTACCATTCCTACAACCATAACTGTGCCAACAACAATTCCTACAACTATAACAGAATCTACGATAACTACAATACCCACAACTATCACTGAACCAACTACTGTGCCAACCACAATTCCTACAACTTTTACAGAGTCAACAACAACTAACATTCCTACAACCATAACTGTGCCAACCACAATTCCTACAACTATTACAGAGTCAACAACAACTACCATTCCTACAACCATAACTGTGCCAACCACAATTCCTACAACTATTACAGAGTCAACAACAACTACCATTCCTACAACCATAACTGTGCCAACCACAATTCCTACAACTTTTACAGAGTCAACAACAACTACCATTCCTACAACCATAACTGTGCCAACCACAATTCCTACAACTATTACAGAGTCAACAACAACTACCATTCCTACAACCATAACTGTGCCAACCACAATTCCTACAACTATTACAGAGTCAACCACAACTACCATTCCTACAACCATAACTGTGCCAACCACAATTCCTACAACTATTACAGAATCTACGACAACTACAATTCCCATAACTATCACTGAACCAACTACTGTGCCATCCACAATTCCTACAACTATTACAGAATCAACGACAACTACCATTCCCACAACCATAACTGTACCAACAACAGTGCTAACCACAATTCCTACAACTATTACAGAGTCAACAATAACTACCATTCCTACAACCATAACTGTGCCAACCACAATTCCTACAACTATAACAGAATCTACGACAACTACCATTCCCACAACCATAACGGTGCCAACAACAGTGCCAACCACAATTCATAAAACTATTACAGAATCAACGACAACTACCATTCCCACAACCATAACTGTACCAACAACAGTGCTAACCACAATTCCTACAACTATTACAGAGTCTACGACAACTACTATTCCTACAACAATTTCTACTACTATTACAGAATCTACGACAACTACCATTCCTACAACCATAACTGTCGCAACTACTGTGCCATTTACAATTCCAACAACTATTACAGAGTTAACGACAACAACCATTTCCACAACTACTACTATCTCAACAACAACAACAGTACCAACAACTACAACAGTACCGACAACTACAACAGTGCCAACAACAATTCCAACAACTACAAATTTGCCAACAACTAGAACTGTGACAACTACTACAACTATACCGACAACTACAACAGTGCCGACAACTACAACAGTACCAACAACTACAACAGTACCAACAACCACAACAGTGCCAACGACAATTCCAACGACTACAACTTTACCAACAACTAGAACTGTGACAACTACTACAAATGTACCGACAACTACAACAGTAGCATCAACTACAACAGTACCAACAACCACAACAGTGCCAACGACAATTACAACGACTACAACTTTACCAACAACTAGAACTGTGACAACTACTACAACTGTACCGACAACTACAACAGTACCATCAACTACAACAGTACCAACAACCACAACAGTGCCAACGACAATTCCAACGACTACAACTTCACCAACAACTAGAACTGTGACCACTACTACAACTGTGCCGACAACTACAACAATACCTACAACTAGAACTGTGACAACTACTACAACAATACCTTTAACAATACCAGTACCATCTACTGTTCCCACGATCACAACAGTACTGACCACTACTACAGTTCCCACAACAGCTACAGTACCAACTACAATTACTGTAACTTCAACTCAAACTATACCCACAACAACTACTATTCCTACAACTATCACTGTGCCAACCACAATTCCTACAACAATTACAGAGTCAACGACAACTACTATTCCCACAACTATCACTGTGCCAACTACTGTGTCAACCACAATTCCTACAACTATTACAGAATCCACGACAACTACCATTCCAACAACTATCACTATACCTTCTACTGTGCCTACTACCATTCCTACAACCATAACTGTACCAACTACTGTGCCAACCACAATTCCTATCACTATTACAGAATCAACTACAACTACTATTCCCACAACTATCACTGTGCCAACTACTGTGCCTACCACAATTCCTACAACTATTACAGAACCAACGACAACTACCATTCCTACAACAATCACTGTGCCAACTACTGTGCCAACCACAATTCCTACAACTATTACAGAATCCACGACAACTACCATTCCCACAACTATCACTATACCTTCTACTGAGCCTACTACCATTCCTACAACCATAACTGTACCAACTACTGAGCCAACCACGATTCCTACCACTATTACAGAATCAATTACAACTACTATTCCCACAACTATCACTGTGCCAACTACCGTGCCTACCACAATTCCTACAACTATTACAGAGTCTACGACAACTACTATTCCCACAACAATTTCTACAACTATTACAGAATCCACGACAACTACCATACCCACAACTATCACTATACCTTCTACTGTGCCTACTACCATTCCTACAACCATAACTGTACCAACTACTGTGCCAACCACAATTCCTACCACTATTACAGAATCAACTACAACTACTATTCCCACAACTATCACTGTGCCAACTACTGTGCCTACCACAATTCCTACCACTATTACAGAATCCACGACAACTACCATTCCCACAATTATTACTATACCTTCTACTGTGCCTACTACCATTCCTACAACTATTACAGAGTCAACGACAACTACCATTCCCACAACAATTTCTACAACTATTACAGAATCCACGACAACTACCATTCCTACAACTATCACTATACCTTCTACTGTGCCAACTACCATTCCTACAACCATAACTGTGCCAACTACTGTGCCAACCACAATTCCTACTACTATTACAGAATCAACGACAACTACTATTCCCACAACAATTTCTACAACTATTACAGAATCCACGACAACTACCATTCCCACAACTATCACTATACCTTCTACTGTGCCAACTACCATTCCTACAACCATAACTGTTCCAACTACTGTGCCAACCACAATTCCTACCACTATTACAGAATCTACGACAACTACCATTCCTTCAACCATAACTGTCGCAACTACTGTGCCATTTACAATTCCTACAACTATTACAGAGTTAACGACAACAACCATTTCCACAACTACTACTATATCAACAACTACAACAGTACCAACAACTACAACAGTACCGACAACTACAACAGTGCCAACAACAATTCCAACAACTACAACTTTACCAACAACTAGAACTGTGACAACTACTACAACTGTACCGACAACTACAACAGTACCATCAACTACAACAGTACCAACAACCACAACAGTGCCAACAACAATTCCAACAACTACAACTTTGCCAACAACTAGAACTGTAACAACTACTACAACTGTACCGACAACTACAACAGTACCGACAATTACAACAGTACCGACAACTACAACAGTACCGACAACTACAACAGTACCAACAACTACAACAGTACCAACAACCACAACAGTGCCAACGACAATTCCAACTACTACAACTTTACCAACAACTAGAACTGTGACAACTACTACAACTGTGCCGACAACTACAACAGTACCAACAACGACAACAATGTCAACAACTACAACATTACCTACAACTAGAACTGTGACAACTACTACAACAATACCATTAATAATAACAGTACCATCTACTGTTCCCACGACCACAACAGTACTGACCACTACTACAGTTCCAACAACAGCTACAGTACCAACTACAATTACTGTAACTTCAACTCAAACTATACCCACAACAACGACTATTCCCACAACTGTGCCGACCACAATTCCTACAACCATTACAAAATCCACGACAACTACTATTCCTACAACTATCACTGTGCCAACCACAATTCCTACAACTATTACAGAATCCACGACAACTACTATTCCTACAACAATTCCTACAACTATAACAGAATCAACGACGACTACCATTCCTACAACTATCACTGTGCCAACTACTGTGCCAACCACAATTCCTACAACTATAACAGAATCAACGACGACTACCATACCTACAACTATCACTGTGCCAACTACTGTGCCAACCACAATTCCTACAACTATTACAGAATCCACGACAACTACCATTCCCACAACTATCACTGTGCCAACTACTGTGCCAACCACAATTCCTACAACTATAACAGAATCAACGACGACTACCATTCCTACAACTATCACTGTGCCAACTACTGTGCCAACCACAATTCCTACAACTATAACAGAATCAACGACGACTACCATACCTACAACTATCACTGTGCCAACTACTGTGCGAACCACAATTCCTACAACTATTACAGAGTCTACGACAACTACTATTTCCACAACAATTTCTACAACTATTACAGAATCAACGACAACTACCATTCCTACAACTATCACTGTGCCAACTACTGTGCCAACCACAATTCCTACAACTATTACAGAATCCACGACAACTACCATTCCTACAACTATCACTATACCTTCTACTGTGCCAACTACCATTCCTACAACCATAACTGTACCAACTACTGTGCCAACCACAATTCCTACCACTATTACAGAATTCACGACAACTACCATTCCCACAACTATTACTTTACCTTCTACTGTGCCTACTACCATTCCTACAACCATAACTGTACCAACTACTGTGCCAACCACAATTCCTACCACTATTACAGAATCAACTACAACTACTATTCCTACAACTATCACTGTGCCAACTACTGTGCCAACCACAATTCCTACAACTATTACAGAGTCTACGACAACTACTATTCCTACAACAATTTCTACAACTATTACAGAATCAACGACAACTACCATTCCTACAACTATCACTGTGCCAACTACTGTGCCAACCACAATTCCTACAACTATTACAGAATCCACGACAACTACTATTCCCACAACAATTTCTATAACTATTACAGAATCCACGACAACTACCATTCCTACAACCATAACTGTACCAACTACTGTGCCAACCACAATTCCTACAACTATTACAGAATCCACGACAACTACCATTCCCACAACTATTACTATACCTTCTACTGTGCCAACTACGATTCCTACAACCATAACTGTTCCAACTACTGTGCCAACCACAATTCCTACCACTATTACAGAATCCACGACAACTACCATTCCCACAACTATTACTATACCTTCTACTGTGCCTACTACCATTCCCACAACCATAACTGTACCAATTACTGTGCCAACCACAATTCCTTCAACTATTACAGAGTCCACAACAACTACCATTCCCACTACTGTGACCGTACAAACTACTGTGCCAACTACAATTACATTGCCATCAACAACTACTGTTCCCACAACTACGACTGTACCAACTACAATTACTGTTCCCACAACTACGACTGTGTTAACTACAATTACTGTTCCTACAACAACGACTGTGCCAACAACAACTACTGTTCCTACATCTACGACTGTACCAACTACAATAACTGTTCCCACAACTACAACTGTACCAACTACAATTACTGTTCCTATAACTACGACTGTACCAACTACAATTACTGTTCCTACAACTACGACTGTGCCAACAACAACTACTGTTCGTACATCTACGACTGTACCAACTACAATTACTGTTCCCACAACTACGACTGTACCAACTACAATTACTGTTCCCACAACTACGACTGTGTCAACTACAATTACTATTCCTACAACTACGACTGTGCCAACAACAACTACTGTTCGTACAACTACGACTGTGCCAACAACAACTACTGTTCTAACGACTACAACTGTACCAACTACAACTACTGTAACTACTACTACTACTACTAATTCACGACATTAGTACCACACCAGAGTTCGTAGCAACTAGCAACTCCCCCTGGCCGCAGGACTTGTGTTAACCCTCCCTTGTCTTCCCCTCCCTCCCCCACGATCGTAACTCGGGGAATGTTGTTTGCATGTGGTGGGGGTGAACAGAGAGATAACGTTACTCTTGGAGTTGACGCTGCACTTTACAATGAAGTGGCCCAACGGGCGATCTGTGGATTGGAAAAGGGTAATTTTACTTTTGCGTGCGCACCATTCCCCTTAAGCTGAGCCTAAGGGGTTCGCAAAATACTACTGTTTTTTTTTTCAAGAAAAGTCCAATCCACAGATCGGTTGCTGGTCACTTTAGGGCCAGTTTTTCAATGTTATGCTGAATTTTAAATATCTGATTTGGATGATATTGCCATGGTATCTGAACTAATGGTTTTAGCAGAGTATTGAAAAACTCATCCTAAGTGCATTTTTTATTATTAATTATTAATTAGGTACTATTAGTATTACAGTACTAGTAGAACAGTTACTTTTACTGTTTAGTGTTTATAGTTGATATTTATTATATTTTATCTTTATATCTTTGTTCAATTTGGAACCAACTTCAGTGGTGCAAAGTGCCAAGTGGTCGGACATGATGTCAGGTTCTCCTAAATTTCCTTTGACTGGTGAACTGCATCGAGCTGAAAGTTCCCTTAGAAAAATGTCCTATAGTATAATTTGAAGTATTTCAAAGTATTCTGTAATAACGTGTAGTAAACTATAGTTTGTGCTATAGTACTTGAAGTACAGGAAAAAAGTACTATAGATTACTGAAGTAAATTCTACAGTATCGGTAGTAAACTAAAGTATAAACTACAGTATTTTTACTACAGCTGAAAATACTAGTTTTTACTCTGGAGTAAATATACTTTACTGTAGTAATTCAAAGTATGTACTATAGTATTTTTACTACCGACGATATATACTGCAGTTTACTATAGTAAAGTTATAGGGAACGTACTTCACTGTAGTAATTCGAAGTATCAAGCTAGAGTACTTTGACTACAGACAAAATATGTTTACTATAGTAAGTTCTATAGTATATATACTTCATTGAAAATCTATAGTACCTACCTGTAGTAAAGAAAAGTGTAATCTACAGTATGTTTACTACAGCCCATTTATATTGTAGTTTACAGTAGTATACTCTGTAGTATATGTACTTCATTGACTTTTTACTACAGTACCTATTTGTAGTAAAGTATGGTATATAAACTACAGAATTTTTACTTCATTGACTTAGAGAATTTGCACCACATCACCCTGTAGTATATTTAGCCCAATACCCTAATTACTATAGTATTTGTAGTAAAGTAAAGTATAAACTACAGAATTTATACTTATTGACTCAGAAAATTTGCACCACACCACCTAGTAAAATAAACTATAGTAATTATACTACAGAGCGTGAGCTGATATATTTTATGGGGGAAATATCACAGATAATATTTCTTTATAAATAAATCTTAATATTTATCGTTTCTCCTATTCTATTATGTTAATTACAATTTTATGATCCACCAAATAATATAAATATGTTCACTTAAATATGAAAACTCAATATGATGACTATTAGCGCAACGAAGTCTTGTCTGCACCGCTGGCCTACTCGGTAAGATGCTCGACTACGGACCACGACATCGCAAGTTCAAGGCACGGCGCCTCCGCGGGATTTTATAATTGAAATGTGTAATCAAACCTTGTCCATTACTTCAGAGAAGGTTTCCCGAATGCAGATGAGTACTCATATCTAAGGAAAATTTTATTTTTCTATGAAATTTTAACGTTTTATTTGACGAAATGTACTGTAGTAATAATACTAAAGTAAACTATAGTAAAGTAACTGAAGTAAATGTACAGCAGTATACTGCGATAAGCTGTAGGACAATTCCTGCAGTAATTCTACTGTAGAAAGTGTCAATAATCCTAAAGTCTACTATAGACATTTTACTATAGTATTTGTACTTCGATTTTGCTGAAGTAAACTATAGGATATTTTTGTAAGGGTTCATTAACAGTTCAAAATGAAAACCAATACGAACAGAACTCGAGATTTCATTTGAAACTTTAATGTAATCATCGTTATATGAACTTTAAGTTGATTTTCAATGCGGCTCATTTCAAGGTCGTGGTGGGGTTGGGGGATTATCTCTAAGCTTTGTGTTGTTTTGCTAATAATGTTGAGATTTGAGATTCCACTTCACTGATATTTTTTCGTTGTCTCGCCTGATTTGGATTGGAATAAAACGAAATTGGTATCACATACGGTAGTTTTACAAATATTCTAATCCAAAATATTGCCTACAGTTCGTTTTTCCATAGACATTTATACTCTCTAGTGAGTATAAATGTCTATGGTTTTTCCTATGTTTGAACTCTCACCAGATGGAGCCACAGTCAGTTGTTCTGCTAGGCCGAGAAAGACTTCATTGCGCGCTCACCTTGCAATGTTGTCTTTCTCGGCCTAGCAGAACAACTGACGGTGTCTCCGTCTGTAAAGAGTTCAAACATAGGATAAACGAACTGTAAGGTAGGCAGGCACATCTATCTAAAAATGTAAGACATTTAAAAAACAAAATATGCACGTGCACTAGAAAAATCCTCAAAATGACAATTGATAGTTTGCCGAGCTTCTTTTGCTTTTGTATTATATTCACACTGGTAGATATTATGGTACATAAAGAGCAAGAAGGATTCATGAAAAGACTGATTATCTTCTCCGTAGATAATAGAAGTAATTTAAAAATCAGTAGTTTTATAGAAACATGTAGAATAATTAGAAAGATAATGTGTTTAACACAATAAACTTGTAAATTCCATTGCGTTTGCAATTATGCCCGCAATGAGATAAGTAGTAGCCACTTATGTAATTGAGAATGAAAATAAAGGAAAATAATAATAATAATAATAATAATAATAATAATAATAGTAAAAAATAATAATAATAATAATAATAATAATAAGAGGTGATTTGATGGCAAGAGGAGTGGAAAACTATGAGATTGTGGAGCAGGAGCGATGGTGGGAAGATGATGAGAGATGGAGTGCATTGGTGGAGAGAAGAGAGGAGGAGGAAGAAGAAGAGGAGGAAGAAGATTAAAAAATACGTTATGAGTGGCGACTTACGTATTATAAATTGCCTATAAATAAATTGTATTACTTACCTGCTAATTTTAGTGGAAAGTTAAACAATAAAGATGTTATTATTATTATAATAATAAGAAAACTCCAAGCGATGTTGGCAGTCAGATTTAACTTATAAATTGAGGTATACATATACATACATTGATGTATTTTTGTAAATTGTATTCCTCTTCGTATAATAAAACCAATCTTAATTACTAAAAATTATTTTCATAGTGTCGCCGAGTCCAAAATGTTACAATAAAAATTGATTTATATGAATTTTTGTAATTAAAAATATGAACAAATTGGTTCCACCTGAATAAGAAATGATGTGTTTCCATCTCCTTAGATAATGGTACCGAAGAAATGGTTAATTTTACATGTTGGCAACACAGATAATGCATGCCCTATCAGCAGATTTCTCACCCACGTCCTCGTCAAGATGGGTGTATCACGATTCATCTGAGTTTTTGCCATTGTATTTCCTTTTCCAATTGCTTTTCGTCTGCGGTGTCTTTATCTCTTAAACTCATCTTTGGATTTGTCCAACCCACTAACTATCCAGCATAAACCAGGTACCAGCTGAAAAATGCAATAATTAACGACCTTCCTAACTGAACAGTTGTTCCCTGCATGTTCCTGTACGCCCGGTTGCGTCTTTCCATACCCTAATCGAGCCCAACTCAATACAACTGTTTAAAGACTACAGTATAAACAAAATATTTTCTAGCAATTCAAAGCATTTTATGCCATCCTTCAAATGGCTTCCTACTGCCAATTCTTAGTACCTTAGGTAGTTACCTAAGCACCTAAACACCTGGTACCTGTTTCGTCACACAAAAACACTTATTAACAACCACTTATTGCATTGTACCTACAATAAACCTAGCCGACAATATTAGAGAATCTAGTCTGATCTAAGCATTCGTTGGTATTAATGCGAAGTCCAAAAGTAGATACTTAGGGTATATCGTACTTTTGCGTATGCTTATGGTGTTGACCTGAAATATTGGTCATAATTTAATATTCATGATTATTATAATTATTGATTAAAACCAACCTTTTCTGCTCATTTTGTTTCGCCTTGCTTATAATCCATTGCATTTTTGTCTCGTGTCCAAATTTTGACATCGAGAAATTTGTATCTTCTTATAAAGTGTTTAAATCTACTTTCCGAACAATGTTCTCTATACTTTCAAACTGTCAACAATTACGTGAGTAAAACCTCCAATATTGCGGAGACACCTCACTTAGCTGCTTCATTATGAATGGGAGTGATAGAATGTTTGGTTATACCGAATAGATTCGGCGTTAAATGCGAGTAAAATGCAAATATTTAAATCAATGAGTTGGGCTCGATTAGGGTATGGAAAGACGCCGCCCGATTCAATTCAATGCAGCCGAGCTAACAGCTTGTTGCCTCTTGACGCAGTGTAGATGTGAAGCGACTGTCACTTTAGCTTCCTTAGCTTGTACAAGTCATATGGATTATAAAATCTACAAATTTGAAGGATTCTCCGTAGCTCAGTTGGTAGAGCATTAGACACAATGCTAAAGGTCGTGCTAATGGTCGTAAATCTAAAGGTCGTGCTAAGGTCGTAAATCTAAAGGTCGTGGGCTCAAATCCCACCGGAGGTCAAATCTTTTAAATTTGCAGTTCAAATACATGTATGTGAAATATGGTTTTCGCTGATAACCTCAGATAGGTAAATGTAAATAAATACCAACCGCAATATGAAAAGATTTTCCTTGAGTGGGATTCGAGCCCACGACCTTCCGATATCCAGTCAGATGCTCTACTACCAGATGCTGAGCTACCAAGGTAGGAAGGTCGTGGGTTCGAATCCCACTCAAGGAAAATCTTTTCATATTGCATTTATAATACATTGAATATTGATATTGATTGAACTTCAATAATATCAATCTCGTATTGATAGTAAATATCTCGATTTAATCTCGAAAATCTTTTCATTTTGCATTTGGTATTTATTCACAAGCACAACCACCAACCCTAGGTAATTCATGCTTTGCACGTGACGTCATCTCATTGTTGCGCGGCCATTTTGGGGATACATGTCAGAACGGCTGTCAATCTGTTGTTCAGTACTTTTTGATATTATTTATGGTTTACCTGTGTAATTGTAAGCTGCAGAAGAAGTTCTTATAGGTATAAAACCACTTATTTACAAACTATCTTTGACTATAACCGATAATAATTAGTTATAATCGAATTGACAGCTATCACCAATATGGCCGAAAATATACTTTTTTACATTGTTGATGTAAAACAAAAGACGCACGTGCAAAGCATGAATTAGTTTATAAAGCCATATTTCATATACACAGGTTTGCTCAGAGGTAACGCTCTGAACTTGTATTCCGGAGACCCGGGGCTAAATTCCTGGCCGTCCCTCCTGACTGGGGGTTTCTAGTGTATTAGTAGTCCCTACTAATAGGCCGCCACGACCGCCTCCTTCCAACCTTCCATCCTTACTCTTCACCATCATCTCGCAATCATCATCATTAGCATTTGTCGCCATTAGCCTAGCTGCAGAACAGTGCGATATTAAAATACAAAAATGATATCCATATTCGATATCTGAATCTAATTTCGCTCCATCCCCGATGCTGGCTTAAAGGTGTTGGGACTTGAACATTTTCATGAAAATTTTCATTTTATAAATTTTCAATTTTTAATTTTCATTTTATGGAAATTTTTAAGACCTGTTGAAAATATTTATGAACATTTTCATGAAAATACTCATTTGCAGAGGACCTTTTAGCATATTTTCAATTTTTTATTTTGTAAAGTATTAATGGAGGTGTGTTACATTATTATGCGTGATAGAAATACGTTTAAAAATGTCGGTGCACCTACCAGAAAAGAAAAATTAAAAAAAAATTACCTTCCGCAGGATTTAAAACATTGAAAATTTGCATTAAAAATGTCATGAAAATTTTCACAAAAAAAAATTTAATGAAAAATCTCACCACTATGCTGGCTGCTCGTCGACCCTGGTGTATTGGAGAGTTCAAGAGCGCCTGGATAACATGTGCCGTTGTCGCAGGTCTCACCTCGCACCTCGTTTCACTCTCAGATGAACAAACCGGTTTACTAATGGTCCAAAACTCATCCGAATCTGGATCGATGAATCAACAGCATCACGGAGCAAGTTGTCTCAGTCAGGAAGTAACGATCTGGTCCTCACTCGCGACATCCTGGGCTCGAACCCAATTCGTTGCACATCAAATGAATCACCTGTAAATATCAAGAGTTGATTACCTCTTTCAGTGATGATTTCAGACATTTTGTTCGGGGGGGGGGGGGGGGGGGGGGGGGGGCAAAGCCCCCCAGCCTTGGCCCCGCAGGGCGTTTTTTAGAATTTTAACCAGTTAAAAGTGATTCTAGGGCTTTAAAATACACAAACCGAAGCAAAAAAAATCCAATTGTTGCCCCGTAGGGCATTTTTTTGAATATAAACATTTTAAAATCGATTCTGGGATGCTAAGCTTCTCAAATTACAGCAAATAGCTCCCTATTTTTCGTTTTAATGAAAACATAATTTAAGAATTTTGTTTCTATAGATTTTTTTGTCTCTGGGCTCGGGGGGGGCTAAGTATCTTCTCGGGGGGGGGGGGGGGGGCTTAGCCCCCCCCCCCCCGAGACATGCCTGAAATCATCACTGCCTCTTCTTCATAATTGCGATTTGCACGTTGTGTAATGGCTTATAGAAAGCTTTACATATTACTCTAAAGTATCTATTTGGCCCTGCCTGTAGGGGGCTGTGCATAAAGGACGTCACGCTTCAGGGGTGGAGGGGGGGGGGGGGGTGCACCAGTATGGGACACAGTGTGACAGGGGGGAGGGGGGAGTCTGGAGGTAGCTGACGTCACGTTTTGATATAGATATTTACAAGCATTTTAAATTTTAGTTGTTATGTCGGGACCGAAAATTTCGCTAAAAACGATACATTCTGATACATTTTACAGTCAAAAATATTATATTTAAGGGGGGGGTAGAGATAGATTTGTGACGTCCATTTAAGGGGGGGGGGGGTGCGGGGTCTCGAAAAGTTTGACACAGCGTGACAGGGGGAGGGGGGGGGGGGGGGAGTCAAAATATGATATTAATATCCCATTTTTAGCGTGACGTCATTTATGCACAACCCCTAGAACATGAGTCTCTCTAGTGATAATGGATCCAATTAATCTAGTGATTTCAGGTAGATTACAGAAACACTTTTCACCAATTACAGTCACATTATAGAAAATACTAATTCGCGTCATCAGAAAAAAACGCTCGGTGTAGCAAATAAAATCTTTGTCTGCAATGAAGATTAGAAGTAGGTATAGCACAATGTAAATCAGTTTATTTTATGAATAGCATCAGAACCCGCGGTGTCAGGTTTATAGGACGGGTTTAGTTTGGTCAACCGATTACATCATTGCACGACGCTCTAACGAGGATCTGGTCAATGGACTGTTAGTGCATCAGCCGGTTAGGCCTGTCAGATGGAAGGTTATTAAGATCACACCATAAAATAAGTTTAAACGTCCGATTATTAAAAGTAAGTAATGAACAGGGTGTCTGAAAACTAACTCATACACACCCTGGTAATGAAACGAGCATAAAGTAAAGGTCGGCAACCTTTTTCGGAAGGAGACAATTTCCCAAAAATTAATACACCAGATAATAATGGGTGCCGCAGTAGAGGCAAACGAATATAATACACCGAAAATAATAAATTGAATTACTAGTTTATTTTGATATTTTGATGAAGCCCCACAGTTGTTGCCCCGCAGGGCGTTTTTTTATATAAATTACAACAATTTAAAGTGATTCTGGGACTCTAAAATGAACAAATTGAAACAAAATAATCCTTCCAATTATTGCCCGCATTTTTTTTAGAATTTCAAATATTTTATAGTCGTTCTGGGACTCTAAAATAAACAAACTGAATTAAATAACTTTCCATTTTGTCCCCCGCAGGGCGTTTTTTAAAGATTATCAACAATTTAAAAGTGATTCTGGGACTCTAAAAATGATCGTACTTAATAAAAAAAACTTCCAAATGTTGCCAAATGTTCCCCCCCCCCCGAGTTTTCAAATTTTTTGATTCTAGATCTTATTTAAAATATAAAGAGCCATTCAAGAACCATCAAGGAGCCGCAGGTTGCCGACCCCTGGTATACATGATCGTTTCGTTACATTGCTGGCATTGCTGAATGAATCTAGAGAGCCTCGATTCTAGGCTCTCAAAATGAAACGATCTACCACGAAAGATAGAGAATAGAATAGATACCTCTAAGGTCCTGCTGGGGAACAAGGCCCATCCTCAATATCTCAGGGGTTTTGAATCTGGCGAACAATTAGTCATTACGTGTTTGTAAAGTACCACTAGAATGGTGTGTTGGCGAAATTTTGTATCGATAGTCCAAACGGTTGAGAAAGCACATTGAGAAAACTCCGAATGACGCACTTTCGACACTTCTCTTCTTATTTACCAGCAGGTGCAATTATTTTCCTATTATCATTTAAAAGTACTGTAATAATTTTGTAAAGTTCGTTCACGGTAAGAATGTCTCTGACGTTTTAGTGTCAATGGCAAGACTTTCTTCTTTGCATTATTGAAATTGTATAAATTATGTGAAATACACACTTTCATCTGCAGTCGTCTTTTACATATTTTTTGAATATTGATATTTACATGTGTAGGTATGCAATTGTTCGCTAGACTACAGTAGTACACGACTGCCATTACGCCTTGATATTCTAAACGTGAACGAATTTTATCAAATTTATTTATTTATATTAACTAGGAAAACGCTCAGTGTAACGCGTTGATGAGCGAGCACAGAACATGCAACATCCCCATAGAAACGATACACGACACGGCAGAGGACGATTTTCTCTGCAATTTTTCAATCTCCATAATACTCTGGATGAATAACAGATCCATTGTGTCGTGAAGTCTTACCTACATACCTTCTCCAGAAATCTCTTGTGACATCCCATACTAAACTCGTAAAATTACAATTAATACTTGACTGATTGGGCTTACAATGTGTAAAATTTAATATTAAGTTGGTCTTGATCACCATGCAAAATTTGAACTTAATGTGAACATTTTTATTGTCGACCAATCAGAAGACATTATTTAAACTTAAGGGGAAGGATCGGCTGACTGCTCCTAGAGAATCAGCCCTAATTGCTATTGTAGGCGGGGTTTTTAAAGGTAAATAAGGCGGGATCAGATTTGGCGACGAATTTGTTGTCATTACTGTGATTGGTCTAGCTGGGAACAATGTTTGATATGAATGTTTTCTTCCGACTTTAGTTCCCATGCAAAAAATGTAAACAGAAGTGAGATCGGATACCCCGAGTATTTTTGTTATGATCGCTGGGTCCAGACTGGTTACCAACTCAAATGACATCATTGGCATCACTTTCACAACACGAACAAAATCATCGAGGATCAAGAATAATCACACGCAATAAAGTGTTCAACACTTATCTAATAGATTCAAAGATTGCAAATCCTTTTATTGATTTTTAACCATTATAACGGCGATATATGACACTGATCTTATTTCACCACCTGAGAGTATAATGCCATTGGAAAAATTTGTTTACGAATAGGTATAGGTAGTCTCATTTCTCTCTGGGTTCTTTACTAAGAGAATAATATTATCGCAATCAGAGCAAGAAAATCATTTTAGTTTTTGTGCATGTGGTTCTTGTAGTAGAATGTAGACACTGTCTACTGTCTACTTCTTGTAAGTAGAGAGTAGAAAATACGAAAAATAATGAAATAAAGTAATAAAAATACACATGAATATTTCCAGCTTTTTCTCCGGACTATATAAGTGGTATGTTGTGAAATTTATAAATCAATGAATTAGGAAATTTTGAAATAATATCATATATTATTTCATTGCTCAAAACTAGTAGAAAAAATCAACAAAAAGTCACACACTTTATATGTTATATTTTGAAACCTTTGACACCTACATCGATTTTTTTTTTAAATGGAATGGTTGGAGTAATGATAACGGTCAATACAACAATTAAATAATTATTCGCCGTTTGTCTGACAAATCATTGCTATCGGTGACCTAAACCTGTGTTCGGGATTAACGTGTGAAATAACACGTACAATGTATAATTATCATTCAGTTGCTATGATACACATTTCAACCAAAAATATTTCTTTACCTTTATAACATACAGTTTTCAGTTATAAAAAATAAAATAGTGCATACAGTAGAGACACACATTGATGTGCTCTTAGCGAGCGTCGAAATTCATCTGTTATTCTGCACTAATAATTGTAGACGGGAAAACTGTTCGACATTGTTGTCACAATAAGAATAAATACACATCGTGACATAACCTTGCCGAGATTGACTCAAGAATAATAGATAGCCCGAGATGCTACTATTTACAGTGAATTATTATGGATGCTTAGAGAAGTGTTGCCGATTTCAACAGTTATTCAATTAGCAAAAATATATTTATATCTTCAAAAAAACATAAATATTCAAATTAAAATTTAAAAAATAGCATAAAAAATAATATTAAGTGAAGTCTTTATTAATACAACAGCGAATTTTCTTATGATAAATTAAATTGTTGGGAATATTTGTACATGGCTGTTTTGAATATCAACATTCTATGTTTCTGAAAATTTTCACTTACATTTTATCATTCGACTAGTGGACTCCGTGGCGACAACATCTCTGCAGGGTCATACCAATCGTACGTACAACTGAATGCTTGGCATACACAGTGAGTACAAACAAATATTCTACAAGTTCAGACAAATCAACATAAAGATCTGTCAGCAACGCAACCGTAAAACATACATCCAGCCCGGGAGGGCTAGGATTAGCGAAAGAATATCTTCAAAAACAATCAAACATGCAATTTAACGCAATTGTCCCACCACCAATCCCCAAACGATCATTACCTGACGCAACAAGCATACCGACTCAGAACACAAATTCAGATAAAATGCAATCCGTCAAAGCACAAAACAATAACAGAGGCAACAAACGTCGCAAACAAGACGACGCGATGGATGCTAGCACAATCCTAGACACGTCCAACAGATTCTCAATGCTATCAGACGACAGCACAGGAGATGAAGACGAGGTAGCTGACTCAAGCCAACCCACCCGACAGACACAAAATCACAACGCAGTTCACAAGACAAGGCCACCCCCGCCAATAGTCTTATACCATCTATTCAATAACCACGCCGCAACTTTTTCTGAACTCAAGAAAAATCTAACAGATGAGTTTGACATTAAATACAAAGGGGACAGAATTATTATTTTGACAAAGAACATAGCAGATTATAACATAACTCAAAAAACGTTTAACGATGCCAAACTAGAGTACCACACATATACGCCGAGAGACCAGCGCGAAATCAGATTAGTCGCTAAGAACCTCCCACCTAATCTCACAACCCAAGAGATAATGGATGACTTAAAAAGCCAAAATATGCCTGCTACGAAAATCAAGCAAATGATAAAAAAGCCATCGGAATCTAATCCACTCTCTGTACCATATCCCATGTTCATAATAACGTTTGCCGCTAACACCAAGTCGAGCGATGTGTACAAAATTAAAAAAATATGTCGATGCGTAACAACATGGCAACCATACAGGAACATATCGGGAGTAACACAGTGCTTTAACTGTCAGTCATTCGCCCACACCTCTAAGAACTGCCACAGACAGCCTAAATGTGTCAAGTGCAAGGAGAATCACTCCACTAAAGATTGCATCAAAGACCCAGCAACCCCTCCCACCTGCACTAACTGCGGTGGCCCACACCCCTCGAGCTTCAGGCAATGCCCTGTATTTGCCAAACAACTCAGCCTCAAATCACAGCGGTCATCTCCTGCTCACAACAACAACAACAACAACAACTCATCTAACCCATCATATCAATACAGACAAGCAAATTTCCCTCCGCTCGGCAACAGCGCATCAACAAACGACAATGAAATACCAACCTGGCCACGTACTACACAACGGAACCCACCACATCAACAAGCCGCAGAAGAAATCAGCATTTCTAGCGTAATGCAGCTCCTCAAATCACTTTTTGGAGGCCTTGACCTGCACAAAATCAAGAACACACTGATCAAAACAATTCAACAAGCTTCCGAAGCGGAAGACACATTTTCCAAAGTCATAATCCTCGCAGAAGGGTTGTTTACCTTATTACCCTAACCTTTTGCAATGGCCATGCAACTACCGAAATATAACGTACTTTTCTGGAATAGCAATTCCGTACTAAATAAAACACATGAACTCATCAACATGGCTCAAAAGCATGACATCGACATCATAGGAATATCGGAAACTCATCTTAACCCAAGACACAAACTGAAACTAAAAGGCTACAAAGTATACAGAAGTGACCGTAATGGAAAAGGCGGAGGAGTTGCCATCGCAGTTAAAAGTACTATTAGGCACTTTCAACAAACTATCCCAATTCTAGAAAAACTAGAAGCTGTAGCCATCACTCTCCACACATCCTTCATCAACGTAACTATTGTTTCCGTCTACAATCCACCAAAAGGCCGTATCTCTACAGGCGACATCAACAAACTCCTAAGACTTAACAAGAAAGTCATAATAATCGGCGACTTAAACGCGAAACACATTACTTGGAACTGCTTTGCAAACAATAGAAACGGCACCACACTTTTAGAGCACTCAACTACCAAGAATTTCAAAATACTATACCCACCTGAACCGACATACCAGCCTTCTAGGAACAACGCTCGTCCCAGCGTACTGGACCTAACGCTGACGAAGGGAGTAGACTTCGTCTCGAGCCTCACGTCTAGACCATGTCTGCCTTCTGATCATAACCCAGTTCTTTTTACCATTGAAAAAACTAATGATCAGATTCCACCTAAAAGTGTCCATAACTACAATACAGCTAACTGGAAAACATTCCGTCTCGAATTAGACAAAAACAACATTACTAACCCTAGAATCAACTCTAAAGCAGACATTGACCATCACTTAGCTTACTTCAGCGAAAATATCAAGACAGCCTTGAATGTAGCTGCTCCTCCAACAAACATATCTCACCGTGTCATCCCTCTACCAGATTCCATCAGAGCCAAGATCAAAGCTCGCAACAGGCTTCTTAGGTTATTCCAATCGACAAGATTGCAACACATCAAAACTTCAGTCAACAGCGCTAATGCAAGTATTAGAAAAGACATTGCAAAATGGAGGAATAACAATTGGGGTGACTTCCTTATCAAGCTGAAACCAACAGAGACTTGCACGTTGTGGAGTGCAACGAGGCTATTCAAGAAGAAAACAATGACCATCCCGCCACTTTCCGTTCCCGGAGGCATGGCACTCAGCGATAATGAAAAAGCAAATGCTCTTGCGGACAACTTTCAGAATATTCACAACCAGAACGCAACGCTAGGAACTTCGAGTCATAATTTATTGGTGCAGAGAGCTGTCCGCAAATATCTCATACAACCAATTGAAACAACTGATATTGAGCTCATCACCCCCAAGGAATTGAGAGATATACTACTCAGCAGGAAAAACAAAAAGGCCCCAGGTCAAGACAACTTAACAAACTTTGTCCTAAAACAGCTATCCAAGAAGGCAATTGTTTCATTAACAACTATATTTAACAAGATGTTAATTCTCTCGTACTTCCCCGAATCGTGGAAATTAGCGAAAATCCTTGCTATCCACAAACCTGGAAAAGACTCCACCCTGGCTACGAGCTACAGGCCAATCAGTCTGTTGAGCTCGCTAAGCAAAGCTTTTGAGAAAATTATTCTTGTCCGAATCAACAAGTACATCACCTCAAACAACACTATTATAAATGAACAATTTGGCTTCCGCCCGAAACATTCGACTACGCATCAACTGGTTCGCCTCGCAGAATATATCACCGAGAAGTTTAACTCTAAACAGCATACTGGTATGGTTCTACTAGACATCGAGAAGGCATTTGACACCGTATGGCACCACGGTCTGATGTTCAAACTTATCAGTCTACACGTCCCAAAATACATATGTCACATCCTCCATTCCTATCTACAAAACCGAACTTTTTATGTAACCATCAACGAAGCCAGATCATCTCATAGACCTATTTCAGCTGGGGTACCCCAAGGTTCCCTGCTAGGCCCAGTTCTTTTTTCACTTTATATAAATGATGTTCCAAGGTCTCCTCACATCCATTTGTCCCTCTATGCTGACGACACGGCAATCTTCTCCTCTTCCTTCAGAACAGACACAATTCAAACCAGACTGCAAAAGGCATACCTCAAAATTGAAAGATTCTTTAAAAAATGGAAAATCAAAGTTAATGATGACAAGACAACATCAATTTTATTTACTAAAAGATTACCATCCAGAAGACCACAGATCGTTTTAAATAACGTAGTTATCAACTGGTCAAGCAGCGTTAAATACCTTGGCGTCCAACTTGACTCCAGGCTAACATACGCTGCTCACATCAAGCACAAGATCCAGCAAGCTTATGCCGTAATGTCAAGCTTATACCCCATGTTTAACAAGAGCAGCCGTCTAAGCGAAGAGAATAAACTTCTAATCTACAAAATGATCATCAGGCCTATCATCTCATATGCAGCACCAGCATGGAGCAGCGCATCCGACACAAACATCAAGAAGCTGCAAGTAGTCCAGAATAAATGTTTAAGAATAGCGGGAAACTATCCACGATACACTAGGAGTAGTAGAATACACAATAAGTTCAAAGTACCTTCAGTACATAGCTTTATACACAAATTAACTTACAACTTTTACATAAATAGTCTCAATAATCCAAATCCTCTCATCTCATCTCTTGGGCAGTACTCATTAAACAAATCTTTATACAAACACAAAAGACCCATGCATATAATCATGTAAACTTAATCACTTAATCACTACTGTATTGTTCTCCTGGATGGCTGCGATTGTAGAATCATCATTATCATCATTAGTAAATATGTAATTACACTTATTTATTTTTGCTTGTAACAAAACTATTATCAATAAGTTAACCATTATGCCTGTAATCCCACAATCCAATTACTTTCATTCTTTCGGTTTTTTTTGCACTTTTTTCCGAAATTCAATACTTGATTTCGAAACCCAGTACTTTATCAATAACGTAATACAAACATTTTTATGCCTGGAAGTAAAAGACCCTGATTTCTTTATTAGTTTCTAAGTATTCCTATAATTCATTTTTTCTGTATGTATGTCAACTGTGATTGTAAATCCATGTACATGTGTAAATAAAGATTTTATAAAAAAAAAAACTTACATTTTATCAACTTACAATGAAAATTTAATTTTAGGCCATTTCCAACATTTTAGACGGTATACACTTTATGATAGATAGATTTTTATAAATTAGGTAAGATGATTTAGACAACTCTGAGGTCCGTCTGTCTCCAGTCGTCGTTGATTGTGTAAATGCCGGGGAAACTGATGATTATTGTTGACATACAAACTCTCGCTATCAGTGCACTATTTATATTTCCATGCTGTCTCTTTAGGACCCTCCCATCATCCCCTTCCACACCGTTACTGGAACTCCCAGAATGTTTACTTGCAACTTCAGTCGGTTTCAGTGCCCCTGGTTTTATGCAAAACTCATAACATTGATGGTGTGAGAAAGCAAATTGTGCCTCTACCGATCAAGTTAGAAAAAAGTTTCAAGAGCAAAGTTGCTTGAAATTAAATCTAGTTTAAGCGTCGTTGAACCAATTTTTAAAATTATTAGTTTTATTTACTCAATAATTACGCAACATATAACTACTTATAACTTTAAGGTGATTAAAAATTTCAAATAAGTGGTCAACGCTGCATAATCTGCAATTCATTCTCCACAACTTTGTCGCTTTAACATCTAGTCTATCTTCAACGAGACGGGGCGATAACTGCTTTCCAGCCGAGGTCCTCATTCAGAGGCTCTTCCTTCCCCTTAAACCAATTAGAGTATTTGGCCTTCGTACTGCATCCGATTTTATGCGCTAGCTCAAAAATGCTTTCATTTTACTGTACATTGTGGATAGCTTGGCTGCTCTACAGGCCTTGCCTTGGAACAGAAGCTTAAAGAAGGCAGGGATGACAATTTAGTATACATTTTTCAAGATTATGGAATAAAATGACCTTAAAATTACAAAACTTTTGAAAATGACGACAGATTATACTGAAAATTGGCAAAAATACCTAAAATGTTGGTACCAATGACCACGCGAAGTTTTAAGTTGATCGTTCAATCGGTTCTAGTTTAAATGTCAAAAATCACATGAAAAATGGTTTTAAATTTGAGCCAATAGGAGAATTTGGCTGAAACTTTTTATGATTGGGTACAATGTTGGTTGCAATGTTTTTGCCAAATTTCAAATTGATTAATGCAACCAATCGAAAGATAATTTTTTTTAAATTTGAACCAATCACGGGAGCCCGTTCAAAAACGATCCCAGGGACCGCATAGAGTACGTTAGTATGTGTACAAAATTTCAGATCGATTGCTTGAGCGGTTTGACCTGGGCTGTGACCACAAAAAAAAAAAAAAAAAAAAAAAAAAACACAGAGAAAGTGCCATAAGAGTACCGTGGTGACGCTCGCTACGCTCGCTCAATCAACATGTTTTCTATAATATAAATACGTTTTGTGTGGTATTAGTAAATATACGTAGCCAAAATCTTGATTTATTCATACTTTTGTACGGTAAAAGAACAAGGCCCACTTAAAAAAAGGGTTCAATTTAGTTTCACTATTACTTTGAAAGTAGAGGGATTAGCAATTCGTAAATGGTACCTAATTATATTTATGTAATTAGTAATGGTAGGAAAAAAAATGATTTTATTTTCTAAATTCTGTCACCGAGTTGTGGGTCTGCGATCAGCGGAGAATACAGACCTGAAAGTTTGCAAGTGTGCATAAATATGATATAGTTGGTTTCAGGAAGCATGTATCGTATGAGCTTGAAAACATATGATAAGGATGATTGTATATGCCCTGAATAGTCTGATTAGTAGATTGCTTTAGATGGGCTTTGTTCCCTACCCATGTGGGGAAAAAGGCCCACTGGTAACATTTTTTTAAATTCATATTTCATGATGATTACAATATTTGTTTTTAATGAAATCTATACAACTTTATCACAACATATGAAATGCATATAAATTAGTGTTTGTAATTTTTTTAAACCTACTTTTCAAATTATTGGTGAAAACAATTAAGGTGGGCCTTATCCCCCCCCCCCCTTGGGAAATGTCAGTTTTGTCAAAGTTTTCTTCAAAGTCGGAACATAATTGGCTGAGCTCTTTCCCTCTAACAAGGAGACTTTTGTTGCGCTTTTTTAAATCCACATAACCAAGAAATGGGATCTAGATTACCTTAGTTACCAAATTTGGATTTGTGAATGATATTGGGGATTCTATTATACAATTCTCTCGTGCAGGACAAATGTTCAATAACACTAGGAAAACGCTCAGTGTAACGCGTTGATGAGCGAGCACAGAACATGCAACATTCCCAGACCCGATACACGACACTGCAGAAAAGTCGATTTTCTCTGCAACTTTCCAATCTCCATATAAATACTTTGGATGAATATCAGATCCATTGTGTCGTGTCTTTCCTTCATACTTTTTCCAGCTTTGACAACCCATACTAAACTCGTAAAATGACAAATTATTAATACTTGACTGATTGGGCTTAACATGTTTAAAATTTTAGATTATGTTGGTCTTGATCACCATGCATAATTTGAACTTAATCGGAACATTTTGATTGTCGATCAATCAGAAGATAGAGGATTTGGCCTTTGTACTGCATCCGATTTGATATGCGCTAGTTTTACCTTGCTTTAATCATAGAGATATATTACAGAGAGGGGTAACTACTGGTTAATGCTTGACTAATTTTGAAAGATCCTTTTTCTCCATATTGGAGATATTTAATAATTCACTGCCACTGAAATGGAAAATTAATTCGGAAGGCAGTGAAAAAATTACTTTGAGCTGTCAAATTTTAAACTTACTAGAAACACGTTTTTAACTTGAATCAGAAGACTATTACAATATTATATCTTGTTTTTACTGTACATTTATTTGTTCTGTGTTGTTTGTTACTGTGAAGTATGCACTGAAGGTTAGTACAAAGTAACATTCAAGTCTCTTGCCAACAACATTACAATCGAGGGGGGTGCCATTTTTAAAGTAATTTTTGAAATAATCTCCAAGATGGTGGCTGAGCATGCTCAGATCTACCCTGACAATGTACATCGCATCATACCAAGGCTGGCTATCTACTTGCCCCTCTCTGTAAGTATATGAATCTCTATGCTTTAATAAGGTATCTTTGGTTTTACTGTAAATTGTGGACCGCTTGGCTGCTCTACAGGCCTTGGAGCAGAAGCTTAAAGAAGGCAGGGATGAAAATGTATAGCATACATTTTACAAATATTTCAAGATTATGGAATAAAATGTCCCTAAAATGACACAAACTTTTGAAAATAACGATAGATAAGACTGAAAATTGGCAAAAATACCTAAAATGTTGGTACCAATGACCACGCCAAGTTTCAAGTTGGTCGGTCAATCTGTTCTAGTTTAAATGTCAAAAATCACATGAAAAATGGTTTTAAATTTTAACCAATGGGATAATTTGGCTGAAACTTTGTATGATTGGGTAAAATATTGGTTGCAATGACTTAGCTAAATTTCAAATTGATCGGAGCAACCAATCGAAAGATATTTTTTTTAAACTTGAACCAATCACAGGAGCCCGTTCAAAAACGATCCCAGGGACCGCATAGATTACGTTAGCATATGTGCAAAGTTTCAGATCGATTGGTTGTGCGGTTTAACCTGGGCTGTGCGGACAAAAAAAACAAAAAAAACACACAGAGGAAGTGCCATAAGAGTACCATAAGAGTATATGCCATAAGAGTACTTATGGCACTTTCTCTGTGTGTTTTTTTTTTGTCCGCACAGCCCAGGTTAAACCGCACATTCAATCGATCTGAAACTTTGCACATATGCTAACGATATCTATGCGGTCCCTGGGATCGTTTTTGAACGGGCTCCTGTGATTGGTTCAAGTTTAAAAAAAATTATCTTTCGATTGGTTGCTCCGATTAATTTGAAATTTAGCAAAGTCATTGCAACCAACATTGTACCCAATCATAAAAAATTTCAGCCAAATCCTTACATTGGTTAAAATTTAAAAAAATCTTTCATATGATTTTTGAAATTTAAACTAGAACCGATTGAGCGATCAACTTAAAACTTCACGTGGTCATTGGTACCAACATTATCTGTATTTTTGACAATTTTCAGACTTATCTGTGTTTAAATCCAAACGTTATTGACATTTTACGGACATTTTGCGTGTTGGCTGTCAAATTACTCAAAAATGTTGATCACGGCTACTTCGACTCTTTATAGTTCCAAGGTAGTTAGAGCAACTTTCAAACGTATGAAACTGATATGACCGTTCAACAGATCGTCTAATATTGTGTAAGTACTCACACTTTCATCATATGAGTGGTCCCAGGTAAATTTTTTTATATAGATCCTATGATTTTTGAATATTATTAACAAGGAACATTTTAATCATAAAGGTTCAATCGATCAACTTAAACCTTTGCATGGTTATTGGGACTAATACTTCAGGAACATTTGGAGGTTTTTATACCTACAAGTCTGACGAATTTCAAGAATTATTGGCTTTTAATTATATTTTCGATAGACATAATTTCGGTTCGAGGTGTTGCGCGTGTCCGTGCTCGCTCATCAACGCGTTACACCGAGCGTTTCCCTAGTTAAAGTTTTTATCACAGTCAATTTACGTCCCATTTACGAAATCTTTGCAAGAAAAATTCTCGCGGCCGGCGAGAAGGACATTAAACATACTGCACTGATACAGAAAGTACTTTTTCAGACTGATAAAAAAAGCTAAATAATCGTAATATTCAAGAGGGTAGGTAGTTTCACCACCTATGCAAAGGGAATTAGGAATAGGCCTATTCCCATACTTGGCTCATACTTGAAATCTCGGAGAACAAGCAAGAATGCAAGTGAGATGCTGCAATAGCATGCGTAGTTTCATCATGGCAACCTAGCCTTCCTTTGTGAAGAGTTTTCTACTATTATCTACTACGAAGTAAAACATGACACATACTACCTTTATATAGTCCAGTCAAATCAGGCTTAAAAATGTCCAAACCCAGAACAAATTGCAACGTTTGGTTTTTTGGTGTCATTCTATTCAGAAAAATGCCCTCTAGCGTATCCAAAATCCGCCAAAATCCGTGCACCGGAAGTACTATTAATCATGTTAATTCCATCTTGCAAAAAAAATCATGTTACTCCTATTTTGACGAAACTTGGCAGAAGTGTTCACCATCCTAAATGAACACAAATAGCTCTCTGAGCGTTTTTACCTAAATCTTATCGTTTGGGAAATATGGACCTCGCAAAACGTCAAATTACACGTTCGGTGACCTAAATCGTCGATAACTGACTAAAATATAACTTTTCATAAAAATATACGAAAATCACATTTCCGCATGCGCCAATACTTGTACTTTTCACGGTACAAAATCGCGCAAAACAAATTCTTTCAAGCCCAAGATCATTGACATTGATGTATATGTTTTTTTTTAAATAATTTTTAAAAAGTTATTAATTAAATTACATTTAGGAGCCCTATAGTCATGAAAAACCGATTTTCTTTTTCTCAGACTTACATCTCACTTTTTTCAAGAGAGATTGGGCTAAATGTGTAAAATATGAGATAATGTTGGTTTTGATCACCATGCAAAATTTGAGCTTAATCGGAACAATCATTTTGATTTCGACAAATCGGAAGAGTATTTAAAATTTTAACCAAATGGAGAATTTGGCTTAAACTTTGTAAAAATTAGTAAAATGTTGGTTATAAATGACCTTGTAAAATTTTGAACTGATCGGATTAACCAATCAGAAGATAATATATATTTTTAAATTTGAGCCAATCAACAGATTTAAAAAACAAATGGGTCTGCATACCGCAGAGTTGGTACTTCTATGTGTGCAAACTTTCAGCTTGATCGGAGAAACCGTGATGTTGTATACCGTCAGTTACATATAAAAACAAAAAAGGGCTTAAGTCCGTGCCAAAAAACGAACAGTAGACGTTCGCTCAATAAACAGAAAATTTAAATACATTCATGTGGATTATTTCTTGCCCTTTTTTCTAAATAATCTTTTTCTTCATTTTATCTCAAGAGGTAATTGAGTTTGGCGGGAATGATGATGGGTCTCTCAAATGACAGTTCAGTAATTATACAACTATCTTGAAGGACTAAAACAATATGACAACAATCTTACAACAATCGAATATTTTATTGTTCAATAGAATAATACATTTTACGAATTTGGATCAGCAAATAATTTATTATAGATAAGCTAAAGAGATTATACGTATTATGTTTGACAGATATACAATAATATAAATTACACTAGGTCCCTACAAACACTGGGAGGTCCCTGGACGCGTCCTAGGCCGTCCCAGATGGGCGTACGGGCCTGCCCAGGGACCTCCCGTCTTATGGGTGATTAGCATGGAGTGAGACTCCCGGGGCCTGCCACTGGGAATAAGCCCGGGCGGCGCCATGGGCCGTCCCATGACGCCCGCGCGGGAGGTATGGGCCGTCCCTGGACCCTCCCGGGCGGCCCGCGCGGGAGGCATAGGCCGGCCCTGGCCCCCGCCCGGGCGGCCCGCGCGGGAGCAGCTGCTCGCTCTGTAGCCCCCTCCCCCTACGCACATTCCATAACGGTCACGTGCTAGCTTGCTAGGTACACTCTCATTCAAAATGCAGTACCTACAAAACGTGCCTCTGATCCAGACACGTGCATATAGGCACTAATTTTGAATGCGAATGTACCTGGAAAAAATACGTTTCATTAAGACATAATTAATTGCAAACGTGAGTGACACGAGAAACGGGATTTTTTCACAATTTCGGAGAGTGGGCGTTGCCATACGAAAAAAATAATCCAGGTATTTTCTTCCAGGGTCAATGTATTAGTTCACAGTTCACGGAATATTTCACAACAGTTGTAATTTGTTATGTCAACTAGAAGAACAGTAGGTACCTACTCAAACACATTAGAAATGCATTTAAATGGTCAAATATTAATAAAAAAAAATAGCCGGTATATTATAAAGTTAATCAGTGGTTATTGGAAGTTATTTTATCTCGCCATGTTTCCCTATTGTTTGAAAGCTGTTCCACTGACCTGACACATTACCTAAGGTACCTCCTACTGTTTTTATTTTTAACGCATTTTTATTTGGAGGAAATATTTTGGGATCATTTGAAATCCTCAACTTGACTGTCACATAATGGGGAAGTCTCGTGAAATTCAGATTTCAGAATAATAGACTATTATTTTATGAAAGTTGATTATGTTGCTGAACACAGATGTGATTTTATTTTTGCTGTGGGATGAATAGTTTTCAAGGAATGAATTTACAAAGTTTGATTACTTTTAACAGGAAAATTTACAGAAAATTGACAGATGATCCACAATGGTAACACATTAGTGTAAGTGGATTCTTGTAATACGTCGTTTTTCCCGCCAAAAGTCCCATTATAATTGAATTTCATTTGCATGAATTAATTTTTAACATTTCGCGGGTGACAAATGTCAGTAATTATTTGCGTTGATATTTAAAAACTTACTGGAACAAAATTTCTAGAGACTTAAGTATTACCTACCTTATTCATACAAAAATGAAGAAGGATAAAAAGATCCATAATTTTTGTTTATGAATCGGTTGTTGGATTTTGAAATTAGCAATTATTTTTTGATAATCTCTTACAGGACGATTGAATCGTTTCAATAATAATTTTTTCACGTACTATTCCCTACTTACTTAGGTACTATATTGTTTTGATAAATTACAAAAAATAAAATGCTACACATAGGAGATTCACTGCAATTGAATTTTAGGAATAATAAAGAGCAGGAAAACACACGAAAATTAAAAAAAAAACAGTTTCATATAATATAAACGTATATTATTGTAAAAGATTATACTACCACATCACTTAAAATTTTTAAATGTCCTTCAACCTTCACACGTCACATAGTATCAAAACATTCTGAGGTAGGTACTACCTGGCAGTGAGTCTGGCACGCTGTCTCTTTATCGACAAGACACAATTCGGATTTTACTTCACTCACGGATATGTTGGCACAATTTTTCATCTTCAGTTTTTCAAGAAAATGAATGCTATTGAATACGTATTTCTTTCATCTGAAAAAATAAAATTGCAAAGTATTTAGGTAATGTACCTTGTACTAATAATGTTCGCAAGATATTTGCAATTATTTATTATTGTAGGTACAGATTCTAACCTAAACAAGATTTATACAAGATCTTGAAAAGTTTAGCAAGATCATGCAGCGTAAAAAATTTACACAAAAAATAAAAAACACTTCTAAGTGTTTTTTATTTTTTGTGTAAATTTTTATTCGGTGAGACCAATGAAAGTCCAACATTTACAAGATCTTGTTATCAGTAAGATCTTGTTAATTTTGTCAATATTTAACACTATTATTATGCTATGCTCAAAAGAATTTTCCGATTTAATGGCCAGATACTGGATTCCATCCATAAATTATTAGCACACGGTCTTGTGGTGTCGAGGACTGACATCCGCAATCTACGTGGATGCAACTTCTTTTGAGCATGAGGCTGCCTAGCAAATAGTTTCTACCTACTACACAAGAACTATTTATGTAAATAACTGCAATAGCAGATAGCTGCAAATAACAGTCTTTACAAAAATTTTAAAAATTGAATTTTTGGCACAGAGTGATCCCTAAAAAAAAGAAAGATAGATTCAATGAAGAATTTGTAAATTGATAGGATAAACTTCTTGGCAATGAATAATACAAAAATCACTTTTGTGTTGTGTGACCTGCCACAATTCGAGAAAATAAGGAACACAACTGACCTCTGGTGGATTTTGTGGTACTAGTTAAATGGCGGCTATCAAGGGCGCATTTGCATAAATATAAATACAAATATTTGATATAGTTGTTTGTTATGGCCAAGAAAGTAAATTTATAGCTAAATATCAATTTAATTTGTTTTTTGTTTTTTCACTGCTTTATGGAAACACGAAATGTAAAAACAAACAAATTAATATGTGGACCTGATAGTAGCCATCTTGCCAGAAGTGGCTCCATCACGTATCACTTATTTGTGGGAATAATCACTTGAGGTAAAATTATTACCATTAGGTACACTATTTATTTAAAACCCCAATAAAAATTTGAAACATTCTATATTGCATAAATGTGATTTATAGGTAAGGTTAGAGGAAATACTACACATATAAAATACTAAAATGTGGCTTACCATCAGAGAGTTCTGAATCATTACATCTGTAGGGTAGGTAACATTTAATCCATTAACTCGATGAAGTCCCAAGTCCTGTGCATCTTCAGAATTCTTGCTAATTTGCCAAGAAGTAAATTTACTTTTTAATTGAAGTAGGTAGGCAATTAAATCGACTCTAGAATAAGAGCAGGGCAAGTTCACGGTGAATCTGTAGAACCTACAAAAAGTAAGGTGAAAGTTAGCAACTCAAATTAATTTCCTCTCAGCCATTCCGTGTTACGGGTGTACGGGTGTAAGATGCTATGTTCAGCATCTTATTCATCAAAATAAAAATAGTTAGGATCATTGTGCAGCCTTCTAAATTTTTTATGTAATTTACATGGTTCGACACGAAATTTAAATTTAAATGCGGTCCCACAATTTTACTGATAACAAAATAACTATTCAAACTTAAAAAAAAACTGATTACATATTTGGAATCAGCAAGAAAATACCATGAATTTAATATAAAAACATGCTGATTTATTTACATTTAATAATTCAGCAGTCATATGTATTATGTGGCATATGTCTGCATTCGCATGGAATGGCTGCTCTCTTACCACCGGCGCGTTAGAGGAAATTCAAAAGGTGCGGTTTATTTTTTTGGATGACAACATTCAATCTCAAAAATTTTACTACGTATTTGAATGAAGCGGGACCACCATTCAATGTATGTATCTACTACCTCCGACAAGAATGTAATTTCCATGCAACATAATTTTTACTTTCGGATCACAGCAAAAATGTTTGTTATTGGCCTTGTAAGGTACCTACATAAACAAAAATAATTGATGTATATCTAAAATCCTTGATAAAGTTAAATAATTAAACATAATGAAAATATTTACCACTCTGCTCGGTTCGGTTCTTAATGTTTCGGCTCGGTTTGACGATACAGCTTGGTTCGCTCGCAGGACGAATACGCGCTTTGTTTCTGGAGTTCAATATCTTAATAGCCTATTTTCTTCCAGAGTAGATTCACCTTTAACAAGTAACATTATTAAAACTGCAGTAGGTGCCTTGGTAGGTATGTGGGATGGTTATTGGTTAATGTAGAGGTGAAAATATTCCCAAAATAGGCGGAGGTACGTACTAGGTACCTACAGGTAGGGTTCCTACTGACTACTACCACTGATATGTATATACTACCACGCCAAGCAAACTGTTTACCTACTTTATTTATTTTATAAATACCTAAACTACCTAGTTGGAAATTTTACTTTGCATAAATTGCTACATTTCAAAAATTTACATGTGAGGTTAATGTTTACTGAACATTGGTCACACTACCTATTGGTTTATTAGTATCCCCAGCATACAAAACTAAAGTAACAACGATTAATGCCTGGATACTTATGTAGTTGTGATGAAGACTCACCTTCAATGGGTTGTATGGCTCTGTGATGAAAATCCAAACAAAAGAGGCACAACAAAACTGTAATTATTTCACGATTTGTGTCACATTAAATGGTTTGAACTGAGACAAACTATTCAGCAGTGAACACTGCATTCACGGACACAGATAATAATTGAAATCACATTCAAAATCACTCAAAAGGACGTAAACTACACACTCATGACACTCTGTAAAATATCAACAAACGTCAAACGCCGCGTTTGAAATGAAGAAGGGAGAACGGAAACAAGTTGATTCACGAAGATGGCCGACTGCCGAGTTCATAAAAGAAACTTTACTAATAACGTTTAAAATGGTATGAATACTTTGCTTTGGAATTGTAAACATATTTATTCTTAAATCAATATATACATGTGAAATGTAGATGTAATTATTATAGAAATGAAGTTATAAATATGAAAAAAATAAGTCATTAGAGCAGCTCAAATTCAAACAGTCGTAGCGCCCGCGCGGGCCGTCCCTAGCCATTCCCGGGCGGGACCAAGACGGGACATTCCTAGAAATTTTACAGCCAGATAAAACGGATCGGTTGGGCTCCGTTGGGCAGGCCCAGGGCATGCCCTAGTAGTTCCCGCCCGGGACGTCCCACTTGGGCGCTAGATGGGCAGAAGCCCGGGCCGCCCAGTGTTTGTAGGGGTATGACACGGTAAAATACACATATAGCTATACAGTTGCTTCCACTAACTCGTCCACGTCTGCCAAGTGGAAGACAAGTGGACATCGCTAATAGTTGACACTTTCCACTGATAATCCAACCTTTGGCGGGCAAATGAGAGTCTTATATATTCATCTTGGAGTGAGAAAAAAGAAAAGACAAAGGGACGCGCAACAATCTCATAAGTATTGTAAAATGATCTATTGCAATGTTATAGAAAGTAATAAATATTGAAAGTTTTGCCCATTTATATTAAAACATTTTTGAGGAATAACAATCCAAAAAGAACAGGAATTGAATACATAAGCGTGGCCTTGAAGAGTTTTTTAATCGATTTTTATCAATATCTTTTACCAATGTGATTGTTCATATAATAAGGTTTTGTACGAGTATTCAGAACAGTTCAATGAAAATAATTTCAGAGTTTGGAATAAGTTATTAGTTTTATTTTGTCCAACAGGTGTTTAGTGCCATAATTTTACTAATTTTCGGGCACTAAACATATGTTGGACAAAGTAAATCTAATAAATTATTCCAAACTATGAAATTAGTTTCATTGAACTGTTCTGAATACTCGTACAAAGCCTTATTTTGTTAACAATTACATTGGTAAAAGATATTGATAATTTCGATTAAAAAAAAACTCTTCAAGGTCAAACTCACTACCCAGCCGTCTTAAACTAGATTTTAACGCAGTTTGGGAGCACAGAGTTTAAGCGTTCAAGCGACTTGACTACAAGTCAGCCCTTTAATTCTGAACGTCCGCCATTTTGTTGTGTTGTCTTGAGTGGTTGGATTATCTCAGGAGTGCCAACTTCTAAACATCAAGCAGCTCTGTGCTAGGAACTACAAAGCCTACACAGGTCTTATGGCAAGATACAAGAGTTCACATCAGTGTGCTGCGACAATATTAGTGATACATAGTTTGATTATATGACCCATACAGGGTGTCCAACATGGCACGACTTACATGGATTCCACATTATGAACTGCACAGCATAGATACAATTGTTGAGATTGGAACGCCTATACGGTTTCATAGTTATGAGAACAAAGTTTTGTAGAAGTCATAATATGATTTAGGTATGAATATTTTTTAGAATAACATAATTGATAAAAACAATCAAAAGTTTTGCAGAATTTCTTGTTTCCATGCAAATTAAGTCCCATAAAACGGGTATGAAGTTTCCTTTTCAATAGGTATCGAAATTTTGCAAAATATTATGTTTTGAAAACACAAGTTCGTCCCCCGTTCGTCTTTTTGGTGTCCAACCGGAAATCTCAAAGACTTTAATTTGTAGCTCTTTTCTGATAATTTAGGAATTCAAAATTTTGAGTACGGATATTAAACGTTAGTAAGTAAACCTGAGGAATTGTTCCAATAATCTTAGGTAATACTGGCACTGTCTTGGGGGCATTAAGAATCCTGATAATTAATAAAAAATATTCGTATTACTTGGAAATCGCAGGTTTTCTGAAGAACTTCGCTTATAAACTAGACTGGTTATTTGAGATAATTACTCTTGAAATGTTCACATTTTCACAACAAATTACCTCTTTCTGAAGTCTGAAGAGAGCAATAAAACGTCATCCATGATTGTCTTTTTCTTCCGGCACTTTCTAATAAAGTTACATCACTTTTCAGTCATCAGATATCACTTTTCACGTCTTCTTTCAAGTCGTCCATCTTTTGCTCAGTTACGCACATTACACAAAACAAGTAGAAAACAACACAAAATGTTCAACAACTGTACATTTCATAACTTTCAGTGCAGTGACTATAGTTATTCGTACAAGCTTATTGAACTTCAAAAAATATCACACCATCAAACAAATTAACCAATTCATATCTACAAAGCCAGGTCGTCAACAAAAAACTAGAATTTTGGTAATCACGTTCCTAAATAAATAATTTATTACATCTAGAGAGTATTGTATACATGTTATTCTACACCGAGTATAATAGTACCTACATTACTTATACAACTACATATGCTATAGTGAATTGAGCGTAGAAGCTACATGATGTCCTAAAAAGCTTCTTAGAAAGCGTGGGCTAAAGAGAGTGTACATGTATCTACTTGCCAACGCAACAAAATAATGTCCCCTGAAGAATAAATGCATTCTCATGCATAGTTAGCGTATTTCTTCCACTAAGGTTGGTACTACTGCTAGTGATTTTCATACCAACGCAACAACATGATTTCCCCTGAAGAATGAATGCACAACGCTCTACCTAGTTAGCGTATTGTTTCCACTAAAGTTGGTACTGCTGCTAGTGATTTCCATACCAACGCAACAACATGATCTCCCCTGAAGAACGAATGCACTACACTAGCGTATTGTTTCCACTGAGGTTGGTACTGATGCTAGTGATTCTCTTGCCAACAAAACTACTTGATTTCCCCTGACGAATGAGACGTTCTAGTTAGCGTATTGTTTCCACTGAGGTTGGTTCTGCTGCTGTCTGAACCGGCGCCGGCGCTCTCTCTGTCGCCATTGGTTCTGCCATGCGGGACGCCGACGCCATGGTCTGCGAACATGTTAGAACTTGTCAACAACATGGCGTCTCTGTTGCCAGGTTTCTAACTCTGCGAAAGTCAGATTGAAACTGACTTTGTAAAGTGATTGTCTGAATTATTTAAAAAGTTATTTGATAACTCGAAAACGAAATTATTTATTGTGGAGTTCCACTGCGTGGGTAAAATAATAATACAAATATAATAAAATGATTTACAGGAAGACCTTAAAAGTGATACAGATGATAATGTCGTTCAGAAAATGTTCTGCCACTCCATTTGGCAGATGAAGACAGATTTTGGTGAAGTTTTGGCGTCGCCAATAGCCTCGCTGCAGAACAGTGCGACGTTAAGCCCCAGACAAAAAAAAAGTATTGAATAATTCATTCGATTTTTTATTTATCAACAAATTGAAAATTCTAAGAATTAATTAAGTGAATGTGACTGGCATGCTTCTTATTACATAGCTTTAGATATAAAGTTTAGATAGATTGTGTAGAAGTAACTGAGGAGAGGGAGGGTTTGATTTGTGAATTGTAAGTTAAGTAGAAAGTGCGATTACCACAGCAAACTTCTATAGACACCTTGGGAGGCGCCTAAATAGGTCAGTGGGATCCCATCTAAGCACCTTGTCTAAGAGAGCTTAGTGTATGAAAACTGTTATCGTGTTCAATGAAGAAAGTTTAAAAGTATACTTCGGCCAACAGACTTCATTAGCTCTGACGTCAGTGGGAGGGATTAAAGAGCTTCAGAAGGCATGAAGGGGGTGATCTACTCACTTGGACAGCTTCTTCCTCTTCTTCTCCTTCTTCGTGTTGACCTGGCCCTCCGCGAGCCGCTGGTGCGCATGTGCAAGTCTAAAGAGATCCCCGCCTGCAGCGCCACCAAGCAAAGCGGCAAGTAAGCGCAACACAACACCCCGGTTAGTGGACAGAACACAAGACGACACACAGCAGACCACAGGGGAAGGGGGGGGTCACACAGTGATGACGCAACACTCGCTATTCGCTACCACGAGGGAGACGCGCGCGGTCCGTCAAAGTGTTCTCTCGTGTTTTATCTTCCCACTAACAGAATTTTAAAGTACAAGGACTACAAGGGCGTATTCAGGGTTTTATCTAAGAAAATAAAGCCCATATAAAATAATATGTGAAAAAAACACTTATAAATAAACAGATCATGTCAAAAACGCTCCAAAATGGTTCAAATTGAGTTAAAATTCCAAAAAAATTCAAATTTATGGATATTTTGTAAGTTATAATTTTCCAAAAATTATAAAAAAAAACAAAATTCAAAAATTGATTTAAAATTCAAAATTGAATTCAAAATTGCACCTAAATGAATGATTTTGATCCAAAATTTTGAATTCCTTGTTTTCCACTGTGATTTTTCGAAATATTAGCAATGTCCGCCCCCCCCCCCCCCCCCCCCCGAAATTTTAACCTGGATACGCCCTTGAAGGACTACCTTACGCAGATTTCAATTAAACTATACGAAATATCACCACTAACTGGAATAAGTCCTTTGTTACGACCTGAAAGTGTTAAATACGAAAGTATTCGCAAAATAATCATATTTAACACTTTCAGGTCATATCAGAGGTCGTAACCAGGGATGGGTGCGTATAATACGTTACGTAAAAAAACGTATTATACGTATGTATAATACCGTATAATACGTACGTATTATACATGAAGGTTTTATACATTTTATACGTATTATACGTAAAAAAAGCTTTTGATCAGCAATAAGAAATAAATTACTCCGTAATGTAGTGGAGTACCTAGGTACACTGCACATTTTTGGTGTTATAGATACTCATATCTTGCCTACGTGCACAATACAATTTAAATAAGTGAATGGGCGGAAGTTTAGGGCGGCCACCAAAAAGACCAGACATTACCTTACTTGCACCCTGGTTAGCTTTAGCAATGCTCTGCCTTGAGAGCAGTTTTTGGCAGAATATTCAGACAACTTGAAGAGATTATAATGAAAAATGAGTTTGGCAATAAAATCGGTCAGGCTGCAAACACACGGGGAGTTTTTCCATACCCAGATGCGGCAAGGAAAAACCCGCGACGTTCTTCTTGGTCAAACACACGGGGCATGAAAAAACACGCAACGTTTTTCGTTTGTCGCGTCTGGCCGGCATGGAAAAAAACGCCGCGTGAAAAAACTGCCTCGTGTGTTCGCTCCCATAAGACTCAATGCTACCTATCTTCTCGGCGTCTAGCCGGCGTTCGAACGCTTTGGCTGGGCATGAAAAAAAAGCCCCGTGTGTTTGCAGCCTAATTGGCTGATAAAATGTGCAAAATAACTTAGGTACTATACAAAATAATTATAATATTCAGATTCATGAATGTACAGGCTATGCATAGTAATCATTTATATGCAACAATCTTTCAAAGAGGATGCAAATAAAGATCTATCAAAATACTTTTGGATACTTCTTGATCTTACGCATCTATGACATCTTTGGCAGTAAACAAGTCTGCCTAGATTGACATGGAAATAATATGATTGCAATCCATGAAATGCATTTCATAAAATGATAGTGTCATAATTTGAAAATACATTTAATTTTGAATTTTAGAGGTTTTATACGTTTTATACGTATATTATACGTTTTTTACGTATAATACGTAGTTTTATACACGTATAATACATTTAGGTTTTATACGTATACGCACCCAACCCTGGTCGTAACATTTATATGGCATTATTTAGTTTGTAAGGTTTAACGTGGGTTACTCATCCTTTCTTAAAATCTGTTTTTGTGAAGAGAAAACAAAATAAACTCCTTGACGAACCGCGCGCGTCCGCTACCTTACCGATGCATCAACACAAAACTACCCTACCAAACCCTAAGGCACCCAAGTTGCAAACATGACATTATTGAGTTATTTGTATCGTTGAATCAGCAGATCATTTTCTATCCTTGTGTTTCACTAAGAATGACCAAGTGCCATTTAGTAAGTTAAAACTTGAGTTAAAGTTGTTATTTTAGCCAGTGGCAGATCACAGAATAAACACGTTTTGTTGATTTACTAACAACAGTACATGTCAGTTGGGTGCTTTATGGTTGGTGGGGCAGAGCAAAGCTTTTATTACTTCGGAAAAGTATGCGTTTTACACCATATCGCAAACATCCATTGGACGGTGATTGAGATTGTCCATTGATTGATTCAGCTTCACTGCCTAGCAAATTATTTACAAATTAGGAAACACTAAAATATCCCTGTAATGGACCCTTTTGTGTGGATTCTCTTCTCCTTCTCTCTTGGTACAAATAATACACATTAAATTGCACCACATGATACCTTTATTAAATATTCGGACAACCTGCCGATTTAGTAGGGGAGCAAATGTAATTCCGCTCGATTGGAGTGCCGAAATTGATTTTTTCATAATTATCGATTGTTCACATCATTCTGAATATAACCTGACGTGCCTTCAATTTTTTTGGTGGCCATCTTGGAAAATATGGCGGAAAACGAGCGAAAAACGTAAATTTTATAAATTATTTAATTGTTGGTAGAGGAAAGATTGAAAAATTATGAAATAATTCACTAAAACTAACTCAAGGATAGTGACTTGAAAAAAAAATTACGCGGTAAACAAAATTTTAATTTTTTTAGAAAAATGTAATTTTTTAAATTTTTTAATATTTTTTTTAAACGCATATTGTTCAAAATGAAATTGTCTACAAATTTTAATTCCACATATTTTAGTCTAAGTCCACGCGTATCATAACAAATTGAGAGCAAAAAAACACAGAAACGTGATTGGTCAATTCCAACAATGAAAAAATAAAATTCTTTCACGGCGTTTTTTTTCAAGTCCCCATATTTGAGTTAGTATTAGTGAATTATTTCATAATTTTTCAACCTTTCCTCTACCAGCAATTAATAATTTGTAAAATTTACGTTTTTCGCCATATTTTTCAAGATGGCCACCAAAAAAATTGAAGGCACGTCAGGTAATATTAAGAATGATGTGAACAATCGATAATTATGAAAAAATCAATTTCGGCACTCCAATCGAGCGGAAAGCATTTTTTCTACACTTGAACCTTCACTAAGTGGGGTGAAGGGAAATATGAATCAATATAGTTTGAGCTTTTCAGTGTTGCAATGTGGAACAATATCGGGGCTACAGGCAGCACGTTATTTCAAAGCAACCCATCAGTTTGCTCTTTGTCAAGAATCGTGTTCAAAGAAAAGAGTTTCGGCTTACATAAAGTTCGTTGACATTTAAACAAAATGAAGACAGAATAGAATCCACATCATGGAATTTGCATGAAAATCAGATTTTATTCCAAAATGAAACTTTGTTCTTAAATTTAAAGCAACCCAATGCAAGTATGATGTATGGTTGAAAGCCCCAGGAGTAGACAAAAGCAGGGTAAATTCCTTGTTATATACATCTGCGGAACAAGTTTCCAAAACACTCCAATAAGCGAATTTGCCGCCAAAACGAAACACTGAGAACATCCTGTTGCATGTTCTGTAACGTGAAAAAGCACCACACTGGTCGCTGGTTAGGAACTAATACACGAACGTAAGCCCCATGATTTCCCATCACTGACCTTGAGCTTGAAACTTGCGCTTCTTGTGCGCAGGCGGCAGCAATGGCGGCGCAGGTATAGGCTGCGTTGCCGAGCCCACGGTGCACTGTTGCCAGCCCCTGCACGCCCGCAGTGTGGCCAACTGGTCGTGCAGGTACGAGCGCTCCTCGTTGGTGAGCGAGTGCACGCGGTTCCACTGCTCGAACGGGTCTGTAACATCGTCATCGTCATCGCCTTAGCCACACGACATATTTTCTTTGTTAAATATTTAGAAATTATAAGGGTATCTCAAAAGAAATTATCACTCTAGAGAAGTAATACCGTATTAACTCGTGTATAAGACGCAATTATATGTCAATATTTTGATTCTGAAAACAGCCCTGCGTCTTATACACGCATACCAAGCTTTTTTCCCAGTAAATCCAAGGTGGATGTTTGTAAACAGAGCTGTGGTAGACTGCAACATGTTGTCTATCTCTGCCTTTCCCTCTCACTCTGTCTGGCCTACTCACACTGTGTAGACACAACATTATTAACATATTACATGTGTGCAATAAAATGTTTTCCCTTACATTTAGATCAGGAGACAAAATATATGTTTTCATCTGAAAAACATTGCTCTGACAGGCATGAAATAGCTTAAACACTGTTGAATGGCGATCTAAATGGAAGGGGAGGAGGGGGGTTGGGTTTGTTTTGGAATGCAGAGGAAAGGCAGGTGCGTGCTTGTTAGAGCAAACAACAGCTGCTGGGAAGAGACTCCCCTCCCCCCTTTCTCAGAAGCAGGAAATTGCTGTTTGTTTACAACAAGTTGGTAGTGATTTTCATTCAAATAGCTCAGTTAGCTGGAAAACCAACATTTAGATGGATATCATGTTTACAAACACACACTGTTTTTCATCATTTACTGCGTCTTATACACGCATGCTAAGTGTTTTCTTAAAATAGACTTCTCAAAACAAGGGTGCGTCTTATACACGAGTGCGTCTTATACACGAGTTAATACGGTAGGTACTCAGAACTTTTTGCATAGTGGTATATTTTTTAGTACTTCCTAATCCTATCTCTCTATCTTCTAGGACTTAAGTTCCCTTTTCCTTCAAATGCATTGCATGAAATTAGAGGAGGTGACTTCAAATCTTTGTTTCAGTATGTATCATACAATTTATGTAGGAAAACTTAAACGAAAAAAAATAATTTTTATTTATTTTAAGATCAAGAATGAAAGAAAACAAGGATGAATTAACATAAAATATCCGTTTTATGACTGATGCAGGTGCATTATTTATTTTTATTACTGAAAATCGAAGTTCCCTCAATGTAGCGATATCAGTATATCTAGGGATGTCAAGGATGATAATGTATACACTCTCAATGAATCAGGACCCACCTATACGCAGGTTGTAGAAGGTGACCAGCCCCGTGACGAACTCGCAGTAGAGGAAGTTGTGCGTGACGTTGATGGTGCGCACGCAGGAGTAGGTGTTGTTGTTGGCGTTCATGCAGAAGCAGAAGGGCCCGGCTGTCCAGAGCGGCGCAGTCTTCCAGTGCGCATTGTCATGCGTGAAGCAGTTCATGCGCTCGCTCAGACATTCCTTCTCCAGCTTCATCTTGCGTCGCAGCTTGCGCTCTCGCTTCTTCGCGCGCTCGTCCTTGAGGCGGCGCCGCGCCTCCTTGACGCGCTCCTTCTCCTCCCGCCGCGCCACCCTGAGGCGATACATTCGTTGAGGTTGTTCAGTTGATCAGTCTGGGCCCTGATTCTACAACTCCATTGCGGTCGCCTAGCAATTTCTTCCATAAGATTAACATTGAAATAATTGCTAGGCGACCATAATGGAGTTGTAGAATCAGGGAATTACTTTTGCTTCATGCCGTTTGAAGCCGGTTATGCAACAAAACCTCAATGCTGAATCGTCGGGAATGATTGGAAAACAAACCCGTGAACCTTTGCCGAAGTAATTGAGGGGCCGCGTCGATAAGCCATCAACATAGATAGTCAACTATATAAGCCACGAAAAATATTAAAGAAATGCTCCATGTTTCGGAAATTCAAGTATACACATTATGTAAGAGGATGTCGTCTTGCGTTGCGCGAGCAAATGTTAGTTAGATGGTTGGTTCATCAACACGGCCCCTCAATTTTAAAGCCTGTTACTTCATGGATGTCTGATGGTTGTTGGCATATTTTAAAACTAATTTTTGCTAGGCGCCCTGCGAGAAAACAAAATAACAAATATTTGTAATAAAAATCAAGCAACCTATTAAGTACTATACGTTATCGAAGATAAAGTTTTAAAATTTTAAAATTAACAAATTTATGAGATTAGATTAGATTAGATTATTGTGGTTTAACGGCGCGTCAACGACGAGGTTATATTGCGCACATTAATTTTTGCATTTTTGCATTTAACTTTGTTGATATAAGTGGTGGACATGGGGAGGGGTCGACCTAACGGGCCCGATCCGGGGGAGTCCAACACTGGTGGGGAGGCCAGGCAGGAATGGGGACGGACCGGGGGGTGTGAGGATTCGGGCCGGCGGAACCCGATTTCAGGGGGATCACCATCTCGAGGGGGAAGGCCGGCCCGAGGGGAGGGGAGGGGACCGCAATATCAAGGGAGGACATGGTTAGGCCGACCCTGGCTGCTCTTTGTCTGGACCTCACCACTGACCTGTCCGGCATGGGTAACCCTTACACATGAGCATAAGCTCGCCGGCGTAGCTGCAATGGATCATTTGCCAACGCAAACCCCACCACCGCGGTAAGGTGGCAGCCATCGGTGGGGCAAATTTATGAGGTAAATATAAAAAAAAGTAAAATCAATCGTAAGTTTCTCATCCAAGAAAATGTCTGCAACAGCAAAACCCGTCGCGCTTGCTAGCCTGCATGATGATGATGATGACGATGATGATTATGATGATGACGATGATGACGTGTATAGGATGTCAGGATGTTTGACTCACGCGTCGTCGGTCTCGCAGTAGCACGTGTGCTGCTCCTCGTCGCCGCGCGCCGCGACGCCCGGACGTCGGTTGCTCTCGCGGTAGACGGCGGCGTCGTCGGGCGTCGGCGACAGCGCGTTGATGGCGTCGCTCGAGTTCGCCGCCTCAGTCTCCTCGTCGGGGACGGCGGTGGGGCGGAACACTGCGTCGTCAAGCAGAAGTCGTCAGTACATGCAGTTGGGGGGGGGGGGGGGGGGGGGAGACATCCCCTTATGAGAGATTTAAAAACAATGTACGTACTTCAAAATGTATCATTTCTAGAGGTTTTTTCAAATTAAGCCTCTGTTTACGCCATTTCAATTTGTAGAGATAAAAATAGGCATAAAATAGAGTGAAAATCGTGTAGAAACGCCCTAAAATCATTTCTGAAATATAATTTTTTTCGTAAAAAGACAGGAAAAGGCGTATGAATGTCGGTATTTGCCAACGCCTCCCTCACCTTCGCCCTCCTGTCCGCGATGATGCTGATGCCGCCGATGATTCGCGTCGTCACCCTCCGTCGTCGCCTCGACGACCTCGTCATACTCCTCGAACTTGCCCTCGTCGAACTCGCCGCCTCCATCGTCGTCATCGTCGTCGTCGTCCTCGCTGGAGTCCAGAGTGTCCTCCTGACTCTCCAGACCCTCGTGCTTCTTGGACACCGCCTCCAAGACGGCCTCCAGGTTGATGTCCTCGCTGACGGACTCCGTCGTGGAGGTGCTGGGCGGCGTCGAAGTCTTGTGCTTCTGTTTCTTGCGATGGGGGTGGATGATGTCGTCGGCGGTCGGCGCCTCGACGCCCTCAAGGTTCTCTGTTGCAACAAATTCCATTAGAACCAACAATGTAGGACATCAAGAAGGTCTTTCCTGGTTATTCTACATTTCCTTGTTGTCTCGTGTCAATTGATACGGCGTCACTACCATGTTAAATAGAAAGCAGTGAGACCGTATCAAGTGAAACGAAACGACAAGGAAATTTATAATAGTTATTCCATAATGTTATCGTTCATATCATCGGTTGCAACGCCCTTAAAATTTAAGATGAGGGAGTGAATATGCGTAGACAGTAATCAACCCCCAAGTCTATCTTAGAGTTAGAGAGAGGGGAATAGAATCTACTTAAAAGAGATCCATTTCTAGGAAAATTAAAGCACAATAGCAACTATACATTGTAAAAATAATCAAATTAGAAACAAAAAAAAGCTCTCTCATTTATGTTCACCGAACTTTCAACGGGGCTTTTGCCAACTCAGGGGCTGTTTAAGGTGGATCTTACCGTTCAATATGAGTTGAAATTAGTATTGATATCAGTTTATATGCACTTAGACTGAAAAATAAAATTAATGAAAAAAATCTAGTTTGATAATTTTCCGGGAAATCTTTGGAAAATCGATTTTTAAAATACAGATAGTAATACACATGCAACTTTGTAACTATATTATAGAATTCGCTACGATTTTGTTGTAAGTATCTTTATACTGTCTACTTTGTTGAGGGTTGGTTTGTAACACCCTTTTATGTTCCCAAAAAATAAAAAATAAATGTTTTTGTTCCCCTAAATCACACATACTTGAATGTCATTTTCTGTTGCCTACATATTAAATAAGGGTATTTCAAATATATTGCAAACTAGTTCATTACACGCGTCAAACCATCTTGAATCCAATGCCGAAAGTTTGACATTGATTGGACTTATATTAACGTCACTCTGTGTGTTTATGTGATGCTACTTATTTTGTTGTTTCTCTGGAAAAGTTGTGCGATGTCTTGGGCCGGCTAGTCGCGCCACTAGCGGTGTGAATCTCAAGTTCTGACACCCGCATGCCTGCGCGGGGGAGGGGGGAAGTCTGTTAGGTCTTGGCGAGGGTCTTGGTCGGTCTTCGTCGGCCTTTGTCTGGTCAGGTAGCGAGCATAAACTGTTTATGGCTGGGGGGATGTATTGGTTTACATTTCGCGGTAGCTGAATCTGATGAATGACTGACTTTGCTTACGCGGCAAAGTGTGATTGGACTGTGTTGTACAAAACTAATTTTCTAATTAGTAGACAAGGAATGTCAATAATAATAATAATAATAATAATAATAATAATAATAATAATAATAATAATAATAATAATAATATAAGAATTAAAGTATAAGGACACATGTTTTGTGAGTCTACAAACTTTTGTGGACATAATTATTTTTATTCTTCTTTTGAAAGAAATCAAGATTACCGTTTTATACTGTACAAGAGTAAGACATAATGTATGAGAGACTGAACACGCGGCACGGTTTGATCATTGTTCATTTGGGTTTGATTTGATGTTCACGCGGATTCGATGTTACGTCCCCCACCCACGCCCCCCGCGACCCCTGCCAGGGAATAAAGTGGGATTGATTTGGTATCATCAGTCAAATTGCAATTGATAGAGTTTGATTACATAATTCCAAAAATGTTCAACGCAATGACGAGAAAATTGACTTACGGCCTTCGACCTCTGAAGTACAGATTTGTACCCATGTACCAATAAATATCATTTCAATCTGTTACCATGGCGAAGACATTGTTGCCACGGCAGTATAGCCATCACTGAGTCTACATCATCTACCATCGCTGAGTTCAAAGGTACACTTAGTAAAGAAATACCTTTTAGCCAAAAGTAAAAACGGCATCTGAAGGAAACGGATTGGCTGGCAGTTTCTTTGACAATCAGTCCTTGTTAGTATCAATGAAATCAGAGCTCACCTATCCTACTGACGAGTTAGCACAGACTTCATTGGATGATGCCATCAATTGAAAATCAAATGAAAATTTCCTGTCATAACTTTCGATTGCTTTGACACTCATAGTCAAAAACTACTTGTTAGGGGCATTTGAGAGAACTGGGCATTTGAATGTAAAATTATGCACGTTCTTATACACCATCGAAATATTATCAACTTGCACTAGGCGGGAACAAATTAGATAACTGGGCATTTTACCTATTAGCTTATATGTTTGTGATATTTTGTTATTTATTACGATTTATTTATGATTCATATGACAATTTTTTTAGTTTCAATTTATGTTGAAGAGAAATTACTTTTGAAAAATATGAAACTTGGAGGTAGGCATCTAAAAGTGTAGGCATCTAATACGCGATCTCCCCCTCCCCCCCCCCGCGCCCCCTGCCAGGGAATAAAGTGGGATTGATTTGGTATCATCAGTCAAATTGAAATTGATTGAGTTATAATTCCAAAAATGTGCAACGCAATGACGAGAAAATTGACTTACGGCCTTCTACCTCTGAAGTACAGATTTGTACCCATGTACCAATAATACAATTTCAATCTGTTACCATGGCGAAGACATTGTTGCCACGGCAGTATAGCTAATACCATCGCTGAGTTCAAAGGTACACTTAGTAAAGAAATACCTACCTATCAGCCAAAAGTAAAAACGGCATCTGAACGAAGCGGATTGGCTGCTGGTCATTTTCTTTGACAATCAGTCCTTGTTATTATCAATGAAATCAGAGCTAACCTATACTACTAGAGTTAGATTCTTACCTCTATGGTTGGCGAGTTAGCACACTTACTTCATTGGATGATGCCATCAATTGAAAATCAAATGAAAATTTCCTGTTATAACTTTCGATTGCTTTGAGACTCATAGTCAAAAACTACTTGTCAGGGGCATTTGAGAGAACTGGGCATTTATGTAAAATTATGCACGTTCTTATACACCATCGAAATATTATCAACTTGCACTAGGCGGGAACAACGGAGCGTAAAGTCGGATGTTTTTTTGTCTGGGGTTTAACGTCGCACTGTTCTGAAGCGAGGCTAATGGCGACGGATTAATGATTATGATGATGATTGGGAGATGATGGTGAAGATTAGGTAAGGATGGAAGGTGGGAAGGAGGCGGTCGTGGCCTATTAGTAGGGTACCTTCCCAGCATTTGCCTGTCGACTGAGGGAATACCACGAAAAAACCCAGTCAGGAAGTCGGATGCATTGGGCAATAGATTACTGGGCATTTTACCTATTAGCTGATTTGTTTGTGATATTTTGTTATTTATTACGTTATATTTATGATTCATGTGACGACTTTTCTACTTTCAATTTATGTTGAAGACAAATTTCTTTTGAAAAATAAGAAACTTGGAGGTAGGCATCTAAAAGAGTGATCACTGTTTCGCGAGTACACTTTTTGGGCTAGGGATTCGTTTTACCAAATCAGTATTTTGTCTGACATTTCATATTCTTTGGAATCGTGGAAAACAGTATAAAACATTTCGGCATTGGGACAGTTATATTGCAATGATATTATCAATATTATAGGCTTATAATACGTAATATATTTTATGTATAATTATATTGTTATTTGTAATTGTGAACGAGCTGTAGTCGTTTGTAATTTACAACGATTATTGATAAGCCAGTCGTAACAATGTTTGTACCGTTATGTAATTTTCATTGCCCTATAAAGGGGCGATTGCAAATAAAAACATCGAATTATTGAGTCAGCGCATAGCTGAAAATTTAATATTTTGCCATGTTGATAATACATTTTCGAATAAAAAGCGTATTTCTTTTATTGGAAACATTGTGTTCATTTCTTCTTTCATGTGGCCAGATTACTTAGGTACTTTCTCTCCTCGATAAAACTCGGTAGAATCAATTAGTTTGGGTAACTGAACTAATTGTGTCAATAATTGATACAAAGGTTTCTATGTAAATTTTGTTCGGAAGATCCGATGATTGTTGTAAGACAAGAATTATATGAATTGCAATTAATTTAGCACCTTTGGTGTAATTATTGCAAGATGAAGCATTCAACTGAATGTAGAATTCGGTAATGAGAAGCAGAATGCCGGTAGTCAATTAGGGCTAAATAATTTTTCAGCTCAAAAGCACTTCATCCCTCATTCATTGAACAATATTTGTAATGGTGTTGAATGCGTATACCTCAATAAAACTAAATTTGTTAACATCAGTCAAACAAAGGCAATGGTTAGATCTTGATTACATCATTCCAGAAGTGTGCAAGGACGAGACAATTGAGAAAATTGACTTCCTGCCTTCTACCTCTGAGTTACAGAAATATGAACAAATATGTATTATAATGTGCCTCTGCATCCAGAGTTGAATCATTGTCCGGGCTCTTTCTTCCGAGATTCTTGAAATGTGAGATCACAGCTGCATGTTTGGGTTTACTGTCAACTACCTGCCTGTTTACGACCTGCCAGACCAGCCGTGACTGTTTATGAGTTTGTGAGACAGAGAGACAGAGATAGATACATCTCTCTCTCTCTCTCGCACTCACACAAAGAATGTTACAACCGGAGAAATAGGTTTGCTTATAAAAGCAATACATCCGTGCTCAACGAGCTCTCTGAGAGCACTGCGCTGATGGCGGTAGAACTTGGCATCATATAGGTAAAATCCGCCTTAAACACTACAAGTAGTAAATCGTATTTATGTATATTCTATTCCCCTTCTATCGCGGTACAGAGAGTAAAGGAAGTGTCTTGAAAATCTTGAAATTAAAGGTTACGCTGGACCTGGAACACTGGAACACTGGACACTGAAGCACTGGAACGGACATAACGGACATAACACAAATGTAACATTCTTTTAGTTCCGTCACCGTTGCGTTTTGTAACCAGACTTATTGAACTTCGTATATTTAACATTCTCGTTTCGTCCCTTGCGTCACTTGTAGGGGAAATGTAGATAATAAACACCTCTATTATCCTCGGCGTTGCCCGGCGTCGTGCTGACGTCACCGCCCGCCGTCTCGTTCCTCCCGCCCTTGTGCTTGCGCCTGCTCGGCGGGGTCGCCTCCGTCGTGGACGTCGTCGTCGTGGACGTCGTCTTCTGCTTGTGCCGTCGCGCGCCCTGCGAGCAAGCGGCGAGTTAGAACATCGCCTGTACCAAGATGGCCGCCACACCTCGACTCAAGAGTCTTACACTGACCTTGCGATGGAACTCCTCCGACTCCTCCACGTGGCGGATGACCTCGTCCTGCTCCTCTATGGAGGCGTCGTACGACGGCATGGGACGCTTGGATTGAAGATGGCGACGGATCTCCTGTAGGTGATCAGATACTCGGTGTTACAAACCAACTCGCGTATCCATATGCGCCAGGAATGGGGGGGGGGGGGGGGTCGGAAAGGGCGTCGGCCCCCCAGGATGTCAAGTGGTATTTGGTATACAATTGGCTCCTCAAAAAGTCTTAAAATTACTTTTTAAGTGTCAAAATGGCTCGGCTCCCCCTCACCCACGGTAGAATGTTTCCGTGCCATGCCCCCCCCCCCCCCCCATCAGAAATCCTGCCGGAGCTCATGCCTGTGCCGTTTTTCTTCAATGGAAAAATACGAATATTTTCATTTACTAAGTTCTGCACAGGACCATGACGACGTCAAGTGATACCATATAATATAGAAAAACTCAAGAAGAACAACTCCACTAATTAACATTGGCTGCGCTAGTAGTATGCACAAATGGCTTGTGTACTGTCAACTATTTAGATTGTTCATAATTATACAGCATATATTAATAATCTCTGGATGACAGATGAAAGATGGCCACAAAAGATGTTTAAATGCAGAATTCCAGACCCTTATTCTATAATGAAAAAAAAATCATATTTGGCTGAAATGATTTCAGACCAAAATGACTTCGTTTTCGTTTATAGAATACAGAACTGTCGGGAAAGAGGAAGAAGACCTATAAAGACTTGACAACAAGGAGGATTATTGATACTTGCAGGACAACGACCAGCACACAACTGACCTTGAGCGCCTCCATCTCGTGTCGCAGCTTCTTGATGCGCAGCTCCAGCGACTTCCGGGACAGCATCCACGTCTTGGGGTCCTGGTAGACGGCGTTGCTGCAGTTCACTCCGCCAGATGGAGACACCGTGCACATGCCCGCCTCGCCCGCCTCCTCGTCGTCGCCCTCCTGCGAGTTCTGCAAGCAACACGTCAGTATTGATGCATTTGTAGGCTGGGGAAGAAGTCTTATAGGACTCAGAATAACACATTTTTACAAAATGTCATGGCTGCATAATTTAGAAAAAAAAATCGTAGTTGATGCAGAGTAAAATAAGTACGTGCAAACAATGAAAAAAATGCATCGATGTGGTCTTTTGATAGTGAAAAAGAAGCGAAGTATGGTCGGTGACAGGCAAAGATGAACCCGCGCTAGCATGGGCCGCCCAATACCTGGCAATGCTAAAGTGGGTTCATCTTTGCCTGTCAACCACCTTAGGTGCAATTTAGCGACGACAATGTAACTCCTTGTACGGGAGAATAACTCGGGAAGACTTCACTTGATCGAGAACAAAGAAAGCGAACCCCTGGGGCCAGATTCACAAAAAGTATATTATCTCCTAATACGTACTATCTTTGGTATTTTCTTTCATTTAACATGGAATTTTTGGTATTAAATCAAAAGATAATACGTATTAGCAGATAATACCTTTCGTGAATCCAGTTCCTGGAGCCCTACTCTACAACTTTTAAATTCCCAATTCCAGTGGAATTCAATAGACCACATTTTAAATTATCTAGTTAGCTCTGCTTTTCAAAAAAATGTATATGCAGTACCGTGATCCTAATATCTATTCATGTTATGATCCATTGTTGAAAAACACTAATAGATATGAGGATCACGGTATTGCATATGATTTTTTTTGAAAAGCAGAGCTATCTAGATAATTTAAAATGTGGTCTATGCTTAATCCTATGGCCGTGACCGGATTCCATCAGCATGGAATTGGGAACACGATCTGAAGGCGTATTCTAGAACGTTATCCCAATTCCATTCGTGATGGAATCCGGTCACGGCCATAAGGTTTAACATTGCACCGAATCGGAATCCATCAGAATTGGGAATTTAAAAGATCTGGAATACGGCCCCTGGTGATCTGGTGGGGAGGACGTTGTGTCTCACCTCCAGACCGTCGATCTCGTCCTCAAGGTCGTCCATGATAGAGGCCACGTGGTCCAGAGTGTCTCGCTTCCTCCTCGCCAGGAGCGCTAGTTGAGCGTCCAGCTGCGAGATCCGCGCGTCCACTGATTGGCCGTCGCTCTCGGCCAATGACAGCGCGCCCACAGAGCGACGCGAGCGCACCGTGCGGAGGAACTTGGGCTTGTAATTCTTCATGTCCTTGTTAAGGTGGCCTCTGAAATAGTCGAACATTTTACTTCGTGTGTCTTCGGACATCACATGGTAAGAAAACAAAAGTCTGCACTTCGAAAGGAGCATCACTTTTGTTAAAATTATTGACGAAATACCGTCTACGAAGACTAGATCTGTACATTAGAGGTAGAAGGACGGAAGTCCATTTTCTCGGTTTTGCGTTGCAAAGGTACTTTTGGAATGATGTAATGAAGCTTTATCAACTGTCATTTGGCTGATGTCAACAAAAACAATTATATTGAAGTTTCTCTTAAGCCCGATTTACACGGTCACATTTCTGGAACAACTTCTGAGTCACATTCCCAGTTTTCACATAATTTTGCATTTACACGAAGCAACTTTATGTCACCGAACTAAAACATGTTCTAATTTCCTTCAAGAAATATGACAAAGACTGTGACAAAGACTGTGACACAGAAGTTGTTCAATAAATGTGACCGTGTCAATCGGGCTTTACACAATGACTCGAGTCACCATTACAAAATATGATCGGTGGAGGCAGAAGCACTGGTTTTTGAGCTCATCTCAAGAATAATTGCAATTGACATCCAGCCTTCTACCTCAGGGTACAAAATGTCGATGTTGACCTGTCATTTGCTGCTGAGAGTGGTGAAAATTCATGACTTCTTGTTAAACAAAAGAAGCAAAGAAGTTGAATGGTCTGTAAAAGCAGGTTGATTGTGTCTTTATTGTTGATAATCTTTGTAAATTGGCGAGTTATACAAAAGTTTGAACAAAATGTTCCAGTGGAAAACCAGGAGATGGGACCAAAGAGAGTGCATTCATCTTGATTTTCATCGATCTAATCCTTATCTTTCTACTTCGCCACATGTTCTCCGCATGTCAGCAACAAGTCTGTGATATTGCAAATGTAGTTCGTTGTTTAGCCGCTCACTTGAGGAATTGGCGCTGCATGCGTCGCTCGTCCGGCTGGAGCCTCGTGTACATGACGCCAGATGGCGTGTAGCACGCGCACTTGCGTCGCGCATGCGCCAGCCCGCTGAGATGCGCCTGCTGCGACTTGCACTTGTGCTTGCGCCATCTACAGACACACACGTCACTTAGAGCCACGCCTATTATAGGACTTAAAATTCAGTATCACGCCTTTTTTAATTTCAGAAAATGGTCGCTATTTGACCTAGCTAAGGAAAAAGTGTCTTAGGTACTTCCAAAAATTATACTTTGACTTTTAATTTCGTATAATACATTAATAGAGAGAAAACTTTTATTTAATAAACAAAACACTGTCATCAGACATGACTGCCACTAGGACACAGTATAGAAAAATAATAAATTGAAATTGAGAATAATAAATGACTAATGGCTAATATTGTAACTAATATTGATTATAAAGATTATCCATATATTTTCCAAAGACGCATTAAGAGGCCTGGGTAAGCGAACGGGAATCGCACAGTTCGTCAGAGAAAAGTGAGATAGTAGCGACCCATTACAGCCTAAAAGACAAAATAATTAATAAATACGATAATATTTATCTAAAAATAATCGTATTTAACTCTTTGAGGTCGTATCAGAGTTCATAAAGTACTCCAGTGTGTGGCATTATTAAGTTTATTATGCTTTTATGGTTCGATACTATCTGATGTTTTTAAAATATTCTCTAGTGGGAAGACAAAATTAAAAAAAAATCGTTTTAAGGAACATTGCGTTTCTAACTGTATTGGTGTTCGTGTTACTTTTGAAACCCCAGTAACTGTAGCTGTAGCACTGTTAGAATTTAAAAGTAACTATCACAACACTGCGGCTGAACCTCACACAGCATCAGTCACGTGACTCGCCTGTGTCCCTCGTTGACGCAGTGCCACTTCTGTCCAAGCGCGCACGGCGACTGCAGTTCCGGGCGCTGACACTCCAGCGCCAGTCGCTCCACCTTGTTGGCAAGTCCGGAGCCGGACAGCACGACCGGCACCACGCGGTTGTCGAGCTGCAGGTCCGGTCCTGGGGACAGGGGCGTGACGTCATGCTTGCGCTCGAGTGACCCACGTTCTACTTGACATGGCTCGCGAGGCCAAGTAGTGTGTGGGTTAGTAGAGAGCAAGAGAGGCGAGGCAAGTAGAGGGTGGGTTAGTAGAGAGCAAGAGAGGCGATAGCAAGTGGAATGTGGGTTAGTAGAGAGCAAGAGAGGAGATAGCAAGTAGAGGGTGGGTTAGTATAGTAGAGAGCAAGAGAGGCGATAGCAAGTAGAGGGTGGGTTAGTAGAGAGCAAAAGAGGCGATAGCAAGTAGAGCGTGGGTTAGTATAGTAGAGAGCAAGAGAGGCGATAGCAAGTAGAGTGTGGGTTAGTAGAGAGCAAGAGAGGCGAGGCAAGTAGAGGGTGGGTTAGTAGAGAGCAAGAGAGGCGATAGCAAGTAGAGTGTGGGTTAGTAGAGAGCAAGAGAGGCGATAGCAAGTAGAGGGTGGGTTAGTAGAGAGCAAGAGAGGCGATAGCAAGTAGAGGGTGGGTTAGGTGAGAGCAAGAGAGGCGATAGCAAGTGGAATGTGGGTTAGTAGAGAGCAAGAGAGGCGATAGCAAGTAGAGGGTGGGTTAGTATAGTAGAGAGCAAGAGAGGCGATAGCAAGTAGAGGGTGGGTTAGTAGAGAGCAAGAGAGGCGATAGCAAGTGGAATGTGGGTTAGTAGAGAGCAAGAGAGGCGATAGCAAGTAGAGGGTGGGTTAGTATAGTAGAGAGCAAGAGAGGCGATAGCAAGTAGAGGGTGGGTTAGTAGAGAGCAAGAGAGGAGATAGCAAGTAGAGGGTGGGTTAGTAGAGAGCAAGAGAGGCGATAGCAAGTAGAGTGTGGGTTAGTAGAGAGCAAGAGAGGCGAGGCAAGTAGAGGGTGGGTTAGTAGAGAGCAAGAGAGGCGATAGCAAGTAGAGTGTGGGTTAGTAGAGAGCAAGAGAGGCGATAGCAAGTAGAGGGTAGGTTAGTATAGTAGAGAGCAAGAGAGGCGATAGCAAGTAGAGTGTGGGTTAGTAGAGAGCAAGAGAGGCGATAGCAAGTAGAGGGTGGGTTATTATAGTAGAGAGCAAGAGAGGCGAGGTAAGTAGAGGGTGGGTTAGTAGAGAGCAAGAGAGGCGAGGCAAGTAGAGGGTGGGTTAGTAGAGAGCAAGAGAGGCGATAGCAAGTGGAATGTGGGTTAGTAGAGAGCAAGAGAGAAGATAGCAAGTAGAGGGTGGGTTAGTATAGTAGAGAGCAAGAGAGGCGATAGCAAGTAGAGGGTGGGTTAGTAGAGAGCAAGAGAGGCGATAGCCAGTAGAGGATGGGTTAGTATAGTAGAGAGCAAGAGAGGCGATAGCAAGTAGAGTGTGGGTTAGTAGAGAGCAAGAGAGGCGATAGCAAGTAGAGGGTGGGTTAGTATAGTAGAGAGCAAGAGAGGCGATAGCAAGTAGAGGGTGGGTTAGTAGAGAGCAAGAGAGGCGATAGCAAGTAGAGGGTGGGTTAGGTGAGAGCAAGAGAGGCGATAGCAAGTGGAATGTGGGTTAGTTGAGAGCAAGAGAGGCGATAGCAAGTAGAGGGTGGGTTAGTATAGTAGAGAGCAAGAGAGGCGATAGCAAGTAGAGGGTGGGTTAGTAGAGAGCAAGAGAGGCGATAGCAAGTGGAATGTGGGTTAGTAGAGAGCAAGAGAGGCGATAGCAAGTAGAGGGTGGGTTAATATAGTAGAGAGCAAGAGAGGCGATAGCAAGTAGAGGGTGGGTTAGTAGAGAGCAAGAGAGGAGATAGCAAGTAGAGGGTGGGTTAGTAGAGAGCAAGAGAGGCGATAGAAAGTAGAGTGTGGGTTAGTAGAGAGCAAGAGAGGCGATAGCAAGTAGAGGGTGGGTTAGTATAGTAGAGAGCAAGAGAGGCGATAGCAAGTATAGGGTGTGTTAGTATAGTAGAGAGCAAGAGAGGCGATAGCAAGTAGAGGGTGGGTTAGTAGAGAGCAAGAGAGGCGATAGCAAGTAGAGGGTGGGTTAGTAGAGAGCAAGAGAGGCGATAGCAAGTGGAATGTGGGTTAGTAGAGAGCAAGAGAGGCGATAGCAAGTAGAGGGTGGGTTAGTATAGTAGAGAGCAAGAGAGGCGATAGCAAGTAGAGGGTGGGTTAGTAGAGAGCAAGAGAAGCGATAGCAAGTGGAATGTGGGTTAGTAGAGAGCAAGAGAGGCGATAGCAAGTAGAGGGTGGGTTAGTATAGTAGAGAGCAAGAGAGGCGATAGCAAGTAGAGGGTGGGTTAGTATAGTAGAGAGCAAGAGAGGCGATAGCAAGTAGAGGGTGGGTTAGTAGAGAGCAAGAGAGGCGAATGCAAGTAGAGTGTGGGTAAATAGAGAGTATTTTTAAAAAAAATATTAATAGGGAAGTTGCATCACCCTGGTTCTATGGTAACATACCTCAATCTTGTTTATTTTTCTGGGGGACAGGCAATATTTCAATAGTTTAATCTATTGTAAATACATTTATGAAAGAAACGCATTAAAAAAAATACAAAAAAGTAAAAAATAAAATTAGGAAATTTAATCAATTAAGATATTATTATTTTCATCTGTCCCCCAGTTAGATTTTGGTCAGCTGTGACGTCAGAAGAGATTGCCGTATTCACATTATTACATGATGGTTCACAATATTTAAATTTTAATGTAATTGCAAACATTTGGTAGATGTCCCATTAGATGTCCCGCCTTATCATTTTGAAGTTAGGAATGTTTTTACCACCCTCCGCCGTCAACGTCTTGTGGGAGGCGATGTGGAATACTCACTCGTCAACACTGGCAGCGATTCCCAGGGGTCGGCGACGGAGGTGATGTTCTCGCCACCCTCCGACGACGGCGTCGTTGTCGTGACCTTGGACTGCTGCAGGAAGCGTTGACGCGCCTCCGCGATGGACTCCGGCGTCTCACGACGTCCACTGCTGTTGGGGCAAAGAATCAGCCAATAGAACATCATCCTTTCTTTCACGAACCCATTTTGTTTCTTCTTCTTTCCTCCAGGGGGGTTATTCTAAATTCCCTTGTCGTCTCGTATTAATTGACACGGCGTCACTACCGTGTTAAATAGATAGCACTCCAGTGTGCAGTGAGCCCGTATCACGTGAAACGAGACGACAAGGGAATTTAGAATAAAGGCCGATGCACAATTGACGCGGACGGACGACGCAGACGGATACAATGTTAAAGTCGTCGTCCGTTCGCGTCCGATTGTGAACAGTCAGAGTGAATATGTCATACCTAAACATCGTATCCGTCTCCGTCGTCCGTCCGCTTCGTCCGTCCGCGTCAATTGTGCATCGGCCTTTAGGTATGACATATTCACTCTGGCTGTTCACAATCGGACGCGGACGGACAACGACTTTAACATTGTATCCGTCTCCGTCGTCCGTCCGCGTCGTCCGTCTGCGTCAATTGTGCATCGGCCTTAACTCCCCAGAGGATACTTCTTAAATGTCAAAATTTTACGTTGTTTATCGTAAATATTGTAATAACATAAGGAAGACAATATAAAAAATATCATGGAGAAGATAAAGTAAATTTTCAAATGTAGGACACTTTTTTGTTTGTAGACAACACAGAGTACCGACGCAGAAATAATAAAAAATATATTAAGTTTACCTACCCTTAAAATTTGTCGTAAAAATACAGATAAATTGTGCGTATGGCGTGAATGAAGCATATTATATTGCACATTATATTTTGATGCTTTTAGGACAGAGCTGAACATAACAAAAGAGAAGAAGGGACGAGTGTGCAAGTACGTTGTCTGCTGACATTTGATACCGCCGTTTTGTCTACAACTTCATGACAGAAACACGAGCTCACCTCTCTATGAGGAACGTGTCCGGCCAGCGCAGCTTGTGACGTCGTCTGGCGGCCATCTTGCGATGCAGCAGCGGCAAGATGGAGCGGCCGTCCATGTGCGCAGGCGTCTCGACGCCGGCGATGTCCAGCAGCGTCGGCGCGACGTCCAAGTTCAGCACGATCTCGTCGACGCTGAGGAGGCGGAGGAGAAAACATGAAGATCGGGTGACGCGAAGAGGATGGTGAGAAGAAGAGGGTGAGAAGAGGAGGGTGAGAAGAGGAGGGTGAGAAGAAGAGGGTGAGAAGAGGAGGGTGCAGTTTGTTTCGCGCATACAATACAGGATCAAGGAATACCTCCCGAATTACACAATTCTATAGGTAAGTAGACATAACTTTAATCACTCTCACAATAATACCTGCAATACCTCTCGGTTCCTCACTCTTGATTCGATTATGGTCCAAACTGTCATTCTTATAGTCGAAAATGTGTGTGAACACAACTCAATCGAACTCGATCATGATTTAATTCTCGATTGAGTTGTAAAAACGCGATCGAAATCTGAATCCCGATCGAATTCAAGGTAAAAAATATGAATTTTAAAACAAATATCTTTCAAAAGCATGCTCTAATGCTTTGCATGTTTCAAGAATTTTATAGTTCAAATTTGTACTTGCTTCCATATTGATTTCGATTGTATTTGAACTGGATCACATAGGAAACTTAAGAGTGTACCAGGTAGGACATAGGTGTCGAACCACAGATTTCCTAAAATGTTGCTTCAGCGCTGCAGTAAATAAGTACAGCGTTTAGCATTCTCTTGACAGATTGTTTAGATTGTTTAACCAGATGCTGTGGTCCATTATCTCGGGCATGCGACTCACGTACACAGTCCCGGGTTCGATGTTGGGTCCGCGCACCAGGAACGGCACGCGCACGTCGAACTCGAACGGGAACGACTTCCCCTTGACGAGTCCGAACTGTCCGAGATGGTAGCCGTGGTCGGAGGTGTAAACGATGTAGGTGTTGTCAAGCTCGCCCAGCGCAGCCAGCTCCTTGTAGATCTGGCGGGGGAGATCAGTACCAATGTCAAGGCAACCAATAAGCTCATCGATTCAGTTAATAGGCAACTCTCTCTAAAATAGTTTTCTTATCATAAATTACGATCCCAAATAATTTGTTTTACATTTGTTTTTCGTACATTTGTTTTACGTTTTACGTTTTTTTCGGAGTACAAACTTGTACTCCGACATTTTCATTGATAACTCACGCATTGAAATAATGATGAACTAGCAATTTGGTGGGAAAACAGAGTGAGTTGATTGACTGCCTGATGACGTAGATTGCAATATTATTTGCGACAAGGGGCCGTATTCTGGAACAATTAAATTCTCAATTCTGATCCTTATGGCCAATCCTTATGGCCGTGACAGGATTCCATCAGGAATGGAATTGGGAAAACGTTCTAGAATACGCCCCCAGAGCCATCATGATTTAACTTTGTGTTATGAGTTTATGCCTTTTGACGTCAGAGATCCTTGAAAATGTACTCATTTAGTATTTGAATAAAGAATCCTTGGTGACTGTTTGTGTACATCATAGGCACTTTCACCTTCAATAGTTCACGATTTTAATTCATTGTACAACTCGAGGGAGTTCAGTGGCAAAGAACAGGGTTTGTTGTCACCTTCTCGACGGCGTCGTCCACACTCTGCAGCGTCTGGAGCCGCTTGGTCATCAGAAGGTCAGTGAACTCGCGATGTATCGGCTGCATCTGCGGGGTCACCTGCAGGATCCACTGCTTGTCGGGGTTCGGAGCGTAGTCGTAGGCTGGAGTGCTGCAAGGACAAAGTGGGGCCAATGCTGTTCAGGCTGTTCATCAACTAGATGCGGGGAGAGTGCTGCAAGGACACAAGTGGGGCCAATGCTGTTCATACTGTACATAACTAGATCGACTAGGGGGGATGAAGGTGTGGCCCATTGTGTGAGCGTCGTCATAAAAGATAATCTGTTGCAACAATAGTTTTCAAGAGAGTTCAGATTAGTAATAATTACGTGATTACTGATTATAGAGCTATTTTATCGGTTAAGCCGAAAATCGTATACGTGCTTCAGTATTGGAAACATTTTATTTAATTTGATTGCCATGAGTTACAAAGTTCTTGTTAAATATCTTATTTATATAAAAAAAAGGTGGCGTATAAAAGAAGAGATCAGAAAGTGAACAATGTATAGTCAAATTTTTTATTAATAATAAGCATACAGATGGTAAAATTCCTTACTTTATCTCCATTCTAACATGAAATAAGTAGGTAATTCGACGTTGCAACCCTGAGAGACTATATTTCTCGACGAGATGGTTTTAGTTTAGTTAGTGTCCTTCTTTGCAGAGTTCCATCTGATCCGAAGCCCACACAGAACCCGACGCAAAGCTTCAGCTATTCCCAATGCACCACGTGACCGGAGGAAATCGACGCTGATTGGTTGAGTAAATCCTCGTTAATCTCGATATCGTCGGCGACGAGGCGGAGGGGGGAGGGGGGGGGGAGGGGGACCCTCATCATTGATGCATAAGATGACCAGAACCCCCTCCCCCCGCAGTACAGTCCCAGTAGAGATTCGCGAGACCCGACGTAATGAAGTTGCAGTCACGTGATTTGTAGATGTAATATGTACACCCGACAAATCATAAAACGGTATTTGCACGAGACGTATTGGCTGCTGGTCAGGTTCCATGACAATAATCCTTGTTATTATCAATGAAATCTGAGCTCAACTACTAGAGTTAGAGGACGAGTTAGCATATACTTCATCAGATGATGCCATCACATTTTTTCTTTCAATTCTTTCAAATACCGTTTTATCATTTGTTGATTGTATCTAAACAACGTATGTTGACTAGATAAGTACTCAATTTCATGAAAACTATTTCAAATATGAACAAATTTATCAATATATTTTGTCAAATAACATGTTTTCCTCATGCCTTTTCTTGATTCACTGAACTTAATTATGCGGTTGTTTGGTGGATTGTTGGTTGTTGGTGGTTTGGCGGGTTAGCTGGTTGCTGGTTGCTGGTTGGTGGTTGGAGGTAGGTTGGTAGAATGCATTGCGTTAATCTAGGTAGAGTGAAAATATCAAAAGTGATGCAAATGACTCTCTTTGACCAAAACTACAACATAATTACTAAAACATATTGTAGTGAAGACTGCTGGGGAAGTGAGATCATCCTCGAAGAATTAATAACCATTTTCTCAATATTAATAATGTATGCCAAAAGAACTGTTCCGTAGTAGTAAAGACTTGAATACTTTATGATCTTTTGTTTGAGACCGATTCGTTTAATTAATGCGTGATCATTTCTAAAAATATTTATTTTGCATTTGCAAAGGTAAAAAAGAAACAATTAAACATAGCACTCTATTTAAAAGCTTGAATTAAACATTTTTAGCACGTGTAGGTAGCCTTTTTATAAACAATCTTACTTGTCAAGTTGTCACAGATGTTGGTACAAAGATGTTTTGAAAATCCCTTCAGGGAACGTTCGCTACGTAACAGAGGAGCTACATTTCAAAAAGCAACTTGTCCAAAAACATTTAGCAGAGAAAAACTTGATTTTCTATTGACATTAGCATGGAAGAGATACGAAATCCTATGTTTACATAATTAATTACATTTTGGTTTAATGTGATTTTTACAAGTTCGATTATCAGACTGCGTTAAACTTGTTGCTCTTCATGTTTTTTCACCTCTAACAGAAATAAAAACGCAAAATTGACAAGTTGCATTTTCAAACATAGCTCCTCAACTAACGTGATCACGACATATTTATATCCCCATAAAAAACACTTCGTGTAAAAATACCAGCCAAGTCTCTTCAACTAAAAAAAATATGAAATCTAAAAATTCTGCACTGAAAAGTAGTGATATCAAAAAATTAGCCAAGTAAACTTTATTTGAAAATCAAAAAATACTTGGCGCATCGTGTACATAAATAGCTTGGAAGTATAAGCCAATTATTAATTATACATGAAATATACATATACATAGTATACCTATAATGCCCTAAAAAAAACGATGCGCCAAGTATTTTTTGATTTTCAAATAAAGTTTTGACTTGGCTAATTTTTTGATATCACTACTTTTCAGTGCAGAATTTTTAGATTTCATATTTTTTTTTAGTCAAAGAGACTTGGCTGGTATTTTTACACGAAGTGTTTTTTTATGGGGATATCACTCCTTTTTTTAGTTTATTCTAACAACTTGTGACACATATGAAATGAACAATTATTAAATTCTTTTAAAAAATCATCACCCTTTACAATTTCGTTACCACTAATGAATAGCAGCGTATGGTCCTAAATAATTGCTTTAAATGATCTTTCACGAAGAATAGCAAAGGTTTCATTCCAATCAGTCAACCCAGTTCCGAGATATGGAAACACTTCGGTTTTCAAAATGGCTGCTGAACTTTCTGCAATGCCACATAGAATTTATTTCTATAAATGATGTGTATCATTTTAAGCTTTCTGAATATGTATTTATTGTATAGGAGGGAATTATAATAATTTATACATTTGAATGACGTCATTTCCGGTCTCATAAATAGGAAAATTCTATTTGTACTGTTCATATTCCATAGAGATGGCCATCCGAATCGTTTGGCGCTAGTTTCATACCGATTTGTCTACCAGTTTTTGAGATATGACGTTACTTCCGGTTTAAAAATGGCGGCTGAAATCTCTGACCCCTTGAAGTATATTTGAAACATGATTATAATTTTATAAGCTGTCTCAAATAGTATATTTATTGCATCAAAATAAAAATTTGTGAGATTATTAAAATGTGTGACGTCATTTCCGGTTTAGGTATGGGAAACTGCAAATATTATTGATGATAATACATAAAGTTGACCGTCTAAATTGTTTTGCGCTGGTTTCGTTGAAATCTATTTAGCCGTTATTGAGATATGATGTCACTTCCGGTTTCAAAATGGCGGCTTCCGGTTGGTTTTATAACAAGTCACATGAGACGCCAAAAGTACATACGTTACATAAATATCAAAATAATCGGATCAACCTTTGTTGCCAAAAAGCCAATCGATGTATTTCAAATTTCATTACGTCATTTCCGGTTTCTTTAACATAATGTTTAGTCTTTTGCTACTTATCATGCATATAGATGACCGTCTGGATCGTTTGGCGCAATTTTCGTTCCAATCGGTCCAGCCGTTGACGAGATATGACGTCACTTCCGGTTTCAAAATGGCGGCATAAAACCAGTTATAGCAAAAGGCACCTCAGATGCCAAAAGTGCATATGTGGTAAAAATTTTAAATCAATCGGTTCAGCCGTTTAGGCTGTGGCCTGTTTACCGGATTTAAATTCCAGGAGACTACTACTACTGAGATTATTATTATTATTATGAAAACCGCCCTAAAACACTGTTTTCACGGCCCTCTAGCGCGCAAAGGGCGTAATCTATTGTTCCCAAATTTGGTATATGTTGTAGGGTGGGCCATAGCTCGAAATTAAGATATATCGCAACAATGTGAGATTTTCCAATTTTAAGATCCAGTAGGCCGAAAATGCCACTTTGATGCTTACAGTAAAAGTGGGTTTGCTCCAGCCTTTTTAAATGAGTGTGTGCGCGCGCCGTACGACTTGGCTGGCGTGGAGCGACCGCTCCACTAGATGTTCATCTTTTGTTTTACAAGATTTTTAAAATTATGTCTGGATTTTGTAAAAGTACAGTACTGACAACACGTCCTGATAATATTCAATCTTATTGCAATTTGCCATAAAGTCGAAATTACTATATTAACTTGCTAGAAATTCACCCTTATAGCATAAGAACATATTTCTGTCGCTGTACTCGTTGATGAAACATCAGTTAACTTCACCATCAAAACGATTTCTTTCCAAATGAATCCTATAACTTGGTCCGCCCCCGCGACTGAATGAGGGTGGGGAGGGGGGGAGGGCAAGGGGGGTGGGGAGTTAAGTGTATTGCGATGTTTGGTTCGAGAAACCCAGACCGCAAGAAGCTTTCCTCCAAGAGTTAAGCTTCGAGTTAAGCTTTCATTGTCTAAGCCTCGCTAGTTGGAGCTTTGAGTCGGTTTTAACGACGCACGCTTTATTGACTCGCTCTTCGCGTGCGCAATTAGACACAAACTTGTTAATTAGCCCGAGTAATTGTCATGACTGTGTGTTCTGCGCACGCGATGCTCACGTATATCGTATTGTTGTGAACATCACAACAGTTATTGATACCGAGATTATGCAATTATGCGATTTTTACACTAAAAATTGTAAATATTCATACATAAATGTAAAATTAAAACATTGTACATTTTGGCGGGAAAATGTCATCCCGGCGGGTGATATCATATTTTATTGTAACCAAGGCAACATCATTTTTGGTTGATATAAATGACGTGACTTGCCGCGATGGCGTTTTTCCACAAAAATTTCCACTGATTTTTAATTTCATAATTATGAATGAAAATGTACACTTTGTTGTGTAAAATAATGTGATTTACCAACAAAGACGTTGTTATTTTGAATTATAGTTTGTATTAATTTTAATTTTAATAAAATCTATTATTGATATTCTTACGTTTTTTAAATAAACAATATTTGAATCATGTTTCATAATTTAGAAAAAATATATTAAAAACAATCACTTTTTAGTATTTTGTATTTTCCAGCGAAATATTATGAACATTTTACGGAAGAAATGTAATGTATGTCTTACTTTCCCGCGATCTCCCCCGCCTAGAGGCCCCCCCACCCCCACCCCCCCTGGACCTCAACCGCGCATTATTCTCTCCTAGGAGGTATGCTCCCCGCCGCACCCCGCCTGTTGCATTATGCAACCCGCACGTCTCCAGGGCCCATTAGAGTGTAAATAACACGGCCGGCCATGATTGCGCGGTTAAAAATGCATTGGACTTCCGGTCGTAAGTCTTCGCGAATGAGAAATGCTTCTTTCTGCACGCGTAGCTGAGCGAGCACGTATGACACACACACACACCATGGCATTTTATCTCTCTTTTCATAATGATGATTGTATTTCGTTTTAGTTTTCTATTTTAGTTTTTATTTCGTTTTCTCGGTGCCAGGAGGGAAGCATGTAAAATCCACATTAAAAGGCCCCAATCTTTGGAAACAATGCGTTCAACTACAACTACAACCTTTACAACTAAGGGGTCAAAGTTCACTACAAAGCCAAAGAGCCCGAATGGTTCATCTTTTCACTTAAAGTTTCTTGAAGCTCTAGAGCAAGTAAATCACAAGAAACTTAGATGAATATTTTATTTAGATTTAGATTTCTGGTAAAAGAATCCCTGCTTCAAATGGAATTAAATTATCAACATTTCCTGAATACATCGAAAATTGTTCTGGAAGGATTTTCACCTTCTTTTCAGTAGGCTTCGTCAGGAGTTTGACAGTGTCATTTGATTTTAACTGTCAAACTCCTGATGACGCCTTCTGAAAAGAAGGTGAAAATGAAATAAAGAGATTTCAAATAAAATACTGTTTGTGAAACGTTCAAGAAGAGAATAGTTCAGGAAGTAGTTCATCATTTCGCTATATTCACAAAATACATGTCAAAATAATGTTATATTATTCGAGTGATTTTCCAGAGATTTCAGAGATTTTTCCAGAGACATGGGAAAGTGAAACATTATAAGAAGATGATAATCCTAAAATATCTGATAATAACCTTAAAATGGTTTAGAGAAGAGTCATAAATATTCGATATTATGAAAAATAATAGCTTGCACCATTGCAGTCGACCTCCCCCTCCCCCATGCTGATTATTAGGTTGGTACTCACTGATGCGTGGTGACGTTGAAGAAGAGATGAGAGAACTGCGGCGCAGAATCCTCGGGACCGTGCGGAGCCGGAAAGCTCACTACCAACATGACAGGTTTACTCCGAGCAAGGTGCTTAGATTGCCGCAAGAACGCCACGGAGTCGTTGGCGATCAGGTCGGGGTAGTAATCCTGTAGGCAGTGACAACATCCCTCAAAACACGGCTCCGTATCGTTATTGGCGAGATATGATGAATAGCAGTGGAGCTAAGACCGAGCCTTGCGGGACACTCACCTTGTGATAGTCGTCGCCGTGTTTGATCTTCTTGCCGTTGAGGTTGATGGAGTAGTTGTAGTAGCGGGAGTTCATGATGAGACCTCCCCACTCCCTCCAGCCGGGAGGGATGTAACTCCCGTTGTATTTGTTCAAGTACTTCCCGAAGTAACCTGGAGGAAACAGGAGCAATTAAGTAATGCGAATAACACAGCAAGTACATGATGCACTTTGCAAACTCCATGTAGGTATAAAATTAGAACTCACTATAATTAGTTGCAATTGCATCTAATGCTATACAAAAAAATGCTTAAAAACTACCTACCACCTGCCACCAATTGTATTATTATTGAGATATTGAAAATAAGTCCTCTAAGCTTGGAAGTTCACTTAAATTAACTTAATAAACTTAACTTAATAGTTCAATTAGTTCAATAAAAATATATTAAATATTAAAATTTCTTTAACTAATAACAAATTCGTAAAATTTTGCGTCTAATCATAATTACACATAATTGTACATAATTGTATAACCAATGAAGGAATTCAAAAAACATAATGGTGAATTATGTATTATGGAAAACAGCAAACGAAGATATTTTTTCTAAAAATACCCTTATCTGCCACCAATTGTAATTTTACCAAATTACTTATTTTTGTTTTCGACTTTTTGGTAAACTGACACGTTTGAAAATTAACAATTTTAATAAATGACCATAAAAGTCTAATAGAACAAGCATTTATCTGAACTATCCTGTACGGGTACACTAGGAAAACGCTCAGTGTAACGCGTTGATGAGCGAGCACGGGTACGTGCAAATTCTCGAACCGGAAATGCGTACACAACGCACAGAAAACATATACATCCATATTGAATTGATTATGATATCAACTTAAAAGTGTATGCTTTTCATCGAAACTTTAAAATAGCATCTAAGCACCTGGTTCATAAAGCAAATCAGAATCAATTTTCAATTGGCACTGGAAAACATTCATTTCGATACTTCATTAATGACAGATATTAAAAATTTCAATAACTTCATACGTTCTTAACTGATTGGGATGAAATTTTGTAAAATAAGAGACAATATTGGTCTTAATGATCATGCAAAATATGAGTTTGTTCAGAATTATCGAAGACCGTTTTCATTTTTCAGCCTATCAGGAGATATTTATTTAAATTTTAACTAATGAATGGATTTCAAAAAAAATTATGGTATGCAAACAGAGAAGATTGGTTTTACATGTGTACAACATTTCAGCTCGATCAAAGAAAAACACTGACCTGTATAGCCAAAATTTGAGTTTGATCAGATATATCGAAGACCAGTTTCATTTTTCAACCTACCATCAGGAGATGTTTATTTAAATTTTAACCAATCAATTTTTTTTCAAAAAAATTAGGGGTCAGCAAACAGAAAAGGTTGTCTCCACATGTGTGCAAAATTTCAGCTCGATCGAAGAAAAACTCTGACCCGTATAGCGTCAGTAAACGGAAAAAAAACAGAGGTCCGTGCCAAAAGAGCCAAAAGGAGACGCTCGCTTCGCTCGCTAAATGATAGTAATGAATGTTTTGTGAAAAAATTAACTTGCCGTAACTTTGTTTGAAATTTAATGCAACCAGCACAAATAAGAAAAAAAACGGAGATTCGAGCCATAAGTGGGGTCGCTTTAAGTGGGCTTGATCACCATAAAAGTCTAAACACAAGCATGAATCTGACCTGTCCTGTACCCCGCGTTTGAGAGGTAGGTGGCGAAGGACCTGGTCTCGTGCGCAGCCTGCCAGTGCGCACTCGAGCAGTTGTCGTTGTTGGTGAACACGTGGTGGTTGTGCACGTACATGCCAGTGAGCAGGGAGCTGCGCGAGGGGCAGCACATCGGCGTGGTGACGTAGGCGTGACGGAACTCGGCGCCCTCGTCGCGCAGCAGCCGCAGCGTGCGCGGCATGAAGTTCAGCGAGCCTGCGCACAACACACATACATCACACACGTGCCGGTGAGCAGGGAGCTGCGCGAGGGGCAGCACATCGGCGTGGTGACGTAGGCGTGACGTCGCGCAGCAGCCGCAGCGTGCGCGGCATGAAGTTCAGCGAGCCTGCGCACAACACAAATACATCACACACGTGCCGGTGAGCAGGGAGCTGCGCGAGGGGCAGCACATCGGCGTGGTGACGTAGGCGTGACGTCGCGCAGCAGCCGCAGCGTGCGCGGCATGAAGTTCAGCGAGCCTGCGCACAACACACATACATCACACACGTGCCAGTGAGCAGGGAGCTGCGCGAGGGGCAGCACATCGGCGTGGTGACGTAGGCGTGACGTCGCGCAGCAGCCGCAGCGTGCGCGGCATGAAGTTCAGCGAGCCTGCGCACAACACACATACATCACACACGTGCCAGTGAGCAGGGAGCTGCGCGAGGGGCAGCACATCGGCGTGGTGACGTAGGCGTGACGGAACTCGGCGCCCTCGTCGCGCAGCAGCCGCAGCGTGCGCGGCATGAAGTTCAGCGAGCCTGCGCACAACACACATACATCACACACGTGCCGGTGAGCAGGGAGCTGCGCGAGGGGCAGCACATCGGCGTCGTGACGTAGGCGTGACGGAACTCGGCGCCCTCGTCGCGCAGCAGCCGCAGCGTGCGCGGCATGAAGTTCAGCGAGCCTGCGCACAACACACATACATCACACACGTGCCGGTGAGCAGGGAGCTGCGCGAGGGGCAGCACATCGGCGTGGTGACGTAGGCGTGACGTCGCGCAGCAACCGCAGCGTGCGCGGCATGAAGTTCAGCGAGCCTGCGCACAACACACATACATCACACACGTGCCGGTGAGCAGGGAGCTGCGCGAGGGGCAGCACATCGGCGTGGTGACGTAGGCGTGACGTCGCGCAGCAGCCGCAGCGTGCGCGGCATGAAGTTCAGCGAGCCTGCGCAACATACATCGATACCATGTAGACATACATCGATACCGTGTAGACATACATCGATACCATATGTAGACCTACATCGATGCCATGTGTAGACCTAGACTTATATCTATACAATATGTTGACTTGGACATTCATTTGTCGCCATTTGTTCACTTAGACCTACAACTGCCCAAATTTATAGACATATATACCAACATCTGTCACCATTTTGTAAGCGTAGGAATACTAGTGTCACCATTTGTACACTTAGACCAACATCTGTCACCATTTGTAGACATAGGCCTACTAGTGTCACTATTTTTAGACCAACATATGTCACCATTTGTAGACCTAGACCTTCTTCTGTCACTATCTTGTAGAAATAAACCATTTTCTGACACTATTTGTAGACTTGGACCTACATCTGTCACCATTTTGTAGAAACACGAAACGAGGTTTCATTAGACTTGCGGATTTTTCAAATTAAAGTTTACAAATTTGTTACTTCTAAAAATAATAATTTTATTACAAAAATGGCAAAATGTGGGTGTAACGAAGGTATTTAATGTTAAGGCTTAAGGCCGATGCACAATTGACGCAGACGGACGACGCGGACGGACGACGCAGACGTCATACCTAAACATCGTATCCGTCTCCGTCGTCCGTCCGCGTCGTCCGTCTGCGTCAATTGTGCATCGGCCTTAAGCTGCGTTTTCAGCGAAACTTCTTCCAGTATATTCAACTAAGCGACTTATTGAAAGGATAACTGTAACTATACACCCAATGAGTCTGACAAATGTCCTCGTCGAGAGACCCAGTGGCGGCCGGTGCATCTCCACCCTCTACCGGCCGCCACTGGTCACGTTGCGGGACATGCGCATCACGTCTCAAGGTCACGCAACTAACCAAGCTCGACGTCCTGGTCGTCTGTGAGAATCAGGACAATGTTGGGCTTCCTCGCCGTCGGTTTCTCCATCGGCGTCGCCTTCTTCGTCTTGCCGCCGCGACGCTCGCCGCCGTCGTAGCCTCTCGTCCTCGACGTGCCCCGCTGCTGCGCGAACACGTCGTCTTCGTTACCGGCTGAGTCGTCGAGGCGACGTGATGCCACCGCAGCCAGGCAGATGGCGACACCGACCAGCACTGGTAGCGCGCTCACTCGACACATCGCGGAACTATGTCTTACTTATCGTTTAAAAATACACTTTAGTTCTATTCCAATTTTAAAAAAATCACATACCGACTTAAACCATTTTAACGGTCAATATTATTCTTGGTAAATCTCAGTTTTTTGTTATGTGACTCATCGAAAAAATGTTCAATAACGTTCATAATAAACTATATTTGCGTCGTAAATAGTTCTTGAAACAGTTTATTTGGTTTTAGCATCGTATTTTGAGCCTCTAAAATCGAATAATATCGATTTATTGATACACAATGTCGACTAGAAATCGGTAAATCATCACAGATATGATTATCGGTTTCGAAAGAAAGAAATTGTTTTAAACTAAAATGAAATTATTTAGGAACTTGTGAAATGTTTTATGTTTGCGATCTCCAATGAATAACACTGTTTTGTTGACTTTAGCAGCACGTTTTAAAGATATTATTAGCATTTTTCTCTCTCGACTTCATTCTTGAGTGACGGCGGGATGTATTTATGTTGGCGGCATTGTTGACGACGATCTGGTTACTTTGCCGTACAGTTGGCAACAATCTGTGAAGAAAACAAAACAACTGCTTTAGCTTGAAATATTCAAGAGATTTCACCGAGCAAGTTTGTTCTGGACCTTGTACTCTGCAGGTTCAGGGTTCGATTCCCCCCACTGTCCTTCCAGACTGAGATATGTTGTGATTTCCCTCAGTCGGGAGATAAATGAAGGGAGGCCACGACCATCTCCTTCCCACCATTCATTCTCAATCATCCTCATAATTATGAATTAATAGCCCAGTTGCAGATCAGTGCGACGTTGAACAACACGAAAATAAAAATTAATAAACAAGAAAACTCTAATTGTCCTGAACTTTCTAAGAAGTACCTAGTTGGTTCAATTTCATTTCGATTCCCCTTCTTTCCAATGTAACGATCTTCCAATTGCAACAGGTTTAAACCAATTCATAGTGTTATAATTACTTCTCTTTCTGTTGCACTGCTTTTTATCTTCATCGCTTTCTCTTTCTCGCACGATGTTTTGCATCCGACATGTTGACCCTTCGATCCTGAATCATCCTCAAGGGCCGGTGGGAAGGAGGCGGTCGTGCTTCATTGGTGGGAAACCTTCCAAACTTTTGCATAATCGTATGGAACCTTCCCAACATTTGCCTAATCTAATGGAACCTTCCCAACAATTGCCTAATCGCGAGAAACCATCCCAGCATTTGGCTAATCGTATGGAACCTTCCCCTCATTTGCCTAATCGATTGGAACCTTCCCAACATTTGCCTAATCGAGAGGAACCATCCCAACATTTGCCTAATCGATTGGAACCTTCCCAACAATTGCCTAATCGCGAGGAACCATCCCAATATTGCATAATCGATTGGAACCTTCCCAACATTTGCCTAATCGAGAGGAACCATCCCAACATTTGCCTAATCGATTGGAACCTTCCCAACAATTGCCTAATCGCGAGGAACCATCCCAATATTGCATAATCGATTGGAACCTTCCCAACATTTGCCTAATCGAGAGGAACCATCCCAATATTGCCTAATCGATTGGAACCTTCCCAACAATTGCCTAATCGCGAGGAACCATCCCAACATTTGCCTAATCGATTGGAACCTTTCAAACATTTGTCTAATCGCGAGGAACCATCCCAACATTTGCCTAATCGATTGGAACCTTCCCATCATTTGCGTATCGACTGAGGAAAACAGTATGGAAAGACTCAATAAGGAAGGACGAGCGCGAGTATCGAACCTAAGACCTCTGGAACTCGATATAATGCAGTAGCCCATATATGGGGTTGAGTGGAGAGTTTACAAATAACGTGAGTTTAAATTTAAACCTGTCAAGTAATGGCTCATCAAGAGTAGTTGGAGAAATAATGCGTTGCCCTGAGCGCTGGGAAGGTATTTAACCACTCGAGGTGTGGACGGCGGCTCGACCAATCACGCAGCTAGTAGCTGGCGGCGAGCGTGTTACAATTCAACTTCACTCCAATTATCACCCAATTGCAGACGAGCTAATAACACTTTTTAACCAGTAACATGCAACTACGAGGGAACGCAGAGAAGTAAATCATATTTAATTCGAAATTAAATGAGGTATGTTTTATTATGGACTCAAGCAATATTTTCTGCTGCATTATATTCAGGCAACATCAATTCCAACAACGGTATTTGAACGAAACAGATTGGCTGCTGGTTAAGTTCATTGACAATCAATCATTGTTATTATCAATGAAATCAGAGCTCACCTACTAGAGGTAGATGACGAGTATGTATAGACTTCATCAGATGATGCCATCACATTTTTTTCAGGCAATCCATTTATTTCAAATACCGTTTTATGAATTGTCGAGTGTACATGGGCTAAGAAAGATGCTGTGAAGGCCACTACTATGAAATTGTCTTGGAAAAATGGTTTAGAATGAGAGTATGTGACTTGACGATATTTGTGGATTATCTACTATGAAGATAGATAGATATTATAGTTTATGGCGCTCAACAGCGAGGTTATCAGCGCCAAATCTCCTATGAATAGACCTCATTAAAACTACGAAACTTGTAACGGTTTGAATTCGGCGCTGGCGCCAACGTCAAGTCGTTACCATTAGCCGGCATTTGTACCCATATTTGGAGGGTCGCCTAGAGCAGAAAAGATGTCATGCGCAATGGTCAATGATAGTCGAGTTCGCGGATCGGCGACCTGAGCTCATTCTCTTTCTCTGGCTGACCGTCGTCGACTTCACATCGCCGCGTGAGTAGTGTTTAAATGTAGATTGTAACCACGCTAAGTTGTAGCGGATATAACGTAGTGCGACTGGTCGTCCAGCCCCTACTTGCAGGTTCAATCTTGAGCTTTGTTAACAGAATCATTATTGTGCCCCTGTGGCCTACTTGAAATAGAGTAGTTAATGTATTTTGTCGTTGCGTAGTTTTTGTATTGCAATCAAGTGTGGCCACACTTGGATTGTCTCCGCGGAGAGTCAGGCAGTCAGGGAAAGGGCACCCTTTTCGGATCATCAAACCTTTCTAAATTCAACATTGTATTAAGTAAGTCCAGTAATCTTAGAACGTCGTCTGTACGAGTTCTATTTATGTAAATGTCCGAAGTAGTTCGGCGAGCATCATATCAAGAAGTGTAAGTAACGAGTTGTTATAATTACTAGTAAAAGTCCGAATCAGTTCGGCAAGCAACATTGCACTGTCGTTATTTTATAATTGTATTGTATCAGTCTTATTTGCTATTCATTCAATTGCATGTGTTGTGTTGCCTCCAGGCACACAGCTGATGAGGTTACGACCTGTGTTGTACACAGAGTCCATTTACGCGAGGAGGTCAAACCCCCGGTAATCTGTTATCTCATTCTGATCATTTGTATGTTGTGTTTATTTGACTGTTCATTTATTCCTCACTTGAGGTTATGTAATAAAACCATAATTAATGTCAACTGGACATCACAGCCTTATGTCTTGATAGTCTAGCACCTAGTTCTGATCCTATTGCTCTCGCTCATGTCGTGTCTCTCTCTTTGTCAACTACCACGAGATCACCCGCCCACACCCATCTCCAGCTGTTGCTAGCCCGGCACTGGTTATTTCTGCCCGAGGCGACGACGCCGGCGTGGCATTTTGGCGCACACAACGTGGGGCCTGGTGATCAAGACGCGACGTGTGGAGCCCGAACGTTGGCATTTTGGTGCTCAAATCCAAAATCGACGTGGGACAACAACGACCTTCAGACGCTTGTGCTTGCTGCGATTACCTCGAGATACGTTTGACCTTCGAGTTACGTGAACACGCCGTGCATACTGGTGAGCTGTATCGTTCAGTCATTATTTATCCCTGTTACGTAATCTTTTCATCATGGACGAAGCCGAGTCGTTAGAAGAAATTCATGCTTTAAGCGAGCGCCTGCAAACAGCAGTGACCTGTATCTAAAACTTTGATGGTGACGGACACATTTTTGGAAATACAGCCTACTATTTCCTGTGAGATCCGCGAAGTCGAAACTCGTGGCGCAGAAGATAGAAGACGAGGTATTCTTAGTGTACGACACTGCAGAGATCTTAGTTTGTGACCATGGTCCTGAGTTCATAGGAGCTCCTTGGAAGAAGATGGCTCAAGAGTCCAGACTACCATAGTACTCTTCACTACAACGACAAACGTCATCCACAAGCGAACCCGACGGAACGCGCTAATTGTACTGTTCTAGGTATGCTGAGATCATACATCACCGACAATCATATGCTATGGGACAAGAATGTGCCGAAAATAGGTTGTGCCCTACGTACAGCAGTGAACGAAGTAACTGGCTAGACACATGCATACGTTAACTTTGGGTCGTGAAATAATTCTGTGTGGTATAGACCACCGACGCTATCGATATGGCGATTATTATTGTCGCGGACAATGTTGACAAGATGCAAGGACTAAAATCTATTTTTACAGATATTCGCGCTCGTTTGAAACGCGCCCTCAGCAAAACGCCGTGAGATACAACCTCCGACGACGCCCGCTGGAATTCCATGTTGGCGACCGAGTCTTGAAGAGAGACTTCCACTTGTCCAACGCTGCCGACAACTATGCAGCCAAGCTAGCGCCTCGATACGAAGGACCGTTCGAGATCAGCAAGAAAACGTCACCGCTGATCTACCGTCTCAAGGACCTCGATGGACGCGATATCGGAACCTGGCACATCAAGGATTTGCGTAGTTATTATGATAGTTAGCCTGTAAGAACTCTAAGAAAAAGAAAATTGTATTTTCTTTTTGTTGGGGTTAACGGGGAATTGTAACGGTTTGAATTCGGCGCTGGCGCCAACGTCAAGTCGTTACCATTAGCCGGCATTTGTACCCATATTTGGAGGGTCGCCTAGAGCAGAAAAGATGTCATGCGCAATGGTCAATGATAGTCGAGTTCGCGGATCGGCGACCTGAGCTCATTCTCTTTCTCTGGCTGACCGTCGTCGACTTCACATCGCCGCGTGAGTAGTGTTTAAATGTAGATTGTAACCACGCTAAGTTGTAGCGGATATAACGTAGTGCGACTGGTCGTCCAGCCCCTACTTGCAGGTTCAATCTTGAGCTTTGTTAACAGAATCATTATTGTGCCCCTGTGGCCTACTTGAAATAGAGTAGTTAATGTATTTTGTCGTTGCGTAGTTTTTGTATTGCAATCAAGTGTGGCCACACTTGGATTGTCTCCGCGGAGAGTCAGGCAGTCAGGGAAAGGGCACCCTTTTCGGATCATCAAACCTTTCTAAATTCAACATTGTATTAAGTAAGTCCAGTAATCTTAGAACGTCGTCTGTACGAGTTCTATTTATGTAAATGTCCGAAGTAGTTCGGCGAGCATCATATCAAGAAGTGTAAGTAACGAGTTGTTATAATTACTAGTAAAAGTCCGAATCAGTTCGGCAAGCAACATTGCACTGTCGTTATTTTATAATTGTATTGTATCAGTCTTATTTGCTATTCATTCAATTGCATGTGTTGTGTTGCCTCCAGGCACACAGCTGATGAGGTTACGACCTGTGTTGTACACAGAGTCCATTTACGCGAGGAGGTCAAACCCCCGGTAATCTGTTATCTCATTCTGATCATTTGTATGTTGTGTTTATTTGACTGTTCATTTATTCCTCACTTGAGGTTATGTAATAAAACCATAATTAATGTCAACTGGACATCACAGCCTTATGTCTTGATAGTCTAGCACCTAGTTCTGATCCTATTGCTCTCGCTCATGTCGTGTCTCTCTCTTTGTCAACTACCACGAGATCACCCGCCCACACCCATCTCCAGCTGTTGCTAGCCCGGCACTGGTTATTTCTGCCCGAGGCGACGACGCCGGCGTGGCAAACTGAACATAGTTCCCAAACTTTTAAATGCAGTACAGTAATGCTGATATATTGCTCAGTGCTTTATTGCGGATTTTGTGATTTATTTAAACAACAGATACAATGTATAAACTAAAAGACAAAAAGAGTGAATCACAAATAGCTCCAGACGAACTAAAATGGTACATATGCCTACTTTGGCCCATATCTTGTCTTAAAGTGCCTCTAAAATGTGAGACAAAACAATAGTCAAAAAGCATACAGCATGAAGCCATTTTGTCTCACATTTAATTGGCTGTTTCAGTTAAGATGTAAGCCAAACAATTTGGTTCGTCTGGAAGCTCTTTAGAATAGGGAATATGCATACATTTATTAATGACTATATTTCAAAAATACAACATATTTGTTGGTAAAACACATTATTTTCACACTCAAAAGTGTAAATTTTCATTCACAAATATGACATTGAAATTCAGTTGAGATTTTGGCGGAAAACAGTATTCCTGACATTTCCTTAAGGTACATAGTACCTTCATTAGACATATACAAAAAAAACTTGAAATTACAAGTTCAGAAAACATTTTCCTACATTTCAACTATATCTAGTGGAGCGGTCGCTCCACCCAGCCAAGTCGTACCGTACACTCACACTCACTCAACATACCGTAAATGCCTAATAAACTGAGGAGCAGACCAACCACTTTTACTGTAAGCAACAACATGGCATTTTCGGCCTACTGGATCTTAAAATTGGAAAATCTCACATTGTTGCAAAATATCTTAATTTCGAGCTATGGCCCACCCCACCCCATATACCGAATTTGGGAACAATAGGGTATGTCATTTTCGTGCTAGAGGGCCGTGAAATATGTAAAATTACACCACTTTCTGATTCTGAAGATGATGATTCTGATGATATCAGGAAACACTGTTGACAGCGCCACAGCCTAAACGGCTGAGCCGATCGATCTGAAATTTTTACCATATATGCACTTTTGGCGTCTGATGATACCTTGTCCTTACGAATTTTTTGTGCCACCATTTTGAAACCGGAAGTGACGTCATATCTTAAAAACTGATGGACCAATTGGGACGAAACTAGCGCCAAACGATTCGGATGGTCTTCTCAATGAAATATCAACAGTCAAAATAGAAATGTACTTTTACCGAAACCGGAAATGACGTCATAAAAATGCCAAATTTGAATGAAATCATCTCTTATAACAATAACTACATATTCAGAAGGCTTATAATGTTACATAGCATTTAAAGACACAAATTTTAGGTGGCAGTGAAGTCAGCCGCCATTTTGAAAACCGGAAGTGATGCCATAACTCGAGAACGGCTGGACCAATTGGAACGAAACTTCCGCTATACTTTATAGCATATTATTTATAGCATATACATAGTAACAAGCACAACTTTTCTTAGCAACCAAATCAAAAAGGCGTATTTTTTTAAAGGAATTATAGTCTTTGGTTCCACAATATATGCTACAAATTGTAAGAATAAACTGAAAAAAGGAATGATATCCCATAAAAAACACTCCGTGTAAAAATACCAGCCAAGTCTCTTCAACTAAAAAAAAAATAGAAGAAATCTAAAAATTCAGCACTGAAAAGTAGTGATATCAAAAAAAGGCCAAGTCAAAACTTTTAAAAATTACTTGGCGCATCGTTTTTCTATGGGATTATAGATATATTTTATGTATAGATGAGTATATTTGATTACCGACCTACTTCTATACTATTTATATGCACGATGCGCCAAGTAATTTTTAAAAGTTTTGACTTGGCCTTTTTTTGATATCACTACTTTTCAGTGCTGAATTTTTAGATTTCTTCTATTTTTTTTTTAGTTGAAGAGACTTGGCTGGTATTTTTACACGGAGTGTTTTTTATGGGTTTAAGTATAAATGAATCATAAAATGTAATTTAACTTGCAACCCCTGTCGTATAGCGAGGTTTCAATTTATTGCCTTCCGAGAATGAACAAAACTGTAACACAGGAGGTATAGGGAAATCATTTAGTTTTTGGTTGATAACTTTTAAAATAGTACACGTTGGTATTGTTTTCAATTTTTTTCCTAATAGAATGTCCAACTATCTATCTAGAAATCAGTTTTTTGGAAAAACGTTGAACCTCAGTAAAATTAAAAGCTCAAAAATAGCATGAAAATCGTCATGATTTTAATGGCCCCCATAAGACTACATGTTAAAAATAGGAATTTATAACTACAATATCTCAAAATCTAGACCCGAGAAGTGGTTCATATTTCACAGTATCGTGTAAATAGTGATTATTGATGCCTCTGCCAAAAATAGGCTTATTTGGAAGATATGAGATATCAGTTGTGCTACCTTAAGAGTGACATCATTTTTATCAGCCAACAATGATGTTGCCATAGTTTACTATTTTCCCACCAAAGTGTCAAGTGAATTTATATGTCATATTTATGAATGAAAATTTCACTTTCGAGTTTGAAAATAGTGTGAATAAAAAAAAACATTTATGTTGTTAATGTGAAAAATTGTACTTAAACCGAATTAAAAAACTTTTGCATATTCCCTATTCATGCTCTTTTGGCGATTATTTTTAACATTGTAGTAAGATATCTTATTCTCAATAGGTAAATGGAAATCAAACTGCATCTGACATTTCTGAAAGGTCAGAGCGAACTTCGTGGATGATGACGACCTCAAGCCTCGGGCCTGCACAGGAAGACGTCTATCAGGAGCGTCATGGGCGGGATTCGAACCCGCCGCCATGCTGCTTCAGCTGCAGTCGAGCGCTCCGAGCGCAAGATGATTTGATCTGCGTGCGCGAGCTATGACACGCAGCGGAGTTATTTCCCTCAGGAGCAAGAGAGATGGAATCACGTGGGCGCTGAGAGATGGAGAGAGAGAAGAGATTGGAGATCGAACTGCGTCTTGGTTCAATTGCACACGTTGAGGTTAAGGTGGTGCAAGCGCTCGGCCGTTTAGAAAATTGAGAGAGAAAAATTGTTTCATAAGTGGGTGTAACTTTGATAGGATGTTCACATGATCAGTCTCATTGTATATTAGTAACACTTTTTTTTACTTTTGCCTCGTGCCTTGTTAAATTAGGCGCCGGTTATTCAACAAAACCGCGCAAAACTATGAAAACCCGTGAACCAATGATTAGATAAAAGACAAACTTAGGGTTATCACTTGGCACATATTTAAAATTAAATTTCAAACGGCACCTATTGAGACAAGAAAATATACAATTTTTCATCCAAAAAAAATACTAATTAACGAAGTTAATTAACGATTAACGAACTTCAAAATGTACCAAGTGTACCCTAACTTGTACCCTAACTTTGTCTTTTATCTAATCATGATTAAAATTTCAAATAATTTCGTCAACCCATTTTGTCTCCAAACGTATCCAAAATACAAAAGTGCCTGCAACACGTCGCGGCAAAATCACTCGCACTTTCACCACCTTAAAGCTTTCGTGATTGATTCAAGACGGATGGATTCATTATTGGTAATAATCGTTACTATTTACGGTATGGAGCTCAGTTTTTAGAGCTGTGTTATAAAATGTTTCGTCAGTGGGTGTAGCTCTTCGTGCCGGTTTTGAAACAAAATCACGCAATATTCTCAATCAGGAACGATTGGAGCCCAAATGCGTCAACTAATTGATTTTTAATTTGAAATCGTGCTTTTCTGGAACAGTTTTAAAATCATTTTTTATATATTAACATAGCAAGAAAATAAAATCGTAAAAAATCAAGAAATTATTACTAAACTAAGAAACAAATAAAAATTGACAAAATAGAAATCTATGGGTTTGTATTTGATCTATGATTAAAATTACATTTCATTTTCATCCCCGTATTTCGATGTCCAATCGGACGGAGAATTGTCTTCAAAAAAGAAAATAGCAGAATCGATTGCGCTCAGTTGAACACAAAATGTGACTGAATACAGTTGACAGATGACGTCACTAAGCACGTGGCCACCACGTGGTGCACTCTGAACTCCAACTGAAGATTTAGTAAACTAATCAGTTCGCCTACGTTTAGAGTATATTTCTACTTTCTAGTGGCTGACAAGTTAGAAAAACTCACAGAAAACATCGACACATCAAACGTAACTTTTTTTACAATGAGGTACTCGAATAATCAATTTATCGCCTAACTTCATATCATTCTTATTTGGACGAAATACAGTAGTTGTGAAGTTGACAGATACTACTTGATTCTTCAATCGAACCATAATGATCATAGATGCATTCTGAATCTTAATTTCACGCAAAAAATATCATTATTCGGGAAAACATGATAATTTCTTTCAAAATAAGAATTTCGTCACATTGATCATCTCATGAAGGGTACAGGGAAAGAACGCTATCAGTCTATTTTTTGAAAAATTTCGATTTTTATGAGCTTTCAGAATATACGCTCGGTTTTTAGTAAATATTGTCACAAAGTCTTGAAAAACGCAATTGAAATATCGATTTACATGGAAGATACATACAAATTTCAACATAAAACTTCGTTTATCTCAGTTTCATCCGAATGTGACTCATATCGTTATTTCCCTGTATCCTTCATGATTATTTTCACTTCATGTGAATCAATTGATGAATCAACGACATTTTCACCAACAAATAATCTAATACTTCAGCACTTTTACTTCAAATGCACTGTGATTTGATAACATGTCTAACAGATCTGTATTGACAGTACTTATCACTACTCCCTCGAGATAGCGCCACTCAACGGAGACTTTCAAATTGACAGGTGTCAATTGACTGTTCAGTTAGCAGTCAGTCATTGGGGTGAAGAGGGGGGGGGGCGCATTTCTATCAGTTGTTTTGTTCATGCTCAAGGGAAAGCCGCGCGCCTGCGCACTGTGTCTATTAAACATGCAATTAAAACTCCATCCCTCTGACGTCATTCATAATGTAGCGTCACGATGAAATATTCACAGCTGGAACTCTGGAGTTTATTTCACTCCGCAAACTCGACGTAAATACTGGTGATAAATGCTGGAGAATTAATAAATAATTAGCATAGTTCAAATAGTTAGATGCTCTTTAATGTATGGAAAAGTTAAAATAACATAAAACATAAATAATAATGCAGTTGATGGCTGTGATTATTTTATATACATAATAAATTAACAAGCTGCAAATTCTCACCGAACGAAGCAATATGCAGTACACTCACGGACACAAAAGAGAAGATTCGTTCGGTTTTTCATTTTGTGATGAACAATTTCGTCACCAATACAAATCCTTCTTGATCTTCCTTCTGCGACTAATCTAATAGCGACGGATGAATTTAAGATGATGAAGATTAACTAAGCATGGACGGTTGGAAGGAGGCGGTCGTGGCCAATGAGTAGGGAACCTTCCCAGCATTTGTGTATTGACTCAGGGAAACCAAGATAATAATTAGTAATTACGACAAGACCGACGGCGTTATCGAGCCCGGGACCTCCGGAATGAAAGCTTCCATTGCATTACCGCCTGAGCCAACTTTTATATCCTTTTCAGTATAACTTATGACATAAATACTATAAGAAGTTCTGTTTTTGTAGCAGGCATTCTAAAACTAAACGGTGATAGAATTTGTGTGCGTGACGACCTTAACCTAAAAACCCGATCACCTGTGGATGGAACGAAACATCTGACGAGAATCTTGGAAACTAAATATTTATCATTCGTTCTCTCTATCAGTGCTGGCAATTCTGTTAGTTAGCTCTCTGTGATCTCATTCACGTCAATGTTGTTCTTATGGCGGTGAGACGCTCTCACGTGATATGTTAAGTGGCATCAGTTAGATAATAGCGTGCTGGCAATTCTGTTAGTTAGTTCTCTGTGATCTCATTTCACTCCAATGTTGTTCTTATGGCGGTGAGACGCTCTCACGTGATATGTTAAGTGACATCAGTTAGAGAATAGCGTGGTGTGAGAGTCTGCAAGAGACGAGCGCGTTGTAATACAAATGTTTAGATTACTCTCGCAGTGAGTGGCTGATAAATTATAAAACATGTCCAAACACTAGAGTGTATAGGGTAGACGGACAGCCACTACTGGCGAGTTGTTTCAAATACAAGTTTCATATGACGCCACAAACTGAAATGACGGACAAATGTTTCACGTAAAATCTAGCTGTAAAATGGATTTGAATCAATATTGCTTTGTCGTCGGTACTACTTGAATATTTTTCAACATGTGACTTTGATATTTCTGTCAGAATTATTAATCCTTTATTTGTAACGGGCAAGCCCACAAGTACAAATATAATAAAAACACATATTACATACAAAATTGCACATAGTCATAGGAATACATAAAAAGAACATAGGGTATATCACAGAAGGAATTAAACATTTAAAGCAAGTAAAAGTTATCACAGATGTCGTAAAATTAATGCTTTAAACTCAGTCAAGGAATTAAAATTAACATCTAATTCACTACACAAGTTATAAAAATGATTAAAAGTGGCTTGCAGTCTATTTATAGTAGAAAATTTAAAAACATCTATTCTGACAGGTGACACTCTAAAAAATTGGCGAGACCTTGACAATCGTACAGGAACATACACATTCATATATTGCTGTCGTCATATGGCATAGTGAGCATATTGCTCATGATATTGAATTTTGACAATTTGTCAACAGTTGATTTAGAACAGAAAATACATCGCCCAATTGTTTAAAGCTCTAATCAATTATTGTTAACCACTTATTTTTAGAAATGTCTTAGTAGATTGGCTTAAAATAATCGGTATTTGGTACCGAATGCTCTTACCATATACACCCAGATGAAGTATTTTGTTAAAAAACACAAGATATATTCTGGAATGTACAAAGTGTGCTCAAATAACAGCATGATCAAAGTAGCGGCCAACATGATTCGTCTAAATAATAAATATATTACACTTCTTCTTTTAAATAAAACAGTTTTTACATTCAAAGATAATTGATTTGAATTACCTCACAAGTACATGTTAATGACTCAATGTCTACATTCTCAGACACTTAATTTCCCAGACGAACTTACAGAAACAGCCGTTAGCATTCCCAGCAAAAAAAGACAAATATTTACTTTTGCACTTGCGCATTTACAATGATCAAACTAGACATCGTCATCATGAATAGGGCAATCTATCTGACGTCACAGTTGACGAAAATCTAACTGGGGGACAGATGCTTTCAGTAAATAAGTCATGAGTAATCATTATCTTTCTTGATTAAATTTCCTTACTTAATTTTATAACACTTACGTATTCTTTTTATCTATCATTCACAATAGTTTTTAAAATGTGATAAAACTATTGAAAAATTGTCTGTCCCCCAGCAATATAAACAAGATTGAGGTATGTTACCATAGCAACCAGGGGGCTGCAATAAACAAAATTAAACATTATCTAGTGAGCTCTGATTTTCAATAAAAAAATGCAGTACCGTGATCCTAATATCTATTTATGTTATTCACAATGGATACTAACATAAATAGATATTAGAATCACGGAACTGTATGTGAAATTTTTTTAAAAGCAGAGCTAGCTAGATAATTTATAATGTTGTATATTACTCTACAGGGAAATAGATGACAACATTCCATATTTACTTACTTCGATTCAAATATTCCCGGCAACATTCTCGAATAAAAAGAGTCATAAAGTAAAATGGCTGCTTCACTATAACCTCAAGCGAGTTATTCGCGACAGTAAGTGCCGAGAAAGACCAACAACGCCTGTCAGAAGATTATTAAAATGTAAAGTGCACTTTTACGATTGCTGCTCAACAATGCATGGGTAATAACTAGCTCGGTAGAAGAAGGAAGCGTTGGAAGTTGAGAGTAAAACAAGACGTGGAACACTGAAAAGTCGCATGTTGACATTTTGTTTGCACGTGACATCATCTCATTGTTGCGCGGCCATCTTGGAGGTAACATGTCAGAACATGTGTTTTTCAGTTTTTTTTTTTTTGATAGTAGTTATGGTTACCTGTGCAATTGTAGGCTGCCGAAGAAGTTGTTAGGTATAAAATAACTCATTTACAAACTATCTTCGACTAACCGATAATAATTATAGTTTAAACAGTACCATCACTAAAATGACCGAAAATATACTTTTGTACATTGTTGATGTAAAACAAAAGGAGCTCGTGCAAAATATGAATACGTCATTACATCTTATCTTGGGTGTCGATAATTTTGGGGTTTCAAAAAATAATTACGTCAGCTGCGATGGCTGAACAAATTTACAAAAAAAAAATGTTTTTTATCGTAAATTTCCAGAAGAATTTTCAGTCAAATAGGTATTTTATAAACAAAAACACCAACAACTAGCCATGTTCAGAACACGTCAGTTTTCTGTTGGAATTGAATTGATTATGGTATAAAATAAAATGCTGAAATCGATCTTTTTAATTGATAAAGTGTGTAACGTATCACTGGGCTGAAACTAAGCTAATGCCAACGGTTAAATGATTATGATGATGATTGTGAGATGACGATGAAGAATAGGTATAATGATGTACAGTGGGAAGGAGGCGGTCGTGGCCAGTTAGAGGACCTTCCCATCATTTTCCTCTCTACTGTGAGAAATCCAAGGAGATTTAAATGAAAGTCCAGAGTGTTAATGTGAGAAAGAATATGCCAGATTATTAGTTACACACTATGTGGGAGAGCATTACTACGTTGTTTACTACACTTATTGAAGTTTGTACAATTTTTGTAGAAGGATGATGACATCACTACATTACTGCCACAACAAACTCAAAATACATTTTATTGCATTCTTCACATTGTGTTGTGAATGTATCACATTTCATAGACAGCACTTTCATTTCTAACACCTTAACGATTCGGTATACTACATGGCAAGGTAAGCTACACACTGACCTATCGATACCCCGACCCCTGCGCCCCTGCCAGTTCCACCTAGACCGCACCCCACTGGCTGTTCTTGGAAGTGGCCACCTACAAGAAATATGAACTAAATATTCATTTACTCCGAGTCCTCCTACTGGTATTATTACCGCTAACTATGGGGTTTACCCTTGGCCTCACAGCCGCCCAAATTGCAATCAACAGTTCCCGGGAATACGACGAAGAGTTGCATACTGAGAAGCGAAACACTTTTTATAGTCAACGAAAAGCGATTGACTCAAGTAATTGCTGTTTAACAAGCATTTAATAAGATCGCTGTCACTACATTCTAATTGTATGTGATTTCACAGAGAGTCGATATTATAATTATTTCAAACCACGTCCTCAACATTCATTTAATTCTTCCAAGAAATTGTTCGGCAGTCTGATGGTAAAAAAGTCCTCTCACCAAACCGAGTGCCATGCAGTGGAGTTTTACATACTGGCCATACCATATCATATACTAGTGCCATACTATGGCACTTATACTGGGAACACCATGGAGCCATGGTTGACGGCCCAAATGCAAACGTCAAAAGAAGAGAGAAATAAATAAATTATCACTTCGGAAGGCAATCGGAAATATTTTAATAACGAAATAGATTACCGAAATTTTACGTTGAATTACCCCCCCGCTAAAAGTACGATTGTCACTGCAAGTAATATTCCATCATTATCAGTTATTGAAAGGCATGCCTTCAGGCAGGGGCCGCCCCAAAAAACCTCTCAAACGGCCCCCAGGTGGCCTATTCTATAACGAAAACAAAATCATTCCGGCCTAAAATCATCACAGATCATTATTTTCCTTATGGCCGTGAAATGATTCCAGCACTGCGATCGTCTAACTTGGCTCGACAACCGATCGACAACTCTTATGAGAGATTAGCATTGACTCGACTTTGTAGTCGATCGACTATGACGTGTCAATGTTATTCTCCCATAAGAGTTGTCGATCGACTGTTGACAAAAGTTACACGATCCCAGTGCAGGCCGGAATGATTTCGTTTTCGTTCTAGTATAGCATAGTGAAAAGATCAGCCCGTTCACTTCTTCACGAGTATAGCCTCCCAGAGCCAAAAGAGTTACAGCCCCAAAAAGTCTAAATAAACGGCCCTCTACAACATTTCTATGTATATTTCAGTATCAATGTCCATATAATTCATTTACAAACCCTACCAGCATTCCGCTACATAAACATATGCGTAAAGTTGCTTTTTCTCGAGAATAAAAACGTCTGTTCGTAAAGTAACATAACCCTTCATCAAGTTATACAAACGGTCAAGTCCCAACCTACCCTCATCCAGAACGTTGTTTCAGTATAATTTGACATCCCCCCTCACCCCCCCCCCCCCCTCCCGTCCCGCCGCTGCCACCAGATGTAATCTCCGCCCGTGAATCCACAGCCACCTTGTTTTCATAATATTTCACTAAAGCCACAGCCTTCTCGAACTCTCTCCGTGCGAGTTCTTGTTTTCTCTGACCCACCGCTTACTATAGATGCTGAAACCACAGCCTACTTGGAGTTGATTTAGTTCGAGAGTCTTATAGAATGACGGCTATTACTGGTCTGATTATTGCTCAACTTACGGTTCTAATATGATGCAATATAAATAAAAATGCGGACAAATTATGTTAAAAAATGAAAAATAGACCATCAAGAAACAAATACTTGCCAGTATTTCCACTGAATACTGGAGCTGTCAATGTCAATCTATTTATAAAACCAGAACATGTTATAAACTAAACAATATTAGGGATATGAATTAGCAGACATTTTGATAATTTACTCAAATGAAGCAAGAACAAATGTCAGCTGTTTATAATATTCGAAAATTAAAATTTTATTTTTTTGTAATCAATTTTATAACTTAGAATGTTGTGGACGGAGAAATATGCAGCCACAATTGTTGAAATATTTCCACAAAACTTTCAAATAATATGTTTTGCATCGCAGGGCGGTGGATTTGGAAGGGTTAAAGCTCGGTACACATGATTTACTTTACCTTTAAATATTTGCATTCTTTGTAATATGCAATAATTGTAAAGATACCTTCATACCATAATCACACTTCTAAACAATTATCACGTAAACCTGAGCATATAAGCCACCTCTAGACAACACCTACTGTGTAACCACCACTGATATATAACACGTGGATTGCTTATCGATGCTATGCGAGTGAAGTCAAAATTTTCTATGTCGTCGCTGTAATAACTTTGTGGATTTGTAACAAATTATAACTAATGTAACTAAAACGTGTTCATTTACTAATAAATAGAGATCCGATTATATGGTTTTAAAAACTTCACAATTTCGTTTTTGGAATTGGAAATTTCGCGTTTTGGGGTTTTAAGAATTGTCAATTTCGCGTTTTATGTTTTTAAAAAATATAGATAAATTTCAGATTATGAAATTAGAATTTCCATTGAAGAATAATAAAAATTAAATAGTGTACCAACAAGTGCTGGGACTTTCATAATATTATCACCATTTACTCTTCTATTCATATACCTACCAGGGCAATGTTGTTAGGTATGTAAATTTTCTTGCGATCTAAATGAAGAGGGTCTATCTAAATGAAAAGAATTCGAACTCAAAAATCACTTCAACTTAGGTAAGCCATGTGCAGCATGTGACTGTCCACCTTGGTTTTTACAATGCTAAATCAAAAATAAAATTATTATAAGCTGTTTCATGCTGTTTGTTTATGTATTGCGACTGTAAAAGACATATGTCAACTTTATTTTCACGTGATAATGCGAGGTCACTGTCCCTCCCACTAAGCAACCCCAAGTAGTTTTCTACAAGGTCAGAGCTCTTCTGTCATTTACGTGAATAGGGGAGGGTCACTGAATGTATTTAGAAATATAATAGGTTAAATATTGGGTTTTACCTTGGTGATTTTGAGAAAAATTAGAAAAACAACTACGAAATTTACAAATTTACAGGAAATATATTCAATTTGGTGGTATTTCGCGATATATTTCGCGATTTAGGCAGTTTGGTGGTGTTTAGCGGTGTTAAGGGTAAATTTCGCGTTTTTTCGCGATTAGATTCCAGTGTTTTTGGGTCAGAAACATATGGAAACGCATTTATATTGAGAAATATGAGTCATTTACAACACTTCGAAAATTTCGCGATCACCATATAATCGGATCTCTACTAATAAACTAATGTTTAAAGTAATGATTTAGTTGATTCAAAGTGATTTTAGAAATGATTTAGATCGTGTAATAGGCTGTTATAAATTGATGACCTTGAAAAGGAACATTTTATTTAATGTATTTTCGACTTCACTGGGACTAATGCTAAAGGGATTCAATGCGCAATCCACGCAACGAAGTGGAAGTACATGGAGATCAGTGGTAACCACCAATCGTAACCTGCGTTTACGACCCCCCCCCCCCCCCCCCCCCCCCTCCCCCATAGTGTAGAGCTCTAGTGGCCGGCCTCGACACTCTCGAGCATGAAGATAAACATCTCATTGACTCTGGCAACTCTGACGGAACTTCGACTCTCGCGGAACTTTGAGGAAACACTCTGTTTCATTAAACTCAACATTTCAAGCTGAATGCGGAGTTTTTAAACTCGGACAACTCTGTGGTTTAGGCGATGAAGAGTGAAAACTCTCCATTTCACAGCTAAATGTGATTCACAAAGTATCCGTACACCCGCGATTTATCTTGTTTTATTTTGTGTCTTTATAACTTTATTTTCTATATTGTTGTCACTTTTATAACATATTCTATTAGTTAATAACACATTACTGTTTGATTTGAAAACTGTGTTTTTAAAACATGTTCCATTTTGTTAGATTCAAATTTCCCGCTCAAAAAATATATTTTTCGAATGAGTAGTACAGCGAACTCCTTTCGTCAGTGTTAAAGTTTCCATAAGCCTGTTCGATTGGGTGTTCACCGGTATCACAATCGTTCGATCCATACATTAACGCTCGGGTGTCTAATTTCACGGCCTCCTAAATCATCGCGAATCAGCTACCGTGCCGTGCTATTGCACGACAGTGCGTGCCGTGCCGTGCAGAGTCAAAAAGTAAATAACCTGGAAGACCGTGTCACACGATTAAAATGGCGGGCGAGCAGTGGCGTAACTAAAATTTCAGGGCCCCCCCGCGAGATATCTTAAGAGGCCCCCCCCTCCCTGCAATTACATTTTTTTTTTCTATTCGATATTTGTCTTACTATAGGCTGTCAATGGAGATCCTTTTTTGGGATTTCACCTCAGCAAAGCTGTCAATTACAGTTTCCACTTTCATCTTCTTTGCTCTTTCAGCTTCTATACTAAAGAGTCCTAATCCTAGTATACTTTCTTGTCACATAGAACTTCGAACATGGTTTTTTATTATCTTTAATTTTGAAAACCACTAGTACCACTTAGGTCGCTAATCGGCTTGCTTAGACTCATGGTAACTCGAAAAAGCAAAGAGCAAACAAAGTTATAAGAATCACTAAGAAAATTGAACAAATGTTGTCGCACAGTTATACAGGTAGAAAGCGATACACACTCACAAGAGACACAAGGAATACTGAAACATTATAGTCAAGTTTCAATTTGGGGCTTGGCAAGGATTTGGCAATGTATACCTGCTGCCACAAAAGTTGAATATTGGACTTCCGATCGTCAGCAGGGTATCAATAATGACAACCTGTAAAGTCGTGTTCAAGAAGTCAAATCTATTTTCTAGCTTCGTTAAAATCAATATATATAGTCTTTGATGGTAAATTATTTTCGGGCCCCCTTGGTCCTCGGCCCCCCCCCCCCCCCCGCGACCGCGGGCCCCGCGGTCCCCTAGTTACGCCACTGCGGGCGAGATTTAAAATAAAGTCACTTCAAAAGTGTTCTATTAAAGATATTGCAAGAAAATCAATGTTGATATAAGTGAAAGATAATGTTTGATAAGTCAGTCAAAGGCAGTCAATATAAGCTAAGATGTATTCAATAATAAAAGAAATGTGTTGATAATTAGTGGAAGTGACGTCATAAACGAGTACGCGGAATAGACTGAGCAACCAGACTACAAAGGTAAACTTATGCCGTAGCACAAACACACAACTAATATCATGACATAAGGAAGTTCCAATGCGTGATATTCCAAGAAGCAAATGCAGCTCTAAATTCGCAAGCACATCGCAAGCCGGCGAAGAACCCGACTAATAATAATCACACCTGTAAGTAGGATCTCGTTAGTCGTGGACATGGAAGAAACAGTCTTGTCCAGGCCTGGAATTAGCACTCGCCAGCTTGCCCAAGGCGCTAGAATGATTACTGGACAGTTACTTGCGCGGCTAAGACGGTTTTGGAATTAATATTTTTTAAATTTCCCGCCTGGCGCCGTGAGCAAAATAATTTTTCAAATCAAGGAGTAGATGTAATTTGTTTTGAATTTGAATAAATCATAGAACGCCCATCCATGATGAGTATCTACCCAAAAGACTGTGACATAGTTGCTTGCTGCATTGCTTACAACTGTACTTTGTAGGTACACCTAAATATTTTGCGATCACGATTAACTACTATAATTAATTGCTCCAGCACATAACCATCAAATAAGAGCCCAGTTTTGAATTGCCTATTTGACTTTTAAGTGTGTGGTTCGATGTATACAGTGTAAGTATAAAGGTATAATTCTGACTATGATAATAGATGGCTGTGGGGGAGATTACAGAGCACACACAATGTAGCTGTAATTAAAATAAGTGGGCGAGTAAAAACATCTTCGGGCAAGGGCCTAGTTTTCAGTTCTAGCCTCGATTTAACAACATTGTCAGTACCTACAAATAACTAGGTAGGTACGTAATTATTAAATTCAATAAAGACAGATAAGATATTATTTAAATCGTATTCACATTGAAAAGTGTTGTTAAATTGTGAGCTTGACGATTCTCGCACCCAATTCGAGTAAAACAACTATACTTGGCCGTAGATTCAAATAAAAGAAAGTGTTCTAAACATTAAACCGTCCTTCTGGAAAGCATCAGCCTCTATACAATGCTCCCCAGACTGTTATAAAGGACCACTATAACAACTAGAACAGGCAGAGAATGGCATTAGACACTTGAATGGATGCGAACTCACGTACCTCAGAAACAAACTAACCGTCTAACGGAAACTTGTCAATAAAATTGAAGAGAAATGATTCGGAATTCATCGTCTGGTCAGTCGAATCATTGACCCGTCGTACTTGAAATTCAATCAAGTTAGAACCGTCATTGGAGTGTCACATTAATTTCATTGCGTAATGGAAGCTGCAGTTAATATTATTCAGAGTGATAAACGTATAAATTAGCGAGCTTAGAACAAGAAGGCCATATCTCCATACGATATGTGTGTTACTTCGGTCTTTTCTCTCCAAACTCGCACATTATCAAACTCATTATCGACAAGTCTGTCCGGGCGAATGCTCCACCAACTGAGCAACTTCTAGATCGTATTGTGTGTGAAGAATATTGCACCGCCCTCAACAAGACATAGAATATAAAGACGTCCAGGCGCGTAGGATGGGGGGGGGGGAAATGGGGGCAATTCCCCTTCCTGTGTGCATGTACAATTATGTCAAGAAAATAATACGCTAAAAAGTGTTAAAATCGCGTAGAATGCACGAAAACATGCCTGAAATTCAAAATGTTTTCGAGGCTGTGCTCCCCGAACCCGCATTTCGTGGGGGGCCCTCCCCCAGACTCCCCATTGTCTTCGTAGACACTAGTTTCTCCATGCTCAAGTTCTTTTACAATATTACCCCCTCCCCCTTGCAAATGTAGTTCCTATGCGCCTGAAGATGCCACAAGCCTCGCACCCACGTCATTAAATGCAAACCACTGCTCTACCCCAGCGGCTGACCACTGCTCTATCCACCGCGGTCCACGTTTCGATCATAACCTATGTTTATCAGCCTCCTTGCATCTGTAACCATCTCGATAATCTGCAGCAAGTCTAGTCTAACGCCTCGAGTTACCCGGCATAATCACATGCTAAACAGCGCCGGTTCAAGCGAACCTAACCTCACTTTAATAAAAAAAACACCCGTTCGCGCATCACAGCGCGGGTGTTCGCGGAAGATCTTTGATTAGAACATCCGATCGTTCATCGTCCCTCGGGTGTTTTTCACCCAGATCCTAGAAGACCCCGGGTGTAGCGTCATAGACGTTCACCTTGGAGGTATTGTTTTCCTATTAGGCCACGTCGCCGGCAGGTAGGTTGACGCCGCGGGACGTCCGGGCGTCCGCGCACGGTCGGGGGTCCCGCGGCGTGGGCTTGCAGTGTGGGGGTGGAACTGCACGGTGATGAATGATGGGTTTTGTGGGCGCAATGAGCTCAGAGTTCTGGAATTTCGGGGGTTCAATAACACGAAGGGAACGCGAATTTCATTAATATTGTTGGCCGGCGAGATTGTGGAGTTCTGATAGCAGCGGCTGGATTTCAAAAGATATTTAAACCAAGATATTACCATGTTAAAGCCATCAAACTACGTCGAATACAAAATCGATCTCTTCAGCTCACTTTAACTCTGCTTTTACTTTTACATCGCGTTTAACATCGCACTGTTCTGCAACTAGAATTATGGCGACTGATGAAAGATTATGATGATGAGGAGTAGGTAAGATTGGACGGGGGGAAGGAGGAGGTCGTGGACTATTAGTGGGGAACCTTCCCAGCATTTTGTCTCCGACTGAGGGAAACCATCGGTCAGGAAAGCTGGCAGAGGGAATCGAACTCACGACCTTCCTCCGTGTCTGTACTCTGTAGTAAATTACACTAAGGTCCAGTTTTTCAATACTCTGATTAATTTAAAACAGTTGATTAGGACTATTGCCATAAGCAATGGCATTTCTGCAATAACAGTTTTATATTTTTAAACTAGACTGGTTTTAGCAGAGTATTGAAAAACTGACCTAAAATAATTACTTTTTGAAGAGAGTGATTATTTTGATATTTGTGGTTGTACTATCGAGAATAAGGCATAGCAACTTGATCACTGGCAAATGATTACATGTGCCTTTACAGCTGGTTTCCAAGGTCAATAGAGCAGCAACTATCACACAGCAAAGCGTTTCTCAAATCTTTGAAACACAAGTAAGAAATACCTCATATGTATCATAAATAGTAATCATGTTCATTTTATCATTATCGAGTAATAGAAACTGATAAATAATCTTACTCTCAAATGCCCCACTGATACAAAAAATACATTCTTTTTAAATCTGCATCAATGAACGACGTCTAAAGCATGCAAATTGTCTCGGCGTCTCGAAAGTCGCCAACTTTTAAAATAATCCGCGACAGACGTGCGGAAAGTTCGCCAACGTCTCAATTCTTCTCGCAACTTGGTCCATATCTTCCGGACGACAACTGTAACTGAGTTAGGGCGACATTCACGTCACATCGGAATGAAAAAGCGGACAAGTTTCGCGTCCCGCTCGGCAATGCGTGTCCGAGAGAGACAATGCGTTCGAGAAGTCGGCCATGTTGGCAAGTATACATACTTAAAGGCGAGCTCAACATACACGTCACATACTTAAAGGCAAGCGCGACAACATACTTAAAGGCGAGCTCAACATACACGTCACATACTTAAAGGCGAGCTCGACATTCACGTCACATCGGGATGAAAAAGCGGACAAGTTTCGCGTCCCGTTCGGCAATGCGTGTCCGAGAGAGACAATGCGTTCGAGAAGTCGGCCATGTTGGCAAGTATACATACTTAAAGGCGAGCTCAACATACACGTCACATACTTAAAGGCAAGCGCGACAACATACTTAAAGGCGAGCTCAACATACACGTCACATACTTAAAGGCGAGCTCGACATTCACGTCACATCGGGATGAAAAAGCGGACAAGTTTCGCGTCCCGTTCGGCAATGCGTGTCCGAGAGAGACAATGCGTTCGAGAAGTCGGCCATGTTGGCAACTATACATACTTAAAGGCGAGCTCAACATACACGTCACATACTTAAAGGCGAGCGCGACAATGACGTCACATACCTCAAGGCGAGCTCGACATACACGTGTCACATACTTAAAGGCGAGCTCGATAATGACGTCACATACTTAAAGGCGAACTCGACATTCGTCGACATACGTATATAACAAAGTGTTGTGCAGTTAACAAAATAATTTAAATGATTCAGAATCAGATAAAAGTATAAATATCTCATTCTCATCGGATTGTTCTTCCGATTGCGACATTCACTTAAATGACGTGTCATTACTTGGTCGACACAATCATTAGTGCCAGGAAGGGGGCATTTTCTGTCCCTGGATTTCTATTGGAGTACCTACATAATGACTCAGAACACCATTACAAATATGATTGAATGAAAGCAAAATTACTGGTTATTTGAGTTCACCTGAAGAGTCAAGAACCATTGAAATTTTCATTGATTCATTCATTCATTCATTGAAATGAAAAGTGACCATTTTAGAGCCCAGCATTTGTTTTTCCAATGTTAAAAAATGCAAACCTCCCCCCCCCCTCTCCCGCTTGCGCATGCGTGACTCTCAGCACATGATCTGCAACTGGATCCAGCTTCCAAGTCGATGCATCCATCTCATCGATTATCGTTCACCTCGGTCGAGACATGACGTCACAGTGTCACGTGTCGCGGTTCCCAGCCGGGATAATATGTTTACCAATGCGTTCCAAAACCTGCTCTTGTGACTGCCACGATGTCATCCGTCGGGTCCCCGAGGTCAAGAGCAAAAGCTTTGTAGAAATGTCGGAAACACCTTTTGTTTCAGATAGGTTCTAAACTTCTAATGGTTCATTTGTCTTCTTCTAATTTTAGAATCTAAAACCAGTATTTCTAGGATTTTTATATCACACTAAAAATTAAACTTAATAGTCTGTACCTAGTAAGTTTTAAAATAGGTTTTAATTTATTGGGATTCTATGTTTAGAAATGTTACGGACGATCATTTTCAAATCACTGTAAATTCCAACGAGACACGTTCGAAATGTTTAAAAGGCGCGAATCGGCGTCTTCTTTTGGAACTAACCGAATTCAAACTCCTTGAACCCCGATTTGGAACGTTTTCACTTCTCACGCCTGCGCAGTATGTCGAGGTTGGAATCGTGTTACATTCGAATGTCAGGTTTTGAAATGTCGAATGCACGTGAATGCAATGGTGCAAACACAAGCAGGTCCAACTGTTTGCCTGACCAAGATGGTATTGGCATAGTAGTCCAGTAATTGTATGATTGTACCCAACCACTTATTGCAACAGAAGGTTTTGATACATGAATCGATTCAGAAAAATGTCCTCTACAACATATCCAAAATCGCCCAAAATCGCTGTACGGAAAAAAGGTATTAATGTCTTTTTAAGTTAATTTCCCATGTTAATTCCATCTCGCAAAAAAAACTTTTTTTCATGTAACTCCGATTTTGACGAAACTTGGCAGAATTGTTCACCATCCCAAATGAACACAAATAGCTCTCTAGCGTTTTCCTCTAAGTCTCATCGTTTGGGAAATATGGCCCATTGAAAGTCATGTTTTGAGTGTAATTTGACGTTTTGCGAGGTCCATATTTCCCAAACGATGAGATTTAGAGCAAAACGCTCAGAGAGCTATTTGTGTTCATTTAGGATGGTGAACAATTCTGCCAAGTTTCGTCAAAATCGGAGTTACATAAAAGAAAGTTTTTTTTTGCAAGATGGAATTAACATGGGAAATTAACTTGGGAAATTAACTTAAACAGTCATTACAACCCTTTTTTGTACAGCGATTTCGGTCGATTTTGGATATGTTGTAAGTAGAGGACACTTTTCTGAATCGAACGGTACCAAAACCGCTTCTGTTGCAATTAGTGGTGGGTCATGCTGATTTTTTCACTAGAATTACTGGACTATAGACATTGGCAATGTATATGGTATTGGTTTTCACGACACCTGCAGTCGGTCACTTGTAACCAACCACATGAGCTACAGATTGTCTCGTCTAATCCCCAAGGCTTATCCGCGTTCTTGCACCGCCACATGGTATTGTCCCAGACAGGTTGTCACCGCCGCCTAGATCTCACTGTCTCAAGCCGACAGAGGTGCTTGTTTCCGGTTTATCAAGCGGAAGTGCGCATCTGTTGCTCAGTAGCTACATTCACACGTGGCGCGCTCTATATGTGACAGCAAGCTAGCATGACAGTACCATGACAGTACCATGACAGTACGTCGATGTATGGCCGCATTTTACACCAAATACTGATCTGTATTCATAGCTTGCACGAACTTCTTTTGTTTTATATCAGCAATGCTAAATTATTGAATTGTCCACCCATTACGTTGGCACGTTGACGGGTCAGATTTATAACTTTATTGAGACAAACCGATGTATTTTTGAAATGTGAGTGATTTCTCTTCGTACTAAAGTAATCTCCGGAGCCTATACAATTTCCCAGGTACTCCTTAACTATAAAATATCGTCAAAAACGCAGAGAATCACAGCTATTCTGCGTGCCATTAAGATGGCGACGGCAATTCAATGAGATGACATCACATGCAACCTATGAATTGCGATTAGAACGTACAAAAACAAAATCTTGTAAAACGAGTGCCAATCACCTTTACGCCTAAGGGGCTGTGCATAAAGGACGTCCCGCTTCAGGGGTGGAGGGGGGAGTATTGAACACAGTGTGACAGGGGGGAGGGGGGTCTGGAGCCAGTAGGACGTCACGTTTTGATATACCTAGATATTTTCAAGCATTTTAAATTCAGTTGATATATTGAGAATTAAAAGTTCGCTAAAAACGACAAATTCCGATACATTTTAAGTCCGAAAAAAGATAGTTTTGTGACGTTCTTTTAGGGCGGGGGTCTTGAAAAGTGTGACACAGCGTGGCAGGGGGGGGGGGGGGGTTGTCAAACTAACCCATTTTTAGCCTGACGTCATTTATTCACAGCCCAAGCAATAATATTGTGAAAACATGTTCGCACTTCATTTCGTTATAGATACTACCGCCAAGCACTACACTAATTAAAAACAAATTTAAAATGAAAAATAACCAAATAGTTTAAAAAGAAAATTATAAAATAATGCTGGCTCTGCAGCAAACAGTGTGCATCACAAGAAGATAAAGAACTAGATGAATAATAAAATAGAAGTTCGTGGCCGGTGCAAATGGTAGAAATGAAATGAGCGATTATCCTCATGTTGGACTTGAAACCAGAAGAACCCTTCCACCCAGCAGGTGTCCGCCGCAAGCGCACATGGCGGGGACAATGCCTGGTTTACAGCCCGCCATATGCCGCTTTATGACGCTTTATGACGCCTCGCCGACAGGCCTGATGCTTTATGACAGACATTCCAGTGAGCGTGGTGACAGTGAAACATGGCAGCGGCATGACAAAGTCCTGTTGTTATCTCAACACTCAGGGAAGAAGTAGAAACGAGAGTTGAATTATACTGCAGTGTTTGTTTTCACGTTATCCCTGATGTTCTTGCAATGTTTAGGAAGATCTTGTCAAATGCTACATCATATAAATATAAACAATAATTATACAAGATCTTATTATATATTTTGTATTCTTAGAGTCAACCCCTTCTGAAAAATATAATCAAAATCTTGTCAGGATTTTGGCAAAATTATGGCAAGTTTTTGCGAATTTATAGGCAAGATTTTTGTCTATGGAATGGAAACTCAAAATTATATGAATAAAACATATTTTTTGAATACAGCTTGAGCCGTTTATGACTTTAAACTTTTAAATTAGATGAAGAGTAGTAGTGAATAGTGAGAATGTGTCGATGACATTTTTCACACGTTAATATCATCTAAGCGGTCTCTGGGATCGTTTTTGAACAGGATCCTGTGATTTTTTGAACCGTTTGACCTATCGCAGTGCGTATGTGTATCGCGTATGTGTTCGAAAAAAGTTTAAAGTCACAAGTTATTGTCATCTTAGGGACATTTTATAAGCTATAATCTTTAAATATTAAATTCTTACGTATAATCTTGAAATATTTGCAAATTTATGTAGAGAATTTTCAGTTCTGACACTTCAGTTCCATCTAATTGTGGTTATGAGTAATCATTACATGGAAATCCTGGATATGGCGGTAAGACCACAATATGAAGCCATAAACAAGGTATCAAACATGGAACTTAAATTACTGCATCCTGATTGTAACCTTGACATGTCACTCACTTATTCCAAATTATACCTCAAGAATAATGAGCTGTAATACAAAAGTAATAGTTTAATTCTAATCTCTGTGACAGCATCCATTCACCTTGATAGTATGGTGGACGCCACAAGGTCGGCTAATTGAGACGATTACTGTACATTTCTAATTGGGATCGTCTCAGGTGGTGTGGACTGGTTCCTACAGACGAGATCTCATTGCCATCCAGTCTGCCAAATACAAGCAGACATACAGAGATATTCATCAAGTAATGGGTGGATGTAACAGAAGAAATTGTATATACGTCCAAGTTTATCAGCAATTCTAGGAATAGATACTTCAAAAGTTACTAAAAAACAAATTTAAATTTAAAATCAATTAACTATAGAAAAAAGTCTGTTTCTGATCACAATATACAAAAATGCATTCTTGGGCGAGGCCCGTTATTTCATAAGTTCAATTTGGTCTGAAATCGTTTCCCAGCCATTAGGATAACATTGGTCTGAAATATTTCAGAACGAAATGAGTTCGTTTTCGTTACAGAAAAGAGCTCTGGAGGCCTATTCTGGAACGTTTTCCCAATTCCATTCCTGATGGAATCCGGTCACGGCCATTGCACCGAATCGGATTCCATCAGAATTGGGATTTGAAAAGTTCTTCCAAATATGAACAAAACGTCAACGATCCAATAGAGCTGACTTCATATCCCTGCATATAGATGAAGACAAATTGCCGATAACAATGATGAATATGTCAGAGTCCAGCAACAAGACGATTTTCGACAAGTTTTTAATCAGAATTGCATTCATTCTATTGAATGAATATATTTAGCCCACTCAACCTTTTTTTGCTCTATCACTGTTCTTTTCGCAATCGAAGTAGGTAACGGATTAGACCAATATTTTCACAAAATATTCATTACTACTCACAGTTCGTTTACCTACTAATATCTAGCAAGATCGGTCTCCTGGTTTCACTTGTATTACTGCTGGCTAATCTTCGCGAGCTGTGGTCAAGGTCATCCCGGCGCGCTTATCAACGCTTCAGTGTTCTCGATGCAAGCCAAGTGTGTTGACACAATGAAGTAACGACGCAAATATTTGCTGTGTCAGTGAGAGAAGATAATCCATGTTTACTTCGTGCTCTTGACTACAAGAGTTGAGAGACAAAACGAGAGTGATTAATTGGAGAGGTTATTGAGATGCTATCAGTAGTCAACATTGTGTGGGTTTAAACTCGAGCGGCGTAATAGTACTCGGGTCATATTTTAGTACATGAATGGAACATTTGGGGTCAGTCAATGGTGTAGTCGAGGGTATATACGCACCTAAAAAAATAGTTTTGCTGAAAAGTGAAGATGCCAGGAATACTAAATTTTTTGTGGTGTTTAACAAGTTTCATTTCGTAAGCAAAAAATTCAAAAACGTTAATTTCAAAGTGTCAAAAAAACAAAAAACGCCCTGCGGGGCAAGGTGGTATTATGCCCTCCACCACCCTAAAGTGTCAAGTTATAAAATATAATGAATATTTTAACAAAATACGCCTCATAACGTCTTAAAATTGATTTCACAGTGTCCAAAAACCAAAAAGCGCCCTGCGGGGCTGGGTGCCCCCCCTGGCAGAAATCCTGCGTAGGCCCATGGTAGCGTATACCCCCCCCCCCCCCCAAATATTAGAACTACACCCACTGTAGCGGCATAATGAGGGTCGGGTCACATTTGAGTAGATGATTAAAACATTTGGGTCAGATATGTCAAGCTTACTGTCTCCGCGGATCAAGGAGACGAAATGTCACTAGTTTTGGTTTAAAAACGTTTCTATAAATCCTATTTTGACTTAATGTGTCTTCGTTTGAAACTGGTTTTTGGTTCGCGTCTCGAATTTTATCCGGTTGTTGCTGTGATTTAGGTAAAATAGTTTATCAGAGCAAGATTACATTTGACATTTTGAAAGGATCAAGACGCATTTGATTATTTTACAATTTTTTGCGTAATCGCTCATGAACATGAGTTTTTTTTATACCGGTGCTCGCTTATCAACTTATTAGTCAAGGATGGATGTTGGGGTGAGGCGGTCGTGACCTATTAGTACGGAACCATCCCATCATTTCGACCGAGGGAAGACGAAACCCTACGCGGGAATCGAACCCGGAAGCCAAATCCAGAGCGTCGCCGCCTGAGCCAACTTGCTCCGTAATACTCTCAATAATTCGGCAATGAACTGTTCAAGAGATAAGACAACAAATTAGTCTAAATGCAGCCAAATCGCTTGTGAAACTCGAGTTACTGATAACTCTTCACTTGGTCCTGTGCGTCACGATAAGCTTGGCGCCAGCCGATCACAACACCAGCGATTAGAAGCGAATACACTTCGAACCCGTGACCCCTCCCCCTGTCTTCCCAGAACCAGCCACACACTACCGACAATAGAGCCATAAATGTGCCGCCTAGACCCGCGCGCGTCTAGGTTGTGTGCGTGACAGCATGCACGAGCGGCGTCCCGCGCACAAATCCTAGCCGGCGCCGGGTCTACGCAAGGACGTTCAAGGTAGATGCACAAAGGGGAGACATCATGAATGAGATACGGAACGGTGATTAGGTTTATGGTTTCGGTGGAACTGTCGGTAAAGAAGTCGGCTCTTTGATTCGTGGATGCCGTGTAGTTTTATTCGTTCTTACGGAGACTTGTGGCTTTTTACACTCGTAATAAATAAACAATAAAATATGTTACAACTTTAGGGCTCATTTGACTCAATAAACTTCCTATTCTTGGAAACATTCCGGGCTTATCAACGAAGTTCCTCATTCTTTTGCCCGATCAGAATCACGAGAAAAAAGAATTGGAGAAAGTCTCTGAATAATGAAAAAGTATTCCGGAGTTTCGGGTTTGATTCCCGTCGACGGCGTTCCTGACTGGGATTCTTTCGTGGTTTCCTCAGTCCAGGGTTTCCTCAGGTGTTATAAGTAGTTATTTCCACATTCCATCCTTTTTCATCTAGATCCTCCATTCATCAACATAATCTTTGGGACGAAGATAACTGTCGATCAGCCATAATCAACAGAAACCTAATCAATTGTTAGGTGCTACAAATACTGGCAAGATAAATTCTCGTGTTATTCACTTAATATCGTAATTACTTTTAAACTGTTATAATTATTTAAAATGTCAACTCATTCTACCTAAAAATAAATAATAATTCACTTACATAATATGAAATTGTTTGTGTCTAAGCTCATCGAAAAGTTAATATTTCCTAATATTGTACATTTTCGTAGAATTTGTGACAAATAGTTGTTTTTTTCTAAAGTGAACTCAAGAATAGTGACGCAAACAGTTTTAAACATGTGAAAGCGAGCGAACCCTGTTTCTGAAAAATTATCTCCGCGACCGAACCGGGTCGCGTCTTTCCATACCCTAATCGAGCCCAACTCAACACTGTTATTTAGAGACCAAAGGACTGAACAAAATATTTACTAGCAATTCAAATTATATTATGACATCCTTTAAATGACTCGCTGCTGTCAATGCTTAACCTAAGCAATAAGCACCTGGTACCTGTTTTGTCACACCAAAATACCTATAAAACAATAATCTTAAATTGGTATATTATTGTACCTACCAGAAACCTAGCCGACAATTTTAGAGAATCTGGAATCTGGTCTAATCTTGCAAAGTCCAAAAGTAGATTATTGGTGTATATCGTACTTTTGCGCAGGCCTATGGGGATGACCTGAAATATTGGTCCTAATTTTATATATGATTGTTAGAAATTATTGTTGATTTAAACCTCTTCGGCTCCTGTGTCTCCTCTTGAATATACTAAACTGCATTTTTGTCTCGTGTCCGAATTTTGTTCTCCAGATAATTGTATATTCTTACCTATAAAGTGTTTAAATCTATACTATCCATACTTTCCGAACAATGCTCTTTACTTTCAAATTGTAAACAATTACTTGAGTATAACCGTCAATATTGTGGAAACAACTCACTAATCTGGTTCTTTATGAAAGGGAGTGTCTCAGAAAGTTTGGTTATACGTTTGACAGAATAGATTCGGCGTTAAATGCGCGTAAAATTCCATTTTTTCCAACACAGAGTTGGGCTCGATTAGGGTATGGAAAGACCCAACCGGGTCTCGAACTACGCACATCCTACCCCTCCTTTCCATCCATGGAAGTTTTCCACAGAAACCTACATTCTCATTATCTGATACGGAACAGGTTGGCTGAGTGGTTAACGCTCTGAACTTGTATTCCGGAGGCCCGGGTTCGATTCCCGCGGCCGTCCTTCCTGACTGTGGTTTTTTCGTGGTTTTCCCTCAGTCGACAGGCAAATGCTGAGAAAGTACCCTACTAAATGGCCACGACCGCCTCCTTCTCACCTTCCATCCTTACCTACTCTTCACCATCATGGTGATGGAGCGATCGCTTTCGTGGCAGTTGGCGGAGGTGATGGAGCGATCGCTTTCGTGTCCAATCATCATCGTAATCATTCATCCGTCGCCATTCACCTCGCTGCAGAACAGTGCGACATTAAGCTCCAGACAAAAAAAACTCATTATCCGAGACTCTGAATCTCTTCAAGTCCCATGAACATCTCATCAGAACCTGTGGCAGGTGTGAATGCGGTCGGTCGCTGCGGCTAACTTGCGCGTAGGAGGAGACGAACCCCGGTCCACAGGAAGTGCGAGATGACATCTCGTCGAGAAATATGGCTGCTGTCCAAAAAAGGAGCAATCTTGAAATAACCAACAGAGTCTCGAGCCACGCATTCGCTCGTTCAATTTAGAGTTTAAGTCCTTAGATTAGACTTCGTATAACTACTTAGTTTTTAACGTTGTGAACTTCAACTTCAAAAGACTTGGAAGAGATTCGATGGATTTTTGTTGGACGCAAAATCGTTGTATTGCATTTTTTAAACATCAAATGCCTGTCAAATAGTAACTTATTATCTGTCTGCAACTTGCCTAATGGCGCCGAATGATTAAAATGATGATGATGAGTACACGCTAAAATTTGATCGAGTGAAAATCGCTCAAAAATGAGTTACATCCACTAAAAAAGGAACAATTTCGTAACATTTTTGAGTGGATTTAACTCATTTTTTATTGATTTTTACTCAATCAAATTTAGCGTGTAGGTAAGACTGGAGGGTGGGAAGGAGGCGATCTTGGTGGAACCTTCCCAGCATTTTCGTCTCGACTGAGGAAACCAGAACAAACAGTCAGGAAGGACGGCCTCGAGAATCAAACCTGGGAACCTCTTGAGTAAAGACTCCAGAGCTTTTCAATCGAGCTTTTGACAGCTTTGAGACATTCATATCCCAAAACATTGCGCCTGATTGTCTGATATATCCCAAGACATTGCGCCTGATTGTCTGATATATCCCAAGACATTGCGCCTGATTGTCTGATATATCCCAAGACATTGCGCCTGATTGTCTGATATATCCCACTAGACATTGCGTCTGATTGTCTGATATATCCCAAGACATTGCGCCTGATTGCTGATATTATCCAAGACATTGCCCCTGATTGTCTGATATATCCCAAGACATTGCCCCTGATTGTCTGATATATCCCAAGACATTGCGCCTGATTGTCTGATATATCCCAAGACATTGCGCCTGATTGTCTGATATATCCCAAGACATTGCGCCTGATTGTCTGATATATCCCAAGACATTGCGCCTGATTGTCTGATATATCCCAAGACATTGCGCCTGATTGTCTGATATATCCCAAGACATTGCGCCTGATTGTCTGATATATCCCAAGACATTGCGTCTGATTGTCTGATATATCCCAAGACATTGCCCCTGATTGTCTGATATATCCCAAGTCATTGCGCCTGATTGTCTGATATATCCCAAGACATTGCGCCTGATTGTCTGATATATCCCAAGACATTGCGCCTGATTGTCTGATATATCCCAAGACATTGCGCCTGATTGTCTGATATATCCCAAGACATTGCGCCTGATTGTCTGATATATCCCACTAGACATTGCGTCTGATTGTCTGATATATCCCAAGACATTGCGCCTGATTGTCTGATATATCCCAAGACATTGCCCCTGATTGTCTGATATATCCCAAGACATTGCCCCTGATTGTCTGATATATCCCAAGACATTGCGCCTGATTGTCTGATATATCCCAAGACATTGCGCCTGATTGTCTGATATATCCCAAGACATTACTCCTGATTGTCTGATATATCCCAAGACATTGCGCCTGATTGTCTGATATATCCCAAGACATTACTCCTGATTGTCTGATATATCCCAAGACATTGCGCCTGATTGTCTGATATATCCCAAGACATTGCGCCTGATTGTCTGATATATCCCAAGACATTGCCCCTGATTGTCTGATATATCCCAAGACATTGCGCCTGATTGCTGATATATCCCAAGACATTGCCCCTGATTGTCTGATATATCCCAAGACATTGCCCCTGATTGCTGATATATCCCAAGACATTGCCCCTGATTGTCTGATATATCCCAAGACATTGCGCCTGATTGTCTGATATATCCCAAGACATTGCGCCTGATTGTCTGATATATCCCAAGACATTGCGCCTGATTGTCTGATATATCCCAAGACATTGCGCCTGATTGTCTGATATATCCCAAGACATTGCGCCTGATTGTCTGATATATCCCAAGACATTGCGCCTGATTGTCTGATATATCCCAAGACATTGCGCCTGATTGTCTGATATATCCCAAGACATTGCGCCTGATTGTCTGATATATCCCAAGACATTGCGCCTGATTGTCTGATATATCCCAAGACATTGCGCCTGATTGTCTGATATATCCCAAGACATTGCGCCTGATTGTCTGATATATCCCAAGACATTGCGCCTGATTGTCTGATATATCCCAAGACATTGCGCCTGATTGTCTGATATATCCCAAGACATTGCGCCTGATTGTCTGGATATATCCCCCTTCTCCCGGGATATAGAAAAGTGTTTGGCGTCAGAGTGAGCTGTATGGGTATGGGGGGGGGGGGGGGGATCTAATAATACAATTTGCTATCGAGAAAGGTGCAGCGAAGTGGTTCATTGGTAATAGAAACGTACGGTAATCGGTGGAAAAGTAACCGACCGCTCATAGAATGCCATCAGAACGAGAGGGCTTGGGTCCTCAGAACGTTTATTTTTATTATTACACTTCTAAATCGAATAAGGGACACTGGAGGAGAAGATTATTTTTTATGGACACAAGACGAAAAAGAAGAGCAAAGTTGGGAAGAAAATGTACACATGGCTAAAGTAAAGACGGTATTTGAACGAAACGGATTGGTTGCTGGAGAATCATTCATTGTTATTATCAATGAAATCAGAGCTCAAATACAAGGGTTAGATGAAGGGTTATCATAGACTTCATGGGATGATGCCATCAAATCATTTCCAGTCAATTCTTTCTTATACCGTTTTTATTTTGGCCAAGTGTACGTGTCAAGATCTAAGAAGTTGCACATGAGGTCGCGGATTCAGTCTGGAGACAAATGATGTGAAGGTTCCCTACTATAGGCCACGATCGTATCTTCTCTTTGTGCATCATCATATCTATTCATCATCACATTCATCAAAAAATAGAAGGACATAGGAAAACGCTCTGTGTAACGCGTTGATGAGCGAGCCTTCGTATTGCATGGGATATGATATGCGTTTGCATATACAGACCTTGGAAAGAGCCGATACGAAATAAGTCAAAAAGGCAGTGATAAAAATCTGATATTTCCTTCTGCCTTCAAGAAATTTGACAAATAAACACGCAATGCCTATTGAATATCAATAACTTTTGAAGCTATACTCTGAAATTTACACACACAAAAAAACTAAAATGTTGGTCACGATTACCATGCAAAATTTGAGTTGATTGGTCAAACGGTCTAAATTTCAAAAAAAAAATTACAGGCTCCTGTTCAAAAACTATACATACGAGGTATGCAAAATATCAGATCGATTGCCAATGGTTGACCGGTTTGACCTGAGCACTCCGGCTACAGCACCCAGGGAAAGTGTGAAAAGAGTACCGAGGAGCTACTCAATCAAGCAGCAAGTATTGTGGACGGAGCGGTGATCTTGTCTCACCCTGCGGTCTGGTAGGGGAGAGGGGGGCGTGACGACACACAATGCAAGGTATGCGGCGATGCGATGTCGGCCGGGCCGTGGAATGCCACAGTGACCACCGTGCATTGTGCTGCGCTTCCACGGCATTCCAGACCCTCGGATGTGATGTTCATGTGGGCCACGGAACATCATTGCTTATGAAAACAATGGGGCCCCCCAATATAATGCGGGTCGGGGGCATTTTGAAATTCAGGAACGAATTTGAGTCCTGATTTGTATACAGGGGACGCGTACGCCCTACTCCCCCTATCCCCCCACCCACACACCGACCAATACATCAAGTACTAATTATTACTACCACGAGTAAATTACTTTTTGAAACACTGGGACATCCGTGCGTATATTTTTGTTTCATTAAATTACATCTTTTATTTAGATTGAAAATGCCAGGATTCTGTTTCAAAAAAATATTTGGCCCATACTTTTTCATGTCAAAATCCATCAAAAAGAATAAATAATGTGATCGACATATTTTCAGTGTACGTCAATGATATTTTGTTGTATTTTCAGTTTGAACCTACAATTTATTTGCCTGCATATTGTGCAGTTTCATTTCGATGCCTGCAGAACTATCTACTTATTTGTTTGTTGTTGTTTGTGTTTGTGCATAATGTGATTGCGCTTGTGGTTTGCAAATAAACAAAACATAATTAATTAGTTACAATTGGAAAACAGAAAACGAGTGAGTAATTAAATAACTAATTAATTATTGTCGTTCTAATTTATTATTATAAAATGTACGTAGTGTATGTAGTGTATGTACTTTCAGGCATCTGTTGAATGTTCGTATTATTGAACTCTTAATTATTTTAGTTTAGTGTTGCTTAACGTCGCACTGTTCTGCAACTAACGGTGGCAGATTAATGATGGTGAAGATTTAGAGATAATGAAGATGAACGGTGGGAAGGAGGCGTTCGTGGACCATTAGTAGGTAACCTTCACATCATTTGCCTCTAGACATTGAGAATCCACGGAAGCTGGAATCGAACACGGGCCCTCCGGAGTGCACCAGAGCTACTCCCTGAGCCAACTTGATCAATCCCAACAAGGTTGTAAATGACAATTGCCATATTGAGAATTAATTGAGCGAGCAACTCCTTTTGCCTCTTTTGGCACGGACCTCCGTTTTTTTTCTGTTACTGAGGCTATACAGATCACAGTTTTTCTTCGATCGAGCTGAAATTTTGCACACAATACAGACCATTTCTGGGCGAATTGCATACCATAATTTTTTGAAATCCGCTGATTTATGTACAAATTTAAAAAAATTATCTTTCGAATAATTGGTCCGATCAATTTGACATTTTGACAGGTCATTACGACCAACATTGTCCCAATTCTTACAAAGTTTCAGCCAAATACTCCCTTTGGTTAAAATTTAAAACTTATTTCCTGTGATTTTTTAAATTTAAACAAGAACCATTTGACCAATCAACTTAAAACTTCGCATGGCCATTGGGACCAACATGTTAGGTATTTTTGCTAATTTGAAGACTATAGTCTATCGTTATTTTCATAAGTTATCGTCATTTTATGGACATTTTATTCTATTTAAAATATTTGAAAAACGTTTCCTAAATGTTCATCCCTGCCTTCCTGATGCTTCAGTTCCAAGGCCTGTAGAGCAGCTGATACTTGCAAACGTATATCAAATCGGTTGCAGTACGAAGGCTCGCTCATCAACGCGTTACACTTAGGAGTAATATTCCTTACATTGGTGAGTCAAAGCAGGTAAATGTGATAAAATTGACTGAATATTGAGGAATCCCCGCATGACGCGGCCAAGGCGCTTATATATTGAGCTGGATCTCATATCGCTTGGTCGGCGTTTAAGTGGTCTGTCAGAGGCGAGTCGTAAAACGGGATTGGCGTTATCCGCTCCAAAATGTCGCGCAGTCTTCAGCCACGTGACGTCAGAGGATAATAGTTGCCCCCACCGCCACCCACAGCCCCAGCGTCAATAGCTGAATGAAACTAGACAATAGACACAAGTTGGAACTAGTCTTTTCAGCTCACTTGATTCGTCTTCCCATGCAGTCTGTCATATCAATGTCTTCATTCAAGCAGAGGAGGAGTAAATGCAAAGGAATGAAGAGGAACGATCATTCTATACGCCGCCATCTTGAATGAATTTAGGAGAAGATGACAATTTGTTGGGGCGACAAATCCGTAGGGGATAAGTTGTTATTTGTGCATTGATGACTATTTTGATTTAAAATGAATCGATGATCTGGTATAAACATTTTAAAAATCTTAGTCTACTCAGTCAATTTCTCAGAAACAGTCTACGCTACGTTTACGCTACTCTACGTCTACGCTACGTCTACGCTACTCAACGCTACGTCTAGGCTACGGGGTCGCTTGCAAGTGTAGTGCGCGGGTCAGTGACCTCTTGTTGAGCGAGGTCATGATGGATGACATCCAGCCTTCCACCCCTAATAAGTAGTTATGGTTATAGTTTGGTTATAGATATTAAGGTATAGGCTTGTATAGGCAAGTATATTAGAATGTGATGTTATGATATATGAATGTGTGAATCTTTGGTACAGCGTACAACTTCAATAGTACAGTTCTGTATTTGTACTACCAAGAATGACTGGCCGATCAATTCTACAAAGTACAGTTGGACAAAGAAATAATTTGATTTGTATGTACCCAGAGTCCAGACAGAGTCCAGATATTTCAGTACTTGACACTCGCCGGCGTTCTCCGGTCTAGGTCAAACCTAAGGTCAACCCTGGGTCAAACCCACCCAGTCTGGACAGTTGACACTCTATCAAATCTTATTCTTTGACGATCATGAGTTTTTGAGTTGTTAATTATACATACTTGTTCAAGTGACATGAACGCTACGGAGGGATAATTCATGTTTATTCATGAAGAATAATAAGTATTTTCTGTTAATGAAATATACTTTGAAGGTAGGTCAACAGCCCATCGGTATACTGTCCTCTGGTAGAATGTCCGTCGGTAAACTGACCGGCGAAAACTGTCCTTCATCTGTCATTCGCGTTCCTCCATCTTCAAGCAGACGACACAGATTTCCCTCCCTCTTTCTCTCTCTCACAACACAAGATGCAATGAGAATCTCTCCCTCTCACATCGCAACTCCCAAGCAACCCGCCAGCCATCATCCCGGTTTACCCACTCCCTCTCTCTCTCTCTCACAACACAAGATGCAATGAGAATCTCTCCCTCTCACATCGCAACTCCCAAGCAACCCGCCAGCCATCATCCCGGTTTACCCACTCCCTCTCTCTCTCTCTCACAACACAAGATGCAATGAGAATCTCTCCCTCTCACATCGCAACTCCCAAGCAACCCGCCAGCCATCATCCCGGTTTACCCACTCCCTCTCTCTCTCTCTCACAACACAAGATGCAATGAGAATCTCTCCCTCTCACATCGCAACTCCCAAGCAACCCGCCAGCCATCATCCCGGTTTACCCACTCCCTCTCTCTCTCTCTCACAACACAAGATGCAATGAGAATCTCTCCCTCTCACATCGCAACTCCCAAGCAACCCGCCAGCCATCATCCCGGTTTACCCACTCCCTCTCTCTCTCTCTCACAACACAAGATGCAATGAGAATCTCTCCCTCTCACATCGCAACTCCCAAGCAACCCGCCAGCCATCATCCCGGTTTACCCACTCCCTCTCTCTCTCTCTCACAACACAAGATGCAATGAGAATCTCTCCCTCTCACATCGCAACTCCCAAGCAACCCGCCAGCCATCATCCCGGTTTACCCACTCCCTCTCTCTCTCTCTCTCACAACACAAGATGCAATGAGAATCTCTCCCTCTCACATCGCAACTCCCAAGCAACCCGCCAGCCATCATCCCGGTTTACCCACTCCCTCTCTCTCTCTCTCACAACACAAGATGCAATGAGAATCTCTCCCTCTCACATCGCAACTCCCAAGCAACCCGCCAGCCATCATCCCGGTTTACCCACTCCCTCTCTCTCTCTCTCTCTCACAACACAAGATGCAATGAGAATCTCTCCCTCTCACATCGCAACTCCCAAGCAACCCGCCAGCCATCATCCCGGTTTACCCACTCCCTCTCTCTCTCTCTCTCTCACAACACAAGATGCAATGAGAATCTCTCCCTCTCACATCGCAACTCCCAAGCAACCCGCCAGCCATCATCCCGGTTTACCCACTCCCTCTCTCTCTCTCTCACAACACAAGATGCAATGAGAATCTCTCCCTCTCACATCGCAACTCCCAAGCAACCCGCCAGCCATCATCCCGGTTTACCCACTCCCTCTCTCTCTCTCTCACAACACAAGATGCAATGAGAATCTCTCCCTCTCACATCGCAACTCCCAAGCAACCCGCCAGCCATCATCCCGGTTTACCCACTCCCTCTCTCTCTCTCTCACACAACACAAGATGCAATGAGAATCTCTCCCTCTCACATCGCAACTCCCAAGCAACCCGCCAGCCATCATCCCGGTTTACCCACTCCCTCTCTCTCTCACAACACAAGATGCGCAACAGTTCCTAAGCAACCCGCCAGCCATCATCCCGGTTTACCCACTCACTCAGTACTTTTACACCAACATAAATAATACATTGCCAACTGTCAAACATTACAAATCCATTTGCTCCTGATTTATTTAGTCTGTGCAGCTTAGCAATTTGCCAATTATTCATTGCGCTGGGCGGTTAAAGTGACATGTAGGAGGGGGGATGAACCTCGATCACTGAAGTTTTAACCAAGTTTGTATGCCGGAGTTCATGATTCACTAATTCAACTCAGTTGCAAGATTTTACGTCTGTTTAAAGTTAGTTGGATTTTATGATGATTATCCGTCGCCTCAGCCATGAAGATGATTCGAGGCAGATGTTTATTAGCTGATGGAAGGAGGCGGTCGTGGCCTGTGAAGAACTATTTCAGCAAAATAAATTATGCGTGAAGTTCCAACGCGAAAGACAATCTAGTTTGAACACCTCAAACTAATTAAAATAATTAATCCATCAGTAAACTATACTGTATAAAGTAACTCTTTACTCCTCAGTGAAAACAATCGTGTAAAATCATTCATTGAAGAATATGTACACTCCCCCAAATAATAAACGGTACTCGACAGAAAATGAATTGACTGATTAAGGTTTGATGGCATCATCCCATGAAGTCAGTGCTAACGCATTATCTAACTCTTTTAGGTAAGCTCTGATTTCATTGATAATAACAAGGATTGATTGCCAAGGAACCGGCCCAGCAGCCAATACGTTTTGTACCAAGTACCGTTTATTATTTGGGGGAGTGTACCTAAGTGTTCATACAACATTAATTATTCTTGAAGATTTCATACTTTTTACAAGTCGGTACCATAGTTACACCGGTTACACAAAAGAGACCATGAAAAGAGTTGGTATCGAATCATTGTGAAACTGAATAATATTTTTGATTTCTCGATATAATATGTCGATGTAAAGAATCAACAACACCAATCCCCTTTCAAATGTCTTCCCGAGATTTTTGTCTCGCTGCAGGATTTGCGACAATTCCGTGTGTTTTATTCCCGCAAACTCTACGTAATTATTCATTTATGTGCATAAATTGAGAAGTTGCTGCGTGAAATGAGCGGGACAGAGAAGTGTAAATATTTGTGGAAGTCTTCGGTTGCCGTTGTTTTTCATTTGTATCGACAGTCGATATCGGAACTGGCGGGGGAGTGTATTTAACAACACTTCACAGTCAACACTAACCAGGTTTCACTAAAGCATGAGCAAATGTCGCGACTGTCCATAGATCAGAGGTACAAGGCCCAATGTCCATGCCATCGATTCCTGAGATGAGCTAAAAAGCCATAATTCTGCGATCATCCAACCTCTTTCCAATGAATGATGTGTAGGGCAGAAACTTGCGTTATCCTTTAGGGTAAAAGCCCAGTTTTTGATAGTTTTGTAAGACTCCCACAATTACGTGTTAAAATTCGTCGAATGTTCGTAGGTACGACTTTCAGGCTTTGCTAACAAACATCCAACGTAATTATTACGTGTGAAGATGACATCAACAGAGTCATATAAAATGGCAGAAAAATTGTTGAATCTAGATTTCGTCTGGTGAATGAAAAATTTGCCATTTCTCAACTATGCTCTCAACTCAAATAATACTCCCAACAAATAATGCGTAACCCTTGTAGTTTCACATCTTTTTCAATCATATTGCATGGAAACATAAGAAAAGTATTTCGTACTTAATTAGATCATAGAGATTCATTAGATCGTATGAAATAACTCTTGCTCGGAGAGCTTGAATACACGGTCCCGGTTATGGATAGTTTTGCAACTTCATAATTATTAATCTCATTTGGGTAAACCCAACCCAGAAAAAACACTCCGTGTAAAAATACCAGCCAAGTCTCTTTAACTATAAAAAAAAAATAGAAGAAATCTAAAAATTCAGCACTGAAAAGGAGTGATATCAAAAAAGGAGCCAAGTCAACGAATTTTCAAAATTTTAATCGTACCATTGAAATAAAAATATCAACCCCCGAGAAATACTTAAAAAAAGGACTTGGCGCATCGTTTTTTTAAAGACACTTTTCTATCCTAAAAGTATAGGAAGAACTCTACAAGTATATTTTCCTGAGTATATCACATTCATTATCGACGAATCATACTACGTTTTAATATAACTAGTACTCTTACCTACTGGCAGTTTTGGTATTTTGTCAATATTCAGAGGAAATAAACGGATAAACGAATAACGAATAAACGGAAGCGGCCTAGTCTATTCGTTATTGCCACTATTTCTAGGGTCATATTAATCAATCATACTTCTCAATATCGTGACTGAGGGAAATAGCGAAAGCGCTCATTACAAGAAGGCCGTCAATGAGATTTGTATAAGTGACTAGTGCACTGAGCCATGCTGCTCAAATAATTACTGACTAGATTTTTATCTAAAGTAATACGTTATGTAATTTATGAATTTTTTTGGTATAAAATGTTAATTAATAGCAATTAATTACACGGCGAGAAGGTTCAAAGTATAATGCTGTAGTAGGTATGTTGATGTACCCACAAAACTATAGGTACCTACCAATCACAAACACAACTGTTCTGTATTTATTGCTTGTAAGACAATGCTATGTTTCTTTGCGTACTTATATTTAAATTTAAAATATTTTACAGAATGTTCAATATTTAATTTGAAAGTTTTGTCCCAATTTTTCTAGGCATTTCTGAACTACGTAGTATGTGAGTGGCATAAGCTTAAGAATAGAAAAATGTCTTTAAAAAAACGATGCGCCAAGTCCTTTTTTTAAGTATTTCTCGGGGGTTGATATTTTTATTTCAATGGTACGATTAAAATTTGGAAAATTCGTTGACTTGGCTCCTTTTTTGATATCACTCCTTTTCAGTGCTGAATTTTTAGATTTCTTCTATTTTTTTTTTATAGTTAAAGAGACTTGGCTGGTATTTTTACACGGAGTGTTTTTTCTGGGATATCACTTCTTTTGTTAGTTTATTCATACAGCTTGTAGCACATGTCCGAGCAGGGACTAATTTCTTTAAAAAAATACGCCTCAACCGATTTGGTTACTATGAAAAGTTGCGTTTGGTATAAGATGAAAATGATTATCCAAGAAGAATAGCTTAAGTTTCGTTATAATCGATCCAGCCGTTTTCGATACATGACGTCACTTCCGGTTTTGAAATAGCGGCCGAATTCCGGTATAGGTAATAAGAAAACAATCTAGTTTTATCTAGTTGATACCTTCATGAACGACCATCTGAATTCCTAATCCCTATATTTCCGTAAAATCGGTCATGCCGTTTGTAATATATGACGTCACTTCCGGTTTCATTTAGTGGTTCCTGCCGCCATTTCCGGTACCATTAATTTATTTATTCATTTTTCACAATTGATTTTTCAAATAAATAGCAGAATGAATACGCAGGAGCTAGTTCAGTTGCAATCGTTACAGGCGTTTTAGATATATGACGTCACTTCCGGTTTCAGGAATGGCGGCCGAGAACACTGCTACCTTGAATATATAAATTGTATTGTCTATGTTACAATGTAAGTTAATTATGTACGTATTTTAAGTATAATTTGTTGAAATAAGTTAAATATTGCGTATTTATGACGTCACTTCCGGTTTAGAAAATAAGAAAATAATATTTTTTTTATTGATACTTCATATAGATGACCATCTAAATCGAATGGCGCTAATTTCGTTCTAATCGGTCCAGACGTTTTTGAGTTATGACGTCACTTCCGGTTTAAAAATGGCGGCACAAAAAATAACAAGAGGCAAGGTATCATCAGACGCCAAAAGTGCATATGTGGTAAAAGTTTCAGGTCGATCGGTTTAGCCGTTTAGGCTGTGGCGCTGTCAACAGGGTTTCCTGATATCATCATCATCATCATCTTCAGAATCAGAAAGTGGTGTAATTTCACTGTTTTCTCGGTCCTCTAGCGCGCAAATGGCATAACCTATTGTTCCCAAATTTGGTATATGTAGTGGGGTGGGCCATAGCTCGAAATTAAGACATTTCACAACAATGTGAGATTTTCCAATTTTAAGATCCAGTAGGCCGAAAATGCCATGTTGTTGCTTACAGTAAAAGTGTTTGGTCTGCTCCTCAGTTTATTAGGCATTTACGGTATGTTGAGTGACTGTGAGTGTATAGTACGACTTGGCTGGGTGGAGCGACCGCTCCACTAGATTCGAGAAAATAAGGAACACAACTGACCTCTGGTGGATTTTGTGGTACTAGGTAAATGGTGGCTATCAAGGGCGCATTTGCATAAATATAAATACAAATAGTTGATATAGTTGTTTGTTATGGCCAAAAAAGTAAATTTATAGCTAAATATCAATTTCATTTGTTTTTTGTTTTTTCACTGCTTTATGGAAACATGAATGTAAAAACAAACAAATAAATATGTGGACCTAATAGTAGCCATCTTGCCAGAAGTGGCTCCATCACGTAGGTATCACTTATTTGTGGGAATTACTAAAATTTCATTTTTTCCAACATTTGCAATGTTGGAAAAAAATTATGAATGCAAAATTATGCATATTGTATTTATTATGAATTTATTCGTAAACTCCCTCCGAAACAGGTCTTTTACTCTCTATCATCTCATGCATATCCATGACAACGGTCCCCAGCCTCCTGCGTGGACCCAACCTAATATTACCGCTGTAAATATCTAACTGAATCAAATATCGAATGTCCGCAGCTATAAATAACCCTAATGTTGTCACATATTACCCCCTCGCCCCTAGCGTCGCCACATAATGCCACATTATAAAGCCGGGAATTAACGGCCGAATCGTGACCAGAGAAGCGCGCGCTCCTATTGGTCGATTATGTCGGCCTATTGTCAGTGTTAAATGATTAATTCATCCCCCTCCTACCCCATCAAGTTAGCATTATCTCTGAACATTGTTAGCACTGGGCTTGCTCTGTTAGATGTCTACCACTGGTGTGCGTAGTGCGTGAGGACGCACTGGAGAACGCGTTGACAGCGCGTGATGAGTGAGCGTTTACTTGGTATAGAAACACGATGTAGAAAAAGGACCGCCATCTTTAAAATATAAGGTGGAAACTCTTCGCTGTATCACCATTGAAATCTTTGAATACGAATTACGGGTAGAAGTTCGCTCGCGTATAACACAGGACGCGTATAAATCACTAGCGCTTTCTTGAGGAACTAAAGTTATCAAGGTCTATCGATTGACTAGTTTTTAATGATTTAAGAGTGTTTTAAGAATGTTATAAGAATGTTTTAATGTTTTAAGAATGTTTTGAATGTTTAAAGAGTATATTAATGTGCATTAGAATGTTTTAGAATGCATCGCTAGTTTGCAAGATGAGCCCTAGCGCAGGTGAGTGTTACGCGATGGGCATCTACAGACCGTGATATTCGGGCTATTGGAACTGATATCGCGAGAAGACTCGAAGAGTTTTCACCTTATATATTAAAGATGGCGGTCCTTTTTCTACATCGTGGTAGAAATATACTTTTCCTTGGTAATCATGCTTATTGTTTACTTTTCACAACTCCCAATTTTATGGTTTTGATGGAGTATTTTTTTATTATTATTTGCCCTATACATATTTATTTCCTGTATTGAATACATTGATCTGGCGCCATTGCTTTTGCTTGTAAAAGCCAAATCGTTTAGACCCTAAACGAAACAGAATGGATAGAAAATACACTAATAACTGGATCATTTTATGTATATGCTATTTTATTTCTATTCCAGAAATGAAAAAATCCAAAAAAATCCAATAATATTGACAGCGATCAATGCTACAAATTTGTTAATTGAGTTTGTTTTAATACTTTAATGTTCTTATGGAGTTTAAACAATAATTTGCACAAAATAGCTAGTGAGTAAAATGTGAGTACAAATATATAATTTCATTTATCAAAGATTATTTTCAGTAAACTATTACATGATTTAGGACAAGATGTCTACACATTTCAACTTGATCAGGGGAGCCTACTTGTCAAAGCCACAGACGAACAAACATTTCTAAAAATAGAACCCAAAAATAGGGTTAGCTTACACGAACGTACTCCTAAATTGCACCGCTCAGAAAGTCAAATAACGATCATGTTCCATCCTACGCAACTACCCTATGCAACGGCCAGCAGTGCACGAGGCAGTGTGAAGCTGGCACTAAGTGAACGATCACAACCTGCCCGTCATGTCAACTTAGGTCATTAATCCTTCTGTCTCTTGATTGGTCAAGCCACCGCTGACGACCGCCAAATAGGGCCCATTGTCTCATTTTCCTCGCTCCATGAAAGTATTGGACCATGTATGGAGGTGGAGAGGTAATCTAGTTCCAGCTCGGGTTTCAACCGCAGCCAATGTCTCAAGATTCAAGGCAAATATCACACATTTCAATTGCTGATGTGCTCGATTATCTTTTTGAAAATCGGTCGATAGCCAGTAAAATTGTGAAATACCTGCACACAAAAAGGATCAAATTTTTGGGGAAAGTAATTTTTACAACTTTCGGTAAATTCGATTGTTTGCCTTTAGCTTTTGTTGAAAATCTTAGCAACTTTCTTGGGTTCTGCACATCATCGTCACCAAAGAAATTTTCACACAAGCAGAACCAAGTTGTACATACCTAAAGGTGTTATAGTCTGAATTGGTCTTTAGAGCAATTTTACACGATGTTGTTAATCCTTGGCCAGATCTGTAACGATCATTCAACAATGTATGCTCAATGTCCAGTTAGGATTAGGATGTTTATTACATATTATCCTGTTTTAGTATTTTGTACTGATATATAAATATGTTTCATGTGTTCCTGATTTCAAAAATATGTATTTAATTTTGCCTGAAAAGCCTTTTTCTCAATTTTGGATCAATTCAGTCCTTTTTTTGCTATTTTAAGGGCTTTTTGTCATTTTTTTAATCATTGGGGAAAATGATATGAAATGTTTTTTGCAAGTTACAATAATTTTTTGAATTGTGGTCTAGACCACAATTCATAAAATTTCCATTCACCATTTGGATGGCCGTCAACAATATTGTCACTTGATACATTGTTTACTTAATTTTTATATATTACTCCAAGTCCAACTCCTAAACCGATAAATTGAATAATATTTTGACGAACATTACATACCATAAAATTTCATTGGTCCTTTTTCCTGATTTTATGGTCCTTTTTTAATAGTTTTAAGGTACCATTTGCCTGCCTTTTTGGACGTTTCATCGGTCATAAACATCCTAGTCCAAATGATTATATATGTTAATTTGAGCAGACTTACAAGAAGCAAGTTGGCTCAAGACTCAAACAGGTTCGATTACCGTGGCCTGACTGAGGATTATCATGATTTCCCTCAGTCGAGAGGCAAATGATGGGAAGGTTAATACAACGTCACGACCGCCTCCTTCCATCATCTATCCTTATCTAACATCAGTTCCATATCATCATCATTTTAGTGACAAGACTTAAAACATTGCTAACACAAAACAAACCCATGACATTTGCAGATAATAATGCCGTTGTGCCAAACGTGTTGCGTGACCACTTGATATTAGCTATTATCCAGATAGGATCTTCATGCAGTTCTAATATCTGCAACCCTGTCAAATGTTGGTAATCACTTCTAAACTAGCTAACATTTGCACTGAAACTTTAGGACACAAATCTCGAACAAATTAAAGCGGTTTGTACAGAAAGGTCATAAATAGTCCGAGTTGTAAAGTTCACGGTCCGGGGTCGAACTCGGACCATGTGAAGGTCAGGCCTGGGTGGAGGGGTGGGGGTTGTTGTCGGGCGCCATTAATCACTTGATGGCGCCCAATCAGACATCCAGCCCCGTCCCAGAGCAGTGGCTAGAGTGGACCAGTTCTACATTCTTGCCGAGAAGATTGCATCTTTTCCTCGACATTTTCAGAGCGACTATGATTATAAGGACTTTATTCCGCGATGAGCATCGTACGACTGCTAACGATTTTTCGACTTGAGGACTTTTAAAAGGGGTAACATATTATATTGAGAAAGAAACACTTTAATTTTTGAATAAAATTTTGTCAATTTAACAAACAACAATCAGGAATTAGTTTGTTATGGGACTCGACGTTTTTGCCGGGCTATCTCTTTTTTGTTGGGTTTCCCACGACTGCAGCAAAACAAAAATGTTCCCCTTTTTGTAACTGAGAAAGTTGTACGAAGGGCTGTATTTTGATTTTCAACGAATTAAAAAGTTTCGCAGAGGATATTTTGATTAATTTTTATGTCAAAAGACGTAAAACCATTTAAATCCATGTAAGAATGTTACATTTCCTGAGACCTTTTCGCCCCGGATCCACACAAACCCTGAGGACCTTCGAAACATTCTTTTTCTTCAATATCAATATACCTATACTTCACATATTATTTGCTTGAACAGGTACATTTCAAAGCAAGATATTGTGTACTTTGGATACACACACCTACGGACGTGAAATTCGCGTTTTCCCATGATCTTACGGGCATAAAATGTGCAATTCTTACGAAATAAATTATTATCTCACACATTTGTCACCAGCCGGCCTGTCAACATCTGTAGAGGTAACACGAGAGCAGGGGATAGAATCTACATAAATAGGCTCCATTTCTTATTAATACGCTTTAACTGTTTTTTTTGTTTGTATAAAGTAAATTGAATTGTCAAATTTTTAAATTGTGGTTTGAAAACAAAAACGGATAACTACCCCATAGAAAGGAGCATTTTATATGTATATCTATTCCCCTTCTTTTAATAGAGTTAAAAGTAATTTATCTCAGTACATCAACATACGTATAAAATTATTCATGGGTCAAGATATCATTAATCAAGTGTCTTTTGCTAGCGGCAAACCCAAACATTTCCATTCACTACTGAACTAGTTACTTCAAACAGATTTAGCAACACTTCATCTTGATCTTACCTCACTTCTCGCGTTAAACACACAGATCACTGGAGCACTCCGATCACACACTTCACTGCGCGGGCTGAAACACGTGCGAAGTCGCGCCAGATGACGGGAGAATCGCCGGCACTTCGACACGTCCGTCCTCGGTGAGCGACCACCGCTGAATGAAATGAATGAGATCCAGTGGGCTGTGAGGTGGATGCGCGCGCAGGCTGGCGGACAGCTGTTCGCTGTCAAGGTGACAGATGGAATAATAAGCGGTTTCTACCCCTGCTAAGAGGGGTTGTGGTGGGTTAGTGACTGATTTATAGATTGGAGTGTTTTTAGTTTATGTTGACTTGGTTCCCTGGGGTGAGGGTTTGTTTAATGAAAATTAGGATTGATTTGTGGATTTTTGGAATTTTAACAAAAATACTTGGAATTTTGTTCCCTCGAATCTTGTAAGTCGGAACAAGTTCTGTTTACAAAACATAATTTAAAATTGAGATAATATGAAAGGGGGTGTGAAGGTAAAAAGATGGCAAATATAAGTTTGAAACGTTTTTTTTTCATAGAAACAATTTTTTGAGTTATTGAAATTTCTTTTCGTGAAACTTATTGCGTAAACTCTTAACAAACCTAATGTTCCTGTGCGTTCCTGAAAATATTGGGGATAAAGTCATACAAAAATAACTTTCTTTTGCAGAATAAACGTGCGTTCGCTCCAATGTCAACACAACAGAAAGCATTATTTCAAAATGTTTCCTCCACAATTCTGGATGATGAATGTCGCCCGTGCTCGCTTGTCAACTTCAACACTAATGCGCTAAACTCAAAGCTCGTTTGTAACACAAGTTCGGATACAACGAGATGGGGGGATATTTATTTGTTTCTTTTCCATGCACAATCTGTCTGTCATTCCTTCCTCGACGGAGGAACTTCCTCGACGGGTCATTCCTCAACGTGGAACTTCTCAAACTTCATGCACTGTGCTTTTGTTTGCGCTCTACAGGAAGTTGATGAACAAAAAAGAAACACATTTCTCATAAACAACCCATTGTAATCAAAATCATCTTAGAGTTACAGCTCGTAACCGAAGAAATAAAAATTATATATTTCACTGTTATTGAAATCAATACCAAATATTTAAGCCCATTTCAATGATTATTGATTCTTGAAGGAAGTGAGCTCAAATGTCAATAGTTCTGTTTTCATCCAATCATATTTGATATGATGACACTGTCATTTTTAAGAGAACTTCAGTCAAATTTCAATTGATAAAGTTTGATTCCAAAAATGTGCAACGCAAAATCGTGTAAATGGACTTCGGACCTTCTACCTCGGATATACAGAATTGATCAAATCTGCCATTTTGGGAAAATATTCGACACTAAAAACTGCAGTCACGCAAACTAGCGGCAAAATGTCAATCGGATCGGAACGAGTTCGGTAGAAGAAGTTATAAGTAACTACATCGCGAATTTACAGTTGATACATACCTCAGTGTCAACAATCAATACAATCGGCATATTTCATTACCGCACACATTCATTCTTATTCTTGTGCAAACTAGATGTTTTGATCACGGCCTTCTTTCTGACCATCTTATTTTACTAGCGCATTCTATTGGTACTTTTAGGGTCGAATACCATAGTACAATTGCGTCATTGCCATGGGCGCCGGCAGGAATTCTGTCAAAGGGGAAGGGGTGGGGGTAAGGAAAACACTATTCCACGGTGGTAAGGGGGCGTGGGGACGTTCCCCCCAACCTGTTTCGCAGGGCGTTTTTGTTTTTAACGCTTTGAAATCAAATTTGAGACTTTTTAAGGTGTATTTGGTGGAAAAATATACGTTAAAAATTACATGGGGTATGGGGGGTATGCCCCCTCCCTAGTCCGAAGGGCATTTTTTGGTTTGTTGACACTTTGAAATAATTTTTGACGTTTGTTTTTTACAAAATGCAACTATCCATAAAATACGATTAAACTTATTTGTACCTGACATCCAGGGGACATCCCTCCCTTGCCCTCCCCCCCCCCCCCCCACCTCCGGCGCCCATGGTCATCGCTGCGTCATCGCTATCCTTGCCAACCAAGCATGGGCGTACGCAGAATTTCTGCCAGGAGAGAGCAAGGCAAGGAAACAAGGCGTTTTTTGGTTTTTGGACATTTTGAAATCAATTTTGAGACATTTTGAGGTTTTGTTGAAATATTCAATATTTTAAAAAAATTGACACTTTGGAGTGGTGGAGGGCATGTCCCCCCACAAAAATGCCGGGCTTTTTTTTTTTTTTTTTGACACTTTAAAATGAGTTTTTAAGTTTTTTTAAAGTATACGAAAATCAAACACAAAAAAATATTTTTCCAGACATCAAGGGGGGGGGGGCAAGCGCTTCCCCCCCATGCCCCTCCCTGTAGACGCCCATGCAACCAAGGTCTCTATATCACACTCATCCCCGACTTCCAAGTACTGCTGTGTATCCAACCCCGAAGCTGTTCCGCTGAACGCCTACGCACTAGGCCACACGTCCGGCACGCTTGCACTGCGGGTGGTATCTCATCGATCTCAGGGGATATTCGTCTCTATTAGCGCATCGGCTATTTATCACACTTCCATGACGTCACGTCTCCTATAACACTGCTTCATCAGCCGAAATACGAACTTACATTTCATGTGAAAAATTTTGCGATAAAATGTGAAGCATGAATTGTGAATTGAGACTCTAAAGCAAAGCTACAATTTTTTCCTCTAGTCTCAAATGGATTGTATTTTTCAATTTGATGTCGTGACAGAGGTCGTAATGTAGGTACTCCAGAGTCTCCAGAGTATGGAATTATTTAGACTAGGAAAACGCTCAGTGTAATGCGTTGATGAGCGAGCACGGGTACGTGCAAATTCTCGAACGGGAAATGCGTACACAACGCACAGAAAACATATACATCCATATTGAATTGAAATATGATCCACTCATTCAACATTTAAAAGTATCTGCTCTTCATTGAAACATGAAAATAGCATCTAAAATGCGAATCAGATTAATGTTGCAGTGGAAAAACACTGACAGTCTTTTCGAACTTCATTTCTGACAGTTATTAAAAATTTCATAAGTGAATACGTTCTTAACTGATTGGGATGCAAATTTGTAAAATAAGAGACATTGTTGGTCTTAGTGATCATGCAAAATATGAGTTTGATCAGATTTATCGAAGACCATTTTCATTTTTCAACCTATCAGGAGAACTTTATTTAAATTTTAACCAATGAATAGATTTCAAAAAAATTAGGGTCTGCAAACAGAAAAGGTTGTCTCTACATATTGTGTGCAAAATTTCAGATCGATCGGTGAAACGGTGCAGCTTCTATTGCTCCAGATAACAGAGAAAAAAATCAGAGGTCCGTGACAAAAGAGTAAAAAAAATACGCTAGCTTCGCTCGCTCAATAAAATTTAAATGTGCGCTTGCTCTTGGAATTTTGAAAATTCTGTTGGAATGAAACTCAGGTCCGAGTTGGTTCTGGTGAAGGGCCTCACAGTCACAACAATACGTATAGGCCCGGAAAAATATTGAATTTTACTACAGAATTTAGTGCATTTTAAGGGACTGGAACCGGAACCGGAACCGGTACCGGAACCGAAAAGAATCGTTATTTTTATAGGAATCGGAACCCATATTAATTTTTTAGGTGGAAGCGGAACCGGAACCGGAACCTTTACAATAACGGTAACGGTTCCATAACGGTTCTTTAAATAATTCATTTAAGAGGGCTTGGTAGTGACTTTGACCTTGAAGAGTTTTTTAATCGATTTTTATCAATATCTTTTTCCAGTGTAATTATTAACAAAATAGGGCTATGGACGTGAATTCATAACAGTTCAATGAAAATAATTCCATAGCTTGTAATTGTTTATCAGATATACTTTGTCCTACAGGTGTTTAGAACCCGAAAATTTAGTAATTTTCGGGTTCTAAACACCTGTTGGACACAATAAAACTAATAGCTTATTCCAAACTATGAAATTATTTTCATGGAACTGTTCTGAATTCACGTCCATAGCCCTATTTTGTTAACAATTACACTGGAAAAAGATATTGATAAAAATCGATTAAAAAACTCGTCAAGGCCACGCTCACTACCAAGCCCTCTTAATCGAATTTTTACTTCATTTCGTTTCAAAATCTGAAATAGTTTACTGCCATTTACAGTTCAAATAAATAAATGATCACCGAGTCAAATTAATGTTAGACATTTCTGAGCATGTAAGTTCCCAAAAGTCGATTTAAAAATATATATATATTCTGCATTTGATGGAACCTATTAGAACCCTTATGGAACCGAAATGGAACCGGAACCGGAACCGGAACCGTTATTTTTAAAAACTTGGAACCGGTACCGGAACCGGAACCGTTATTCATTTGGGTTCCAGTTTTAACGCGATTTAAACACAAATTTTGGTCAATTTGATCATCGAAATTCTTCAAATTACTACTATTTTCATAACTATTGATTATCTATATTTTTATTCCCCTTCCCCCCCCCACCCCACTGCAACTGCGTGGGCTGCAACATCGAAGTGACTCCAGTGTCAATACCAGACCACATAGACGAGCATCTCGTGTTGACAATGACGTCACACTCACAGCATCAACCCACAGCGTCTCGGCTATCATGCGCTGGAGCACTAAATTACATCGTTGTGTTAATCTGCCACTAGATTGCAGCAGGATAGGAGTCATTATCCGTTGACATCAGACAAGCAGCCAGCAATCAGTGATGATGATGACAGATGACTCACCTCCCCCCTCCTCCTGCAGACACGTGGGACAGAGGAGGTTTAGCACTTTCACAGAAATAGTTATCTTATTAGGGTCAATAAAAATTAATTGCCAAAACAAAAGAAACTTCAAGAGAAATGAACCAGGAAATGAAATTATGTTATTAATGTAATTAAGCTAGTTTTCTTTTGACTCTTTTGTCTCGGTTCCCTGCCGCTGTTTTCCCGGGCATGGGCGTCCTCAGGTTTCTGTCAGAATTGCAAGGCAAGGACAAATATTGTCCACGGGTCAAGCGGGAGGGGGGGGGGGGGGCGCCCCGTCCCCCACCCGGCCCCGCAGAACGTTTGTGGATTTTGGACACATTAGAAATCAATTTTGAGACGTTATGAGTTGTATTTTGTTAAAATATTCTATATTCTTTAAAATTTGACACTTTGTGGGGGGGTGGATGGCATGACTCAACCTTCCCCGCAGGGCATTTTTTGGATTTTTGACTCTTTGAAAACAATTTTGAGACGTTATGAGGTGTATTTTATTGAAATATTCTATATTGTCTAAAATTGACACTTTGTAGTGGTGGAGGGAATGTCCCAACCTTGCCCCGCAGGGCATTTTTTTGTTTTTTGACACTTTAAAATCAATATACGCAGGGCAAGGGGGTGGCAAGCACCCCCTTTGCCCCAAGAACAAGGTATTGGTGCGACGCAGAAAGCCTGACATTCTCCACAAATGTGCTTTTTGGACCAAATCGACCGACCTAGACAAAGTCCTCAGGACCCTTACCTAATATCGCCAAATGATAGCACGGTGCTAGTTAGCACCGTGCTACCCATAGTATCACCAACGTTTGGCAGTATTAGGTAAGGGTTCTATTTCATTGCATGAAAAAGTGACCCTTTAGGTTGCAGGGCAGGAAAATCCCTTTTTCAGTAATAATTTGCCAAGTTTGCAAGTTTCCGCTCTTGCAAAGCGTCGAAATGATAAAATAACTGACATTTCCTTCAAGAAATTTTACAAATATTTTCAAACGTGCATAAAATATTAGTAAAATGTCAATAACTTTAGTCCGAAAATTATCAAAAACAACTAAAACGTTGGCCCGATGACCATGCAAAATTTGAAGTTGTTCGGTCAAACGGTTCCAGTTTAAATTTTAAAAACATGGCAGGATCAAAGAGACTAGATCCACCAAACAGCTTAGATTACATAAGTATGTGTACATTTTCAGATAGATTGTTTGAATAATTTGGCACGGGCACTTCCTATCAAAAACACAAAAAAATTCAGGGTTCCATATTGTTTTTGAGCGAGCGAAGCGAGCGTCTCCTTTTGGCTCTTTTGGAACGAACCTCTGTTTTTTTTTGTTTGTTTTTTTTTTCTGTTACTGACGATATACAGGTCAGAGTTTTTCTTCGATCGAGCTGAAATTTTGCACACATGTACGTAACATTTCTGATTGTTGCAGACCCTAATTTTTTTGAAATCCATTGATTGGTTCAAATTTAAAAAAAATTAACTTTCGATTGGTTGTTTTGATCAAATTGAAATTTTGACAAGTCATTACCCCCAACATTGTACCCAATCAAACAAAGTTTCAGCCAAATCCTCCCATTGGTTAAAGTTTAAAACTATCTTTCCTGTGTTTTTAGAAATTTAAACTATAACCGATTGAACGATCAACTTATAACTTCGCATGATGGTTGGGACCAACATTATCTGCATTTTTGACAATTTTCATACTAATCTGTGTTTAAATCCAAACGTTATTGACATTTTACGGACTATTTGCGTGTTGGCTGTCGAATTCACGGCGACTTCGACTCTTCAGTTCAAGGCAAGGTAGTTAGAGCAGAAACTTTCAAACGCATATGAAACTGATAATGACCGTTTAACAGTCGATCTGATATTGTGTAGACACACTTATATCATATGAGTGGTCTCATGTATATTTTTTGAAGGAGATCCTGTGATTTTTGAAAATTAACACGGAACAGTTCAATCATAAAGGTTCAATCGATCAACTTAAAGCTTTGCATGGTTATTTGGACCAATATTTTAGGAATGTTTTGAGATTTCTATACAAATCTGTGGCGAAATTTTAGAATTATTGGCTTTTAATGACATTTTCGATAGACAGAATTTCGGTTCGAGGTGTTGCGCGTATCCGTGCTCGCTCATCAACGCGTTACTCAGATTCATTGGTTAAAATTTAAATAAATATCTCCTGATAGGCTGAAAAATGAAAACGGTCTTCGATAATTCTGATCAAACTCATATTTTGCATGATCATTAAAACCAATATTGTCTCTTATTTTACAAAATTTCATCCCAATCAGTTAAGAACGTATGAAGTTATTTACATTTTTAATATCTGTCAGTAATGAAGTATCGAAATGAATGTTTTCCAGTGCCAATTGAAAATTGATTCTGATTTGCTTTATGAACCAGGTGCTTAGATGCTATTTTCAAGTTTCGATGAAAAGCATAGTACACTTTTAAGTTGATATCATAATCAATTCAATATGGATGTATATGTTTTCTGTGCGTTGTGTACGCATTTCCGGTTCGAGAATTTGCACATACCCTTGCTCGCTCATCAACGCGTTACACTGAGCGTTTTCCTAGTGTATATACTTATTGGTAATCATGCCTCTCTAAATATTAAAAACATCTCGTGTCTAGTTTCTGAGACAAACTGAGTTCTTTTCCCCCCATGTTAATGTTATCTTATGGCAACCAAGTAAATTCGTATCACATTTATGCTAATAATGAAGACCTTATTTTAATGTATTCCCAACTTTGAACAAAAAACTTATTTTCTGGTAGATAGTTGGACATTCTACTAGGAAGTTTTGTTATTTTTCGGACGACAATACATTGAAATCTCGAAAGGAGTTGCAAGTAAAAAGTATGATATTTTATGATTATTTTATACTTATAAACATAGTTGAAATGTTAGAAAAAGTAATTTATAATGGTAATTGCAAAAAAATAAATATATATTTGAGTTTTCGATCGGTTGTTGTTCCCGGATGCGAGAATGGAAACGACAAAGAGTTGCTTATGGGATAATCGGCTAGTCCATTGAGATGCTCCGCTGCGATGTTGAATGCGCGTAAGCTGTGTATATTATGAACCATTCAGGCATCGCAGACCCAATAGCTCAGTTGGTAAAGCATTGGCATGTGGTGCAAAAGAACGTCGGTTCGAATCCTGCCGCGGTCTCACTTTTAATATTCAATTTTTCACAAGTTTTAATTCTGCCTAACCATAAAGTTAATTTTTATTTAAAGTTGCCCAGCTTAAATTTTCTCAAGTTAGAATTTGTCTACCCAAAGAGAGTTTTATTCCTGAGGCTGCCCAGTAAAACGTATGCGCACCGCGTAGAGAACATCTATCTTCACACTATTAAATTTAAGGTGAGATCAGATGGGCTTGAGACGTGAAACAGGCTCCAATGCTAAATATGGCCAGGTCTATAGAGTGGATTGGCTGCGGCTACCAGCCGTTCGCAGCGCTCTCTAAGCACCATGGTTGGTGTTAGAAAATCGAACTAATCTGAATTTTAGCGGGTTAATTCAAAATCAAATGTATAATTTAGAACTTAAACAACTTGGATAACGATCAGATGAAATTAAAAGGGTTGATATCAGTGTAAAAATGTGTTTAGTTTATTGATTGTAATAATTAACATGTAATACAAGCATTTTCACTTACTTATTATTCACCAAACAGCAAATAACCTAAAAGACGGCATTTGACAGCTCGCGCCATTGACTATCACTCAAGAAATAAAATGACTGCCTAGATTAGTTCCGGGATCGCCACCAGCGAACTTAGCGCTGCGATCGGCTAGGGTGCAGACTGACCAAGGGTCGATTTTATAGCATTTTTTTCTGCGTATTCCACCCGTAGTCCGTATTCACGGGAGCCAATGGTAGATCATTGAAGTGTTCACACCGTAAGCTTAATAGTGTGAAGATAGCTGTTCTCTACGCGGTGGTATGCGCATTCAACATCGCAGCGGAGCATCTCAGTGGTAGAGCCGATTCTCCCATAAGCAACTCTTTGTCGTTTCCATTCTCGCGTCCAGGCAGTTGCTGTGTTGACCCACATGAGTTGTTATCCCGTCACTCCTATGACACTTAGAGACCGTGACGCGCTACCCACGTGGCAGTGCGGCCAGCTCGCTTCCTGCTTCCTCAGCCCACCACTTGGCAGCACAACAACACAACGGGCAGTTGCAGACCAGTGCGATGTTCAAAACTAAATGCGTTGATGAGCGATTACGGTTAAATATTTGAACATTTCCATGACTTAACTCCTTTTTTGATATCACTCCTATTCCTGCTGCCAGCAAATGCACTGAGTGTATTTGGAAATAATAAAATAAATAAAATAATTATGTCATTATTGATCAACATTTTGTAGTGTACCTACATTGTATGAATCAGAATGTATGAATACTATCTGGGCGCAGATATTACAATAAGTTACCAGAGACCCTTAAGTGCACTAAGGATAACCGTATTTTCAAATTTCAACTTAGAGAGGCTCTTATTGAACATTCATTTCACTCAACTGACGATTTTTTAAAACATAAATTCTAGTAACGTGCATTTACATTCAGCTCTTGAATAAAATTAGTGTGTAATATCCATTGTATGTATTATTTATCTGACAACATTTACGCATTGTATATTGGTATTGAATGTATCATTTGTAACCAAATGGCTAATAAAAAAAAAAAAAAAAAAAATGAATTGTATGGCTGGAGTGTGACTGTGAGACAATTTTATATTACACATTAACTGTAATTTTATTAAGCATTGAAGTTTACTGCTTACAGGAGATATTAAAGTGTGTAACAATTTTAATTGATAACCAGTACCCACCAAACTTTTATGCTTATGAAATATTTTTTATTATTTTTAGCATAAAAGTTTTGTGGATTTTAAGGATATTATCATTGAAGTTCAATCTTATTTTAAACTGTACGAAGCAATTAAGTTTAAGTACGAGTTTTAAATGCTGTCATTAGTTCATTCAAAGTTAGTAACTTATAGAATTCAGTTATTATAGGCTTGGCTATTAATTAACAAATAACACCAGGCGGCAGGCCCTGTCTCAAACATTAAATGTTTTGATTAGCAATATTTCGTTTGTATTTCAACAAACTTCTTCAGGCTGTCAATGACATTTTTTCAAGCAAAAAACATAATTATTTGAAAAACAACAGTAATTGTCAAATAACTTTGTCAAAATTAATAAAATAAATAATAAACCTTAGATTATAAAAAAACTAAAACACATGTTGCCATTTTTCAATTAATTCTGTTTTTAAAGTTAGTTGATGATGTCAACTTAGGTACGTACACGCTAGTGAAATAGAAATATATTAGTTGTGGTATACCAGTGCAAAATTCAAAGTTCAAACGCAGATGAGAGTTTTTTAAATTTCATGAGAACATGGAGAACGACAAACGACAAACCTTGTTGCTAGGAAATATAGTAACATTATTCTTAACAACGAAGCTTCATGGTAATAAAAATGGAACTAAAATGATTAACAACAAACTTTGGTGCAACAAAATATGGTACGATTATTCTTAACATCAAAGTTTGAGAGTAATGAAAATGGAACTAAAATGATTAACAACCATAGACGTGCGCAGGAAAAATCATTGGGGGGGGGGGGGCAAAATGGGCGCCGGCAGGTTGTAGAGGGAATTTTTCTGAATCGATTCGTGTATTGAAACCATCTGTTGCAATTAGTGGTGGGTTTAATCACAACATAGTTTCATAGTTTCTAGGGGTGTGCGAATATTCGAAAATTTCGAATACTTCGAAAATATTTGGTTCGAATATTCGATTTGGTATTCGAAAATCAAGTATTCGAAATTTCGTATACGTCGAAAATTCGAATATTCGAAAATTTTCGAATAGTTCATGTCTTTTAATTCAAAATTATCCCGCCATTTCTCAAATGGGAGTGTTTTTCAATGCTACCAACTGCTGCAAAGTCTAAAACTCCAACCGAAAATAGTCATGGCCGCCATTTTGATTTCGAGGGAATATTATTTGTAGGTTATTGTTCCTCTAGATAGACCTTCCTCATACTCCTTTTGTTCCTGTTAAGCTCCACTAGATTTGTGATAATAAGTGACAACAATATTATCCTTGCATTACTTCATGGTCATCTTTCATTCTGTCATTTGAAAAGAGTTTGGTGTCAAATTATTTCTTTTATTTGATATTATGTCTTTTAATTTAGGTTCCAATTATTCGATATTCGATTCGATATTCGAAATATTTTTGTCAATTATTCGATATTCGTATTCGAAGTCAAAAATCACTATTCACACACCCCTAATAGTTTCGTTATCATTTAAGTAATGTGTTGATTGAAGATCGAAAAATAAATATGCTGTATAATGTCATTATTTTGTGTTTGATAAAGTGAGGTCTACAGTGAGGTTTAGTGAAGGACCCGTCGTCCATTCGATTTTTAACTAGGCCCAATAATATTCTAATTGCTATTTTTTGTAATTTAAAGATTTTATTGAGGTTCAGAGCTGAAGATCCTCCCAAAACTCAATACCATACCTAATGTGAGATACAAAGGTGGCATAATAGGCGAGCTTTGCTGTTTTTATGTTTCGTCCAAAATAATCTGAGGTTTCAGATTATTAGGTTTCTTTCTGATAATTATTTTTCAGGTTAAATAATTATTTATATTTATAATTATGTATAGGTAGGTTTCTTATTAGGATAGGGAAGTCTCGTGAAGATTTGAATTTAGAATAATATTTATTTTATGAAAGTTGAGATGTTGCTGAACACAGATGTGGTATTATTTTTGTTGTTGGACGAATAGTTCTCATGTAATTAATTTACAAAGTTTGATAGATCTCCTCTCATTTAAAAACAGGAAAATAGGCAATGACATCACAGTTTGCTATTGAAACCTGCGGGATTTGGCTCAGAGGGTAGAACACAAAGAATCAGCAATATTATAATTTGTTTATTACAAAGAAAATAAATGTTCATTGATGTGAAAAGAGCAATCAAAAATTATGAAAACAATATTACGTTCGATACGTCGGCAGTAGTGATGATGTCGTCTGGTTTGTTTACTTCCGCGTAAACAAGTGGATGGCGTTGACTCTTGCGTAGTGTGTCCCGTGAACTCCAGTCCACCAGCAGCATGAAATGACTGGATATGTCACCTCCTTCAGCTGCGATGCGATGATGTTGTCTAATAACCCCTTGGTTATCAGGACGTCCAGCAGTCCGTGCACAAGGAGTGACCTCCTCGAGCAGTTGGATCAAGTTGGCTCAGGCTGATGACGTTCGTGGCTGCAGACTCGTCGGTTTCTCCCGGAGTTGCAATTCACTAACTTTTATACTTCGATCACATCGGCACTGTCTCGCTGAAATTATACTATGTTGTGTGCACAAGGCTTCACGGTTCGCGAGGCAGGTCTCACTGCTCTGAGAAAACTCCGACTGATGATGTTTGGCTGGTAGCCTGACGTTTTATACCCTCTGACATCGTTTTCCCTCCAAAGAATCTGATTGGTTGGTTTCGTACACGTGATAGCTAATTTTAGACATTCTGTCATTTCTAAAGCCCGCGAAACGACTTTCTTTCTGCACGTAGGCCCATGCTTTTCTAGGAATCACTGAAAACTAGTCTGGCTGACTGGTTTTGTAGCGTTATCACAATGACTGGTTCACTTGTTATTACGTGGTGACATCACAATTTAGGTAAGGTCACATACTTTTTATATGGATTCACTCACTTTCTTGATATAATTGCACATTGTTAAACTTATTTGATTGCTCGTTATATTTTTGTCTATATTTTGATTGCTATTGAAATTTTAAAGATTGTAAGTTTACATAATGATTCTAATTAATTACTTTGTGTTCAGTTAACCTTGACTCTAAGAATGCCATGCTACAAGCTTGTTCATTCTTTAAACCTATTTCAAGCAAACATTATTATTTTTAAAGTTAATTTTCTAACCTAGATAGGCCAACTTGTTACAGAGCCCCCTGAATTCTTGTTGTTCACCTTTTGACTGAAGTCAAATTTGAAACACATTGAAATTTTGAATGAGAAAATGGTGATAAAACAAGGATTCACATAGAGACTGGACTATCTAGCAGGAATAATCTCTTCCTTTTGACAAACAAAAAGTTTCCTTCAACAGATGCAAGTTTATTTCCCCTTACAGCTGTCTAATCTAAACCTGAATGAATGAACTCACCCCTCCACCTACCAAAACAAAAACAAACCTCATCCTACCTCCCGGAAACGATGCTCGACTCAACCCTCTCTCTTATCACAGTCCCGTTATTGGCCTAGTGACCTACTTTTGCTGGGTCATCATACCAAACATCAACATTGGTGTTGTCATCAGTAAGTATCAGCTGATCGACGTTGTTCCTTCCGTCCACGATCATATGGAAATGAAATCGTACTGTCTTCTCCACCGCCTTGAGTTGTCACTCTTGAAATATCTTCAAGTAGCTGTTTCCAAGTAGAATCTTCCTTGTTATCTTGAGCAGTGGTCGATGTGTAGTTTTCATTTTCGTCAGCTTTCTTCTTCAGTTCTCGTACGTTCATTTGCAGTCCATCTTGCAAGCAAACATTTTCGTCTTCTTCTCTCAAATCATTATTCAACCCTTTCTTCAAAACATCATCGTTTTCATTCATAACCACCTTGTCATTTTTCTCGTCGTGAAACTTTTCACCATTACTTTTAAAGTCGCCTATAGACTTCAAAACATCGCCAATTTCTTCAACTGTTCGAACTCTGTCGAAATCATCTTGATTCGCAATCGGAATCTGTAATTCTTCCTTCTCGCTCACTTGTGGCAATACTACCTCGCAATTGTCTTCAAAATTCTTCCTTCGAAATACATTTTCATCTTTCTTCATCTCAGTAAATTCACGCCTACTTTCATCAACTTCTTCTTTGTCTGGTCCATCCAAACTTTCAATTTTATTCTGGACAATTTCTTCTGGCACACAGCCCCCCTCTGTACTCTCTTGTGATTGCAACGTCTTGCAAGCAGCAGCGTCTTCAATCCCTTTCTTGAAAAGCAAAAAATCTATTTGAAGTTGCTTTTCTATTGCAGAAACCTCTGCTTCTCTGGCAGCTTCTCGCTCATCCATCTCTTTCTTCCACCGTCTTGAAGATCTGCGTATATACTCTTTAAGATCCTCACGCTCTTTCTTCTGCATTCTCCTAATTTCTTCTTTTCTCTCTTTGAAACGTGTTTTCTCGGTCGACGCAAAATCTTGTCCCTTCTCTACTTTCCATTCTGTGTCGACCTCTGTTCGTTTCCCGAATTTTCATTTTTCGTTTCCTTCGTATCGGACTCTGGTGGACGATTATTATTATTCCCGTTACCATTCCCGTTACCATTCCCATTTCTGTTATGACTGTTTCTCCCGTTGTTATTGTTATTGCAATTCCTGTCATAACTATTCCTGTTATTGTAGCCGTTCCTATTGTCATTGTAACCGTTCCCGTTACGAATTGGCTCATATTGCTTGGGATCTCTGATTAGTTTTTCAGTGAATTCATCATGCTCTAAGTCAGTCAGCTCTTTTATCAACTCATCTTTAGTTTTGACTTTGCCACGCACTATCACCCTGATGTTTGGTGGTAAGTGATTAATCAATATGCCAACCAAAACTTGTTCCGTCATATTGACCAATTCTGTCACATATTTTGCCTTGTTGATAATCCGATTGACATAGGTCACCATGTTTAGGTTCGAACTAATTTTGTATTCTCCAGCATAGATTGATCTAATGAGCTGATGCTGTACAGTTTGCGACCAATATTTATCTTTAAAAGCCTCTTCAAATTTGTCAATATTCTCAACGGGATTATTTACATACCAGTCTGCTGCTTTTCCATGTAAACACTTGACAATGATTCCCAGCTTCTGATTGTTATTCACATTGAATGTTGAAAAACGCTCTTTGATTAGCTTCAAAAATTGCATTGCGTTTATTGGGCAACTCTCTTCCCCATTAAATCTTATTGCCTCTTGTATCAGCGACTCAGTACAATGTTTTGCAAATTGCAACTCGTTATTTGCATGACACATGATATTCGATGTCGTTCCAGTCTTCTTGGCATTCTCATCTACCTTTTTACTTACGTCCTCTATTTTCTCCTTGATAGCTGAAATGCTTTCATTCTTTTCTTTATCCTTTCTTTCAAATCGCGAGCTTAATGAAAATATCTCCAGGCTGAGTTTCTTGTCACGCTCATCGATCTCAGTGTTTATCTTTACCAATCCGGTATTTACTTTTTCCTCAACACTGCTCGTCTGTGCTCCGATTGATTCTACGTAAGACTTAATGACCTCCAACTCTGTGTCGACTTTATCATTTACTTGTTGTACTCTTTCCTCTACATTTGTGACCCTAGTTTCAACCTTTTTCAATCCAGCTTCAAATTTACTCGCGATCTCCCTGAATTCATTTTTTGTTTCTAATAGCAACTCCCGTATTTCCTTTCCTCTCTCTTCGTCTTTCTTATCCCTTTCTTCTTTTTCCTTCTGTTTTTCGTTTTTACTTTCCTCCTTTTCCTTCTGTTTTTCTAGTTTCCTATTCATTTCCTTGATAGTTTCTTTCTCTTGTTGTTCTCGCTTTTCCTTCATTAGGAATTCCATAATTGAATTATTGAATTCTTTCTCACCGAATTGTGAATATATACTGTCAGCTCTGGCTTCTTTTTGTCTCTCTTCAAAGATTGGCATTTCAACATGAGGTAGCGAGTCATCGTGTTCGTCCTCCCCTATCACCTGGCTCCTAGTTACCTCGAGTTCACTAACCACTGACTGGTCCCCCGCCCCCTCTACAGTCTCATCTAAATCTACAGTTGACGCTGAACTTGCATCTCGATCTGCCATCGTAACAGATGTAATGAACTAACATGCACAAATCTACAGTTGGCTTTATCTTTACGTTAACGGGTTGATTCTATGTAAAATTTCCAAATACATGAAAATTTTACGCAATGCCTGTGTCCACAAGTTTCAGAACAACTGAGTAACTCTTTCACAATCAAGAAAACAATTATTTCTTTCAAAACAATTGCTCCCAGGAATGTTATTCGAGCCCCACACGTTGAGCGCCACTGAAACCTGCGGGATTTGGCTCAGAGGGTAGAACACAAAGAATCAGCAATATTATAATTTGTTTATTACAAAGAAAATAAATGTTCATTGATGTGAAAAGAGCAATCAAAAATTATGAAAACAATATTACGTTCGATACGTCGGCAGTAGTGATGATGTCGTCTGGTTTGTTTACTTCCGCGTAAACAAGTGGATGGCGTTGACTCTTGCGTAGTGTGTCCCGTGAACTCCAGTCCACCAGCAGCATGAAATGACTGGATATGTCACCTCCTTCAGCTGCGATGCGATGATGTTGTCTAATAACCCCTTGGTTATCAGGACGTCCAGCAGTCCGTGCACAAGGAGTGACCTCCTCGAGCAGTTGGATCAAGTTGGCTCAGGCTGATGACGTTCGTGGCTGCAGACTCGTCGGTTTCTCCCGGAGTTGCAATTCACTAACTTTTATACTTCGATCACATCGGCACTGTCTCGCTGAAATTATACTATGTTGTGTGCACAAGGCTTCACGGTTCGCGAGGCAGGTCTCACTGCTCTGAGAAAACTCCGACTGATGATGTTTGGCTGGTAGCCTGACGTTTTATACCCTCTGACATCGTTTTCCCTCCAAAGAATCTGATTGGTTGGTTTCGTACACGTGATAGCTAATTTTAGACATTCTGTCATTTCTAAAGCCCGCGAAACGACTTTCTTTCTGCACGTAGGCCCATGCTTTTCTAGGAATCACTGAAAACTAGTCTGGCTGACTGGTTTTGTAGCGTTATCACAATGACTGGTTCACTTGTTATTACGTGGTGACATCACAATTTAGGTAAGGTCACATACTTTTTATATGGATTCACTCACTTTCTTGATATAATTGCACATTGTTAAACTTATTTGATTGCTCGTTATATTTTTGTCTATATTTTGATTGCTATTGAAATTTTAAAGATTGTAAGTTTACATAATGATTCTAATTAATTACTTTGTGTTCAGTTAACCTTGACTCTAAGAATGCCATGCTACAAGCTTGTTCATTCTTTAAACCTATTTCAAGCAAACATTATTATTTTTAAAGTTAATTTTCTAACCTAGATAGGCCAACTTGTTACACTATATTGCCATGGCAACAAGGGAATCCCCATGTCAACACAATGTTAATGACTTGGAAATGACATCACAGTTCTGATTCTTGTTACAGGCCGTTTTTCCCGCCAAAAATCCTATGATATTTGAACTCGATTTTTATGAATGAAAATGTAAGATTTCACAGGTAATAAGTGTATTTGTCATTATTATTTGTGTTTATTTCTAGAAATTTACTAGAATAAAATTTCATGAGACTTCCCTATTATGAGGTTTCAGAGGTTTCAGCATAAATAATAATCACAAACACTCTTATCACTTGAGAAATAGAACATTTTCATTCATAAAAGGGTCAATTTCAAAAATATTTTCTTTTCATGTCCCATCTGGTCCCATCTCTGGTAAAAAGTATGTAATATATTAAATCAGGTTTCAAGCATCTCCAGATGAAGGGTAATAACAAGGGCATCTTGACACCCCCTCGATTTATTTTGTAAGACGAGTGATTTTGCAGATATTTTAAGTTCAAGTTAAAAAAAAATCAAAAATGCGTGTCCCATTGCTAAAGTGCACTTTCCTAATGCTGTTTAAAACTAACTTGATACAGATAATTCAATTTTAAAAGATACATTTTTCAGTAGTATAACAATCAATGTTGACCAGGTAATTGCATTCAATAATTAGCATTTTTGAAGTTTTGCTCATGACCAATGAATGTAGATCTTCTCCCCCCACTACGTCATAAAACAAAAGTCAATGTTTGGTCACTGACAGCTAGCAGATATCAGTTACCAGCTGTTTCTTACAGAATTTAGCTGTTTTACAATCTTCAAATTGCCATTAATAATAGTAATGCTTTAAACTATCTACTTGAATCTTGTTCAGTCTCAATTAACTTAGGTATCATCAGAGAGGAAACTATCCAGTGACAGAAGCCATTAAGACGGCTGGGTAGTGAGTTTGACCCTGAAGAGTTTTTTAATCGATTTTTATCAATATCTTTTACCAATGTAATTGTTAACAAAATAAGGCTTTGTACGAGTATTCAGAACAGTTCAATGAAAATAATTCCATAGCTTGTAATGGTTTATTAGATTTACTTTGTCCTATAGACGTTAATCCGGCTCAGATTAACTTTGGTTATACCGGCCCTAAACACGTGTGAGCTATTTCTTTGATCTTTTTGAATGTCTGAATGAATTTTTTTTATTTTTTAAGAACCCTGGAGTTACCATGGTAATATCTAGTGGAGCGGTCGCTCCACCCAGCTAAGTCGTACTGTACACTCACACTCACTCAACATACCGTAAATGCCTATATAAACTGAGGAGCAGACCAACTACTTTTACTGTAAGCAACAACATGGCATTTTCGGCCTACTGGATCTCAAAATTGAATAATGTCACATTGTTGCGAAATAACTTAATTTCGAGCTATGGCCCACCTGACAACATATACTAAATTTGGGAACAATAGGTAATGCCATTTGTGGGCTAGAGCAGCGGTCGCCAACCTTTTGGACCTCGCGGACCACTTATATGACAATTTTATATCTCGGGGACCACTCAGGAGCGTAAAATACGTATGACGGGAAATACGATTGGTGAGGGAGACAATGGGGGGTCTGGGGGGAGGGCCCCCCAGCACCAAGCGGGTCCGGGGCGCTTAGCCCCGGAAATTTTTGGTTTTCAGGAAGTCATTTGGCGCGTTTCTACGCTATTTCAGCCAACTTTTTTTTCCAGAAAAAGCGTTTAAAATAACTCTTATAGGTATTGGAAAAATACTCGGAAACTGATATTATTTTCATTATAGAGCTAGTGAATACGTATAGTTGGTAGGTAGATACTTTGTAAAGGCATTATTACGTATTGAAACATGTCCGAATTCAATACATTTGTGTTGTGCCATTTTTCTAAATTAAATAAATTGCATGGAAACTTAAAAGTAAACTTCCAATTTTCTCTGCGGACCACCAAAATTTTCTCGCGGACCACCAGTGGTCCGCGGACCACCGGTTGGCGACCGCTGGGCTAGAGGGCCGTGAAAACAGTGAAATTACACCCCTTTTAAAACCTATCTCCATCTGATGATGATGATGATGATGATGATATCACGAAACACCGCTGTCACCGCCACAGCCTAAACGGCTTAACCGATCAACTTGAAATTTTTACCACATGTGCACTTTTGGCGTCTGAGGTGCCTTTTTATAAAACCAACCGGAAGGCGCCATTTTGAAACCGGAAGTGACGTCATATCTCAAAAACGACTACACCGATCGGAATAAAACTATCGCCAAATGATTCAGACGGTCATCTTTATGGAATATCAATAGTCAAAAGATACATTTACTATTACCTAAACCGGAAATGACGTCATAAAAATGAAGAATCAGACTTGAATCACCTCTTACTACAATAACTACAAATTCAGAAGGCTTATAATGATACATAACATTTATAGAAATAAATTCTATGTGGCTGTAATTTCACTTTCAGCCGCCATTATGAAAACCGGAAGTGATGCCATATCTCGAAAACGGCTGGACCTATCGGAACAATGCTTTCGCAATTCTTCATGGAATATCAAAATAAGCTTATATTTAGCACCAAACACATTTTTTCGTAGTAACCAATTCGAAAATTGCCTATTTTTTTAAAGGAATTAGTCATTGTTGCTCCGATATGTTTTAAAAGTTGTGTAAATAAACTAAAAAAACTAGTGATATCCCCATAAAAAACACTCCGTGTAAAAATACCAGCCAAGTCTCTTCAACTACAAAAAAATAGAAGAAATCTAAAAATTCAGCACTGAAAAGCAGTGATATCAAAAAATGGGCCAAGTCAAAACTTCATTTTAAAAATAAAAATATTCCTAGCGCATCGTTTTTAAGGGCATTATAGGTATACTATATATAATTAGGTGCATTTGATTTTCGGCATATTCTTTACTGTTTATATACCTACACGATGCGCCAAGTATATTTTTATTTTTAAAATGAAGTTTTGACTTGGCCCATTTTTTGATATCACTACTTTTCAGTGCTGAATTTTTAGATTTCTTATATTTTTTTGTAGTTGAAGAGACTTGGCTGGTATTTTTACACGGAGTGTTTTTATTGGGTTTGTTTTTCATAAGGCAAAAGCAAGAAGATGTTTCATGTAATGTTAAAATCTGTCTGTGAGAATTTGCGGAAAAAAACTAAGTCTCTCATAATAAACCTTACCCAGGGTGCGAATTGTTCAATTTTCAGAGGGGGGGGGGGGGGGGGGATAGAAAAAATAAAAATTCCTAGTATGTTGGGAAATATAGCAATGGCGAAAAATACGATTGCCCACGAAAACAATGGGGGTCTGGGGAGAGGGCCCCCTAGCACCATGCGGGTCCGGGGCGCTTAGCCCCTGGAAAATTTGAATTTAAAGATTGGATTTGGTGCATTTCTAAGCGATGTGTACACTGTTTGAAGCACTTTATTATCATCACGACTAGAGATGTAAAGTTACCGGTAACATTGAAATTGGTAATATTACCGGTAATATTACCGGTAACATTACCGAGCACGGTAATATTGAATTTTCTGCGCAGTTTTAACTATATGGCGTAAGAAAATTAATGAATGTGAATTAATTAATTTTTTCATATTACTTAGTTTACATTTGTGTATTTACTATTTATTGATTGAGGATCTAGGTATACATATCAATTTTACAATAGCGATTTTAATTGAGCGAGCGTAAAAAGCGACTCCATTTTGCACTTTTGGACACTTTCTGTTTTTTTGTGTTTGTTTGTTTGGCCCGACGCCAAACATTAAACGAGGTCTCATTCTTTTCCGATCGAACTAAAATTTTTGCATAGTACATACAAATTCATTCTAGCTTAATCGTGTATAGTTTTTGTGAGCTTACCTCGATTGGAGTAAAAATGAAAATATCTCACGATTGGTCAAAAATCAAAATGCTGCGATTAAGTTCAAATTTTGCCTGGACATTAAGACTACTACCTACCATTTTCTCTTATTTTATAAGTTTTCAGCCTAATCGGTAGAGAACGTGTATACTCATTTGATATTTAAATAGAATGCCAGAAGGTATTTTATTGTCATTTAATTTCCTGTGCAACTTACATCTGTTTTTCTTTATGGATCATAGTGATGGCTATTCTCATTTTCAATGAAGTCGTGTAATTTTATTTTGATCGTATTTCAATTCCTATGGATGTATGTTTTCTTTGCATTACGATATTCCGGTTGGATGGAGATGTTGCGCGTTTGGGTGCTCGCTCATTAGCGCGTTATACACCGAGCGTTTTCCTAGTTATTTCTGCTTAAATAAAGACTTCGAGTCGAGGTAAATTTTCATTAAATGTTGGGATGGGCATGAATCATGATTAACAATTACGAAATTAAACATCATGCTTTTACAGTCGCAGTGAAATATCCTGCAATCAAAGAGCGAACTCTAAAAGACCCTTCCTTCAAAATAATTAGGTAGTATATTATGTAAAAGAAAGTAAATTTAAAAAAAATAAGTAGCCAACGTGGAAAATATTACATTTGATAATGTTTAGATGTCGGTACCTACAGTATAACTTGTTGATTTATAAAAATATAATCAAATCTCTATACATCCTCTTTTTACACTGTGGTGTACTGTGGCAAAATTTGAACACTTCCATTATTTTTTTTTCTCTAAAATTACCGAAAGTTACAATGTTACCAACGATGGGGGTAATATTACCGTAATATTACCGTTACCGGTAATATTACCGGTAATATTACCGGTGTTCACATCTCTAATCACGACAAATGGCATTATAAAAGAGGAATCTAGTCGGGCGCTAGCTCGACGCTGCCAAGCACCGCTCTAATACAACGTGCGAGCTACTACCAGAGACTTATACCGCAACGGCTTAAGTGGTCGAAACGAGGTGTCGACAGGCATACATGCAGTGAGAAATGAAAGTTGAAAATCATGGTTATCGGGTATATTTAGCCACCTGACAACACCTAACCAAATATCAAAGTGCTGCGTTCATCCCTTCGGGGTGAATTTTGGGCCTCAAACATGCAAGGATTGACTTTCATGGTGGCTGGCTGGTTGGCTGGCTGGCTGGCTGGCTGGCTAGCTAGCTAGTTAGGCACGTCGTTTTGCTTGCCCTTTTCTACAGATTGCACGGTTTGGTCTAGAGAGTTGAAATTTGGTAGACACATAGAGTCCCCCTTCTCACGCGTACTTCTGAAAGAAAATCTGAAATATTTTGACCGGAAGTGAATTTATCCAATTTTAAAATTTAATTTTTTTCAAAAGTCAAACGGGTCCATCGACAGTTTTGAAATTTGGCAACATTAAAGACAATGTATTGCTTGACACTCCACTTCAAGAAAAAACAAAAATTTCAAACCGGAAGTGGAAAATTTATCAATATTAAGCGTTCCGCTCTTCCCCTTCATCTACTAACTTACTGCGTGTTGAAATCTTCGCCCATTTGCTTGTTATAGAAATCGGCAGCAGACTGCGTCTCGATAGATATTTGTCGACTAATTGTGCTGTTCATAGAAGAATTCATTATGCACTTCATAATTTTGTCACATTGAAAGATTCAAACCTCAAATATAGGTACCTCAATATGACGACAGAATATGACATAGTATCAACCATTTGAGAAAACTAGTTTGGATAGTATTTATGGATATTCAAGTATTGGGACAATAATACAAACGAACAACAGACATCGATTCCGTTCCATAATGACATCTTTATTTCTACTACTTCACGTATGAATATTATAATATCTAAATTTATTTCAGTTTCGAGAGTATGGAAACTTCGTTTTGTGTAGAATAAAGAATAATAGATTAACTACGCACAATGAACAATGGTATTCTGACGCCAATCGAATGCCTTGTGCGAAAGGTGGTTACAAACATGGTCAATTATGCAATGGCATTTTTAAAAGAATACCTATTGCACGAAATAATTCATACTGTCTAAAATATCAAAACAAACAATAAATCAATTAGATGCATCAACAATATGCCATCACTATCAGGAATAAAGACCGGTAGACTAATTGATTGTAAGATCTATGCGTAATAAACACATACACCCCCTCCCCCCCCCCCCCCCCCACACACACACACCATAATCAATAAACAACAACAATAAAAGGTCATTTAATATCGTGAATCGTCATTGCTTGGAGAATAAACAATCCCCATAAAAAACACTCCGTGTAAAAATACCAGCCAAGTCTCTTCAACTTAAAAAAAATAATGAAATCTAAAAATTCTGCACTGAAAAGTAGTGATATCAAAAAATTTCCCAAGTCAAAACTTTATTTGAAAATCAAAAAATACTTGGCGCATCGTGTACATAAATAGCTTGGAAGTATAAGCCAATTATAAATTATACATGAAATATACATATACATAGTATACCTATAATGCCCTAAAAAAACGATGCGCCAAGTATTTTTTGATTTTCAAATAAAGTTTTGACTTGGCTAATTTTTTGATATCACTACTTTTCAGTGCAGAATTTTTAGATTTCATTATTTTTTTTAAGTTGAAGAGACTTGGCTGGTATTTTTACACGGAGTGTTTTTTATGGGGATATCACTACTTTTTTTAGTTTATTCTTACAACTTACGTGTGACACATATCACATGAACAATTACTAAATCCTTTAAAAAAAATTAGCCTTTACAATTTGGTTATTCTCATGAAAAAAACAAAGGTTTCATTCCAATCGGTCAACCCAGTTCCGAGATATGGCAACACGTCGGTTTTCAAAATGGCCGCTCTGCCACATAGAATTTATAACTATAAATGATGTGTATCATTTTTAGCTTTCTGAATATGTATTTATTGTATAGGAGGGGATTATAATGATTTATAAATTTGAATGACGTCATTTCCGGCCTCATAAATAGGAAAATTCTAGTTTGACTGTCCTATTCCATAGAGATGTCCTTCCGAATCGTTTGGCACTAGTTTCATACCGATCTGTCAACCAGTTTTCGAGATATTACGTCGTTTCTTCCGATTTCAAAATGGCTGCTGAAATCACTGACCTCTTGAATTATAATTTAAACATGATTTCATTTTATTATAAGCAGTCTCAAATAGTATATTTATTGCATCAAAATGTAAATTTGTGCGATTTTTAAAATGTGTGACGTCATTTCCGGTTTCAGTATGGGAAACTGCAAATATTATTGATGATAATACATAAAGTTGACCGTCTAAATTGTTTAGCGTTGGTTTCGTTTAAATCTATTAAGACGTTATTAAGATATGATGTCATTTCTGGTTTCAAAATGGCGGCTTCCGGTTGGTTTAATATCAAGTCAAATAATATCACAAAAGAACATACGTTACATAAATATCAAAATAATTGGATCAAATTTGTTGCCGAAATGCCAATCGATGAATTAAATTTCATGACGTCATTTCCGGTTTCGTTAACATAAATTTTAGTCTGTTGCTATTGATTATCCATAAAGATAACCGTCCGAATCGTTTGGCGCTATTTTCGTTCCAATCGGTCTAGCCGTTGTTGAGATATGACGTCACTTCCGGTTTCAAAATGGCGGCACAAAAAATTCATGGGGTGAAGGTTAAATCAGACGCCAAAAGTGCACACGTGGTAAAAATGTGAGATCAATCGGTTCAGCCGTTTAGGCTGTGGCCTGTTTACCGGATTTTAGCTCCAGCCTACTACTACTACTACTGAGATTATTACTGATTATTATTATGAAACGCGCCCTAAAACACTGTTTTCACGGCCCTCTAGCGTGCAAAGGGCGTAACCTATTGTTCCCAAATTTGGTATATGTTGTAGGGTGGGCCATAGCTCGAAATTAAGATATATCGCAACAATGTGAGATTTCCCAATTTTAAGATCCAGTAGGCCGAAAATGCCACTTTGATGCTTACAGTAAAAGTGGGTTTGCTCCAGCCTTTATTTGAGAGTGTGCGCGCCGTACGACTTGGCTGGCGTGGAGCGACCGCTCCACTAGATACACATTCAGATCTATTCAGTGGCTGGTGGATTAGGGGTGGGGGTTGTGTTGTGAGCGTATCAGAGGTTTGGTTTCCTATGTTGTCTTGACACTTTTAAACGAATACAAATGTACGTAGATGACACTATTTTGGAATGTAACATAATAGATTCTGCTGCAGTAGGAGGCTGTCTTCTAGCACAATTGTATTTTCAAAAAACTTATTTTCACACTATTTATTGTAAAATTGTATACTTCAAGACAATGAGTAAGCACACGACTCGTTCGAAGACGTCCCCAGGGTAAAATTAGTAATCGTAAAGGACTTTTATTTAAAGCCATTTCATTCAAAATGAAATAAAAAAATCTTATTCATAAATAACATTCATAACTATATTTGGTACTTTTTAAAAGAATTTGAACATTAGCTTGTATATTACATGACGTGTTGGATAAAGTCATATTTTAAACAATGTTTTTTTCACTTGAGTCTTGACGAGCAACAGTTTTTTTAAATGTATAGGTACGCACTGAATGGGACCGAGGAGATAAAATACGCTCCGTGTTACCATTTTTTCTCATTGTTATCATATATATATATATATATTTTTTTTTAATCATTTGAGATTATTTATGTTAATTATCATTTAGTGAGATTTAAACAAAATATGTGTTGGTACATTGATTTTTAATTGATTGTCCCTCGTACATACCGATGTAAGCGGTAGACACCTTAGGGAATTTATAAGCGTGTGATCAAGGATTATGCGTCTGTTCTCCGGCAAAAATAGTGCTTTAGCTTCTCGGGTATCTTGGCAATCAGTCAGGTACAATCAGGTTGACCGTTCTTTGTTGGTTTGTTCGTGTGTTGGTGTGTTTTGTGACTGTTAATGATATACGTCCTACTCCTTCCCAACCAGCACTATAAACACCAGGTGGCTCAGCTAGTTAATCTTAAAGGAACTCTAGGTTGACATCTTCAAAATCAATTTTCACAACAAGGCAATATCAAATGGCCACATCCTTTGCCGTAATTCCTTTAACTTTCAGTAGTGTCTCTCTGCGCATGAACAAAGGAAAAGGCTTCTTGGTATGAACGTTCTTATTTTCTCCTACACCCTTTGACCGATCTCAACCAAATTTGGTGTACTCATTCTATATGAAATAACCCATACCGTATGATACTTGATCCCTTCCAACATCCCCTAATTTAAAAAATCACCCGTAGGTAATAATAGAAAATTATATATGCATATTCTGCATAACCCCACTCGTGATCTTTGGTACGTTTTTAAACTGTTGGCGGAAAAATTTGCGGCATAATCCATGTTATGGAACTATCACTAAACAGCAGTGTTGGATTAGTTCCTCAAAAAAAGGAACTAGTTCCAGTTCAAATAAAGAACTGGTTAGTTACCTACCTGGAAAGTTTCCAGAAACTGGAAAGTTAACTTATGAAATAAGTTCCTTTTAAGTTATATTGCCTTCCAAAACACATCCGGATTTTATTTAAAATGTGCTGTAAACATCTGTAAGCCTTAACGCTTTACCAATAGAGTTTAAATTACACAAAAAAGTGAACTTAGGAGAATTTAAAATTAAGGAAACGCATTTACAATCATCTACCTTTCGTGTACCTTTCAGTTTACCAACTGGCAACTAATATGCGTAGTACGAGATGACGCACAAATTCCGGTCTACACCGGAACAATACACCTACAATTTACGTTATTCACAAGTTGTGAACTTTTAGCAATTTAAAAGTTGAGATAACTCATATTCAACCAAAAGAAATTGACCCTTTCGTTATACTAACTTGGGAACTATTGGAAGAAAAACAGAAATTTTTAGACAAGAAGTGACGTTGTTGGCGTTAACAATGTAATGATAGGTAACACTCAATGATCAATGAAAGCTGCTGTAAACTACCACCTCATGTGACATGTTGTACAAAAACAAAAACTTGTATATAGACTGCCAAGCACCTTTCCCCCTAAAAAGATTGAGATCTAAAAGAAGGTCGCAGCAATAATATATTGTTGAAACATTTTCGCACTTAAAATTCGTGCAATCATTTCGCCCAGTTACTGCCGCCAAGCACAACATTATAAACCAAACATTGTACCCAAATTTGAGATTGAAAAAATCTCTATGTGAACCATCATAGTATAAACTTTAAAACAATAATACTCATTTAAAACTAAAAATAGAAAGTATTCAAATTTTAAAAACGTAAACAAAATCAATTTAAAAACATTTTTTTTTTACATAACTTAAAATACAAATTAAAAAAAATTATTTAAAATTAAATAAAACAAAATAAAAGTAAAAAAAAATAAAAATAAAGCTTGGCGCATTGAATTTGCACCGTCATGTTGACTTCTTCCTTCTTTCCTTCCATCTTCTTCTTCCTCTTTCTTTCGTCGTCTCCTTGGTCGACATTTTCTTTTTATGTTGCCCCCTCCTTGACACAATGCGCCAAGCTTTATTTTTATTTTTTTACTTTTATTTTGTTTTATTTAATTTTAAATAATTTTTTTTTAATCGGAGTCGCTGCCCGGACATCTCCGGACCCAGTCGCTGCCCGGACATCTCCGGACCCAGTCGCGGCCCAGACGTCTCCGGACCCAGTCGCAGCCCAGATGTCTCCGGACCCAGTCGCGGCCCAGACGTCTCCGGACCCAGTCGCGGCCGAGACGTCTCCGGACCCAGTCGTGGCCCAGACGTCTCCGGTCCCTGTCACTGCCCGGACGCCATCAGGCACTCGTAAAATACTTCAACGGAAGAAGAAACCCACTCCCACTAAGATCTATAAGCACACGTCTAAGAAACGCACAAGGAAACCAAGGGAAGTTATGGACTTGTGACGGAGAATCACAGCTCTCCGTAAAAACAATACATTAAAGTCAAAACGTAAGGCAAAAGCAGACATAACTTGCCCCAAGGTAACAGAAAGTTCTTTTAGATTAGGCAAATCGTACCTCAATATATGTCATGTTAATATAAGGTCACTAATTAGAAATGTTGATGAGTTTAAATTAATGGTAACGAAAAATAATTTTGATGTGATCTGTGTGGCGGAAACCTGGCTCAGACCTGGTGATATACCAGGCATTCACATACCAGGATATGCACTAGTCCGCAAAGATCGGGAACGGAAAAGAGGGGGTGGCTTAGCCATTTATATCAGATCATATCTGAAGTATGAAACGATTATTATCAGGGAAGATCTGGGAAATACTCTTGAGTACATGTTAATTGAATTATCAATAAGAAACATAAAAATTGCGTTATTAACAATTTACAGACCTCCAGGAGAAGGTACAGAAACTGTTCATAACTGTGTAAAATTATTAGAACTAACCAGAGATAAATATGAACATGTGATTTGCTTGGGGGATATGAATGTAGACTGGTTACATGACACGATCGAGAAAAGAATGCTATCAGATGCACTGGAGAACCTGGATATGCTACAGATAGTGGACTCGCCTACTCGTATCACTAACAACTCAGCAACTATATTAGATCTCATAATACTATGTAACAACAACCACTTTATGTCACATGGTCAGCTTGCACCTCCGGGACATGGTGACCATAATGTAGTACACTTCAGATATAAAATAGGTGTTCAGAAAACAAAACCGAAGTATATAGAATACAGAAATCTCAAGGGGATTAACGTTGAGATGTTTAAAAAAGAGGCAGAGGAAATTCAGTGGGGTGATATTGACCAACTTCCAGATATCAATGAAAAGGTGACCCTTTTAAATAAATTAATTGTACAACTTGTTGATAACCATGCGCCACTGACGAGGAAGAGATTTACAAAACCTCCCGCCCCCTGGATGACTGATGATATTATAATTGCAATTGGAGAAAAAGATAAAGCTCATGCTAAAGCCCGAAAGACCAAGAACAACATTGACTGGGATACATATAGGAATCTAAGAAATTTGATAAATCGTGACATCGGGGCAGCAAAAAGAATGCATTTCACCAAACTGAACTCATTAAACAATTCAAATAAATGGAGTTTTTTAAAGAAATCTGATGTGACCAAATCGGAGGGAGATAAGAGTCTACCAGGTCACTTATCGGACCCCAATGAACTTAACTTACACTTCATACAGATAGGATCATCACAAGATTTCCAGAAAGACATACAAAATCAAATCGATGAGCTAAATGCCCTAGAACCTGAGGAACGATTTTACCTACAACCAGTAAACCAGGATGTAATCTGTAAAATCATTAGTAAAATCGAAACAAAAGCCACTGGCACTGATAATATTAATATCACAATCATAAAACTTGTCCTCCCCTTCTGTTTGAATGTAATCACAAACATCATTAACTATGCAATAATGTCATCAACGTTTCCTGACCTATGGAAAATTGCAATTGTAATTCCCCTTCCAAAGGTAGCAAACCCTCTTCAAATAACCGATCTGAGACCAGTTAGCATCCTCCCAACATTCTCGAAAATCTTGGAAAAGATAGTGTATCAGCAAACAATAGGATATGTTGAAGAAAATAATATAATTCCTAGAGAACAGTCCGGTTTCAGGACAGGATACAGCTGTACTACATCTTTACTTGATATGTCGGATGAGATTTTGCACAACATGTCAAACAAGGGTATCTGCTTGCTCACCTTACTTGATTATTCGAAAGCCTTTGATACTATTCACCATCGACTACTGCTAGCCAAACTAAGAGCGCTAGGCTTTTCTAATCTTACAAACAAATTCTTCACTAGCTATTTAGAAAACAGACAACAAGTAGTCAAGGTTGAAGCAAATGGATCTGCTTTACAGAGCAAATTACTCACTATTGCTAATGGGGTACCCCAAGGATCCATATTAGGCCCACTTCTTTTTAATTTACATGTGCATGATCTACCTACTGTGGTAGATCATACCAAAGTCTGCCAATATGCAGATGATCTACAATTATTTATCTCATGTAATGATGTCAAAAACATTCTCAAAAGCATAGAGGAGCTCAACAAAGACTTGGCTTCAATTGAGATCTATTCTAAAAAAAATGGCCTACGACTTAACCCTACAAAGTCAATATTGGTACCTTTAGGTAAGCCAAACAGTGTAAAGGCCCTAGATAAAATCGATGACATCAACCAAATGGTGAGATTAGGCCAGGTAGTCATCAAAAAGGTTGATAATGCCAGGAATCTAGGTGTTTGGTTCGATACGGATATGACCTGGAAGGTTCATGTAGATAAGTGCTGCAATAAAGCTTTCGGTGTTATTAGATACCTCAACAGATTTAAGAAATACTTACCTATAAATACTAAGAAACTTCTTGCTGAATCTCTAGTTCTATCGATTTTTGACTTTTGTGATGCAGTATACATGGGAATAAACAAAACCACGTCCCAGCGCATACAAAAAATACAGAATTCATGTGTACGTTTCATATTAAATACACCCTTCAGGGAACAGATCTCTCCTCATCTTATCAAACTTGGCTGGTTAAACATGGAAAACCGCAGAATACTACATCTTGCAACTTTTATGCATAAATTGATAAATACCAAGTCACCAGCCTATCTTTATGATAAAATTCAACTCTCTAGAGATTTACATAATCACCATACACGACAAAATAATAACCTGGTTTTCAATCATCACAACTCTGTATCCTCCTCTTCTTTTTCTATCAATGGACCGAGGATATGGAATAATTTACCATCAACCTTAAAAGATACCTCGTCCGTATTAATTTTTAAATCTGAATATAAAGCTTTATTGCTGAGAGGACAAGAGAAAAAAATAGTCCTAAAAGAGTTGCCAAAATATAAAAGACCTCTCTGGCCTGTCTTATATATGTCAATTTATTTTTACTTGCTATTCTTGTTATTCATGGCATTGTATTGAATTATCGACTGACTGTTCATCATTATTAACATTATAACAATGTACATGTACTGCCTACAAATAATTAAGATATTTTTATATTTTTTACCTACTATTATTATCCATATTAGGATAATATTATATTACTTGATTCCAGTATCTCAAATTTTCTTATGTTTAGTATTTATTTAATTTTAATTTTATTTTATTTAATCTAAGTCAATTACTGAGTGCTACAAATTGTTATGTATTCATAGATATTATTATTAGGTATAGGTAAAGTAAAGGTTATATGGAAGATCAGGCCCAATGTCTGAATATCGCCTGTTTGTATTGTATTGTACCTATAATTTCAATGCAAATAAAGACACATAATAATAATAAAGTTATGTAAAAAAAAAATGTTTTTAAATTGATTTTGTTTACGTTTTTAAAATTCGAATACTTTCTATTTTTAGTTTTAAATGCAGTGTTGTGACTAGATAATTTTATTTTTATCTAGATAAAGATAATAGATAACTGCCAAAAATTTATCTAGATAAGATAATAGATAATATTTTGAAAAATTATCTAGATAATAGATAAAGATAAAAAAAAATTATCTAGATAAATATTAAAAGATAAAAGATAATTTTCTAAAATCTTGTCTAATTTAATTTTACATGTATTATTATTAGGTATATCTACAAACAGTTACTTTATAGGCATATCTAACCAGATTATTGATGTTCCTACTGCCTGTGATTAAAATTTACTGAAAGGGAAGGGACTATTATTATTATAGGGGATTATAATTTTAATTTTCTAATGCGTAAATTTGGAAACGTCACAGGTCAATCACCGATTTCATTATATATAACATTATTTTCTAACAAATGTTTTGAAAAGTATTGGGGGATAGGATACTGAATTTTTGTAGGAACGATGATGTAAGTCAGTATAAAATTGTAAGACATAATAGCTTCTATCCTTAATATACCGGGTTTCGCAAAAAAAAAAAATCATACTGATTGAGAAGTCACTATATCGAAACTATTATGTAGGATTCTGAAATTTGTACACATACTTATTAGAAAACATACCAAAATTTAATATGTGCAGGTTTCAAAAACATTCCTATTCGCATAAGTGATGGAGCCACTTCTGACAGGAAACTTTTTAGATGCACTTTTTTATTTAGAAGTTCTTGCTTTCATAGGGCAGTGGAAAAGGAGAAACAATTGAAATGTACAATAAGTTACAATTTTACTTTTTCAGCCATAACAAACAACTTAAAGCAAATATAATATAATTTATTTATATAAATAACCCCCTTTTAACCTCCATTATGCACCCTATCTCAAGTACCAAAGGATCCACCAGAGGTCAGTGATGATCCTTGTTTTCGCGAATTGTAGGAAAAAAGTTACAGCTGTTCAAATTTGGTTGTCAAAAAATGGATTATACGGATCTCAAATAGCGCGCGTCCAGAAAACTTCCAATGTTTCTTCAAAACTGCGTAGTACGATATAAAGCTGAAAATTTCAAATTATATTGAAATAAGATCAAGTGTGTAAAAATGTCAATCAATTTGAATGAATGGAATGAAATCTTGAAGTTTAACGTAAAATCAGAATATGTAGATTAATTTTCTAACGTTAAAAAAATGAATATTTTCCCCACTATTCTGTTTTCCAGCTCAACTTCAAGATTCAATAACTGTCGTTACATAAATTGTTATTGATTTAAATTTTTACACAATCGAATCGAATCTATTTTGAATATAATTTGAAATTTTCAGCTTGATATCTTACGGTGTTTTGAAGAAACAGCGTCCCGGCCATTTTAAGTTTTCTGGACGTGCGCTAATTGAGCTCCGTATAATCAATTTTTTGACAACCAAATTTGAACAGCTGTAACTTTTTTCCTACTATAGAAATGTTTTTGAAACTTGCAAATATTAAATTTGTGTATGTTTTCTAATATGTGTACAAATTTCAGAATCCTATCTATAATAGTTTCGATATAGTTATTTCTCAATCAGGGTGATTTTTTTGCGCCACCTGGTATTATGAATTCTAATTTACATTATGGTATTTTAAAATTAAAATAGATAAATATTTTTTATCTAGATAAAAGACAAAAGATAACGATTTTTTTATCTAGATAAAGATAAAGATAACAAGAAAAGTATTTATCTAGATAAAGATAAAGATAAAAAATAATTATCTAGATAATTATCTAGATAATTTTATCTAGATAAGTCACAACACTGTTTAAAGGAGTATAATTGTTTTAAAGTTTATACTATGATGGTTCACATAGAGATTTTTTCAATCTCAAATTTGGGTACAATGTTTGGTTTATAATGTTGTGCTTGGCGGCAGTAACTGGGCGAAATGATTTCACGAATTTTAAGTGCGAAAATGTTTCAACAATATATTATTGCTGCGACCTTCTTTTAGATCTCAATCTTTTTAGGGGGAAAGGTGCTTGGCAGTCTATATACAAGTTTTTGTTTTTGTACAACATTGCTTTTAATTTAAAGGGAACTCAGAAGTGGTGGGTAAATCTTGGAATATATCAATCTTATCAAATACAGCTTATTTGCTACTAAAGGCAATTTGATGGTCTAGTTGTTTTGTGTGACAGTTTATTTTTATAATTTTAGATTTATTTTTATTTAGATTTATAGAGATTTATTTAGATTAAAAGTCAACATTTTACAGAGGGGGGGGGGGGGGAATCTATCGCCCCCTGAGATGCTTATTGGGAAACAGAGCCGGGGATGAGAAACCAGAGGGGGGGGGGGGGAAATCCCCCCCATCCCCCCATCAATTCGCACCCTGACCTTACCGCTAGACGGAAATTAGTAAGTTACTTAGGTAATTAGTTTTGACTCAAATATTAGTATTCGCATCGTACTTATAGTTCGTAATTATAATTATAATTTTAATATTGACCTTCACTTGGAATTCCTCAATAATGTCTACTGTAATATTACTTATGCATACCTACAGATCTAGACTCCTTAATACCTACCTATTTTATATTTGAATACTTGTAATGTGAAAAGGAAAAATAAAACTATGAAACTGAGAATTAGCTGTTTGTTTACCTTTGTCTCTCGCGTAGCAAAATAGGCTGTCATTTCCGTGACGCAAGTAAATAATAATAAACAAAATATAATAGGTAATAATTTGGTACTATGTTGCATTTCAGTATCTTATTGAGAGTAGAATGATAGAATTTCATTTCATAATATTGAACAATAAATTATTGAGGTTAGACAGTCACTGAGAGCACATGTCAATTCCGTGACAAAATGTCCAAAGTCACTGAATCTTTATTAACCCTCTTAGTGCCAAGAGCCGATATATCGGCTCTGAGAGTTTGTGCGAAACTTGCCAAGGGCCGATATATCGGCTAAATTTTAAATTAAATCTCGCGCCTCTTAATGTCTTTGGAATGTTGAACTGCTTGATCGACTGGGTTGCTAATAGTGTGAAAGTTTATTGAAAAAATGTTTGGTGGCGGTAGTGTACAGATTTCTTACTATTTTGACGCAAAATGACATTTTTTCAATTCAAAATGGCGTCTTCTTTTGCTGGCATATATTTTATACATTATTTCATAGCTTCTGTAGTTTTAATCACAAAAATATGAAATTAATCATGAGTGTTGAGAAAATATCAGTTAATCTAAAAAATATATTCACTTTATTGGGAAAAATTCATTACAAAATTTGTGGCATAATAATTTTTTTTTTAATTTTTTATTTTTTTTTATAATCCAAATAAAAAAATAAAACATGTACAATAAGAATAATCATGAACTAAATTTTTGTCCAAATCCTCATTATACTTTTACCACCATGTAAAAAAAAATCAACAGTTTTGGTGAAGCACAAGCAAAGATATCAACTTTTTACTGTGACTCAACAATTTGTGAAAATATGGCCTGGCATTCTTCGCATATATACAGGAAATAATGCTGGCACTAAGAGGGTTAAAAACGGCATTTGACACGATATTTAATTCATTTGCGAAAACATAATAGTTGTGATAGTAAAGTCTCTGCTAACAGGATTTTTAATGGTTTGTCTCATTCATAAAATTTGATCAAATCAATAAAATAGTGCCCAGTCCTGTTGTTCTGCAGAAGAGTAATGTAATCGCATATTTTATGAAATGCCGTCCAGTCATAATTTTGTATTGGTATATGTCAATTCCGTGACGAATGGTCAATAAGGGAAGTCTCTTGAAATTATATTCTAGTTAATTTGTAAATATCAACACAAATAACAATGACGAGCACACTTATGACCAGCAAAATGTAACATTTTCATATTATATAAAAATCAAAATCAAATTCAAATATCATTGGATATTTTGGCGGGAAAAACGGAAGGCAACAAGAATCAGGATTGTGAGGCCATTTCCAAGTCTCCAACAATGTGTTACCATGAGGCCAAGTCTTGAAACTTACGCCTTCAGGACGCAAACGCTCTCGGACGTCATAAAGTCCATTTACTGTAAGAGTGATCGCCATTGAAACATTAATTTAAGCCACTTATTTGATTGGCATCCAGCAATCTATTGCAAACAATTTATGAACATTATAATTATATTTACAGATATTATACAGTCATTAAAACCTTATTCAAAATGAAGATAAACAGTTGACAGTAGATTTCAAGGTCGTCACATTCCCATTCTTACAGTAAATGGGACTTGTTGACGTCCTAGAGAGGCGTAAGTTTCAAGACTTGGCCTCCATGGTGATTTCTTTGTCGCCATGGCAATATAGCGGATTGTGATATCATTGTCAATTTTCCTGTTTTAAAATTGCAAGAAATAAGATATCAATCTTTGTAAATTAATTCCTGGAAAACTATTCATCTCACAACAAAAATAATACCATATATGTGTTCAGAAACATCTCAACTTTCATAAAACAAATATTATTTCGAAATCTAATTTTAATGAGACTTCCCTATTCCGTGACAGGACTAGCTATAAAACATTCATTCCAACAATGAAAATTATTATTTATTATTATCAGAGGGATATATCATATAGGGATATACCTATTGTTTTGTAGGTAGGTGAGTTTTGTACTTCAATGTGTAGGAGCAGAAAACCAGAAGTCAGCAAATATTTCACATGATCATAATATATTTCTCAGTTCTGTAAACACACGAACATCAGTGATACAAAATCAGTTACAACTTCATCTTCTAACATACAAGATGAAACGAAATATACAGGTAAATGTATGGGCCTGAAAACATTCATTTCCAACCCATGGTGCCTATTCTCGAATCGAAACCGCATGCGAAAATAATCGACTATGCGAAATCAAGTCAAATCATTTGTTATTTCAATGTTAAATTTAGCCGAATCCATTGAGCAGTGGCTCATTTCCGCATGGATAACATTTTCAACAGACTTGAGAATAGGCACCCAGGTTCAATAGAGAATGAGATTAAATAGTAGGTACATTACTATTTGATTGATTACGTATGAAAGATGAAATTTGATTTTATAATTTACATCACTCAATGACCTGTGGTAAGCTTGCAGATTCATTTAGTGCTTGCAAAACTAATGTGTACTTCGGAAGAGAGGTTCATACACCATAAATCATAATAATATCCGTACACTCTAGAAGCAGTTGGCCGGATGTCCATTTCAACGATTCTTGAGAAAACAAGTAATTCTGCCTTCATCCATTGTTGACACTCAGTCAATTTCAAAGAGAATATTTCAATGTGGACTTCGGTCAATTTGCAATAGATAGAGTTCGATTACATGATTTCAAGCATTTACAACTAAAAATCGAGAAAATGGACATCAGGCTTTCAGCTTCTATGCACTTCAGACATGAACTAAGTACCTGTACACATATACATTGTTACTATAGACAACAACAACAACAACAACAACAATGTCAGAGAGAGCGGAATCAGTTTTCATCGAACATCTTCAATACTAATTCACTCTCCGAGACAGAATTAAACTATTTAATAAAATACATATCAAGATTTCTACCACGCTAGTTAGACACCAATTTCCTACACGATTTTACACACGAGGGTAAGGGACTTATCGAGAAGGAATCGCAAAATAGCATTCAAATATTTCAGTTACATTCAGGGACTGGAACCGGAACCGAAAAGAACTAATGTTATTTTAATAGGAACTGGAACCGGAACCGAAACCATTTTACATTGTTTGGGTTCCATAACGGTTCCGTAAGGGTTCTTTAAATATTGCATTTCATTGAATTAATTACTTCATTGCCTTTCAAATCTGAAATTATTTATTACCATTTACAGTATTCAAATAAATGATCACTTAGTCAAACTATTATTAGACATTTCTATGTACACTTGGCACATTTAAAATTGATCGTTCAATAAATCTGATTGGCTGAAAAATGTTAGATTGCACCATCAAAAGTCAGTCCAAGCGATCTCCTTGTCTCACTCTAGTAGGTGACCTCACATAACAATGATAATAACAAGCTTTGATTGAAACGGAACATGACCAGCAGTCATTCAAATTTGCTCACCGATCAATTTTAAATGTGCCAAGTGTACATAGATGTAATTTCCCAAAACACGATTTAAGAAAAATAATTTGAATTTTTTCTGAATTTCATGGAACCGATTGGAACCCTTATGGAACCGAAATGGAACCGGAACAGTATTTTACTTTTTCCCGGAACCGGAACCGATATTTTTAAAAACTTGGAACCGTAACCGATATTCATCTGGGTTCCAATCCCCGATTACAATTGAAGTGTATGATAAAATTTACACAATTTGTTTTGAGGCTCCGAAAGTAGTGAACCGTTTTACTTGGAATGTCATTTAATGGACTTATTTTTTGGAAATCGTCTCGATAAATCCCTCGGACAGTCAAACATCATAAAGGTAGTATCACTATCAGTAATCACTATTCTAGAAGATGTTCCCAATTTCAACACGTCAGTCTAAGAGTATTGACATTTGACAGCAGCCTGCGCATCGTCAGTCCAACGAGACAACTTTACGAGACAGTATTGACATTTGACAGCAGCCTGCGCATCGTCAGTCCAACGAGACAACTTTACGAGACAGTATTGACATTTGACAGCAGCCTGCGCATCGTCAGTCCAACGAGACAACTTTACGAGACAGTATTGACATTTGACAGCAGCCTGCGCATCGTCAGTCCAACGAGACAACTTTACGAGACAGTATTGACATTTGACAGCAGCCTGCGCATCGTCAGTCCAACGAGACAACTTTACGAGACAGTAATGACATTTGACATCAGCCTGCGCATCGTCAGTCGAACAAGACAACTTTAACCGCGGTTTTAGAAACATTGCCATGGAAACGGAGAGTTCAACGGACGAACGGCAGACGTAGATTGCTCTGAGTTATGAAGGCAGCCATCATTGACAAGTGAATTGACTGGGCAATCATTATTCGCACAAGATTCCAACAACTCTCAATAGGAAGAAAGATTGCTATGCTATTCATACACTGAAACATTTAACAGAACAGCAAGTTTAGATCTGTGAAAAAATATTTGCTGTGTACTTTTTGCAAAATTAGCTGTGTTAAGTTTTTAAATTGCAAGCCTTCTTTTAGATGAAACTTTTGTTTCCATTTGAGCCTCAATAACATTCCTTTTTACACTCGCTTGACAACTAAAGATAAAAATGATAAAGAATTTAAACTCTGTAAACACTTCTTAGCAAAACATTTCATGATAAATGTCCAAATATTACTAAGTAGTTTCATTTCATCTACTAACAATCACTCTTTCAAATCATACAGTTGCTCTACAACTTACAAATGTAGTAACCAAACAGATGTAAAATTATGAAAAACAAAACAAGAAATTAAGACAAATCATTCAATTCGAATACAAAGTAAAAGGTATATAAAAATAAGCATTCGTCTGTGAGTTTATACTGGAAAACGTGTACAATCACTTCTAGAGATCCTTCCCACCTTTAAAATAGAATAGAAATCGTCTTTATTGTAAATGTGGCATAGTTAAGCCAAGGCTTCTCTTACACTTAACCACTACTCATTAGCATATTGCCCAAACTGGTAGGAAGTCTTGGAGGTGACTGTACACGAGGGTGAACATTCTTCATACGACTCTGCCTGACATTCTTACAATTTGTACCAAGTGCCAACGTAGCTTCATTCTCAACGCACCAAAGTACAAATCAATTTCTAAACTACATCAGGTACAAAAACAGAACTTTGCAGTAGAAACCAAATAAACAACTGTAACAATCACTTGACAATATGACACAAGCATGGAAAATGTCTGGCCAAAACGACATATCTCTAAGGCCCGGTTGTACCAAGTCTCGATAAAGTTAGCGGTAGGATTTATCACCTGAAACCATGGCACCAGCCAATGAAACACAGCCATCTAAACCGCTTAAGTCCACTTTAGGTTAAAGTGAACTTTATCTTACTTATCGGGACATCATACAACCGGGCCTAAGACTGGTTTACAAACTCCCAAGATATGTCGATGTGGGACAATTCCCCCACAATACCAACTTCAACTTACGGCTGATTTCACAAACTCAAAATAAATATTATCTGTCGAATAACAGAAATCTGAAGCCTCATGATAATCTGAATTTGTGAAATCTGGCAGTAAGTTAATATAATATTCTATCTCTAGCTGATAATATTGCACAACTGCCTCGGTATCATCTGGTGCACATTGTAGTTAGAGTCCGAGTCAACTAATGATGATACCTGCTTAGCATGGGCGGGCCTATCCTGCCCATGCTAAGCAGGTATCACCATAAGTTGACTCCGACCGTAGGCCCTTGTGAGGTAGACAAATACAAAACTAAACTAAACTCAATGGACAAGAACTGGCAAACAAGACATTTGTACCGAGCGAGAAGATCGATTCAACTAGTCTATAACACGTTTCACAATCTAAATTGTGATTTTATAGAAATGAAGACACCGGATTATGATTAACTTGAGTGAAGTGACTCGACTGAAGTAAAGAATGATAAATAGCCTCTACACTATAACTAGGATATTCACGAAATATCTTATCTTAGAGGAAGAAACAGATTCACACAAAACAAAAAGGAAAGTAAATTGCCAGTATTATTTCTTCCAGGTAGGTAGAAAGTGCTACCCGAGCTCTTCACAGCTTTAACTATAAAACCAACAAGTTGCATCACCAAGCATCAATCATGGCAAATGACAACCGATGGGTTCACCGCGGTCGCTAAATCTCCGCTTCACGCTTACTGAACTGCAGTCTCTAACCTTACGTTCAGGAAGTCAATAGTTTACATACAAATACAGCACCTGCAGCAGTTTAATGGAATTTAAATAAATTGACAGTGGAACCTCTTTAAATACCAAGTATTCAGGCAGATTTTGAAAGACCAGAAAACATCCTGGTGAAATAAAGGGAAACGAAAAAACAATAAAATGTGAATGCTAAGTTAGTGGTTGAAGTGAATCAAAGAAAAGATTACGATGGATAACTTATTAAATGGCAAGTAGAGGTAGGTTATGGGACAAGAAGCTCTCTAAATGGGGTTGTTCACTGCCATTTGCTCTCACTCGCAGCGCTAGCGGCAATGGAGGTGTCTCTCTCTGTTTGGTTGGTCTCTGAATCCAAGATCTCTGAATCAATCTCCCGCCAAGGTTTAAAAACCTTCCATTCCGCTAGATGCATTTTGATTGGCTCTCTCCCGGACGATTAGAACAGCAGAGCCATCTACAATAGTTTTGCGTGAACAACCCCATTGTTGTGTAAGTAAGACTTTTCTTCTCAAAAACAGAATTGATAAAAATCAAAGATTATTGCACATTTATGCTCACAATACTAAATCATGCAATATACTGGAGTGCAGTATAATATGAAATGTGTATTACTACTTGATGTTTTAAAATTATGTTACTGGGAAGAAAGTCTTGTTGAAACATCCTGAAGATCCATGAGAGTTCCGTTACCTTACCAAGAATTAAGGTTTTAATATTCTATTAAAAATATAAAAATAGGTAGATAGTACTATGTATATTTATATAGGTATATTCCATATAATTTTTTAAATTTATTTTAAAAATAACTTAATAATAACATTTTAATCATTAAACCACTACGAGATCAAAAAAATGAAGAAGGGAGACGGACAGGCTCCACTGCCGTGAGAAACGAACGCTACAGACCGCGATGGGTTCGAGCTGGTCCGAGCCCAGCCCCGAGCCGGCCTCACAGGATGGGCTTGTCGTGTCGGCGCTCGGGCGCGAACACGTTGCGCTGCGTGTGGCTGCTGCGCCCCAGCTCTTTGCTGAAGTACTCGATGGTCTTGCGCAGGCCTTCGTCCAGCGTCACCTGCGCACAAGGTCAACGAGATGCTCGTGATGTTGCCAGCGCAATGGTTCAGGTGAAATTACAGACTCTCGTAGCAGCAAGTGGGAAGATGATGCACAATAAATGCACAAGTATGTACAAATTCGATTTTAAAATTTAAAAATGTCTGTCATTTGATCAACAAATTTGAACAAATATTGACTTACAATAAATGAAACCAGACATAGTTGTAAATGATGAGATTGGACAGAGAGTTGGGACAAGAGTAGAGGAATAAGAAAGTAAAGATTTTAGAAGAAGTGTTAGTGCAAGGATTATAGATACCTATTATTTAGGGTTGGGCGAACCGGTTCGTTTTCGAACCGAACCGAACCGGCTAGCTAGGTTCGAAAAACGAACCTCTAAGGTTCGTTTTCGAACCTTTTTCGAACCTCCCGCCTTTTTTTCCCGTCTTTTTTCATTCAAACAATGCGACCAATATCTTGTCACTATTTGTCTAATGTAGGCCTCTTGTCTTTAGTGGTGCAGTAAAATGGTAAAACCTGGGTAAATCAAACCCCTGTAAGCCGAAATCATCATAAATCAAAGTAAACTCAAATCCTGTCACACTATAGGGTGTTCCATCTTAAAATAAATCTTGAACCGAATTTTTCATAAGACGCAATTCGAAGTGCTATTTGGTCCCAACTAGAAAAGTAGCATTGATTTCAGTTTAGAAGTCCAGGTAATTTCCTTGTTGAGTAAAACTTTCGAAGTATTAAAATTAAATAATGATTGTTGCGATCTAAACTATGTTGTACTTTTGGAACAGAGTGTACTTTTGGGTCCTGCAGAGTGCAGCTGCTTGCCAGCAGGTACCTGAACCTGACCCTTGCCTGCGTAAGGGAGGATTGTTTTGTTTTTCTCTGTTGAAAGGTCTGTGAACTCGCAATTTATGTAAGAAGTAATCAAATGGCAAATGACTTGACATCATATTTTATTTTATTTATATGATATTGTATGTTCATGGTTATTGAATAAAATATAATAGTGGTCATTGAGAACACCATTCGCGATCTAAATGAAGGGAAGATATCACGCATAAGTTTAAAAATAATGGTGTATATTTGAGCTTTCCAAACTTCATTGTAACCCAATGCAAAATCAAAAACAGTATTACGATTGGCGAGATAATTTTTGAAGAATATTGGAATATACTGAAATGTATTAAAATGTCGAGCAGTATATTTCGCGTTTTTGTTCCTATTATATTTGGTATTATGTCAATGTCCCTGTATACAAATAGAAATAATATTTGCGTAAACAAACACCCCATCAAACAGCTGTTTTCAAGTGTCTAGCCACTTGACTTGCAAGAGGGAGGGGGGAGAATGGTGACTGGTGCTTATGCGCTTATCTTTACTACATTATCTAGAAAACATCATTTTCTGAAAAAAAAGGTTCGGTTCGTTTAAGGTTCGAAATTTTGAACCTTTTGAAAAGGTTCGGTTCGAGGTTCGGTTCGAAAAAAAAATGAGGTTCGCCCAACCCTACTATTATTTTTGTAAATTGCATTTGCAATGGAGTATAGGTATTGTCTTTGAATTAATAGGTTAATTCTCAATTCTTTTTTCTTAATATGTACTTTAAGAGAGATAGCTGAGTGCTATACGCCTCCGAAGTAGACTGTAGCGCCAACTAGGCGGCAGAACGGCGAAATGTTTGGTAGGGAACATTGCCTTGTAACGCTATGGCCACCGTGTAAAAAGTAGAAATATGAATAAAGAAATACGCATTTTTTTTTTTTTTTTTTGGCGTTAAAGGCTTGGTTATTAGTGCCATTTTTTCAATTTATTAGTCAAAAAATTAAATTCAAAAATTTATTTTATATTTTCAATGTTAACTTTTAATATCATAAATTAAATTTTCTTCTAAATTTCGTCATAGAGATTAGTTTCCTTTAGAAATCTGATTACTTTATCGATATTATTGGAGTTGTCATCAAGAATCTCTGCGATATCCGCCGACATATTAATATTAGCTTGTTCCTAAGTAAAACTGTTTACAGCGTTGTGGTACGCTTGAATTCATTACGCAATGCTGCTAATCCTTCAATATATTTATTCCTAAATGAAGGTACTTAGACAGAGAAAATGATATGTTCGACTCGAATGCAAAGTCAAATGTTGAAGTGACACATAAATATCTATTTTGTTTATGTGAACTTTGATGAATCCAGTGGGCTGTGGCATAATCGTGCATTACAAATATTTAAAAACAAAATCAGTAATAAATTCACTTCAGTCAGTTTTACTTCAGCACAAGCCAATATTATTATTTCATTATTAATATTCTATAATTTAACACGGCGGCCATAGCTTTTTCAATACTTCGCCCTCACAATTCATTCGCATTTCATCCACCAGGTAAGCGCTAATTGTCATGCTAGTGGCGCGCATATGGCTATTTCGGAGGCCTATAAGAAATACTATGTAATTTTGTTTTTTTATTCCAACTTGGTTGATCAATATTTTGTAAGCTGAGTACAACATAAAAAAATACGACAAAAAGACATGCAAATGAATGTAAGACTGACCCTAGGTTCCCAGCCGAGATGCGCTTGCGCGCGCGCGATGTCGGGCTTCCTGCGCTGCGGGTCGTCCTCCACAGCCGCTACTCGCTTGATGTGGCTGCCTCCGCCCACCAGCCCCTTGATCAGCACCGCAAACTCTACAAGCAAGTCACATCAACATTGTAACCTCTCAAGAGTCAAGACAACCCTAATCATGCGATAAGTACATCTGAATGATATGGGAAATATTCAATTAAGAAAGGAATTATAAAATTATAATTGAGCGAGCGACTCATTTTAACTTTTCATTTGTAAAGTTGTTTTCATTTCATTTGTATTTTAGTTTTTAAATTTTTCCCAGTTTTCACTCCATTAAGGTGTGGGGGGCATGCCCCAAAAACCTTGCCCCGCATGCCGTTTTTGGTTTTTTGTCACTCTGAAATCAATTTTGAGATGTTCTGAGGTGTATTTTTATTTTTTTTATTTTTATATATTTCCCAGTTTTCACTCTAATAAGGTGCGGGGGGGGGGGGGGGGGGGGCATGCCCCAAAAACCTTGTCCCGCAGGGCGTTTTTTGGTTTTGTGACACTTTGAAATCAATTTGAAGGCATTCTGAGGTGTATTTTGATTTTCAACTTTTTTTAAAAATATATCCCAGTTTTCACTCCAGATATCCGAAAAAAGGGAGAAAAGTGACTAATCTTGTAAAAAAGTAAATAAAAGTGACTGGAGACCAAAAAACTAAAAAGTAACTTTAAGTGATAAAAGTGACTAAGTGGCAGCCCTGATATGTTTTCTGTGCGTTGTGTACGCATTTCCGGTTCGAGAATTTACACGTATCCGTGCTCGCTCATCAACGCGTTACACTGAGCGTTTTCCTAGTTTAGGTAGATGATTCACCATTGACATCTGCTCTATGGGATTCGTGACTCCTATAACTGCAGCACTGAATTCTTTCGTCGATGTTGAAGGCCGCAATTTTACACCAAATTCTGACTTTATACAGACATGTTATTACTTCTGTTTGTGACTAGATCAGAAGAATATTGCTGTACTGTGTCAGGTTTCCCTGCAATCTGGTGAAATGTAAGATGATGTCAGCTGGACAGTGAAGAATTTGACCTTGGTATATATAAGTAAGAACAAGGGGGCATGATTTGTCAGTATACATCGATGACAGACTTGCGAATGCCAAACAAAGAAGCGCTTGTCAATGGTTTCACCGAGCGGTCTTGTCGTACCGTCAATGGTGTGCTCGATGGGGTTGCCGATGTTGACGGGCAGCGTGTAGTTGGACGCCATCAGCAGTGTCAAGCCGTCAACCAGGTCAGACACGTACTGGAACGACCGCGTCTGTTTCCCGTGTCCGTACACCTGAACGGAGAACAATCATTAATATCATGTGCAGGTACATTGAAACTAATTATTGTAAAAAATATTACACATTTTAAAATTAATTCTGAAACATACAATTACAATTGTATAAAAAGTTATAATGAAATTACAAAAACTTGGAAATCGCATAATTTCTGAGTTGTCATGATTATAGCAAAAAGTTGTTAGAATTCAAATCTACATTTTACAGGGAATATTGAACCTACTTTATAAAATAATTGAAGTTTTGCAGAATATTCTGGTTCATTAATTGCAGTGCAATGAAAGATATTTGCCCTCATCAGTCAGTCAATATCCACTGGAGACCAATTCTTGTGAATACATGTTTTGAAACTAGTTACGTCTGCATTGTATAAAACTTGACAAAATTGAAGGCTAAGCATTGTTGTCAACTTTTTTATGTTTTAAACAAATCAAACGTGTACATGTTTCAAAACAAGTATTCCCAGGAATTGCCCACGTGGGTATCAATTACAATTACATACAATATTAAAAAAATTAGATTTTTTGAATAAGCGACTTTGCTAAAACCCGCCATTAACCCGAACGATACTGTTAATTCACACCAATACACGAGTGTAGGGGCCCTATTCTAAAGCTATGAAATTGTTAATTCTGATGGAATTCGGATTCCATGCAATGTTACTCCTTATGGCCAAGAGTCAGATTACATGAGAATGGCATTGGAAAAACATTCTAGAATAGGGTCTCAGATTCCTGATGCGGTAGAGTCGATCAATAGTAACCCAGGGTTCCGCTCGCCACCGCCGTCGAACCCACCGTGATGGTCTCGTTCTTGAGCGCCTGCAGGATGAAGTTGGAGACGACGCGGCCGTCGTTCATGTGCATGCGCGGGCCGTACGTGTTGAATATGCGCGCCACGCGCACGTCCACGCGCTCCTGCTTGGCGTATGCGTAGCTCAGCGTCTCGGACACGCGTTTGCCCTCGTCGTAGCACGCGCGCGGACCTGCGGCACGTGATTACACGCTCAGCATGTTAAGAGGAAGATCAGCCAATAAGCTGCCATGTTTAAGATTAGAGACCACGACATTGTAGAGAATCAACTGATAGTGTATAATGGGCACATTTGTACAAAAATGTTTACATCACTAAAGTTATGTGAGTTGATTTCACTATGGGCACTGAGTGTTAAAACCCCCAGCGCCACGAGTGAAAGAAATAAGCAACATTTGTGGGAATGATCTTCAACTGTTTCATTTCTCATTGGCCGTAACCTAGCAACCGATCAAATGTCAACGAATGTACTCAAAATATTTCGGAATCAGAACCAAGTCGCGCAAATTACTATTGTGATCAGATTCAGTGAAGTTGTGAACACTTTATTATTAATATTTTGTAGTCAAATAAACATTAGATAAACTTGTGTAAATTTTAAGGAGTGATAATGCGTAATATGTGCAGCAACATAACGTATAACTGCAGCGACTTGGACGCCTTGCCAAAGGTAAGCTTCCTTCCCACAGCTTAGGTGGCTCTGTCTGTACTTTTTGCAGCGTTATCTGTAGTCTAAACACGCTGCCTATATAGGGCAACTGCAACATGACGTAACGTCACAGCTGACCAAAATCTACGTAACTGGGGGACAGATCTGCTTTCAGTAAATAAGAAATAAGTAATCATTATCTTTATCTATTATTTTATTATCATTATCTTCTTGTCGGAGACAATGAGAAATGTATTGACAGGCCAATCAGCTTCCTGAAGGACACTGGCATCTTAGATGCTACCTGATCGTGCACAGCACTACGCTGCAAGAAGTTTTAATCATAGATAAGTAGTTAGCTATAGTTTTAGACGAGCCAGAGTCAGTATTTATAAAAACGGCGCCTGGCTCAATAAGACCTCAGTTTTCACTGCTATACCATTTCATATTTTATCTTGACTGACTACTTTATTTGACATGATTGACCCGCACTAGCGCAATATCCAGTTGATTTTAACAAATATGACTTGATCTTATGTCGTTTTCGGCTGGCCGCACTGGGGTTGCACTGAATTCTTGATCGTGACGTCATGTCGTAAACTGGTTTTGCCCTAGTGCTGCCTAGTGCTGCCCCCAGTGCGGTCTCAGCCGAATACGAATGATATGTTTTGATTTTGTGTTTTGACACTGACAGCTATTTTCAAATGGCAACCGAAGAAATTGAGCTCCCGAGTGTTTTGAAGGAAAACCTCCAGTAAAAACATCAATTTTGTTTTTCGCGCCGCCATTTTGTCGGAGTGCGACGGAGTGGAGGGGGCAACTCTACCTAATATTTCCAAGCAAGAAATAGTGCATTGAGTGCGCACCCAGTGTGCACCACTTCCCAGTCTAATACGAAAACATTGCCCCAGAGCAACTGCGCACTGCCAGTCGAACACGCCACTTGCACTCAGTGCAGCTCAGTGCAACCCCAGTGCGGCCAGTCGAAAACGACATTATACACCATGACTTCGCTAAGCGATAACCTATCGCTGATAGCGGTAGGTAGGCTGATAGCTAACCTAGCACTGATAACCTCGCTATTGAGTGCCATAAACCATAATCTATCTTTCTGATATAGTTTCCTGACTTTATTTGATGCCACGTTTGTCTTTGTTTTTAATATATTTCCCTCACAACTGTATTTAAAATACAAAACTATTGAAAAAATGCCTATCCCTCAGCAAAATAAACAAGATTGAGGTCTGTCACCATAGCAACCAGGGTGATGCAATTACCCTATACGGCCATTTCTGAAAAAATATACTGCTCATAATAAACTTTCAAACGATAATAATAATCATAATAATTTATAAAAAAAGTTTTGGAAGTCTCCTGTATTTGTATTTTAGCCCTCATCAAGGACTAGATCGATCACCAAGCCAGCTCTTCATCTTCGCACGAGATATATCCGAGGGTCTCTTGTGCTTGTGTGAGTGAGCGTGTGCATGTGACTTACCGATGGGGTTCACGTGGCCCCAGTAGGTCTCCGGCTGCGGATGGACCTCGGGGTCTCCGTACACTTCCGAGGTACTCGCGATCAGCACCCGAGCACCCACGCGCTTGGCCAGCCCTGCGAACAAGAGATTAGATTAGATTATCGATCTGATTAGATTATCGATCGGACCACGATCTGCTACTGAAGAAGTTGGAGTGGTATGGTCTGACTGGAGCTACTGGGATGTGGATGTCATCGTACCTCTCCAATAGGGAACAGTACGTCCGCCTTAGCCACCACGGCAGATCCCGCTGGGAAACTATGAGATGTGGAGTGCCTCAAGGATCTACACTGGGGCCGTTACTCTTCTCGTTGTTGGCTAACGACTAGCCCCTAGTATCACATCTGGTATGGGGAACCGGAAAGTAACCCAATTTGCCGATGACTCGAGTGCTGCAGTCGTAGCAAGAACCATCAACGAGCTGGACGCCGAATTGTCGGCCACTCTCCGTGACTTCGATAGCTGGTTCTCAATGAATCGTCTAAGGCTTAACAACGACAAAACTGAGGTTATGTGCTTTACTTCGTCCAGCAAGTCAGTGGACCTACCATCATTCCCTAATCTCAAGACGAGTGCGAAGTTTCTGGGCATCACGGTTGACCACAGACTGACTTGGAAGCCCCATGTTGATAACCTTGTGAGCAGATTGTCCCGCATGAACATTGTGTATCGCATCCTGTCTCGGCAAGTGGACCTACCGACGATTCGGACCGTATACTTTGGCCAAGTCCAATCAATCATCCAGTACGGCATCATGTTTTGGGGTGGCACCTCGCTAAGTGCCAAAGTTTTTATATCGCAGAAACGAATAGTGCGGTCCGTTCTAGCATTGCATACCAGGGAGTCTTGCAGACGCGTGTTTATTGACTTAAAGATGCTTCCGGTGCCATGTTTGTATGTCCTGTCTGTATGTGTTTTTACCCATGATAACCTGCACTATTTTACCCGTTATACGCATGACCACCACACAAAAGGATCTCACTTTTTAGCTCACGACTACCACCGTCTTGAGCGGACAAACAATTGGATCATTCAGTCGGGTAGGAAACTGTATAACCACCTGCCAATTGAGCTGAAACGACTCGACAAAGAACATTTTAAACTGTCTCTAAAAGCATATCTTTTAAAAAAATGTTTTTATAGTGTTGATGAATTTTTAGAGAATGTTCTGCAACTTTAATATAGAATCTTATTTGTGTTGACATGGCATGATCTCTCAGAGAATGCTGTACTAAATTAAGTTATGTGACATGGTTTATACAATGTATAATTGTTTCTTAACCGAATAAAAATACAATACAATACAAATTATTGTTTAACGGCACGTCGACAACTAGGTCATTTTGCGCACATTAATCTTTACTTTTAGCTTTGTTGATAATAAGTGGAGGACATGGGAAGGGGTCGACCTAACAGGCCCGATCCGTGGAAGTCTGAAAGTGGGGCAGAGAGGCTTCGGACTGGTGGAGCCCGATTTCAGGGGGATCACCATCTCGAGGGGGAAGGCCGGCCCGAGGGGCCCGCGAATATGGAGAGGCCATGGGACTAGGTCGATCCTAAACTGCACTTAGTTGGGAGTGGGACCAACTTGTAATGAGGCTAAGAACAAGACACACACTCTATATCACATCACGCGCTCGGAGCTCGGTTCTGCATGTGACTGTCTTTCTAATGAAATGTCCATGTGAATTCTCATAAGATTTTATGTTACAAACATTTTCTCCCTTTTCCTTCGTGCATTATTATGCAACAAATCTGTGCAAACTCATGCTATGACAAACGTTTGATTGATTGTTCGATAGTTCAATCGTTTGTGGTCCAATTTAATTAAATTTTAAAAACATTCTAAGTACTAATTGTATGTTGTTGGGTTTTAACTTGAAATTTTTTTTACACTATAATTAATAAATGGAGCCTAGAGAGAAGAATACAAAGCAGTTTTCACATTGCTAATTATAAGGAAAAAAAAAATCTTGAGGTTTGCAGGTAGAATGGTTCTTGATCTATTCAAGGACAAACTCTGAATGTGGGTTGTCTAATGACTATGTATTGTATGCAATTGTAATTGATCCCAAATAAATAAGAGTGCAAAAACAGTAAAGTAATTACACATTGGTTTCAGAAAAATTATCTTCATTCATCTTGTATCTTGTAATACATTCAACATAATTCAAATATCGTTATCGTCAGCTCATATTTATAACAATGTTTATTGTTCATAACATGATATTTATAACTACATTTAGTGAATGTGTCAGGTAGAAAGGTTGAACATGTTATTTGCACTCACCGAGCATGTTGATGGTCCCCACGGTGTTGGTCTTGATGGTCTTCACAGGATTGAACATGTTATTTGCACTCACCGAGCATGTTGATGGTCCCCACGGTGTTGGTCTTGATGGTCTTCACAGGATTGAACATGTTATTTGCACTCACCGAGCATGTTGATGGTCCCCACGGTGTTGGTCTTGATGGTCTTCACAGGATTGAACATGTTATTTGCACTCACCGAGCATGTTGATGGTCCCCACGGTGTTGGTCTTGATGGTCTTCACAGGATTGAACATGTAATGCGGCGGCGACGCGGGGCTGGCAAGATGGTAGATCTCGTCCACCTCGATGAACAGCGGGTTGACGATGTCGTGGTGGATCAGCTCGAAGTTCTCGTGTCCGATCCAGTGCTCGACGTTCCGCTTCCGGCCCGTGAAGAAGTTGTCCGCGACGATGACCTCGTGGCCCGCCATCATCAGCCGGTCTACCAGGTGCGAACCCACGAAGCCGGCACCGCCAGTTATCTGCAGTTCATCAATTCAATTGAATACAAAAATACTTATATCAAGTAACTTTTTTATAATCATACATTTAGTGCAACTGGCTTCATGATTTCTATGTTTTCTTATAAGAAATTACTGTACACTATAAAAGATGTAATATCTCAGAAAAGATTAGAAATATTATGGTTTTTAACGGCGCGTCGACAACTAGGTCATTTTGAGCACATTAATTTTTACTTTTAACTCTGTTGATCATAAGTGGAGGACATGGGGAGGGGTCGTCCTAACGGGCCCAATCCGGGGGAGTCTGAAATTGGTGGGAAAGCCAGTTCAGAATGGTGACGGACCGGGAGGGGGGGGGAGGATTTGGGCTGGTGGGATTTGATTTCAGGGGGATCAGTGATCACCATCTCGAGGGGGGAGGCCGGCCCGAGGGGCCCGCGAATTTGGTGAGGGCATGGGACCAGGTTGACCCTGAACCACACTTTTAGTTGGTACCAACTCGTAATGTGAGGCGGCCCCTTAAGCCCCAACACCGCGTTCAAGGTAGCAGTGCATTGGCGAGGTCTCAGAAAAGAGTACCGTACGGTGGTTTTTTGGCTTCAGCAGATGCATTTGTCTATGTTCAGTGAATATCTTGACAGAATTTCAAGAATTTTTTCCTCCTATCCCACCAACACTTGCACCAGAGACAAAATTAAACAAAATTACAAAACTTGCAACATTTTGTTGACAAAACTGAACAAAAGTGTTGGATGTTATATTACAATTATACATTCTATTTGCAAGCTTCTTTTCCAAGATTTCGCAATAATGACTTAAAAAATCTACAAATAGAATATGAAAGCGTACTGAACTGTGCTGGCCCTAAATCTTTAAATGGAAAAAAAATAAGTGATAAATTAAATAAACACACAGCGTTGGACAACATTCAAAGCATTATTTGATAGAAACTAATTAATCTGCAAACTGCATCCAAAGATATCATTCATAAAAATGAAAAGAGACAATAGTATTGTTGACATATTGCTTCATCCTCATGAGTGAGTGGAAACTCCCCCCCCCCCCCCCCCCTCTACTCCCTGCATCAGACTTGTTGATAAGAACAAGGTGGGATGCAATTATCCTCTTCTCAAGGGCAATCAGTGTTGTTTACGAATATGACAGAATCCTGAGGGAAACTGCAAGCACCTGTAGACAAACACCTGTACACCTGGAAGCAATATAAAAATAAAATATGACAACCTGGTCATTACTGAGTCACAATTAAACTGCTAGTGCTCACAATGAATGTGATTTTAGCCTGGAAAATATTTGAATTTTTCGTTTAAATTTCTGGGGAGAAAAAATAAACAAACGTGTTTAGGTACCTAGTAAACATTTTTGTGAAATACCCTTGACAGAACATTTGATATTGCTCTGTTTATTTATAATTTCATAGTTTTCAAATATATTTTACCTAATTGCAAAAAAAGGTAGCTGTACCTAAACACAATGGAAGTTTTATGTGTTACATGGTGAATAGGTACAATTTTGCCATGTCAATTTTATCATTTTAAAATCAAAATCATTTTTAAACTATTAACAACAAAAATACTACCATCTCTGAACATCTCAACTCTTTCTTAATAAACACTATTCTAAATTCTACTTAATAATTCATTAATTCAATAATTCATTCTTAATAAATAGAATAATTCAGAATTGCCACAATCGTATGTTCAAGGTAAGAGTGTTGCACTAAAATCATACGTAGGTAATGAAAATAATCTCAAAAACATAACATAATAAGAACAAGATAAAATAATAATGAAATAGCAATGTTAACAAACTTAAATTAATATAAAGAGTCATGACGTTACTAATAATAGTAATACCTCTAGGCAGGCAAACATTAATTAATCATAAGAAAACCACGAGAAAAAATTATAATAATAAGGTAGGTACCTACAAAACAAGTTTTTTAAATAATAAAAAAATAAAACCAAGTAGGTAGGTTTTATTGTTCGAGTGTATTTCAGTAAAGTATTGCCAAGGTCGATAAAATCATTTACCAACCAACCAAATCCCAATTTTGCACCTCTCTTCTGTGCAACCACATTATAGAATGGTAAATGGAACACAAATTGTCAAAAAAAAATACTTTCTCAGTACAATGCTATAATTAAAGTATAATTTTGGTCAACCACAATGAGTGGTTGACCACAATCGGCAGTCGGCAGTCGTAGAGATCGGACGTGTTTTGATCGCGCTCCGAGTCTCTGTTATCTATAGATCTATAGATATGAACAGCGACAGTGATAATGTCATCAGTTTCCTGAAGAATGAAAACAATCTGCTGGCAAGTAGAATTGACGACCTCGAATTCATAGTCGAGCTTCTGAAAGAAAAGATCCGCACCCTAGAGATTCACGAGAAGTCCGAATCTGCACGGCACAAGAAAACTCCATACGGCCGCGACATCGCAGTGAGTAATAACTTTATCAGCAACAACAATCTGACTGGACCTAATCGAGTCATCAAGAAGGTCGTCGATCCTATCAAGTTATCTAACCCTCAATTATCACTCGGGAATGCAGAGGGGGAACCTAGCCAACGTCAACCGGAATGGCCAAAACAAAGTAAACAAAGGAAGCATCATAGCCCAAGTAAATCAGCTGTTACATCAACAAGAACTGGGGCCCCGATTGAACATACTAATACCAAGGGTGGAAACTCATCTGACTCTGAAGACGGTTTCACGATCGTAACGAGGAAGTCTTCTCGCAAGTCTAATATCATTATAGGTTCGGGCGGCGATGCAGATCTCAAGGCGGTGGAGCGTCCGGAGCGTAAGATCTGGCTTCATGTGTGCCGCCTGCACACTGACGTCACGAAAGAGGGTATGATGCATTTCCTCACAGCCAAGCATCCAGATAGCAGTTTCACTTGTGAACAGCTGAACGCCCGAGGCAACTATAGCTCCTTTAAAATTGGAGCGTCACCAGAATTACTGGATGCTCTAATGCAGCCTGACTTCTGGCCGAAGGGCGCGGCTGTGAGGAGGTTTTTTCTAAAACCTCGGAGACCTCATGTAGATCGATAGGGCATGCTCATCACCTTTTTCACATCAACATTCGTAGCATTGTCACCAAGATCGACGAACTGGAGACCTTCATCGACTCGCAGGCAAATATGATTGATATCCTCTGTCTCACGGAGACATGGCTCTCCCGAGGGCAGGAAGATTCAATTGTAATTAATAATTACACATTGGCATCCCATTATTCTAGAGCTTCTAAGCGGGGTGGTGGTTCTTGCATATATATCCGTAATGCAGCTCGGCTTGCGTTCGGCGCCTGTGATGTGACTTGCATCGACGGTATGCTGGAAGCAAGTGCGATTGAGATCCTCGGAGATAAGCCGATTATTATCGTGACTATTTATCGGTCACCTGATCCGTCTAACATCAACTCTTTCTTGGAACATTTAGATAATATTCTACTGAAACTTAGCAGGAAAGGCAAGCGAGTGATTGCATGCGGTGACTGGAACCTAAATCTCCAGTTACCGCAAATCAAGGTGAGTCTTGAGAGTGTAGTCAAGGCTCACGGTTTTAGTATACTTGACTTTGGAGTAACCAGGTGCTGCGGCAATTCTGAATCTACCCTAGACGTGGTGATCTCCAACTACGATCAAGTCCAGTTTATACACAACATCGACCCTGGACTATCTGACCATTCTGGACAACTAGTGTCATTCCCCATTAACGTCGATAATGCTCATATGAAACAATCTTCCCAAGAGTTCATCATGACAAGGAAGTTTCCACCGCCGTCTGTCCAAGACTTCATAATGGATCTTGGGGAAGTTGACTGGTCAGAGATTTATACAAGGGACTCTAGATGATAAATACAATTTGTTCCTCCAATTGTTTACTCCACTTTTCGACAAACACTTTCCTAAAAGGAGGACCACTCTGCAGAACTCCAAGCCTCAAAAAGGCTGGTTGTCTCAAGAGATCCGGAACATGAGCGATAGGAAGAGGGACATGTACTATTTAGTGAAGAGTGGGGCTGCCCCTGCACTCCAGGAGCCTCTCAATCGCCTGAAGAAGGAACTTAGAACTGCCGTTATCAAAGCCAAGAAGGACTATTATTCTGAAATCATTTCGGGATCTAGCAACACAGTGAGCACCATGTGGAGACTCATAAGGTCTCTAACTGGCAAAGGTCGACGTGAGGCTTTTCCAGCCTGGATAGAGAACAGCGACTCCTCAAAAGCCACTGACCCACTGGAAATTGCAAGTATATTCAACACACATTTCCTATCTGTATGCACCAACATCACAGACCCAGCCTCCGACACAGCTAGTGAGTGCATGAAGCTTCTCAAGGTGGCGCATCCATCAATCGCTCCGGAAATATCTCTTCCGGACATGTCTGCAGACACTGTGCTGGACTTAATCAACCAATTTGAGTCGAAACCATCAGCTGGTTGGGATGAAGTCCCGATGTCTCTACTCAAGAAGTGTGGCCCATGGATCGCAGGGCCACTCGCTCACATATTCACACACTCATTAAGTTCTGGAGTATTCCCTGCAGGTCTAAAACCAGCGTTGGTAGTGCCTATACACAAGAAGGGAACGAAGACTGATTGCTCCAACTTTAGGCCTATCTCACTTTTATCTTCATTCTCTAAAATCATTGAGAAATTTATGCACCAACAGCTCACTACCCACTTCAACAACAACACCCTGTGGTCCCCTACGCAGCATGGGTTTCGTTCTGACCATTCTACCACTACTGCTGCCTTTGGTATGATTACTGGGATTGAGGAGGCCTTGGAGAGGAAGAACAAGGTTGGAGTTATACTATGTGATTTGTCTAAGGCCTTCGATTCAATGGACCACCAACTGCTGATGAACAAACTCACGGTATATGGGATTACTGGTGTTTGTGGGGCATGGTTCGATTCCTACCTGAGTGGTAGGACTCAGAGAGTGCAGCTTAATGAACACTTCTCCTCTTGGGAACCCGTCACCAAAGGTGTGCCCCAGGGCTCCATCTTGGGGCCCCTTCTCTTCTCTATCATGGTGAACGATCTTGCCCCAAACATCTGTACCAACCATTCAGGAAGAAGTGTAATCCAGTATGCTGATGATTCCAGTGCCACAATTGAAGCTCTAACCGCCAACCAACTAGCGGCTGAAGTCCATTTAGCCATGGATCATTTTGTTAACTGGTTCACCCCTAACAAACTTCTATTGAATCGTACCAAGACCGAGATTATAACCTTCGAACCTCGCGGCAAACACTCTGATAATATGCTGTCTATCAGCTCGTGCTCCAGCGTGAAGTATCTTGGTATAACTATTGATAGAAACCTATCCTGGGTTCCGCATATCGATCATCTAGTTAAAAAACTTTCTTCAGCGCGCTTTGTAATGCGTACATTAGCCCAGAATTGCAACTTATTTGCTTTACGATCAGCCTACTTTGCGTACGTTCACTCAATACTCCAGTATGGTATCATCTTTTGGGGCGGTACGCTAGACAGCAATAGGGCTTTTCGCGCTCAGAAGAAAGTCATCCGGATCATACTCTCTCTTGGATATAGTGCGTCATGCAGAGATAAGTTCCGGGAGGTAGCAATACTACCTCTCCCATGTATCTACATTTTGGCAGTGTGTTTGTTTACACGGGACAACCTGCATTTGTTCAATGACAACAGCCACCACATGTATGGAACTAGAGGTGCCTCCAATTTAAAACATGAATACTGCCGCTTAAATACCACGTCTCAGGGTGTCATGCAGTCTGGCCGCAGACTGTACAACCATGTGCCGCAAGAAATCAGGAACATTGAGTCCAGGAGCGGTTTCAAGTATATTTTAAAGATGTTCCTTATGAAGCATTCCTTTTACAGTGTAAATGAATTTCTTGAATGCTGATTTATATGTATATTTATATGTTCGCTTCGCTTTTAGCGCAATACTTTCACTATTTTAACTTGTAATATGTGTTAACATTCGAATGTATTTTTACAATTTGTCTTTGTTACTCAATATGTTTCAATGCTCAAATGTCATATTATAGTTATTATTTTAGTTCTGACTTTGTAATGCAATTGTAATTGCTTCCTACAAATAAATAATACAATACAATACAATACAATAAAGAGATCAAGATCACACAAACTTAATGAACCTAGTAATTTGATCCTTCTAAACCTTTAAGAAACAAAATCCACAGAAATCAACTTGTTGTGACATGACCCATTCGGTCAGGCATCATGTCCATGATGCAATAAATGGTGAAATTATTAAATAATATCAAGTAAATTAATGACTTAGTGAGGGATTGCCTAACATTGAAGTAACCTTGGCCCAGCAACTTTCTTCAAAAATAGAAGTTTCTTAGTATGAGAGTTCAATAACATTTAAATGTCAATTTATTGATTGGTTGTTTGTTGATGACAGCTAAATATATCTGTCAGCATTGGTAGGCTACCTAACATGCATTTATCACTTTGTCTTCATAAAATGTTCACTTTATAATGGTAGTAGGTAGTTGAGGTATCCTTGAATATTTCAAGGATGCATTCTAGAAATGATGTCATAGTGACGAAAAAATACTGCAGTAACAATAAAGATTACCTATGTAGGTATTTAACTACTATTTCAAAGCTCTAAATAAAATTAGGTAATTTAGTAGTAAATGGGCAGCATGGGCAGAAATGGGCAGAGGTTAACACCTAACGGACAGTCAGGCAGCGCAGATGAAGTTTTTGAGAGGGGAGGCGGGAGTGTGTTAAATGGATAAAATGATTTAGAAAATAGCTTGAAGCCGAAAAGTTATGTCGGAAGAGTTTGAGGTGGTTCAGAAACAGGCATGATAAGATTTTATTTCATGGGGCTTAAGGTGATACTAGCGCTCGACCGTTTTAGAAAATTGAGAGAGGAAAATTGTTTCATAACTGATTGTAACTTTTACAGGATGTTCACATGATCAGTCTGATTGGATATTAGCAGCCCTTTTTAATTTTTGCTTATTGCATCGTTAATTAGGCGCCGGTTATTCAAAAAAACCGCACACAACTCAGAAATTTGCGATACGATTGGAGACCAAACCCGTTAACCAATTGATCTCAAATTTTAATCATGAATAGATGAAAGACAAACTTAGGGTTATCACTTGGCACATTTTTGAAATTTAATTTTATACGGCACCCAGGGAGACAATAAAAAAGCTAATTTTTCACCAAAAATCCACTAATTATTACTAATTAACGAAACAAAAAATTAAAAATGTACCAAGGGATAACCCTAAGTTTGTCTTTTATCTAATCATGATTAAAATTTCAAATAATTTGGTCTACCCATTTCGTCTCCAATCGTATCGCAAAAAGTGTCTACAAATAGCAGCAAAATCGCTCGCGCTTGCAGCACCTTAACATAGCACTGTTCTGCAGCGAGGCTAATGGCGACGGATGAATGATTACGATGATGATTGAGAGATGATGGTGAAGAGGAGTAGGTATGGATGGAAGTGGGAAGGAGGCAATCGTGGCCTATAAGTACCTTCCTAGCATTTGCCTGTCGACTGAGGGAATACCTAGGTACCACAAAAAAAAAACAGTCAGGAAGGACAGCCGCGGGAAACGAACCCGGGTCTCCGGAATACAAGTTCAGAGCGTTACCACTCAGCCAAACCTGTTCCGTATCACACATGATAAGAATGAGAGAAGAGAGATTTCCTAGAAGAGAATATGAAAAGTGAAGACAAGTGAAGAAAAAGAGACTGGGCGTCCGAGAACAAAGTGGAGAGACAGAAATGAAGAGGATGTTGCAGAGAGAGAAGCGAATACTGTAAACCACTAAAATACAATGTGAACCATTTCTTAAACAGCGGAGACAATATGTCCATGACAGACTTTTTAAAGAATCATCTGCATCGGGCAACAGGATGTCAATGCCCAATGGTCAATACAATACTAGCACGGAGCAAGACAAGTAATAATCTCATGAAGCAGAAAGCGTTTTTTCTGTAAACCAATCTAAAGTTCAGAAACCGCTCATGGCAGACAAAAACACTTTCCGCGCTTTATGTAACTGCAGCTAAGACTATTGGCCAAGATTCCGTAAGGGGGGGGGGTTAAATTATTTAACACCCTTCTATCACCGCATCAGTTACAGTTGGGACAACTTAGGTTTGAGTTCTCACCAGACGGAGCCACTTGTCAGTCATCATTTGTTCTGTTAGGTTGAGAAAGACTACATTGCGCCGTGCGCGCACACCTTTAAGTAGTCTTCCTCGGACTAACAGAACAACTGACGAGCAGCGCATTCTGTTGAGAGTTCAAACCCAAGTCGCCCCAACTGTAGAACCAGAGAGATAAACCATCATGCCCTGCGGGAAAGCTTTGTTCATCAGGGCCCTGAATAATTTATTTCAGGTCAGCCCATATTTGCCAACGCCGAGGTACCTATACCTACCAAAAACGTTATTTTTACAATTTTGTAAAATAATAAGTGAGTGGACGCTCACTAATTGTTAGGGAAAACACATGCTTATGAAACCAATGAGAGGTCTGGGGGTGAGTACCCCAGCAGATTGTCCAGGGCGCACAGCCATTGAAACAATTTTGAATTTGTTTATAGTACTCAATTTTAACTTTTAAGTCAATTTTTTTCACCACGAAAAATATAAACTTGGGTGGACAGCGTCCACTCTGAAAAACGGGTGAGGGGACGCATCCGCCCCCAAATTAACCACTGTAGGTAGCCTAGGTGTTTTTGGTATTTGGTAAAGTTCATTCACGATTAGAATTGCAAGCCATAATGGCGGCGTGTACTACCGTAGTCAAGTGAACGTATACCTAAACATGTGAATATCAATATAATAATCAAAAAATGTGTATAATACGGCTGTAGATAAAAATAAATCAATTTTATTGAATTTTTATAATATTTACTACTATTAAAAATTGTGTATTTGACATAATTTATACAATTTCAATAATACAAAGAAGAAAGTCTTGCCATTGACAGAGCAGTGTTCAAGTGACTGACCAATGAACGACGTGATCGACAAAAACGTCAGTGATATTCTTATCGTGAACGAACTTTATTTGGTGTTAGGTAGGTCGACCAATAATAACGGGCAATGTGGAAAACCTGCGAATAGCAACTAGGTACCTACCTATAATAATAATAGCAACAAAATTCATCACAGAAGTGTAGGTACGTATTGCATGGATTTGAGATAATTGCAAACCTTTTTACTGATAACTCTACTATTTGAAACTGCTTTACTCTTCTATTTATATTTGGGACCCTCAAAAATAATCAATTGTCTACAGATTTCTCACTATGCATTAAAACTATCAATAAGCTGGCAACTTACCAATATTCTCTTCCGCGCTCGATAATTGAGAAACTTGACATCAGGAAACCTCTGCGGAAATCTCTTCTCCAGCTCTAATATCTTCTTCTCGAGCTCTCTGATCCTCTTTCTTGCGTCGGCAACGTCTTTGATATCATCGTCGTCATTCTTCTTACCCTCAGCGGCATCAGCAAGGTATTTGATATCATCGTCATCCTTCTTCTCATCCTCCGGGGCATTGTTCAGTCCCAATTCGTTCTCGTTAGATTGGAATATCTCGGAAAGTGTTGTGAATGTTGGCACATTGCGATGGTGCAACCTAGGACGATTATGATTGCCTTGGTATGCACCGACATCTTCGTAACGAATCCAGCTTTTGTAGAAACAGAGTGCTGGAAAAAGGTTATGTTCAATAATAACGACTGTGCAACACTCAATATATTTCTGTCCTAGTAATAACGCAATGTATTTCATTACATTGTCTTACTCGAAAATATAGTAGAAACTTACCAACAATTACTGTCAATGCTAAAGCGCATGTTATTTGCTTGTAATATCGTCTTGGTATTAGGATCATTGCCACTGGAATCACACTTAAAACTTCATGCCATAGTGGAGTAAACTGTTCTCTCTCTGCTGGACTGTGTGAGGGGAGGGGGAAACCTTGAATCAATTAATTTTGTAACACGACACGACACAGAAGTAGAGCAGGTAGAGAAGTTTTCAAACAACACACACATACAAATCAATTAAATATTTAGATGCTGACAGATTTGACAACTGTTTTTGTGTTCTTCTCAAGGCCGTACAGCTTTAGGAAATAATTGCCGCAACTTGAAAGGTGATTGGCTAAAGGAATCAAGTTCAAGAGTGCATCAAACCAATCAGGAAGCGGCAAACAAGATCAGCTGTTTTGTTTTCATTCTGGAGCTGCTGTCAAAAAAAAATAGGTAGAGATCAAGTTGCAACGTATTGAACAACACTGTTTGTTTCTTGTTTTATCTCAAAATAGGTAATAATTATGTCTAATCAAGCTCAAACTATTGACAAAGATTTAGAACTTTCTAATGCTGGACGAGGTATTTGGCTAGTCAAGGTAAGAAAAGAATAATATGTTTTTTGGGGTACATAACCTCACTTCTTAAGGCATCGATAACTCACTTCTCTATAATGTTTTAGGTTCCGAAATACATAGCGAATAGATGGGACAAAGCGCCAGGAAACATTGATGTTGGAAAACTACAGATCTCAAAGTACGTTTCTTCGACAGTTGACATACCAACCCACCCACTGCTTATCTGTGCTAGATGTCACTTTCGACCTTTATTTTCAGAAAGCCGGGTCAGAAAGCGTCGGTTGCATTAACTCTCTCGGAAGCTGTACTATGTTTGAAAGAGCCGGGAGAGGAGGAAATTCCTCGGGATCATCGACTAACTGTCTCCACGGTAACACACCAAGCTCTGGGTGTTTTCTCTCACATCATTCGTAAGTATTGAAACTTGATTGTTAAACCTACTTACTAATTTTAATGAATTTTACGAATTGATAAGGTTAGTTAACACTACATTTATTTCTCGAAATATTGAATACCTAATCTTGAAGTGATGGAATTTCAAGGCTTAAAGACCTACCCACGATTGGCATAGCGATCAACACACAAGAACAAAAGAACTCTCCAATCAAATACTTATTACTTATTAGTGAGCGTTTCTACCACTGATATATAACACGTGGATTGCTTATCGATGCTATGCGAGTGAAGTCAACATTTTCTATGTCGTCGCTGTAATAACTTTTCGGATTTATAACAAATTATAACTTATGTAACTAAAACGTGTTCATTAACTAATAAACTAATGTTTAAAGTAATGATTTAGTTGATTCAAAGTGATTTTAGAAATGATTTAGATCGTGTAAAAGGCTGTTATAAATTGATGACCTTGAAAAGGAACATTTTATTTAATGTATTTTCGACTTCACTGGGACTAATGCTAAAGGGATTCAATGCGCAATCCACGCAACGAAGTGGAAGTACATGGAGATCAGTGGTTTCTACGGGACTCTTATAAATGCCACTTTCTCTGTTTGTTTGTTTGTTTTTTTGTCCATCGCATATTGGAAGCACCGATTGAACAATCAAACTGAAATTTTGAACATAATCTAATATCATTCTAGAATAGGCTGTTATTGTTTTTGAGCAATATTCAAATAAAAAAGTTGATTATTTTTATTAGGACCCTTGCCGCACGGCACCCGGCTGAGTGACCCAAGTCGCATCCTGTCCACCCCACCCCTCCACTAATGACCCAGCCAGCCCCTAACCATTAAGAAAAAGGTTGTTTTTCTTTCATTCAAATGAGAGAGGGGTCAATAATTTGCAAACTTTTTGAAGTAATACGATTTTGATATTTCTTGAATTTCGGTAAATCTTTGCCAGAGTAATATATTTTTTTTAAATATTACAATTTATATCAAGCTGCATTAGTATATTAGAGGTATAGCGCGTATCGGCGCTCGCTTATCAACGCGTTACAATGAGCGTTTTCCTAGTAATGACTTGAAGTCCAGACCCACTGTCAAGTCTAGTGATGGCAATTTTCTGAAAAAAATTTTTTTTGAAAATTTTCATGAAAATTTTCAATGCGTTGAAAATTTTTTAAATTACTATTTTTATTGCTTTATTGCACACAATGGACCAATGGTGATGGGAGGAGCATAATAGTTCTCTTTACTCACACTAGAGCAGCACGGTCCAGAGGGGGAGAGAGAACCAATCAAACGTGTTGGGTAAAGAGACTAGACCTACATTTCCCCCGCCCCACCCGGGGGAAGTGTAGGTCTAGTATGTTTAGCATTGCTGTCAGAGCCTTCTTGACGGTCACGACCCACATCCTTCTGTCATCTGTTTTATTCGTGATGTCACATAGCAAGATAATGACTAGTGGTCCATTGTTGATAATATATCTGAAAAAAGCGTAAAATCAAAATCAAAATAAAAGTCAAATATAAGCCCAAATCTCAGTTTTTCTTCATTGTAATTTTGGCCAGACTGTAATTTCTACATAGGCGGGAAATTTGAATGCTGTATTAATGATCATTTTGCACATTTACCACTCAGACAACAACACACATCATAATAGAGTTCAGTATGCATCCCAAGTATGCCCATACATTTATTAAATCAAATAAAATTGATTTAAACTTTTTCAAAAATTTTCAATTTTTTCAATGGTCATTGAAAATTTTCTGAAAATTTTCAAATGAAAATTTTCAATGTTGCCATCACTAGTCAAGTCTCTGCTTTTTCGATCATGACCGAATAGCAGAGAGGCAAAGAAAGTCACGTTACAGCTGTCAGCCAATGAGAGAGCTGTTCCTCACTCAGCTCTGGAGAGTTACTTGACAGTGCGTCCCGTGTTTTAGCAAAATACAATACCTACGAGTAAACAGGGACCACAGGGTATTTGATTGGTGGGTCAGTTATTGCATGTTGTGCTTGTGCCATGCCACTTGTCGGTAGACCTTTACACCCTGTGAGTGTTACTGCTGTTGGAAGTCCAGTTTGAACAACACATGATTATAAATGAAAGATGTCGCTTGTGATCTCAGGTATATTTCAGCCGCAGCAGCTAGAAACGCAAAGTGACTCCTGCCTAAGATGCTACGTTACGTTCATGTGACCATTTTGTAATTTGAATCCATTTTTTTCACTTTTCAGCCGAGCCCAACTCAGACTCTGTGGTTCCGGAAGTTGATAAACTGAGCTTGGAAGGTCGAATAGTGCAGAAGCTGGAGTGCAGACCTTACGGTAATTAAGTAATTACGTATTATTACTACTACTATTTACTATTTTCCCCAGCTAAGCTTAGGCCCAGATCATCACCCTCTGTTTCTCCTATATTCTTACGTTTTCCTATAGGTACTCACCACTATCTGCTGTTAAGTTTTCCATAAAACCTAATTTCTCATCGTGTCTACTTTTCTTGATCCTCCCACAATCTGCCTGTCATCACTTTTCTCCATCTTTCCTACACATCCCGCTTCATTCTTGGTCAGCTTTCCATTTTCCATCTCTTATTCTCGTTTTAACAAGTAGGTAATGGCCATCGAGTCCTCATGTGTGTTTGAAACAATGTTTTCCAGCGGATTCCTGCTACATGAAGCTGAAGTTGGATTCGATACGTAAAGCGTCGATACCGGCGCGACAGGTGCAGCAACTCGACAGAATCGTGCAGAACTTCAAGCCCGTGTCGGATCACAAACACAACGTAAGACATCCAAGTCAAGCCGCTAACCAATCGGAATGTTCGAATCAGTCGAGATGACTTTTTGAAGAAGATTTCAAGATAATATTTTGACTAAAATCCACAAGTTTACCATTTAAAAACATTTCCAGCACTTTAAGAATGCTTTATTTTATTATTTATTATTATGCATTCAGCATCAATGTTTTTCTCACAAAAGAAACTAAGAAATTCTATCTTAATAGTTTTTACTGCATATATTTTCATTCCTAAAGATCATGTAAATTACTTTGGAAGCTAATATCTTCAACCGTCTCTTGTCCACAGATCGAGTATGTGGCGACGAAGAAGGCGGAAGGCAAGAAGGCTCGGGACGACAAGGACCGAGTGTCGGAGATGCTGTTTGCCGCCTTCGAGAAGCATCAGTATTACAACATCAAGGATCTAGTCAGCATCACGCGCCAGCCCATCGTAAGTTCCTCGCTAGTGGAGAGGGGGTCCCTTTTAAACACGTAATACAATGTCTGATTTGGTTTAAGGTGGTGGAAGGGCAAGCAATTTGGCCGCTTGTTGCAGGCTCTTTTTTGGATACGATGGGAGACAAAATGGGTTGACGAAATGATTTAAAATTTTAACCATTATTAGATAAAAGACAAACTTATGGTTATCACTTGGTACATTTTTAATTTTTTCCTTGTTAATTAGTAGGCACCTTAGTATTAGTTGACTTTTGGTGAAAAATTGTATATATTCCCTCAATTTGCTAAAATGGCAGAGCCCTTGTATCACCTTAAAGCCCCAGTACGACTTCCTAAGGTATGTGTTTCAATGGATGGTAGTTGGTGTCGGAAGAGCTGAGGCGTAAAAAAAAATGTTGTTTTTGGCCCATGAGCAGAATTTCACCCCTTCTTAGTTTCCGGTCACGGATGGGGCACTGACGTCAGTGCGAGGGATCGCTCGGCGTCAAGACAGCAGGATGCAGCGCGTTGACTGTCTTCAGTTGATTTGTGTGGTTTCATGAATACGGGTGTATTTCAGGTGATATTATTTTATGCGAGGAAGGCAGGAGAGTAGCAAGCATTTATTTATTAAATAACTAGTGGGTATTTCATTATTATAGACAATTGAAATAGTGATTATAAAACCGTTTACATTAGTGACTATAACAGTGAATAAATAGAAGGAAATGATGTACGTTTTAGTTTAAATTTTTTACTGCGTGTGAAATACCGTAACAATGGTTGAAGAATGCTGTGTATATAAATGTAACAATACTCTAAAATGTGTAGGCGCGGGTGGAAATAAACTCTCTTTTCATCGATTTCCCAGTCAGTCATCAGCAGACAGATATAAACAGTGGCTTCATAACATTAACAGAGACAACTTTACTCCTACTTAATAGTCATCATAATCTGTGGGGATACAGCACGAACGACATGAATGGAGAAAAGTTAACTGATTGGGCCGATAATAATGATATGTTTCTGATATATGATGCAAGAGACCTTGGTACTTTTCGCTCAGGACGGTGGCAGAGAGATTATTCGCCAGATCTGTGTTTTGTAAGTCGAAATGAAGACGGGACAGTTCCCTGCGTATATCGCAGAGTTGTTGATCATTTCCCACACAGCCAGCATAGACCAGTTATCGTCACTTTGGGAACACAAATTCCCATTATCAACTCCTTGCAGAAGCCTAGATGGAATTTTAGGAAGGCAAACTGGAAAAACTTTGCTCACCAATTGGATAATAGTCTACGTTGGATAAGCCCTTTGCCTCAAAACTACGGACGCTTTGTCGGACTGGTAATAAAAATAGCTAAGAACTGTATACCAAGAGGATATAGAAGAGAGTATATTCCATGTTGGACTGATGAGTGTACACGACTGTATAATGAGTTCAGCGAGAGTGGCGATCATGAAGTTGCAGATGACTTGCTTCATGCATTGGACAAGACAAGAATGGCACGATGGTCTGAGACTGTTGAAAGCATGAATTTCCAACATTCTAGTAGAAAGGCATGGTCTGTTTTACGCCGTCTAGGGGCAAGTACAGACAGTAACAAACCAAAGACTGATATAAACCCAAACCTGATTGCAAATCGTATAGTGAAGATGTCTAGAGTAAACATTGACAAGGATATCAGCAGAAGTGTTAAATCAAAACTTAAGTTAGCACAGCTTGATGCAGAAGATACTTCTACCTTTGCTTGTGCATTCAGTACTATCGAGGTTGAAAATGCTTTGCGATCTGTAAAAAATGGTAAAGCGGCTGGTGTCGACGGTATATTTCCGGAGTTTTTAAAGTTTTGTGGACCAAAGACAATCAAATGGCTATCAGAGTTTTATACCAATATTTTGCTTACTGGATACCTTCCTCCATTATTCAAGAAAACTAAAGTTGTGGCTATCCTTAAGCCAGGCAAACAGCCGGACAAGGAGGAAAGTTATCGTCCAATAGCTTTGTTGAGTGTAACATACAAACTTTTTGAAAGACTTTTATACAACCGTATATCGCATGTCATCAACGGACAAGTGCCGGTCGAACAAGCTGGATTCCGACCGAACCGCAACTGCTGTGATCAAGTCTTGGCCCTAACAACGCACATAGAGGACGGCTTTGAGAAACACTTAAAAACTGCTGTAGCATTTATTGATCTAACTGCTGCATACGATACTGTTTGGAGGCATGGCTTACTGTATAAGTTTATCAAAGCTATTCCTTGTAGAACTTTGTACATATTGCTCAATAACATGCTGAGCAACAGAAGTTTTGAAGTGCATATCAACAACAACAAAAGTAAGTCTCAATTACTAAACAACGGTCTGCCACAGGGATCTGTACTTGCGCCGTTGCTTTTCAACCTCTATACAAGCGACATTCCAGCCACCAACTCAAGCAAGTTTATCTATGCAGACGATATTGCAGTGGCGTCACAGAATACAACCTTTGAAGAATGCGAAGATGAACTGACGAAAGATCTATCCATCCTGGGGGAATACTTTTCAAATTGGAGACTTTGTCCAAACCCGTCGAAAACTGAAGTAACAACATTTCACCTTTCCAACTATCAAGCAAACCACGATATTAAAGTCAAGTTTAATGGGCATTTCGTGAAAAACAATAGTCATCCAAAGTATCTCGGGGTTACACTTGATCGTTCACTCACATTTAAACACCATATCAACAACATTGCTGCTAAGATAAATACAAGAAACAACATCATTCAGAAACTTGCTGGCACGAGTTGGGGAGCCAGTACCACTACATTGAGGATATCGGCACTTGCACTGGTGTATTCTGCGGCGGAGTATTGTGCGCCTGTTTGGGTCAACAGTCATCATACAAAAACTCTGGACTCAAAACTGAACATCACCATGCGCATAATATCTGGCACTACGAGATCGACTCCCCTTCAATGGCTCCCAGTTCTCAGCAATATTCCGCCACCTCATCTGCGACGACAAGGGGCCTTGGTTAAACAATGGGAGAAGTGCCTGACAAATCCAGAACTTCCTGTTCACAAATTTACCACCGCAACAGAGAGGCAAAGACTCAAATCGAGGCATCCTCCCTGGAAATTGGCCAATTGGTCAGAGAAGGGATTTGACGTTGACGCTGCGTGGACAGAAGAGTGGTCTTCAGATAATCCTGACGTCCACGCATTGGTTCAAGATCCCATCATCGAGCAGCCTGGATTTGAGCTTCCTCGGAGGGAATGGGCCACATTGAATAGGCTGAGGACTGGGCACGGCCGATGCGGGCAGATGATGCACAAGTGGGGCCTGAGAGAGTCTCCGGAGTGTGACTGTGGACACCCTGTGCAATCTGCGTTCCACATCGCCACTGAGTGTCCACTACGCAGATTCACAGGATCTCTTCGAGACATCTGCGATCTCACTCCGGAGGCCCTCAGGTGGCTTGAAGATCTAGATGTGCGGCTGTAGAAGCTTCTGCCAGAACAGCAATATTTTTTATGTTTTACATTGATTTCTTATTATGATAATTATGTCCTTTGATTTGTGTTTTATATTACCAATTTTTGTAACTTTATTGTAATTGTAATAAACCATACGAAATAATAATAATCACTAGTTGGTTCAAACCACTTTACAGAGACTGATTATGACATTGCAAATAGATTAAAGTGCGAATTACTTCCGTGTGCGAATGTGCGAATTACTGAATGCATCGCCGAAATCTGTCTGGAAATCAGATTGTAGGTATCTAAGAAATCACCGCCAAGTGGACAAGTTTGGAATAATGATCGGGAAAAATGTCTTGGTAAACCACGGTAAAATCAGGGACATTTGACTTACTTGAGATTTGACTTATCATGTGTCGGCATAGAGTTAGTAGGTTGCTTCAGCGTAAGAGCACGCGGCCGGCCGCGGGCTGGCTTGCAGGGCGGTCCCTCGCACTGACGTCACTGCTCCATGCGTTGCGGGCTTGCGTTCAGTGTGTGGCGGGTTGCGGCAAGAATTTAATTGTCACATTGTGAGCGTTGTGATTGTCGGATCTATTTTATTTTTTGGAATATTGGATAAAATCATTCTTGTCACATTATTATGTAGAAGCTGAAGCAACCTGGCCAAGGCCTTTAACACATTGCTCTGGTAGTTGGATCAGAGCTCCCTGGTTCGACCTGGAATTTACTCGTTATCAGCCTCATGCTCAAATGAAGTTGCGTCCGCAAGTAGACATTTGCGGATGTCAGTCGGTCCTCAACACCACAAGACCATGAGCTAATAATCCTAGACGAAATCCAGTAGACTCTGGTCACTTGCTGCGTTTAATCTGGAATTTCTTTTGAGTATCTGTTTTCTACCGATCATGATTGCTAAGTTGCAGGACATGTTGTGTTTGCAGGTGTACTTGAAGGAGATCTTGAAGGAGTTTTGTCACTACAACTTGAAGAATCCACACAAGAACATGTGGGAGCTGAAACCCGAGTACAGACATTACAAAGAGCCTGCAGCAAGTACATCGACGTAATCAAGATCGTCTTTTATATTATGTTCACTGTACACCCAATTCCAGCTTTTATTACCAATAATTATAAATACAAACTAAACTATTTCAGTAATTCTTCTCACTATTATTTTGCAATTATCCTTAACAATTTTCTGCAAGTCCACAATTGGCAACCTACACCAAGATACAGCCCATGGAGAAGAAACAGATTTCTTAGAAGTACTAATAGAACAGTTGAAGATGTAACAGATATTATTTGATGGGAGTATAATTTGATAGGACATTTGCTGTGAATGATGTATTGTCTTTTTTAAGTTCTCAACACATCTCTACCTTAGGTACACTCGGCCAAACAAAAATTGAACGTTGACCAAATTTGAAAGACTGCTGGTCATGTCCCATAACCAATCAAAGCTTGCTATTATCATTGATATGTGAGGTCACCTACTAGAGTGAGACAATGAGATCGCTTAGACTGACTTCTGATGGTGCGATCTTACATTTATCAGCCTATCAGATTTATTGAACGTTCAATTTTTGTTTGGCCAAGTGTACCTACCTAAGAAGACCAAACTGATCTTTTGCAATTATCTTCATATTTTTGAAATGTTTTAGAGAACACAACAAAAACCCCAATCTAGGTATATTTTATAAGATTATGTTTCCATTGTACGATTTTTTTCTTAAGAAATTAAAAAAATTGATATACATTGAAAGTTCTTTATCTGCATTGGGATTATTGGTAAGGTATAATTCAAGCATTGACTTTAGTACATAACAATAACTTTTATTTCAACAAAAACATATATAATTTCCTCATCATATCACATAATATATCATATTTGATGCCTAGAGCTAGAGAGCATATTATATTATAAGAGAGTGGCCAACTTGACAACTGTTTCCTATCGGCTGAGACACAATTTCTAATCTTGAAATTGCGTAGCATGACAAACATCCGACCAATGCTTTACTTATTGTCGTTTTGAACATGTCAAACGACTGATAACAAAGTTTACAGTTTGTGTCGGCTTTGGTGTTATTATTTTGACAAATTTCTTTTACATTCAAACAACATTGACAATGAGGTATCAGTGCTCATTCTCATACACTTACGGACTAAACCTGGCGTCCAACTCCACTCTCTTAACACATTGATGCGAGTTAGCAAGGGACTTCTTTGCCCTTGGCGCAACAGGTCTTGGCGTTCATGTCGCCCACGTGCTCCCAAGCACCGTCGCACAGCTTGGAGAAGGCGGCAAGCTGGCCGTTGGCAACGTCGCCCTTGTGCAGGTCACAACACAGCTGCGCGACCGTGCGACCCTTGCTGGTCAAGTGAGTTGCGCTGCCGTTGCCGGTCAAGGCAGAGTACTGCAAGAGAGAGGAGATATGAGTGTGTTAGTGAGAGCGAGAGAGAGGCGTGGTATGGTGGGGGGGGGGCGTATTTCCAAACTATACAATGCCGCAGCGCACTGTCTCCTCATTGGTTGGTTTTGGTCACGTGACGCCTTGTTGACGCGCTTGCGCGCTTACCTCGCTACGCAAGTCTAGCCAACAGCTGTCACCTGTCAGTGTGATGTGATGACACGAACGCGAAACAAATAATCACAAAGAGATAATAAGTAATTAAAAAAGGAAGTGAAGAAGAAACTTATTAAGTCTACATGTTTGAAGTGTTTCAAAATGTATATAATATACCTAGGTACTCAATTGCGCCCATAGAGCTACCTAGGTACTTGATAATACTTTGTAACCTCACAAAGCTTAAAGCTAATTATCGTCACCTCAGTGATATCTAGATCGTAAACGAATTATAGCACATTCATGTGGAATAAATGATCCAATAAAATAGAACCAGAGTTCTGAATTCTGTCACGCTGTCAACAATTCTTCGCATCGAGCAATTGTTCACGCCTAGGTACGAGTGATCGCCAGAAGAAAATTGACAAGATCATATCCAAGTTAATAGAAGGTAATAACATCTTATATTGTATCCATATGAAACTAGGTCTCGATTGTCACACAATTTTTATAAGAAGTCATCATTTTAATGGATTTTCTCTCATGATAATTATATCCCAAAGATTTTGCTTAAATATTCCTGCTTGTTTCTTATCGATCATCTTTTAACTATCTACCTAGTACCTACTTGTAGACCCACTGTTACTCCAGTATTAATTACTGTATATTGTTTTCTTACCTTGTACCTATACGTAGTTTTTTCACTTGAACACAGATGTTTCGACAAGGACATCCAGAACAAAATTAAAACACCATCGTGTTTGACATCGAGTGCATCGACTGATGTCCGAGCCGGAGTTCAAACACCGCTTCGGAACAATCTTAACAAGAAACCTGCTTGACATCCGTTCTTCTGTACTTGAATTGGTAGGTAGGTATGCATTGTAATAGTGTAATAGCTAGGTAGGTACCTTTTATACTATTGCATGATGTGTAAAGACTGTCTCGTCTTACTAGAACGTACCTTACAAAACACAGCAATACTTTGCATTTTTGTTGGTCGTTTTGCACCGTTTGTATCTATTCTTATTATTAAGCAAGGAAATCGACTATTTTCTACGGACTTTTTAGACAGGTCAGATCTGTCTTAATATCAGGCCGGAATTTATTTGAATGAAATGGTTGACTGAAAAAAATGTGATGGCATCATCCGATGAAGTCTATACTAACTCGTCATCTACCTCTAATAGATGAGCTTTTAATTCATTGATAATAACAAGGATTGATTGTCAAGGAACCTGACCAGCAGCCAATCTGTTTCATTCAAATATTGTTTTATGATTTGTTGGGTGTAGGTAGTACACTTGGCACAACTAAAATATATCATTCAATAAATCTGATTGACTGAAAAATGTTAGATCGCACTATCAGAAGTCAGTCCAAGCAATCTTCTTGGCTCACTCTTGGTGACCTTACATTTCAATGATAATAATCTTTCATTGATCGGTAGGACATGACCACCGGTCATTCAAATTTGTTCACCGATCAATTTTTGTTGTGCCGAGTGTAGGTACATAGCTAGTAGGTACATAACTAGTACATTAATATTTCACTGTTGAATAATAAGGAAGTTAATCCCTATTTTTTATTTTAGTAGGTAAATGGGCTCTTTGATTGAGTACTAATACAATGGGCTCGGCTGGGATTCAAGCCCCGGTTCAATCAAAACTTTTTCACAATGCAAATCCCTTCCTTAAATATAATAATATCCACCATCGCCTGCATCTCTTTCGCCATGCATCCAAGATGTACGATTGGTTTGGCTGTGTGCTATGGAATTTGTCTATGCCGAATGCTGCTAACTGTGCTCTAAATATGTTGTAGGTGATCGCTGATAAGATTCACAAGAGAGTCTCGCTAGAAAATCGACTCTCCACTCAACAGACATTCCTCGAGCTTCTCAACCAGTGTATGTGATTCATGACTCTCACTTCAAGATTATTTGTTGTTGACAAAATAAAATTAATAAAATTGCACTAAGTTTTAATGAATTGAAATAAGTGTTTTAAATTGCTCAATTTACAATAAATAAAATAATATGAGTTCCACTGATTGAATTCAAACAATTATTAATAAGTTATTATGAGAAAGAAAATAGTCGCCGCTTCAGTTTCAATATTAAATGTGTTCATAAAGTAGGTAATAGGTAGTGCCTACATACTAAAAATTTAAATAATATCAAATACATTTTGTTGATTATGTATCTTAGTGTTAGATATCATTGGATGTGTCATGATGGTATAGTAGCTAAATATTTTAAATTTCTAATCATCCATGTTCAAAATTCAATTTATTATGTGTTTTCATCCAGCAACTATGCAAAGCAATTAACTTTTTCTTCAGGACTTATTTTGTGTAATTCAATATTGATGGTAAAAAAATCCAGATTTAGATAAAAATTTTAAATGAGAAAAGATCCAAAATCTTTATTATTTTTCTTAGGTATTTTATTTACATCGCATTCCAGTCCAAATTCAAAAAAAAATTACATTATTATTATTATGCAACAAGTAGTAAAGCCTACTACTCTACTGGATTCCTTCCATGATATTATTACTTAGCTCACGGTGTTGGACCGACATCTGCAAATTATCTACATATTTGCGGACACAACTTCTTTAGAGCATCTGTTTATCAAAATTATATTACAACAACAAAAAAGTCATTGTTTAGAGGACAAGAGTGTTTATAACACAGCACAATTGATACCGTAGGTCAATTGTATTTAAACTACACTTCAAACATTAGCTTAAACAGAAGAAAACTCTTTCTCATAATTTTGTACCTAGGTATATGTGAAAAAATGCATGAAATATAGAACCCAACATAGCTAGTTCCAACTCACAAAAATTAAAAGTTGCATATAAATCTATGAACTATTGCTATAGTGTGAAACAAATAGGGAATATAATATTGTAGCCTAACTGGAACATCAATCTCGATTGTAGTTAAAGGTAAAAACTGCGTACTCAAATGATTGAATCCTATTCCAATTGATGGAGTTAATAGAAAATAAATAGAACCAATCTTACTATTCAAGTCAACTGGTACAACATTGATCCAGTCAGCAGAGATCTTTGACAAGATAGACTCGCTCACCTATCTGCGAGCCAACGACACCGCCTACCACACCAAGCAGCAAAAACGAGCCAAGTATGAGAAGACGGAGAAGACCAACATCTCTGATGGACTAGCACAGCAATCTCTCAATCAAGACCGAGCCGTAATCAATGGATCATTAGAGTTGAAATCAGCATGCAGCGCTTTGGCCAAAGACTTCATCTTCGCAGTCGCCTTGGAACGACTACCCGTGGAACTCATCGTAACCGATGCTGATGTCTGAAAGCTCCCGCCACCAGTCTCAGAACAACTATGTCAAGATCTACAAGCCGTGCATGATGCTACGACCCAATGTCAGCGTAGTCAACTCGGCCACACACCCGCTTCCACATATTTGATTAATTTGTTCACTGACCACAAGAACGGTCAGATGTTCAGCACAAGGACCGGATCCACCTCGAGGATGAGTGCTAGGTGCCATGCGGGGACTGCAGTCAGACCTACGTCGGCCAGATGAACCGCTGCATGTTAACCCGCTTGAAGGAGCAACACAGAGCCGTGAGCGCCTCGTCACTCGCAAGTCGCACAGCACTTCACTGTGACCCAAGACAACATTGGCTTTGAGGGTCGCAGTCGCTGGACAACATCGAGATGCGGGGCCTCTGGACTCTGCGTGAAGACGCAGACTCCCACCGCTTCCACCGGAGAACCGAAAATACAATAGCAAGATACCCTAAGATGACTGGTAATCCTTCTGAAACTGTTCTATGAAGCGAGGTTCTAGTGCCCAGAGCCATGGGACTTGCTTCCTGCGGCATTTAACCGAACGCTTGCTGCCAGGCAGTGTCGTCTCTTGAGAGCGTGCTTCCGTGGTGCAGCATTTGAAGGACGGCCTGCAGGAACTCTCCTGCAACCCCTGGTGATGCCTTCACGCCTCCTTGCAAGGGAAGTTGGCTGCACCCGGATTTTGCCCCCGCTCTTCACCCCAGTGGCAATCGACCGCCTCCACGCCATCATCATGGTGGTAATCTGTGGCAGCGAGGATGCTTTCTTCATCTTCAACGTAATCCTCCGTACGCTCTCTTGTACGGTGGGATCAGCACCCGCCACTGCCCTCAGCCGGTCGATTTCCGAAAAAAAATCATCGAAGTAATCTTCGGTTTCTTCCGGAGCGAAATCTGAGTCCAAGTCCCCAGTCGGAGGTTGCGAAGGGTCATTGGTTCCGAAAGCTGTGTTGATCGGCTCCTGTTCTGTTGAAGGCGATGACTCTTGAGACGTTCCTGGCAGTTCTTCTGTGAGCCCCAAAAAGAATGTTCTCGGGGGGCAAGCTGGTCCGAGAGCCAACAATCCAAGCTCATACCGTCCTTGGGAGCCGATTGCAGGGCAATTCGGAAATATTGCACCTGGGAACTGTTGGCAAACCAGGGCCTGGTGCTTGCAAAAAGCTCCTTGCAGACCAGCTGGACAGGAGCAGCACCCCAGTGCACCATTGACATCATATTGTGCAGCGGTGTTGGTGAAGCTGGCCACTGTGTAGCTTGTCTCATCGATTCTGACGGCACGCACATTACCTGCAGCGGTGCTTTTGTCGCAGAGCTTCTGATACCGCAGGCGCGGAGCAGCACGGCGATTATTCGCGTAGTCGAGAATGCGAGACACAAAGTACTTCTCCCACACATGGCTGCAGTATTCAACGATGGCGACAACGTTGAATGCCTTTGTTCTGCACAATATGATGTCCTTGAGCACTCTGATAGTTGCCTCAGAAAAGTTGTTCGTATTATGCCCCCTCGTCATCAGATGTTGTCGACATAGAGTAAGCCACTCATCTTTCCTAGCCAGGAATCCCTTGACTCTTCGAATCCAAGCTGGATACTCTGCATTGTCCAGCAGGATGATGGCTTCTGTCAGTGATTCTTCACTCTGGGCGTACATGATCTAAATAAATACAATAATGTTAAAACATGCTCTGTGATATAGCTCAGGAATTAGAAGTGCTACAAAAATAATCATAAATATTCTAAATTTAAATAAATATTATGATAAAAATCAACTCAAATATTTAAAAATATTATGTATGAAATATTCTTGTGTTTTAACTAAATTTGATAGTAAAAGCTGAGCAATTTTATTTACCTTCTGGAAAATCTTCATCAATGACTGCCTGTGGTCAGCTCTGATTTTGTTTTTAGCTGCAAACAGCCAACGCCATTCGGCCTGAGCGACGTGGAAATGACACAAGAGCTGAGCTGCCGACGGCCAAACACTTTTCAATGCGGCCTTCTCAGCAGCACCATCATCAGTCATGAACAGAGTCGGAGACTGAAAGAAAAAATTCACTTTCAAAAAAATTCACTACACTGATATAGGCTTTTCCCGATTGAGTGAAGCGACAAAAAAACTTTATAATCTTTTGGTAGATTGGAGACAATTGTGAAAAATTATAATAAGTACCTAGCATGTTTTCTCTAAATAACTCTGTGAGTGTGACAATGAATGTACAATTCAATGCAATTTAATCAGCAGAATTGCTATCAAGTAAACATTACCCATCTAAATTCTTAGTTATCAAATAATTTGTAGGTAAATTAATGAAATTGTGATGTTTTGTGAAATGTTCAAGTGTAAACATTTGAAACAATATCTCACTTACAGACTTTCCACCAAAAGCATTTGGATAGTTCTCCGCCAAGAGAGAGAACGCTGATGTGTAGTTTGCCGTGGACTGTAGTTTGTGCACAGCGATTGCAATTGGAACGGCACCAGCTAGAGAAGCTGCGAGGATGACCGTGACGGTGGACGAAGTCGAGTCACAACTGCTGCTCGAGTCAATGAAGATGACTTCACCAGCGGATGTTAACTGTTGCGCTCGTTTCATCAGAGGTGTGACGATTAACACGGACCAAGAATCTTCAGCTGCGTCCTCGGCCACCTTTACATCAATGCCTACGACAATCAATATTGATTAATTTTAGTTGGGAAAAAATTATATTGGACTCTTTAACACATTGAAACTGAAATCCTAGGTTCGTAATTAAAGTTGGTAGATTTAATGTAGGTAGATACTGACCTTCCTTCTGATAAATATCCACTTTGCTCTTCAATTTTTCAGTTGGATTAATCAGGCCCCCAAAATTCAAACTTTTCCACAAATCTGCCCAGTAATACACCGTGCGGTGTGTTGGATTGTGATGTTGGTCCGCAAGTTTTACAAGAACAGTTTTTTCGTCTTCTTCAGACCATAACTTTGTCGTGTGGAATTGAATTGCTTCACTTGGTGTCATTCCACTTTCGAAGTATCCATAAAACTGTTCCTAAAGTAAGAATTATGAATTACCTTTAAATGTATTTTACATGTATTACTATGAGACATAGAGAAGGTACCTAGCTATAGTGTTGAAACAATTAATTTTATATTTCATGCAAAAAAGCAATTTGCCATTGCTGCAACGTTTATGGTTTTACAGTCATTACATCCCTACTATAGTATTTTAATATTTACAGACATTAATTTTTTTTCTAAACTTACTTTTAAAGCATCTGTGGCTCGCAATAATCTCAGGGAATCCGCAGAATCTCGGTTATGATTATGTTCGCCGGAGATAGTAACTATGGCTGCCAATGGCGGACAGAGAGCCAGTAGATGGTCATTCCTGATTGTGTTTCGATTGACTTTCTTGATGGTAATGTCAATTGATGCGGCACAATTTGTGGATCTCAATGATGTATCTGTCTTGTTAAATGAATTGTGCTGGCACACCCAAATTTTTCGAAAAGTTAACCTAAAGTAGTGATTGCTTATATAGTATTTATATTCTGAGTAATTTGATTGTAACATTTTCTTTTTTAAATATTGGGACTTACTTTTGGGGACAAGTTGACCTACGTACTATCCAGTCTGTGTTGTTCAGCTGGCCAAACTCTTTTACCCATGCTTCGGCTTCTTCCCCACTTGCTATTGCAGCCCGTATTTGTGAAGTACCGGTATTTTCACTTTCTTTACCTTTGACTTCCGTCCAGGTGTAATTAGAGGGAAAATTCACTTTTCCAGTCATGATTATAAAATTACAAGATGACCACTCCGAATTCACACTATAGGTTTAAACTTTCACGGCAATAAGTCACCAACCAATCAGAGGCTGAGATTCAGAGCAGCACCTCATTGATTGGCTATCTAAAAAAGTTCTTATTATACACGCATGCGCCAGCACTTCAGAGCCAAAACTGGCGGCAATTTCAAACAAACTTGGATTTGATCATAGAGATGTAGTTCAGCACCTCTTTGTTCAGATGAAACATCACTATATTTTATCAGATATTTCATGAAAAATATTGAGATTACTTGTTCTAAAATGATATTTAATGCAGTCAAAATGAATTAGGTACATTATTTAACCATGATTCAAATTATTTCTAGTCTTATTGATGATGACATATTTATTTTGGAAATTGGTACAAATACACGATATAATTTCTTATTACATCTCTACTATAGTGGTAAGAAGGGTTCTTACCTCTATGTATCTACTTACAATAATTCAGTGTCATTACAATTATTTAAATTTGTTTCGAAGTAGGATTTCAAGTATTACCAACCAGGTATTTCAAATAATATGTTCCTACATTTTAATAATACTTTAAATAAATAAAAAATACGTCATTTAGCATCTATGTTTCATTTCAAACACTTCAAACATTGAAATCCATATCTTTTCAAGAATCTTGAAGTGAGAGTCATGAACCACATACACAGGTTGAGAAGCTCAAGGGATGTCTGTTGAGTGAAGAGTCGAGTTTCTAGCGAAACTCTCAGCGATCACCTACAACATATTTCGAGCACAGTTAGCGGCATAGACAAATTCATAGCACACTGACAAAAGCAATCATAGATCTTGGATCCTGCGAAAGAGACGCAGACGATAGTGGATATTATTATATTTAAGGTGAAAAATATGGGACCGAACCGAGACTCGAACCCGAGCCCATTGTCATTACTCGATCATTAATCAAATAGCCGATTTACCTACTAAAATAAAAAATAGGGAAATATGGAAATAGGGAAATAAAAAATATGGGATTTCATTATTCAACAGTAAAATATCTACACTCGAACAAATAATAAACGGTTCCTCGAAAGAAAATGATTGTGATGGCATCATCCCATAAAGTCTGTGCTAATGGATTATTGAACCCTTGCTTAATAATAAGAATAGATACAAACGGTGCAAAACGACCAACAAAAATGCAAAGTATTGCTGTGTTTTGTAAGGTACGTTCTAGTAAGACGAGACAGTCTTTACACATCATGCAATAGTATAAAAGGTACCTACCTAGCTCTTACACTATTACAATGCATACCTACCTACCAATTGAAGTATACAGAAGAACGGATGTCAAGCAGGTTTCTTGTTAAGATTGTTCCGAAGCGGTGTTTGAACTCCGGCTCGGACATCAGTCGATGCACTCGATGTCAAACACGATGGTGTTTTAATTTTGTTCTGGATGTTCTTGTCGAAACATCTGTGTTCAAGTGAAAAAACTACGTATAGGTACAAGGTAAGAAAACAATATACAGTAATTAATACTGGAGTAACAGTGGGTCTACAAGTAGGTACTAGGTAGATAGTTAAAAGATGATCGATAAGAAACAAGCAGGAATATTTAAGCAAAATCTTTGGGATATAATTATCATGAGAGAAAATCCATTAAAATGATGACTTCTTATAAAAATTGTGTGACAATCGAGACCTAGTTTCATATGGATACAATATAAGATGATATTACCTTCTATTAACTTGGATATGATCTTGTCAATTTTCTTCTGGCGATCACTCGTACCTAGGCGTGAACAATTGCTCGATGCGAAGAATTGTTGACAGCGTGACAGAATTCAGAACTCTGGTTCTATTTTATTGGATCATTTATTCCACATGAATGTGCTATAATTCGTTTACGATCTAGATATCACTGAGGTGACGATAATTAGCTTTAAGCTTTGTGAGGTTACAAAGTATTATCAAGTACCTAGGTAGCTCTATGGGCGCAATTGAGTACCTAGGTATATTATATACATTTTGAAACACTTCAAACATGTAGACTTAATAAGTTTCTTCTTCACTTCCTTTTTTAATTACTTATTATCTCTTTGTGATTATTTGTTTCGCGTTCGTGTCATCACATCACACTGACAGGTGACAGCTGTTGGCTAGACTTGCGTAGCGAGGTAAGCGCGCAAGCGCGTCAACAAGGCGTCACGTGACCAAAACCAACCAATGAGGAGACAGTGCGCTGCGGCATTGTATAGTTTGGAAATACGCGGGGGGGGGGGGGGGGGGAGGACATAGCACTTAATATTTTATTTTTTTAAATTTTCAATACCTTTTACGTTTTTCTACTAAGTAGGTAGGTACACTCGGCACATTTAAATATGATCGTCGATTTTTCTTCAGAGTCCCACGTTGTATACCCCTAATACCTACCGACCGGTTAGATCACGTGACTTCCTTATCAGTTCTCTCACGAAACAAAACAAGGGGAAGGGGTAGTTCGTCGTCAATAGGAAACAAGTAATATTCTCTTTCAATATCTGATCGACATTGCATTACGAGGTCTTCATTCGAATCCCACTTCAGTGTGTCAGATCGTGGTTTCACGTGATTTTGACGCAAAGTTGCCCATTAACTTACTAGTTCTGTGGATATTTCTCGATAATTTTACTCAATGTCATATGCCAGATGAAAAATTTGTTTCAAACTTTTACTCAATTAATTTAGAGGTGCTAACGCCATCCACAAAAGAAATAAATTTACATTCTAGAGATCCGATTATGTGGTTTTTAAAACTTGACAATTTCGTTTTTGGAATTGGAAATTTCGCGTTTTGAATGAAGAGGGAGGGTCAATTATATTATTCAAAAATTTTAACCCTAGTAAGCCCAGTGCAGCATGTGACTGTCAACCTTAGTTTTTCACTATGGAAAATCAAAAATAAAACTAGGAAAACGCTCTGAGTAACGCGTTGATGAGCGAGCACGGATACGCGCAACACCTCGAACCGAAATTCTGTTCATCGAAAATGTCCTGAGCCAATAATAAGGACAAGCCAATAATTCTTGAATTTCGCCACATACTTGTATGAAAATCTCCAACAATTCTCATGATATTGGTCCCAATAACCACGCAAAGTTTTAAGTTGATCGATTGAACCTTTATGATTGAATGATTCCTTGTTAATTTCCAAAAATCACAGGATCTCGTTCAAAAAATATTTAAACGGTCATATCAGTTTCGTAATATACGTTTGAAAGTTTCTGCTCTAACAACCTTGAAGTGAAGATTCGAAGATGCCTTGATATGTGAAATTCGAGAACTATGACAGCCAGCACGCAAAATATCCGTAAACTGTCAATAACTTTAGAATTTATACACAGTTTATTCAAAAAATTGTCAAAAATACAGATAATGTTGGACCAGATGACCATGCAAATTTTTAGGTTGATCGGTCAAACGGTTCTGGTTTAAATTTCAAAAAGCACATGAAATATTTTTTTAAATTTTAACCAATGAGAGGATTTGGCTGAAAATTTGTAAAATAAGAGACAATGTTGGTCTTAATGACCATGCAAAATATAAGGTTGATCACATTTGTCGAAGACCATTTTCATTTTTCAGCCTATCAGGAGATGTTTATTAAAATTTTAACCAATCAATGGATTTCAAAAAAAAATAGGGTCAGCAAACAGAAAAGGTTGTCTCTACATGTGTGCAAAATTTCAGATCGATCGGTGAAACGGTGCGACTTCTATTGCTCCAGATAGCAGCCAAAAATATACACACAAAAAAAAAACAGGTCCGTGTCAAAAGAGTCAAAAGGAGACGCTCGGTTCGCTCGCTCAATTAAAAGCTGTTTCCTGCTGTTTTTTTTTATGTATTGCGACTGTAAAAGACATTATGTCAACTTTATTTTCACGTGATAATGCGAGGTCACTGCCCCTCCCACTAAGCAACCCCAAGTTGTTTTCTACAAGGTCAGAGCTCTTCTGTCATTTACGCGAATAGGGGAGGATCACTGACTGGACTTTAGAAATAAAAAAGGTTGAATATTGGGGGTTACCTTGGTGATCATTAGAAAAAAGCAAAAAAAGCAAAGCTCATTAGAAAAGCAAAGCTTTTCAATGAAAAAAAAAGTATGAAATTGAAATGAAATGTAGACTTTTCAAATCATTCATCTGGCATATTATGACATTGAGTACACTTATCGAATAATGTCCCCAGAACTGGGGAGTTAATGGCAGGCGCGTAGGAACTTTATTTTGACAGGGGGGGTCAAACTTATAGGGGATCGATGGATGTCAGGAAAGGGTAATTCACTGCTACAAGGAGTCTGGGGGACACATCCTCAGTTAGCCCCGCAGGGCCTTTTTTGAATTTTTGATACAAAATAATCGAATTTTAAGCTATTCTTCTCAAAGTAATGCAAAATGTGTGATATGCAACATTCTGTGGGAACTTAAGAAAACTTATTTTTATAGAATTCCCAATGGCCCCGCAGGGCATTTTTTTACATTTTGATAAAAAAAATCGAATTCGACGCTTTTTTTGGTATCTTTTTAAAGAAATTTAAAATTTGTGTCCTATGCAATATTCTTGGGAATACAGGAGACAAAATAAAATTTTGTTATTTGACAAAATCCTAAATGGCCCCGCAGGGAAATACTTGAATTCTAGTGAAAGAGAATCGTTTATTTAATTTGATTCATGAGGATGATCATGTTGGACAAATGAGTAAATGAGTTGTCTCATTGGATAATACCTCTGTTCAATTAGTTTTGCAAAACTTGAGAAAATTTTGAGAATTCAACCTCATAATGGAGCAAATCTGTGCATTCTGTGCAACACTTAATCAACATTTGTGAATATCTGGACGTGTTCAGGATCTCTAGCAGGGGGGTCAGGATCTCTGGCAGGGGGGGTCAGGCTCCAGACAGGGGGTTCCGATCCCCCCTTTCCCCCCCTATTCCTACGCGCCTGGTTAATGGGCAAATTTGCGTCAAAATCACGTGAAACCACGATCTGACACACTGAAGTGGGATTCGAATGAAGGCCTCGTAATGCAATGTCGATCAGATATTGAAAGAGAATATTACTCGTTTCCTATTGACGACGAACTACCCCTTCCCCTTGTTTTGTTCCGCGAGAGAACTGATAAGGAAGTCACGTGATCTAACCGGTCGGTAGGTATTAGGGGTATACAACGTGGGACTCTGAAGAAAAATCGACGATCATATTTAAATGTGCCGAGTGTACCTACTCTTTTTTTGAGTTTGCAATAGAAAGTGGTTATTTCTACAAGGAAATACTTTTGATACATTTATACCTAATACTTATCTTTTTCAAAATTTAATTGTGATTTCAAATTAATAATTCTGAAAAAAAATTATTATGGTATCTACAAAACATACAAAATATTAGGTATACTATACCTTCAAATTTGCATTATGAGGAGAATAGGAATAGAAATTATCATTTTCTTGATATAATCAAGAAAATCATAAATTCTCTTCCTTCGTTTCTACAGCTTTCATAATTATCAAAGTTGCATAAAAGTTACAAGTAGGTACCTCAGCCTGTACCTCCTGTACCTAGCTTTAAAGTGAAGTGCTACCTTCAAATGAAAAGGGCAATTTTATTTCAGTTTGGAAAAATTAAAAATTAATTTTTTTATAAACTTCAAACTGATCAACATAATTTTGCCCAACTGCCATGATGCGAATGTAAAGACAATGTACTCACTGCATCGTTGCACTGCTTAGTGCAGGCGGCTTTCTGCGCGGCATCGCAGCTGGGCAGCTGCGCGTTGGGGACGGAGTGGAGTCGGTGCGCGTCGTCCACTTGGTGGCGGAAGAAGCCGGCACACTGGCAGGTACCAGTGGCACTGCACACAATACAACCATCATTCATTACATGCGGTCAAGATGCATCACATCATTTCAACACATCATTTCATCATGCATCACATCATTTTGGAAAATACAAAATCATGATCACTATTGGAATTTCAATTTTATATTTTTTTTTAATAAATTATTTTTTGGAAAAAAAAATAATTAGAGAAACGAATCTTTTAAAATTTAATTTTTGATTAAAAACTTACATAATATTACCTACAATCCTAAGAAAATGTGCTTAGGAGAAATGAAAAATTAAGATTGTTTAGGTAGGTACATAATGTAAATGTTTCTAGATAGAAACATTTAGACACATATAGAAATTAAATTGTAAAATTGTAAATTATATTGTATTAAAATTAATTATAATACTGTAAAATTGTATATTAAAATTCATTAATGCTCGGATCTGACAATTAAATCCCTGTTATATTTTGATTTATCATATTTTGAGTATATTTTGTAATAAACTGTCAATTCTTGCAGTTAATAAACTCATCAGAATATCACCGCATTATTTCATAATTTAATAAATGGATTCTGAAAGCTTTCACGATAATATCATTTGTATTTTTTTATATATATTTTTTTTATATATTTATATGTATATTTTGAGTATCAATGCAAAATCGTTCCTTTTTAGTATTTTGAGCATAATATTTGAATGTTACCAACCTGCTGTAACCGACGACACTCAAGATGGCAAGAACAACGGCGAACTTCATGGCTGCTACTTTATCGACTTATCACTGCAGACTTGAAGATATCGACTGATGATTCAACCACTGCACACCGTCGCTTATAAACATCTGAGCTGAGCAGGAAATCCAGCTGGTCGTGACATTGGAACGTTTTCAAATTCAAAGTTTTCCTCCTTCGCCTCTGCATAGATTCCACAAATACAATAACATGATTCCAGTTCTAGATGGACTTTCATATTTACGTGATGCAATGTTTAATGACTTCGATTGTAATCAACGAGTGTCGTGGAAAGGGGTGTGGGGGAGGGGGGACGTGCACATACTAAAGAAAATAATTGGAATAGATTTGGTAAAATCCAAGGGAAACGAATTGTACGTTTAAGGGTAGCCTCCACTTCTGGGGAAATGGTCCCCACTCCCCTTTCACATGGCGCGTAGCCCCATAGAGATTTTCAATAACAAAATTTTGTGTGCGTTTAAATATTTAAATGTTTTTAAAAAAATATATAGGGCTCATTTAAATTGTAATAAAAGAATAATAATAATAGCATAATTTAATAATTAATTTAATAATAATAATAATATAATACTCATTTCTTGGAATATTGTTGCTGCTCCTGTTTAAAATTTTCTTGGCGGCACAGCCAATCAGATTCTTCAAAATCATTGAAACAGTTGAATTTAATCCAAAAATCTAGCACAATTTAGTGTTTATTGTTTACCTACTCCTCTCGTAAGAAAACACAACATTTCAAGAATAATGTATCGAAAACATGTCATTTTTTGTATTAAAAATGGTAGAGTAATTATCCTGCCCCCCCCCCCCCCCCCCCCCATACACACAGTTAGGAAACAACCAACTTGCGGAAACACTTATAGAAATAAATGTCTACGTGAAATACCTTTGGACCCAGAAGATCGGGAATTCCTCTGTAACACGAAGTGTGTGTTACAAAATCAACTGCTGCACTCCATAAGTAAACATAAGAGATAATTCCTAAATGTCGTCATCCACTTTTCAACCATTCAAATTGAAGAATTTGAAAAAAAATAAACTAAATCTAAAATGTTACCATTTTTGCAGCACGTTGCCACTTAGTCACATTACTGTGTACATTGTTTTTCACATTTTTCATAATTTAATATGTTGAATAGTTATGTTGATATAGGAAAATCTCCAGTGTTATCTTCGTGCGGCCGACTATTAATAATTATTTCTCTGAGGTATTACCTTATCCCTCCCCCCCCCCCCCCCCCTCATCAAGGAATGATTGTTTTCAGTGCACAGAGTGGATTTGCATAATTGCATCACATGGCAATGCGTGATGATGCATGAGGAAAGATTGAGGGTATAAATGCATGTAATGCGAGCATGTGAACTGGTTTCCCCACTCCAGGCAAGGCAGGTATCATAGCAACGTGACTGTGACCACTGTGACCGGTATTATCTGGTACGTGAGGAAGAATAACATCGAAACACACTTATTAAATATACAAGGAAAAACTAGGTTAACAACAGGAAAATGTTGCATATATTTCAATGTACATTATATCTAGGTAAACGCTCAGAGTAACGCGTTGATGAGCGAGCACGGATACGCGCAACAACTCGAACCGAAATTCTGTCTATCGAAAATGTCATTAACAGTCAATAATTCTTGAATTTCGTCACAGATTTGTATGGATCTCCAACAATTTGTTGATCGATTGAACCTTTATGATTGAACGGTTCCTTGTTAATTTTCAGAAATCACAGAATCTCATTCAAAAGATACTATACCTGAGACCACTTATATGATAAGTGTGTGAACACAATATTAGATCGATCTGTTAATCGGTCATATCAGTTACATATACATTTGAAAGTTTTTGCTCCAACTACCTTGGAACTGAAGATTCAAAGTTGCCGTGAAATATGAAATTCGAGAAATTTGACAGCCAATACGCAAATTGTTCGTAAATCGTAAACTGTCAATAACTTTTGAATTTTAACACAAATTAGTCTGAAAATTGTCAAAAATACAGAAAATGTTGGTCCCAATGACCATGCAAAGTTTTACGTTGATCGGTGAAACGGTTTTAGTTTAAATTTCAAAAATCATATGAAAGATTTTTTTAAATTTTAACCAATGGGATGATTTGGCTGAAACTTTGTAAGATTGGGGAAAATGTTGGTCGTAATGACTTGACAAAATTTCAAATTGATTGAACCAACCAATCGAAAGATAATTTTTTAAAATTTGAACCAATCAGTGGATTTCAAAACAAATTAGGGTCTGCAACGCCCAGATATGGTTAGTACATGCATAGAGGTAACCCTTCTTACCTCTATGGTACATGTGTGCAAAATTTCAGCTCGATAGGAGAAAAACTGTGACCTGTATACCGGCAGTAACAGAATTACAAAAAAAACAAACAGAGGTCCGTGCCAAAAGAGCTAAAAGGAGACGCACGCTTCGCTCGCTCTTCGCTATCCCAACGGCTGGTGTGTTGGATACCTCGGTTCTCGTTAGATCACCGAGGTTAAGCAACATTGAGCGCGGTCAGCGATTGGATGGGTGACCATTCAACTCTGCCTTGCCAGGTTGCTGCCGTTGGGCCAGAGAGACTGGGGTGTTTGGGGGTTAGTGTGACGACCTCCCTCCACCTGTTATCAGTCTCTCGGCGGCGCGGGTTGTGGAGGCTTGTGCTGTGAATGTTACACCGTCCTTCGGAAGGGACGTTAAGCCGTTGGTCCCCTTGGTATCTTTCGTCAGGAGTAGGCTACATGCCGGTACCGGGTTTCCTCTCCTCCCTTCTCTATATTACATTCTCACTAGTGGAGCCTGGCTCTGTTGAGAATATAGACTTAATAATAATAATAATAACCTATGTTAAATGTTTCTTTTATTCGAATTGATTTTTTGAAATTTGTAAGATAATATTGTAATTTATTGTAATTTCTAAGATGATAAGTCCAATATTTATATTAGGAATGTTATAAAAAACTTGAAACTAGCGTTTGAAGAAGCTTTAGGCATGGGCGTCAACAGAAAACTTTAAATTTTGGTGGTGTTTACGTATAGTTTCATTTATAAGCAAAAAACTCAAAAAAGTTAATTTCAAGTGTCAAAAAGCCAAAAAAAACCTACGGGGCAAGGTGAGGTCATGTCCTCCACCACTTCAAAGTGCAAAACTTAAAAAAACATTGAATATTTTAACAAAATAAGCCTTATACCGTCTCAAAATTGAATTAAAAGTATCCAAAAACTAAAAAACTGGCTCAGGCTCTAATCAGCGGTCGAATTGAGGGGGAGGGGATGCGGAGGGATGTTATTCCCCAATCGGGTATATATTGATGGTACCATCCCCCCATGGCTAATTTGTCCACTACACCATCCCCCCATGAGAGATTAATTTATTTATTTGGGGCATGCCCCCCACACCGTATTGGAGTGAAAATTGTGAAAATAAAAACAAAATATTATCAAAATACGCTTCAGAACGTCTTAAAATTGATTTCAAAGTGTCAAAAAAACAAAAAACGCCCTGCGGGGCAAGGTTTTTGAGGCATGCCCTCACACCTTATTGGAGTGAAAACTGTGAAAAATTAAAAAAAGTTAAAAATCAAAATGCACCTTAGAACGTCTCAAAATTGATGTCAGAGTGTCCAAAAGCCAAAAAACGCCCTGCGGGGCGCGAGAATTGAATTGCAGTTAAGTTCATAAATGGGGTAAAAATTAACCAATGAGAAACTAGTGCAGTCGACCGCTATCATACTTAACGTGGCTCAACCGATCGAACATTCCAAAATATTTATTTTTTGAAATTACCATCATGAATTACTTTTTCCAACATTTGAACTCTATTTAAGTATAAACAAATCATAAAATGTAATTTTACTTGCAACTCCTGTCTTACAGCGAGGTTTAAAATTATTGCCTTCCGAGAATGAACAAAACTTTAACATAGGAGGTATAGGAAAATCATTGCGTTTTTGGCTTATAACTTCTAAAATAGCACACGTTAGTATTGTTTTCAATTTTTTCCCTAATAGGATATCCATATATCTACCAGAAAAAAAGTTTTTTGATCAAAGTTGGGACTACATAAAAATTAGATCTTCATTATAAGCCTAAATTTGACACGATTTTACTTGTCTGCCATAAGATAGCATGGGGAAGAAAACTCAATTTATCTCAGAAACTAGACACGAGAAGTGTTTAATTTTGTTCAAGGATTGTGTATGGCATGATTATCAATAAGTAGACAAAATATTATGAAAATCTGAGACCATGCCCGATTGGATGAGCCACCTTAATAAAATGTAAAATGCTTTTACACCTCTAGGTAACTTATTTAACTTTTGCTTAACTCAATTTCAATTATTTAAATATACATTATCTTCATATAACATCAACTGAAAGAAAATTGACAGGGAAGGCAATGACATTTCATTAATCAAATTAAACAGCTGAGCAAAGACAATGACATTTCATAACAGCTGATCAGCTGAGCAAGATCGCCGTCATGATTGTAGTGACGTTTTACCACCCTTACTCCTTGGCTGAAAAATAACTCCATTTACGAACTAAACTGCAATTCAATTCTCGCCTGCGGGGCAATGTGGGGGTTGCACCCCCCCCCCTCAACGCGTGACAAGTTTTGTTCCTTCACTTGCCCCCTTTGACAGATTTCCTGCCAGTACACCATCCCCCCATGGACAGACTTCCAATTCGACCACTGGCTATAATGCTCCGGTTTTGCAGGAGGGTTCCCAGATGATACGCCGCTACCGCCTCCTCCCAACGTCCATCCTTCACCTCTAAAATTAAGGTTAAATTTAGTTTAGCTGTATAGTCACATAGTCTAGTCTAGCTTCTTCTAGCTAGGGGCTTTAGTGAGACGGCATGAGTTGTGGACTGTGGGAGCATGGGAAGGTACAAAATAAGAACAACGTTTTACAAAGTCATGGTGTTCAATTATTTTAATCAATTTATTTCTATCATTTATCATGGACACCTCTAATCATATCGATGAATTGTATTTAATAAAATCATATTGAAGATATCGTACCTACTAAAATCGACAGTTTTTAAATAGTAGTAACACAGTAAATTGAGCTTGTGATAAAAGTTCATGGATGAGAAAAGCTCATAAAAGTTAACGATTCCATATGAATCGCGGGGATCGAATAGTTTTCTGTCACAGACTTAGTAATAGTGAGGGATGTAAGCACAAAAATAGTGCAAAATGTTATACTAATTTTTCCTTGGGCAGTCTTATAGGAAATTTTCCGCTCTCCCATAATTTCGATATCCTCAAAAAATCGGGCGGCCATTTTGGGCCCCAGGGCTGTCCAAAGTGCCAAAAAGTGTGTATTTCAGTGAAATTATTAAACTTTTGTAAATTTATTGTTCTTGTATAATAAACAATGTGTCAGGAACGTACGATAAAAAAATAAAATTTCTAAGTCTAACTAAAGTTGTATTTATTCAAGAAATTAAAGATGTCGGCGAGTAAGCTCTAAAATGACCGCCATTTTCAGGGAATTCGTGTTTCAAGGTTGTTTATTATACAAGAACAATAAATTTACAAAAGTTTTATAATTTCACTGAAATACACACTTTTTGGCACTTTGGACAGCCCTGGGGCCCAAAATGGCCGCCCGATTTTTTGAGGATATCGAAATTATGAAAGAGCGGAAAATTTCCTATAAGACTGCCAAAGGAAAAATTAGTATCACATTTTGCACTATTTTGCCAAATGTATGTGCTAACAGCCCTCACTATAAATGGGATAAAAATGAATTGTTTCAAATTCCAGTTTGAATATTTTTAGAGTGAAATAATATATGGTTGATATAACTAGAATGTGTTTTCAAATGTCTTTCACGAGTGAATTGGAGTCGTGAAAACAGGGTTAAAATTGATCGATTATTTCATTCGAAATATAACATATTTACTGTTAAACCTCATTTTCCTATGCAATAAATGTCAGAATACAGCATTATCACTTCTACATCATAATTAAGTTATAAGAGATTTGTCAAAGTGTTTGCCATTAAAATTCCGCTTAGAGGAAATCTATAAAAGAGTTCGCTTACTGCGCGCACTGCACTTGCAGGCCCTGTGCGCAGCAGATGTGTCCCACCGCCTGTCCAGCCAGCTCCCACTCCCCGCTGCACACCTTGGCGTGCACTGCCAGCTGACCTGTCCAAACAAAAAATGTAGCAACTAAAGGATGGCTTGCCGAGCAGTAGTATAGAAGCTATTACATTAATAGATAATGCAGAGCATGCAGATACAGATATCATACATTTAAATGCTCAAAGTTTAACAAAGAACTATTATGAAATTCTAACTTACATTAAGAAAATAAATCCGATTTTAATAGGCATTGGGGAAACTCATGTAAATGATAAGATATATGACAAAGAAATTGACATACCTGGTTATAGAATGATCAGATGTAATTCTCATTCGAGATTTACGGGGGGAGTTATTATGTATGTTAAAAATAACATCAGTGCAAATGTCATTGTTAACATAAGTGAAAAGAAATTAGGATACTGGTTTATTGGGGTGCAGGTCTGTATAAGAGGATCCACATGTGTTATATACACAGGGTACATATCTCCTTATGCTAAGAAAAAAGAAGCAGTTAATTTTATTGAGAAGATTTTTGAAGATGTTAAGAAAGTTAAAGGTATATTTATTATGATAGGGGATCTAAACTTTAATTGGTTGGTAAATGTTGGGTATGTTAAGAGACTGAAAGAGCTACTTGCTGAATATGGTCACAAACAGATTATAAAGGTCCCTACTAGAGTGATGAAAGACACAAAAACTCTCATCGATATTGTAATTACAAATTATGGTGCACTGGTAACTGCAGATATCATGCCTAATGTTAGTATATCTGATCACGAGGTGATTGGTGTCACTATTAGAAACGCTCAGATAAATAAAAAGGAAGCCAAGGATGTGACAAGATGGGTCGATGACTGGAATAATTACAATAGTGATGCTTTTAGGAATGACCTTTATACGAGAGATTGGAGTTATAATGATTTGGATTTGGATTCCAAGTACAAGGTGTGGAAGACAAACATATTAGAGTCTAGGAATGAGTGTTTAAAAAAAGTTGAAGTAACAAGAAAAAATAGAAAGAATATTCCGTGGCTAGGTAGGGAAATTAAAGAAAATATATCTAGCAGAAACTTATTGTATAAGAGGGCTAAAGTGTCGGGTAATCATGATGACTGGATACAGTATAAAAAGAGTAGAAATGTGGTTACCAGAAGTCTCAAGTCTGCTCAAAGAAATTACTATGAAAGAAAAATTGATGATGTTAAAGGGGATAGTAATAAGTTATGGCGTACACTTAAAGGAATTTGTAATACAGAAATGAAATGTGATATTCAGAATGAAATTGTAAATAATGAAGATATCTTGTTGACGGAGGAAAAGGATATTGCTAATGCTTTTAACAATTATTTTCTTGACAGTATCACTAAGATAGTTGAAAGTATTCCAAATTTGGATCATTATACAGTAGAGGAAGAAAATGTAAATACTTTTGAATCTTTTAAAAGTATATCTCTTGTGACTCTAGAACATGAAATGAAAAGTTTGAAAAGCATAAAGGGTGATGTAGATGGTATACCGTATAAACTTTTCATGGATTCCCATAAAGTGTCCAAATACTTTGTTCTTGATTTTATAAATATGTCATTATCGCAGGGCTGTTTTCCTACTGATTTAAAGGAATCTACCATCATTCCTATTCCTAAGGTGAAAAATACGATTCAAATGTGTGAATTTAGACCTATAAACATGTTGGCAATCATGGATAAAATACTTGAGAGTGTGGTACACAGTCAATTAAGCGAGTACCTGGATGTAAATAAACTTTTGTACATTAATCAATCTGGATTCCGAGAGAAACACTCATGTGAGACAGCAGTTCAGGGTCTCCTAGCTAAATGGATGAAAGATGTAGATGATAATAAAGTTACGGTAGCAGTTTTTCTGGATCTTAAAAGAGCGTTTGAGACCGTTAATTTGGATAGATTACTCTACAAAATCAGGTATAAATATGGTATAGAAGGAACTGTTCTCAAGTGGCTACAAAGCTATTTAGTTGGAAGGTACCAAAAGGTCAAATATGGGAAGTGTTTGTCCGAGAAGAAATTGTGTATTCATGGTGTTCCACAAGGCTCTACATTGGGACCATTACTTTTTATTATGTATATTAATGATATTCCGAGTGTTGTTGAAAAATGTTTTTTAAATTTGTATGCGGATGACATGGTGATTTCTGTAGCTTCTGAAAATGTAAATGAAGCCATATGTACAATAAACCATGAACTTATAAACGTAGTAAATTGGCTTCATGTAAATAAACTTAAACTCAACGAAAGTAAATCAAAAATGATGGTAATTGGTAGAAAAAATGTAATGAAAAACACTCAGCCGCATGATAATGTAACTATAAGTGGAATTAATATTGAGTATGTGGAATTTTATAAATATTTGGGGGTTTTAATTGATAATAGACTATGTTTTAAGAAACATATTCAAGATGTTATAAGTAAATTAGGAAAGAAAATCGGATATATGTATAGAGTTGGAGGTAATCTATCAACATGGACTAAAGTTATGATATATAACTGTATTATAAAACCGCATTTTACATACTGCAATACTTTGTTTTATAATAACACACAAGAAGATATTAATAGGTTGCAGATCATGCAGAACAAAGTAATGCGATGTATTCTTAGAGAAAGGAGGATGACCCCAACGAGTGGCATGAGAGAAAAACTTAAATGGTGTACTATCAGAGAAATGATAGACATAGCTGTGTATATATTTGTTTTTAAAATTTATAAAGGGTATATGCCAAAGTATTTTATCATTGACAAATCTCTGCATGAACACATGACTCGTCATGCAGATGATGCTTTTCTTACGCATTGTAACTACAGTAGGTTAAATAACAGTATATTTTATAAAGGGTTTAGGGATTTTAACAAAATCCCTAGAGTAATCAAAGATAGCAAAGATGTTCACGAGTTTAAGTTGGCTATAACTAAACATGTCAAAAGTGAGAGCAATTAATATGCTGTGTATTAAATAGTGTTGTGGATGTAGTTTAATAAGTTTTATAATGAACAATGTTTATCAATGACTGTCTTTTATAATTACAATGTAATTCACAAATGACAATAAAAAAATACTGAATACTGAATACTGACCTTGAGTGACGTCACCCGCGTGCAGTGCGCAACCCAGCTGCGCAACAGTCTTGCCGTTGCTGGTCACATGGCTCAGGTTGCCACTGCCAGTGAGAGTCGAGTACTGCGGCAGAGAAGTCAAAGCGAATAGAAATCATAAGAAGAATAGTGTGTCCACTGCATGCAGTTGCCATGTTAACCAAGTGTATACGTCATTGGAGGCGAGCCTTGATCTGATCGACGCGACCTCCTTCAGGCATTAGCGGCAAATAGCTGAACTAGAAGAAGGTGAACGTCTACGAGAACTCCAAAACAACAGACAATGTTAGTAGTTCTCTATTCTGCCGCTACGGTCGCATCGTTCCAAAAAGAAGGTCGTTGGTGTTACACGTTTTGCCATGCAGTTGAGTCACCGTCCATTCTATGTATACAAGGCTGTGATTTTCTATCCACTCTGGAGAAGTTGCGCTCTGTTCACTCACACTCTACTGCCACATTCCCTGCTGCGTGCTGCAGTCACAGATTTGGATACGATTAGAGACACATGGCTTGACGAAATGATTGGAAATTTTAACCGTGATAAGATAAAAGACAAACTTAGGCTTAGGGTTATCACTTGGTACTTTGTTAATTTTTTGCTTTGTTATTTAGTAATTATTAATTGATCATTTGCCCTCAGGCGTTGAAGGTCCTCTCCAAATGGAGCTACTCACCGTGAGCGCACATTTGGCAACACAGGCTGCCTTGGCAGTGCCATCACAACCGCCCTCCACCTGTTGATCAGGAAGTGCATGGAGCTTGTGCGCATCATCCACTTGGCCGCTCAAGAAGCCTGCGCACTGACACACCTCGCAGCTGTGACAGACAATGTGGCAACATGTGAGACACTTGGCAACACAGTCACAACCCCCCTCCACCTGCTGGTCAGGCAATGAATGGAGCTTGTGCGCATCATCCACTTGGCCGCTCAAGAAGCCTGCGCACTGACACACCTCACAGCTGTGACAGACAATGTGGCAACATGTGAGACACTTGGCAACACAGTCACAACCCCCCTCCACCTGTTGATCAGGAAGTGCATGGAGCTTGTGCGCATCATCCACTTGGCCGCTCAAGAAGCCTGCGCACTGACACACCTCACAGCTGTGACAGACAATGTGGCAACATGTGAGACACTTGGCAACACAGTCACAACCCCCCTCCACCTGCTGGTCAGGCAATGAATGGAGCTTGTGCGCATCATCCACTTGGCCGCTCAAGAAGCCTGCGCACTGACACACCTCGCAGCTGTGACAGACAATGTGGCAACATGTGAGACACTTGGCAACACAGTCACAACCCCCCTCCACCTGCTGGTCAGGCAATGAATGGAGCTTGTGCGCATCATCCACTTGGCCGCTCAAGAAGCCTGCGCACTGACACACCTCGCAGCTGTGACAGACAACGTGGCAACATGTGAGACACTTGGCAACACAGTCACAACCCCCCTCTACCTGCTGGTCAGGCAATGAATGGAGCTTGTGCGCATCATCCACTTGGCCGCTCAAGAAGCCTGCGCACTGACACACCTCGTAGCTGTGACAGACAATCAGTTCCACATTCAAACATGGGCGTCCATCTTGCCCCCCCCCCCCCCCCCCCCCCACCCCTGGATGTAAGGAAAACATAATTTTTTGTGCTGTTCTACGTATAGTTTCATTTTGTAAACAAAAAACTAAAAATAAAACATTTGAAAGTGTCAAAAAACAAAAATTTCCATGCGGGGCAAGGTTGAGGGCATGCCCTCCACCACCCCAAAGGTTCACATTTAAAAAAAATATATTGAATATTTCAACTAAATATACCTCATAACATTTTAAACTTGATTTCAAAGTGTCCAAAACACAAAATGCGCTCTGCGGAGCAGGGCGTTGCGGGGGGCGAGGGGAGGAAATTTGTTTTTCTTGCCCCTTCCGCCGCGCCCCCCCCTCCCCCCCCCCCCCTCACTGGCAGAAATCATGAGGAACCTTACTTCATGCGTTAGCAATATGGCTTTCAGTAAATAAGTAATAGGGTGTTAATATATTTCTTGATATTATATCCTTATTTTATTGATACCATTTCGGTGTTTCCTTTTAATATCGCTCTCTCACAGCTGTATTCAAATACAATTAAACTATTAGAATGCCTGTCCCCCAACAAATAAACAAGATTGAGGATTGAGGATTGATTAAACCAAGATTGAGCAACCTGGGTGATCATATGCCTACATAAAGTGCAATTGTGGGGATATTTTCGAGCTGACAATGTTTAATGTATTCACATAATAACATCATTATCGCCTTTCTTTCCTTCTTACCTTCATCTAAAACTGTTCAACTAATATCAACATTTTATAAGAATTCCAAGTCTGTCTTAATATAATTACGATTTTTATTGTTATTTTAATATAATAACGGTTTATATTTAAATATGAAGCAAATCGCAAGGAAAAATAGTACTCAATATCATACATTTCCTGATACAAATCAATAATATTTTTTTTTTTTTTATTTCTTTTTTTGCAAAGTTAAGATACTTTTAACATAACATGAACGTACACTCCCCCAAATAATAAACGGTACTCGAAAGAAAATGAATTGACTGATTAAGGTTTGATGGCATCATCCCATGAAGTCAGTGCTAACGCATTATCTAACTCTTTTAGGTGAGCTCTGATTTCATTGATAATAACAAGGATTGATTGTCAAGGAACCGGCCCAGCAGCCAATACGTTTTGTACCAAGTACCGTTTATTATTTGGGGGAGTGTACTTTAGTACTCTGTTTGAACCATTTAAATGTCAAAATCAAAATTGAGTGCTTTCCAAGCATGGGAACCACATTGCAATACCACATTGCAATACCACATTGCTGTTGGTATCTATTAACATTCACCTAACTGAGGGAATCAGTAAAAACCATATTTCACTAAAACTCAACTATTTATTCCTAACTTAGCACGTACCTGGCATAAGCCACAACACCCAAGAAAACAACAGCAACAGCCAGCTTCATCTCGATCTTGCTCTGTGAACTTGATTCGACGAAATAGACAGATATTCATGCAGATCATTTCAAACACGTGTCACAACATGTCTAACCTTTCCCCCCTATCAGAACTAATTAGTTTGACTTCGAACTGTTCGAAAGAGCAAATTAAATGCTAATGATGTGCAATCATGGTCGTGGGTCATCACTGATTTGAGTCACCACACGTGGTCATGATGGTCAGCGTTGTACACAACAGATGGAACAATAAGTTTGGAGTTGTGCAAGAAATAGGAAATATCCAGATCGAAATAGGTTTTGTCAGAGAATGACTTGTACCTATGCTTGTATTCTGATCAGCCCATAGTACCCACCTATGGTCGGTGAAACCTGGCAATGCTAAAGTGGGTTCATCTTTGCCTGTCACCGACTTTAATAATCTCATTTCATTCCATTTTTATTAAAATCATCAACAGAATACGAAGATGCCAGAAGTGGGATTTTCACAACATAAAAACTCAATTTTAACTAGACTGAAAAAGTACGAAACAATTAATCTAGTGGAGCGGTCGCTCCACGCCAGCCAAGTCGTACGGCGCGCGCACACTCTCATATAAAGGCTGGAGCAAACCCACTTTTACTGTAGGCATCAAAGTGGCATTTTTGGCCTACTGGATCTTAAAATTGGCGAATCTCACATTGTTGGGAAATATCTCAATTTCGAGCAATGGCCCACCCTACAACATATACCAAATTTGGGAACAATAGGTTACGCCCTTTGCGAGCTAGAGGGCCGTGAAAACCGTGTTTTAGGGCGGTTTTCATAATAATAATAATAATAATCTTAGTATTAGTAGTAGTAGTAGTAGTAGTATCCTGGAATTCAAATCCGGTAAACAGGCCACAGCGTAAACGGCTTTTGGCGTCTGATTGCACTTTTGGCGTCTGATTTGCCCTCCCCCCCTTGACTTTTTTTGTGCCGCCATTTTGAAACCGGAAGTGACATCATATCTCGACAACGGCTGAGCTGATTGGAACGAAAATAGCGCCAAACGATTCGGACGGTCAACTATATGGATTATAAATAGCAACAGACTAAAATTTATGTTAACGAAACCGGAAATGACGTCATGAAATTTGAAATACATCGATTGGCATTTCGGCAACAAATTTGATCCGATTATTTTGATATTTATGTAACCTATGTACTTTTGATATCTCATTTGACTTGATATAAAACCAACCGGAAGCCGCCATTTTGAAACCGGAAGTGACATCATATATCAATAACGGCTAAATAGATTTGAACGAAACCAGCGCTAAACACTTTAGACGGTCAACTTTATGTATTATCATTAATAATATTTGCAGTTTTCCATACCAAAACTTGAAATGACGTCACACTTTTTAAGAATCTCACAAATTTACATGTTGATGCAATAAATATACTATTTCAGGCAGCTTATAATAAAATGTAATCATGTTTAAATTATAATTCAAGGAGTCAGTGATTTCAGCAGCCATTTTGAAACCGGAAGAAACGCCATATCTCGAAAACTGGTTGACAGATCGGTATGAAACTAGCGCGAAACGATTCGGAAGGCCATCTCTATGGAATAGGAACAGTCAAACTAGAATGTTCCTATTTATGAGACCGGAAATGACGTCATTCAAATTTATAAATTATTATAATCCCCTCCTATACAATAAATACATATTCAGAAAGCTTAAAATGATACACATCATTTATAGTTATAAATTCTATGTGGCAGTGCAGAAAGTTCAGCAGCCATTTTGACAACGGATATGTTGCCATATCTCGGAACTTGGTTGACCGATTGGAATGAAACCTTTGCTATTCTTCATGAAAATAACCAAATTGTAATGGGTGATTTTTTTTAAGGATATAGTAATTGTTCATTCGATTGTCACAAGTTGTAAGAATAAACTAAAAAAAGTAGTGATATCCCATTAAAAAACACTTCGTGTAAAAATAACAGCCAAGTCTCTTCAACTAAAAAAAAATATGAAATCTAAAAATTCTGCACTGAAAAGTAGTGATATCAAAAAATGAGCCAAGTCAAAACTTTATTTGAAAATCAAAAAATACTTGGCGCATCGTTTTTTTAGGGCATTATTGGTGTACTATGTATTTGGATATTTTATGTATATTTTATAATTGGCCTATACTTCCAAGCTTTTTATATACACGATGCGCCAAGTATTTTTTGATTTTCAAATAAAGTTTTGACTTGGCTCATTTTTTGATATCACTACTTTTCAGTGCAGAATTTTTAGATTTCATATTTTTTTTTAGTTGAAGAGACTTGGCTGTTCTTTTTACACGAAGTGTTTTTTAATGGGTATTGAAATACTAGAAACATCTTAAAGGGTACCTAAATCACAACTATTGAAATAAACTCTATCTGGGCCTGAATATGATACTGTTTTGTTGTAAATGTTTTAATAGTTTCTGTCGAGTGATGAATAAGGTCTAGAAAGGTACAAGTTTGAAAATTAATTGTATCAATAGTTGTCATTATTCTATTAATACAAAGCATACTTACACTGAAACATCCATGAGTGACAAGGAGTCAAATTTCTATAATAATCTCATGTTTATTTGGAAGGAAAACAAACAAAACTCTCAAAATACAATTTATAGCATTTATTATCTTGTCAACAATATTTTCACAATCACAGAAGACATAAAATTACAAAATAAAATATAAATTTGTAATTATACCAAATGAATAGGTACACCACTGACTTATAAAATAGCGAGTAATAATTGTTACCAATCTTGAATAAAACCGTGAATTAATACGTACATTACAAGTATCCTTACAGCCAGTATCAAAATGCCGAATGCAATTCAATAATAATAAGATGGGCTACATTTTCCCGGTGATAACATAATCCTTCACAACAAAGTATCGAGCTATGACGTCACTTGCTGGTTGACTAGCACGTGACTAGCTTGCCCTCCTTGCAGCAGACGACCCCACTGGTATCGCCCACATGTTGCCACTCCTCGTCGCAGAGCTTGAAGTAGGCGGCCGGTTGCGCGTTAGTGACATCGCCCTTGTGTACCGCGCAGACAAGTTCGGCAACAGTGTTGCCCTTGCTGGTGATGTGGCCGAGGTTGCCTTGGTTGGTCAGCTTCGTGTACTACGCAAGACACAAGGGTTAGTTGTTACAGACACAGAGAGACAAGTTCGGCAACAGTGTTGCCCTTGCTGGTGATGTGGCCGAGGTTGCCTTGGTTGGTCAGCTTCGTGTACTGCGCAAGACACAAGGGTTAGTTCATGTTGCAGACACAGAGAGACAAGTTCGGCAACAGAGTTGCCCTTGCTGGTAATGTGGCCGAGGTTGCCTTGGTTGGTCAGCTTCGTGTACTGCGCAAGACACAAGGGTTAGTTCATGTTGCAGACACAGAGAGACAAGTTCGGCAACAGTGTTGCCCTTGCTGGTGATGTGGCCGAGGTTGCCTTGGTTGGTCAGCTTCGTGTACTGCGCAAGACACAAGGGTTAGTTGTTACAGACACAGAGAGACAAGTTCGGCAACAGTGTTGCCCTTGCTGGTAATGTGGCCGAGGTTGCCTTGGTTGGTCAGCTTCGTGTACTGCGCAAGACACAAGGGTTAGTTCATGTTGCAGACACAGAGAGACAAGTTCGGCAACAGTGTTGCCCTTGCTGGTGATGTGGCCGAGGTTGCCTTGGTTGGTCAGCTTCGTGTACTGCGCAAGACACAAGGGTTAGTTGTTACAGACACAGAGAGACAAGTTCGGCAACAGTGTTGCCCTTGCTGGTGATGTGGCCGAGGTTGCCTTGGTTGGTCAGCTTCGTGTACTGTGCAAGACACAAGGGTTAGTTGTTACAGACACAGAGAGACAAGTTCGGCAACAGTGTTGTCCTTGCTGGTGATGTGGCCGAGGTTGCCTTGGTTGGTCAGCTTCGTGTACTGCGCAAGACACAAGGGTTAGTTCATGTTGCATACACAGAGAGACAAGTTCGGCAACAGTGTTGCCCTTGCTGGTGATGTGGCCGAGGTTGCCTTGGTTGGTCAGCTTCGTGTACTGCGCAAGACACAAGGGTTAGTTGTTACAGACACAGAGAGACAAGTTCGGCAACAGTGTTGCCCTTGCTGGTGATGTGGCCGAGGTTGCCTTGGTTGGTCAGCTTCGTGTACTGCGCAAGACACAAGGGTTAGTTCATGTTGCAGACACAGAGAGACAAGTTCGGCAACAGTGTTGCCCTTGCTGGTGATGTGGCCGAGGTTGCCTTGGTTGGTCAGCTTCGTGTACTGCGCAAGACACAAGGGTTAGTTCATGTTGCAGACACAGAGAGACAAGTTCGGCAACAGTGTTGCCCTTGCTGGTGATGTGGCCGAGGTTGCCTTGGTTGGTCAGCTTCGTGTACTGCGCAAGACACAAGGGTTAGTTCATGTTGCAGACACAGAGAGACAAGTTCGGCAACAGTGTTGCCCTTGCTGGTGATGTGGCCGAGGTTGCCTTGGTTGGTCAGCTTCGTGTACTGCGCAAGACACAAGGGTTAGTTCATGTTGCAGACACAGAGAGACAAGTTCGGCAACAGTGTTGCCCTTGCTGGTGATGTGGCCGAGGTTGCCTTGGTTGGTCAGCTTCGTGTACTGCGCAAGACACAAGGGTGAGTTCATGTTGCAGACACAGAGAGACAAGTTCGGCAACAGTGTTGCCCTTGCTGGTGATGTGGCCGAGGTTGCCTTGGTTGGTCAGCTTCGTGTACTGCGCAAGACACAAGGGTTAGTTCATGTAAATGTGTAGAAACTTGCTCCTCAAAACGATTTTTTTAAATTTTGTCTTCGGCCTCTAGAGAATTAAGACAAAATCAGATATTAAAGACCCATTACAGCCTAATAGACTAAATAATGCCACAAACTGGAGTAATGACCTCTGGTACGACCTCAAAGTGTTAAAATATGATTATTTTTCGATAAATATCATATTTACCACTTTGAGGTCGTATCAGAGGTCATACAGTTCTCCAGTTTGTGGCATTAATAATAGTCTTTTAGTCTGTAATGGGTTGCTACTATCTCATTTTTTAACATTATTTTATTGTGAAGAAAAATTTCAAATAAAACTCTGATGAACCGTGAGATTCCCGTTCGCTTACCCAGACCGAGAGATGGCGTTAGTAGTCAAAGTAATACCAGTTCTAAATATATTGATTAGAACAAAAGAAACATACAAATTTAAAGAAGTTTTCTTATGTTTACCACTTTTTTATGTTGACTTTAAATTTGACTTTTTACAATTTTTCATCCACCGGAACGCTTGTATAATTACCTGCTTTTAGGAACATTCTATTTCTCTTCTTAAGTTGTCCAGAAATTATTTTCTTTGAAATGGCGCTCGTAATTTGGTAATGGAATGTGACAAGAACCTGCCAAGTGTACTTACTACTGCGTCACACTGAGTCTTGCAGAGCGTGGACTGAGTCTCGTCGCAGCCCGTGACTGGAATATTCGGAGCGGCGTGGATCTTGTGTCCTTCATCCACTTGGTCCTTGAGGAACGCGGCGCATTGGCACTCCTGGAGGTAGTGTCCACTGCAAGGATCAACACATTACAACAGGGAACCTTCCCAGCATTTGCATCTTGACTGAGGGAAACCATCGGAGACCTCAGTCAGGAGCGGGAACGGAGCGCCAACTTTTTGACATAATAACGTTTTTACGTTTTACAAATCGCCGTTTCAAGAAGTACTTCGACACGCTACAACAACAAATTGTTTGAGAAGTTTCAGGATGAATAATAATATCTGACAATAGTTGAAGTATAGGGTAACCCATAAAAAACACTCCGTGTAAAAATGCCAGCCAAGTCTCTTCAACTATAAAAAATAGAAGAAATCAAAAAATTCAGCACTGAAAAGAAGTGATATCAAAAAAGGAGACAAGTCAACGAATTTTCAAAAATTTAATCGTATACCATTGAAATAAAAATATAACCCCCGAGAAATACTTAAAAAAAGGACTTGGCGCATCGTTTTTTTAAAGACACTTTTAAATTCATGAGCTTATGCCACTCACATACTACGTCGTTTAGAAATTTCTAGAAAAATTGGGACAAAACTGTCAAATTAAATATTAAACATTCCGTGAAATATTTTCAATTTAAGTACGCAAAGAAATATTTTGCATTTGTCTTACAATCAATAAATACAGAACAATTATGTTTGTGATTGGTAGGTAGTTTTGTGGTACATCATCATACCTAATGAACTATCATACTCAGAACCTTCTCGTCGTGTAATTAATTGTTATTAATTAACATTTTATACCAATAATGTCCAATTTTTCAATACTGTGCATTTAAACAAGTAATTTACTTAACAGAGGCATTCTAGGAATGTCATTGGTTGTTGCCATGACAATACAGTCCTAATAAACCGTTTAAAAGTTAGTAGAGTATTGAAAGACTGGTCCTAAATGTCATAAATTACGCAACGTGTTACTTTAGATTGTTAGTTGATTATTTGAGCTCAGTGCACTAGTCTCTTAATTTGCACTCCAGAGGCCCGAGTTACATATCCCATTGACGGCCTTCTTGTAATGAGCACTTTCGTGGCTTCCCTCAGTCAAGATGGAATGTTGAGGTCTTCCTAATGACCCTAGAAATAGTGGTAATATACGAATATAATAGGCCACTTTCGTGTCAAACAAACCATCTGCAATTATATTTCTTCAACGACATCACCAATAAACCTGTATTGACATTAAGTGTAATAGTAATAGTGTAATAGTGTAGAAAAGTGTTATAGGTATTGTGAAAGGTAGTTTGATTAATCGATAATGAATGTGATTGACCCAGGAAAAGAATTCTTCCTACTTTTAGGAAGAGTCTTTAAAAAAACGATGCGCCAAGTCCTTTTTTTAAGTATTTCTCGGTGGGTTATATTTTTATTTCAATGGTACGATTAAATTTTTGAAAATTCGTTGACTTGGCTCCTTTTTTGATATCACTTCTTTTCAGTGCTGAATTTTTTGATTTCTTCTATTTTTTATAGTTGAAGAGACTTGGCTGGCATTTTTACACGGAGTGTTTTTTATGGGGATATCACTAATTTGTTTAGTTTATTTACACAACTAGTAACACATATCAGAGCAACAATGACTAATTCCTTTAAAAAAATACGCCATTTCCGAATTGGTTAGTAAGAAAAATTGTGTGTGGTTCTAAATATAAGCTGAAAGAGATATTCCATGAGAATTTCGAAAGCATCGTTCCAATCGGTCTAGCCGTTTTCGAGATATGGCATCACTTCCGGTTTTCAAAATGGCCGCTGAAATTACTGCCACCTAGAGGTTATTTCTACAAATGTTATGTATCATTATAAGCCTTCTGAATATGTAATTATTGTAGTAAGAGGTGATTAAAGTATGATTATTTATATTTATGACGTCATTTCCGATTTCAGTAAAAGAACATTTCTACTTCAACTATTGATATTCCATATAGATGACCGTCTGAATCATTTGGCGCTAGTTTCATTCCGATTGGTCTAGCCGTTTTCGAGATATGACGTCACTTCCGGTTTCAAAATGGCGGCTTCCGGTTGGTTTTATAAAAAGGCACCTCAGACGCCAAAAGTGCACATGTGGTAAAAATGTCAAATCGATCGGTTCAGCCGTTTAGGCTGTGGCGGTGATAGCAACGTTCCTTGATATCTGAAGAAGAAGCGGAAGAAGAAGAAGAAGAAGAAGAAGATACCTTTTAAAAAGGGGTGTAATTTCACTGTTTTCACGGCCCTCTAGCTCGCAAATGGCATAACTTGTTATTCCAAAATTTGGTATATGTTGTCAGGTGGGCCATAGCTCGAAATTAAGATATTTCACAACAATGTGAGATTTTCCAATTTTAAGATCCAGTAGGCCGAAAATGCCATGTTGTTGCTTACAGTAAAAGTGTTTGGTCTGCTCCTCAGTTTATTAGGCATTTACGGTATGTTGAGTGAGTGTGAGTGTACAGTACGACTTGGCTGGGTGGAGCGACCGCTCCACTAGATTATATTTTTGATATTATTCTGGAGATGCTTAGTTCCAAAAAAATGATTAGTGAAACGCAATGAACACAGTTGACAAATATTAAACACACAAATTTATCAATAGCGTTCGATTTATACTGACATTTTGATAATTGTTATTATAAACACGGGATTTATTTAACGAAATCGCTCTGTGTAACGCTTTGATGAGCGAACCTTCGTATTGCGTGCTAATTGATATGCGTTCACAAGTTTCTGCTCCACAGACCTCTGGGAAAAGCCAAAACGAAATGCGAAATGCACAAATAAACAGTAAAAAATATCTGACATTTTTTCAAGAAATTTTACAAATTGCCGAACACGCATAAAATGTCAATAAAATATCAATATCTTTTGAAGAAAACAACATATTAGTCTGAAAATTGACAAAACATCTAAAATGTTGGGCCCGATGACCAAGCAAACATTGAAGTTGTGTACAAACGGTTCCAATTTAATTTTCAAAAAAAATCACAGGATCATGTTCAAAAAATATACACGAGACCGCTTAAATTACATTAGAATGTGTGCCAAATTTCAGATCGGTTTGTTGAACGGTTTGACCTGGGCACTGCTGGCAAAATCACAAAAAGCAGAAAAACAAATAAATTTACACACAGAAAATGAATACGAGTACCATAGTGACGCTTATCGCTCGCTCAATTATTGATCTAAAATACCATTCAACTCGATCGAAATTCAGCATTGGTAATTTTTCACTCTTCACAAATCAGAAGATACTGTTTAAAAAAATGATATATTTTAGAAGTCTTTATAAACGTCGGGTCGACCAGTGAAACGTTCTAAAAAGCTTACTAACCTGGCGTAAGCAAGCACACTCAAGAATACAACAAATGCAGTCTTCATATTCGTTTCTCTTCACTTGGACAGCTATGAACGAGGATTGAGAAGATACTGATAACGCAACCACTAAACACTGTGTTTATAAACTGACTGAACAGGTAAACCCAGCAGTGGTCCTCAAGTTGGGTTTATCAGGGAGGCGGTGAAAGTACCCCTGGGTTTCCGCTAGCAACCTTGCCGCTTCATAGCTACTGAGTCATTACATTCATAACATAGCTATTAGCCTTGGATATTTAGTGCAGTAGGCAATAATAAGTGGCAAACTAGCGTTAATTATTGAGATTCACACGTATGAACGACGTTGTAAATGTAAAAATAAATTTTATTTGTGAGTCATTTTTGTTTGTTTACACATTATAAAAAAAAAACATTGGTGCCATTGTGAAAGAAGACGATGTTTTTCTTGTTTATCTGCGAACCAAGCAAATGTAGATCTGTATTTGTTTCTAGGTCTTTCAACACTCTGCTAACTTTTAAACTGTTGATTAGGAGGACTGTATTGTCATGGCAAGACAGAGTTTTACTAACTAACGCAGAGTATTGAAAGAAATTTCCACAATTTTGCAAAGATGTGTTAATTTCTAGAAGACCGTTTCACCATGGCATTGGCAACACAATTTTACATGTAAAATTGCACTTTTTATTAGGAAAAACGTCGAAATAAAGCAGTAAAGATCTCATAGCTCAGTAAATCGTCCAGGAACGTGTACATTTAAAACGTTAAAATAAAATATTGGAACTTATACAAGACTTAGTAGTTTTTTTAAAGAAATCTATGGGTGGGAAAGCAGAAGTACTATTTTGAAAATATCAGCATGCCTTTTTCTGTATGGTCGCAATGTAAATTGAAAGAAAACTGTAACTTTGAAGGAAATTAGTCTTGAATCTCGGAAATATCTCGGAAATTAGTTCAGCTTGCGTACTTTTTCTTGGCATATGGTGCAGAATGCTATTTTCTATACGCAGAAAATCGACGATTTCTTAGGAGAGGGGAAATGTAATGGTCCCTCCATAATACTGGTTATTCATATATTTTAATATCACATAGATTTGAGCTGGGCAGAACATGAAATCGTGAAATTATTCTTCTTCATGATGCCTCTTGGGCGAGATCTGTGAGCGATCTGTCATGGAGGCGATAATGCAACCAACCCTCGCTCCTCGTCAGATTCCGAGCTCCACAAGACTCATAAAACTCCTTCGCAGCACTCGAGTCCAGCACGGAGAAGTCCAGGCGTCGGCAGTTGCTCTCGACAGCTTTCTGAAACAACACACAACATGCATGACATACGAACGACAAGAATGACCTTCTGGACATACGCGGGTGGCGCAAAATAAACTTACGCAAATTGTAGAAAACATGTGAAAATTTAATGTGTGCAATTTTCAGAAAGTTTTGAATAATGAGAAAAAGTTACAGATATTTGCATTCAGATGTTCAAAAACAGTTTATACCAGCGTTATAAAATTTTATTTGTGAATTATCTGGTTTATTTCGTTTTATCAACTTTAATTTCAATAATGTCTAACTTTTTTTGTTTAGAACTTGCACATATTAAACTTGGTAAGCTATTAAACTAAAACTTGGTAATCTTAAACTACCCAAATTAAACTTGGTAACTTGGTAAACAATTGGTAAGATGCCCAAAGTGTAATCGCATCTATCTTGGATACAAACGCTGAGAGAACTCGTTGATAAGCGAAGATCACAGCTGCTCTATTAGATTATCCATCAATAAAGCGGATTATAAACTATTTTAGGGTGAAACTAAGAGGCCGATCTTGCTAGAAATCAATAGACACACGCACAAGTGTTGTTTAGTCCCGTTACCTTGGCGACCGCGGTGAAGAGCGTCTTGCCCAGACCTTGCTTCCTGCATGACGGCGTGATGTAGATGTCCTCCAGATGCATGGCTACTCCAGTCCAAGTGGAGTAGATGAGGTAGTACAGTGCGTAGCCCACCAACCCTTCTTCGCCTGGACAACACAGAGCTTAGTACAGTGCGTAGCCCACCAACCCTTATATTCACCTGGACAACACAGAACTTAGTACAGTGCGTAGCCCACCAACCCTTCTTCGCCTGGACAACACAGAGCTTTCTCATAGAGGTTTCAAACAGTCTCGCCCATGAGGAGAAGAGAGTGAGAAGAAAGTATATTAATTATTACATTAGTCCGCCATTATTGGTATTTTTGTTTTCAACTAACAACTAACTGTACATCATTTTTTTTTTTTGGAGGTAACCTGCGAAATAAAAACGCGCACCCCGACTGGGAATCGAACCCAGATCCTTCGGGTTACCGGCCCTATGCTTTAACCATTAAGCTATCGGGACGCATTCTTAATCAGCAGGTTGGGTTGCCATACAACTCTTGCGAGTCCGAGTATCTGACCTATACACGAAGACTGAAGCACTTCGACTTCATTTGACAACGTGAATACATCTCTCTCGAATGGCTATGCTCAAACTTCTGAGCTACGAGTGGATTGTTTGATAATGATGGAAAATTTAGTGAATCTCTCACTTATACGAGTGGATTGTTTGATCCACTACGAGTGGATATTATTAAGTGAGAGATTCACTAAATTTTCCATCATTATCAAACAATCCACTCGTAGCTAAGTTTGAGCATAGCCATTCGAGAGAGATGTATTCACGTTGTCAAATGAAGTCGAAGTGCTTCAGTCTTCCTGTATGGGTCAGACACTCGGACTCGCAAGAGTTGTATGGCAACCCAACCTGCTGATTAAGAATGCGTCCCGATAGCTTAATGGTTAAAGCATAGGGCCGGTAACCCGATGGATCTGGGTTCGATTCCCAGTCGGGGTGCGCGTTTTTATTTCGCAGGTTACCTCCAAAACACCATCCCTAAGTGAGAGATTCACTAAATTTTCCATCATTATTGTATATCATTTATTGTTTAAAATTTACTTATAATCTTAATTTTATGTAGCTTTTTAAACTATTTGATTTGGCAGATTCAAAAATCAACACATTTTAATCTATATGAATATTATTATTGATTATTTATTTATTCAATCACTTATTTTCAAAGTAATTTTGGGAAAGGTTTACAAAATATATTTTTGTACAAATTATTATTCCCTTGTATGTATTTTCTTAATGAAGTGAAGTTATTGTTATTCTATCACAATTTTCTGGGTACGAAACATGAATAGTTTTGAAATGCAGTTGGTGCAGACGGTGTGTTCCTTCGGTTGATTGTGCTGAACAAACGGAACGAAACAAACCGTCTGCACAACTGCATTTTCAATCAAACGGTTCCGAAATCATCCATGACTTCATAAATAGTTTTATTTACATCTCTCAGTTTTTCAACTTTCGATTTTTTGTATTTTTAGAATTTACATTAGGTATGTACTTTGATTTATAAACTTTTATTGCTATACTTCACCTTGTAGACGATTATTTTATAATTGTGACGGGTCGACGGTTTTATGACCATCAATTTCAGAGGAAACATAAACCAATTGAACAGCTACATTGTTATCTCCTGTTCGTTTTATGTTGTCTATTTAGTCCTATTTTCATCGGATGTTTGAAGGGCATCCAGGTGAGAATAACTCGAAAACCAAGCTGCATTGAAACTTTACAACCAGTCACAGCTAATTTCAGGAATTGCCCAGTTTTTTCCTAAAAATGTATACTTAATAGAGTAGTTTCATCGCCCTGGTTGCTATGGTTACAAACCTTATTCCTGTTTACTTTGCTGAGGGACAGGACATTTTTAATAGTTAAATCGTATTTTATATACAGTTGTGAAATAATTATAATAAAAGGAAAGACAGAAATAGTATCAAATGAAATAAGGATATTATCAAGGAAGATACTTTTTATTGCTTATTTACTGAAGGCATCTGTCCCCCAGTTAGATTTTGGTCAACTGTGACGTCAGATGAAATTGCCTTATAAATGCAACTGTTGAATTGTTTTCATTACAGCTTCCAAAAAGTCATAAATAAATAAAAGTATTAATATGTATACCTACTGTGAAATACCAAGTAAAATACCATAATTCAATACGATTGCGTTATTTTTGAGCGAGCGAAGCGAGCGACTCCATTTGGCTCTTTTAGCACGGACCTCTGTTTTTTTTTTTGTTTTTTTTTTTTGTTTTTGTTTTTGTATGCTAAAGGAAGCAATAGAAGTCGCACCGTTTCACCGATCGACCTGAAATTTTGCACACATGTAAAGACAACCTTCTCTGTTTGCAGACCCAATTTTTTTTTGAAATCCATCCATTGGTTCATTGTTAAAATAAGTATCTCCTGATAGCCTAAAAAATGAAAATGGTCTTCGAGAAATGTGATCAAACTCATATTTAGCATGGTCAGTAAGACCAACAATGTCACTTATTTTACCAATTTTCAGCCGAATCTGTCAAGAAAGTATGCACTTATTGACATTTTTAATTGCTGTCAGAAATGAAACATTGAAAATGAATGTCTTTCCAATGCAACTGAATCTGATTTGCTTTAGGTACAAGAGTGTTTTGATGGTATGTACACTTTTTTAGTGAAAAGCAGATATTTTTATGTGTATTGAGTTGATCAAATTTGAATAATTCAATTTGGATCATAGTTTCCAACAAATCATTTCGAGTTTTTAAGGACCTTGATTGTCTTTTCGTCAATTCGTAGTTCTGATGGCCGTGCCTCCCGTGTTTCTACTTGGCTGATTTTGCATCCAGGAGAGATTAGAAACATAAGCTCACATTTCAATAATATCATTGAGTGGCGTTTGTTCTCTTCTAGCGTTCACACGTCATTCCAAATCTCTCCTGCATTGTGCTTCTTTTCGTTGATAATTTTGGCAATTTGGTGTGCAATTTTGTCCAGGGGATTGATTATTTCAAATTATTTTCTTCTTGGAAACGTTGGGTTAATTCCGTTTCTGAGCTTCTGTCTAGCCTGACATTTCCTTGAAGGTTAGGTATATCTCGGATTACACATTAATGGTGGTCATACAATGACACATTGTTTTATATTGATTCAGTGGATCGTAGTTTGCTTTCAGTTTGACTTAAAATAATGTTTTCTGTGTGTTAACGAACGCATATTCGGTTAATGTTTGCGCACGTGTCGTGCTCGCTCATTCAACGCGTTACACAGAGCGTTTTCCTAGTTTAATCACATACAGCCTCATGCTCAAAAGAATGTCCAGATTTATCGATGCAAGTGCCCAGAGTCTACTGGATTCCGTCCATAAGATTATTAGCACACGGTCTTGTGGTGTTGAGGACTGACATCCGCAAATATCTACTTGCGGATTCAACTTCATTTGTTATGAGCATGAGGCTATTACAGGCCTCAAGGAGAATGATTGATCTAAAATGTCTTACCTTGAATCACCAGGCACATGAAGAGCGGGTTTTCTCCCTCAAACCCATCCCTAGCCAGAGCTGTGAAGAGAGAAGCACACGCGATGTTTAGTTCTGTTTGAGGCGTTATGATTGTCAATGACTCCTGAGAGTTTCAACTCACTGGCTGCGTTGACTTCAGGACACGAGGGCATCTGGAGGCAGTCGGCCAGCTCCTGGAATACAGGATACATTCAGGATACATTCAGGATACATCCATATTGAACATCGAATCACTCCGGCCCATGGGCGTCCACAGGTGGAGGGGGGGGGGGGGGGCAAGGGGGACACTTGTTCCCCCCGGGATGTCAGGAAAACATAATTTTTTGTGGTTTTTCGTATAGTTTCAAAAAAGGTCAAAAATGCTCATTTTAAAGTCTCAAAAAAACAAAAAATACCCTGCAGGGCATGCCCTCCCTCCACCACCTCAAGGTCTAAAATTTTATAAAATATTTTATATTTCAACAAAATAACCTCAAAACGTCTCAAAATTGATTTCAAAGTCTCAAAAAAAACGCCCTGCGGGGCAAGGTGGGAGGCGCCCCTCCCTGACGCCTTGGAAAATTGGTTTCCTTGCCTTGCCCCCCCCCCCCCCCCCCCCGGCAGAAATCCTGCGGAAGCCATGCACCGTTTCTCGTTGCACTTTCATACGTAACGCATTACACCGTGAATGTCATTGTTACAAAATAATGAGAAGAAGTAAGAGGGAATTTTCCTCTAAATTAGATTTCAGGGGCTGGATTCACAAAGAAGTATAACTTTATGACCAAAAAATCTAATATCAATATTAGCTATTACCATGTTTTACCGGCATATCTTTATGAATTTTATTGTACAAATCACCATTTATTATGATAATATACCAAGTTTTAACATGGTAATATCATGGTAAGAGAGATATTGGTAGTTAAAATGCTATTCCGGCATAAAGTTATGCCAGAATAAGGCTTAAAACCTTTTGTGAATCCAGCCCCAGAATAATTGTTATAACCTTTATGTTATGATGGAGATGTGCCTGAACCCAGAGCTGCTATTTGTTAGATGAATAGTTTTCAAGTAATTGATTGAGCGAGCGAAGCGAGCGTCTCCATTTGGCTCATTTGGCACGGACCTCTGTTTTTTTTCTGCTAGGTGAGGCTGTACAGGTCACAGTATTTCTTCGATCGAGCTGAAATTTTGCACACATGTACGGACCATTTCCGGGCGTTGCAGGCCCTATTTTTTTTAAAAAATCCACTGATTGGTTCAAAATTAAAAAAAATATCTTTCGATTGGTTGGTTCGATCAATTTGAAATTTTGACAAGTCATTACGACCAACATTTTACCCAATCACACAAAGTTTCAGCCAAATCCTCCCATTGGTTAAAATTTAAAACCATCTTTACTGTGATTTTTGACATTTAAACTAGAACCGTTTGACCGATCAAAATAAACTTTGCATGGTGATTGGGACCAACATTATCTGTGTTTTTGACAATTTTCAGACACATCTGTGTTTAAATCCAAAAGTTATTGACATTTTACGGACATTTTGCTTGTTGCTATGGATCACGGCAACATTGACGCCTCAGTTCCAATGTTCCAAGGTAGTTAGAACAGAAACTTTCAAACGCATAATTATGACACTTATAATCAACAGATTGATCTGATATTGTGTAAACACACTTAAATCATATGAGTGGTCCCAGGTATATTATTAAAACAAGATTATGTGATTTTTAAAAATTAACAAGGAACCATTCAATCATAAAGGTTCAATCGATCAACTTAAAACTTTGTATGGTTATTGGGACCACAATTTTTGGAATTTTTGAAGATTTTTATACAAGATTTCGGTTCGAGGTGTTGCGCGTATCCGTGCTCGCTCATCAACGCGTTACTCAGAGCGTTTTCCTAGTTTAGAAAGATCGATAGAAATCATCGAATTTGAACATTGTATTAAAGCAATTGTTTTAAAACATTAATATTATCGACATTGATGTCATAATCTGGTGCATTGGGTTCAGTGTTGTGATTAGATAATTTTATTTATATCTAGATAAAGATAAAGATAACCTGTCAAAAATTTATCTAGATAAGATAATAGATAAATTTCCAAGAAATCATCTAGATAAAAGATAAAGATAACCTGCCAAAAATTTATCTAGATAATAGAAAAATTTCCAAGAAATCATCTAGATAAAAGATAAAGAAAAAAAATAATTATCTAGATAATTATAATAGATAATAGATAATTTTTTTACCAAATACTAAATTGTTCCCCAATTTTTTCGAATCCTAAATTTGGAACTCAAGTTTTTTAAAATTGGGGCCGTCAAAACAAGCCAACTAATGTGACTAAAATTAAGATGATTTTCCTTTTTTCATATCATCTGACATTTGAGGTTTGTGCATGTTTATACACACAAATACATTTTGAAATGTATATTTTTTATCTAGATAATTGCCAATAGATAACAATATTTTTATCTAGATAATGATAAAGATAACCAATTATTTAACTATCTAGATAAGATAATAGATAAAAAAAAAATTATCTAGATAATTATCTAGATAATTTTATCTAGATAAGTCACAACACTGTTGGGTTTGGTTTGGCAACAAAGCCTTCGCCCTGGTAACACATTGTTTTGTTGCGTATTTAGAAATGACATCATATTCTTGTCACACGTCACACACCGTTTTTCCTGCCAAAATGTCACATGATATTTAAATTTGATTCTTCTGAATGAAAATTTTGACTTTTTTGGTGGAGTTTTTTTTTCATTATTATTTGTGCTGATATTATTTACAAATTTGCCTCAAATGTTTCAGGATATTTCCCTTGATCATGAACTGTAGTATAAGTATCTTTATTTGAACATTTCAATCTCTCCAGGACACGTGACCCAAGATAATGAAGTGTAGATCAATCATCTCGGTCAGACGCGAGAAATATTATTCCATAAAGAAGGATTACCAATGAAGATCTCCTCTATTGTTGTTGAAGGACATTGTTGAAGCGATTAAGTTGAAAGAATGAACTGATCTTTATGCCTCAGTGTGAAATGAAATGCTCATCTCCTGTTAAAATGTTCCATTTTTCATCAATTCAGATTCACTACAACTCACAACATAATATTGTCTCTTCAAGAGAAGGGCACAATCTTAATAATGGCGGTTTCTATGCGGATCCTTCCTCTCAATTAATTTTAATTGCTAATTCAATATCCTAGGCAGCTCATAATTACCAGGGCCAGATTCATAATAGATTTTATTTATCATTATGTAACTTTATGCCGGTTAATTACCATCAATATAACTACAAGAAACGCTGAGTGAACGCGTTTTTAAGCGAACCTTACCCTGTCCCACTGAGAATTTGATCATGATCCAGTTCAATTACAATCGAAATCAAAATGGAGGCAAGATTTAAGTTACACTTTATAATGCTTGTTACATGCAAATTAGAGCATGCATGTGTAAGTTTTCGTTTTTAAAATTCATGATTTCTTTTGTTCATGACCTTGAGTTCGATCATGATTCAGATTTCGATTGCGTTCTTACAACTCAATCGAGATTTTGAATCATGATCGAATCCTCAGTGTGAACAGGGTATTAGAAATGCATGAGAGACTTTGACTACAGATTATCTTTCAGAATATCTATCAGTAAAGGAAGTGAAAACTATAAATTAATTTTCCGATGAAACCAAGAGACCGATCTTGCTTGAAACTAATAGGGATACGGATAGGATAGTTAGGAATCTTTTGTGAAAAATATGGTGAATGCGAAAAAAAATCGAGCCATAAGTTTCATGCGGAGACGCTCGCTTCATTATCATGATAAAATGCCTTGAAATAAACTGCCGGTTGCGTAAAATTTTGCCAAAATACCAAAGTCTCCCCAAGACTCATTATTCACTCATTATTCCTTGTAATATGTGATTCTTTTCTTTAAATCTTCTCAATAGTATTGCGAGAGAATAGATATCAAAATTACCTCCCAAAGTTCCATTACAGTAGACTCTAGAGTAATTAATAATGAGCCTATGGGGAGACTTTGATATTAATTAATTTGTATGAATGAATTGCTATTATACTATTACATACTATTATAAAATTTCACTTGATAACTTGTTCGTGTCAAGTCATAAAAGAGGCATGAACTTGTACATGTAATCCACAACTTACCTGGATCAATCTTCTGATTTCTTCGCAATCTTCTCTCGTTGCATCTCTGATTCTGTATGTTTTCATATTGAGTGTCAAAGTGGCAGTGACAGCGATCAATTCTTCTGTTTCTACTTAAAGCAGTCAACCTTCGGCTGAAATGTCATCTTATTGATCAATCACATGCAGGGAACACTTGTCACATTCTCGGTAGTCGTAATGAGGAAAATTATACAATACATTCCCGCAACGTTTCTAATGAATGATGATTTCCTTGTAAGACATTTCTGTACACATGCTAAAGCAGAATTCAAAAGCAAAAACAATGTTTAAGGAATTAGAATATAATAGATTTTCATTCCAAGACAGCTATGAATAATATGAATAGATAAGTTATTACGCAATAATAGAATATCGCAAGCAGCAGCAAGAAAGTATTGCCGCAAAACAAATATTATTATTTGTTGATTGTTTTCATTTACAGAAACGTATTTCTTCTGAGACAATATTTGTTTTGATTATTCCTTCCCTACAGTCATACTAATAAGAGTTTGGTGTTGTGAGCTCAGAAATGTAAAGTGTAGTTAATAGATATATCCATGAAATATGTTTCAAAAATAAATATGCTCAATTTCATTGGTTAAATTTTTTTGTTTTAAAGTGGTGTTTAATGTCGCACTGTTCTGCAACTAATGACGGACGATGAGAAGGAGATGGTCGTGGCCTATTAGATAGGGAACCTTCCCAGCATTTGCTTATCGACTGAGGAAGGAAACCACCAAAACATTTCAATCGAGAAGGACAACGGAATAATAATCAATGAGATAATAATCTTGTCTGCGAAGTCTATAGCGTACACTTGGCAAAACAAATATTGAACGTTCAATAAATCTGATAGGCTGATAAATGTAAGATCACACAATCAGAAGTCAGTCTAAGAGATCTCATTGTCTCACTCTAGTAGGCGACCTCACATTTCAATGATAATAACAAGCTTTGATTGGTTATGGGACATGACCAGCAGTCATTCAAATTTGGTCAAAGTTCAATTTTTGTTTGGCCGAGTGTACGTGTTCATAAAGTGGCCGCAATTCATCTTGATAGGGGGCTCGGTCTGGCCTGTGAGCAGACGGAAGATCCGGTCTCGAACCCGGGACATCACGTGACGTGTGGAGGGAAACCAAGGAGCATCGAACACTTTGGCGCACAACTTCAAGGTCTATAGAGTAGGTTATGCGATGGCTCTAACAGGTGTTTTGTTTCACATCTGTTATCTTCTTATACGTTTTGTATTATATTTTATTTAACATGGTGTTTTTGGTAATAAATCAAACGATAATACGTATTAGCAGATAATACCTTTTCTGAATCCAGCCCCCAGACTTTCGCCTCTCCGATTTCTTCTCCGTTGTTTTCCAACAGACGTGGCAGTTAAATCATTAAATTTTAAGAATCAATTTGAATGGGAAATTAAATTGAAATGAAAGGAAGTACTAATAAAACATTGCAATCAAAAATGTATAGTTTTTATTTGAGGAATACAGAAAAGGTTTGACAGAATATTTGTATTGGTGAACATAATGCAGAATCGTCAGTGGAGTCGGTATTGCAGTCCATTGATGAACATTATTTTTTTACAAATACTTGCAATGAAAGAAGTGGAGATTGTATTTTGTACCATTCATTACCTTCTGTCGCCGATCTTTTACAAGCGACAACAAGGTATGAAAGTTTTTTTTAATCACAATTTACGTATAAAACGAAAAAGTGACTGGATGAAGTAATGGAAAATAAGAAAACATGTTCCCCAGGTAGATTGCAGCACCGACTCTGTTCGCAATTGCAAGTGAATCCCGACCGATGGCAGCACTAGCAGCCGAGTGCACGTACCGCCCACTAGATGGCAGCACTAGCACCCGAGTGCATGCGCCCTCCGCTAGATGGCAGCACTAGCACCCGAGTGCACGTACCGCCCACTAGATGGCAGCACTAGCAACCCAGTGCACGCGCCCCCCGCTAGATGGCAGCACTAATGATGCGCGCACTCGATCGAGTGGCCCCCATGGCAACAGGTCTTGCCCTTGGTGTCCTCGATATGCTCCCAGGCACCGTCACAGAGCTTGGAGTAGCAAGCCAGCTGGCCGTCAGCGATGTCGCCGCCGAACTTGTCACAGCTGAACTCGGCCAGAGTGGTTCCCTTGGAGGTGATGTGTCCGAGGTTGCCGTGGTCGGTCAGGCGGTTGAACTGTGGAGGAACATCGGGAAGTTAGCACTTGGGGGCGACACAATCGCACTACACACATTATAAGGATGATATGTACAGATGTCATGGAAATATATTCGGTAAACGCTCCTTTGCGAAACGCAAAACGCGAAACGCGTGTTATGTGAAAGCGGCTTAAACGTCTGTAGAACAAATGAAACTAATAAACCATTCCAAGCAATGAAATTATTTTCATTGAACTGACAAAGCTTTATTTTATTGACAATTATGCTGGCTTTCCATGCTCCGTTATCTTCCGTCAACGTCCGACACCGTCCGACGAAAACGACCACGTGACCCGTCTCGACCAATCAAAGCCATCCCCAAAAATCTCGGACGGCGAGGGATTGGGCGAGACGGGTCACGTGGTCGTTTTCGTCGGACGGTGTCGGACGTTGACGGAAGATGACGGATCATGGAAAGCCAGCTTTACATTGGTAAAAGATATTGATAAAAAATAAAAAATCGATTAAAATACTCTTCAAGGTCAAATCACTACTCGGCCGTCTTAACATTTAGACAACTTCTTTGCAATCTAGTGTTTTAAACAAGTATTTTAGTTTTAACCGGTCATTGGAGGATTATCATTGGTTGTGGCCATGGCAATATAGTCCTAATTGACAGTTTAACAGTTAGCAAGACATTGAAAGACTTATTTAGACGTCGTGGTACTCACAATGGTCTGACACTGGTCATGGCAAGCTGTCTTCTGGGTATCGTCACAGCTGGTCATCTCCACATCGGGGGCGCGGTGGATTGCGTGCGCATCATCCACGTGGCCCGAGAAGTAGCTCGAACAGTGGCACGTGTGGCCGTCGGCGCTGCAACACACGAGATATTCAGTGTCGATAATACGTCGATAATACCCTCAGATATGTGAGATTCGGATGAAAAAATTCACGAAAACGCATTATTTATGTGTTGTATGTGACATTTGTGACATTAAGACGGCTGGGCAGTGAGTTTGACCTCGAAGAGTTTTTTAATCGATTTTTATCAATATTTTTGACCAATGTAATTGTTAAGAAAATAGGGCTATGTACGCGTCTTCAGAACTGTACAATGAAAATAATTTCATAGTTTGGAATGGGTTATTATAGTTTTATTTTGTCCAACAGATGTTTAGTGCCATATTTGTATTAATTTTCAGGCACTAAACATCTGTTGGACAAAATAAAACTTATTACTTATTCCAAACTATGAAATTATTTTCATTGAACAGTTCTGAAGACGCCTACAAAACCTTATTTTATTAACAATTACAATGGTAAAAGATATTGATAAAAATCGAGTAAAAAACTCTTCAAGGCCATGCTCACTACTCAGTCCTCTCTACAGGTTATTGATAAAAGATGAATCTGTTTCTCCATGATTTCAAAAATCAAAGATATTTTTTCTTCAGTTGCTCACTCAAATTTAAAGGTCTTTTTGCACCCTCGCCGCGAAAAAAACAAAACATAAAATCTTTTTTTTTCTACCATGGGAATACAGATTCATCCTTTATCTATAATCTGTGAAATTTTGAAGACAATCGGTCAAGTAGCGGTAGACCGGGGCGGGAGATTAGTCCTATCATCTGAGGAAAAAGAAGGGCTCGAACAAGTCCTATCATCTGAGGGAAAAGAAGGGCTCGAACAAGTCCTATCATCTGAGGGAAAAGAAGGGCTCGAACAAGTCCTATCATCTGAGGGAAAAGAAGGGCTCGATCAAGTCCTATCATCTGAGGGAAAGAAGGGCTCGAACAAGTCCTATCATCTGAGGGAAAAGAAGGGCTCGAACAAGTCCTATCATCTGAGGGAAAAGAAGGGCTCGAACAAGTCCTATCATCTGAGGGAAAAGAAGGGCTCGAACAAGTCCTATCAGCTGAGGGAAAAGAAGGGCTCGAACAAGTCCTATCATCTGAGGGAAAAGAAGGGCTCGAACAAGTCCTATCAGCTGAGGGAAAAGAAGGGCTCGAACAACGGACTCTGGAGTGCGTAGCGTACTGATGACGCAAGCGCAGTGAACGTAACATGATCGTGAGCCATGCCGTTCAATACTCACAAATATAATTATTGATTTTGAACAAAGCGTTTTTTACAAATATAAATTAGTTGGTTTTATTATTCATGTGTTTATCACTCATCATAAGCATTAGCGATATCTATAAATATATTTTATAACGATGTGCCGGCATTAAGTTAAGTCGATGAAGCTTAAAACTTATTGCTATACACCTAAATTATAAGATAACCTGTGAACTTAATGGTTGAACTATTTGAAGAAAGACAAAATAAACGTCTGCGTATTTGTTATTTCAAGGTCAAGATCAATATTTGAATGCACATCCGCCAAGATGAATGAATCTACACGATCATCTGCTCTTGCGTGTTTATTAATAAACAGATCGTTGTTAGACAAGAAGTGGGCTTGACCCAGTGCGCATGCCCTTGAACGATAGCTGCTCATTATCTAAAGGAAATGTTCATTGAAAACGAGAGTATTAAGTCCTGTTCTCTTTATTCTTCACAGTGGCATTTACACAACATCTTCAGTATCAACCGCGTCCAAAGGTTGAAGATAACACAAACAAATCAAAAGCCGATAAGAAACTAGATAGTGAATATTATTGAGTGAGAATTCATTTCCTAGGCTAGGTCATGTTTTGAACCAAACTTGAAACTACTAAAATATCATATCTCTTATTGCCAATGAAATGCCTCCTGCTCCCCACGACCTGCTCCTTATAAAGTAATGTTGTTTAACATTGTTCTTTAACTCATGTTATTCAATTGTGAAAGTTGCGAATATTAAGATTATATCTTCCAGAATTGTTAATAAGCATAATTTACGAAATTTAAACCATAAACATTGTAAATATTTGTTCTAGTCGTGACCTTGAAATCTCGATGAACCATAATCAGACTAGCCGCTCGCTGACTCGAACTCAGTCCTTCTAGATTTCCAATTGTATGTTAGAATGTTTGTATAAATTTTCTTGTTTAGAAACAGATTTGTGTCCAATTTTGTTTAAATTTATTCGATTTAAGGAAAAAAGCAACATTCATTTATTCTGGATAATTTGACATATTTACGAGCTGTACTTATATAATTTCTCAATTTTATAATAGTTTTATGTTTACAACCAAATTCTTAGAGCCCTATCTTTCACCTTAAATATTATTTCATAAATTGTTTAATTTTTAAATTGTGGAAATTAAATTATAGTTATTTTCTTACCGATATTGAAATATTAAAATCGATTTGCATGAAAATCTGTTGTACCTAGCTAATGTCTCACTGTTATAGCGTTTTGATTTACAACTATCAAGGAGTCTCAATTATTACGTTTTTTTCATAATATCGAAAAATCATTTTTGCTCATAAAATTTATAATCGGATTTTAAATTCAGCGAAATATGCAACTTTTTACGATAAATAATATATAAAAACTTTCAAGACGAATTTCGAAGAGCAATTAATTGTCTACAACTTTGTCGCCTTCAACGATAGGTAATAATGAGAAAGAGATAATTCTGCTAGAAACTTATTACTTCTGAATGTCTTACCTTGTGTACGCCACCATGCAAAGGAGGCCGAGAACAACTGCGAAGTTCATGATGACTGGATGAGGATTCAAACAAGACAGACCGTTCCTCTCCCCGACAAACACTTTTTATACCCCCGAAATCGCGTCATTTTACTGACCAATCAGGAGCCAGCTTCTTTGACCTTCATCCAGACAGACGGGATGGTTCAAATTTAAGATTACATGTTTTTGTTTATTATTTATTTTATTTTGTTATCCTATTGCATTTTGCGATTGCAAAGAAGGATTATGATAACTGATTTATTTGTTATACTTAGTGACTTTTAAGCTTATTACATCCCGAGGTAATATCTAGATGTTTCTTTTTACAAATATATATTCCTAGTCCCACAGATTATACAAATATAGAACATAGAGAATTAAAAATATTTTTACAAAGTCTACAAAGCTACAGCTTAAATGTGGGATAAGTACACACATTTATAGGTATAATAAAATAAAGAATAAAGAAATTGAATAATTGTCCACTTAGGCCCGGTTGCACCAAGTCCCGATAAAGTTAGCGGTAGGATTTATCGGCTGAAACCATGGCAACAGCCAATGAAACACAGCCATCTAGACCGCTAAAGCTCACTTTAGGCTAAAGTGAACTTTATCTTACTTATCGGGACATGGTGCAACCGGGCCTTAAAGTGGTCCCACTGCTCCAGCCAAAGGTGCTTAGAATTCGCCGTAATTCATACAAATCTCTGATGAAATAATACCTCCAACAACAGTATAAAACAATTATATCTTACCGTGTGCTCCAATTATATGTTTTTAATTGAAGTTCCAATTAAACTAGACCAAAATAATTCATATTTGTAGTGCAATGTTGCCAGATTTATGGTAAATTTCACACATTGTACACATTTTCTTTCTTATTTGGCCCGTGACCCCATATTTTCAAACGGCAGTCTTATTCTAAAAATTATTATCTTTAATTTGAGACTATTTTCAATAATTTGTCATTCCTCTTGCGGTTTTAGGAGCAATTTAAAAGACCAATTTTCCGGGACGATTTCATGTCTCCCTGTGTTATCTTATGGGGGAAAAGATGATCTTCAATCAAGAATATCTAATTATTTCATACCGTAAGAGGCAAATATTTTTTGCTAGTTGTATGAAATATGGTTTCATCAATCTTTGGTGTGAATTACAGCAAATTCTCATTCCTATGCCGTAACCCTGGAACCCCCTTAATTAAATCTTTGCTCTTCTCCAATGCAGATAATTGTTTATCACGCCAAATGTTGAGATAAATATATTCATGAAATATGGCTTTACCATGACCTAGGAGGGTAGGTGGTTGTGAATTATATTTGTATTTTGTATTAATTGGACGACAATATTGAAATTTGAATATTTACTTTTTAGTACTATTCTGGCATTATCAATGCAGTTAGCACATACCTTGGTTTATACTTTTATAAGTATAACCACACTTATAAAAATCACTTAGTTGAAGTGTTTTTGATGTTTTTTAATTCAATTATGTAACCAAGAAGATGTTTTTCAAGGGCAAACTGGAGTGAATTGTATGTGGGCATCTTGAGATGGGTTTAAAATAAGAAAACATATTTGCTTTATAAATCATTAGTCACGGTCAGGGCCACATAAATCAATAGAAATAGAAAAATAACAAGATATATCGCGAACAAAGCAAGAGTATGAAAAAACCTGTTTCGATTCGGTGGAGTCTACAATGGACTCTCAAAAAGAAGCATCATGTAAGAAAATGAAAACGCTCGTTTTAGTTTGTTTTGATATGATACCCCAGTCACTTGGGTATTTTCCCGACAAGCTTTTTTCTATTTTATTTTAGTGATAATTAACGTCGTACTGATCTGCAACTAAGCAAATGGCGACCTGTGAATGATTATGATGATGATAGGGAGATGATGATGAAGAGTAGGTAATTGTAGTAGTCACGAGGAGGCCTATCCCATCACTTGCTCCTCGAATGAGGGAAAATCACAGAAAATCCTGAAGGACCACTGCGGGAATCGAAGACGTATTAGCATAGGTATTAGTTACTTCCGGGGTACAAATCGAGAGCTCTGCTGTTTGTGATTCAATCAAACACAATAAATAGTTAACGAAAGTAAGATTTGTTGTAAATCTAAATATAGCACTCCATTTCATTGGATTTTGACTTATTACCATCTCCGCTGAAAATTGATATTTTTCTATCGAGCTCAATGATGATCAATACATACTTACAATATAGTGACCTTGGTCTGAATCCAGAGTCTCCACACTGAAGTTTAAATCACAGTCCCATGAATCATTCTCCAAACATCAAACCTAAACAAAACACACAGTGATCTTGTCGGAAAATGTATTTGCCCCGACACATAGCTCTTTTATAAAATGCGTAGACATTGTGTTTTTATATACAAATATTACTTATTGTCAGTTCTTTTACTACTTACAATGTCCCCTGCTTCGCACTGTCGGCCGCGTTACGAAGGCGATTACAGCTCTCAAGAAGAAGGAAGTGACGCAGAAGGTGCAGAGTATGACGAGGATGAAGGTGCTGTGGACGATCCTCACGCACCTGCACACATTTACTTCTTCGATCGGATCCCAAACTCAGGTAAACACAGGAGAACAAGTCACAAAACACACAAGTCAATGGAAACATAGAATTTATTATTTTGAATCCCAAGCAACGAGTCATTCTTGTCAAAATTGTTTGATGGTTTGAAGGGGTTCCAATCAACATCATATAAAGTCATAAATATCTAGACATGGGCATCCACAGGATTAGGATCTCACAGGATTCCCCCCCTGGATCTGAGGAAAACATACATTTTTGGTGGTCTTTTAGGTAGGTCATACCTATAGTTTCATTTTGTAAACAAAAATCTCAAAAAATCTAATTTCAAAATGTCAAAAACCCAACAAACGCCCTGCGGAGCAAGGTGGGGGCATGCCTTCCACCATTTTAAAGTGTAAATAATTTTAAAAAAATATTGAATATTTCAATTCAATATTTTCAATATTATATTTTCAATATTTCATCAACGATAATCTTACCAATTTCTTGTTCGTTTGTGTTTCAAATTGAAGAAAATAAATTGAAGTTTCGCTAACACAGATTATTTTGGTTATTTTTGGTAGAGGTGTTAACAAATGTTTGGTCTGTACAGACGACAGATACAAGTCGATGGAACGACAGCAGGAAATCGAGCACGAGCTGCCTCATCTCGAAGATCCGACAAACCGCGAGTTCCACGACAAGTACTTCGCGATGGCAAGCGACCTGCGCCGTTCTGTCAGTCGAAACGAAGTGCAAAGAACTGACGTCGACGTCAAACCGAGCCGGGGAACTCGGAGACAGATCTGTAAGAAATGTGTTCCAGTGAAGAATAAGGAAGACGACGAACAGGACGACGACAGAGGAAACTTGCGGTTGACGCAGAACGGAGGCGATTTCGTGTGGAAGTTCGCGCAGAGGTTCGCTCCGGACAAGTCCAGACGCGTTCAACGGCGTCCCCGAGCGAGTGACGAGGACGACGGCGACGTGGAGGCGCAGGTGGACGGCGACAAGGAGAACGAGGACGAGACGATCGACCTGAACGACGACGCCGACGACAGAGAGGCGGAGGAGGGCGTGGTGAAGGAGGCGGAGAGGAAGATGTTGAGGAGGACTAAGTTGGCCGCCGTCAGGGATGTGGCGATGTGTAACCACGAGCCCGGAGTCGAACATCCGGAGTGTGACGTTCCGGTCACCACCAGCTGCAAGCCCAGTCAGTACTCGGTATAGTTACACTAGGAAAACGCTCAGTGTACCGCGTTGATGAGCGAGCACGGGTACGTGCATATTCTTGAACCGGAATTGCGTACACAACGCACAGAAAATATATGCATCCATAATGAAATGTGATCCACTCAAACAACACAAAAGTATCTTGATATGAAGGGATGTGTGCTGTGAAAAATATTCGGGTAGCTCAGTTGGTAGAGCTCTCGCCCGGCAAGTGAGAGGTCCCTGGCTCGAGCCCCGGTTCGGCCGGATATTTTTCACAGCACACATCCCTTCATATCATCCTGACTCCATGGAAGTTTGGAAGTTTTCCAAAGAAACCGACATTCTCACAAAAGTATCTGTTTTTCATAGAAACTTGAGAATAGCCATCTAAACACTCTGGTACGTTACGCAATTCAGATTCAGTTCAGTGGAAAAACATTCATTTCTATTAGGTACTTCATTTTTGCTGACAGATATTTAAAATGTCAATAAGTTTATACTTTCTTGACTAATAAGGCTGAAAATGTGTAATATAAGAGACAATGTTGGTCTTAATGCCCATGCAAAATATGAGTGGGATCAGATTTATCGAAGACCAATTTAATTTTTCAACCTATCAAGAGAAGTTTATTAAAATTTTAATCAATGAATGGATTTCAAAAAATGTAGGAAAAGGTACGTCCACTGTAGTAAAATATTGTAATTTTGCATAGACATTGTAGCGTTTAATATACAATTGCGTATATGTTTCTTCAAATTACACTGACAATATAGGTAATTTTAGTTTAGTGCTACAAAGTATCATTTAAATTATCATGAAAGTTGTTCATTTTAAACGAAATTGTTGTGTTAAATAAAAACAGGCTGAGAAGAGTAAAAGATAATAGTCCAGTTGCAACTAAAATATCATACAATGTGCGCTTTTCTACCTGAACGCGGTAGCCCTCTTACTAATGATCACGGATGTCAACTGACATCTCCACTGAGCCGGCAATTAGACAGTGACAGGAGATAACTTCACAGGTATACATCCGCTGTAATTTTAACAGTCCGATGTATGGTATTTTATTGCACATCTAAAATGACGGTAAGTAATAAAGAGACATAACTTACAGACTTATGAAATTCATAAACTCTATTATCATTATGTTCATAACTCATGAAAATAAATTTTGACCACAAACACAACTTTATAACTCAACTGATCGAGAACAGTTTCAACCGCTCTGTTCCTCACTTGGCGCCGTGGTCCCGGGGTTAGCGCTATGAGGTTCTACACACAAGATCGCAGGTTCGAGGCCGGTTGGGGTGAAATAATTTGTATTAGTGTACTGATCATACCTAAAATTGTCTATGTAAATCCGTTTACAGAAATGAAATCTGATTAAAACTGGTTGAGTAATCAATACAAATAATTTTTTTGGTTTTAACATAACACTACATGCATTTGTAATTTTAACAATACAATGTAGTGATATAATTCCAATGATGTTTTGACAAATATAGGGGTCAGTGTTGTTTTAATACATGTACCTGGTTGACTAAAAATTCATGAACTGTCAAAGTAAAATAACACTACATGCATTTGTAATTTAAACAATTCAATGTAGTGTCAATTTTACATATATTGTATTGGAGAACCTGGCTGCCATATACAGTATATGTAAAATAACATTGAAATTTTTAACAGTGTCTCTACATATGTGCAAAATTTCAGCTCGATCGAAGAAAAACTGTGGCCTGTCTGTATTAAAAGGTCCGTGCCAAAAGAGCCAAAAGGAGTCGCTCTCTTCGCTCGTTCAAATCAGTGATTCAGTGGTAGAAGGCCCGATGTGTAATTCTTGTGCAATGATTCAAGATTGAGATGAGCTCAATAACCAGTCATCCAAACGCAACATGAAGAACATGGATGTCGGGCCTTCTGCTTCTGAAGTAGAGAAATGTTTCTTCCCGATTGACGAGCTGATGTTTGCACGCACTGTGCTTGCAGCGTGCTGTGACCTGAAGCCGCATCACCGCGCAGGCGCGTACAACAGGTGCCGCGTCAAGACCACGGAGCAATGCATCTGCGACGGCAACTACGCGCTCAGCACAACCTCCAGAGCGAAGTTCACGACTAAAGGTGAGCTCAGACCCGAGTTCGATTCTTGTCTTCGTGGGATGACAGGTCATGACGTCTTTATACCTAGCTCCTTCCTCTGGGAGTAAATCACGAATCATGTCTTGAGATTACTCTCAATTTGGATCAATTCCTGAAGTTATCCAATTTGTTGTCAAATGGGGTCGTCCATAAATTACGTTAATGGTTTGGGAGGCAGGGGGTTATCACGATTTGTGACATAGTGTGAGAAGGGTAATAATAAGTAGTTATGTGACGTCCACTTCCAAAACTCAAATATCCATATTCTTGTATTTTTGAAACCGAAAAAAATGATTTAAGTATGGATTGAAGTTGGCTGAAATATCAGGTAGTTGGTGATGTTTGGAAAATCAAAATTCATTGGTTAGAAATCCAAATAATGTGGTAAATGAATTATTTTTTTAAAGGGGGGGGGGGGGGGGGTCACAATTTACGACGTAATTACAGAGGGGGGGGGGAGTTGTTTTTGTGACAAACTTTGACATAGGGGCTGGGGAGGAAGGGGGGGGGGGGGTGGTCGAAGAAGGTCTAAAAAACTGTTACATAATTAATGGCCGGCCCCAAAGTCCTGATTGAAGTCCAATAAACTTGGTTGGTTGAGCTTGTTCTGTATGCACTTGGACTTTATAGACAGCTGAATGTCAATGCGAAATGGATCCTATTGATGTAGATGCTGCTCACTGATGCCGTTGTGTTTTGTCCGCAGCTCCTGACGTGGACGAGACTTGGTGACGTCACCGAACAAGTTCTGACAGGTCGACAAGACGCGTCATGTTGCATCAATAAACTCTCAACTGTCTTTGTGCATTGGTTTCATTCGTAGAGCAAGTTGGCTCAAGTTGTGACGCGTTCGATATCTTACTTTCTAAATCACAGCTTGCACGAACTTCTTTTGTTTTATAACAGCAATGCAAAATTATTGAATTTTCCACCTTGGGACGGTCATTTTGTTGGCACGTTGACGGGTCAGATTCAGGCGCGTAGGAACTAAATTTGCAAGGGGAGGGGGGGGGGGTAATATTGTAAAATAATTTGAGTTGGAGATACTAATGTCTACGAAGACAATGGGGGGGGGGGGGGGGGGGGGGTGTCTGAGGAGATGGCCCCCCAGGAAAATGCGGATCCATTCAATGATTTGAATTTCAGGCATGAATTTGGTGCAATTCTACGCGATTTTAACACTTTTTAAGCATATTTTTATCTTGACATATAAATGTATAAGAACATAGGGAGGGGAATTGAATCAGAGGGTGGGATTTTCCCCCATCCCCCCCCCCCCCCTTCCTACGCGCCTGGTCAGATTTATAACTTTATTGAGGTAAATCGATGTATTTTTGTTATGTGAGTGATTCATCTTCGTACTGAAGATTTCTCCGGAGCCTATACAATTTCCCAGATACCCATTAACTATAAAATATCGTCAAAAAAGTACAGAATCACAGCTATTCTGCGTGCCATTAAGATGGCGACGGCAACAATGAGATGACATCACGTGTAACCTAAGAACAGGCCACACCGCCTCCTCATCACCGTCTAACATATTCTTCATCATAATCAGTCTTTCGTCGCCATCATCCTAGTTGCAGAAAAGTGCGACGTTGAACAAGAACATGTGATCGGCAACACGCGGAGTATCCAACGCTTTAGCTCTCATCACTAGGATGCGATCATGTAAACTGTTCTCGTGTGACAAGCTTCTCGTCTCACCGGAGAAGGCCGGGAATAACATTGTGATGAGATCATTGTCACGCGAGATCCAACTTGGCATTTTATATGATCGCTTCGGGGTTCAAACAATATATAATTCAGACATTATTTTCATTTCTCTGGTTTGAAATCTAGTGCTCCTATTCTATAACGAAAACGAAATAATTAAGGTCATAAATAGTTTCAGAATGTTATCCCTTGAAATGATTTCAGACCGAAATTATTTCGTTTTTTTTATAGAATAGGGGGGCAATTTGAACTATGATTTGAATTTCCATGTCTATTGTGTTGTAACATATTGTTGTTACCAAGATTCAAGAATATATTTCGAAAATTGAAGTACATAAATGATCATCCTTAAGGTGATACTAGCGCTCGGCCGTTTTAGAAAATTAAGAGAGAAAAATTGTTTCATAAGTGAGTGTAACTTTTACAAGACGTTCATATGATCAGCCTGATTGTATATTAGTAGCACTTTTTCATTTTTGCATATTGCATCGTTAATTAGGCGCCGTTATTCAACAAAACCGCGCAAAACTCTGAAATTTGCGATACGATTGGAGACCAAACCCGTTAACCAATTGATCTCAAATTTTAATCATGATTAGATAAAAGACAAACTTATGGTTATCACTTGGCACATTTTTGAAATTTAATCTTATACGGCACCCAGGTAGACAAGAAAATAGCAAATTTTTCACCAAAAATCCACTAATTATTACCAATTAACGAAACAAAAAATTTAAAATGTATCAAGGGATAACCCTAAGTTTGTCTTTTATCTAATCACGATTACAATTTCTAATAATTTGGTCTACCCATTTCGTCTCCAATCGTATCGCAAAAAGTGTCTACAAAAAGCAGCAAAATCGCTCTCGCTTGCAGCACCATAAGATTGATGAGTTTGTCTATTTTACCGAAAGCTGCATTACTGAGTTTTTTCGTGGTTTCCTTCAGTCGAGAGAGTCAAGTGCTGGGAAGGTTCCCTTCTAAAACCACGTTCTTCTTTCTTCATCATCTCCCAATCATTCATACCGCGAAATTAACTAGCTGTCTAGCCATCTATAAACAACCCACCATGATATAATAATTAATGACCAGAGTCTTTTTAACGCGGCGCAAAACGTATAAAAAGTCGAAGTAATAAATCTTGCCGATGAGTCTGCTGTTACCTGGCCAGTTGACCAAGGTCGCTAGAGTGTTGACACGGCCAAGGCCAAGGTCTCACAACTCGTCTTCAGCTATGCTATGAGATGGGGTTCAGGGTCAGTGGGTTGATCAGCTCATGAGAGATTACGTCGACACGTGGCAAACAGCGGGGTAGTCCAGGAAAACACAAAAAATTACACCGAAGAAAAATAGGCGGTTAAGGTAGGGACATCGAATGCCACACCCCGGAAATATTTTTTACTGAAATTAGCAATATTTATTAACTTTCCCAATATTTCAACTATATTTAAGTATGAAGGATTCATAAAATGTCATGTAACTTGCAACCTATGACTTATATTGAGTTTTCAATTTGATGCCTTCAGAAGATGAGGAAATTTTTAACACAGGAGGTATAGGAAAATGATTTAGTTTTTGCTGTCTAACTTTTAAAATAGTTCAGGATGGTATCGTTTTATATTTTTTTCCTGATAAAATATCCATATGTCTACTAGAAAATAAGTTTTTTTGTTGAAATCTATAGACACAAAAAAATTAGATCTTCATTTTAGCGTAAAAATTGCACGATTTTTCTTGGCTGCCATAAGCAAACATTGGGAGACATATGGGTTTATCTCAAAAACTAGTTCACGATGCTAGTTTTTGGGGGCCATATTATTCTGGTGTAGAATGAAATTGTCTATAAGAATGCAAAGTTACAGCGAATTCTATCGAAGTAGGGGTTCCGCTCTTCCCCCCTTAAGAAAATTATCCTCAAGGTCATTCGTTTTGGTGCCAGCTGGTAACGATTTTTTTAAACACTTTTTGCTGTAATGAAAGCATTGATTTTTCACTATTTCTTTACATTTACAGAAATTTCTTTCGATATTCTTCAATATCAGTTATTTCGTGTTTCAAATACAATTCAAATTTCTAAATTTTAAAGTTTTTTGATGCGGTTTTCTGTATCAAATAACATTTTTATATCACTTCAATTGACATTTTTTTTTAAACAGGCATGATTTATACGAAAAATTGTGTATACGCCCGTATACGATCCCAGAATACATGATTTTGACGTGAATTATTAGCGTGGGCCGTGCCCCCCCCCCCCCATGCCGGGTACAAAGATGTGACAGGGACAAGGCTAAAGCTTGTTCTCGCGATGAGGTCACGCAAATCGTTGAAGAACATCCAAATGCATAACTAGGTAAGGAAGGGCCCCTGTCAAAAGTTATTTGTGGTGCCGCCCCCCCCCCCCCCCTCCTCCAAACTCCCCTCCTCGATCATTTAAATGAAGAAATTGTGCACCTTTTAGGGTTGATTTCTCGCATTTTTCAATACTAGTTTTACACGATTCTTATGCAATCATTTTGGTAAAAATTTCCTGTAGGTACACTTGGCCAAACAAAAATTGAACGTTCAATAAATCTGATAGGCTGAAAAATGTAAGATCGCACCATCAGAAGTCAGTCTAAGCGATCTCATCGTCTCACTCTAGTAGGTGACCCCACATTTCAATGATAATAATTAATAACAAGCTTTGATTGGTTATAGGACATGACCAGCAGTCGTTCAAATTTGGTCAACGATCAATTTTTGTTTGGCCGAGTGTACATTAATACTTTCCTATAGGAAAGGGGCTGTGTACCAAGTTGAAAATAACAGCACATGAAAAAATAATAACATTACTTAATTGCACATTTGAGTGGTGCCCCCCTACGGCCAAGGGCCCATGGCATTTTGCCGGCCCAGCCACCTGGTAGTTGCGCCACCGACTGCACATCATGCAAGTTGGCTCAGTCTTACATGAACTCTGGAGGTCCCGGGTTCGATTCCCGCAGCGAATATTGTTCGTGGTTTCCCTGAAATGATGGAACGGTTCACAACCGCCTCCTTCTCTTCGGCCACCATTCATCAGTATCTTTTTATGCCGGATGGCGCAAATAATCCCCCCCCCCCCCCCTGTTTGAGGTCACTACATCGAAACTATTAAAGCTAAGGTTCTGAAATGTTTACCCAATTTAGAAAACATACCAAATTTTAATATGAGCAAGTTTCAAACATATTTCTAGAATATGAAAAAAGTTATAAATGATTAAAGATAGTTGAAAATACAGTTTGTTTGGTCCATCATTTTCCTTGTGGGCTATGCGCAAGGATGTTTCCATTGTAATACAGATTTCTGAATGTGATACTTGTATAAACTGTTTTTCCCACATCTTTTTACAAATGTCGATAACTTTATTCTCATTTATTAAAAATTTCTGAAAATTGTACACTAAACACTTGTGTTGAAAGTTTCAACACATGTGTGAAAGTTTCAGCTTTTTATCTTTTCTAGTTCTTTCGGAGGGACATCTCAAACGGGGAAAAAATATCAAAAATCAGAGCTAAGTTGCGCTGGAAATTAAATATCGATAAAATCTCTTTTGACATTCTATTTAAATGTCAATAAGATGTACATTCCCTACCACTTGGGCTGAAAACTTGGAAAATAAGTGAAAATGGTAGCCTTAAATTTGAACTTTATCGGAACATTTTGATTTTCGACTAATCGGAAGATATTTTCATTTTTGTACCAATTAAGGCAATCTCTCAAAAGTCAAAAGCTATACACGATATTCCAAGATTTCAGCTCGATTGGAAGGAAATTGTGACCTGTGGTCTCGGGCCAAACAAAAACACACACGCAAAAACAGAGAAAGTGTCCAAAAGTAGCTCGTTACGCTCGCTCAATAAAAATTTTATTTCACTTTATTCCCTTTTCTCCGAAAGTTTTTTTTCTGAGATTTTTCTTGCGTCTAGTTTATTTATTATTTAATTCTTGCGACAATCAGGAACAGCTATCGCTGTTTTTCAGTCTTATCTTTGGCATGCATATTGGTTTATTGATATCGGTCATCTTTGACCCGAGGGCGGCATCACTCGATAGGACTATATTCCAAGGTCATCTGGATCTCCCAATATCAACAAGAACAACACAAACAATCCAGTTGGACTTTAGCACAGTTTTAAAAGTTTGCATTGGTCCAACTGATAACATAGTTCATAGGAAGGTCAGTAGAAAGACACTACAATATTTAATATTAAGTAAGAAAATGTTTATTGAAAAAATCTGGTATAATGACACATAAAGGTCCTGCTTTTTCTGCCGCTAGGTTTCATAAATACACAATCACATAATTTCAGCTTGGTGATATCTTTGATGATCATTAGGCATTGAAATCCATACCTTAATATGAAAAACCAATCACCTGGCAAACAGGGCGGTGCAAAAGTAAGAAAATTATAATTTATCGTCCCCCAGTTTAAGACAACTTAAGTTATTTGCAGAAAATGTAGTGTTGAGCTACATTCTACAAAGTTTTATTTCTTAAGACAAATTTAACATGCTAAAATCTAGAAACAATATCACTTTATCTGGAAATATCATTGTATTGAATTTAGTTTTGACGCCAGGTTTACATAATTTCAGTTTAATACTATGTTATCTGTAATTATCCTATCATTCTATGCTATTTACAGTAACGTAGAACGTATTGTAATAATTAAAAGTATAAAATTATCTTTAGGCAATACTATGTTATGTGGTCTTGGATGACCAAATTATGAAATATAAGAGTTTGCATCATTAGAATAAATAGGGTAGGTCATCATAACAAAGACATATTGATGTAAAAAGAATTGTCTTGAACTGGGGGGACAATATGATATGACACTTGTGGGACTCCCTTGCTCATGAATAAAATAATAAATAATAATAATAATAATAATAACAACAGTATGAATTAGGGAAAGAAAGGCATCACCTCATTCTGCAAAATATACGAATTCGTATTTTAAATCGCTGGCTCCGGTTTCCAATACATTTTCATGCATTTTAGTTCTTCAGATACATTTCGGTTTTACAACAATCTTATCCATTACATTTACACATAAAGGTCCTGCTTTTTCTGCCGCTAGGTTTCATAAAGACACAATCACATAATTTCAGCTCGGTGATATCATCTTCGGTGATATCTTTGGTGATATCTTCGGTGATATCTTTGGTGATATCATTAAGCACTGAAATCCATACCTTCTCTCGTGAGATGGATATTACTTAGTTAAAAACACAAACACTGGAAAATCTGATTGCATGCAAAATGATTCAGAAACCGGAGAATTTCTGAATTAGTCTGTTCTCTTGGATTTGTTACATGACTGTGATTCAAATATAAAATATTCCAGCTCAAGTATAATAATAGGCATGTTTCATGTTCAAACATTCTGTCTTCTTCTACAAGGTTCAGACGGACAATTACTTGGACACACGATCCCGACAAACAGCTCAAGCCAGTCCGGTCGATGCACGGTCTCAATCACTGAAAAACAGAAATGCATTATTAAAACTCATTGAAAGCAAGGAGTGGAACCGGAACCAGTACCGGAACTGTAAAGAACCGTCATTTTTATAGGAACCGGAACCCATATTAATATTAAACATTATTTGGGTTCCATAACGGTTCCATAAGGGTTCTGTAAATAATTAATTTGATTTAATTTTTACTTCATTGCCTTTCAAATAAATGATCACCAAGTCAAATGAATGTTAGACATTTTGAGCATGTAAGCTCCCAAAAGTCAATAAAAAAAATAATTTGAATTATTGTCTGAATTTGATGGAACCTACCTATTGGAACCGGAATCGTAACTTTTATTTTATTTTCTCGAGGAACCGGAACCGATATATAAAAAAAAAAAATTGAAACCGGTACCAGAACTGGAACCGATATTCATTTGGGTTCCAGTTCCTGATTGAAAGTAATATGACTTGTGTTCTTATGGATCTACAACCAATTTGCTTTTTGGTTTAGATTACATGCAAGTTTATGGTTCATATCCAGTTTCTCATCCTATGAAACAATGAAACAAAAACAATGAAATCTACCGGACTATAATATGACAGTAATGTCATTGACAATGTTGAAATTAATGTTTCAAGTTTTATTTGGCAGTAGAGTCAAGTGTGAGGATCTATGATTTTTTACTAGTAGAAGCTATATTTTATATTGTTTCGTTCATTCTTTAAATAGTTGATAGTTTTGTGAAATACCAGCAGTTACATCGTTGGGATAGCTAGTCCAAAGGACGAGTATTAGCTATGTCAAAAGATAGATGTACCTACCTACGTATAACATAATATAATACTTTATGTGAATCCTGCGCCCGAGTTCCATTAGAATTTGGTAAATTCATTTATATGACACTATGCAAGAAAATAACATCTAGACATATTCAGCAAAAAACAATACAGTATCTACTCTCTAGGTAGGTAACCTATTTTATTTTACTAAACAACGAAAAAAATTAAATAAAAAAGGACCTACTACCTAGCAATTTGTATTTTGTATGAACCACAAAATGTTCAATTGTCTTTTCAATGTCCATTAAAATTACATTAATTCCATTCATTAGGTATTACAGTTTATTATATACAAAAAAGTTAGTATGAACTACAAAATTCATCTATTTTTAAGTGTGTTGTTTGTTGTTTCCTTGGGTTCAGTTCAGTTTCTAATTTAGCTGAGTTAGAAATGAATGTCACGAAACGAAGGTCACTACACAACTACGAAAATAATAGAACAACTGAACTAGAACATCAAGTTGAGTTGCTGTACTCACCTCTCTTCTCCTCTCTTCCGCTTCAAATCCACGTCTGCCTCGACCTTGATCAACGTCTGTCCGGCCGCGATGTTTGACCCCGACGCCATCTGCAGCTTAGGTTTCACCATCACCTTCTGCGCGACCCCAGCTGGCGATGAACAAATGAAAACAGTGAGATCATAATTATAATATAAACCCTCACTTGCATTCATCAATGGATTTTAGTTATAAGTTGTTTCTCACTTCCTGTTTTAAGAGGGCTGAGTAGAGCGTGGCCTTGAAGATTTTTTTAATCAATTTTTATCAATATCTTTTACCAATGTAATTGTTAACAAAATAGGGCTTTGTACGAGAAGGAGAAGGTATTCAGAACAGTTCAATGAAAATAATTTCATAGTTTGGAATAAGTTATTTGTTATTAGTTTTATTTTGTACAACAGATGTTTAGTGCCCTAACTTTCGAGCACTAAACGTCTGTAGGTAGGACAAAGTAAATCTAATAAACCATTACAATTACAAGCTATGGAATTATTTTCATTGAACTGTTCTGAATATTCGTCGTACAAGTACAAAGCCTTATTTTATTAACAATAACATTGGTAACAGATATTGATAAAAATCGATTAAAAAACTATTCAAGGTCAAACTCACTACCCAGCTGTCTTAATTAAATACTTTAATCTTTATAACTAACACATTTTATAAATGTGTTTCTAGAAAAACAAAGTTACAAGAGGAAATTGAAATTGTTGTCAGAATTTTGATAATGAATCTTTATACGTACATATCTATGATTGAAAATTAATAAATTAACACTGATGCTGACTTTTTAAATTGCTAGTTTTATGAAAAAAATAATAGGCTTTTACTATAAAGAGATTTGTAAAAGTATGGTACCTACACAGTAAATAGGTAGATTTATTTAGAATACAAAACCAATTTACACTACTATACAAAACCATTAGCAAAATAGAAAATAAGAAATCTTCTCAACGATGAACATCCAGATTGGCTTTACAATGTGTTGTGTTTAAATACGTGGTGTATGATAGGTTACCTGGGGAAGAGAACTTGATGACCGGCTTGGGCACGGTGACGGATTGTGTCCTAGCAACCGTTGCCATGGTCCCCTGTCGCTTGATGATGGACATCTGCGACTGCTTGGAGATGGTCTTGGTTCCGCTTGCGTTGATTCCGCTGCTGATGACCGAGCCAGCACCGAATCCCGCGCCGCGCTGCACAGAACTCATCGGTGGCTGGAACAATCACACGCCACACTTACATAGAGCCGTCTTTACTTCCTTACATCTTTACTTCCTTTTAATATTATTCTTTCACTAAGACAGCACGACAGTTGTGCTCATAGAAAGTGGTGACAATATGGTTCGGTGACAATGTTAATTTTTAAAATAAAATATAGTTTTTGAGTCACTGACAAACCGGTCTAGAATGGTGTTAGCTAGCATACAAAAATGACATTGTGTATCAGGTACGGTTCCTTTACTTTTTAAGAGCATTCCGAAGAGGACAGCAAAACTAAACTAACTGTTTGACTGACAACTAGTGATGGGCAAATTTCGGAAATTTATAAAATTGAAAGTTTCGATTGAAAGTTTCGTGAAATTTATGAAATTTACGGAAATTTTTGAAATTTAAGAAATTTTTTGAGAATTAGCCGATGTTTTTTTTCTGGTGGTATTTTATTGGAAAGTAGGGTTATTACAGTTGGGTACAGTGACTTTGTCTTACCAATGTGCAGAAGTGAATAATAAGGAAACTTAAGCTATGTTTACAGCTCGACACACACACGGCTCGGCTCAAAGCTGAACCGTTAAGCGCAAACAACCATTGCTCCCTGCTATCCTCAAAATACCGCCATATCTTATGACTTTGGATTTACCATTGCACTGACTTTAAATCATAAAAACGTTGGTAATTTCTACTAATAACAAAGATATTTGACTGAATTATTGACTAACCTAACCTAACACGATTTAGTCTGAAAATTCACGATCTTGTGTGTTCCACATAACCTCCAAATCATGAAATCCTTCAAGACAGAGCAGCAGGTGACACTTAGTGGTGATTTCTTGAACAATAATAATGGAAACTGTTGCCCAGTCAGTAAGGGATAAAGTGGGGGGAAATATTCAATCAAGAAACATTGAAATTTTATAAATTTCATAAATTTCGGAAATTTATCGTCCTTCGTTGAAAGTTTCCGAAAGTTTCGGAAATTTATGAAAGTTTCGAATTTGAAAGTTTTGCTGCCCATCACTACTGACAACACTGAAATTCTTTGCATAATGTGTTGACTTAAAAAAACTAAAATTTTCCTCTACTTTGAGCAATTAAATTTGCATTAAAAGTGTGGTCTAGTCTTTGCAGAAAAATGTGAATTTCTTCAAAACAAACTTCTACTGTAGGTATAGGTAATTTAGTAATTTTCTCTGCGTGCATCTCACAGCCTTCTGTACACTCGTCGTTCGTTCCTCCTCCTCCTGTGAGCTGTCTGTTATCTGAAGAAAAATTGTAGTTCCTCATCTGTCGTCCCGGACCATCGCTTGGCGATTAGAATGAGCGACGGTGGCGGCCTCTTCCCGGGCGGCAGGTGAGGAACTATATTTTTCTTCAGATAACAGGCAGCTCACAGGAAGAGGAGCAAACGACAAGTGAACAGAAGACTGTGGTGCATATATCACACCAGTTTGTTCTTCCCTCAGATAGGTGGAGTGGGGATGGTCAGTCACACGGGGGAAGTACCTTTCTGTGGCTGTGCCTTTCGCAGGACCTTTCACCCTAATACAATGAAGGGATGCTAAAAATGAGGGGTTTTTACGGATTTTGCCAAACGTGGCCACATACACTGGCAGTGAAAAATAGTGTAGTAATTTTATACTCTTGACACATTCATTCTTGAAATCTCTTCAACTGTGTGAAGAATCTAACCTTCTTGGCGGTCATCATCTTGTAGTTGCTCGCCATGAGACAGTAGCGGTCGGGCGGCAAGCGGATCCCGCAGTGCGGCTTGATGAGTGGCAGCGGAACTGTGTTCTTTGAGCGGGAAATGTCCAACAGCAGCTGTCGAGTCGAATCAAACAGTTAGGTATCAGAATATTGTGACAACTTACGATTACGAGACAAGATTTCATTGAGAAACTGATGGAAACTGATGACATTTCTAGCGAGTAATGTCCACAATATGGCGTCTACACACAATATTGTCTCCATCACTTCTCGAGTTGCTCATTTCTCCTTGATCCATAGGAAGATACCTACTAGGTACCTAGATTGTAGTTATTAGTCTCCTAGGAGGATCTTTCGACTCGCTGAAGCTACTCCATGTACACTTACATCTCGGTGTGGAGGAGTCGTGAAAGATATCTCAGACATCAGAGCTATCGCTAATTTCGCATCATCCACATCTACATTCTTCTTTTTCGCGTGATTAGCATAAACTCGAGAGTCGTCCAGAATTGTAGTAACATAACCTGCAAAGTGTCGAACGGTAAAGGTAAAGTGATCTAAATTAGTGCTAAATAATAACAGGAAGTCGAGAAACATATAACTTACGATAAGTGAATTCTAATAGTTGATTAATAACACGATTTTCATACTCTGTGACGCCCATATCCTTTAAAATTGATATAATTACACTGGCATCTTTGGGAATATTGACTTTTTGTTGAGCCGCCATCTTCAACAAGTGCACCGCCGCCTTGCGTTTGTTTTTTTTGTTTAGAAAAGGACTTCAACTGACAAGGGCGGTGAGCCCTGATTCAAAATGTAGCCGCCAAAGTTATACAATATTTTCATTTAATGGAATTTCAATTTTGGAATCAATCATTAGAAAGATTTAGGACAGACATTCAAATTATTCAAATTTAAATATTCAATATTGAAACTGAATGAGCAAGAGAGTATTTTTTATTATTTTCAAACGAGTTCTCGTTTACATAAAAAAAAGCGAATATTAGGCATTCCTATGAATATACTTCTCCTACAAATATAGCATTTCTATTATTACGATATAAGAAATATTATTTTCAGTGGACAGTGATTCAAGTGGTGCACCGGAATCACGTGGTTTCCAAAGCTGTGTATCTATCAATAAATAAATAAAAAATAATTATACCTACATAAAACATCACTTATGATCAGTGTTGTGACTAGATAATTTTATTTTTATCTAGATTAAGATAATAGATAACTGCCAAAAATTTATCTAGATAAGATAATAGATAATTGTTTAAAAATTTATCTAGATAATAGATAAAGATAAAAAAAAAATATCTAGATAAATATTAAAAGATAAAAGATAATTTTCTAAAATCTCGTCTAATTTCATTTTACATAGGTATTATAATAAGGTATCTATAAACATTTACTTTATAGGCATATCTAACCAGATTATTGATGTTCCTAATGCCTGTGATTAAAATTTACTAAAAGGGAAGGGACTATTTTTATTATACGGGACTATAATTTTAATTTTCTAATGCGTAAATTTGGAAACGTCGCATATGCCTCATTATCTATCACAGATTTCATTATAACATTATTTTCTAACAAATGTTTTGAAAAGTATTGGCGGATAGGATACAGTATTTTTGGTAGGAACGATGAGGTACCTAAGTAAGTTTATAGAATGTAAGACATAATATTAAGTTAAGCTTCTTTCCTTAATATACCGGGTTGCGCAAAAAAAAATCACCCTGATTGAGAAGTCAAAACTATTATAAATAGGATTCTGAAATTTGTACACATATTAGAAAACATACCAAAATGTAATATGTGCAAGTTTCAAAAACATTTCTATAGTAGGAAAAAAGTTACAGCTGTTCAAATTTTGGTTGTCAAAAAATTAATTATACGGAGCTCAAATAGCTCGCGTCCAGAAAACTTCCAATGGCCGGAACGCTGTTTCTTCAAAACTACGTACGATATCTAGCTGAAAATTTCAAAATATATCGAAAATATAAGATCAATTGTGTACAAATGTCAATCAATTTAAATGAATTGAACGAAAGTTATGTGATCTTGAAGTTGAGCGTAAAATCAGAATAATGTAGATTATTTCTAAATTTTACACACGTTATAAAAGTGATTTTTCCCCCACTATTCTGTTTTCATGCTCAACTTCAAGATACAATAACTTTCGTTACATAAATTGATATTGATTGAAATTTTGACACAATCGATCTTAATCTATTTTGAATTTAATTTGAAATTTTCAGCTTGATATCTTACGTATGTTTTGAGAAACAGCATCCCGGCCATTGGAAGTTTTCTGGACGCGCGCTATTAGAGCTCCGTATAATCAATATTTTGGCAACCAAATTTGAACAGCTGTAATTTTTTTCCTACAATAGTAATGTTTTTGAAACTTTCACATATTACATTTTGGTATGTTTTCTAATAGGTATGTGTACAAATGTCAATATCCTATCTAAAATAGTTTCGATATAAAACCGTCTCAATCAGGGTTATTATTTTTTGCGCCACCCGGTATTATGAATTCTAATCTAGTGGAGCGGTCGCTCCACCCAGCCAAGTCGTACTGTACACTCACAGTTACTCAACATACCGTAAAAGACTATATAAACTGAGGAACAGACCAACCACTTTTACTGTAAGCAACAACATAGCATTTTCGGCCTACTGGATCTCAAAATTGAAAAATATCACATTGTTGCGAAATATCTTAATTTCGAGCTTGATTCAGATGTCAGGAAACAAACACCGCTGTCACCACCGCAGCCTAAACGGCTGTGCCGATCGATCTGAAATTTTTACCACATAAGCACTTTTGGCGTCTGAGGTGCCTTTTTATAAAACCAACCGGAAGCCGCCATTTTGAAACCGGAAGTGACGTCATATCTCAAAAACGGCTAGACCGATCGGATTGAAACAGCGCCAAATTATTCAAACGGTCATATATATGGAATATCAATAGTTGAAGTAGAAATCTACTATAACTGAAACCGGAAATGACGTCATAATAATGAAGAATCAGACTTTCATAATCTTTTACTAGAATAACTACATATTTAGAAGGCTTATAATGATGCATATCATTTATACAAATAAATTCTAGGTGGCAGTTATTTCAGCCGCCATTTTGAAAACCGGAAAAGATGCCATATCTCAAAAACGGCTGAACCGATTCGATCGAAGCTTTCGCTATACTTCATGTACTATCATTAATAGCATTATTTAGTACCAAACGCAACTTTTCTTAGTTACCAAATCGGATTGCTTATTATTTTTAAAGAAATTAGTCATTGTTGCCCCGATAAGTGTTACACGTTGTGAGAATAATCTAAAAAAGGAGTGATATCCCCATAAAAAACACTCCGTGTAAAAATACCAGCCAAGTCTCTTCAACTATAAAAAAATAGAAGAAATCTAAAAATTCAGCACTGAAAAGTAGTGATATCAAAAAATGGGCCAAGTCAAAACTTAATTTTAAAAACCAAAATATACTTGGCCATCGTTTTTTAAGGCATTATAGGTATATTATATATATTTAGGCACAATGATTTTTGGCACTTCTATAATATACACGATGCGCTAAGTATATTTTGGTTTTTAAAATTAAGTTTTGACTTGGCCCATTTTTTGATATCACTACTTTTCAGTGCTGAATTTTTAGATTTCTTCTATTTTTTTATAGTTGAAGAGACTTAGCTGGTATTTTTACACGGAGTGTTTTTTATGGGGATTTACATTACATGGTATTTTAAAATTAAAATAGATAAATAATTTTTATCTAGATAAAAACAAAAGATAACGATTTTTTTTATCTAGATAAAGATAAAGATAAAAAATAATTATCTAGATAATTATCTAGATAATTTTATCTAGATAAGTCACAACACTGCTTATGATTAATGAAGTGAGTGTCATTCAAGTTATTCAAATAATAGTCAAATTGAATAGAATCTAATAAAAACTTTATTGTGACGTTTTTTCAGTTTATCCACAGACCACAATACATTATAAATTAATTAAAATATTACAAATAAATTAAACTAAATGAAAGGTTACGTATATGTACCCCTATATTATATTTGACATATATTTTTGTATTATATTTGATGTTTTCTTGACATTTTATTCACATGTTCAGGCTTCATAATATTATAATATTAATAATATCATCATATCATAATATTACTTAGTATAGTATAACATTATCGTGAGCTATTTATGCTTTTGTATTTAATTAATATTACAATTCGTGCATCTCAAACATCAATACAAAAATATATTATCAGTGATAATTGTTGAGTGAAAAGGTAGGAGACTAGCACACAGATGGAAGTGTGAAATAATACTATTTGCATATAACTGGATATGATTTTCTGCTGAGAGTTTTTTTTTTTGTCTGGGGTTTAACGTCGCACTGTTCTGCAGCGAGGCTAATGGCGACGGATGAATGATTATGATGATGATTGGGAGATGATGGTGAAGAGTGGGTAAGGATGGAAGGTGGAAGGAGGCGGTCGTGGCCTATTAGTAGGATACCTTCCCAGCATTTGCCTGTCGACTGAGGGAAAACCACGAAAAAACCCCAGTCAGGAAGGACGACCGCGGGAATCGAACCCGGGCCTCCGGAATACAAGCTCAGAGCGTTAACCACTCACCCAACCTGTTCCGTATTCTGCTGAGAGTACCTTTGATAATATTAATAATATTATTGATAATATTGATAATGATAATGATAATATTAAATTTCAACTGCCAGCTACTGTGGGACTCGAATGGCATTAGTGTAGCCAGCACACTAATTTCCTCTAAGATACTTTATGTGGGGTTGGTGCTTCTTTTGCAAGTTTGGACACATTTTATGACTGCAGTGTTGAATTCAGGCATACCGGAGGGGGCCTAGTGCAAATATTATTTTTTATATAACTTGGGAGAATATTTTCCCCCTGGGAAAAATATTCCATTTCAACATACACTTCTACTTCTCTTCTATGTCTGATGCGAATACCCTCACGGCATTTCATATTCTCCAAAACATTTATCAAACCCTACATTTTCCCATTTGGACACCTATTGCTCTGTCAATCTTGTCGTTCAAGAAGAATAGCAGTTTTCAAAAAGTTAGCTGCGCGGCCGTTTACTGGGCCCATCAGGGCCGTATTATCCATAAGGCAGCATAGGCAGTCTGCCTATGGCCTACGAAGCTTTTGGGGCCTACGAAAGTGCCAGAAAATTGATTTCAAAGAGTCAAAAACCAAAAAATGCCCTGCGGGGCTTCAACATGTCTCCCACCACCCCAAAAGTGCCAAATTAAAAAAGTATTTAATATTTCAACAAAATTCACCTCACAACGTCTCAAAATTCATTTCAAAGTGTCCAACAACCAAAAAACGCCCTGCGGGGCCCCCTTAACCCGTCAAATATTGTTTTCCTTGCCTTGCCCCCACTTGGCAGAAATCCTGCGGTTGTCCATGCCCATCGCTTTCTTCAGCAAAACACTAAAGATCATTGACGTCTCCCCGCTTATTATTTTACAAATTAACCACTGGAAACATTAAAATATTTCGGACAGGGGGGGGGGGGGGGGGGGGCTTCGAAAAAAGTACTGCCTAGGGCCTACGAAGGTCTTAATACGGCCCTGCCCCCCATAACCCATGGAGTATTATTTTTTCATAATCATTTTGACCCACCTCCCGGGCAAGAATGTCTGAATTCAACACTGTTAATGAAACTGAATTGCATTTGGATGTATTTTGATATTGAATTCTACGAGGAATTCTACTTTCGGATCCGCAGACAAAATGTATAAATACATTTAAGGACGAACAATTTAGGCATTTAGGCATCACACCTTTTTAAAGGGAACCCTAAAATGAAAGTGCATTACAATAAAAGACGCCTAGCAATGTAGACTGAAATTTAGCGTACGCTGAAAACATAGGTCAGTTATACGGCGAGGTGTCCACTTTGTTGACAAAGTTCCCGCACTTCTGGAACCCTTTTGGTGTCGCCGGGATCGAAGCGTCGTCGCCAACCTGCATGACCAGTTGCATTCCAGAGATCTGGTGGTACAGGAAGTGGCAGTGGATGCTCCAGTAGCCTAGAACACAAGACACCAGACACAAGTCACTTCTGGAACCCTTTGGGTGTCGCCGGGATGGAGGCGTCGTCGCCAACCTGCATGGCCAGCTGCATTCCAGAGATCTGGTGGTACAGGAAGTGACAGTGGATGCTCCAGTAGCCTAACACAAAACACGAGACACTGATAGAACACTAGACACTGCTAGAACACAAACACAATTGGATTTACGTAACAGGTTGGGTGAGTGGTTAACGCTCTGAGCTTATATTCCGGAGGCCCGGGTTCGATTCCCGCAGCCGTCCTTCCTGACTGGAGTTTTTTCGTGGTTTTCCCTCAGTCGATAGGCAAATGCTGGGAAGGTACCCTACTAATAGGCCACGACCGCCTCCTTCCCACCTTCCATCCTAACCTACTCTTCACCATCATCTCCCAATCATCATCATAATCATTCATCCGTCGCCATTAGCCTCTCTGCAGAACAGTGCGACGTTAAGCCCCAGACAAAAAAATTGATTTATTGACATTTTTGAAGGGCGACAAAAGTACCTTAGTACCCTCAATAGGCGAGTATCTACAGAGTTACGCAATCAATATAGTAAGAAACAAAATTACTGTCAAAGTATAGAAAGATAATAATAATACGTAGTAAGTAATTTTTTTGGTGTACAAAGCCGAGTATATTTTCGTTTATTTCCTACGTATAAAGCTGGGTCCACATAGGCCGTTTTTCCGTTTTGCGTTTTCCGTTTTTCTCTCTTGACCAATCACAAGCTCGCCGCACGCGGATTTTATTCTCGCCGCGCCGCATAAACTTCAACGAGGATTTTAAAAAAGACGCGCGGCGGAAGTGACGTAAAACTTTTAATAACCAATCATGTACGACTACGTCACATGGTCAAATAACATGGCCGATCTGACACTAGATACATTATTTTAAAATTACATACCTGGGAAGAAAATTAGCCCATCTAAATACTCACAAACTGTCACTGACAGATATAAATAATGTTGAAAGAACATTTTTTTGTTTTCCACGGCCTCCTGACATCTAAAAAGTAAAGTTTTAACCAGGCGGGGATCAAGGTGCTTGAAAAAGGGTTTGTAGAAGACGCAAAACGCTAAACGCTCTATGTGGACAGTCCTACTAAAAACGGAGATGTTCAATGAGTAAAAACGGAAAACGCAAAACGGAAAAACGGTCTATGTGGACCCAGCTTAAAACTAATAACAACGATCACTTTTAGAAAACATTCCAAATTCGATAAAAACAGTGTTAACAGAGCTTGTGAAATATGAAATCAAACAGCATCTTCTTTGTCACCAATTACTTGGCACACTCTTTCATCTTCCTATAATTGTATTACTTCTAGTGTTTTAAACATCTACTGCAGGAAAGAGAAAGAAGTAAAAGTCCTTCCCATAATAACTTCGCAGAAGAACTACCTACATTATTTTCTCTTATTATCCAATATTGCTTGAAGATTAAGGGGGGATGACCAAGTAGAGGTCTCCGATAGATATCTGAATTAATATGCTTATTTAATAGATAAATCCCTTGTGCACCAAATAAACGCAAGAAAAAGTAGGGTAGCCGAACTAATTTCCAAATATTACACTTTATAAATTTGAGTTAGCCCTATCTTTAACATGGTAAGTCGAAAAAACACGGTAATTTTCCTAGTAAATATTAGATTTAAACTATTTTCCACCGATAGATTTTTTCCAAAAACTAATATTATGTGTATTAGACATAGAAGTATTTATTAAGATTTTTATTTATACACCTAGCCGTACGTTTTTAAAAGTAAGGCGCCAAATTCTAAATAATTTTCCTATACCTCCTGTGTTAAAATTTCTTAATCTTCCGAAGACATCATATTGAAAACTCAATATAATTCGAGAGTTGCAAGTTAAAAGACATTTGATGAAACTTTTACATAAAAATATAGTTGAAATGTTGAAAAAATTTATAAAAGTCGTACATTTCAACAAAAAATATTTTCGGAAAATCTACTTGGGCATCCCTCCTTAAGGCTGCAAACACAAAGGGCGGTTTTTTGCACGCCGAAGCGTTCAAACGCCGGCGAAACGCCGAGCAGATATGTAGCATTGAGTCTTATATGGGAGCGAACACACGGGACGCGCAAAAGACGCGCGTGTAAACCTCCCCAGGGCGAAAAATCGCGCGTCTGGGCAGGAAAAAACGCCCAGTGTGTTTCCAGCCTAAAAGTTCGGCTCGGAGAGGAAGGAACTATCTCTGCCACGTGATCATGGGACTATATTGATGACGTTACGCACCTGGATTGTCCGCGATGAACCTGGTGACGACATAGCCACCGCTCGGAACCATGACCGTGTCTTTAGACGGGAACCACGACTTGCTCGCTCTCTTGTCTCTCTCATTCTCAGGTCCCATCATCGTCTCTCTTCCTCCCTCCATGTAGTAGGCGCCATCTTGGTTCTCCCTCCTGGAAGCAAGACAGAGTGTTAGGAACAAGGGCGTATCCAGGATTAAATTTCGGGTGGAGGGGTTGGGGGGGGGGGGGGAGTGGACATTACTCATATTTTGAAAAATCACAATGGAAAATAAGGGGTTCGGGGACGCAGCCCCCGAGAAAATTTTGGATCAAGGTCATTCATTTAGGTGCAATTTTGAATCGCAGTGTATAGCTATTTTGAAAAATTATAAATTACAAAATATCCAAAAATTTAAATTTTTTGGGAATTTTAATTCTATTTTAACCATTTTAACATTTATTTTAACATTATTTATCTATTATTGATTATTTATTTATTATTGATTATTGATCTATTATATTATCGATTATTTTATCTATTTTAACATTTATTTATAAGTGTTATTTTTCACATATTATTTTAAATGTGCTTATTTTCTTAGATGAAACCCTGATTTCGGGCAAGGTTGGCCCCCTCCCCCCCCCCCCCCCCCCCCACAAGCGAATGTGTTTACTTGGTTGGCTGGTCCGACGTGCGCTCCCCGCGGCGTCCGGAGTAACTGCGCGCGCCCGGACCCGTGTAGGACGTCGCCGACTGTTCGGTCACCGTGAACTTGTGTCCGTGCACGTGGAAGGGGTGAGTGAGACCGTCAGGTTCAGGTGCTGAAACATCGGGTACAACAGTCAGGCTCCACAGGGATGCAGAGGGGCCAGGGCGGACCAGGGCGCTCCGGGGACAGGGTCCTGATTCTACAACTCCATTGCGGTCGCCTAGCAATTATTTAAATGTTAATCTTATGGAAGAATTGCTAGACGACCGCAGCGGTGTTGTAGAATCAGGGCCCAGGCTTTCTAAGACACGGACAGGGCGCGCCTTGTCATCCTTTTCAATGCATTCCTTAAAATTGCAAATAAATTGCATCTTTTTGTTAGTAGATAATTTTAAAATCTATTTGAAAGCTCGGTCCCAAATACGTAAAATCATCACTAAAATAGGTAATTTTCCACAAAATTTCCGCCGGGGACAAATGGGGGGGAGGGGGGACTTGCTACCCAAACCCCCCGCGGGTCGTGATTATAACGGATTAGGTTCGTTTTCGGCGCCCTGGCACTTATTTTACTAGGACTGCACCCCTGGGCCCCACATAGAGATTACCAGCACGGGCCACCAAAACCCGTGCCTTCGAAATACTGAAAACATGAGTGGAGGTTGTCACAAGTTAACTAACCCCCGAAACACCCCCCCCCCCCCACCCACCCCCCGGATGTCAGGAGAACATAAACTTTTTGTTATACTTGTAATATGTAACAAAAAAAACATAAAAACTCATTTAAAAGTGTTAAAATCCAAAAAAGCCCTGCGGGTCAAGGTGGAGGCATGACCCCAAAGTATATATATTTTTTTAAATGTTGAATATTTCAACAAAATACACCTCATAACGTCTCAAAATTGATTTCAAAGTGTCCAAAAACCCAAAAAAAAAAAGCCCTGTGGGGCAGGGTGGGGGGCGGGCCTCCCACACTCCCTCTTGTCTCGGGGAATTGTTTCCCTTGCCTTGCCCCCTCCTCTGGCATCAAACCTGGGACGCCCATGAACATGTTACATCAAGTCCTGCTCACCGACATGGGAGAACACCATCTCGACCAGCGTGTTGACTGGGAAGCGCAACAAGTGGAAACACTCGCACAACTTCTGCGTGCACCCGCCGTAGCCCAAGGCGCTGGCGTCGCAGTAGGTCGACGCCGCGATGTCGCCGGCTTGGGAGAAGATGGGTGAAGGTGGCATCACGTTGCTGATGTTGTTGACGAACCCAGCTAACGGCACAGGGTAAATAGTTTCTGAAACAGTGAAACGATGGCTCATTTTGTTTACAAAGAATGGGCGGATGTCATGACTGATCCCAAATTTCGATAACTTTATTCCTACTTTGACTATAAGCTTCTACTAAATCAGTAATATTTGGCTCTAAAATTCGGTAAGGTTCATATTTTGTTTTAAAAATTAAAGCAAAAAATTAGAAAAAGGGGGCTGTCAGCCCATAACTAGATATCTAATGAATATTCTCTGCAAGTTTGGTGTCATTCAGATAAAAGTATTTTTTGCCTTTGCTATGTCAAAAGTAACGTGCATTTTACACTTTTGAAAACATTCCGGATTTTTTTGTGGCGCCCAACAAAAAGCAGGTTGATATTAATCTTTGCTCTAAATTTTTTTCTTTAATATTTCGAAATAATTTGCCTTCGGCGATAGGCCTTTGGTGGCTGAGGGCATGGGCGTTCACAGGGGGGGGGGGGGCAAGGATGTCAAGGATAACATGAAAATTTGGTGGTGTTTTAAGTATAGTTTCATTCACTAAACAAAAAACTCACAATTTTTTTTTTCAAAGTGTCAACAAATCAAAAAATCTCCTGCGGGGCAAGGTGGGGGCACTACCCCAAAGTTCAATATTGAATTGTTCAACAAAATACACCTCATAACGTCTCAAAATTTGTCCAAAATCCCAAAAAACGCCCTGCGGGGCAAGGTGGGGGGCACGTCCCCCACACCACCCTTAGCCCATGGGACAATTGACAATTGTTCGCCTTGCCCCCACCCCCTGGCAGAAATTCTGCGGACGCCCGTGGCTGGGGGGAGGGGGGGGGGGTACCACCCCCAGACCCCTTCCATATTTTCAAAAATCGCCCCCCCCCCCCCATGACAAGAGGCTAGATCCGCCCCTAGAATGGTTTGCTCCAGCAATCAGGTCTGCCAACATCTCGCAGCCACTCACGCAGGTGTCTCTGGTAGTGAGTGGTGTTCCAGAAGAGCTCTGCATCGGTGAAGTAATAGAAGTCGAAGTCGAGGACGACGCGGACATCCGGGTTGGTTGCCATGAGACGCGGGTCCACCGGAAGTGACGTCACCAGTTGCGTGATGCAGATGTTCTTGTCTGTGGCGCCGCACGTGGCGCCCACGGGATCCATTATCTGCGGGGGAGACAAGATGGCGCCTTGAGAATTACCTTCATGAATTACTTTTTCCAACATTTCAACTATTATTAAGTATAAAATAATCATAAAATATCATACTTGCATCTCCTGTCTTATAATGAGGTTTTAATTTATTGCCTTCCGAGAATGAACTAAACTTTAACACGGAGGTATAGGAAAATCACTTCGGTTTCTGTTTATAACTTTAAAAAAAAAAATTGGCATTGTTTTCAATTATTTTCCTAGTAGAATGTCCAACTATCTACAAGAAAATAAGTTTTTTGTTCAAGTTGGAAATTCATAAAAATTAGGTCTTCATTATTAGCCTAAATGTGACAAGATTTTACTTGTCTGCCATAAGATAACATTGGGAAGAAAACTCAATGTATCTCAGAAACTAGACACGAAAGAGACGGTGTATGGATGATTATCAATAAGTAAACAAATGATTATGGAGATCTGAGACCATGGTTGAGCCCTATTGGTTGAGCCCTAGGAGCCGAGGTTCGTCGCACTCACCACAATGTTGGCCGCTTGGAGGTCGTCGTACCCCGGCACTGTCTGGGGCTCCAGGAGGGTCGATCCCGTGTACCTCAGCACTGCCAGTTGGTAGGCGCGGGACTCTGTGCACGGCCCGACACCTCGCACGTGGATCCAGTAGGCCGTGACGCTCTGTGTCGCCTCCACCACGAAGTCGTATCTCTCTCCTGCACAGTCATCGCATTCACAGTTACTGACAACCAGGGGCTGACACACTGCCAGTTGGTAGGCGCGGGACTCTGTGCACGGCCCGACACCTCGCACGTGGATCCAGTAGGCCGTGACGCTCTGTGTCGCCTCCACCACGAAGTCGTATCTCTCTCCTGCACAGTCATCGCATTCACAGTTACTGACAACCAGGGGCTGACACACTGCCAGTTGGTAGGCGCGGGACTCTGTGCACGGCCCGACACCTCGCACGTGGATCCAGTAGGCCGTGACGCTCTGTGTCGCCTCCACCACGAAGTCGTATCTCTCCCCTGCACAGTCATCGCATTCACAGTTACTGACAACCAGGGGCTGACACACTGCCAGTTGGTAGGCGCGGGACTCTGTGCACGGCCCGACACCTCGCACGTGGATCCAGTAGGCCGTGACGCTCTGTGTCGCCTCCACCACGAAGTCGTATCTCTCCCCTGCACAGTCATCGCATTCACAGTTACTGACAACCAGGGGCTGACACACTGCCAGTTGGTAGGCGCGGGACTCTGTGCACGGCCCGACACCTCGCACGTGGATCCAGTAGGCCGTGACGCTCTGTGTCGCCTCCCCCACGTAGTCGTATCTCTCCCCTGCACAGTCATTGCATTCACACAACACACTCTATGACGCTCTAACACAGTAGTCAACAGCCTGCGACTCCTTGGTGGTTCTTGAATGGCTCTTAATTTAAATAAATATCTGGAATCGAAAAATTAGAAAATTCGAAAAAAACGACCTGCGGGGCATCAATTGGAACGTTTATTGTTTTAGTTTGTTCATTTTAGAGTCCCAGAATAACTATTAAATTTATGAAATTCTAAAATAGAACGCCCTGTGGGGCAACACAACTTTTTCATTCAAATGGTTATCATGTTAGATTTTATAGACCCAAAATCATTTTTAAACTGTTGTCATTCTAAAAAAACGCCTTGCGGGGCAACAATTTACGGACTTCGACAAAATATCAAAATTATCTATAATCGTTAATTTTTTTTTCGGTTTATTATATTTGATTGCCTCTCCTTTACCAAAGAGTTTCTAGTATGAAGCCTCTACTGCGGCTCCCATTATTATCTAATTTATTAATTTTTGGAAAATTGATTCCATCACCAAAAAATGTTTCACCAAAAAAATGTTTCAATCAGTTTCATCCGCCGGTGGTCACCTGTCATTTTGTTACGCGAGTGTTCCACAGTACTCTTCCACTCTTCCATCGTGACTCACCAGGCAGCAGCACGATCTTGTCGACGTACACGGGGTTGACGTGAGTGCCGTCGACGGCGATGACACGGAGGCGGTGCTTGTCGACGATCACCTCGGCCGGGCAGTGCAGACACGTGCCGCCGATCATGCGGAAGCGGTATCGCTGACCATACGTCACGTTGAACACGGACATGGGGGTGGTGGGGGCCGCCTCCGGGACGCCGTTGTGGCTGAACGGCAACCAGCTGGAGGTCTTCAGCAAGACGTTCTTCACGTAGCTGCCAGACTTGACGGTTGGCTGCAGAACAAGAAGGTGGTGAGGAACAGTGGAAAATATAGTGTGAACAACATTAATTATGAAACATTTTTTATATCAAACTTTGGTTTTATCTAAAACGCAGTACACAGTATATAAAGAGTATCAAGTTTAGATGAAATCAGCGTGCAAAATGCTGCTTGTAAAGAATGTAAGCTGTCACGTGACTTTACATGTCCCTCTATTATATTCGGTCATGATCGAACAGCAGAACAACAGTCAATATTCCAAGTTTACATGGTCAAAATTACTTTAATGTGATGTTATGTAATTACAATTAAAATGTTAATGTAAAAATACTTTGTGCTTTCTGAAATTAATGTGCTCTTGTTTTATTTTAAGAAATGAAATATTCATCATATTCAAATGAATAAAATATTGTTGTTAAAATTCATTTCTTGACTTCCTCATGGAATTGGTGTCCCTCACAGGCGTGTAGAAAGGGGGGGATGAGGGGATTATTATCCCCCCCCCTACTCGAGCAGACTGACTCTCCATTCATTATAAAAAATATTTTAAGCGTCACAGAATCACTTCTAAATTGTTTACATTCTAAAATACGTCCTGTGGTTCTAGGACTGGGGGGTTGGTCTCATAGACACCCCTCGTCACCTTGCCCTTGCCGTTGACCAGATAGGAGGTTGGTTCCTGCCCTCTTCCTCAACCTCTTATCGTGGACCTGGTGTCACTCACCTTGCTGTTCATCGTCGTCACCTTGCCCTTGCCGTTGACGAGATAGGAGGTTGGTTCCTGCCCCGGCATCCTCATCCTCAACCCCGGGAACTTCTGGTCGCCGTCGACCTCGTTCCAGTCGGTGACCAGCATCACGTGGTCGGGGAGGTCGTGGTCGTAGGTCGCCGCGTTGGGCTCGCCGGAGAGGGGACGACGGATCACCAGACTGCCCTGGATGCCGTCCATCTTCAGGAACCCTGGAATCATCAATTGGTTTTAACTTGACTTGTCCTGGGACTCATGAGTTAAATGAGAATGGTTCCTATTCATCAGTTACCATTGACATCAGCTCTTTACGGGATTCGTTTGCTTGTTGCAGAACTGAATGCTTTCGTTGATGTTGATGGCCGCAATTTTACAAAATCTGCAGCGCGATTGTGTAAGCTTCACTTCCGAGTTAGACGATAGCATCGTCTAATCTCGTCCATCGTCCATCTCCTAGATGCTGAGTGTGTAAATCACTTTAGAGATGGAGTCCGTCTAACTCTGGCTAGAGGTGTAGGACTCCATCTTTAAAGTGAGTTACACACTCAGCATCTAGGAGATGGACAATGGACGAGATTAGACGATGACCGTCTAACTCGGAAGTTAAGCTTACACAATCGCGTTGCTGGCTTTATAAATACAAGTATGTTTTGATCAGAATCAATTAGATCAGATCTGTTTCCGGTTTCTCTGCAATCTGGTGAAATGTAAGACGATCTCAGACGGACGCGTGAAGAATTTGACCTTGGTCTATACGTAAGAACGAGACGGCGTGCTTTGTCAGCATACATTGACGATAGACTTGTGAATCCCTAACAGAGATTCGTTTGTCAAGAGAAAACCAAAACGCTTTACAAATGTGGATAAACTTTAAGACTTGATATAGATTCTCATGTTTTGGACTTACACCTCTTTGTAATTTGGGGGGAGGGGGGGATTCCTGAACGATTTTAGTCTCTCAGGCCGGGTAGGTCCAACTTTGGATTATCTAACAATCGAAAGTTAGTGGCCAGTTAACCAATGAATCAAGTTGGCGCGAATTCCACAGCCAATAGGATCAACTAAATTCCACTAACCAATAACCATCGATACTCGACAGTTTACTTAATCCAAAGTTGGTCCTACCCGGCTTAGGGCCGGTATAACCAAAGTTAATCTGAGCCGGATTAACTAAATATTGGAATTTGGACTAAATTGGCGGCACAGCCAATCAGATACCTCAAAATGAGTGAAACAATTGCATTTAATCCAAAAGTTAGTTAATCCAGCACAATTTAACTTTGGTTATTCCGGGCCTTAAGTTACTTAATATTTGTTTACTCTAATGCTAACGTCCTTAAGACGGCGTGGTACCTAGTGAGTTTGACCTTGAAGAGTTTTTTAATTGATTTTTATCAATATCTTTTTCCAGTGTAATTGTTAACAAAATAGGGCTATGGACGTGAATTCAGAACAGTTCAATGAAAATAATTCCAAAGCTTGTAATGGTTTATTTGATTTACTTTGTCCTACAGGTGTTTAGAACCCGAAAATTTAGTAATTTTCGGGTTCTAAACACCTGTTGGACACAATAAAACTAATAGCTTATTCCACAATATGAAATTATTTTCATTGAACTGTTCTGAATTCACGTCCATAGCCCTACTTTGTTAACAATTACACTGGAAAAAGATATTGATAAAAATCGATTGAAAAACTCGTCAAGGTCAAACTCACTACCACGCCGTCTTAACAACGGTTGCTACTCTCTTAAAATGTAAGATAAGAGAGTGAAAATGCGTACAGGAATCACTCCCTGGTGTCACTGACCGTCATGAGCATGGTAGAAATGCGTCCCCTCATTGGCGGCCAGGAAGTTGTATCTGAAGGTGGCGCCCTCTGTGATCGGGCACTGCGTCACCATGGGGACGCCGTCCATGTAGTTCGTCCCCACCTGGAGGACGCCGTGGTAGTGGAGGGTCGTCGTTCTGCCGGGCATCGTGTTCAGTACATCCACCACGATACGATCGTTCAAACATACCTGTTGCAAACACGATAAAATCAGTTTACACTTGAAAAAAATAAAAATAAACAATTAGGATCACAGAAATAGACCACATTAAAAATTATCTAGTTAGATCTGCCTTTTTAAAAACGGCAAATATTCGAGTTTCCAGGCATCTACTTATGTTACCTATAACATATTGTAAAATAACATAGGTCGTCGATAACTTCATGTGAAATTTCTTAAAAACCAAATATAACAATAATATGTTTAATGTTGTCTATAAATATAAAAAATCACGAATACCGGAAGTAATTTTAAACATCTAAGCAATCTAAGAACCTTGACACAAATGATTGGATGCATCAAATCACCTTGACTCATTTGAATGGTTGCATCAAAGCACCTTGACTTACTTGAATGGACGGGCTGGACAGGCGACGGTTGATTGTGAAGATGCCTCTCTCGTATCCATCGGCCGTGACGCACTGAGGCAAGAAGCAGTCTGCTGTCACATTCGGACACTGCCCACACGCCCTGGTGACAGAAGGGAGAACTTCACTTCCAAACATTCACAGGGTACCGCCATGCATTCTTCACAGCAGCCATCTTGTTGTCTGTGCCTGTTGTCTTGTCCCACCTTCTTGACACCGTCCTATACTTACGTGTCCATGGTGTTGTAGAGAGCAGAGGTTTTTCGCCGTCCACACAGGTCCCACCCTCTTGACGCCGTCCTATACTCACCTGTTCATGGTGCTGTAGTTCTCGATGATGAACTTGTAGTAGCAGAGCAGAGGTTTGTCGCCGTCCACACAGGTCAGGTCCCACCCTATTGACGCCGTCCTATACTCACCTGTTCATGGTGCTATAGTTCTCGATGATGAACTTGTAGTAGCAGAGCAGAGGTTTGTCGCCATCCACACAGGTCACACACCCTCTTGACGCCGTCCTATACTCACCTGTTCATGGTGCTGTAGTTCTCGATGATGAACTTGTAGTAGCAGAGCAGAGGTTTTCCGCCGTCCACACAGGTCACACACCCTCTTGACGCCGTCCTATACTCACCTGTTCATGGTGCTGTAGTTCTCGATGATGAACTTGTAGTAGCAGAGCAGAGGTTTGTCGCCGTCCACACAGGTCAGGTCCCACCCTATTGACGCCGTCCTATACTCACCTGTTCATGGTGCTATAGTTCTCGATGATGAACTTGTAGTAGCAGAGCAGAGGTTTGTCGCCGTCCACACAGGTCCTGTCCCACCCTCTTGACGCCGTCCTATACTCACCTGTTCATGGTGCTGTAGTTCTCGATGATGAACTTGTAGTAGCAGAGCAGAGGTTTGTCGCCGTCCACACAGGTCCTGTCACACCCTCTTGACGCCGTCCTACACTCACCTGTTCATGGTGCTGTAGTTCTCGATGATGAACTTGTAGTAGCAGAGCAGAGGTTTGTCGCCGTCCACACAGGTCCTGTCACACCCTCTTGACGCCGTCCTACACTCACCTGTTCATGGTGCTGTAGTTCTCGATGATGAACTTGTAGTAGCAAAGCAGAGGTTTGCCGCCCTCCACACAGGTCCTGTCACACCTGTTGCCTTGTCCGAAGCCACTGGCCGCGCTGAGTTCGCCGACATCGTCTGGTTGGAGGAACTTCGTCAGTTCTGAAGCACACAGAAACAGAATGTCATTAGTCATGACTCACTGCTCTTTCAATGTTTGAGCCTAGACGGTTAGGTAAAGGGACGCAAACGTTTGTCCAAAGTGTTTCTATGAGCTATTTTCTTCAAGCAAAATTTAAAAAATCGAGTGCTTGAGAATAATTCATCATTTTTATTTAAACTAAATGATGCCGCTCTCTAAAGTTCTATTTCATTACGACTTGTTGGACAACCGAATGCGAGTATTTTTCTATTTATTTAGTATTTAACACTTTCGCAGGTCATAATGTACTTTAGTGTGTGGTGTGGAATTATTTATACTTTGGTAAGTGTGAATTTTGCGCACTCGCATAATTTCTTATAATTTTTCTTGTGTGAAGACAAAAATAAAAAAAAAAATACTTTGAAGAACCGTGTGCGTGGCTGCTGTACTCGAAGTAAATGTTGGACATAATATTTTCTAGCTGATATCATCATAACTTTTGTTCGTTATTTTTTTTCAATTTTTTTTATTTCAGCTTGATTAGGAAAACGGTTAGATTTGTTTTATAAACACGAAAATAAATACAAATACAATACAAATAAATACCTACAATGTCACTATTTTTAGATTTTGCAATTTTGGGCAAAAAAATCTTATGAATTGGTGTTTCTACTGCTAAGATTTACTAAAAAATTATTTTTCACATTAGTTCATAGCTTGAATGGCTGAAAAGTTATAGCGATATTTAGGAAATATTATCACACCAATGTTACCTTTTAGTACAGCTGACTCTCAAGGCGATCCTGACTGGAAAGTCAAGAATGAAAACAAATAGAAACATACTTTAGTAAAAGTTCTACCTGCATCAGCTACAATGATCACTGCAAGCCCAAGTACAAGCCTTCTCGCCACCATGACCACTTCCTTGACGTTCCCGTTGAAACAATGACTTTGGCGCGGTAAGAAGCTCGGTAAATTACGTATTATTATATGTCTTGTTGCTGATTTATAGGTATCTATTTGACGCAATCGCTCTAATGACATAGAATCACTCGTGATTAGTCCAGTGGCGTGCCGTGACATTTGAAGTGAGGGAAGCAAATTGCCAGGAAAGAAATTTGCCCAGACCCAGAGGGGGGTCTGGGGGGCTTGCCCCCCAGCTTAGCCCCGCAGGGAATTTTTTAAAATTTGACTAATTTTAGATGGTTAAAAACGATTTTGAAAGTACCTTTTTGGAATATTACTTGAATTTAAGAAATGGTCAAAGGAGGATTTTCAGACTAATTTTTTATATTTTAATCATTAGTTTTTTGAAGGCAAATACGAGGGCAAATACAGATATACAAAAACTTTGTAGAAATGCGTAAACTGAACTGAGAATCCGAAACTGCAATATTTTGTAGGTATTACAAGTTTAGAAATTCAACCGCTCTTGAGCACTGTCACCGACCGATCACATGTTCGTTCCAATCGTGTCAACTCGGGAGTAGTTCGGCTGCGTTCGGACTGTGGATGCAACTCTCCGATTTGCTTCCCTTGGCTAGAATACGCCTGCAGAAATAGACGCATTTTACACAGAAATGCTTTGTGTTTAGACCGGCAAATAATGTTATTATCATGGCAAAATAAGTTTTTATTATTGACAATACTTTCAGGTGGCTGCAGATTAACATATTTGATTGTAGGCAAATCACCTAATGCATGCGTAACTCCCGTACATAGAGCGAGGGATTGGAAGCAATTCGAAAAGTGAATCCCTTGGAGCCGGCCGACTGCCGAGCCGAGGCAAGTGTATGCGTGCGCACGCGCCTTGCCCACCTCCCGTCTTAGAAACCGCGTTTACTTTGAAATCAGAGCGAAAGTGGTGACATTTGTGTTCGTAATAAGAATTCTATAAGTAGTATTAAGTGATGAATATTTTTGTAAAAAGATTAAATTATTATACATATAATTATTATATTTTAATATTGTTGGAATGGAAAAGGAAGGGGAAGCAATGCTTCCCTTGCTTCCATTGAGTGCACGCCACTGGTGATTACGTATAGAGTGTTAAATGGAAGAGAGCGCGTAGTTAAAACAGTTGTAATTTCCAACTCATAGCCGGGTTTGATTTTTCAATACACTTTTTAAAACAAGGATTTTTACGTTTTGTTGTATTTACAAGATAAAAAAACTAAAATATCATTATCACTAACTAATTTGTAACGATGTCGAATATCTTTTACTGTCAAGAATTCAGTTCAGAGATTTTGAACGTCAAGTATTAGCAGGAGGTATTGGGCCATCCCTCATCAGTCTATGAATCATTGCTAGCTCGGTAACTTCAACTTTGGTTGTCTACATAGTTTGGTATTATTGTGCTCGCGTGGGCCTAAGGTACACAACAATTCGAAAATACAATGGCAATGCTTACTGTAAACATGGTTTCTGCAGCACAGTATTAGGTGTGGTTTAATTTAACATCAGAGTAATAAAGCGTCGTACTGTTTACGAGTAAGGTTGTAATCTACGATGCATTGTGTATGGATGTTGATATGATTTGATCACTACCTCCGACGTCAATGCGTAGCACCTTGACAATGACCCCTCTTGACCTGTTGCTCTGAGATATTCGCGTTGTTTTGTCACGCAATATCTGGTCCACGCACGCCCGATGTGTTTCATCTGCCCACACGACCTAGCGCTTGTTTGGATTAAGAAAGAAGAGAACGAACTTGATTTACAGGAAGTGAGTACCTAGTAGAAACTAGCTATACTAGTATAATTGCTTAAGAGCAAATGCTATTTTTTTTGTGTGGAGTTCAATATAAATTTAACATTGATTTTTTTTTATAATAGCTTTGCCGTTCGGGGACTCAAGCAAGGGTTTCTTTTTAGGGGCTGTGCATAAAGAACGTCACGCTTCAGGGAGGGAGGGGGGTGAACCAGTATGGGACACAGTGTGACAGGGGGGAGAGGGGGTCATGGAGGCAGTAGGACGTCACGTTTTGATATAGATATTTTCAAACATTTTAAATTTCAGTTGATATGTCGGGACCGAAAATTTCGCTAAAAACGATAAATTCTGGTACATTTTACAGTAAAATATATTCTATTTAAGGGAGGGTAGAGACAGATTTGTGACGTCCTTTTAGGGGGGGGTCTCGAGAAGTGTGACATAGCGTGACAGGGATGGGGGGGGGGGGGGGGGGGGTGTCAAAATATCCCATTTTTAGCGTGACGTCCTTTATGCACAGCCCCTTATATTGAATCAATGAAATGTTGAGATAACAAACCATATGTTCACATTCACAGTTCTCATTGAATGGGCTATTTGCGGATTCAAAGATGCTGTTTACTCAATTTTCAGATTGTGAGTTAGTGACTTTTTGCTGTCGGTACGCCCTCGATTTTGATTAATTTATAAAAGGCACTGTCAAACTCGAACAATTAAAAGAATAGTCTAGAATCTCTCGTAAATTAGTCAAAACTTATTTTTCTCCTGTTCTTTAAGAAATTTAATAAATATTCAAAAGTTAAATTCTTGATGTGAAATTGATATTAAATAAAATAAGTTATCATATTTTATAAGTATTCTGTATTTGTGAACTGCTATTTCCTACAGGCGAGTATAGGAGTAGGAAAAAAAACAAAATAATTGTAACCACACAAAATTAATCTGTGTTCCATTCAGTATCCTATATAACATTTTAAAAATACTACAAAATATATATTTTGTGATACTACAAGTAGGTTTGACAGTATGCAATGGCCTGATACCCTGAATCAGAGACTATATTGAAGTAAGTACTGACCCTGCTGATAGACCTGGGCTGCTGTCAGTGAAATGATGAAGAGAATAGTGTTGAAATACTGACCCTGCTGATAGACCTGGACTGCTGTCAGTGAAATGATGAAGAGAATAGTGTTGAAATACTGACCCTGCTGATAGACCTGGGCTGCTGTCAGTGAAATGATGAAGAGAATAGTGTTGAAATACTGACCCTGCTGATAGACCTGGGCTGCTGTCAGTGAAATGATGAAGAGAATAGTGTTGAAATACTGACCCTGCTGATAGACCTGGGCTGCTGTCAGTGAAATGATGAAGAGAATAGTGTTGAAATACTGACCCTGCTGATAGACCTGGGCTGCTGTCAGTGAAATGATGAAGAGAATAGTGTTGAAATACTGACCCTGCTGATAGACCTGGGCTGCTGTCAGTGAAATGATGAAGAGAATAGTGTTGAAATACTGACCCTGCTGATAGACCTGGGCTGCTGTCAGTGAAATGATGAAGAGAATAGTGTTGAAATACTGACCCTGCTGATAGACCTGGGCTGCTGTCAGTGAAATGATGAAGAGAATAGTGTTGAAATACTGACCCTGCTGATAGACCTGGGCTGCTGTCAGTGAAATGATGAAGAGAATAGTGTTGAAATACTGACCCTGCTGATAGACCTGGGCTGCTGTCAGTGAAATGATGAAGAGAATAGTGTTGAAATACTGACCCTGCTGATAGACCTGGGCTGCTGTCAGTGAAATGATGACGAGCAGTGTGAAGTGAAGACAACCGCTCATCTCCAACGCACCGCAAGAACTGTCACAGGTAATTGTGATGATGGAACAGGTTCCTGCTGTGCCGGCAGCGTCCTAACAGATGATTTGGAAGGGGAGGACCAAGCTTGCAAAATATCTGGGTCATCTTAGTTTAAAGCAAGATAATCCTCTTTGTTGCCAGTTTTTTCGTACAGTTCAGTACCTAGTACAAAAGACTATTGAAAAATATTAATTTTAAATTATATGATAAGCATATGATTAATGAATATCACAAAAGAAACAATCAGATAATTAACAGAACATTTTATATTTAATTGATTTTTCTGTCTGGGGCTTAACGTCGCACTGTTCTGCAGCGAGGCTAATGGCGACGGATGAATGATTATGAGGATGATTGGGAGATGATGGTGAAGAGTAGGTAAGGATGGAAGGTGGGAAGGAGGCGTTCGTGGCCTATTAGTAGGGTACCTTCCCAGCATTTGCCTGTCGACTGAGGAAATACCTCGAAAAAACCTCAGTCAGAAAGGACGGCCGAGGGAATCAAACCCGGGCCTCCGGAATAATACAAGTTCAGAGCTTTACCACTCAATCAACCTGTTCCGTATTTAATCGATGATTGTGTGAAATTAGACAAAATCAAAATCAAATAATAATTATTAATTAATTATAACCATTATTTTTATTTAAAGTTGTTAATGACCAACAATTGTCTGATACAAAATTGGTCCATTCTTTTGTTTGCCACATCCTTTCCTTTCCAAACTTGATAATGTTGGTGACGCTATCTAATGATTTAAGTTATGTCGTAGAAGTAAATTACCTCGGAGTTCAGAAAGAATTATCATCTTCATCAGCGTGTTACTCATACCGTGGTTCCTTAGTTTTATTTCCAATTTGACATTCTAGGCATACATCGTGATGATATAATACAAGTGTTCGTGTAGAAATAGTAGGCATTGGCACCTTCATTCCCACTATTAGCTGCACTATTAGCACCATTTTAACTATTATCTCGGTGGCTCTGCTTTCTAAGAAAAATCATAATATGCAGTTTTATTTCCAGACACCTTAATCCCTGTTTCAACAGGTAAAACAGGGACTAAGGTGTCTGGAAATAATACTGCATATGATTTTTCTTAAGCTTGATTTACACCGGTCAATGAGGTCAATGTATTGATCAATACATTGAATTCAAGAGGCTGTGCACATGAGCAGAGTCACTTTATCATAACAAAAGTGGCTCTGCTCATGTGCACAGCCTCTTGAATTCAATGTATTGATCAATATATTGACCCGTGTAAATCAAGCTTTAGAAAGCAGAGCCACCGAGATAATATTTAAAATGGTCTATTCATAAAATACAAATACAAATATTTTTATCAGCTTTTATGTTTGACTTGGACAAGGTAAAAGATGCGAAAACATGAAATTATACCTCATTATACGACGCTCATTTGTGTATAGATTGTTCTTTGGAAATAAAACTTGGACATTTGAAGTTAAAAAGCTTCTCTAGTGGTGCAGTGCAGATTAGAAATAGGTAAAATAAAATATGATATAGTATTTTCAGCAGAGAGTTTTCCTTTCAATTCAATCATCGGAGGAACTGCTTCCGACACCTGCCGGGCCGGATAATTTGGCAGCTCGAATTACCAAATTACCGTCAATTTGTTGGGGGGACAATATAGTCATCTGGATCAATAGTCCAGTAATCTAGTCGGGCGCTAGCTCGACGCTGCCAAGCACCGCTCTAATACAACGTGCGAGCTACTACCAGAGACTTATACCGCAACGGCTTAAGTGGTCGAAACGAGGTGTCGACAGGCATACATGCAGTGAGAAATGAAAGTTGAAAATCATGGTTATCGGGTATATTTAGCCACCTGACAACACCTAACCAAATATCAAAGTGCTGCGTTCATCCCTTCGGGGTGAATTTTGGGCCTCAAACATGCAAGGATTGACTTTCATGGTGGCTGGCTGGCTGGCTGGCTGGCTGGCTGGCTGGCTGGCTGGCTAGCTAGCTAGTTAGGCACGTCGTTTTGCTTGCCCTTTTCTACAGATTGCACGGTTTGGTCTAGAGAGTTGAAATTTGGTAGACACATAGAGTCCCCCTTCTCACGCGTACTTCTGAAAGAAAATCTGAAATATTTTGACCGGAAGTGAATTTATCCAATTTTAAAATTTAATTTTTTTCAAAAGTCAAACGGGTCCATCGACAGTTTTGAAATTTGGCAACATTAAAGACAATGTATTGCTAGACACTCCACTTCAAGAAAAAACAAAAATTTCAAACCGGAAGTGGAAAATTTATCAATATTAAGCGTTCCGCTCTTCCCCTTCATCTACTAACTTACTGCATGTTGAAATCTTCGCCCATTTGCTTGTTATAGAAATCGGCAGCAGACTGCGTCTCGATAGATATTTGTCGACTAATTGTGCTGTTCATAGAAGAATTCATTATGCACTTCATAATTTTGTCACATTGAAAGATTCAAACCTCAAATATAGGTACCTCAATATGACGACAGAATATGACGTAGTATCAACCATTTGAGAAAACTAGTTTGGATAGTATTTCTAGTCGGGCGCTAGCTCGACGCTGCCAAGCACCGCTCTAATACAACGTGCGAGCTACTACCAGACTTATACTGCAAGCGCTTCGGGCCCGATTTCGGGGTGTCAGTACGCATGCAAGCATTTAGAAATGAAAGTTGAAAACCATGGTTATCGGGTATATTTAGCCACCTGACAACACCTAACCAAATATCAAAGTGCTGCGATCATCCCTTCGGGGTGAATTTTGGGCCTCAAACATGCAAGGATTGACTTTCATGTTAGTTAGTTAGTTAGTTAGTTAGGCACGGTCAATTTGTTTGCCCCTCTCCACAGGTTGAACGGTTTGTCCTAGAGAGTTGAAATTTGGCAGAGACATAGAGTCATAATTATAGCAATGCCCTTTGAAAGAAAATCTGAAACATTATGACCGGAAGTGAAGTTATTACAATTTTAAATTTTAAATATTTTAAAAGTCAAACGGGTCCATCGAGAGTTTTGAAATTTGGCAACAATAAAGACAATGTATTGCTAGACACTCCACTTCAAGAAAAATCAATAAATTTAAACCGGAAGTGGGAAAATTATCAATATTTACGTTCCGCCCTTCTTCTTTGATACACTAAACAGCGGCTCTAATTCCCATCGGACTGATAGCTCATGTTAGGAAGGCAGCTGGCTTCGACATCTGCATAACACGTTCGATTCCCGATCCCGGAAAACTTTTTTTTTCATATATTATTTTTTAATTTGTATAAGCGATGATACCTTCATGGATATATATTCAAATGAGAGTTCCAGGGATGCTGTGAAGATCATCAATAGACCGAAACATCGCAATCGCGGCACGCCAGTTGCCATCGTGAACACTGAAGATATCAGGGAATCAGGAATTGCGCACGTCGTTTTACGCTCCACCTTTCTTCTTTGATATACTACACAGGTTTATATTTCAGTGTGGCGAATTGGCTCGGTCACATGAGGCAAGTGACTTCGATCACGGCGTTGCCGGGTTCGATCCCCGTAACAAACGTTTTATTTTTTATCTTTTTATTTACTTAAAAAATGTTTAACCTTCTTGTGTATATATTCAAAATGTTAATACGAATACATTCAACGATTACATAGCTACTCTTTTTAATATTATACTCATTGGACTCTAGTAATGATTGTCAATGTACACGTTGTACGTAAAGTTGTGCAATAAAACAATTCGTGGTCATGCTAATCAACAGAATCTTGGTGGCTCAGTTACTAAACTAGAAACCACACAAAAAAGGTTCCATTACTGGGTGCATAAGGTTGTCACAGCTTTTAATTTATCCGAATTATTTAATTATGTAAAATTCAGTTAATTAAGTAAATAGAAAAATTCAGTGAAGGCTCCATAACTAATATTCAGAGTATTAGGTGTTTACAACTTTTCATTTGTCACACTTATTTAATTATTTAAAATAGAGTTAATTTGTCAATATTGGTGGCTCAACAAGAAACAAGAACAACACGAAACAAGAAACCACACAAAAAGGCTCCATTACGTGCATCCATTACGTGCATTAGGTTCTAAAATTAATTTAATTATTTTAATTATGCTAATTTGTCAATCTAGATGGCTCAGTTACGAAACAATAAACCACACAAAAAGGCTCCATTACTAGGTATATTAGGTGCTCTTTGCTCCTAATACTCTAAGAGACTAATGCTCTGGTGCTCTGGTACATTTTTAATAAATGAGACTACCAATGGATGCTGTGAAGATCATCAATAGACAGAAACATCGCCATCGCGGCACGCCGGTTGCCATCGTGAACAGTGAAGATATCAGGGAAACAGGAATTGCGCACGTCGTTTTACGCTCTACCTTTCTTCTTTGATATACTACACAGGTTTAATTTCAGTGTGGCGAATTGGCTCGGTCACATGAGGCAAGTGACTTCGATCACGGCGTTGCCGGGTTCGATCCCCGTAACAAATGTTTGATTTTTTTTATCTTTTTCTTTACTTAAAAAATGTTTAACCTTCTTGTGTATATATTCAAAATGTTAATCCGAATACATTCAACGATTACATAGCAACTCTTTTTAATATTATACTCATTGGACTCTAATAATGATTGTCAATGTACACGTTGTACGTAAAGTTGTGCAATAAAACAATTCGTGGTCATGCTAATCAACAGCATCTTGGTGGCTCAGTTACTAAACTAGAAACCACACAAAAAAGGCTCCATTACTGGGTGCATAAGGTTGTCACAGCTTTTAATTTATCCGAATTATTTAATTATGTAAAATTCAGGTAATTTAGTAAATAGTAAAATTCAGTAAAGGCTCCATTACTAATATTCAGTGTATTACGTGTTTACAACTTTTTATTTGTCACACTTATATATTATTTAAAATAGAGTTAATTTGTCAATATTGGTGGCTCAACAAGAAACAAGAACAACACGAAACAAGAAACCACACAAAAAGGCTCCATTACGTGCATCCATTACGTGATCACAACTTTAAGTTTCTAAAATAAATTTAATTATTTTAATTATGCAAATTTGTCGATCTTGATGGTTCAGATACGAAACAAGAAACCACACAAAATGGCTCCATTACTAGGTTTATTAGGTGTTTACAACTTAGTAAAAATTATTTCATTATTTCAGATGTTGTAATCTGTCAATCTTAGAAGCTCGGTTACAATAAACAAGAAACCACACTAAATGGTCCATGATAATTAATGGAAATCTGTGGGTATGAGAGATTTAAATTTCATTTCATCATCCAACAATGCTTACGTTAAAAAGTTAGAATAATAAAACGCTTTTAAATTGTCATGATTTATTTCCAAACTGTGAGTCAAAGTCTCATCAAGTGACATTGTTTAATGGAAATAAATGAAACTGAAACTGATGTTCCTCCTAATCTGACACTAATAAAATAAACATTGGTTTTGATGCGAACGTTATATACGAAAATGGTCTGGCTTGTTTACATCGGCAATACAATAATATTCTTCAAGTATCTAGGCAATAGCACGAAGTTGTTTCCTGGTTTGAAAATATGAAAATATTATCTTCCACAGCAACATCACAAAACAATATAATAATCACTAAATAAGATCAGTGGACTAATTAAAATGCAAGCTCGATAACAGTTTACAAGTACCTATAGAAGAAGACAACAATACTAAATGGACATCGATCGTATTTGCCATGAACAAACAAATGTAAACATTAAGTTGACCTGACAGGGAGAGGCAGAGAGGTGGAGATGCCAGGTATAGGCCGGCCCATGCTATCCGTGTACATATACATAGGCGAGTAAGGCGGGTAGCGTAAATTTCATCACCCGTCATACTCCTTCCCACCAGCACTATAAACACCAGGTGGCTCAGCTAGTTAATCTTAACTAAGTTCCTTTTAAGTTACATTGCCTTCCAAAAACCATCCGGATTTTATTTAAAATGTGTTGTAAACATCTGTAAGCCTGCACGCTTTACCAATTGAGTTTATACTTCGAAACTTTGACATAAAAGAGTGAACATGGGAGAATTTAAAAATGAGGAAACGCATTTGCAATCATCTTTCGTGTACCTTTCAGTTTACCTAGTGGCGACAAATACGCGTTTTACGAGATGAACGCACAAATTCCGGTTTACACCGGAACAATACACCTACAATTTACGTTATTCACATGACTCAAAGCTGTGAACTTTTAACAAATTATAATTTGATATAACTCAAATTCAACCAAAAGAAATGGACCCTTTCGTTATACTAACTTCGGAACTATTAAAATAAAAACAGAAAACTTTAGACAAGAAGTGACGTTGTTGGCGTTAACTGTAATGATAGGTAACACTTAATGATCAGTGAAAGCTGCTATAAACTTATACCCCATATGACATGTTGTACAAAAACAAAAACTTGTAAAAAAAAACTGCCAAGCACCTTCCCACTTAAAACAATTGAGATCTAAAAGAAGGGCCAAGCAATAATATATTGTTTAAACATTTTCGCACTTAAAATTCGTGAAATCATTTCGCCCAGTTACTGCCGCCAAGCACAACACTAAAAACCTAATGTTGTGTCCAAATTTGAAGAATACAATCTAAGTAAACCATCATTGTAAATTTAACAAAATTATAAAAATTAAAAACGACTTCAAAATAAATTTAAAATTGAAATTAAAAAAATTAAAAATAAAGCTTGGCGCATTGAATTTGCACCGACCATATTGTAGACTTCCTCTATCTTCTTCCTACTTTCTGTCTTTCTTCGGCTCCTTTATCGTCATCTTCTTTCTTATGTTGCCTTCTTCTTGACACAATGCGCCTAGCTTTATTTTTAATTTTTTTAATTGTAGGAAATTTAATTGTAGGAATTTTTTTAATTATAGGAGTAATAATTATGAATTCAAGACGACATTATTTTCGGCCGCCATTGCTAAAACCGGAAGTGACGTCATATATCGAAAACAGCTGGACCGATTGTAACGAAACTTAAAGCTATTCTTCTTGGATAATTATTTTAATCTTATATACCAAACGCAACTTTTATAAGTATCCAAATCGGCATAGGCGTATTTTTTTAAAGAAATAAGTTCTTGCACGGACACAAGCTGTGCTACAAGCTGTATGAATAAACTAACAAAAAAAGTGATATCCCAGAAAAAAACACTCCTTGTAAAAAAGGCAGCCAAGTCTCTTTACTTTAAAAAAATTCAACACCGAAAAGGAGTGATATCAAAAAAGGAGCCAAGTCAATGACATTTCCAAATATTTAATCGTATCTTTGAAATAAAAGTATAAACACCGAGAAATACTTTACAAAAGGACTTGGCGCATCGTTTTTTTAAAGACATTTTTCTATTCATAAGCATGTGCCATTTATATACAACCGTCATTTTGAATGTTTAGAATAATAGGGAAACATCTTTCAATTAGGTACATATTATACATACCTTCTGTAAAATATTTTCTATATGATTATATACGCTATGAAACTTGTTGTCTATGCTTTCTATAAATATACACAATAGTTATCTTCGTAATATTGTTTCGTGGTGAATATAATTAAGTCTCATGCGTTATACCTTCTCATCATGTAACAATTTCTATTAATACACATTTTATAAAAATACATTTCACAAAGAAGACAGTCATATTGAATTTCTATTAAAAAATTTAACTTTATACACTTGACACTTCAAAAATATATAATTGTGTTCCATTAGTTAGTAATTATTTGACAACGTTTCATGATTTCCTTCAGTCAAGATCAAATTATGAAAAGATACCAGTCTAATATCGCCATATTAACAGTACTGCAAGAATATGTATGAGCCCACTTCCAATTGATATGAAGGGATGTGTGTTGTGAAAAATATCCGACCGAACCGGGGCACGAACTTGGGACCTCTCACTTGCCGGGCGAGAGCTCTACCAACTGAGCTACCCGATCGGACGGGCGGACATTAGACACAACACACTGATGAGGATCCTGACTCCTGACTCCATGGAAGTTTTCCAAAGAAACCTACATTCTCACCACTTCCAATTGTTATGTAATTCTTTCACCCTTATATTACTTATATATTACAGCATAAAATCATGCTTCTATCGCCATTGACAAAACTATAAAATAGTCATTACTAAAAGTAGCTTGATTCATAGATTCTGGCTCTAATAGAAAGAGGAAAATGTACCTACTTGTAAATTTCTTTCCACTTTTAGGATAGAATGATGTCTTTAAAAAAACGATGCGCCAAGTCCTTTTGTAAAGTATTTCTCGGTGTTTATACTTTTATTTCAAAGATACGATTAAATATTTGGAAATGTCATTGACTTGGCTCCTTTTTTGATATCACTCCTTTTCGGTGTTTAATTTTTTTAAAGTAAAGAGACTTGGCTGCCTTTTTTACAAGGAGTGTTTTTTTCTGGGTACGAACTACTTTACCAATGCATGAGAAACTATTCTCGAGCTATTCGAGGTTGCGTGTCACTGCCAATTGGACTCGACAGTCGAAGAGCGACGGCTTTGGGTCAGAGCAGCGGCGCAAATCTTGTGAAAACCCCCCGGCTCTATATTCACGCACAACAAATTGCCACGGTATTATGACGCCAGCAATCCTCGCACACACGGGGCAGTATATCACGGCCTGTCTATAGAAACCAGCCCCACATGATACATAGCGCCGGATAACCGATGCCGACGCGTTTTTATTCAAGGAGCAGGCAGATTTAATAAAAACGTAACACACAGCACGTCATTTACTCACAAAATACAATCATTATTCTCAGAAAACTGGGCCATTTATGAATATCTGTTGAAATTTTTCTCGCAATACATAGCAATAATGACAGTAACGAATAGTCGGTGCAAGAAAGTAATAATTACATTGAGCCAGGGTTAATGTGTTTGAAAAAAATATATATGAGTAGTGAATTAATTTTAAGAATGAGTGCTTCAGCTATTGCCTGTCACCACAAGAATGCTCGTGCCACCTCCTTGAAGAGTCGGCTGTACATGAAAGTAAACTTTGGAGATATCATTTCCTAAATATTATGCATTTGTACAAGAAATTGCACCGTGTAAATGGGGCTTAAGACTTAGATGTTTATAATGCGAAGATCGACTAAAAAATTAACAACGCTAATAATTTTGAATTGAATGGCTCAAAAGTTATATCGATATTAACGACACGTTATCTCGAATGTACAGCTGACCCTTAAGGGCACGGGCCAGTCCGACACTGCCCTCTCGATCACCCGTCTGACAGGCGGGGGAGGCAAATACTCTGCCCCACGGCCTCCTGGACAGACTCAATACACGTCGCTCTCATGTGTGAGACGCGCAAACAGAGCCGCGCGGTATGAACATTCCTGTGACGTCAGAGGCGAGCGAGCCACAGCATGAGCATTCCCACCAGGCCGGCAGTGACGTCACACGAGTCGATAGAACGCGCCACGATTTCAATAGACCACGGTGCGAAGACAGGACTTGCAGTGAATACGATATTGACCACGAGAGAAGAGGAATGGAATCTACATAAAGTGAGTCAGGACAATACGATATGAGAAAATTGGTTACATGTATGTGCGAAGAGAAAAATATCCTGCCGATTTGGGGCTCAAACCCGGGTCCTTTCAATTGAAGTCGGGTCAATTTGACTAGTTGACTCTTTTGCTTCTAAGGAGAATGACTACGAAAAGCTGTAACAAATTATAAAACCTCAAATTAAGAAGCCTCTTTATGTAGAAATACAAAATGTACAGTATTTTGAAATTGAATGATGTGTATACGAGGCAGCTTAAATTTATAAAACCTCCAATAAATGAAGCCTCTTTATGTAGAAATACAAAATGCAACGTATTGTGAAATTGAATATGTCTTCGAGGCAGGTTGACCGCGAAAAATACAACTTATTCCAAATAAAATGTAACTCTTCATCAGACTTGTAAATGTAGCCACTCACTACAAAGGGTTGGTGAAGCGAGCGGAGCGCGTCTATTTGATCTGCGAAGCGCACACAGAGCGATATAGTTTAATGACAACGCTCGTCTCGCTCAATTAACGCGATCGGATCACATGCGTGCGTAGTTAACCCCGATCCCGTAACGATGCGTCGTTAAGCCGCGTCTTTATCGTCGTCGTCAACCCTCGACAAATCCAATATCAGCCCTCGTGTTGTCGCACGGGTTTATCACACTCTTAAACACCGCTCGACTGGAGGTGTTGTCACAATCACGGCCAGGCTAGAGCGAGGCTCGATGGCTAATTACAAGACTGTTTTTTTATGTTGTTTGCGATTAACTCAAGATTTCTGCATTTGATATTGATCTATATATATATTTTTTGGTGTTCACGTAGATTTTTGTAATTTGTAAAAGTAGTTTTCTTCGCAATTTTTGTTTCATTTTTGACAAATGTATGTATTTTACTTTTATTTTTGGAATTATATCTACTTTCGTAATATTTGCATTTTATACTTCATATTATGTTTTTGTTGTTCTTACAATTCGATTCTTTCGTGATCCTTGAATTTTCTTAGTGTTATTGTTATTTATTCTAATTTTTTTGAATTTTGCATTGTCATATAAAACATCCATATTTCCATACGTTTACATCAAATAATATTCTATTACTTGGGATATTTTATTACATATTGATTTGCAAAGTTTTGCAATGCACTCTCATTCTTCTGTTGTTCCCCTCTCATGTGCCAACACCAGATGCAACATCCACATCCACCTCATCTCCTCGAAGCTTTCAGACAAGTTTTATCGGGTCGAGTCGGGAATCAGATTATATGCACTCAAAACCAGACGCAAGAACTTTGTTTGCAGGAGTAAAATCACGGAGATTGCCTTTTCAACCTCCAGACAATGCAAACACTTCACATCAAGTAAAATGGAAGCAATGAAAACATTCATATTACACGTTGGCGACCTGGTTGAACATTTTATACCTGCGTCAATGCATGGCAAACAGTAGAAGAAATTTATGTTATTGCATTATCATATTCTGATATTTCAATTCTGGAAATATTTCAATATATTCAGGAGGATAGTGCAGGCTTCGGTCTATTGTAAGACGTGGATGTTTTGTATTTCGAAACATTTCGAAATATATCGAGGGAATCAAAATTATAATAGAAACCATAGCCAAGGAGGCACTTATTCTATAACGAAAACAAAACCATTTCGGCCTGAAATCATTTCACGGCCACAAGGATAACATGGGACCGACATGATTTCACATATAAATGATTTCGTTTAAGTTATAGAATGGCCCAAGACAATATTATAATTGATTACTAGATTAATTATGTGTACGACTTTCCAAATTAACGATATTGTAGAATGTCCCAAGGTATTCCGAGGAATATAATCACCCAAGTGCTCGTGAAAAGCGAGTCTTATTTAACAGAATCACGCCTGTTTACGTCCAGAATGTGAAACGTGTTCCGGAACTGAAAACATTTCGCAGAGAAATAACGACTTCGACTCCAACTCGTGACGAACGCAACGAAAAAGGCAATTATTGCTTGAGCAATCGACAAATCGGTCGATTTCGCCGTCCTGCTGAGGCAGCACTCGATCGAGATCATGCTCGAGCACTCGACCGACATCGGCGTGGTTCTCGCCAGCGAATGTTGCGAGCAGAGGATCGACATGGCCGCGCTTCTCGACGAGGTCCGCGATCAGGAAGCCGAGCGGGTGAGATAAGACGCGTCGACGGTTGTGATCGCCCCCATTAGCAGCCGATGAGTGATGACCGGGGAGGCGAGGTCAGCGACGACGCCCGAATACTGACCTCGGCGGTCAAGACACCCGCGCACGCGATCAACCAGTCCCATACGATCTGTTCATCAGGCAAGGGAACCTCTTGGCCTCCATTGCTCCAGGATAACACATCGGTTCAAGTTGGCAGAGGTCATTTTCAGGTCCGATAAACCGCAATGCTCCAGCTTCGTGCCTTATTACAGAAACTTTTGAAATACAAAAGTGTTCAAATTAAATAAATACCTTATATATAAAGCCTTTATGTGGGTTCTACTCCAATTCTTTAGTACTTTCACAGTCCACAATGTGAGTTTTGCTTTTACATTACAGTCTCTTAAAACGCAATTCTTTTTAATAATATCTAAGCTTCGCGAAGTGAAATATCATGCTTTTCGTATCTGCGATTCCGTTTTGACAAAATGCTCTTATAAAAACCGCAAAGGAAAAAAAGTCGACGCTTGGTCCTCGAAGAAAAGAATGATTACAGCACTAACTGCTGCAGTCGAGTCTCGAACCCAGGGACCTTCATCACCATCGCCCGTCATTCCCCCGCCACGCCTCCTGTACGACGCGGTCCTAACGACGCCGTCGGCAGCGAGACACGACGCTTGTCGCCGCCGCCACGCCTCCATCGCCGTCTTACATCGCCGCTAACGACGCCGTCCGTGGGGTCAACGACGTCGTCTGCGGTGCGACCAATGAGAGGCAGCCGATCTTTTATACTTTTCAACAAGAGCGGAAATTTGCAATCTGAAATATAATCGACGCTTTGCTTTTTGCCCCGCGTTAGCTCATAAAGATAGACACTCATTTTATGTCCAATCTAAGTTTGAATATCGCGAGAAAAAAACACACATTTCCCGCCGTTTGGATGATAAAACTTCAATACAAGTATAACAGAGCAAGTTGGCTCTCCTCAGTCCTTTCTGACTGAGGAACTTACGCGGGTTCCCTGATTCGAGAGGCAAATGTTGGGAAGGTTCCCGACTAACGGACTGCCTCATTCCCACCGTCCATCCTGGCCTTCAGAGGGCTGAGTAGTGAGCGTGGCATTGAAGAGTTTTTTAATCGATTTTGATCAATATCTTTTGCCAATGTAATTGTTAACAAAATAGGGCTTTGTACGAGACGATTATTCAGAACAGTTCAATGAAAATAATTTCATAGTTTGGAATAAGTTATTAGTTTTATTTTGTCCAACAGATGTTTAGTTCCATAATTTTACTAATTTTCGGGCACTAAACATCTGTAGGACAAAGTACATCTAATAAACCATTCCAAGCTATGGAATTATTTTCATTGAACTGTTCTGAATACTCGTACAAAGCCTTATTTTAAAGATATTGATAAAAATCGATTAAGAAACTCTTCAAGGTCAAACTCACTACACAGCCGTCTTCATCATCACTATCAGTCGAGATTGCAGAATATTGAGACGTCAACACTTATCATACTTTCATGTCATATTTCCAATGCATATCTACTTCTTCCCCGCGCCAGATGCTCGTCGCAAGAAGTCTCAATGTACTCGAGCAGTCAGTGCCCTCCGCGTTAAGACCAACAATGCATGACGTCTGATGTTCCCAGCCTTTACATGCTGATGCCATGAACTCCTTCACAACACATGCGCAGTACATGACGGAATGTAGAAGAAAACATACCTATAACAATGGATTTGACTTCAGAATTACATGCCAAATTGTTCATTGTGCTCAAAATGTGTGGGCATTCTTTAAAATCAAGCGATTTTTTTAAATTTCTTTTCACGCTATTAAATTTTAAAAAATCAGATAGTATGACCCATAACAGCCTAATAGACTAAATAATGCCGCACACTGCAGTACTGTAAGACACTTGGTACGACCTCAAAGTGTTAAATAGTGTACTCCAGTGTGCGGCATTATTTAGTCTATTAGACTGTAATGGGTCGTTACCATCAGATTTTTAAAATTTTGTCAGCGTGTAAAGAATTAAAAAAAAATCTTTTTGATGAAACGAGCTTTTCCCGTTCGCTTACGCAGGCCTCTCAAGCAAAATGTTTACAAACGTTTCCAAATTCATATCCGAACAACTGTGTCAATCCTTAGTGGTGTAGTCACGGAAATGTGTGTTTGTAGATAATTGATCATCACGCCAAAGTGACATCCTGGAACGACCTTCTCGTCGCGATCCTGGATCCTCGACAACGCAGCGACGTAAACGCGGCGCATCCTTGACCGAGTCGTGACGTCACCGCGTGATGCGTGGGCGCAGGTCATTGACCTTCACCTCAGACTGCAGGCGCACGGTGCATTGTTCAACACACCGCGCGGCGGGCAGCTAATTAGTGTTCGCAGTTGCGTCGCGTACTGCTCTGCAATTAGGCCAATGGCGACGGACGACTGATGATCGGGAGCTTATGTAAGGACGGTGGGATGGAGCGGTCGTGGCCTATTAGCAGGGACCACACCATCATTTGGCGCTCAACTGAGGTAAGCCAGGTAAAACATCGGGAACGACGGCCCCGGGATTTGAACCCGGGACCTCCAGTGCACAGGTTGACCTTGAAGAGTTTTTAATTGATTTTTATTTATATCTTTTACCAATGTAATTGTTAATAAAATAACTTTGTACGGGTCTTCACAAATGTTTAATGAAAATAATTTCAAATCTTGGAATGGTGTATTAGTTTTATTTTTACCTACAGACGTTTAGTGCCCGAAAATTAGTAAAAATATGTCACTAAACGTCTGTAGGACAAAATAAAACTAATAACCCATTTCAAACTATGAAATTATTTTCATTGAATAGCTCTGAATACTCGTACAAAGCCTTGTTTTATTAACTATACATTGGTAAAAGATATTGATACAAATCGATAAAAAATTCTGAACATGTGGAATATTGTTGTCTTTTTTTTAGAAAGCGTTGAAATAGAAATCAATGAGAATCCCACACTAAACAATTACGTAACACAAGACAACACCATATGTAGTGACCCGTAAACACAGCCGCGGACGTAAACGGCATGAACGATCATCCCCTGGCGCTTGCGCAAGAGCGCTGCGCACATACAAGGCGCGCGCTTTCTTCACGCATGCGCCGGTGACACACATGACGCACAAGGCGCGCGGGAAAGATCTCTCCGAGCCTGCGCACAACACACTTGACAATGTCTTCGGGGGACCATGCAAAACGCAGGTCGCTCGCTTCACGGCAAAGAAGTTACGACATTCAATTAAGGTAACATAAAAAAGAACATCATTTTCCTCGCTACTATGTAATATCATGCGAAACTTCGTACCTGACTTCGTTCTAATACCCGCGGGGCCAATCGGTTTTCATCTTTGCCAGACTTTCCATTTTTATATTTCCCAAAAGAAGCTTATATTTATGATAGCGGGCGATTTCGGAAGGTCACATCGGGGACGTGCAAGATTGTTTTCATCGTTCATTAGCAGCGGCATGACGTCATGCGGAAGACGCGCCGATTAGATGCACAAAGTGCAGTCAACGATGCACTTGCACTTGTCATTAGCGATGCACCGCCTCTGACGATGTCGTCAACATGTTGTTCAGCCAAATGAGACGTACTTCAGAGAAGAGCACTCGAAACACCACTCGTGAGAAAACATCGAACACGCTACGTTGTTACACAGTAGGTAGTAATGGATGTGGCTTTATTGTGCATATTTACGTGAAATATTGTTATTACAATAATGAGGAACGTACTAAAGTAGCTATTTAAGGTAGTTGCAACAATCGGGTTGCTATAGGTAACAGACCTCAATCTTGATTATTTTGCTGTGGCAATTTTCAAAAGTCCAATCGTATTTCAAATTTAGTTAAGAAAAAAGATATTTAAAAGAAAAACAGAAATGGTATTAAATAAAATAAGGATATAACATCAAGAAAGGTAATGATTAGGTACTAATTATTATTTATGTACTGAAATCATCTGTCCCCCAGTTGATTTTCCACATTTTCCATATTAAAATGCAATTGTAAAAATATCAACCTTACCCTTCCTATCCCCCCGCCATGAATAACAAAGCCATGAACGTCTGTTGAACCGGGGGACGAGGTATGATGGTAAGTAGAGGTTGTTGCGAGTACTGATGTAACAGCTTGGCTGGCATGCGGAAGGCCGTGTATAGATGCTGCACGATGTCCAATACCGTTACCGTCGGATACCTCACGTCTGGGATAAAAGTCTCTCGCGATGAGAGTCGTGGGTGCGAGAACCTTCACCTTGCCTCGCACTGCTCTGCAACGCGGCTCGTGGTGAGGCAGGAGGCGGTCGTGGCCTGTGCAACCTTCCCAGCACTTGTCCTCAGTCACCTCAGTCAGGCCAACTTGCTACATGACGGCGTAAAAGCAGAGGGCGAGAAAAATCTCCGAAAGTTTCTTGTTTTCGAAACTTTTTATCCCACCCCAAACGGGAATTTTCGTCAATATGCTTTTGAACAAACAAAATAAGTTTTTCAGGAGTTCCACAACAGAAATACTGTTTCGAAGTCCTTACATGTTACGCGGTCGCGTCGTTTGGACTGCCCCAATGCACGAAGATACGAAGACAGGGACTGTTAAAAATATCAAGATTTACAAGACAAATCATGATAGATTCCGCATGGCCCACATTGAGCGATGTTTCTGCTCTGTCTTAGCTCTGTCCTAAACCCGCCCACGCACTATAGACAATGCTCTGGGCGTCGACAGAAACCTCGCACAAATGTTACAAGAAACATACGAAACTCGATCCAAATACATCGTCAGAGACAGAAAAGTGAAAACACGTAACGAGGCCTAATACTCCAGTTGGCACTGTGCCAAGAGTGTTTGTGCGGCATAATTGTCATCCATATGCAATGGAGGCGCCTGAATACCGCAGCGCCATATTAGCACGGCACACTTGGTCTCTAGAAGGCGCTGGCCGAGTTGTTATAGATACCACCCACGGCCTTCTATGTCGCCCGCACACTGTTATTCAACAGAGCCTGTTTCCATGGCAACAACACTAATAATCTTGTATTATCACCAACAAAGAAATCTTGCGTCGGTGAAAGAAAACTAATACCACGAAACAACAACTTCTTGTTTCTTTCCCTTGCGAACCACAAACAATTGCGAGCTTCCTAATTGGCGGACATCTTGATGGTTTTTCGTCAGAAGTTGAGATAATTGGCCGAAGGTTCAAGGTGATGGCGAGCAGTCCAGTGCCCTCGCAACACTGTACTGTTTGTTGATGAGCCCGATCAAGGTGATGTAAATTCACGTCACAGCTGGCCCGATGCTTACGTTTGACATACTTTTGCCGTGAAGATTATTTATGAATGAAAGTGTTATTTTATTACAAACAGTGATGGTATTGATGGACATTATGCGCGCATGAAAGATGGTATGCCAGCGGTGATCATCATTCTCCTTATCGACGTCATAAGTATACGCAGTAAATCAAACAGGTTCGAACTTTGTCAGGGAAGAAGAAAGTGCAGGTCATGTGTAAAGTTGTTACAAATTATTGAGACATTCGAACAAATCTGTGCCAATTTCGAAACCGTGCTTTATGATCACTTGGAGTTTATCGTGAGAAGTTAGTAAGTACTCGATGTTTGTATACAAACGAACTAATCAGCTGATCAGCTGAAACGAACTGGCACTTGCGCGCCATGCGGTAGCCCCGGGTCGCATCCCGTTCCGAAATTACTCTTCCATTTCGCATTGGAACATTTTCAACTCTCGCCGGAGGTTATTGCTAATGTCCCGTTTTCCCATAGGTAATGTCTAGTAGTTAAAACACCCGTTACAATTTCACGCGGACTTCGATTCAGCACATTGAAGGCCGCTAATGTGCGAGCTTATCTCCAGAACGGCTCATGAAAATGTTAGAGAATATTCTTTGCAGCGAAACCTGTACTTTTAATGCCGCCGGAGGATCCAGCCTCTTTAAAAACATCCCCGCTCGTAATAAAAAGAGGCTCACGTATTCTATTTGCCTCGGATTTGGTCTCGCAGACACCCCCCCCCCCCACCCCCCACCACGCGGGGTGGCTAACCTTGCGCGAGTGACGTCATGCGTGCGGCCATTCAAGCGGGCGACGTACATTTTAAGTTTCCATGGGGGTACCATGATTAATTACGCGTCGGAAAAAAATATATTTGAATATTAAAATACGACAGAATTTCTAAAAAATACATCTATTTTGATATGCCTAGCACATATGATGCAGGTAGTAAAAAATGCATCCCCCTTAATTTTCAGACCGCGGATGTAAACTCATGCACCCGACAGGGTTCTCCTGTTTTCGATGACGCTGATATTTCAAGATACTTCCCCATATTCCGATTCACTGGACGAATTCTGCTCACTCACCCGCCGCGCATGCGCTCATAGTACCACGTGACCACGCCATGTGACTTACCTGCAACAAGAGAGAGAACATATGATTAGACAAGTCGTTCCGTTTCACTCATCGGCGACATCGATGCAATTGACATGACAGTCCCCTTCCAAACAGACATGGAGCGCGCCCTGACGGCGGAAAAGTCATCAAAAAAAGTGTAAAAAGAGACCCAAGCGTGATTGAAATGTGGAGAGCGGAACCCATTTCGTACGTGGCTATAAATGAAACCGAAAAAAAGCATACGAAGGTAGAAAAAAAGTAATCAAGAAAAAGAGAGCGTAGTAAAAGAGATAAGAGAGAAAGAGATCAAAGAAAAACCGTACGCACGTTGAATTACTTCAATTCACACATCAGGGAAAACTTTCATCATATAAATTTGGTACGAAAAATATTTTCTATTTGAAATACAATTTAGTGAGAGGTAAATTATTTAAAAATATTAAAAAGAAGAAAAAGTAGAAAAACTACTCTCTACTCTTCTACTTTTTTTAGTAGAAAAATATTTTCTATTTGAAATACAATTTAGTGAAAGGTAAATTTTACAGAGGATTGTGGCAAAATAGTAACAAAAACATATATCAAACGTTTATGAATTCTGCACAACGCAGGACGAGAAAATTCCAGCTCGGACACAGCGTAAAGTCACAGAAATATGTTCTCCTATTGACCCTTATGGCTACAATGTCTATGCTAGGTACTCTAAGGGTGAATCGGCAGCAGCTTATCGTTGTCTAATAATAGGTATTTAATATTGGGGTTCCTCAAGGTTCAACTATTGCACCTATACTTTTTAATTTATAAATAATGAACATTTATGCTGATGTCGACAATGAATATAATGAACGGATATAAAATCGAGGTTCTTCATTGGAACCGCTCATAGAGTACAGAACTTGCTCGGACTCCCGGTCACAAGACAAGCCGCTATGACGCTAACCATGAGGGATAGTAACTATGACGGACGTAACCAGGAGTTATGACCTAGGTGTGGTCGACGTCGTCATCAACACGTCGTCATGGCGACGTCTCAAGCCGTGTTCAACGAGACACGGCCGCTCAGAGCGGAATAATTCACGGAGCGGAGTTTTATGACTCGCTCGAGCGCAAAACTACGAGGATACACACGAGAATTTACATAATATTTAAATAATGTATGAACAATAAGGACTGCGAAAAATTTGTTTTTGAATTTAAAACGTGATAATTTATCAGGCCTTACAAAACGTGGATCATAACACTGCTCTCTCTTCTGACTTATATTTATCCTTCTCATCCCTTCGACCAGGCACTAGGCTGTTGCCTACAAATACACAGACAACGCATATTTTAAGCTAACATTGTTTATAATATTTTGTAAAGGGCAACGTGTTCACGGATTTTATAACTAAATATTCAGAATAAAACAAATTAGTCGGCGAAATATTCATAATTTGTATTAATTAAAATGGTTTTTAGCCCGAAAGTTAAATGAATATTAAAATTCTAGCCGCAAGCCCAACCCAACCTACGCATGGACACACCTCACCCCAAAGTTTCAGCTATTAGTGAAATTTCGTACGATAAATCAGCATATAATATTACATGAACGGAGGGTATGCCGCAAACTTAGTATTTCTGTTTTCAGCTCGAAAAGTTGAACAAATATTGAAACATTCTAACCTCAGCTTTAGACAAACCTACCAGCCCTAACCTAACTCAACAAAACCTCGCATAAAGGAACACGCTAGCCTAAACCAAGAAAACACGGGCAAGCAGCGTAATGAAGTACATCAACGGGGTGGGGTGTATGTTCAGGCTGTTTGCATTGTCTTGTATCTGGTAAATACCGAGCTATCGCGGCATTGTGACACGGTGTTAGCAGTCCTAAGTCCACACAGCCTTCATTAACGCGCGCTAGATGGCGCTAGCTGGATCATTTGTCTGCGGACCCACCCCGGTGGTTGCTTATCATACATATCTGCAGCGTGAATAGGCACGCCTTAGTATAATTACGAGACTAGGGGGTATGAATGTCTCCATTTGGCTTTCACGTCACTTGTCATATTCGTAATTAGGTTAATAAGTGACGAAGATTCAACTTTTACAGAGCAATTGTTGAGGAAAGTAGGGTAATTGCGACGGATGAATATAGATGGTGATGAAAAATATTCAACATCAGTGGAATTCCAAAATCCCATTGTTCCTTCGACCAGAGGAAGGAGGCTGTAGAGGTCTATTAGTATGGAACCTTTCCAAGTATTTGCCTAATAACGACTGAAGGAAACTAAAAGCTGTCAGTTTAGGACGGTCGGGGAATCGACATAAGGACCTCCATGGCCTTAGTCCCATTGCTCGACATCATCCTAGATTACGTATTTGTTAGTTTCCGCAAATCATTCACACTTTGCTTTGCTTGTCACACGAGCCACTTATCAACGCGCGCGCAGAGCGTCATTACGCTCAACAACTTCCAACAAAGCAATTATCTGTTATTCAATACTCTACGCGACCCCGCCGCTAATCAACATGGAAAACAAATGCAATCGGGAAGCCGCGATCACTTGTCAACTTTTCCAATCACATCTGCATGCTAGGCGCTCCGCGTGGGACGTATTGTATCGGGTCTGCGTGCGCATTGTCGGAGATATTAGCCGCAATGAGATGAATAGTAAGTGCGGCTGAGAGGCTGTGCAGAGGATTTCCATGACAACGAGATCTTGCCGATCTGCACGTGACTTTTCTTCCAGAGAGAAAACAGGTGTCAATGGACTTCACTAACTGGCGATAAAAAAACATTTGTTTTCCTCCGTAATAATAATGCAAATTATAATGTTTGTAATTGTTTCATGTGTATTTTTTTTAATAATATTTTTTCATATTTTACTATAATTCAATTAATGAGTTTTATGTGATGCATAATATGATTCGAAAAGTTTTGTTATTTATTTAACTATAAATGTAATTTTCATGATTCTTTTATGATTCATATCATCTATTGTGCACATTTTATTTCCGTTACGTTAACTTGTCGGAAATAACATGGCTTCATGAACAAACAACACATGTCATCTCCATGGCAACATGATTAATAGCGATCTCGTTTCCACAGCATCCACGGGAGAAGAAAGAACCAAAAGAAAGAGCGACGACGATTGCCAAATATAGTTTTGTTGACACGCTTTCTCGGGCACAGAAGTTCTCGTCATCCTCTGCGTTGTCCATTGAATTAGCATCTACATTGTGCCTGTAACACGGGTTCGGCTGACATTTACATACTCTGTAACGCCATTAGCCTGCCGTGAAACAGCATTGTGTCAAAGGGACCAATTACTTCGCCTGTTAATGAAAATGATTCATCTTTTGCGGCGCCAGCTCTGCTCCACTTTCGATATGACTTTGACGAATTGCTGGTCTCGAAAGATGGACCACATTTCTTTAGAAAATAAATACGTTATGCCTTTTTGCGTTTCATCTTTGTGAAAATGTTTTGGTTGATTCCCGTGAAAAAAGCGGCTATTTGTAGTGTTTCTGACAACATGACAGTCTGGAAAGCATGAAATTAATGATCAGAAAATAGCGAGCACCAATCTAAACGTAACTTGACGAAATCACGGGGCACAAGTAAATTACATTGTCAGGTTAAAAACCGCATAATGAAGGTAGGACACGTTTGATTGACGAAGTAATGATCAGCTCCGAACAAAACAGATTGCCTTGGATTGGCCTAGAAATGTCAAGTTTAAAAACAACAAAAAACCATACTAATATATTGGAGCAATAAAAAACTCTCTACAATATACGTCCAAATCCTCAACGCAACGATTCCATTGTCTTACATTCTCTCAGCATCTCAGAAATCTCAACAGTTTGGCAAGATATGCAGATCTGTTGTTATGCATCTAAGTGGCTGTGGGTTACGAAAAACTTCCACGCACTTCAGCTTTCTTCCACACACTTTCGATCTCCCGCAAAAATTTGAATTAATTCCCCCACCGCCCTCTATAACTGTATACTCTCGCATATCGACACGTTCGGATCGCGGGCACCTGAGCCAGAAAGTTCCAAATTAGAATTCGAAAAATGGAATGAATTTTACGAAGCATATCAATTCAAACCGTAAAATAAAATACATCGTAATACATTTCAAAACACGGAATGAGTGGCAAAATGTATGTTCTCATAATAATATAGAAAAAATATGTAAAATTGATAAAAGTAGGTGTATTTTAATGAATTTGAATAATGTTCACACTTCCCTTGAAACCCCCGATGCAAGTTCGATGTTATGAAAGTGAAACAGCGTTGGGTCACATTCTATCAGGGTCAATACTCTCCGGCCAATCGATAGTCGCTAATGGATCAAAACAAACAATTACTCAACGTGTCGCCCGCATTGTGAGGGCGCGCCTGCGCACAATGGGTGACAGCAGCGTCAAAACAGATCAAACCACACGGCGAGGGGCCACATTCAACGGGACAAGCAAGTCGAAGAGAGATTGAACACAGTTTTCAACATTATACACATTTAGTTCCTTGCTGTGAGCAATGACAATTGTTTTCAAGGCATGGAATCAAATTTAAATCGGGAACAGTTCCGAGTGGAACAAACGGCGGCCATGTTGTATTCTAAACAGTTAGGTTATGGAGGCTACTTTCATACCAAATTCAGACACAACGTTCACGTTTTAAAGTGTACGTGGGCCAAATGATTTCATGGATGATTTAAAAATTGGATAATGTATTGTAGATATTCGAAAAATATACACGGATTGTATTCCAATAAGTTATAGGTACAAAACAAGTACAAATAAGTACAAAACATTCTAGAAATATCACGTTTTGTAACATATTTATGAGTAAAGAAGTCATGTTTATTTCAAATATTTTACGATTCCCAGAAATCATACCAATCACATTTGAACACGTTCCCGAGTTACTTGAGTAAATATCCCTAAAACAGTATCCGATAACGTCTCAGCAAGTCAATTCGATTCCCTTTCTCTTTCTCAAGCGTCGAGGAGAGACATCTTGGAGGCGTAAAGATTCAATCCGGCGTCGGATTTGCATGCCGCCGCGACGCCATATCGCCGGCGTCGGTGTTTGTCTAGCGTCGTCTTGTTGTGATTCGATCTCAGGACCCGGGTTCGAGTCCCGAATACACGATGCGAGCACAATGAAATGGAAAACCCGGTGAAACAATTGTACGTGAATCACTTAAAAACACGAGAAAAGCAATTTGAACCACTTGCGCCACGTTTACACGCAGCGTATTTGCATTTGGCTCCAAAGCGTTTCTTGCATCAACTAATCAAACCGTGTATTATGACTCGACCCAAAGAGAAAACCAACGACGTGGTGTTTTGATAGGTTTAGAAGAAAACACTAGACCGCAAAACTAATATGTAGTTGTAGGTACACTCGGCCAAGCAAAAATTGATCGTTGAACAAATTTGAACGACTGCTGGTCATGTCCCATAACCAATCAAAGCTTGTTATTATCATTGAAATGTGAGGTCACCTAATAGAGTGAGACAATGAGATCGCTTAGACTGACTTCTGATGGTGCGATCTTACATTTATCAGCCTATCAGATTTATTGAACGATCAATTTTTGTTTGGCCAAGTGTACCTCTTTGCTTCAAACTTATCAAAATACCATATTAGTTTTAGTACATATACGTTTAATATCTTATAATATGATTTCAAAGAAAATGTAAAATGTTTTCCGCATTAAAATTTAGAAAAGAAGCGTTTGATGTGATTGCATGATGTATCGATGTAAATGTCAACACACTTGTTGAACAGTTCTGATGAATCTCGCGATGAATCTCGCGATGAACCTTGGCGACCATGAACGACCCACGAGTGTTTTTGGACAGAGTAAAGCGCCATGATCTGGTCAGCTGAAGAGTCCACCTGCGCGTGAGAGCGGCGCAGTGGACCCGGTCGAGTCAACACCATCTGTTCAAACACGCAAATCCTGTCTGCGCAAACACGGCTGCGCCTCAGCCCCGAGGCGGGAGACGGGATGCAGAGCAGAGACGCACAGGAGCAGAGAGGATGCTGGGCGGCAGTTTACTCAGTCCAAGGTCAAATAGCGCCCATTTAAATGACACAGATATGAAAAAACAATACATAAAATATATTTTCTTAAATCGAAACACAGTATGAATTGAATAACTGGAAAAATTTCATTGTTAGATTGCTCTAAATTTTATTTTCACTTCAATATAGACCCCAATTGAAAAAAATATGAACTGAAAAAAATGTTAAATCTATGAAAATCATCTCAATTTTACTTGAATCTAGTCGCTTAACCTTACAATTTCTGCTATATTTTACTCTTGTCCATGACGGTCTTGTTTGGTTAATTTTTAAAAATGTTCGTGAAATCTAGTAAATTTCCGATACAACGCAACCAATTGAGTAAAAACCAATGTACTCTTTCTTGCTCCCATGTCCAAGAGAGAGAAAGAACCAATGCACTGTGACTTGCTCCCAAGTCCAAGAGAGAGAAAGAACCAATGCACTGTGACTTGCTCCCATGTCCGAGAGAGAAAGAACCAATGCACTGTGACTTGCTCCCATGTCCGAGAGAGAAAGAACCAATGCACTGTGACTTGCTCCCATGTCCGAGAGAGAAAGAACCAATGCACTGTGACTTGCTCCCAAGTCCAAGAGAGAGAAAGAACCAATGCACTGTGACTTGCTCCCAAGTCCAAGAGAGAGAAAGAACCAATGCACTGTGACTTGCTCCCAAGTCCAAGAGAGAGAAAGAACCAATGCACTGTGACTTGCTCCCAAGTCCAAGAGAGAGAAAGAAATAATGCACTGTGACTTGCTCCCAAGTCCGAGAGAGAAAGAACCAATGCACTGTGACTTGCTCCCATGTCCGAGAGAGAAAGAACCAATGCACTGTGACTTGCTCCCATGTCCGAGAGAGAAAGAACTCATGCACTGTGACTTGCTCCCATGTCCGAGAGAGAGAAAGAACCAATGCACTGTGACTTGCTCCCATGTCCGAGAGAGAAAGAACTCCCAAGTGCGAGAGAGCAAGAAGATCAACGAAGAGTGCTTCTCGCCGTGTCGAATCACCGGTCTTGACGGGCCTCTTGCGCATCGTCAAGAGACAGCGAGATCAGAGACAGCGGTCCAGCCTCACGGGAGCGCTAACCAGATCATAGAACTGCGTAGCTGGAGGAGGATAATCGCATCTCGATCCTCGTTGTCGTCTCACAGACTCAATACAAGCAGCCAGACACGGGGGGAGTCAAGTCAAGTGGCGTCCATCATTATTCCGGGTGGTTTTATTTTCTTAGGAACTTGCACGGATATTTATAATATTAAATCGTTCCACAGATGAATCTACAAATTGTGTCTTCCACTAAAGGCAGCAATAGTTGATAAAGATGGATAAAACAGTGGTCAAACTCGGGCAAGACTGATACAACTTGAGAGTGACGAAACTGAGAATCGATATTATTATTTTAAGAATGTCTTGGCTGACGTGAACTGAATGGTTAAAGTGGACAAATATTGGAAAAGAGTGGTCTTTCTTTGGCTGCTCTCTGGATAGAGAAAACAAAGTGTACCATTTAACTTCAGTAGCAACAAAAAGGGGCAGAAAACGAGCAATAGTTCGTCCTGTATAGTAATGGTGTCGGGATCCCACCGCCCGCCACCATGTAATCAAGTCGTCCCACCACTGCCACCAAATGTAGTCGTCTCACCCACCGCCCATGTAACGCGGTATCCCACCGCCGCCACCAAATGTAGTCGTCTCGTCCCACCGCCCATGTAACGCGGCATCCCACCGCCGCCACCGCATGTAGTCGGCTCGTCCCACCGCCCATGTAACGCGGCATCCCACCGCCGCCACCGCATGTAGTCGGCTCGTCCCACCGCCCATGTAACGCGGCATCCCACCGCCGCCACCGCATGTAGTCGTCTCGTCCCACCGCCCATGTAACGCGGCATCCCACCGCCGCCACCGCATGTAGTCGTCTCGTCCCACCGCCCATGTAACGCGGCATCCCACCGCCGCCACCGCATGTAGTCGTCTCGTCCCACCGCCCATGTAACGCGGCATCCCACCGCCGCCACCGCATGTAATAAAGTCGTCCCACCGCCGCCACCATATGTAGTCGGCTCGTCCCACCGCCCATGTAACGCGGCATCCCACCGCCGCCACCGCATGTAGTCGTCTCGTCCCACCGCCCATGTAACGCGGCATCCCACCGCCGCCACCGCATGTAGTCGTCTCGTCCCACCGCCCATGTAACGCGGCATCCCACCGCCGCCACCGCATGTAGTCGGCTCGTCCCACCGCCCATGTAACGCGGCATCCCACCGCCGCCACCGCATGTAGTCGGCTCGTCCCACCGCCCATGTAACGCGGCATCCCACCGCCGCCACCGCATGTAGTCGTCTCGTCCCACCGCCCATGTAACGCGGCATCCCACCGCCGTCACCGCATGTAATAAAGTCGTCCCACCGCCGCCACCATATGTAGTCGGCTCGTCCCACCGCCCATGTAACGCGGCATCCCACCGCCGCCACCGCATGTAATTCCAATTGTTTTCCACCGCCCCGTGGAGCGCGTCCGCAACACCTGTTCGGCCGCGTGATTGTGTTTATGCGCCGCTCTGGACGCGTGAATGAACACAGAAATAGCCGCCAGCGGTCACGTGACCTGGCAACTCTCGTCAACACAACAGACCGCTCATCGCATTCCTTCAGACCGAGAGCGGAGGATGATCAAACCGATAAATAAAACCGATAAACCAATTTGCATAAAACCGATGAAATTGCCAATCGAAGGGCACAGGGAAAGAACGCTATAAGTCACATTCGGATGACACGGAGATAAACGAAGTTTTATGTTGAAACTTGTATCTATCTTCCATACTAATCGATATTTCAATTGCGTTTTTCATATTTTCTAAAAACCGACGGTATAATCCGAAAGCTCATAAAAAACACTGCAAGATTACACCTTAAGAAGGCTGAGTAGTGAGCGTGGCCTTGAATACTTTTTTAATCGATTTTTATCAATATCTTTTACCAATGTATAATTGTTAACAAAATAGGGCTTTGTACGAGTATTCAGAACAGTTCAATGAAAATAATTTCATAGTCTGGAATAAGTTATTAGTTTTATTTTGTCCAACAGATGTTTAGTACCATAATTTTACTAATTTTCGGGCACTAAACGTCTGTAGGACAAAGTAAATCTAATAAACCATTACAAGCTATGGAATTGTTTTCATTGAACTGTTCTGAATACTCGTAAAAAGGCCTATTTTGTTAACAATAACATTGGTAAAAGATATTGATAAAAATCGATTAAAAAACTCTTCAAGGTCAAACTCACTACCCAGCCGTCTTAAACTATTTTTTTTTTCAAAAAATGGACTTATAGCGTTCTTTCCTTGTACCCTTCAATTCCGATTAAAAGTGTTGTTTCAACTCCTTTCATATAAAGTTTGACAAAACGTAGAAAATGACATGCGGGGAATCGATGCGGACAAAGCGGTATCGAACATTGGCGCGATGTTCCGTGATGTGAAAGGAGCCCAAAAGGACGGGCAAGAGGCTGGAAATCGACAGGTTCGCGTCCTGATTTATGTCCTGCGGCGGAGGAAGGAGGCGATAAAATCATGCATCAACGCGAAGTGGATTCAACGCCAGACGGAGGTCTATACCAACAGAGCGCGCCACCGTAGCATTGATTTACACACGAGAAGGCGCCTTAAAGCAGAAAGTACGTTACATAATATTTAATGACGAATTATTACAGGATTGGAGTATTCTCGGCCGTTTTAGAAAATTGAAAGAGAAAAATTGCTTCATCTGGTGAGTTCACATGATCCTAGTCTGATTTTATATTTGTAGCTCTTTTTCATTTTTGCTTCGTGCCTTGTGAATTAGGCGCCGGTTATTCAACAAAAACAACGCAAAACTATGACATTTCCGATACGACTTGACACATTTTTAAAATTAAATTTCATACAGCACCCAAGCGAGCCAAGAAAATAGACCTTTCTTCACCAAAAATCAACTAATTAGTAATATCTAATTAACAAAGCAAAAAATTAAAAATGTATTAAGTGATAACCTAAGTTTGGCCTTTAAAGTTTATTTGAACTCTCAACAGAAGGAGCCACCGTCAGTTGTTCTGTAAGGCCGAGAAAGACAACATTGCAAGGTGAGGGCGCAATGAAGTCTTTCTCGGCCTAGCAGAACAACTCACTGTGGCTCCATCTGGTGAGAGTTCATACATAGGAAAAACGAACTGTATCTAATCATGATTAAAATTTCAAATCATATCGTCAACCCATTTCGTCTCCAATCGTATCCAAAAGAGAACCCACCACCTGATATCTCCCGATACCAAGTGGTGCAATCTGAACAGCACGACGACGAGTTCTAAAGAAAGTCGTCAACATCCATCACACGCATGTCCGTCATCTAGCATCGTTCCTCATCCTCGGCGACGTTGCTCGGCAACCGCGCCGGAGCTATTCTTAACCTTGTATCAGAGGGTGACATCTCGAGTGATGAGACCGCATACTTGGCGCGCCACCAAGCGGCGGCGGCGTCGTCGAGCCAAGCGGGGGTAACGCGACACCGAGCGGAAGTGTGCGTCGTTAACAATACACCCAGCGCGGCCGAGCGGCGTAACGCGACACCGAGCAGAAGCGTGCGGCGTTAATATGACGTAAAATCTACACGAGTTGAAATCAACTAGGAAAACAATTGTCGAGCGACTCGGTGAGTTTCAACTTGAACAGTTTTTAATCGATTTTTATCAATATCTTTTACCAATGTAATTGTTAATAAAATATGGTTTTACACGAGTCTTCAGAACAGTTCAATGAAAATAATTTCATAGCTTGGAATGGTTTATTAGTTTTATTTCGTCCTACAGACGTTTAGTGCCATATTTTCATAAAACTAAAGACCTCATCCAAACTATGAAATTATTTTCATTGAACAGTTCTGAATACTCGTACAAAGCCTTATTTTATTAACAATTACATTGGTAAAAGACATTGATAAAAATCGATTAAAAACTATTCAAGGCCACGCTCACTACTCAGCCGTCTTAAAATTGTCCTTTCTATCCAGTTGGAGCAACGAATCTACATAAGCATGAACCTTGACGTAATCGAATGAGAACAATATAATATTCTTCTGGCACGTCGAACGTACGGCATAAGCGCAACAGAACGTCCGTTGAACTGGAATCACAAAGTCTGTTTGGAGTCCTTCTGTCAATCAATGTACGCTGAAAGATCTCGCCAAAGACTCATTTTAAAAGAAGTGAATGAATAAATGTAATTTCCTCGTGCAGATGATGAATGTCTGTCCGCACGGCGCAGCTGGTAGAGCGACGAGTACGTCAAGTGGATCCGACCAAGCAGAATCAAGCAGTCGACTATTTTTACATCAGTACTTTTCATTCATGAAAACTATTTCCGAGGTAAATATGAAGCGCGGAGGAAATCCAATGCTCTTTGAATCAGAATGTTTAGATTTAATATGGAATATGATGCTCACAAGTTGCGGTTTATTCCTATTGCAAGCGCCATGCGGTGGTTTGAAACTTGAAAGTACGTCAAAACCAGACTCGTTTACAGAGGCAAAATGAGTGAGCGAGACGTTAAAATGTAAAAAACAAAAGAATGCAGGGAACTTTTGTGATGAACTCCGATTTTGTCGCTGCATTTTCCCCCCTAGTCATAATCCTGAAATAGTCATCCAGATTAAATATCATCCCAGGCATAAAGATCACAGTCGACCTTCCTTTCATCATTCCGATATTCCGCAGAAAGACGACCTTTCAAAGTCGGAAATGTCAACCGCCGCTCTGGAAATGTCAGATCTGCGGAGCGAGACAAAGGTTCCCCGCAGTGTTCCGTCTCCTCCAATCAGACGACGGCACCACGTGATCGTCTCCTCCAATCAGACGCCGCCACGTGACCGGCCACGTGACGTCTGTCGTGATTGATCTGGTCACGTGGACACGGCGCACGTCACGTGGCGCTGACGTCCTTTGTTCCAAGCAAACAATAGCCCGATGTTGACGGGAAAACAAGGAAAATTGAATTAAAAAGGGCAGATTAGGTCTCGGACTAGAAAATTAAAATTAAAGTAGAACGAAAAAAAATATTGCCTACACTACGTTTCGTCAGAGTCCGAATGTAATTTACTGTGGAAGCCGGGTTCGTTCGCACCCAGTGGCGGCGTGTCATGCGAGACTGCCTAAACTCGAACCCTACTGCATGCAAATGACGCCGCCCGACGCTACGCCACTGCGTCTCGGCTCGTGGACACAGAGAGAGTAGCACCCAGTGGCGGCGTGTCATGCGAGACTGCCTAAACTCGAACCCTACTGCATGCAAATGACGCCGCCCGACGCTACGCCACTGCGTCTCGGCTCGTGGACACAGAGAATATCTCATATCCGAGGAGTAAGTTACATATCAAATACAATACAACCTCAGCCCGCAGGACTTAACCATGTCTGGCGATATTGCATTTGCACAGACGTCACGAGACGGATGGTCGGGCGCACAGACACAAGTTCGAGTAGACGTGGTGAAGTAATGGAACGTCCAGCAAAATGTCGTACAGATTTTTCTTCAAACTCCCAGATTAAAAAAAGGCATTAAGTATCGGCCACACTCAACTAAATAATACCACACTGGAGTGTTTTACGACCTCTGATACGTCCTCAAAGTGTAAAATACAAATGAATAGTTTAATAATCGTATCTAACACTTTACGGTCGTACCAGAGGTCGTTTTCCAACTCCAGTGTGTGTCATTATTTAGCGACGTGAGCTTGGAATGTGCGATACTCTCAGATTATTTAAACTTCTGTGCGTGAGAAGAAACTACTAGATGAAACACTTTGAAGACCGTGCGCGTCTCGGGAAGTATAATGAGTCGGGTAGGAAATGTAATGATGCGCGCGCAAGTGTTCGCCACGATGACGTGAGATATCGAGGAGGTAGAGGAAGTGAAGCTAAGCGCGGTGTTCGCTAATCACGAGCAATATTCACGCGCGGGTCGGGTAGGAAATGTAATGATGCGCGCGCAAGTGTTCGCCACGATGACGTGAGATATCGAGGAGGTAGAGGAAGTGAAGCTAAGCGCGGTGTTCGCTAATCACGATTCAATATTCCCGCGCGGGTCGGGTAGGAAATGTAATGATGCGCGCGCAAGTGTTCGCCACGATGACGTGAGATATCGAGGAGGTAGAGGAAGTGAAGCTAAGCGCGGTGTTCGCTAATCACGAGCAATATTCACGCGCGGGTCGGGTAGGAAATGTAATGATGCGCGCGCAAGTGTTCGCCACGATGACGTGAGATATCGAGGAGGTAGAGGAAGTGAAGCTAAGCGCGGTGTTCGCTAATCACGATTCAATATTCCCGCGCGGGTCGGGTAGGAAATGTAATGATGCGCGCGCAAGTGTTCGCCACGATGACGTGAGATATCGAGGAGGTAGAGGAAGTGAAGCTATACGCGGTGTTCGCTAATCACGATGAAATATTCACGTGCGGGTTAGGACGGAGAGTGACGTCAGAAGAAGGCCGGGCGAGATGAGGTAGTAATGAGATACGCAGGGGGTGGGGGTGGGGGATTATTTCGTCCAGGAGAGTGGGGATAACAAGAGAGCTTCTTTCTCGGATCACCACAAAGTGAAGTGATTCCACTCAAATTAATGTTATCTTTTCTCTGCTCACGGCGCCACTCAAGTTTTTTTATTTCATTTGTAATCAATAGGTAGGTATATATTTGCTGACGATTGTATTGGTATTAACTGATATAATGATTAATCGCATCGATCGCAGGACTGCCGAATACCAAGAGTTGCTCATGCCTCGTCTAAGCAAAATCCACTCCTCGAAAATGAACTGTAACGTTAATTTTTTTACTTAGAACTTTATAAAATATCAACAAGTTCACATCACTGCTCTGCATTTAAGACCGTTAGTTTTATTTGAACCTCGGAGTCTTCAACAGATGTGCAATATCTACTTACTCTCTACAAACTGCATCAACTCTTTCCTCGTTTTACTTCATTTTCTCTCTTCGCTCCGGTCTACTCCAATACAAGTTGAATGCAGGGTGTAATTCTACATCCCGCTTCAGTAAAGCGGAGTTAAAATGCACGAGTTTGTATCAAACACAAGCAATATACCTACTTCAGACAGAAAGCATCATTCCGGACGCGTCCACTTTCATGACGTCAGCAAAGAACAACAGCGCATTGTCGATTCGAAACGATGACGTATTGCATTGGATTTTGAGGAAATAGCTGAAGATTGTAACCACTCCATAAGTTATGATTTGATGAAAAGTCATAAAGTCGTAGGTGTGAGATAGGGCAAACCTCCATATGATGTCATAACTTGGAGTTATGACGTGATAACGGTTTCAGTAGGCCTATTCTAGAACGTTTTCCCAATTCCATTCTGATGGAATCCGGTCACGGCCATAAGGATTAACATTGCAAGAAATCGAATCCCATCAGAAATGGAAATTTAAACGATCTATCATAGGGAGATGTGAGATAATAGGGTGCAGGTTCGAGCCTCGGCGCCAGCCATGTGTTCGGATCTATAGCGCTGGCTAATTGAGTTTCATCGCAGATCTTATGATGAAGTTTCAGCCAGGCGAGACCAAGATACAACGCCAACTACAAGAACAGTTCTCAACATAGGTAATCACTTTACATGATACGAATGTCAAGGGATCAACTCAAAACAATAATCAGTATAAAAAGTGCTAGTAACAATATGAACATTTCTATTTGATTACAATAATATAACAATATTTTTAGTACTTAAAAATACTAACGAAGAGTGAAATGAAGAAACTAAGCCCCTACTTTAGATCAGAGTTGTCAACATCCACACGCGGCAATCCCCCCCCCCCCCCCCCCCCCGGCGCTGAGCACTCTATTACACCTCATTCCTCGCCCACGCGCGTATTAATAGCCCGTCGCGCATGAGTGCCCCCCCCCCCCACGACCTTTCATCGAGGTGATTAATGACGCACGCCGTACTGCCGTGAATCATGAGGATCCACAAGCAGGATGGGTTAAAGCGAGGGATCACAACACAGCCGCCGTTATTCAGTTTGTGGCTGCTTCGTTGAAGGTAGACAATATGTTGAGCGGAGAAGTTGTAGAGAATTAAATGCTCTCTGTATGACGTTGAACACAATTCAAAAAATCAAATTCAAATTTCACTTTCGACAAACATTGCCAGTTCGCCACTTTTTGATGACAATTTTTAGAAATTCTACGATATTCACAAGCAATGAATTCTCTACAACTTTGTCCCTTCAACCTTCTTCAACGAGATGGTCACAAACTGGAAAATGGCGAACATCGCCGACGGCATATCCGTGTTCCTTCCCCTTAAATAATCAACCACCTGATGAATGACGGTTTCACTTATCAAAACATTTGACATTCATTTCTTTACAAAAGCAAAACTAATAACGAATCTTTCTCTCTCTTTCGTCGCGCCTCCTTCATTTCGTTTCAGCTCTCTTTGAAGAGATCGTATAAATACGAGCCGCGAGTTTAATTTGTGTTCCGCAGCGAAACTCTTGAAAAGAAACGCGGGAAAACTCGTTTCATAAAAACAATAATGGAGATTGAAAATCCTGAAGCTGCGTTGTAAGATGCTGGATTCTGGGACGAATCTCCTCGGGAAGAAAGAAGAGATCTGGAAATGTTGGCTAAATCCCTGGCAGTGGGGGTTCCCGGCGTAGAACAATTTAATTTTAAAATTCCAATATTTCGCAAATGAAATTAACGCGCCGTCTCTCACGTTTGTGAAATGTTTTAACAGGATTCTAACAAAGGGTGGCTTATTCATATCGTTTCATAAGGATTTAAGGTGTCACAATCGCTCGGCAGTTGGAGCTCAGAACAATGCTCATACAATGCTTTGCATACCTACAGTTGAGTGTTTGTCCAATAGAATGTTCATTTGATCAGCGTGGTGGTATTTTAACTTAATTTATATTTTGCTGACAGCTGCTGTTTTGCAAAAAAAAATACAGCCGAAACCCGAGAACCAATTTATATTTAAATATCTACTAAATGTATTCCCAAAGAATCTACTTTGCGTGTTGTAGCTTTTTATATTTTTTAAATTACATTTTTATAAGGCGCTTAGTGAAAAAGTAAATTTCACCAAAAATCAATAAATAAGTTGGGTAAGGAAGGCAGAAATTTCATCGTAAATACATTCGGCTTGTTGGTCTGATGTTCATTATAATCGCAAATCATCCAGCGAACAATCGATACAAAAAAGACTACGCAAAAACATCGATTTAAATCGCTGCCAGATATATAATTGGCTATTGTAAACGTTACAAATTCCCCACTACATTTGTGTATAATCCCATTTGTCATGCCGGTGTTGCCAACTGATGGGGCCTGTCCAACATTAATATACCTCGTGTCAAGCGATGTGTGAACTGCATATCAAGTGCATGAGCCATGTTGCAACACTGCAACTGCATTACTGTCTCCTAATATAGACCTGATGTGCGGTCTCACATAGGATATGTTTCATAAATATCGGGATAACTTTTCAATAGTTTAATATTATCTGCAAGGGACATAAAAAGCGACTAAAATGTACTTGTTCCCGAAAAGTATTCTCTGCCATTACGTTATCTTTCGATGTAATACCAACAACACCATGATAAATGAAATATAAGAAAATACGTTAGGAGATCTACTCCTTTGTGTGTGCCAGCCCCAGATGACTAAACACCAATAGTTTTGATAAAGTGACAACATTACTTATCCATCACGTATTACGTATCCAAGAACTAAGTCTCATTGTAAATATGTTGAATGGTACCAAGTTATAAACTAACATCTTGGAATCTATCTCTTGGTGCAGCCGACTTTGAACCCAGGATGCGGACTGATTTACAACTTCCAAAATGCATGAAACACTTGGAATATTATTGAATCATTTATGTCAGTTGTTACCTATTTCCAGCGCCTCTTTCAGCTCCAAAGCAACGCATTAGTTTCACTCGGCTTCTCGCAGAAGCACTGAGAAATGATCTACAATTATAATTTACATGCGGCTCACAGTACAAGTTTTCTCTTGCAGATGGTATATCTAAATATGAGAAATATGTTAAGCGAAGTTTTTGATCTTCAACATGTGAGAGGATTTAAAATTCCGAATTTTGTAGGCTTTGAAATTCAGCGAAATATGCACAAGTTTGTAATGCAATAAGGACTATCATAGCTCCACGTTTTCTTTTTCAAAATTTGGTCCACGTTTGTCAAAGAGGAAAATATTCAACATTTTGTCGATTTCCAACTAGACGGACACAATCACAAAAATGGCGGAATCCCGGAGAAGAGTTTGGCAGTCCTTCATATTAACGATTATTCTACTGTAAAACAAAAATGAATAAACATCAACGAAACAATTTAATTGCCGCGATACTTTCTATTTCTAAAAACCGGGTTATTAATACCGTGATTTCCACGCTCAACGCTAACAGAGTAACTGCGTACGAGATTCATTTATCAATATTTCGCATGTGAAAAGCGAAACAACCCTTGGCCTTTATCAACTGGCGCCACGGGATTTGCGAGCAACAATTATCATTGCTGTGTGGGTGCTTCGGTTCGGCGAGTAATTACACACATTTCGACAATAATCCGGCAGAATCCACCCCGTTACCATAGCAACAGGCTCTTAGCTGAAGACAACTCGACAACCGAGTTTCATCACGAGAGAAAAGAATCACCATCAGATAATATTTCATTTCCGAATACATTATAATGAATTGCGGGTAATTATTTCAATTAGGCTGGAGGATTAATTAGCGGAGCGCTGGAGGGGGAGGGGGGGGGGGGGGTAATTGGTGTGCGTGAACAGGTATTAATTATTGTGCAGGTCGACGACACGTGGCCGCCATCTTGAATACACGGCGATTAACGACGCACGAGGGGGGGGGGGGGGCATGTTAACGACGCACGGGTTGACAGCAGTGTCATGGTTAGAGATGCTGACATGATTCAGAGGAAATCAATTATTGTAGGAAAATACGTGAATATTAACTCAAGAGGAAGTCTTTTAGCCAAGCTTTAACGATTTTTTTAACAAGTTTTAAACGAAAATCTACAAGTACTGTCGTTTTCACACGATATATTCTTAGTTTCATTCAATTATTGTTTCCACTTAGTTGTTATGTTGCTGTGAATAAATTAGTTAAATTATGTCTTGATTCAAAACAATGTTAATGTATGTCCTTAGCGTACTCCTATTTGTTTAAAAAAAAAAACACTATTGTCCGGTTGGCGGAACGCTCGCCCGGCAAGTGATCGGTCAGGGTTCGTGCCCTTTGCGTACTCATTATCTCAAGCAACAAGATCACAACATAAATCTAATTTTATCCCAACTCATGTAGATATCCCTAGGGAACGGCCTGGAATAGATGCGAGTTTTCCATTCACATTCCATTAAAAACTACATTCGAGAAGAACGGACGATGTAATTTCACAGCATCAATAAATCATCCCAGAAGTTGACGGAATGAGATCCATCGTGCTTAAATTACTTGGGATATTTCTCGAAATTGATCCCTCAGCAATAAGCTTCCAGGCATAACGGTGGGCGTTGGTACGCGAAGCAGCCGTGCGACTAGTGTCAACTAACCCATTCATTTAGCAAGAAATGATTCACTTAAAATCCAATTACGCTCAATGAGTCACTTCATGGAACGACATACAAATGATAAAGTACTTTATTATTTACATGAACTTGTCATTGTCACTGGAATCTTCCTTATCGATTTGGAAGAAAACACTTGATTAATGGAGTTGTATTATTATTGAAGTGTGAAAACATCACGACAGTATTTCACCCTTGCTGCGACCCGCCACACGGTCGACATTATCATGTTAATGCATTAGAAAATCACCCTTAGCGTCCTGGCGATAGAGGTGTTTTGTTTTCCCTCGGCTGGTCAAGAACTCAACTATTGACCAACTGGATCATGCATCCAAAAGTGAAACGTCAAGAGTCTACGTGACTAAAACACGAATTCAAACCATCGTTTGCATTAATTCGACATCAGAAGTTATAAACTGTCCTAAAAGCAGTGGAACGTTGCAAAATGTGCGAAGTTCCGACCGCGGTGGCTCAGCTGGTAATAAAACCGTTCGAATTGAATCGGAATTCGAACGAAACGAGGTGCATGAGAGCTGACAAACATAACCTAAATAATGACGTGTGTTTTGATGACAAATGGCGGGTGTTTGATGACAGACCGGAAGTTGACCGTGGCAGCCATATTGCAAACAACTCGATGCATTTTCTCACATCACTGTGTTAATATTATCTGAATTCAGAAGCAAACAAACCCACGGCGATTCTCGACAATGTTAATGAAAAAGATTGCATATTCAACAAGATATATGTTACGCTTTTATACGTTAGTATTTTATATAGCTTTTATGATGGAAACTTTGTGTTGAAAAATTAAAAGCATTACTGTGGAAGACACTGCTGGAATAATGTGTGTCATTATCAATAATTGTATACTATGACAAAATTAACATAAACACACCACGCGCTCCGGTGAAATTTAACACCAACTGACGATGCCATTATGAAGTGAATAATAATATTAATAATAGTGTGTTTAACGTCGCACGCTTCTACAACTAGGCTAACGATGATCACAGGGAGATGGTGATGAGTGGGGAAGAATGGACGGGGGATCGTCGGTCTAGGGAACCATTTCGTCATTTGCAGCTTGACTGATAAGCCGAAATCATTACTTCCAGAACCAACTTGCTCTTCATGTGGATAGCGGAATGAAAAATTACGACAATCCCTTCCCACAGTCAAACTTCAGTTCATATATCTCAATTATCCCAGGTTTATTCTTCTTCGCGGTTGAAATGGAGAAAAATGAATATGTCTATTTACATTGGCAGGCGCGGATGAACGCATATTTATGTTGGGATGCGCGTAGCTACATTTGTCATGCGCACTAAGTGGGCCATTATTTCCACTAATTGGCAACACGGAAGAAGCGGGCGGTCGTCACCTGCGAGGAACCCCCGCTGGTTCGCAGAAACCCCGCGCGTCATTTCCTTCCTGGCGCGAGACATTTCCACAACAATAACCATACTTCCTAGAATCATCCGTATAACACAAGTTCTAGACACCTTGAGTATAACATAACATCACATTGTTTTGTCAGCCACTACACAAAAGAAAATAATTTAGAGCTGAAGCAAAATTCGAACAAAATTCCAATAAAATTCGAATGCATTTGGATTTGAAATAGTTCAACATTCGTCCACAGAGTTGGGGCGCCACTTGTGTTCGAATGCTTTCGTAAAATCCAAACGTTCCAATAACGTTCCGGAATCAGTTCTACTAAAGAAATCCAGTAAAAACACAAAGTTTTAAAACTGAAACGATGTTCTCGCATTTACGTCGCACTCGGCTGTGAAAATGTTGCACTTGATCGCGAAATGTGACGAAGTGAAGAGTAATAACGCAACTTCCTTCCGTCCTCGTCCCTCTCCCAAAACCACGTAAGTGAAACGAAATGTCCCCAGCGTGTGCTTTCAGTCCCGGGTTCCGAAGTGCACAATCAGATCAAAAGAATCGGCGCACATCTGCCATGCAGAGAATGGTATTTCGAACGAAATCTCCTCGAATCCACGACAAGAATAAACGTCTTTTGATTGTCGTCGGCAGCCGAAGACGAGCTGTCTCTCTGTTTGTGTTCGGAGGGAATTCAATTTCCCGCCTACGTACAAAGCCGTATTCTCCCTCAAGGAGCCAGCTCTTGGCAAAGACAACATGGCGAGTGTAATATCAGATATCACTGGATAAAACACGTGAACCGAGCCGCCATTATTGTCTCGAGGAAGCCCTACGCACATCAGACAGGTCATTCAAAACAGTTGACCTTGAAATGCTTCTTATTGATGTATCTGTTACGACAACACCTGACGCTGACTGTACCCGATGCCATTACTGCGCGCATTGACAAAAACAGGCTTTCACGTTTTTACTCGAGTAGCTATTCTGCTAAAAAATTAAGTGAGGTTTAATCGTATTTGAACCAAAACGAACGAGAAATAGGTTAACAGCGTAGACAAGTCAACACCCGTTAGTTACACAAAGAGCAAATGGAAACGAAGCTTCCGCGCTTTTTAGGTGCCTTCAGAAACTCCCAAATGTACTACTAATTGCTCCTAATTCCTTACACTGTGCAGTGCTTTTAGTTCTTGTCACCTTTCACGCTATAGTAGAAATGGACCGAGTAAACAGCGACTCTAAAGACACCTCCAAAACTTCTTACAGCCGCTTACAGCTCGAGATAAAGAGTAATGATGTCATTTCCTTTGCTTTCAATCCACCTGATTTACATGCGGTCAAGCAATGCCAATTAGAATACGTTACATGCCAATGACGGTCTTAAAGTAGCAGTTCTTTGCAATTACCATTTTATCACTTGGCAAAAAGCCGCTCAATCTGAATCCTAGAGAAAGAAACAGTTGCATATTTCACTGTTAGTTTCGCACGGTTCATTCCACTGTCTACTTGGCTTCTTTCTCATCATGCAAGATCTTCAACAAATGATATGGACACGACCCCGATGACGGCGGAGACTTTGCCAGATAAGAAGTATAAAATCCCACCAATAGTGATTCAAAATATGAAATCTCATAAGGCATTAGTTGAGTTGCTCTCCGCTGTATGTCCAGAACAAGGGGCATTCATAATCAAACCTGGTCTCGAAGTTTCTCGAGTAATCATTAGAGATATTACCTCGTACAAACTAATTACCTCCGCCCTAGACTCGACTGAGGGAATAGAGTACTACACGTTTCCAACTGAGCGCACTAGATCACAGCGTTTTGTTCTGAGAGGGCTGCCACAATCTGCTGAAACAGAAGACATTCAAGAGGAGCTGAAGCAGCAAGGCTTCAATGTCCGCTCTGTGCGGCAGATGAAGATGCCTGGAGACAGTACACGTCTTTTGCCCCTTTTTGAATGTACGCTAGTAAGTACGAGTGGTCAGGCTCCAGTGGACCTCAGCCAAATCAAGAGACTCCTCTACTGTGTGGTCTCCACCGAGGCCCCACGGAGCAAGAAGATTAATGTCATACAATGTTTTAATTGTCAAAGAGTGGGTCATACGGCCAAATTTTGTCATCGCCAGCCACGATGTGTTCGATGTGGAGGTGTGCATCAGGTTAAGGAGTGTAAGGAGTCACCAGAAACAGCAAAGTGCTGTAACTGCAATCAGCAGCATGCCGCTTGCTACCGAGGATGTGATGTCATCAAGGCAGCAACTCGTCATGCTACTCGAGCCCGACGTCCACAGCAGCAAGATGGCTCTTCTCCACAGCATGATAACCGAGGGAATACTCAGACGCAACCCACGCCCGTGCCACGAGTCTCATTGGCGCAACCACGGACTTTTGCTTCTGTTTTGAACACTCAGATAAATCCAGAGCAACCCTCGTCCTCAAACACCACTGCCTTAGAAGAAGCAGAGAGGCCACCCAATGCTCTTCCTGAACTCGTACAACCGGTAGTACCTCAACAATCAACTATTGATTGGATAGCCCTTATAAACGGCATTGCAATTTTTATAGTTAATATGAACATTCACCCCATCATTACGTCTCTGGCAAGTTTTGTGCCAACTCTTCTTTTGTCTGTACAAAATCGCAATGCCAGCGATTAATTCAATTAATATAATCATTTGGAATGCTAATAGCATAAGTTCTCGTAAAGACGAATTACTTCTATTGATGGAATCACGAAATTTAATGGCTGCCCTTGTCTGTGAGACCCATCTTAACCCTAAGGACAAGCTTAAGCTTGCCAATCACTCAGTGTATAGAACTGATCGTCCAGGAGACAGGAGAGCAGGAGGGACTGCAATCATCATTGACAATCGAGTAAGTCACTACGAGATTGTTTTACCTGAAACGAAATCAATAGAGGCTACCGCTATCCTGCTTTTTACTAAACTGGGTCCACTACGGCTTATAGCCACGTATTGTCCTCCGCGAACTAAGCTTCTCACAGCAGATATAGAAGCATTAATGGACTCGAATTACCCGACTATTCTCGGTGGCGACCTTAATGCTAAGCATACAGCCTGGAACTCGCGAGTTGTCAACGCCAATGGCCGCACTCTCCTTTCACTCTCCCGTATAAGTGACTTTACTGTGACTGGACCGCAAGAAGCGACACATATTCATATCCCTACAGGAAGAGCTGATGTTCTTGACATTGCGGTGGTGAAAAATCTGCGACATTCCATTGAATTAGAAACACTTTTAGAATTGTCTTCAGATCATAATCCTGTACTTTTGAGCGTAGGGGACTCATACGAGACCGTTGATCCCATCATTCGATTCAATTACAGAAAAGCAGACTGGGAAAAGTTCAGAGAGCATTTATCAAATAAGTTGGAGAGTGGACCACTTGATTCGCATCAGGATATAGATTTAGCAGTAAATAAATTAACGGAAAATATTATGGAAGCAAGAGCGATCAGTGTTCCCATTTGTAATACAAAAAGGTGCACAATATTTGATCTTCCACGTGGAATTAAACTGTCAATAGCCACTCGAAACCGTGCACGTAGGAGATGGCAGGCGCTCAGAACACCTGATTTACATGAAGAATATAAGCTCTTAGACAGATCTGTAAAGGAATTAATTCGTCGCCACAGGAGAGAGAGGTGGGAAGATGCTGTAGCCACACTAGAACCAGGGAGTCGTCCACTCTGGTCCATGGCAAAACGACTGACAAGAAGCAAACAACCAAATCCACCCATTCAAGGTAGTACACACCTTGCATGCAGCCCACATGATAAGGCAGAAGTTCTAGCAGATTCGCTTCAAAATCAGTTTTCCCCAAACCCGCCGACTAACTCATCAGCACATATCGAGGCTGAAGTAAGAACCCATCTTGCTATACACAAGGCGCAGGCTGAAGATGATGAAGTCGTTCTCTGCTCTATGGACGAAGTAATTATATATCTAAATGAACTTGCAAATGGCAAGGCACCTGGTATTGACGAGATCACAAACACGATTCTTAAAGAACTTCCTATACCTGCCGGTGAACGTATCCTTGAAATATTTAATGCCAGTCTCCGTCTTCAACACTTCCCCACCCAATGGAAAGTAGCCAAAGTCATTGTGTTCCCGAAAGCGGGAAAGAATCTTCGTGACCCTGCAAATTACCGGCCGATTAGTCTCCTCTCATCACTATCGAAGCTTTTTGAAAAGGTCCTTCATGCTCGAATTAGAGGCCACGCAAACGCTACAAAGCTGCTGATCAATGAGCAGTTTGGCTTTCGACAGAAGCATTCAACAACACATCAGCTTCTACGTGTGGTTGACAAGATAAACGATGGATTTAAAAAGCTGAAAGGAACTGGTATAGTTTTCCTGGACGTTGCTAAAGCATTTGATAGAGTTTGGCATGAAGGCCTACTACAAAAACTAATTAAATATCAATTCCCCAACTACTTAATCAATATCATCCACTCCTATTTAAATCAAAGATCCTTCACCGTACACATCAACGGTGCCTGTTCTTCAGCGAGGCCTATTCTGGCTGGAGTTCCTCAGGGATCTATCATTAGCCCCATCCTCTTCAACATCTTCACCAATGACATCCCAACTAACATTCCGGACACCGAAGTAGCTTTCTATGCTGACGATGCCGCAGTCATCTGCCAATCTATGGCATCTAATCAACTTGGCCCGCCTCTGCAAAAAGCATTAGACGTACTCAGCCACTGGTATACAGAGAACCGTATAGCCCTAAATTCATCTAAGACAGAGGCAACACTCTTCACCAAGCGACGGAAATTTCAACCCCCTACCATAAACATCTCTGGTACAGATGTCTCCTGGTCTCCCAGCAATGTTTACCTGGGTGTCACCCTGGATGCCAAGCTCTCCTGGAAGGCCCACGCTGAGAAGATTGCCAGCAAGGCCAACGGGAAGACGGCGGCGCTGTTCCCACTGCTCAAAAGCAAATCCATGCCGCTCACCAGCAAGCTGCTTCTTATCCAGAGCGTCATCGTGCCCACACTGACGTACGCCTCACCAGTGTGGTACGAGAGGACTTCAGCGGGAGCGAGAACAATGCTGCAGAGGGTGCAGAACAGGGCCCTCAAGATCGCCCTGCGCACTCCGATGTTCACCCGGACGAAGAGCATACACCAAGATATAGGATTTGCCTATCTCCACGAAGTCATGGAAAATCAGAGAGAGTCGTTCTACGCAGCACTCGGAGACCATGGAAATCCACTAATCAGCAGACTGGCTGATGTTACTTCCTAACTCTTGACTCCTATAGTCTAAATTTGTGTCAATGTTTTACAATTTTTATAATTTCCAAATGTCATGACAGAGTTATGTACAAACATTATGTGTACGGTATCTGAAAATTCAGGCACTACAAGTATGTAGTAGCCAACAAGAGCGAAGATATTTTGACCAAAGTCAAATTTGAAATACATTGAAATTTTGAATGAGAAAATGGTGATAAAACAAGGATTCACATAGAGACTGGACTATCTAGCAGGAATAATCTCTTCCTTTTGACAAACAAAAAGTTTCCTTGAACAGATGCAAGTTTATTTCCCCTTACAGCTGTCTAATCTAAACCTGAATGAATGAACTCACCCCTCCACCTACCAAAACAAAAACAAACCTCATCCTACTTCCCGGAAACGATGCTCGACTCAACCCTCTCTCTTATCACAGTCCCGTTATTGGCCTAGTGACCTACTCTTGCTGGGTCATCATACCAAACATCAACATTGCTGTTGTCATCAGTAGGAATCAGCTGCTCGACGTATTGTTTTTCTATCATCCGTCCACGATCGAATGGGAATGAAACTTTGGCATCTTCTTGAACATCTTGCGTTGGCCCTATTGAAATTACCTCAACTAGGTGTGTCCAGAAGAATTCTTCACCCTTATTCCTTGCAGTGGTCGATGTATAAGTTTCATTTTCTTTCTTGACTACTCTTTCAGTTTCTTCGTTACTTTCTTCGTCTTGAAAGTCTTTATCTTCAATTTGTAGAGATTCTTGCATCAACGGACATGTAATCTTCATCATTTCTTCGTATGCAATTTCTTCGAGCATTTCCATGTTTGATACGTAATCGAAGGGTTGTATTTTCTCTTCATAGCTGGTTTCGGTCAACTCGTCTTTCAATGTTATTAATAACTCGTCATTCACTCGTTCAGTAATACTTGCGGCTGGAATCGAACTAAGCTCCGCATAAAAGTTGTAATTTTCGCTCTTCTCAAATTCTTGGACAAAACTAGACTCGGATTTAACTAATTGTTCTTGATCTGCTGCTTTTTCTTCAATAACTATGGTTTCAGTAACCATCTCAATAATCTCAATAATCTCCTCAATATCTTCAAGATTCTCAATAATCTTCAAATCTTCAATAATCTCCAAATCTTCAGTACGACCTTTGCGTCTGCAATCAACAAATTCTTCCTCCTCCAAATTCAATTCAACAACAACATTACAGTCCAGATCCTCCTCACAACAAACAGTCTCCATTTCATCGCCGTCAAACTCAATATTGACCAAGGCTTGTCTAGTCACCTCAAATTCTTCATTTTCATCTCGTGAATTGTTCACGGTTTCCTCTGCAACTCCCTGTACCAAACATTCTGGAATGACTTCATCTTCGAACGATTCGTTTTCTTGACTCTCTGCTTTCTTTACAGCGTCTTCTTTAACACCTTCAATGACAACTTCACATGTCTTCAGCTGGTCTAAATCTTTTTGCTCTTTCGTGATGACGTCGTTGTTCTGCAACTCAACTTTCTCAACTTCAAATTGTTCACTGGTTTCTTCGAAATTATCTTGTGGAAGTATAATCTCGGCATCTTCTTCAATTTTCTCTTGTACTGAAATATCGGCGATTTCAACACGATTCTGACTCTGAATCTTCGTTTCTTCTTCTTCCTTCTTCTGTGTCTTGGGCAGACAAAAATCTTGAACATCTTCTTGCGGCGTTGTAACCTCATAAAAACTTTCTTCAACTTTGTCAGGCTGCTCACAGCTCTGCTCAGAATTCACATCTGATTGCAACCTATTGCAGACAACTTCTTCTTCTTCTTCTCTCGTTGAAACATCTGCTTCGAATGCAGCGTCTTTCTCCAGTTCATCCTTCCATTTTCTTGAAACTTCACGGACGCATTCTATGAGATTTACGCGTTCCCAATGCCACAATTGCTTCAAATCTTCACTTTCCGAATCTGCATAATCATCATAATATTCTGCTCCGTACACGTGGTCATCATATTCGGAACTTTGCTTGGGATACGTTTCCTCTGCTTCATATTTGTATTCCCAATTTCTTTCCCAATTTTCGTCTTGTTTCTCGTATCTCCTAAGTAATTCTGCCCTTGCCCTTTTACTAATCTGCGCATTTTCTTCTGTCCTGTCGTGACAAATACTCATCAACTCTTCCTCATCCAATGTAGCAAATTCTTTCATCGTCCATTTTTCTTCTCTTCTTCTTTCAAATTCTATATAGATTCTTCTTGACAATTCATCAATTCGTTCTGTTCTCATTAAATGGTATAAATCCCGATTACTAAACTCGCAGAATTCTAATTTGACACTTCTATTTTCTTCTTGTTCTTCATATTCCTTCTTATTTAGCTCGACCCAGGATTTCCAATATTCTTCATCTTTTTCATCCATCGTAAAAGTTCTTTACGACTTATTCTTCAATTTTCTGAATCTTTACATCTTCTTCAGACGACTTCCGTCAACAATAATCAGCGACTGGGTTAGGTCATTTCTATCGATGCCTAATCTGGTTCCCACGGTATCATCAACAACAAACTTGTTCCCATGACAAATAACTACCCTGTTGATGTTTCTGCCCCCCTCTATCACTTGAATACTCGTGACCTCTGATTCACTAAGCTCTGCCCCCTCTACATCATCTAAATTCACTGTTAACGATAAACTTGCATCTCGATCTGCCATCGTAACAGATGTAATGAACTAACATGAACAAATCTACAGTTGGCTTTATCTTTACGTTAACGGGTTGATTCTATGTAAAATTTCCAAATACATGAAAATTTTACGCAATGCCTGTGTCCACAAGTTTCAGAACAACTGAGTAACTCTTTCACAATCAAGAAAACAATTATTTCTTTCAAAACAATTGCTCCCAGGAATGTTATTCGAGCCCCACACGTTGAGCGCCACTGAAACCTGCGGGATTTGGCTCAGAGGGTAGAACACAAAGAATCAGCAATATTATAATTTGTTTATTACAAAGAAAATAAATGTTCATTGATGTGAAAAGAGCAATCAAAAATTATGAAAAACAATATTACGTTCGATACGTCGGCAGTAGTGATGATGTCGTCTGGTTTGTTTTACTTCCGCGTAAACAAGTGGATGGCGTTGACTCTTGCGTAGTGTGTCCCGTGAACTCCAGTCCACCAGCAGAATGAAATGACTGTATTGTATTGTATTGTATTTATTTATTTAGCCTTCATAGGCTATTGTATACATTGGTAGATTATAAATACATGGAAGATACAACTTACATAATATAACAGCAGTTAAAGATACTAATAAGTATTTATACTAACAATATAATACTTAAATACTTAAATAATCTAATTTACTAACAGTAATACATATTGTAGATTATTCCAATGGGAAAATATCCCGAACATGGGCAGCACATAATTCTCTAAATATTTTTACATTTACCTCCTTTTTTATTTCATTTCCTAATTTATTATAATGTCTTATACCTGTATAAAATATGGACCTTTGCGTCCTAGTCTTATTTGCTCTAGTCACATTTAAATCATTGGCACTTCTTGTATTATATCTAATATTTACACTTTCATCCTTCTTACAATACTCCAGGTATTCAGGCAAATCGCCATTAACTAATCTATGAATAAAAGTTAATGAATTAACAGCTATTCTTTGTTCAACTGATAATAACTGGAGAACATCCAACATTTCTACTCTATGCGTTCTCTTATCACATTTCAATATAACCCTACATGCTTTGTTTTGTATCTTTTGCAGCATATCTAAACATTTTACATCAATTCCCCATAGAAGCGTACTACAGTAGTCTACATGAGGTTGCACAATAGTATTATAAATTAACAACTTTGTTTTCTTAGACAGATAAGTACCTATTCGTGCTAAGAAACCAACCTTTTTCCCCATTTTTTTTGCAATATACTCAACATTTTTTGTCATATTTAAATGTTGATCTATAATAACTCCTAGATACTTAAATTCATTAACAAATTCCAAATACTCATTTTCAATTACAATCCACTTATTCTGTACATTTCCATTTACTGTCATGAATTTAGTTTTGGCCATAAGTGATGAAGTTACAAGCATACATTTAGTTTTTTTCACATTGAGTTTGAGTTTATTAAATCTAAGCCACACACTGAACTTTGCTAGAGCCACATTTACTGATTCACATACTTCACTTAATTTATGGCCGGACATATATATCAGAGAATCATCAGCAAAAAGATATGTCACCTCCTTCAGATGCGATGCGATGATGTCGTCTAATAACCCCTTGGTTACCAGGACGTCCAGCAGTCCGTGCACAAGGAGTGACCTCCTCGAGCAGTTGGATCAAGTTGGCTCAGGCTGATGACATTCGTGGCTGCAGACTCGTCGGTTTCTCCCGGAGTTGCAATTCACTGACTTTAATGTTGAAACTGTTCAGTTGATCACTTGTAACTTGAAATTGTCTTAATGCGATATTATTTGCCTCAGCATTTGGCTTGAAGTTTGAATTTACTGGGTTGACGTTTATACAAAAATGTTATTTTAATGTTTAACTTCGATCACATCGGCACTGTCTCGCTGAAATTATACTATGTTGCGTGCACAAGGCTTCACGGTTCGCGAGGCAGGTCTCACTGCTCTGAGAAAACTCCGACTGATGAAGTTTGGCTGGTAGCTTGACGTTTTATACCCTCTCACCTCGGTTTACCGCCAAAGAATATGATTGGTTGGTTTCGTACACGTGGTAGCTATTTTTAGGCATTCTGTCATTTCTAAAGCCCGCGAAACGACTTTCTTTCTGCACGTAGGCCCATGCTTTTCTTGGAATCACTGAAAACTAGTCTGGCTGACTGGTTTTGTAGCGTTATCACAATGACTGGTTCACTTGTTATTACGTGGTGACATCACAATTTAGGTAAGGTCACATACTTTTTATATGGATTCACTCACTTTCTTGATATAATTGCACATTGTTAAACTTATTTGATTGCTCGTTATATTTTTTGTCTATATTTTGATTGCTGTTGAATTTTAAGATTGCAAGTTTACATAATGATTCTAATTAATTACTTTGTGTTCAGTTAACCTTGACTCTAAGAATGCCATGCTACAAGCTTGTTCATTCTTTAAACCTATTTCAAGCAAACATTATTATTTTTAAAGTTAATTTTCTAACCTAGATAGGCCAACTTGTTACACCATTTCATTCAAAATGAAATAAAAAAATCTTATTCATAAATTACATTCATAACTATATTTGGTACTTTTTAAAAGAATTTGAACATTAGCTTGTATATTACATGACGTGTTGGATAAAGTCATATTTTAAACAATGTTTTTTTCACTTGAGTCTTGACGAGCAACAGTTTTTTTTAAATGTATAGGTACGCACTGAATGGGACCGAGGAGATAAAATACGCTCCGTGTTACCATTTTTTCTCATTGTTATCATATATATATATATATATATATATTTTTTTTTAATCATTTGAGATTTTTTATGTTAATTATCATTTAGTGAGATTTAAACAAAATATGTGTAGGTACATTGATTTTTAATTGATTGTCCCTCGTACATACCGATGTAAGCATTAGACACCTTAGGGAATTTATAAGCGTGTGATCAAGGATTATGCGTCTGTTCTCCGGCAAAAATAGTGCTTTAGCTTCTCGGGTATCTTGGCAATCAGTCAGGTACAATCAGGTTGACCGTTCTTTGTTGGTTTGTTCGTTTGTTGGTGTGTTTTGTGACTGTTAATGATATACGTCCTACTCCTTCCCAACCAGCACTATAAACACCAGGTGGCTCAGCTAGTTAATCTTAAAGGAACTCTAGGTTGACATCTTCAAAATCAATTTTCACAACAAGGCAATATCAAATGGCCACATCCTTTGCCGTAATTCCTTTAACTTTCAGTAGTGTCTCTCTGCGCATGAAAAAAGGAAAAGGCTTCTTGGTATGAACGTTCTTATTTTCTCCTACACCCTTTGACCGATCTCAACCAAATTTGGTGTACTCATTCTATATGAAATAACCCATACCGTATGATACTTGATCCCTTCCAACATCCCCTAATTTAAAAAATCACCCGTAGGTAATAATAGAAAATTATATATGCATATTCTGCATAACCCCACTCGTGATCTTTGGTACGTTTTTAAACTGTTGGCGGAAAAATTTGCGGCATAATCCATGTTATGGAACTATCACTAAACAGCAGTGTTGGATTAGTTCCTCAAAAAAAGGAACTAGTTCCAGTTCAAATAAAGAACTGGTTAGTTACCTACCTGGAAAGTTTCCAGAAACTGGAAAGTTAACTTATGAAATAAGTTCCTTTTAAGTTATATTGCCTTCCAAAACACATCCGGATTTTATTTAAAATGTGCTGTAAACATCTGTAAGCCTTAACGCTTTACCAATAGAGTTTAAATTACACAAAAAAGTGAACTTAGAAGAATTTAAAATTAAGGAAACGCATTTACAATCATCTACCTTTCGTGTACCTTTCAGTTTACCAACTGGCAATTAATATGCGTAGTACGAGATGACGCACAAATTCCGGTCTACACCGGAACAATACACCTACAATTTACGTTATTCACAAGTTGTGAACTTTTAGCAATTTAAAAGTTGAGATAACTCATATTCAACCAAAAGAAATTGACCCTTTCGTTATACTAACAACAGAAATTTTTAGACAAGAAGTGACGTTGTTGGCGTTAACAATGTAATGATAGGTAACACTCAATGATCAATGAAAGCTGCTGTAAACTACCACCTCATGTGACATGTTGTACAAAAACAAAAACTTGTATATAGACTGCCAAGCACCTTTCCCCCTAAAAAGATTGAGATCTAAAAGAAGGTCGCAGCAATAATATATTGTTGAAACATTTTCGCACTTAAAATTCGTGAAATCATTTCGCCCAGTTACTGCCGCCAAGCACAACATTATAAACCAAACATTGTACCCAAATTTGAGATTGAAAAAATCTCTATGTGAACCATCATAGTATAAACTTTAAAACAATTATACTCATTTAAAACTAAAAATAGAAAGTATTCAAATTTTAAAAACGTAAACAAAATCAATTTAAAAACATTTTTTTTTACATAACTTAAAATACAAATTAAAAAAAATTATTTAAAATTAAATAAAACAAAATAAAAGTAAAAAAAAATAAAAATAAAGCTTGGCGCATTGAATTTGCACCGTCATGTTGACTTCTTCCTTCTTTCCTTCATCATCTTCTTCTTCCTCTTTCTTTCGTCGTCTCCTTGGTCGACATTTTCTTTTTATGTTGCCCCCTCCTTGACACAATGCGCCAAGCTTTATTTTTATTTTTTTTACTTTTATTTTGTTTTATTTAATTTTAAATAATTTTTTTTAATTTGTATTTTAAGTTATGTAAAAAAAAATGTTTTTAAATTGATTTTGTTTACGTTTTTAAAATTTGAATACTTTCTATTTTTAGTTTTAAATGAGTATAATTGTTTTAAAGTTTATACTATGATGGTTCACATAGAGATTTTTTCAATCTCAAATTTGGGTACAATGTTTGGTTTATAATGTTGTGCTTGGCGGCAGTAACTGGGCGAAATGATTTCACGAATTTTAAGTGCGAAAATGTTTCAACAATATATTATTGCTGCGACCTTCTTTTAGATCTCAATCTTTTTAGGGGGAAAGGTGCTTGGCAGTCTATATACAAGTTTTTGTTTTTGTATTCTAGTGAAAAAAATTAGCATGACCCACCACTAATTGCAACAGATGCGTTTTTGGTACCGTTCGATTCAGAAAAGTGTCCTCTACAACATATCCAAAATCGCCCGAAATCGCTGTACGGAAAAAGGGGTTAAATGACTTTTTAAGTTCATTTCCCCAAAAATACTTTTTTTCATGTAACTCCGGTTTTGACGAAACTTGGCAAAATTGTTCACCATCCTAAATGAACGCAAATAGCTCTCTGAACGTTTTCCTCTAAATCTAATCATTTGGGAAATATGGACCTCGCAAAACGTCAAATTACACTCAAAGTGACCTAAATCGACGAAAACTGACTAAAATATGACTTTTCAATGGGCCATATTTCCCAAACGATGAGATTGAGAGGAAAACGCTCAGAGAGCTATTTGTGTTCATTTAGGATGCTGAACAATTCTGCCAAGTTTCGTCAAAATCGGAGTTACATGATTTTTTTTGCAAGGGAAATTAACTTAAAAAGTAATTAAAACACTTTTTCCGTACAGCGATTTTGGGCGATTTTGGATATGTTGTAAAGGACATTGTTCTGAATCGATTCATGTATTGAAACCTTCTGTTGCAATTAGTGGTGGGTATAATCACACAATTACTGGACTACAAGTTTTTCAACAAGAAGCAATGGTACAACATAAACATCGTGGTTGCCACTGACGACAACGACCATTGCAGTGGACGAGCGTCGGTGATGAGGGGGGGGGGGGGGGGGGGGCGATGTCATCGATCAGGTTGCCTAGCAACAACACACGTGTTTACATCAGAAGCATTGCTCTTGGAAAAGACAGTTATATTTTGTTCAAGATACTATTGGTCCGCTATTGCGTGGTGTACTTGAAAATAACGATAAAATAGCGAAGAGTGAAAAAGAGTGAAAATAACGATAGCAGGTAAATCTCCCGCAAGTGCAACTGAAACGGTGGGTAAAAACAATAATTATTCAAAATACCACGGTATACTCTTATGACACTAGAATTCTATATTTTGTTATTATTTTTTTTGACAGCAGTGCCCAGGTCAAACCGCATCAACCAATCAATCCGAAATTTTGAACACTTACTAATGTAATCTAAGCGGTCTTGTGTACAGTTCTTGAACATGAGCCTGTGATTTTATTAACATTTAAACTGGAACCGAGAAAATGTCAGAAAATGTAAGTTATTTTATTGAGCGAGCGAAGCGAGTGTCTCCTTTTGACTCTTTTGACACGGACTTTTTTTTTTTTTTTTTTGTTTGTTTTTGTCTGTTAAATGGAGCAATAGAAATCTCACAGTTTCACCGATCGACCTGAAATTTTGCACACATGTAGAGACAACCTTCTCTGTTTGCTGACCCCAATTTTTTTTGAAATTCATTGATTGGTTAAAATTTAAATAAACATCTCCTGATAGGCTGAAAAATAAAAATGGTCTTCGACAAATGTGATCAACCTTATATTTTGCATGGTCATTAAGACCAACATTGTCTCCTATTTTACAAATTTTCAGCCAAATCGTTACATTGGTTAAAATTTAAAAAAATATTTCATGCGCTTTTTGAAATTTAAACCAGAACCGTTTGACCGATCAACTTAAAAATTTGCATGGTCATCGGGTCCAACATTATCTGTATTTTTGACAATTTTCAGACTAAACTGTGTTTAAATTCAACAGTTATTGACAGTTTACGGATATTTTGCGTGTTGGCTGTCATATTTCTCGAATTTCACATTTCACGGCATCTTCGGATCTTCATGCTTCAAGGTTGTTAGAGCAGAAACTTTCAAACGTATATTAATATGAAACTGATATGACCGTTTAAATTTTTTTTTAACGAGATCCTGTGATTTTTGTAAATTAACAAGGAATCGTTCAATCATAAAGGTTCAATCGATCAACTTAAAACTTTGCGTGGTTATTGGGACCAATATTTTAGGAATTGTTGGAGATTTTCATACAAGTATGTGACGAAATTCAAGAATTATTGGTTTTTAAGGACATTTTCGATAAACAGAATTTCATAGTTTCATAGTTTCATAGTTTTATTTCCTTTTCACATTACAATAGTACATATTACAATGTATTGACCCTTGAGAGACTCAATAATGAGGCCCCCATATGTTAGGGTATTTAGGAAAGTATTCTTAAAGTAGAGTATTAAAATTTAAAATTTAAAATATGTAGGTATTTATAAGTAATATTACAGTTGGCATTTGACATTATTGAGGAATTCCAAGTGAAGATTAATATTAAACTTATAGTTATTATAATTATTATAATTATGAACTATAAGTATATTTCGAATACCTACTAATATTTTAGTCAAAACTAATTACCTAAGTAACTAACTAATTAATGTTCTTATCATCAAGAAACTCTTCGAGTGAGTAATATGCTGCTTTTGAGAGGAGTGTTTTAAGAGAATTTTTGAACTGATTGATGTCTTTGGCTTTTTTAATTCTATTTGGAATTTTGTTGTATATTTTCGAATGTATGTATGCATGCTGAGTTTTGTTGTATTTGTTTTGTTCTTTTGTATTGAACATGGACCTGTTGTGATTGTCTGGTATCATGTGTGTGGATGTTACAATTTTGGGATTGTTTATTATCATTTAAGTAAGTGTTGATTGAAGATCGAAAAATAAATAGGCTGTATAAAGTCATTATTTTGTGTTTGATAAAGTGAGGTTTACAGTGAGGTTTAGTGAAGGACCCGTCGTCCATTCGATTTTTAACTAGGCCCAATAATATTCTAATCGCTCTTTTTTGTAGTTTAAAGATTTTATTGAGGTTCAGAGCTGAAGATCCTCCCTAGAACTCAATACCATACCTTATGTGAGATTCAAAGTTGGCATAATAGGCGAGCTTTGCTGTTTTTATGTTCGTTAATTTTTTTATTGTTTTCAAGGAGAAGCAGGCAGAGCTTAGCTTTTTGGCTAGTATATCGCAGTGCCAGTTCCAATTGAGAGATGCATCCATTGTTATACCTAGGAATTTAATAATTTGTACTTTTTGTATTTCTGTGTTTTCTGCTAGATTACGTATGATTTTTATTTCTGTTTCTGTTGAGCTTCCCGGATATGTTTTAAGGTTAAAGTTCTTGATGCTATTAAAGTGGATAAAGTTAGTTTTATTGGAATTTAAGATCAGTTTATTAGCATTGAACCATCCTTGTATTTTTGCGAGTTCAGTTTCGGCTTTAAGTTGGAGAGTCTCAAGGGTTTTTTCGCTTATAACTAGGCTCGATTCGAGGTATTGCGCGTATCAGTGCTCGCTCATCAACGCGTTACTCAGAGCGTTTTCCTAGTTACTGCTTTATTGACGCATTTAGTTTCGGCCCTTTCCAAGGTCTGTAGAGCAGAAATCGTTATGATAAATTCGCATGCATTACAAAGGCTCACTCATCAACGCGTTGCACAGAGCGTTTTCTTATACTGTAATGAACACATAATGGATTTGAAAACCTTTTCCTCGTTCTCGGCTTCTGCAGGCATGGAGAGCCGCTCCATGCTTCTCCGTGCCGCTCCACGCCGCTCCATGCCGCTCCATGCCGCTCCATGCCGCTCCATGCCGCTCCATGCTGCCGGCATCACAGAATCATCTCAGCTCTAGCAAATGAGCTCCGAATGGACTAGAAGTAGTTGAGGACACTGCATTGATGACAGAACCCGGCGCGTTGGCATAATCGCTAAAACATTATTGTAACTATCTCCTCTTCCTAGTGCAATGTCGTATTCGACTGCAGAAAACGCGTTCTCCAAGGCTTCATTCTCGGCCCAGTGCTCTTCCTCGTCTACACCGTCACTTGAGGAGCAATCTAACAGCCTTGGTTTGCAACATCTAAGCACCTTGAAGCCGCACAGCAACGGCTCGACGTTCACACTGGCGTTGAGCGAGCCAAGCTCCGCACATGCGCACTCGGGGGAGTCGTCAGACGATGAGGCGAATACCTCGCCTCCCAAGGTACAAGAAACTTATACTCTTTTTCAGTGTTCACATCGAGAAAGTGCAGAGAACAAATAATAAATTGAGGCAAACTGAATTCTTAAGACGGCTGGGTAGTGAGTTTGACATTGAAGAGTTTTTTAATCGATTTTTATCAATATCTTCTAACAATGTAATTGTTAACAAAATAGGGCTTTGTACGAGTATTCAGAACAGTTCAATGAAATAATTCCATAGCTTGTAATGGTTTATTAGATTTACTTTGTCCTACAGATGTTTAGTTCCCGAAAATTAGTAAAATTAGGGCACTAAACAGCTGTTGAACAAAATAAAACTAATAACTTATTCCAAACCATGAAATTATTTTCATTGAACAGTTCTGAATACTCGTACAAAGCCCTTTTTTGTTAACAATTACGTTGGTAAAAGATATCCCAGAAAAAACACTCCGTGTAAAAATACCAGCCAAGTCTCTTTAACTATAAAAAAAAATAGAAGAAATCTAAAAATTCAGCACTGAAAAGGAGTGATATCAAAAAAGGAGCCAAGTCAACGAATTTTCCAAATTTTAATCGTACCATTGAAATAAAAATATCAACCCCCGAGAAATACTTAAAAAAAGGACTTGGCGCATCGTTTTTTTAAAGACACTTTTCTATCCTAAAAGTATAGGAAGAACTCTACAAGTATATTTTCCTGAGTATATCACATTCATTATCGACGAATCATACTACGTTTTAATATAACTAGTACTCTTACCTACTGGCAGTTTTGGTATTTTGTCAATATTCAGAGGAAATAAACGGATAAACGAATAACGAATAAACGGAAGCGGCCTAGTCTATTCGTTATTGCCACTATTTCTAGGGTCATATTAATCAATCATACTTCTCAATATCGTGACTGAGGGAAATAGCGAAAGCGCTCATTACAAGAAGGCCGTCAATGAGATTTGTATAAGTGACTAGTGCACTGAGCCATGCTGCTCAAATAATTACTGACTAGATTTTTATCTAAAGTAATACGTTATGTAATTTATGAATTTTTTTGGTATAAAATGTTAATTAATAGCAATTAATTACACGGCGAGAAGGTTCCAAGTATAATGCTGTAGTAGGTATGTTGATGTACCCACAAAACTATAGGTACCTACCAATCACAAACACAACTGTTCTGTATTTATTGCTTGTAAGACAATGCTATGTTTCTTTGCGTACTTATATTTAAATTTAAAATATTTTACAGAATGTTCAATATTTAATTTGAAAGTTTTGTCCCAATTTTTCTAGGCATTTCTGAACTACGTAGTATGTGAGTGGCTTAAGCTTAAGAATAGAAAAATGTCTTTAAAAAAACGATGCGCCAAGTCCTTTTTTTAAGTATTTCTCGGGGGTTGATATTTTTATTTCAATGGTACGATTAAAATTTGGAAAATTCGTTGACTTGGCTCCTTTTTTGATATCACTCCTTTTCAGTGCTGAATTTTTAGATTTCTTCTATTTTTTTTTATAGTTAAAGAGACTTGGCTGGTATTTTTACACGGAGTGTTTTTTCTGGGATATCACTTCTTTTGTTAGTTTATACATACAGCTTGTAGCACATGTCCGAGCAGGGACTAATTTCTTTAAAAAAATACGCCTCAACCGATTTGGTTACTATGAAAAGTTGCGTTTGGTATAAGATGACAATGATTATCCAAGAAGAATAGCTTAAGTTTCGTTATAATCGATCCAGCCGTTTTCGATACATGACGTCACTTCCGGTTTTGAAATAGCGGCCGAATTCCGGTATAGGTAATAAGAAAACAATCTAGTTTTATCTAGTTGATACCTTCATGAACGACCATCTGAATTCCTAATCCCTATATTTCCGTAAAATCGGTCATGCCGTTTGTAATATATGACGTCACTTCCGGTTTCATTTAGTGGTTCCTGCCGCCATTTCCGGTACCATTAATTTATTTATTCATTTTTCACAATTGATTTTTCAAATAAATAGCAGAATGAATACGCAGGAGCTAGTTCAGTTGCAATCGGTACAGGCGTTTTAGATATATGACGTCACTTCCGGTTTCAGGAATGGCGGCCGAGATACCTGCTACCTTGAATATATAAATTGTATTGTCTATGTTACAATGTAAGTTAATTATGTACGTATTTTAAGTATAATTTGTTGAAATAAGTTAAATATTGCGTATTTATGACGTCACTTCCGGTTTAGAAAATAAGAAAATAATATTTTTTTTATTGATACTTCATATAGATGACCATCTAAATCGAATGGCGCTAATTTCGTTCTAATCGGTCCAGACGTTTTTGAGTTATGACGTCACTTCCGGTTTAAAAATGGCGGCACAAAAAATCACAAGAGGCAAGGTATCATCAGACGCCAAAAGTGCATATGTGGTAAAAGTTTCAGGTCGATCGGTTTAGCCGTTTAGGCTGTGGCGGTGATAGCAACGTTTCCTGATATCTTCAGAATCAGAAAGTGGTGTAATTTCACTGTTTTCTCGGCCCTCTAGCTCGCAAACGGCATAACATATTGTTCCCTAATTTGGTATATGTAGTGGGGTGGGCCATAGCTCGAAATTAAGATATATCGCAACAATGTGAGATTTTCCAATTTTAAGATCCAGTAGGCCGAAAATGCCATGTTGTTGCTTAC